>JAUDJH010000001.1:22459755-24919511 GCA_036320925.1 Automeris io
CCTTTTTTAGCGTTGCAAATGATGATGATGTCCTAGCCGGATTCGGCCACGGCGACTGTTTCAACGCCGATTAAGAAAATCAAGGCCCAGTTTTCGGAAACAGTCAATTGCGCAGGATATATTTAAGTGCATAACTGGACGCGCAGCTAGAAAAGCACTCTCTCGTCCGAGCTCCCTCAGGCCCGATGGAATGGAGAACCAGTACGATTGGGAGGGAGCAGGATGCAGGTTTGGTCGAGTTTTCCCTTCTCTGAACACCTGGTTGAATTGCGATGTTAAAGAGATACCTTAGTCGCCTTTTACGACACCTCAGCAAGAAGAAGGGGGCTATTCTATTCTGCCGGCAGCCACCACGGCACGGCGTTGCAAATAGTGTCACTCCAAAGTACCATGGCGCTACCAGTCCGTCATATGTATCTAATCTCTCATTTGTCCACAGAACGTCCACACTCCGACTCAGAATTGACCATCAGCCGCCCCACACCGGTGCAGCCATGCCGCCGGTCAGCCTCCTCACCCCCGCTGACCCTTACCCTGGACTCCGATATGGAAGACGACGTGTTCATGCCGCGCACCGACCGGTAACAGATCCTCGATATATCTTTCAACAATAGACTTAATTTCAAGTTGAGGATTGAGCTTCCAGGGGCAGTGCTGAAGATTATTACACGGGGCTTTAAAAAAGGAGCAAAATCCGCTATTTATTTATACCAGTTCAATAAAGTGATTGCACTGAACTTGCTAGAAAGCACAGTGCAATCCAAGAATGACAGTAATCACCTATACCAGCGGCTCCCAACCTTTTTTCATTAGAGTACCCCTCTGCCTGATTGTTTACTTAGTGGGTACCCCTAACACACACACAAACACGTATATATGTATACACACAAATAAGAAATAATTTAGTAATTTTAGATATAAAGCGTTTTTTTATCCATTCTATGATATATATATATATATATATATATATATATAAAGCGTTTGGAAAGCATACAAAAACGATTTTTATGGCATATTACCTTTTCCTGTGGTCTTGGTAAAAAAATATTAAATTATAGCGATTGATTACAGTATTTTAATATGAATAGTTTAGTCGATCGAAGACGCATGCTTGACTTGGTTTTTTTTTACAAAATTGTTAACAATCTTCTGGAAGCTCCTAGCATTTTACCATCTATAGAATTTTCTGCTCCTACTAGATTACCCAGAGCATCTAATTTTAAGTTGTTCCGTGTTCCAAATTATTCTACAAACTTAGGTCAAAATGCACCCCTATGCAATATGACAAAGTTATATGTACAATTATATTTCGAGATCAATAGATCTCGATATATTTAACGAAACTATATACAAATTTAAAAAAAGGATGTTATTTGTGAAGATTGTTCCATAGATTATTGATTTTTTTTCTGTTATAAAAATTTTCTGATTACAGTAGTTTATATCTTTTTGTGTTACTCGTATTTTTATTTTTCTTTTCTTCTGTGCATGTAGTCTACACTTGTAAATATAGTCGCATTTCTAATGTATCCTCTTTATGTTTTATATAGTTTTTATGTGTTAATGTAGTCTATGTAAGTGTACTTATAAATAAATAAATAAATAATATACAAATATATTTACTTTCAAAAAATACAGCTGAAGAAATATAAACATGCAAAAATATTTAATGTAGTACTATTTCCTATTATTTAATTATTTTAATATAAGAAAATAACCATTTGCAATGTGTTTAAAGATTCTTTTGAGATTTTAGGCTAGATTTTAATTGCATTTTCCGCCATAATACTTTTTTTTGAGTACCCCTAAGCAAACTTTAACGTACCCCTAAGGGTACGCGTACGCCAGGTTGGGAACCGCTGACCTAAACAAATCCATTGACAGTCACCATTGTGATGTCAGCTCACATATACCGCGGATGAAGGTCTCTAGGCATATAATAAACTGGACGTATACAAGCTAATCCTGAAATGCGACAGGCCCAGGACTAAGAAGTTCTCTAACTCCTTCTTTTGCCGTGTCGTTGGGCTGTGGAATGGTCATCCAGCGAGCGTGTTCCCACCATTCTATGATATGGGATCTTTTAAACGTAGCGTGAAGAGATATTTGTGCAGGCCGGCATTATCGCTGCAACACCGATAGGTTTTTCTTACCTGTCGATAGTCGGCGTTTTTTGGACTGCATCATGCTTACCATCGGGTGGGTTGCGGTCACCATGTCGAGTCAGGATAAAAAAAGAGGCCGAAGCGTGTCAATATGAATGTCTTTACACTTGTGGATTGTTGTCGCGACCCAGTTCGGGCATTCGCCCTAACACCTCACATCTAGGTCAGCAGCTAGCTCAGACCTGGGTACTTATAAGACGAGAGGTTCCGATTTCTTGTTAGTAACACCCCGACGCCGCTTGACAACATTTCGTGGTAGTTTTCGCTATCAGGCTACGAAGTGTTGGAACAATTTGCCGCCACCGCTTAGAATATCCAAATCTAAATCGGTTTTGAAAAATAGAATTAAAATGATATTTATTTAATAATCTATTAGTTACACGTAGACTATTTCATTTTTTTTTACTTATACTTTTGCTGTTTTTTTAGATATACATATATTTTTACTATAGTACCCATCACTAATACATCTGGTAGTCGATTTATTTATTGTATGTAATAGTTTATTTTAGTATCACTCGTATTTATTTTGAATTTATTATTTAAGCTATATGTATTTTTATTGTTTATTAATAATTCTTATAAGATGTAACACGACCGGGGCCCTTCACGAAATTCGGCGCTGCAGACTTCCTCTGTGGCTTTAGGCTGATGAAGGTCCCATTTTCGCCATATTTATATGTTTTGTTTTTTCTTTTGTTTTCGTGTGTTGTTTGTATTGCTGCATTTAAATTTCTGGTTTTTTGTTGATTTGTGGCGAAATAAATACTTTTTTATTCATTTTCATTTCACTCCAGCACAATGATGATAATTCTTGAGTGGCAGTTATTCATAGAGCGACTGAAATTGCTTACCGTCAGACTGTCAGTTCGCCTTGCTTGTACATAAAATTACTTTTGTGCAGTTTGGCTAAAGCTAGAATAGCCTACATCTCATTTAATAGAAGCAGAATCTTGTCTAAATAATTTTTTAAGAAGACAGACTGTTGATCTTTTTGACATTTGATGGTAAAAATTAGGTCTAACTTCCCAAATCCCCGAAACTCGATACTAAACTAAACTACTAGTCAGCGATGTAGAGAAATGATACGAAAAATGAAATGAATATAAAGTTATATGAATAAGATTTTATTTGCTGACCTAATTACTCGCATATACCATAAGGATACCCTCAAATATATGAACAAACACTTTGTTTTTTTTTTTTTACAAACAGACGCTTGACCTCTGTAATACCTGGTCAAAGGTGAAGATGAAGGCGATGATGGAATCTGTCAGCCTAACAAATGCCTGTTCACTATTCTTTTAAGGACTCCAAATTGTATGAATGTGGAAAATTAGTCGCGAGAGCTCATTCCAATCTTTTGATGACTCTATTAGGAGTGATCGTCTAATTTCATTACACAATATCATACCAACAGGAATGACATCTTCTCCACGAGAAATCTGGAGATCTTCGGCTGCGGAGGCACGAGGACGCCAGCCGGAGTCCTGCTAAGTCCGCGGCGCGAGAGGACTTTCACGTTTTCCACCAGCAGCGAGAAGCATTGGAGAGACAAGGGCGGGACAGATGTCGCTGATGGAGTGAGCAGGGATTCTGATGAGGTAAGTCTAAACTGAAATGATAAAGCCTCTTTGAATGCTTACTTAACGTCAGGTGAGTGCAGTAGCTTTTCCGAATTAAAATAAAGTAGAACTGAATGTCAGAAGTGAAAACTTTTTAGCTTCTTTTTAGCTTTTTCATCATCAGCCCATTAGTATATACGACTATCGGGGTAATAATCATTTAATCCACATCCCACGTGCTGGTGATCTCGTGTGGGAGGCTTAAATATTTTGTAGACTTCTATTCCTGCTTTCACTAAATCTATCTATTTATCTATCTCACATCCCGGCTAGGAATAAGAAGTTCTCTAACTAGAGTTTTGCGATGTGGTTGGGCGTCGGTGCCCGTCTGGATCGCGACCACAGTACATGGGTGTAAAGCCCGTCATAGTGACCAGTTTCGGCTTGTCGCGTTTCGGGATCAGCTTGTGTATATCTAGTAGCTTATATACCTAGAGACCTTCAGTCGTGGTATATGTGGGCCGACATGACGATGTAGGCTATCAATGGATTTTCATCCTTTGATAGTCGTTTTCGTATTTGGGCTACACTGCACTTACCATCAGGTACTCTCTAGTCACTATGTCGAGCCTGTGTAAAAAAAAACTCTTATTTTTGCCGAGTTGTCGGGCTGTGGAATGGTCTTCCAGGGAATGTGTTTCCATCAACTTATGATATTGGGTCTTTTAAGCGAAGCGTAAAGAGATAATTGAGCAGGCCGGCATGATCGCTGCGGCTATCGATGGTTTCTTTTTGCTGTTGGTGGTCGTTGTCATTTTTGGACTGCACCATACTTTCCATCAGGTTTGGTGTAGTCACTGTGCCGTGTCAGTGTAAAAAAAAAATCTGTCGGGTTTATTAATAAAAACAGATCAGTGACAATAGATCGATCTGAGTACAACATTGCCCGAATATTTTCGTGGACTTGCTGCGGTTTATTATTGTTGCAATGAGTAAAACATAAATAATAATGACCAGCAATCGAGAAGGCGATAAAAATAGCCGTGGCTGTCATATTGCGCAATATAACAAACGATTAGGTACTCACGATTTACGGTATACGATTCTGCTGTTTTTACTATAAAATTTTATATAAACAAACGCACGTGTTCCCTTTGTCTGCAAATGAATCATTGATGTGCTAAGGATATATCTATATGCGGTGGTTTGTAGTCATATTTTGTTGTATAAACACGATTTTAGTGTTCTTTCAAAAATTACTTCAATATAAGACTAACTTTGCCCGCGACTTCATTCACGAGGTAATAGTACTTTTATTATACTAATATTTTTGTCTTATATATCTTCCATATACTCAAAGAAATGAAATGAAATGAAATGAAAAATGAAAAGAAATATATTTATTTTCACCACAAACTAATAAAATACTAGAAATTCAAAAGCAACATTTCTGTTACAAGACAAAAACATACAAAAACAAAAGAAAAAACAAAAACATATTAACATGGCGAAAATGGGACCCCCATCAGCTTAAAGCTACAGAGGAAAAGCGACAGTAAGCAGTTAAAATTTTATTAATAGTATAATATTATAGTATCTTAGCCAAAAAACCTGAAACATTGTTTCATACCATTTTCTTTCAATGATTGACGTAATTTATAAATTGACTCTACATTTTTATTTATAAACCGAGTAAAAGAAAATTAACACGAAATGTTAAAGGCAACTTTTGACAATGCATTAGTGAAAACCGCATATAAATATGTATAGCCGTTTCTGCGATTAGCGCATAGCATAGCACCTGCATAGCATGTTTCGCTGCTCACACCGAAAGAGATATAGCATGTCTGTATATTTATTATTATTTATAGCACCCCCCTCTTCTTGCTGAGGCGTCGTAAAAGGCGAATAAGGTATCTCTTTAACACCGCAATCCAACCAGGTGTTCGGAGAAGGAAAACTCGACCAAACCTGCATCCTGCTCCCTCCCGATCGTACTGGTTCTCCATTCCATCGGGCCCGAGGGTGCTCGGACGAGAGAGTGGTTCTCTGGCAGCGCATCCAGTTATACACTTAAATATCTCCTGTGCAATTGACTGTTTCCGAAAACTGGACCTCGATTTTCTTAATCGGTGTTGAAACAGTCGCCGCGGCCGGATCTGGCTAGGACAACATCATCATCATCATTATTTTTATACTTTCCCAGAAGGTGTATAGGAAACTAGCCTTTTAATGCTAAAAATCAGCACAAAATAAAAAAAATATCAACTGTTTGCTGCAGTTTGTATAAATAATTAAATAAAAATTGAAACCCTACATAAAAATAAAATAGTGTAGCTTCTATATATTGCTATTTAAAACCATCAGGCGCAAATACTTTATTAAACATCTTTACGTATATGTGAAATTAAACCATTATTTTCTTAACGTTTTCAATAAAATAAAAAGCGCTGACTGAAACGAAATTAAATCTTTCCAATATTTGTTTTACGTTCAAATAACTTTTAGTGGCGTTGTTTCTATGTTAGAGATTAATGGAGTGGAAATGGCTTTTATTTATTTTATATAGAAGGTTATTTTGTTTTATATTTGACATAATACCACCTTTAACGTAACACATTTTAGATTTTTGCGTTTTGAACTCATTAGAAATATTGTAATGGGTCTTATGCGCGAATTAACTTACGTTAAATTATAGCTCGACATTTGAACCTTATTACACAGGTCATAGTCACAACCAGACTGGCTTGCCGCGGAGTTTTCATCGGAGGAAGGGAAAATCACTTCTCGTACCCTGTTTTCTTCTTTTTAAGTTGATTAGTCACACAATACTCACAGTATCAGCATTTTTACAAGGCGATAATAAACGAGGTCCGTGTTTTTTTTATGATTTATAGGCGGACGCTTGACCTCAACCCCACCTGGTGGAAGATGATGATGAATCCGACGATGGAACGCTTCCGCCCAATAAATATGTATTCACTCTTCTCTTAAAGGCTCCCAAGTCATAAAGTCGTTTAAATATGCTCGTTGGAAGCATATTCCACTCCTTAGCTGTTCGCAAGAAATGTAGAAGCGAATCTCTAATCACGCGAGCAAGTTTTCTAATCGCTGAGTAGCTTGACCTTGGCCTGTGTAACCAGGTTGAATTGTCGAGCCATAATTATAAGGGAGTTAATTCGCGCATAAGACCAGATAAAATATTTACTTCCAATGTACAAAACATCATTTTTGGTTGAATAATATTGTAATGTCTTATGTACTCTTAGGAGCCGTAATGTCTTTAAATAGAAAACCTTATCCTGGCATCTTGCCAACAACAATATACGCGTCATTTAACGTTTTAAAATTTGCCACCGCAATGATTGATATTTGAAAACGATTTTGAGGAAATAAAAATATCTGAGTAAAATGTGGTTAAATATTTTCTAGAGTACCAAAAATAAAATAGATAAACAATATCTTTATATATATATATATATATATATATATATAAAATCCTCGTGTCACAATGTCAGTCAGTTACCTTACTCCTCCGAAACGGCTTTACCGATTTTTACCAAATTTTATATGCATATTCAGTAGGTTTGAGAGTCGGCTACTATCTATTTTTCATACCCCTAAGTGATAAGGGTTGTTCACCCTGCACCCTTTTTGTTTTTATTTTTCTATAATGTGGCATTAAAAAATACATACCCTAAATTTTTACTCTTTTATCACCTATCCCTATTTTTTAATAGCCATTTTAGTATATTAATAATTTATATGGCAGAACAACGTTTGCCTGGTCAGCTAGTATATCTATTATATAAAAATAAGTCCGGTTTTCCTTCCAGAACGCACGAACTGATTTTCACGGTTTTGTATTCGTTGGAAAGGTCTCGGGCTCCGTGAGGTTTATAGCCAACAAAATTCAGGAACAGTTTCTACAGAAAAGCAGAAAAACGGGGAAAATCTTTTTACATACAGCGGCATCTCTGATACATAGCATGTACTACAAACCAATATGGTTTTGCATAGTGGTGGAGCAGATTGCTCCAGTATTTTAAGTAGATGGCACCGATGCGTTTTACATTGTTTGACAGCTACTCATTGTACTCTGCTCAGTTAATTTCATGTGACATTTATTATGCGCACGTTCTTTCAAACGCTAACTAAAAACCAAAACGAAGCCATCTGGTGGCGAAACGAAGTTCGCCGGGTTTGCTAGTTTCATATAAATAATATCAAAACTATTCCTTGTTACGAGTAATTACTTGTCATATTTAAAAAATAACTTGCAGTTATTAATGAAACGCTCTCGCCGCCATCGGTCATCAGCCATGATTGGCAGTGATAGTGCGTGGTAGTGTCCCATCTTTCTGCGAAACGGTTATTAAATAGAAGGAGGCTGCCAAAAGGGACAGGGAGAAAACCACCGCCCTAGAAATTCGGCGTCCAAGACACTGTCACCGGAGGGATAGTTTCGCAACCTTGCGACCTTCTCCCGTGACAATAGCCGGGCATTAGACACTTCAACAATTATAATGATACTAGCGTGCATTCCGTAAAAGCATTTAAACATTATCTTCTACACTTGGATATTTAATAAACACATTGACTTAAAATCTGGCGATTACAAGAATAAAAGGCTCAAAATCCAAATTAGACCAAATTTTAAACCAATATATGTATTAAAAAATCAAGTGTAATTAGATAATTATTTTTTATTTCTCTATGAGATACACGCCATTATTATAATTTTTGAAGTGTCTTTCATACAATTTAACCCTCGTGCAATCACTCACACTTAACATCTGACGAGAAATAAACTTATTTTAGTATTTAGTAGAAGATTAATTGCCCACAAAACATCGCCGGGGAACTGTAAAGGGCGGATTTACGCATTATTTGATGCGAGTGCCTCGGATCTGTATTGCTCTCCTTAATGTCACTATAAACTTTAGAAACGTCGGCATAATGAATTGGATTTTGGAGGTGATCGTTTTTATTCCCGCATTAACTTCTGGATGTAACTACTACAGTGTGTATTGAAAACCCTGTCCGGCTCGAATGGAGCATACTAATGTTACCGTATTACCAAAATAAAGCGGCCAATCGTATTATTTATAGTTATCAAAAAGTAAGTTAAAAAAGTAAGTGCGCAAGTGCCCTGAGAACGGCGATCACCTGCGCTACTGGTCACGTTGGGCACGACATATAAGCGCAAAGTAGATACAACCATTTTTCACCAGGGGAAAATCCTTCAAAGGACTTCCCGGTTGCCATGCAGGTATCGGCCGGGGTAGTGTTACACTTCTACAGACTAAAAACTCCTGGGTGTTCCTATCGCGCGCGCTTGAGGGAGCGCGTCGCCCAGATCCAGGCGTGAGCGGTGTGCGATGTGTTCCCGCACACCGCTCTAATGACAATTTTTTTTTTTAAACTGACTCGACATAGTGACTACAGAGTTCCTGATGGTAGTGTAGTCCAAAAACGAAAGCAACTATCAAAGGATGTAAATCCATTGATAGTCTACATCGTCATGTCGGCCCCCATATACCACGACTGAAGGTCTCTAGGTATATGAGCTACTGGATATACATAAGCTGATCCCGAAACGCGACAAGCTGAAACTGGTCACTATGACGGGCTTTACACCCATGTACTGTGGTCGCGATCCAGACGGGCACCGACGCCCTACCACCTCGCTGCTGCTCGTTTAGCACCACCCAGGAGTCACGTGTAGGGAAACTAGGGTAAAGCCTACGGACGCGAGCAGCTTCGACTCCCCAAAATCAATTAATCAATTCAATTCAAGGAGACGAGGGGGTGTGGCACGCTACACTACTCTCCCCGAAATGTGTTAGGTGTACGCGGGGGGTGGTGACTATTTAACAGCCTCGCGCCTAGTAGATGAGGCCCCAACAAGGCCGGACGTCGCCGGATGCCGAGGAAGATGGCTCGGCTTTGCCCTTAGCATCCGCCAGACGGAAGAAGGAACACCCCGGTGATTTTAGTCGGGGCAGGTCCGACACACCGGGGGAGCAGCCCTCACCGCTCCCCTGACGGTCCGTAGGGATTTCCACCGGGTGAACAAAAAAAAAGGGTGTTCCTATCGCGCTTTGGAAAACCGGCCATGGGAGCTAACTATGCAATCTGCCACGGTATCAGCTCACGGACAGCCTTGTCCAGCTTCCTCAATATTATGAAGGTTGCGTGGAGATGACCACCTCAGGCAAACCGTCGTAATAGAGAGCCTGTGATAACACTCACATCCTACCTTTCTCATTCATGGGCAGCGGAGTCCCTCAAGTACCACTGCCCAGTGGATACATCCACTAATGTATCTATTCATCCCGAAAGAGGTATAGTTTGACGATATACTATTATTGTCAAAATTATTATTAAAATTATTGTCATATAAAATTGAAGGAATAGAATTATTTTTACATGCGATTAAGGCGTGCATTATTAACAAAACCAGTGTAGAAACTATCAAACAACTTCATTGATAAATGGTGCTGTAATATACGGGCCTCATGATCATAATAAAGTAATGACCTACTAGCATGAATATTTGCTTTCCTTTTCTCCCTCATTTACAAGCTACGCACGCTTCCAATGATGCCATGTAGGTTTCCTCATTTAATTAATTTTTATTTGTACCTTTTTCGGGCAACTCATTTACTCCAAAAACAAAGCATAACATAAATGGAATGGAATATAGATACCGAGTAACACCTTTACGGGTTGGACAGTGTTTTTAATATATACTGTATGTATTTACAAAGGACAATATGGCTGAAGTTTATAGACTCTACTTTGATTTAACTTACGCTTTGTTTAATCAATAAGCTAGTCTTTGGTATAAAATATACGTTAGCTAAAAAAACGTAAACTTTAGTACAATTTGTATATTTGTGCGTACTGGATGTTGGAATGTACTTGTGTTGGTCACACTGTAAACTGGAACTTGCCAACTGTAATAACAAAGGTTGAGTGAAGATTTAATGTCCATTTAAAATGTATGTTCTTTAATAATATTGACTGTTATAAATTTGCAATGAATTGGCCAGTGATCTGCAATAAATTTTATCTAGTCAAATGCTCGGCTATAATAGTGTTGAATTTGTCACTTCTATATCTGAGACAACGACCCCATTAGATTATGTTCAATTACATTAATATTCGGCGAACAGCTGCTTTACTGGTTAGTTTGGGCATGATATATAAACGCAAAGTGGCTACAGCTACTAATGTATTTCTGCTCAATCAGAAACAGAATTAGCGTGGCAATATGTTTTTATTATTTCTTTATTAATCTTGTTTACAATATTTATACATTTTAAAATATAAAAACATATAGACCCACGGAAGCGAGGCCTGAAACCCAGGCCACCAGTAGTTCTCGAGGCTAGAGTGAGGAACCTTCTAACAATGCGTGCCATATCGAGTAATACTGCCTTTTGTATCTGGCCATTGATCCAACAACCAAGTGAGAACCTCTTAAGATGGTAATCGAGGGTCTTTACTAGCAGCTCATTAGTCAATATGACTATTAGGACAATAAGCATTGAATGCATACACCGTTGTTATTGATTAATGTCGACATTATTATTATTAATCATTTTTATTTCTGTTTAACCAATTTTTTGTAATTTATAATTTAAACCTTCTGACTGCCTGGCCCCGGCTAAATTTTAGTAGAAATGAAATTTTCAATTTTTTAAATTTCAATATTCATTTTTGTTGTTAACAGATCAATAAACACATGTGACTAAATAAACAGTATGTTAACAGAAATCTAATATAATTAATTTCAAAATGATTTGTTGGATATAAACGATTTTATGTGAATTTTGTTTTTGTAATTAATTTTTAAATAGTGATATGTATATAATTTCAAGGCTTTATATAAAATAATATTTACAAAGATGTAATAATATTTGTCTTCTACTAAATTGAATAGATGTTAGTTTATTAACAATATTTTTATATTTTTCAATACTAGTGTAATAAGCAACCAATAACCACCGAGGCCAATTTATATCGCAGCGACTGTACAAAAAAAACTCAATACGTATCTCGGAAATTCTATTTTTGTATGTTTATGATTCGCAGCGGGAGATTATTAAGTATTTATTAATGTATATGTTAAGGTACGCTTTGGATTAGGACCTTGCACAGCTACCCACATAAAGGCACAGAGAACAGTACATTGCGGCCTGGTAGACGCCGCTGGGTCATCGCTGCTGAGTGTCGACTGTCAGAATTCGACTGGCACCTTAACACGTTCCCGCCGGCATGTACCATAAATGGTACATCGAGGACTGTTCCATAGGTCGGCGTGTACCATTTACGGTACATACACAATTGTCCCATCGGGTGTCGTGTACCATTAATGGTATAATGAAAGAAATCAATTTAATTTGCATTAGTTGCTAATAATTGTTGGGAGTCGAAGCTGCTCGCGCCGGTAGGCTTTACCCTAGTTTCCCTACACGTGACTCCTGGGTGGTGCTAAACGAGCAGCAGCGAGGTGGTAGGGCGTCGGTGCCCGTCTGGATCGCGACCACAGTACATGGGTGTAAAGCCCGTCATAGTGACCAGTTTCGGCTTGTCGCGTTTCGGGATCAGCTTGTGTATATCCAGTAGCTCATATGCCTAGAGACCTTCAGTCGTGGTATATGTGGGCCGACATGACGATGTAGACTATCAATGGATTTTCATCCTTTGATAGTCGCTTTCGTATTTGGACTACACTGTACTTACCATCTGGTACTCTGTAGTCACTATGTCGAGACAGAGTAAACAAAAAAGAAAAAAAAAAGTTTGCAAATGAACGCAGGCATAGTCAGCAGAAGCACTTAATGAGAGATATGCGACTACGTGCAAACGGCGCCACCTGATGAGACAAATTTGAGTTTACAGAGCTGTCAGATGCCGAAGACAGCGAATTCAGCCGCCGGCGGGAACGTATTAAAGCTTTATGACCGGTGGTCGTGGGTGTGGTTGTAGAAAGACACGGATTTTGGCGTTATACTGTTTATTTGCACTTTAAGGCACACCGAACTGCGACGCACACGCACGTAATCTAAGCTTGCGTCTCTGTAGTCGACTGAATTTGCTAGAGCATCTCTTGCGCACGCGCACCCCTTACCCCGCGCGTCCCATAACACCCTAACGTCCTTTAGAGCGTTTACCACAAACGCATATCGGGCGGCGCCTACATGCTATAGCTTATTAAATAATTAAGAAGAACTAGTGGCTGTAATAAGAGACCAGTATACACGGGTGCCATTGGTCTTAGGTGAATGTTGGCGGCTTGTAATCCTAGATTTTTCCAGATGAAGTATAGATTTAAGCTCCACATGATCACTGGGGAAAGAAAATATCGTGATGAAACCCGCATGGCATGTAATAGAAATGTCATGTGTACTAGTGATGTGAGAAAGGCGATCAGCTGCGCTCCTACGAAATAATATACAAGCGCAAAGTGGATACAGCAACTAATGTATCTCTTCTCACCCCGAAAGGGACATAGCAGGATGATATATTATTATTATATTATTCATAATATTTACAACATCTTTACATTTTAACATAGATACATATAAAAAGACAAAAGGAAACTCCTAACAACGCGTGCCGCGTCGAGTAATAGTTTTTTTTTGTATCTGGCCCTTTTTATTATTATTTTATTAATTAATAAGGAAATATTTTTTCATTTATTAAACAATGTAATATAATTTATTTATATACTTAAATACCCAATGAAAAAGGAAAAACAATGATATATAATATAATAATGCGTTGAAATTATATTTCTCAAATGTCAATTATGACGAATTTCTTTTAAAATAATCCAAAAAAGACACGAGAATCCAAGGAAGGATCCCTTAGCATTAATACGATGTAGACACTCGCAAATATTAAATGCGCAGAAAATTACACCGTTCCTTATATCTTTTGTGTTTTGTCATCCGTCAAAATGTATTTTCGTATTCGAGAATCACTCAAGGGTCCTCGGCAGGGTACGCACTTAGGACAATGTTTTAAGGGGCCCTGATTTTTAAATGCTATTCCTTTCAAAGATCATTGCCATACAGCCCGATCTTCGGCTTTTTTGATTCAACAATTGCTTGTGTTAGATTTTGAGAAGCTTTGATTTAAAATAAGGAAAATATTTATATAAAAAGGTTTAATTTAAAAGAAACAACACACTTCGAAACAATAACAACGAGAGTGACAAGTGACAAGTTCAACAGACAAAAGACAACCATAGAGTTGCGTTCTGTTTTACTCAACAGCTTGCAACTTTGCGCAAATCGTCGCTCCACCTAGTCACGTGGCTTCCTATATACTGTGCTAATCGAGGCGTGGTCCCCACTTAAGAACACTTCTACGCCAGCGGTTATTAGTTCTTCGGCAAATGTGACTGGAACAGCTACCATTTCAGCTTGCTGAAGCTCTGAGCTGTGCCGATGTCTTTAATTCTCTATCGAATCGCCTTACTGATATTCTGATATACTTAATATAATTTAAACTATGTAAAATAAATGTGAATTTTAGGTTGTGAGTGATATATGATATGTGAGTGATAGCCTATAGAGTTCGAGGACTATGGAAATAAAATGCGTGTTGCTGTTAACTGTGTATAATCCGAACTAACTTAATCGACGGACGCAGCCGTCTCTAAATACACGCATACGTTCCTCATTTATGCAATATTCGCACTTTCATAAATCACGCTATCAAAAATCAATTACTTACATTAACATTATACTATGTGTCCCTACATGAATGAGAGACCGATATTCACACGCCGCATCGCGAATTGATTTAGGTTCAAAGCACTTGCTATATATATAGTCAGGCTATACCTCTTTCGGAGTGGTAGAGATAAATTAATGACTGTATCTATTTTACGCTTATATGTCCCGCCCAACGTGACCAGTGGCGCAGCTGATCGCCGTTCTCACAGCACTAGTACACATAACATTTCTTTTAGATGCCATGCGGGTCTTCTTACGATATTTTTCTTCACCAGTGAGCATTTAATGCCTAAATTCACACTTAATCTAGAGCAACCCAGGGGCATGTCTCTTATCCCCCAGCTCATTACAACCACTTGCTTACCAAAACATAGAACATATATTATTTCTGTTTTCTCCAAGTGTTTCGTACTAGATTATTCTCCGAGATATTATTTCATTCCATGAGTGTTTGTACCCAGGTTTATAATAAAAAACAGAGGGATCGAAAATATAAAATATTATTAATTTACATACGAGTATGTACCCTTCAAATATCTTTTGAATGCGGCCCTGTACGCACTGGAAGCCTTTTGTTGGCAGTGTCCGGAACTCTTGAGTATATTTTCCCTGATCTATCTTGTTCGCTTCACTGGTATTAATATTCATAAGTAAATTGCTAAGATCATCCTGAAGGATTTTTATGAAAGGGGCTTTAATTTACTAAAGCGGATTTCTGTTTTTATTTACGTGAAATTGAAAGGTGCGAGGTACTCTGGTTTAGACTATTAGATAAAACGGATAGAATAGTTAAAAACAATTGAGGTAGTAGGTCGGATATTCAAACTGGGGATGTGACCACAGTACACAAGTGGAAAGACCGTCATAGGGCCTGGGTTCTGTCGCGTTTCGAGATCAGTTTGTATACGTCCAGGTGTCCATATACCTAAATATCTTCAATGCTCGTATGTTGCTGATAATGATGATGATAATAAAAATGAGGTGATGATGATGTATGAGTATTGTTGACATAAAATTATATAGCAGTGATATATAGAATATGATATATTATTTATAGAAACGGCGGGTTATGCAACTTTGAAATTTAATCGCAAAAACTAATTTTATACCTTTGAATTTCTAATTTTTTATTGAGTTTTGGAGGGATAGGCTTTACTCCTTCCCCTCCCAGAGCTTCAACAAGGCTTCTTATTCTCTGTGCGTCTGGATGAATTTGGCTTCCCAGGCTCGGGTAGAGCAATCAGATGGACACACCCGGGTTGCTGCCCTCACATTGTCCCTTGGTCTTATGCAGGATTTGCCCCCGGAATAAAAAACAACCGGTGATGGTTTCGAGATACGGAAACCTATTTTTTGTGCCAGGACTTTTGTTCTGGATCAATATAACCCGTAAGTTGTTCTAAACGATGTCGTAATAGCAGATTTAGACTGTCGTTTCAGTATTTATCAGAAACAGTAATTACGATATATTTTTTCATATGTCTTAGTAGGTGTCTTACCTTTTGTATAAAATTTTGTCTCCATTTTCCAGAGCTTCAGGTCGTTTTTCACAACATCTCAGACGATTGCTTCTAAGAAGTGGGTGAGCACACAATGAGATGGCATTCCTTTTAATCTCATATCTCGAGGACCCCTCGACTCGATGTTGAAGGAATATTTAAATAAGTCGGTTTATACGCCCTGTTTGTTCGCTTAAAGATTTCCCCGTAACGTTTGGTTTTTATTTACGTAATTTTCCGATTTCCATCTTTACTGCAAAAGTTTCAATCATTACTTTTGTATCCTTAGAATTCGAGAGTTTCCTGAGACAAGGAACGAAAGTATTTATCGAAAATTTGATTAGTTTATCTTAATCTCTTCAAGGACATTGGAAATATGTGTATGTTAATGTTTTTTTTTTTGTTTTTATTTATCTCTAGAGAAATTTGTTAAAAGTTCATCGGAGAATATTTCGATACACAATCTCTCAAAAAAATAAAAAAATAAAACCACGTTGATAATGGAATGTTCTATTTTATTGATGTTGTTATGAAAACACTAGACAACAAAACTTTTAAAGAATTCATCCTTGAAGTTAAAGATAAAGTAACTATAGTACACCTGACGGGAAGTACAGTGTAGTTTACGTATGGCAACAACCGACAAGGGACGAAAGTTTGTTGACAGCCGCCATCCCTATATCGGCCCACATATACCACGAGGGAAGGTCTCTAGGTATATGAGCTACTGGATATACACAAGCTGATTCCGAAATGTTACAGGCGAAGCGAGTCACTAATACGCACTTTACATTTATGTACTGCGATAACGACTCAGCTCAGGCAATCGACCCACCACCTCTACAAACCAAACATGCTCACTGGTGAAGAATAAATTGTAAGGAAACCCGTATGACATCTAATAGAAATAGCATATGTATTACTACTGTGATAAAGGTCATTAGATGCGCTACTGGTCATGAAATATAAGCTCGAAAGAGATATAGCAACTAATAAAAAGACGAAGCCTTGGGAGTCGAAGCTGCTCGCGTCCGTAGGCTTTACCCTAATTTCCCTACACGTGACTCCTGGGTGGTGCTAAACGAGCAGCAGCGAGGTGGTAGGGCGTCGGTGCCCGTCTGGATCGCGACCACAGTACATGGGTTTAAAGCGCGTCATAGTGACCAATTTCGGCTTGTCGCGTTTCGGGATCAGCTTGTGTATATCCAGTAGCTCATATACCTAGAGACCTTCAGTCGTGGTATATGCGGGCCGACATGACGACGGAGACTGTCAATGGATTTTCATCCTTTGATAGTCGCTTTCGTTTTTGGACTATCTTAGATCCTACTTATCATCAGGTACTCTGTAGTCACTATGTCGAGCCAGTGTAAAATATATATATATATATATCTGCTCACGCCGTAAGGGATAAAGCGTAATGATATATTATTATTATTAAAATAATCAAATAATAATTCCAGGACTTAAGTACTAAGTCCTATGTGATCCGACAGGGAATGCCATGAAATTGTTGGTGGGCATGGTAGCTCTGACTCATCAGCGGCTCTCTTTTAGAACTGAGGTGTATTTCACCGTATTGGGTACAATGGGGCTGATATGCCAAAATGTCAAAAGCCCTTATAAATCTATACTAATATTATAAAGCTGAAGAGTTTGTTTGTTTGTTTGTTTGAACGCGCTAATCTCAGGAACTACTGGTTCGAATTGAAAAATTCTTTTTGAGTTGAATAGACCATTTATCGAGGAAAGCTTTAGGCTATATAACATCACGATGCAATTATTAGGAGCGAAGAAATAATCGAAAATGTGAAAAAAACGGGGAAAATTATTCATCCTTGAGGGCTTCCATTGCGTGCGCTGCAAAAACGGTTCAAGATACCAAAAATATATGTAACAAAAAATTATTCCTCTTGAAATGATCTAAAAAAATGTCCGCGACAGTATATATCTGTCTTTTAAGATTAAGTCACTAGAACCGTTTTTATGTAAACAAATTTGGTCGAAATTAATGCATTATTTGTTAAGAGTTGTATCAACGTAATAATATTAATATTTATCCAAATAAATGTGGTGTTGATTAAGAGTATTTAATTATGAACAAAATTGTCTTTGACATCACTTAATTTCAATGAACATCTTAGAAGATATTACAAAACCTTATATAGCAAAACAACGTTTGCCGGATCAGCTAGTAATAAATAAAAAGTACTAAACACTGCTAAAGGTAAGTGAATTAAAAATATTTCCAGTATAATTCTTTGTGTCAAATCCAACAGTAGACGTGACGAAAAATTATTTTCACTAATTAATAGGAGTAAGGTTCCAGCGATGCATAAGCGGGAACCACTCGAAAGTTAAAGAGCGGTGACACCGCATCGCTTTTCCATAAATAAAAAAAGGATTAACTTTAAAAAGTCCAAAAAATCTGGCATCCACTCCGAGTTAATGATACGGCACGGCGAGTGGCGAAAAACAAAGGTCGGTCTCCCGTCACACCGTAGCGTAACAAACTCATTCTTATCATAATTTAGTCGACGTATTCATTAATCACATTTCGTATAGATCACTCAATCTGTGATCTCATCGCATAAAAACAATAATGGAGTACCCTCATCTAATAATTACGAATGCACTCATTTTTTTTTACACTGGCTCGACATAGTGACTACAGAGTTCCTGATGGTAAGTACAGTGTAGTCCAAAAACAAAAGCCACTATCAAAGGCCATTGATAGTCTCAATCGTCATGTCGGCCCACATATATCACGACTGAAGGTCTCTAGGTATATGAGCTACTGGATATACACAAGCTGATCCCGAAACGCGACATGGCGAAACTGGTCACTATGACGGGCTTTACACCCATGTACTGTGATCGCGATGTGTGTGTGTTTCTTAAGTAATAATAAATTATTTGTAACTAAAAAAGATTTTTATATGTTTTAAAAATTCTATATATAGTGTATATTTTTTTGCTTCTGTAAATATCTCTTTAATGCTTGGAAAAAAGTGTTTTATAAATATTTTTTTGAGTAGCCCAAGATTTTCATTGCCTTTACATTTATGCAATTCTTTGCGCAAACTAATGTTTTTCAAGTCCAAGGTTTTGTGCCCGCCATTGATGAGTCAGGCAATGAATCAAGCCAGTGTTGTTTTTTATTTTTAGAATGAAGTTATTCATAAGGTCCCTCAATATTCGACGCCGCGTATCAATAATAGCTGATCCGGCAAACGTTGTTTTGCTATATAAGGTTTTGTAATATCTTCTAAGATGTTCATTGAAACTAAGTGATGTCAAAGACAATTTTGTTCACAATTAAATACTCTTAATCAACAACACATTTATTTGGATAAAGATTAATATTATTACGTTGATACAACTCTTAACAAATAATGCATTAATTTCGACCAAATTTGTTTACCATAAAAACGGTTCTAGTGACTTAATCTTAAAAGATAGACATATACTGTCGCGGACATTTTTTTAGATCATTTCAAGAGAAATAATTCTTTCTTACATATATTTTTGGTATCTTGAACCGTTTTTGCAGCGCACGCAATGGAAGCCCTCAAGGATGAATAATTTTCCCCGTTTTTTACACATTTTCCATTATTTCTTCGCTCCTAATAATTGCATCGTGATGTTATATAGCCTAAAGCCTTCCTCGATAAATGGTCTATTCAACTTAAAAAGAATTTTTCAATTTGAACTAGTAGTTCCAGAGATTAGCGCGTTCAAACAAACAAACAAACAAACTCTTCAGCTTTATAATATTAGTATAGATTTATAGACGCGATTCAGCGAACTAATTTGCGTCGGTGTGAATGCAAACTGAAGTCTAATGCTTGAGACCACGTTCCTGGAGATGTCTCGATTTTTTTCTAGTCTATTTTCGATTCGTTGCCCTTGGGCTTTCGTGGAACGTCTGGCTCAGCTTCCTCCGGCACTTGAAGGTGTAGCTGAAGCTTAGATCCGGTGAGTGCTTTTGTCATTCAAGTTTTCTGTCTTGAAACCTTTTTACATCGCAGTCTTAAAATTCTATACAAAATTTACTGAAATTAAACGGTTAGGTGTATAAAATATTTTATAATAATTATTTATTTTGAAATAAAATGAATGACCTATAACAAATTAAAAAGTTTTTAGAAGCTCAAATACTAATTTATTCTTTCTTTCCATCATCGTGTTAAAAATCCTTTCGATATCATCTAAAATGGACAAACGGCATTCGAACATTTGTTAAACTAGTTGCTTGTAGCAAATTAAGACCTCGCGGCATTAATAAATTGTAACGACAGAGAAAAAAGATTTTTCGGAATCTTGTCCTTTACACTTAGCACGCCTAAAGTAAATCCGTTACTGTAATTTAAAAAAAAATGCTGTTTTATGTAACTTACTCGTATTCTATTGAATTTATAACGTAACTGTCTTACACATTATGGCATATAATACAGTGTAATCGAATACCGACGATGATCCCTAAAGGATGAGATTTTTTATGGCCAGCCAAATGTTTTTTTTTTCATCCTGCCTCGGTACAGTGACCACACCGCACCTGACGGTAAGCTTGGTGCAGTCCAAAAAGTGACTACGATTATTTGTTTATACAGTTTTCCCAAAAATTAAGTGAAATATAATTATATTTAAATAGACCAACTTCTGAACCGGCAAGCTCTTTTTGAATCAGCAATAAAAAAAAAACTATATGGTGCGGTATTTTTTTTTTGTTATCCCGGTGGAAATCCCTACGGACCGTCAGGGGAAGTGGTGAGGGCCACTTCCCCCGGTGTGTCGGACCTGCCCCGACTAAAACCACCGGGGTGCCAGCACTGCCCTCTCTTTGCCTTCGCCGAGCCTGGGAATCCGAATACTTCCGACGGCTCGGCAGGTGAATCATCAATAAAGCAGGATAGAAAATCTACTAACTATTCAGAAAGCAGAATCTAACAAGACGAACCAACGAGAAACTATTAGAGTTATTATTCTCTATAATATAAAAATGAATCGTTAAATGTGTATAGGCGCGAAACTCGAGAACGGCTGAACCGATTTGGCTGATTTCTTTTTTGTTATGTTTGTTGAAGTCTGGGGAAGGTTATTACGGAGAGAAAAATTGAAAAAATTGTCTGAAAAAGTCTAAAAACAACACTTTTCTATATTCTCATACAAAAATTCGTAATAATATTTAAAAGTCAATTTGAACTTTAACACCCTACCATAAAGTTTAAATGTCAGTGGACGGGTTCCGGGAAGGCAAAACAATTGAGTGACGTATAAATATTAATGTCAATATATGTTAATTTTTATACATATAGCATTAAGGCCAGGTTCCTTCAAACAATTTTCAAAAAACAGCCGACAGGCCAATAGGTTTTGGCAGAATAAAATCTTACGGGGAAGCTATTAACATTAAAAAAAATAATGTGTGTGTTTTAGAGAAATAGGGCAGAACAAGGTCTGCCGGGACAGCTAGTTTTAAATATATTAGAGTACAAATAATATGTAACATATGTAGTTTTGAAAATAATCCTTTCATACAAAAGCTATCAACCATAACGCTAGAACAATGGGATCTTATTACGAGCTATCCATTTGTCGTGTTCACTCCCATATCAAAACGGGCTTACACTGGGCTATGCCTGTGTTAAAGTTTTATATATATCACGCTGTACCCCTTTCAGAGTCAAAAGGGACACATTAGTGGCTGTATCTATTTTGCGCTAATATATCGTGACCAAAACGACCAATAGCGCTGCTGATTTTTTTTTTATTCTGACTCGACATACTAACTGCACCATACCTGATGGTAAGTGCGGTGCAGTTCATAAAAGCCAACGAATATCGATAGGTAAGAAAAACCATGAGGTAGTCATAGCGATCATGCCGGCCTGCACAAATATCTCTTCACGCTACGCTTAAAGGACCCCATATCTTATGATGGTGATGATTGCCGTTCTCAGAGCACTTACACATGGTATTCTGATTAGATGCCATGCGGTCTTCTCAAAGATTTTTTTCACCGGTCGCCATATGATGCCTAAGTCTATACTTAATCCGGAAAATTCAGAGATACTTTTTTATGTAACCCGGTTGAAAATGTCGGATGATGATGATTTCCTAGCCGGATTCGGCGACGGTGACTGTTTCAACACCGATTAAGAAAATCGAGGTCCAGTTTACGGAAACAGTCAATTGCGCAGGAGATATTTAAGTGCACAACTGGACGCGCTGCCAGAAAACACTCTCTCGTCCGAGCTCCCTCAGGCCCGATGGAATGGAGAACCAGTACGATCGGGAGGGAGCGGGATGCAGGTTTGGTCGAGTTTCCCTTCTCTGAACACCTAGATTAATTGCGGTGTTAAAGAGATACCTCAGTCGCCTTTTACGACACCTCAGCAAGAAGAGGGGGGTGCTATTCTATTCTGCCGGCAGCCACCACGGCTTGCCGGTAAATGTCGGATAGAGCGATCACGGTGGCTGTGAGGACAGCGATCCCGGTGTGTCAGACTCTCACTGCCTAAAAACTCCCAGGGTGTCTTTGTTATCGCTCCACCCGGCCTGGGAATCCAAATTCGTCCAGAGGACCGGAAAGCGAAGAGCCTTGTTAAGACTTCCTCACTAGGAGGGGGGATGTAAAGGACCCAACCCTCCGGAACCTCTCTCAGGCTGCACGCCGGACACTACGCGCCGCCTCCCTCTCATCCGGACAGCAGATGTCACGCTTGCTCTGGGCGGGGAATCAAACCCCGGTATCTCGAGTGACAGGCGAGGATTCTGACCAATACACTAACGAAGATATAAGCTCAGAGGCACTTGCCGAGATTCGAACCTACGACCACAAGCATTGCCGTGCTCCTTCCGGCTCCTTATCCACTAAATCACCACAGCCAAACTACCTTATTTATTTAATATCAAAGTATTTGGCAAGTTATTTTTTTTTTCGGTTTAGAATTTATTCTGTGAGTGCTTAGGCAATACTCAACTTTCTATTATATATATTGAGTTTTTTTTTGGCAAAGAACAACTTATTTCCTGAACCTGAGGTTCTAAAAAAAGTCAAAATAGTGCCCATAAATGTCAGCCTAAGTGTATTTTATTTCAAATTTATCCTTTTTGCTATCTCTTCATTTATTTTTTAATTCCATGATGTGGACTAAATATATCTATGCTATGTAGATATTATCTGAACGTAATAAGATATTGGATGCGACAAATATGAATACAAGAGGGAACAGTACCGAGGCGAATATAAATCATGAAATTCTTTGGAGATATCGTAATGAAATCGGCCGAGTGAAAAAATTAAGGCGAAGCTATTTTTGTTGATTTTAAACCAATATTTTTTTAAATAATTTCTCGACAAAGTTACTACAGTGCACCTGATAGAAATTATAGTATAGCCCGAGTAAGACAAAGACCCCCAAGAGATGAAAATTCATTGAAGACCACCATCGACGTGTCCGCCCACATATACCACGTCGGAAGGTCTCTTAGATATATCAACAATTGGTTATACACAAACCGATCTTGAAATACAAGCGCAGCGAGTCACTATGATGGTCTTTACACCTGTGTACTGTGGTCACGACCCAGTTCGGGAAATCATCCTACCACTTCTAAAACCTAATAATACCGCAAGGTATCTGTTTGGCTCAAACGACTGGTACAAATATCGGTTATAAAGGCGTTTAGTTAAATTAACTTCGCCTTAAAAGATACACCTAAGCAAAGGAAAATACTGCCAAATCTCGCAGCATGAGTGAGACGTCATAATTCGAACAAAAATAAAGATAAAAAGACGCCAGCCATTGAGATTTCCCCCGTGTATTCCGAGCTTTTATTACGAATCTCATCAGATAAGTGAAACACGTCAGTGAAGTACAAATTTGGATTTTTTTAACTCAAGCATAACTTATACATTTGTTTTCACTTAGAAAACATAGCTAATAAAGTGACTAAGCAGGGTATTGTGGAGTCTGTAATCAGAGATGGGCAAAATTTAATCTGATTAATGATGAATGATTACAAAATGTAGTCGCAATTTTAATTTTCTTGCTCTGTAATCATGATTAACCCATCCAAAACACATTGATCCATTTAAAACATTAAAAAATCATAAATGAGCAAAATGCAGTCATATTAATGGTAAAAAACATAAAATGTAATCGTAATCATTTTCATTAATCTGATTCCATTTTGCCCATTGTAATGTAATTATTATACATTATGTAATGTATTTTTAGTGCAATAATTATCTTGTGGTGGTAAATATCAGGAAGAAAAACGGTAATGCTAAGCCAAGAAGTGCGATATTGGTATATTTCGTTAACGTTGTCAATTTCGTTATGTTATTTACTTAACTATACCTATATTATACTAACGTTATAAATAAAACCTTACGTTATTAATTGTCTTGTTCACTTATTTCCAATCTTTATAAACGATTGCCTAAACTGGGTTGTAATCACAGTCGGCAAATGCAAAGACAGTCAATAAATTGTCTCGGCCTGTCGCGTTTCTGGATTAACTTGTGTACCTCAAGCTATCCATATACCTAGAAGCCTTCAGTCTTAGTTGATGTGAGTTGGTTTGACGACGCCGACTCTCAATGGATACTCGTCCCTTGGCAGTTACTGTCGATTTTAGACTATACTGTACATTCGATCAGGTTCCATTAAGTTACTATGTCAATCCATTGTAAAAAAATATCCTAGCCTTCTCTCTCCTTACAATCATTTTTATTTCAACCTTGATTTTAACGAATGATTAACTAGGGCGTACAAACAGAGCATACGATGTTCTACTTGCAACGAGATGTGCTTACAATATTCTGAAGATTGAAGTATGTGCACGAATGTTATTGGCACAGGATCGAGGAAAATGGCACAATTGGATGGAGGCTTATTTTAAACATTGGGCTGAAACCAACTGTGAACTGATTTTAAACACAAAAAATATATTCCCTATATTTTGTTTATTACGTCTAAGAAATGCATTCTATTGTTATATGTATACAATGGTCGTGTAGCCTGCTAACAGTAAATAATCTCAGATATCTGACGTCCAGATGAAGCTTTGCAGTCCGCAGTATAACGGAGCGAGTTAGATAGTTTATAACAAGCCTTCGACGAATTTCCACTGAGCATCATCAGGTTCGGTTTTGTGTGGCATTAAATTTGAACGATGTAATCGCTTCCAAATACTATGACCGGTGGTCGTGGGTGTGGTAGTAGAAATACACGGATTTTGGCGTTTTACTGTTTATTTGCACTTTAAGGCACACCGAACTGCGACGCACACGCACGTACTCTAGCCTTGCGTCTCGGTAGTCGAATGCTTTAGCTATAGCATCCCTTGCGCGGGCTACTTTACCCCGCGCGTCCCATAGCACCCTAACGTCCTTTAGAGCGTTTAACACAATTACGTATCGGGCGGCGTCTACATGCTATAATACTTAATTGTCCTACTAACGTACCTCTGAGTACACGAGACTATTGCTTATTACTTCGGACTGTAAAAAGATGTAAACAATATAAAATTCTTCAGTAACGTGTTGATACATTATATGCGCCGTATGGGATTTATCGTTATCAATAACTCCAGTTTACCGCCTAGCACATTTGTTATGAAAATATTTTCACCCGACACCGGCGTCTTTAAACGCGGTTTTATTATCAGTCAGCGAGAATTCACGTAATGGATTTGTGAATATGAATATATATGCCTATTTATCTTTGCATATGGAATGAACATATAGCATTCATCTACCTTTTTTGTACTTCAAATACATCAAAATCTTTAAAATTTGGTATATTTTTTAATAAATAGAGTATCTTTCAATTAAAGATTATTTTTAAGGGAATTGCTTAGGTAATCAAATCTATAGGCACTGTTTGCCATAAAGGATGATGTTTTAAAATCATAATTAACCAAATAATCAATCAATTAATTATTAATCATATTTTTATTATTATTTTTTTTTTACTATAAATGTACTATTTATATAAACATATATATGTATGTATATTTGATTGATTTTTGTGGAAACTTTCCTGGCTTAGGTCACATTTTTTGTGTATATTGTTATCATTTTTATATTGTTGTATGTTTCCCTTTAAAATAAATAAATAATAATTGCATTAAGATCAGAATTCGATGGACCGACGACCTTGTAAAAGTGAACTTAGAGAAAAAGTGAGAACTGAGAGAGGCTGTCTGGCCAGAATTCGTGATCGTCAAGAGTGGACAAGAATGGAAGAGATCTACACTGAGCATTTGGTAACCAGGAGCTAAGAACAAGAAAGTGAATTCCATTAAGTGTAGCTATTTACAATATGTATTTTTCAAAATATAAATAGCCATTCGAAGTGATCACCCGTACAACATCTCCCCAAGCATTATTATAATCTACGCAATAAAAACGATATAAAGTTTGAGATGATATTTTTTAACGGAATATGAAAAACGGGCATTTCATATCTGTTGTTAAAATAATACGATGGATTTAGACGATGCCGGGGCACGTGCAGCGAGTAAAAATCGGATTTATAGTGGCAGATGTATGTATCAAAATGTATAAACTTATATGTTGTCATTGTAAAATAAGATTTAATAATACATAACAATTAATGTGGTTTAAACTTTACGTATTCTCTTACTACGAATCTCGTTAAGAAGATCAATGTGTCATGCCACGAGCTATAGAAAAGACTAGGTTGGTGTTTCTCCACGTGATCGAATCAGAAATGAAGAAAACCATAGATGAAAAAGAATCATCGGACATAGTTTAGCGGATTCTCTGGGTTTTTCCAGATTAGCTCCGACCTTGGCATCGGCTGAATTTTTATTTCAGTCATTAATAATTACTTATTTACCTACTTTCAGATAAGAATTTAAACATTCTCTGAGTTTTAGAATTTTGTATTCCTAAATAAAAAATATATCGTTCAACATAGAAGTCTGGTTAATATACATTAATCTAAATCTAAATCTTAAATTAAACGCAGTTTAGAAAATTTATTCGTTTAAAAGGGTTTTAAAATTTTGGGAGCATATAGTGGCTGGTCGCTTCTAGTGGGAACCTTGTTAATCCAAGGCAGTCTTTACTTGATTCTTATTTATTAAATATTTGGCGTGTTGTTACATATAATGAGCGTAACCTAGTTATCGTGCATTAAACTATAATAAACCTCACGCTGCATAAAACTTCCCTTAGCCTTACTTAGTTAACTTAATATACGTCACCACTAGCATTTTTGAAACTGGCCATTAATTTCTTTCTAATTTTTTAGCACTTGAGTTGGCATCACTGCTATTAGACATTCCAATTTTTTTAATAAGACTACATCAAAATGTTTTCAAGATTCGTGTAATACTGTAAGACATTTGTTTTCTCGAAATCGCTTTCTTAAATCAGCATTGTTTTAAATATAAATTTAACAACCCCTTACAAATCAAACAGGATTTTCCTTAATCTTAAGCAGCCCTTATTATTTCTTTTGGAATAATACCTATTTTATGTCGCCCTTTTTATTTCCTATACCAATTTTACTGTTAACATAAAGTAAGAAAATAAAAGATTTGTTGTAAAAATTAAACTCTTAAGGATACTCCCCTCAAGGCTCGGTTATAACAAAGGAGGTTATAATTTTTATTATCGTATCTAAAAGTTGCCGTATCATTCGGCGCCATTTTGTTTTAGAATTCGAATTTTAAAAAGCTTGGAATAAAACGCGCGTAAAATGCGTTCGAATTTAACGTTTTTATAGGTTAGAATGAAACGGAGAAATGTTACCATGAATAAAAAATATAAAATTGCGAAGTGTGTGAGATAAAAGTATGTTATTCATCATTGTTGACGCAGGTAAAATCGAGAGCTTAAGCTAATTTATCTCATTCCCTTCTCTTTCATAGCGTTACTGGAATGACACTGTCACATTAATATTGTGGGTTCGATGTGGTACGCTTTGATCAGCGATATCGCCAATAGAAAGCCCAAAAATAAATACAATTGTCATAACGTTCGCTTTATTATATTGTGATAACTTATGTCAAACCCAAACAAAAGAAAGACATGACTTAATAATAGAAATATCAGGTATATGGTAAGTGCCCTGAGAACGGCAATCAGCTGCGCTACTGGTCATATTGGGTGTGTGTATAAACGCAGTGGATACACCAATAATGTTTCTCTGCTCACTCCGAAAGGGATATAGTGTGACGATATATTATTATTATATAATATATTTTATATGCCGTGGTGGCTGCCGGCAGAATAGAGTAGCATCCCCCTCTTCTTGCTGAGGTGTCGTAAAAGGCGACTAAGGTATCTCTATAACACCGCAATTCAACCAGGTGTTCAGAGAAGGAAAACTCGACCAAACCTGCATCCCGCTCCCTCCCGATCGTACTGGTTCTCCATTCCATCGGGCCTGAGGGAGCTCGGACGAGAGAGTGCTTTTCTGGCAGCGCGTCCAGTTATGCATGAAATATCTCCTGCGCAATTGACTGTTTCCGAAAACTGGACCTCGATTTTCTTAATCGGTGTTGAAACAGTCGCCGTGGCCGAATCGGGCTAGGAAATCATCTTCATCATTATTTAATAGAAAGAAATATATTTAATTTTCCAAAAAAATATAGCAATACAATAAAAACGAAATATAAACGTTATGAAAATGAGCTATTCTTCAGCTATAGGTGAAAGAAGACATTCGTAAATAGGCTATATTAAACATTAGCCGAATCCGGCTAGGACATCATCATATTAAACATTGTTACTACAGGAAAGATGGATATTATAAATTATACCACATAAAAAATACGTCAAAAATACTTAAGAAATGACACAAATCTTAATAAACACCTCATTTTACAGCCGTGGCCAATTGAAATATAAATGAACAATGAACGATAAAAATCAATGCTGCAATAAAAGTAAATTCCTAAAAAATAATATAATTAGACATTTTAAATGGTAATAAAGGATATTTAACGGCTATGGATGAAAATTAAAGAGATTTAACCAGAGAAGTGACGTCATAAAACATGGCATGTAATAGTGTCTGACTGAAAGTAGGTTTCTGATCGTAACCGAAACCGATTATTCGGTTTTCTTTAGATGTATCACTAGCTGATTTGTCCGCCTAATTAAAAAGTTTATATTCGCGGTATTAAGACATTTCAGAGATGATTTAAATTCTCTTGCAATTTGTCAAAAATAATAACATTGAGTGCATTCGTGTGTTTGGTTTTGTAGAAGTCTTCAGCATAGGCGAAAGTTTCGGTCCATTTTGGTAAAAGCCGAAGAAGGCCGAAAACGGAGCCAAAACTTCGGTCGGACCCTACATGTAAAAAACACGTTTGTAATTTTATATTATTTTTTATGTCCGGGTCGCGTGCGCATGTTAATGACGCCTGCATTATACATAGTGTTATACTTTTACGATCGCCTGGGAATGCAGTGATAAAGAGTGCTCCGTTTTTAGCTGGTATTTAGTGCTAATTGACTGATTTTTAGTACTGTTTTCGATCAATGGATTTTATTATTCTCTCTTTATGTAGTGTAATGGTCTAATAAAAATTTGGGAAAATGTTTTAACTGCAAATACAAAATTATTGAGGTAAGTAATAAAATTCTTTGCTTTGATTTGGGCCCTGTGAGAAACACAAACGAATCACGCTTGGTGACAAACGTCTTAAATTAAATGCTAGTCTTTGAAAATTAAGTTAAATTACAGCTGCTTTCATGGTTACCCTAAGTGTCTATGAGGATTTTCCATCGAGTAAAAGAAAACCTTTGAAAAATAAAGATTATGTCGTCACTATTGATTTGTTATAAATTAACAAAAAATTCAAACTATAAAAACTGCTTTAACTTTGTAAAAATATCAAATCTGCTGATTCTCCAACATTTTGAGTCAGTCGTACTTAAACTGAGGTTTAGTCATACAAACATAATAACAGAACATAAACTACGAATATAATAGTCAACTGCCAAATATGATACCATCAATAACGAGTTTACGAGGATCCACCACGATCAAAGTGCATTTATATCCAAAGAGATTTCACTTTATTACGCGATGGTCCGTTTAGCCAAAAACCCCACTTCTTGACCGTAAATAATGTGAATAAAATATTAATGTACAAACGCATACAGAAGTTATAACCTAAAAAAGTTTTTATTTGAAATCCTACGAAGCTAAATTTTATATTAGTCTTAGAACATTTTTATTCTCTTATATCATTTTTTTTTACATATTATTTAATTAATTTTAGTACACATCTGTACATAAACCAAGAATATAAATGTCTGTAAAAAAAATTATAGTTTCGTCAATTATAATAGTTTTAGAAATATTTACAATTAACTGTTGACACTAATGAATATGAGGATTTTTGGCTAGCAAATGTATAATTAATAAAACAGTTTAGTTTGTTTTTTGTTTCTAAACTTAATTTAATTTTATTGCTAGCTTTAGGGCGGCTTGCACTAACAAATTAAATCTAGTATAGAGTTATATAAAATGCCATTTAGCGCTGATTTGTACTTATTTGCTTGCACTAAATCAAAATCTAGTCATAACAACTCTTACACTGAAATCATCATTAAGATGGAATCAAACCAATTCAATTAATGAGCGTTTTATACAAGCTTAAACAAGATTAATTCGTTAGTGCAAGCCGCCCTTAGTGAAGTAGTGGATGATGGACCGGTAACCATGTGGGAAACGCGAATCATCCTAAGTTCAAATCTTTGCACGTACATTTGAGTTTTTCTAGGTTAAGTAAGCATTTAGGCAGTGGAGGAAAACACCGTGAGGGAACCCCCATTGTTTCTAAAAGAAATGTCATGTCATGTGTGTGTGTGTGTGTGTGTGCGTGTGTGTGTGTGTGCGTGTGTGTGTGTGTGTGTGTGTCTGTGTGTGTGTGTGTGAGGTCGGCGATCAGTTGGGCCACTGGTTTCGTTGGGCACGACATATAAGCACAACGTGTAAACAGCTATGTATGTAACACATCTCTGCTCACTGCGAAAGGTATTTAACGTGACGATATTTTATTATAATTAATGTTTGAACCATACATGTTTTTTTTTTTACACTGGCTCGACATAGTGACTACAGAGTACCTGATGGTAAGTACAGTGTAGTCGAAAATCGAAAACGACTATCAAAGGATGAAAATCCATTGATAGTCTACATCGTCTTGTCGGCCCACATATACCACGACTGAAGGTCTGTAGGTATATGAGCTACTAGATATGCACAAGCTGATCCCGAAACGCGACAAGCCGAAACTGGTCACTATGACGGGCTTTACACCCATGTACTGTGGTCGCTATCCAGACGGGCACTGACGCCCTACCACCTCGCTGCTGCTCGTTTAGCACCACCCAGGAGGCACGTGTAGGTGTGTGGTTTATACTATATATCACAAATACCAGGACACAATAAAATATTACCAAAATAATTGAAACAAATATACAAAAAATACAGATTTTATAATAAAATTTATTTTTAATACTTTTTTTGAAAACATTAAACTAAACTTCTTTTACTACACTAAAAAATTTTAAAGTACGCTTATTGAATATTGCATAGATGGGCAAAATGTAATCAGATTAATAAAAATGATACCGATTACATTTTACGTTTTTACCATTAATATGGCTGCATTTTGCCTATCTATGTTTTAAACACTACAGAATCCCAGATTGCATACACATTTATGATTTCTCAATGTTTTAAATGGATTTAATCCTGATTACAGAGCAAGAAAATTAAAATTACGATTGCATTTTGTAATCGTTAATCATTAATCAATATACATTTTGCCCATCTCTGATATATTGCCGTGGTATTTTTTTTGCTAAAAGATGGAATTTATTAATTATTCTCACATTTAATATTAAATTTGATATAATTATAACGTTTGCTATAACACACTTTAAGATAAACGAACCCTAAAAAAGAATAACTCAAATTTTTATTATCAAGCGCTTGTGCTGCGACGTGACTTTTTTATAGTGATGTAACAAACCGATATCTCGATATAAAAATACATACATTTTATGATCGATTTTAATTTATTTTTGTCATCGTAAATGTCGCAGAGTAACGTTTCGTTGAGCTTTCGACGTTATTTGTGACCCACGCGGTTTTCATTGTGCATGCGTTATTGTGATGTCAAGTGCTCTCTTATTTTTTAATCTTTTTGTGTATCTAATGACAATAATTAATTTTACATCGATATTTAAGTATTTTTATTATTTAGAGGAAGACAAATTAAAAGGTGGGAAGATGATCAGCCCAAACGCTGGAGGTACATAATACAAGGTCGGCATACGTGGAGAAAACTTGGGGAAGTCTATGTCGCAAGACAACCTGACCTGGCTGCTGATGATTGAAAAAAAAAGATCAATTATTAGTTAATATATTGCTAGTTACTTAGTTATTTAGTATAATATTGTTTTTTTTTTAATTGACAAAAAAAATGTAAGAGTCAGAGAAAATAAAGGCTATAGCATGTAGACGCCGCCCGATACGTGCTTGTGTTAAAACGCCCTAAGGGTCGTTAGGGAGTTACGGGACGCGCGGGGTAAGAGGATGCGCGCGCGCACGGGATGCTTGCTAATTCAGTCGACTACCGAGACCCAAGGCTAGAGTGCGTGCGTGTGCGTCGCAGTTCAGTGTGCCTTAAAGTGCAAATAAGCAGTAAAACGGCAAAATCCGTGTCTTTCTATCACCACACCCACGACCACCGGTCATAAAGCTATTTTTATTTTTATAATGAGAATAATTAATTTTACATCGATATTTAACTATTTTTATTATTTAATTACGTACATTCATTATCACAACTAGTGATGAAAATGCCCGGGAATTTTCCCAAAGTGCCCAGCACTTCCGCGAACATTTCGTAAATTCCCGGGAATATTCCCCATACAAGTTTTGGGCACTTTGGGAAAATTCCCGGGCATTTTCATCACTAATCACAACCAGTATCAACTTTGAGTTTATATGTCGTGCTCAACGTGACCAGTAGCACAGCTGATTGCCGTTCTCGAGGACTTGCACATGACAGTTCTATTAGATGCCGAGCAGGTTTCATTTCCTTCCCCGGTGAGCTTGTAATTTCTAAATCCGTACATATTCACGGGAAATACTAAGGTATGTGTGAGAATCTTCGACCACTCGCTTTACCGCGGTTGGATGCCGGTGCCTTTTCCACTAGGATACCACTGTCAGTTTTTTTTTTCAGCTTGCTTGCTTGCTTGCCTAGTACTGTTGGCAAGTGCAGAAATACTCACTTCGAGGCTTTTAGCCGGTACAAATCACACACCTTGGCCTTCATTCTCAAGCAAATAACGAAGGGCCTTTATAGATTCACGAAACTTGAAGTAATAAATGTTTAAGGTGCTCAGCCAGCTAAATCAAAAATTTTCGTGGTAACGCAAAAAAAAAAAAAAATTTTTCGAAATGACGCGCGTTGTTTGACCGGGAAAGTTCTTCACAACTAAACCGGACGGAGAGCTAAATCGGGCGGGAAAAAGATAGGTACTCTTGTGCAGTAGCGTTCATTCCATAAATGCATGAAAGCAATGCATACCCTTACAATAAATAAGTCTGGAATAAATTCCTTTAATTTAAACAAAAAAAAGGAACCGTTTATATACATATCTATTCTATTTTGATGCCATCTATCTTCCCTATGAAATTAATATAATATTTATTATCATTATATAATATTGAAACTCATTATGTGAATCTGCATACCCTGTCGAAATACCCTATGCACGTCACTGCTCTTGCGACTCCCCGGCTTGAGAGACTGACCAAAGAAAACGAAAGAGAACTCTATCCGTGTTTGAAACGTATGCACGACGCGTACCTCTGGGTATTATTAGAATAAATATGGATTTAGCCACCATTTGCTCACCGATGAAGGAGAAGGAGAACATAGAGAGGAAACCCACATGACATTTTATAGAAATTTCATGTGTAAGTACCCTGAGAACGACAATCAGTTAATCTACTGGTCGCGTTGGGCACGACATATAAGCGCAAAGTGGTTACAGCCACGAATGTATCTGCTCAACCAGAAAAAGATATAGTATGATGATATTTTATTTAAAAAAAAAAACACTTTTTGAAAGAAAATTTGTTAACGCGTTATTTTTCTAAGTCCTAACATAAATGTTAAAGTGTCTCACATTGAACAATTCATGACTCGGACCGTAAAATTCTCAATGATCTAGATAAAATCTAGCTGCTCCCATTTCTTCTAGTTTAAGTGTCGATTTAGTGCTCGTATAGTCAACTTGCACTGACATTGTTGCTATATTAAAAACGAAGGCTTCATAAACAGAGCTACTTGAGTTTTTTTTTACTTGGAGAAGATCCTCATGGGATCCTCACGGCCTCTTAACCCTTCGTGTGATAAAAGTACTGCTACAGGACAAATCAAAATATCCCGCATCTGATAGGCGTCCTGTGACACCCGGCGCGAACAAGTGCAAACAGATGTTTGTTACAAGCATAATAAATACATCGCGACATAAAGCTCTATCCTTTTCGCACGTATAAATGGTTCACGAAAGAACAGGCTATCCTTTCCCATAGAAATTAGAAATTCTGTGGTATAAAAAATCCAGGTTTTTCGAAACCTAGTTCTCAAAAACCCCCATCTGATGAAATTCCTGTACAAGGGTGCGACATATGCGCCTAGTTCTGTAAATAACCGTCGACGGTTGAGTGGATATGATGCAGACGACTGAACTGTGCTGGACTTATATTGACTTAAAACCCTAAGGTGACTTTTGATCTTTGACGAGGACTGTGGACCCTGTAATCAATCCTCCAAAGACTCGTGCCACGCCTTTGCAGGCACAATCTTGAAGAGCTCGCGCCGCCTTCTCCAGCAACTTCAGTCTACTTTATCCGCTAAATTCAGAATAAAGGGCAATGGGTGGTTTCGTATCAACTGTAACACTTTGTAACCTACGACATGAAAATGAAAAAGTATTTATTTCGCCACAAATATACAAAAAAAATACAGAAATTTAAATGTAGCATTACAAACAACACACAAAAACAAAAGAAAACACAGAACATATTAACATGGCGAAAATGGGCCCTTCATCAGCCTAAAGCCACAGAGGAAGCCTGCAGCGCTGATTTTCGTGAAGGGCCCCGGTCGTGTTACATCTTATAAGAATTATCGATAAACAACAAAATACATATAGCTTAAATAATAAATACAAGTGATACTAAAATAAACTATTACATTTCAATAAATAAATCGACTACAAAATGTATTAGTGATAGATACTATAGTAAAAATATATGTATACCTAAAAAAAAGAGAAAAAGTATAACACACACACACACAGTAGTACACAGATTGACAACAATTGCTTCAATTATTGAAGAAAATGTTTCATACAATACTAATTTGGTTGCTTAATAGTAAAATGATAATACAATGTGTTACCTGAGATATTCTTAAACAACATCCTATTAATCTATCCTTCTATCATCACGCCGATTCTCTATTGGGGTAAGCAAAGAAAATGGAACCAAATTTCTCTATATTTTTGCCAAACCTCATTCGCTTCCTTAACATTCATTAATGCTCCCCATCGAGAGTACTTGATAGTTTTTGTTTAGATAATAAACATTATTAGGATAAATATGAACCTTGGAACTAACAATGATTTATAATATTGCAAATACACTCTTGTATTTATTTATTAAAATAATTTAATTTTCGTCTCCCCTTACTGCGTGCTAAAGCGTGGAATTGGCTTTCACTCCGACGCAGCCTTGAGTTTCTTTCGGCGTTTCTTCTCAATGTAGTCGCTCCCGAAACGCTAGTAGATCACCCTAACTTCTTTCCCTGGTTCGCGGCCCAAGTCGAGGTCCGTATCCACAAGTGCCCTTACGTTGCCACCCAACCCATAGCTCACTAGCTGAGCACGTTCAGTGCTTGCCCCCTTTGTCTGGTGAAGTTGTAAACGCCACTCGCGGTCAACAGCAAATCATCCTACCGAAAAAAAAAGGAATTCTTCCTAAGTCTATTTTTCCAACATCTTATGACATAGGAATATTCAAGCAACGAAGTGATCGGTATTTATGGAGTAAAAACGCTCCATCATCGGCCTCAATGCCACTTTACCTCGGAAAAAAATGTCATACTCCATGCCTGTTTATAACTTAAAAAAATATTTAAAAGCCTTCCTCAAAGACCATTTAAAGGATATTTAGACTGTAAGTGTACAGAATAGTTTAAAAAATAAAACGTTGATCATAATAAAAGTTTTTTGATCTGTTTCAATATCAAAGATCGTAAACGTTTCACATTCTGAATTCTTACCTTTATATGAATAGTTTCTTTCAATTTATAGTCAATATATAAAGATGGGACTTTTATATCATCTTTCATATGGCGCTATATCTGCGAATGTTAAAACTTACATTGTCGTAGATGTAAAAATATAACTTTACTAGTATAATAACTAACTGTTTAATATTGGTTCGGCTTGTGGCCAAATTACGAAACATTTTTCTTTCTCCGTTATTGTCTATGGTTTTGATGCAAACAGGACGAATATTTACAATAAAAAAATGGCTTTTTAGTCTAATCTGTATTCATCATTTACGAGGTTTGTTCAAAATGTATCGGGATTTTTTAAATTTCGCGGGTTATGTATATTCTATTTTCTTTTTTTTGTGGCATTATGTTGGTACTCATGTCCGACACTCAAAGCGACATGTTCGGCCATTTTGAATATTCAGTTAATTTATTACGACTATTTTCTTGTACGTGGTTTGACTAGACTTCGAATTTTGCCTTTTCCAAAAAATGGAAAAAATACAGTACAATATAATTTTAAAATCAAATTGTAAATATACCTGAAGGAAATAATAAGCGCTGTCGCCTATTCTTTCCTATGGAAGCGTAATAATAAAGTTACCCCAGTAAATAATCCTTTGAAGTCGAACAAAAGATATTTTTACATCCAACGACAAATCGCCTCAAAGGGATGCGAGCGGATAATTTTCACTCGGTACCGATCTTGCTACTTTAAAAGACTTTTCTATAACATCGAATAGTATACCTTAAAATTGCAACGCAAAGTCTCTTTTAGAATGTAATACTTTTAAGAATCCGTCCGGATATTTACTGTATAGAAAGAGGTTTTACACAAAGATAGAAAGAAAGAAATGAAATGAGTTCTATTTAATTTTGTGCGGATTTTCATTCTTTGTTTAGCAGAATAGAATGAAAGTTCATTGATGTTGGATATTGGAAATCGAAAAGGGACTTTGATTTAATTTTTAATGTTGTATTTATTTTTATTCATTTTACTTTGTAATAAAAAGTAAGTTAAATTATTTAACCGATTTGTAGGTAGTTTTCAAGCCATTTTTAAGCTTTATTTTATTAAGTCTCTAGCTATCGTGATCTAGCACTGTCTGGATAGATAAGTTTCCAAGTCATATACGATTATATTATCAGGTCAAATGAAATGGTTATTATCCATAAAACTAAGTTAAAACCAACTGTAAATATTCAATTTGAATAATATCTACAAGTATTGATCATTATTATTACCATCTTCGAAGCCTTTTGAAATATCTATAATTATTATTAAAAACAGTTTAGAAATAGCATTATTATTATTATTAGCTGATTTCATTCCACTAAAGGACAAAAGCCTCTCTACTATTTTTCCAGTATACTCGTATATATGGAATCCATGGGAAGGGGTTTGTACACTTAACCCAGAACGCTTGTCCATGCGGGTTGGCAGGTGCTTTTTGTTTTACATCAACAGCAAAGAATAACCTATCGGTAGTCGCAGCGATCATGCCGGCCTACATAAATAACTCTTCACGTTACGCTTAAAGGGCCCTATATAATAGGCCGGTGGGGACACGCTCGGCGGAGGACCATTCCGCTAATTAATGACACGGCAAAAGAAAGAGTTAGAGAATTTCTTATCCTGGCTATGAGAGACAAAATATCTACTTAATAATTAATTGTTATTTATTCTATCATGTGTGTAATTGCCCCTTAAGATGTTGACTATAAATTGCTTTGTTTTAATGGAAATATTAAGATATCACTATTCCTATAAATTTGGAATTATAATCGAATGCTGAATATCCTCCTTGAATATATCCCTCATCTATAAAATCACCTGTTATAAGTGCGCTATAAGTTCTACTCCGACGCAGCCTTGAGTTTCTTTCGGCGTTTCTTCTCAAGGTAGTCACTTCCGAAACGCTGGTAGATCACCCGTAGGGTTAGTACTTTATTTGGCTGGCGGTCCAAGTCGAGGTTCGTACCCACAGGGGTGCCCTTGCATTGCCACCCAACCCAAAAATTTCGCTGGCTGAGCACCTTCTGTGCTCGCCCCCTAAGCCCGGTTGAGCTGAAAATGCCTTTCCCGGCAATCAGTAGTTAGTCTGCTTCAAAAAAAAAAAGTGCACTATTTGCAGAGAAGATGCATGCAGCAGCTTAGATGCTAGCAATCTGCGTGCAATTCCGTATCATGCTGTATAACCTCAGTCGACTCTTACGCTCTTACGTCAACTCAGTATAATGCTAAGGGAGGCACTATTCTATTCTGCCGGTAAATCCTACGGCGTAATAACAAATACTAAAATAAATTAAATATAAGCATCGTAAAATTTATATTATCTATTCAAAAAGGAAAACCAAGATACATTTGATCAAAGAAAACCTTCCGAGATTCATCCAATGTTTACCAAAGCTACCACTAGAAATACGTGAAACCCTTTCCCTCAAATTGTTTACACAATAAACAAATAGTCACGAGATAGTTGTTTCAGTAAATATATCTTTGATTGATATAAAATTGTTCACTTCTATTTATTTGATTTGATTTAGACTCTATGCGAAATGAAAGAAAATTCAAATTGCAAGAAACAATTCTGTCTTGAAAATAAACTTCTAAAGGAAAATAATGTTCGAATTTTAAATTTTAATCATTCAAGCTTTCACTTAAAATAATACTCTATGGTATTTGGAATAAGATTCAATTTTAGGAGGTATTGTAATTGTATAGGGTGATCCCATTTCAGGTTAGTCTAATTTATTTTTTTATTTACATCTTAAAATGTATGCAAATGTCACAGATTCTTTGCGATTGATGCTTTGTTGCTAGATTATCAGGTGGCTGTATCTCTGATCTCTTCTCTCATATTACAATTTATATAGTCGTCTCTATCGCACGATCTCTGAATAATGAAAGCAATTTGTCGGCCGTGTATTCAATTTGGTTAAAGAAAATTAAGTGTAATAAAATTATACGGATTTTCGCTGAAGAGGATTGCGTTTTTTCTAATTTCGTATTTGAGGGGCGAATACATACTTGCGGTTTGTTATCCCCAAATAAGATTAAAGCTATTTACATCAAACACAAGCTAAATGTCACAATAATCAGCATGGACAATTTTTGTGTGACTTTATCGTTTGGACGGAACAGGCTTCCACAACTAAACCGGGCTTGGTGGGCGAGAGCAGAAGGCGTTCAGCCAGCGTATTTTATGGGTTAGGCACGCAAGGGCACTTCTGTGGGTATGGACTTCCACTTGGGCAGCCGGCCAAGGAAACGAACCCTAACGGTAATCTACCAGCGTTTAGGAAGCAACTACCTTGAGAAGAAAAGCCGAAAAAAACTCAAGGTTTCGTCAAGGTGATAAATAAGTCATGAAAGAAATATATTAGAACGTTATGACACAAATGTATTAAGTCGTAATGGTTCAAATGCACAGGCGTATCTTACGATGTTTCCATCTCACTTTTGGTAAAAAACTTAGATTAAACTACTTACTACTTACTTACTTTACTTATATTAAACTAGTGGTAACCCGGCATTTCCTGGGTAGAAATAATTCGTCTCTTTAGGGATTGATTATCAAAATTTTTTTTGTTTGTGGTCAATAGCTAAATATCTGTTTTCATGTCACTTGCTTCCAAATTGGAGGATTTTTGAACACTCTTTCAACCATTATTTCACTCGCTTAGGGATGGAATATCATAAAATCTAAGGTATTTACGTCATGCAAGCACTCAATTTGAAAATATCTAGCTTCAGTTTAGGTTTTACGATAATATGACACCCAGGTCAAATCTTTTTATATTTATAGATAGATTATTAACGTTTAATTAGTAAAATAATAATAATTTGTGCACCCCGAAAGGGATATATCGTCACGATATAAGGTAAAAACGCCAGTAGATGGGCAGTTAACGCAATTCCTTTCGATTTGTAGGCACTCTTAGGTTGAATATAATTCTATTTACTAAATGAAAACATTATGTTATAGTTTGAATTCCACTTTATCAGGAACTTATGAACAAATAACTTCAAGCAAAAGAAATTTAGCAGGCTTTATGAAGAAAAACAAAAAACGAAAAAGCTAGTAGATGGCCACTTGAAACCACAAGAACATCAATAGATGGCCACTTCCTGGCTAGTAGCTGCCCACCCGCTAAATCTTTATTTATTAACACATTTCCGATATCGAACCACTTAATGAAAATGAAAAAAAAAAAGTATGAAAAGTTTATTTCTTGTATAAAAAGAATGAAAAATAATACATTTTTCGCAATTTGTTAGTCATAGTTAAGCATTTCCGGCACATTGTACAGGTCTCTCGTTTTATTGGTTTTCGTCGGTTCTTCAATGCTTGTAACTACAGCGTCCCATTCATAGTATATGACGTCTGGCCGAAGAGGCCACTTACATAACTTTCCGCTTGGAGCCGTGGCAGACATTTTAGGTTATACCATCTCATAAGCTACTAATATGATGACAACATTCTTAGAATTCTTATTTTTTAATATTTTGTATCAAAGTGGCCAACTACTAGCGCGTGGCCATTTACTAGCACTTCTACCTTAATAATATTATAGATTTCTATTGCCTAAAAAAATTTTTTGGTTGGTATGCTATATATTAATCCGCTCTTGCTAGCCGTGGCATTTTATATGTTCATATAAAATTGTAAAAAATATGAGTATAACCAATAAACATTGATTCCATCAAATCTCCTATAATGGCTCTGATGTGTATACAGCGGATATCAAAAAGCAACTAAATGCATCTGTAACATGCATTGTTTCCACCCCATTCAAATAAAAATACCATTCAAATTATCCATACAATAAAACAGTAAAGTGTATCACTCACTGGAATTAACCTTTGTGATGTTTACAACACACGATTTATATATCGTGTCGGAGTCGTAGAACAAGGGCATATAATATTATTTTTGTCAAACCAAATTTCTAAATTTAAAATTGAAATGTATGCCGCAATTGAGGCTTTTTTTACTTGGGGAAAATCTTCATAGGTTTGTCATGGCTGCATATGGTGGTGGCGCTCGCAGTATGCTGAATTTATATCACCTAAAAACCTCAAGGTGACCTCTTCTAATTTTTAGCTGGGACTGCGGGTCCTGTAATTAATTTGCCGCAGAACCGCAGGGCTGCGCTAGTCAGGCACGATCAAGGGGCGTAACGCCGCACTGTCTCCCTCGATACTTCTCTGTGTACTGTCAGCAGAGCGCGCCATGATGCTCCACTGACTTCTCGGGAATCGCTAACTGGCCCAAATTAAGTTGAAGGGCCTAATAAGATCTCGCAATATTTTTTTCCTATTGACTTCGAAATTTTATTAGAATCATGATATTCAGAATCAAAAACTACTATAACTACTATAAGCATTAAAATATGTTAAATTGTCTAAAATTAAATAGATTCCTACTCTTAGTTTTGTGCAATACCACTATTCTAAATTTCAACTTCAAACATTGTGAAAAATATTTTTTAAACCAAATCATAGCATTTAAAAAGGATTTTTTCAAACAAAAAATATTTTTTATGTTATCTGGATTATCAATAATATTATCTACATTTTTATATTGACTTGACAATGGATTGTAGTCAATATATAACTTGATAGTAAATATGATTCACTCCAGAAACGTAAAATGATAGCTACAGCCATAAGATGAAGATTATTTGACAGTCGCCGTCATTATACTTTTCTGAATACAAAGTAACGGAAAGTATCACAGCATAATTTTATACTTGATTTATTAAATGTATACCTCTAATTTTTTGTGTCATATTTTACCTTAAAAATCGTCTGAAATAATCGTAAGGTGAAAAAATCTTTCTACAGAAGCTGAACACTAAACTTTATGAGGGTATTGTTTTATTAATATCTATAAAAAGTGCGTCGAAGTTCACTTAGCTAGAACTTCACTTATAGCTTTCAATATTTATAGTTTTCGTGTATATATTAAGTTTATTGTACCCTCAGAGCGCTGCTAAATTTCTAGTCCTTTAATACATCAAATAAATGTTACGGCATAATTACATGCTTCTAAAACTATACAATTATAGCGTTTAAGGTTTAAGACCGAGCTTAGTTTCGTTTTGTAATTATGTTAATAATGAACATTTGGCTTTGGTTATGTTTGAGTTGAAAAATAGTGTTATCGGCACCATGTACTAAAGTACACTTTTGTGGTTCGGCAATGCGAGTGGAAATAAGGCCGAGGCCGTCCGAGACTAACCTATATAGTCCAAATAAAAATAATCCTAATGGAAAGTAATGTCAAAAGTACGCGAAATCGCGAAATTGTTTTCAAATTGTTTGAAAATGTGCCCTAGCTTGATTTTTGTATCGTATTTTTTTGTGAAAACTTTCCTAATTTATGTATATTATTTGAATATTTTTAATTGTATACATATTGCTCTATATTCCTCGAAAAATATAAAATAATATACAAATAAAATAATAATCCTTTTTAAAGGCAAACAGTAGGACATTTCACCATAGGAAATACAATATAACTTATAACCTTTGACCTCCATCATTCGAGATACAGTCGTTACGGAGAAATATAGCGTAAAATCTCATCTAATACTCTTTTACAGTCAAATTAATTAATTAATCGAAATTGTTATTGGTGCTGTAACATTAAAATAATTAAATTAAATTTTCATTTCGTTTCAGACGGACGCAGCGCAATCAGAAGAGTCCGCGGCAGCAAATAAGAAACCGTCCTCATCAATATTCTCATCAATCATTCCTGACAGTCTGTCCGGACCGATTTGCACAGCCGTGCTTTTCATGCTGGGATGGAAATTGTTCTCCAAACGGTGAACACCATATATCTTTCAAAGGTCTTGTATTATAAGCGTGCGATGAATAAATGTAGATTATTCTGCGTAGCGCTTGCCAAAAATGTACATTATTTTGACGAGTTATTTAAAAATAACCGTTTTCGCATAGACATTATAACACACGGCTTTGTCTAAGTTGTGTTTTTATATTAATCGTCATACGAACGCACATTATAGTATATAAAAATGTATAAATAAACGAAATGTAGTGTTAAATTTTATACGAAATTATTATGATTAGTAATTTTAGAGAAAAATTGCTGCTACCAAAACTGTTTTGAAATCATCTATACATAACTTTTGGAATTATAACTAAGTATAGTTTTTATATGATAAAGTACTAAATACATTTATATTACTAAGTATGTATATTAAAATAATTATAACACATTTACTTATGTTAGAAAACACAAACTCAAAATACTCCAGAACTGCCCGTAGCGAAATATTTTTAAATGTATTTTATAAATCTTAGATTTGATACATATACCATTAAATAATGTTTATTATATTTAGAAATCTTGCCTGCGTAATAAAACTTATTAAAACAGGTCTCTTAATAATATGGTTATTGTAAATAACTATTTAATTACATTATCTAAATCTATATTTTAGCTGAATGTTACCAAATAACACTTAAAGCTCTATTTAAATTATTTTGAATCAGAGAATATAGTAGTTCTAAAGAAAATGTATACACAATATAACTATCATTTTCGACTCAGTTTTGATATATTTTTGCTGGCTTTAATTTTGGTTGGATAAGAAAGAAAATATTTACCAGTATGCGATACTCAATAAGATTTAAATTCAAATTATTTTATTGCATTATTACAGGCAAAATTTTCGTAGAGTACAAACTCTCCCGCTACCCGTTAGGACTCTCGTTCATATATATCGGGAATCTTAATTAAAAAAAATCTGCATTTGCCTCAAATTATGGGGAACTACAAAAAAATTAAATAATTTATTAAAGCCATTTAATATCCTTCAAATAAATAATATATTTTAATTTACATTAAAATAATTGGGTATTTCCATTATGCGGCCCATATCGAATAACAGAGTCTAAGCACCATTCGTAGGTGTTAGGTGACAAAAATATTATAAAGATTTAATAACGATTTATTAAGAGACCAGTACAACATTTTATTATAATAAGCGTCAATTTACATTCCGCTTTTGATGTTGGCATAAGTGTATCCATAGGAATACATTTTAATAATTAATAAAGATAAAATCAAATTAAGAAAGATAGAGAAAGAATTAAAAATTGCTATTCTCTGACTAAAAGGCGGATAAAATAAAATGATAAAATTTTAAGTTAATAATTTGGCCTTAACTGACTACACTCCGAATTTTTCCACCAGTGCGTAACGCTTTCATATGATTCCAATTGTTACAAAATTTGCGGTGATATACTGCTGGATAAAGATTCACTGTGGGATCTAAGCCTTAATAAAATATTCCAAATTATAAATGTTTAATTATCATGTCAAATTAAGTAAATTTCATTAATTTATGGCCCCTTTTTTGGTATTCTGTTTTGATATATGTTTTTTAAATGTGAGCCTTTTAGTCCAAGAATAACAAATTTATATATCTATAAAAACCGTTTTCCTTTTATTTGTTCCAAAGAGAGCAACCTAAAATTGTATATCGATTGATCTCATTTTTTTATTTGATTTTTTGTGTAATAAAAATATTTTATTTTATAATTACCATAGCGTATTTTTTCGACGTGGACGATTTTAATAAGGGATCGTGCCAAGTTGTTTCTAATGAATATTATACACGAGATGGAATATTTTAATATTATGATTAATTAATCGTATCTAAGATATTTAAGGTTGATTGATTGAAGCCGCCATTTCTGTTGAGTGTTCAATTTGTTACAATAAAACAGAAATGATTGTAAAAACAATTAAACTAAACAATCAATTGAACTTGTTGCAAATAAAATTTAATTTGCAACGAGTTTGTAGATTACATAATGTTTTGTACATAGATAATTATTTAGAAAAAATATTTTTAATCAATTCAAACGATGTAACTGTTTTAGCGATTATATAAAACTTTTTGATTATAAGATAAAACGAATATTATTTAAAAAAAAAACGTATTTACCTTGATTTTCAAAACATTTAAATTTTCAAAGATAATTCAAGTACAAACAACCCTTTGTAAACATTTTGAACTTTCGCATTTTGCACTCATACTTCACAATGCTGGTATTGTTTGTATGCTGATACTGTGAGTCTTGTGTCGTGAATATACAAATTATGAAGAACAAAAGAGGGTAGAGGAAGTAAAACTCCGCAGCACATCAGTCTGCTCGTGACCATGACTGTGTAACCGGGTTGAAACGTCGACCCAAAATTAAAAGTAAGTTAATTCGCGCATAAGTCTGTTTAAAGTGCGTTTTTTTTTTGTAACCCGAGAGAAAGTCCTACATAGTACCATCAGGGTCGCTGTGAGGGCCGTGACATCGGTGTGTCAGTCTCCTATTGCCTAAAACCTCCGGGGTGTCCTTTTAATCACTCCACCCGGGCCTAAGGAACCAGATTCATCTAGTTACCTGGGGAACGAATAGCCTATTCAGGCTTCCTCTCCAAGCCTTTCTCACGGTCGGCACGTTGGATACTGGGCACCGCCTCCCTCTCATCCGGGCAGCAGATTCTCTCAAATATGTTGCGCGGCCTATAAAGTACTTATAATGTCCTCCTTTAACTTTTATTCTAGCATTGTTAACAAAAATTATTCAATATAGTTTTGGAAATAACATGATGTTTTTGTGTTTAAGTGGAAAGTATGTCAAATTAAAAGTTTAAATTAAAAATCAGCCTGTAATAACTATTAATAATTAATAGCTATGCTACAATTAGAGATGGGAAAAAAATAATCTGAGTAATGATTAATTATTACAAAATGTAGTCATAATTTTCATTTTTTTGCTCTGTTATCATGATTAAATCCATTTAAAACACTAAGGAATCAAAAATGGGATTCTCTAATGTTTAAAACATAGATGAGCAAAATGCAGTCATATTAATGGTAAAAAGTGTAAAATGTAATCGTAATCATTTTTATTAATCTGATTACATTTTGCCGATCTATGGATACAATGAAATAATCGCAACATATTACAACAGAAATGGCCAGCTTCTAAAAAGTAGAATTGCTAGATTATTTTTATATACTCTTTTGATTTTAAATATAGGTAATTTTAAGTTAATGAGGCTTTTTTTGGTTTTAATAATTAATCTGAATTCCATATTAGGTAATTATTTGTAGTTTGAAAGTATTTTCATTTTGTTTTATACATTGTAATAACTCTCATTACAGACAAGAGAAAAAGATGGTACGTTATATTATACAAAAATTCAATAGTTTTTCAAACTTTTCTTTTTATACCTTTTGACATTATTCAATAAAATATATTTTATACAGAATATTACCAGTCGAATGAAAATTGTGCAAATTATCTATAAAATTTAATTTCACTTGTCTTACGAAATAAGACCTAACATAATAAAATTTTTATGTGCTATATTTCCACACAATAGTGTGTTTAAATAGATAAAGCTATTTATAAAAATTCTAGATAAGCTTATATTTATTAAGTTTATTCATCCCAATCAGATTTATTTGAGAAGAAAACTTACGAAAAAGGACATTTTTTGTAACTAACTTAATATTTATAAATGAATATATTTATTTTCAAGAAAAATGGCACTTGTAAATGTGCTAGTAGATATTATATGTAAATCCAAACTTAATTCTTTAAACGTAATGGACTAGCTTCTTTTTCTTTCTGTCACGGAGTTGTATACTTTTTTTTTTTTTTTTTTGGTAAAAAAAATATAAACGATTTTGTAATTTTTAGTTTAGATTTGTAATGAATATGTTATGATTAGTTAATATTTTTGTCTAGTTACGAAAAGCTATTTTGGTATAAACATTTCTTTTTTAAAAAGATCGTGATAATATATTTTAGCTTTGATAGTGGACAATCGCTTTAAATCAGTTTTTAAAGCTTGGGAACAAAATATTATTTTGGGAACAAATACGAAAATATTTTATTTTTACTGTCACAAAATAAACGCAAGGATGTGTTCAAATGTGATATGTATTTATTTAAGGTGATAAAAGTAATGATAATGATTAAAAAGAAGTTTTCCTAATGATCTCTCGGAAACTCTTATTTGCTGGATTTTACTGATTTTTGCTAACGAATTTGTTTTAAAACTCCTTCCATACTTTGTTCAATTGATCTTTGTTGTTTAAAAGTTATAATTTGAATTTTGTACAGCCGTAACGCAAAAATTATTAGCCCATTTTGTTGAGGCAATCCCAGTTTGAAAGTTTTAATTAAAAATATCATTTATTTGTATGGCCAAAAAAAAATATCTTTCCATTGTATTTATCGTTATATTCTACGAAGGATAATTAAAATTATATTTTAAAACAAAAGTAATATTAAAATAAATTGATGAACTAAAAGCACATGTATAAACAGAAGTTGCAATAATTATCTTTAAAAAGACGATTTTGAGCACTAATAGACCATTTTGTTTAGTAATGACAAGACAAAAAATTTAATTCGGCTTTTAATTTTAAATAAATTAAAATTAATTAATTATAAATTAGTTACATTCTCTCAAGTCGTGTCGTAAGGTTCATAAATGTAACGATATCGTTGTCGGCGAATAAAAAACGACTTTATTCGGTAAAAATGGATACATAAATAAAATTTGGATAGCAAAAATCAATAAAATAAAAATTATAGTAAATAAAATAGCATATAAGAGTTTTGTACATAATTAAATTGGTATGCTTAATGCACTTTTTAAAAATATATAATCTGTAGAAAAATTCTAAATTTCCATACGATAATCCTAATATTTGTTAAGAAGGAGCAAATTATCATTTAACCCTCTCGCTACTATCGGCCAATATAGTCACCAGCTACAAAACACCGCTTATACACGACGGGTCACTCTATTTTATTATTTTATTCCCCGTATTATTTTTCTACTGAAAACGAATTAAAATCGTTTTGAGCCAAAACTTTGGCCCTAATGCTGAAAGCTGCGCGCGTTTGATTTGCGCACTTTTAGCACGGATTTCCGTTTCCTGCAAAACACCAGCGAGGTCTGCCGTATTGAAAGTGTCAAGCTGCTAAAACTAATTTCACAATTTTATAATTCACTGTCTGTTTTTTCCATTATTATTAAGAAATACACACCACCACATCTGTTATATTTTGACAAATTTTGACTTCTTTGTGACTATGGTAATTTAGTGGATAAGCAACCGGCATCCATGCGCAACGATGCGAGTGGTCATAGGTTCGTATTCGGCACGTGCCTCTTGGTTATTTCAGATCAAGCATGAATTTAAAAACCGCTTGCTCACTGGTAAAGGAAAATATCGTGAAGAAATCCACATGGTGTCTAATAGAAATGTCATGTGTCAAGTGCCTTAATGAGAAGCAAGTAACTGTGCTACTAGTCACTGGGCAAAACATACAGCATAAAGTGATATCTCTGCTCATATATGATATAGCGTGACGATATGTTTTTATTATTTATTTGGTATTAAAAAAATAGCAAATGAATAAATAACTTGAAAATAAATACAGTGCAAACTCTATATAACGACCCTCAAGGGATTGTGCATATTTTGACGTTATAGAGAGTTGTCGTTAAATGGAGAGAAGAAAAATCTGTATTAGAAAAAGAAAAAGTTTATTTTAGACTAGTGTTAGTAATTACATAAAAACAATTCTTATTTGATCGCTATTGAGTATAGTCTGTTAATTTTGTCTGACGTCTTTTGCTGCACCAGTAATTTTGTTGTATTTTTTAAATAATTTTATTCATATCTTGCGATATTGAAGCATCTTGGTAATAAAGAAAGTACTTTATATTATTAAATTGCCGTCGTTAGAGTGGGTGTAATGCTATATAGAGTGCATTATTATATGGGAAATAAGCTAAACCAACCAAAGCCGAGTGATATCGACACTTTAAGAAGTTTGTCGTTAAATCGAGTGACGTTACATGGAGGTTACACTGTATTCTTAAAATAATATTTACAATTATACAAATTCATCTAGTCTCAAATTAAGCTTGTGCTTGTATTATAGGCACTAGTACACAAGTACAAACATAGTTTGGAGTTAGATCAATGTGTATAATCGTTCTTAAATAAATCGCCCTTGATTATTCCACCTCGTTACTCTTTCTTTCTCTTTCAATCTTATATTGCTCCTTCTTTACAGATTTAACAGATTCTTGCTTTCTGCTGTCAAGTTATAATTAACTAATTTGTAAAAAAACTTAAGCAATACTAAATATACTCTTTTAGTGGTTAAGGTAAATGTCTCACTACCGTGTCTTTCTTATGTCGTTCTACTGATAAATAGTTGTACATGGACTCAATAGTTTTAATTGCTTAAGTCTATATTTAAAGGTATTGGATGTCTTGTCAATTATTTACAAAAACACCCATCATCTAGTTTCAGAAATACTCCGTATATTGTAAGCCGCTTTTACATACTACCGTATAATAAACTTGTATGTAATTAAGGAAAAGTTATTGTTAAAAATGTTTTTTTTTTTAAAGAGGGTTTTGAAACTGGATAGTATTGCAAAATTATTCAAATAATAATGATGATGACTTCCTAGCCGGATTTAGCCACAGCGACTATTTCAACACCGATTTCTCCGGTCGTGTGCTCAAAGGTGAATAAACAGCTTTTGGAAACAGTCAATTTAAGTGCATAACTGGACGCGCTGCCAAAAAAGCACTCTCTCGTCCATGCTTCCTCAGGCCCGATGGAATGGAGAACCAGTACGATCGGGAGGGAGCGGGATGCAGGTTTGGTTGATCTTTCCTTCTCTGAACACCTGGTTAAATTGCTGTGTTAAAGAGATACCTTAGTCACCTTTTACGTCACCGCGGCAAAAAGAAGAGGGTGCTGTTCTATTCTGCCGGCAGCCAACACGGCAAAATTAAATAATAAAAGGTACTTAACTAACGGATATAATTTTAAATTTACTTCATTACATAAATTTTGACCTGTGTTGGCTTAGTGGATTAATACCCGCTATCCGTGCTCGACTACGCGAATGGTTGTGAGTTCTAATACCGGCACGTACTTCTGGGTTTTTCCCAATTAAGTTCCTCACATGCTCATCGGTGAAGGAAACGCGTATGGCATTTAATAGAAGCGTCATGAGTCCAAGTGCTGTGAGAACGGCGATCAGCTGCGCTACTGGTCACGTTGGGCACGACATATGTAAGCGCAAAACTGATTCGACCAATAATGTATCTCTGCAAACAACGAAAGGGATATAGCGTGGTGATATATTATTATTATTTATATAATAAAATAATAATTCACAAATTGAGATACATTTAAAAAATTGACTTTCATGTTTTATGCAAAATAGAAAAACATACTTTGACATCTTATAATTCCAATACCTTTGAATATATATTAATAATGTAATTATTTTATAAATAAATGAAATGTGTGATTTTATATAATATACTCTTTTATAAAGATGGCCTGTATATTTTAGTTAATTTAGATATAATTTTAGTAAATATATTTTTCCATTTATTTTAGATTTTATTTTAGTTTGTAGCTTTGTGTAATGGTGATGACCATTTAATTATAAGTTCGCATGCTATTTTCATACTGCCGTTTTTTATGATTAGTATTATATTATTTGAAAATATACTTTTTATATAAATACCATTTGTTTTTTATTGATATTTAGTCACGTATAGTATGCAGAGTAAAGATAATGGAAGTCTTATTCACTTAATGCAACGTAAGGATATTTACAGTTCAATACACGATATCTTAGTCGAGCGCATCGTATATAATGCTCGCCACAAAAATAAATGGGATTTCAAGTGAGGGCTGTCTTTGAATCACCAGTGTCCCCTAGCTGACCTCTACCACAAGTGCAGTAGCGGTCATTCCATATTTGGATGAAAGCATTGCATGCCCTTACGATAAATAAATTCAGAATAATTTGCTTAAAGTTAGATAAAAATGGAAACATTTATATTCATATCTATTTTATTCTCACGTGTTGATGTTTTCGAGTACCCAAATTCTATTATTAATATATATTATTAATATATTTTTTTGCTGAGATCTTTGCTCTGGGTCAATATAATTGGTATGTTGTTATAAACGATGTCGCCATAAATGGTTCTGACTGTATTATTATTATGTGAAAAACACGCAAGATTACCATAAAATATAATATAAAATTGATTAACTAATAATATCGACATCAAATGACATCAATTACCATTCATATGACATGATATAGTATAGTAGGATGTGATATAATATAATGTAATATGATATAGTGTGATATAATATAATATAGCATTATTTAGTACAATGTAATATGATACAGTATAATTAAACACGCCACTCTGACGTATGTTGTGGATGCCTTAATAGGAACTGTACATTTTTTTTTTGTAACTTATGTATGTATTGTGTGAATTCGTTATTGTACCGGGCCACTGGTAACGCCGTAAAAGTAAATAAATAAATAAATAAATAAATAAATAAATTAAATATCCAGCCTTTGATAAAGTTAAGACTAAAAATAGCTAAAAACACTATTTGCTATAAGAGTATTTTCTAGTCTTTTACTTTTATAAACGCAATATAATAAATTACTTTAAAATAAGTGTTGAAACTTTAAACCATTTTCTCCGCATATTTTCCGTATAACTTTGATAACTTACACGGAGTGTAAGCACAATCCATCTAAGTTAGATGTCTTTTACAACTTTAGAAAACATTGTACGTTACAGTTGCGGTTAACTTAATGTGGTCAGTTATACTTGATCTATTTCACTTAGACGCAACTTAGATGGGTTTATGAGATGGTAGAGAGCTGAAATTTTAACTTATGATAGTGCTAACTTAAATTGCTTGCTAGATGTGGCTATTCGATTCAAATAGTGCTTAAAACTCTCGAACTCTCGAGATGTTATTTCAAGGTATGCAGACCTTTGCCAAAAAAGATGGCTCAGCCTTGCCCTTGGTACTCGGCAGATGGGAGAGGGAAATATTAGTCGATGCAAGTCCGACACACCGGGTCTGGCCCTCACCGCCTCCTGAAGGACCGTTAGGGATTTCCCCCGGGCTACCAAAAAAAAGGCACGCAGTCCATGAAGTCTATATTTTTTTTTTATCGTGAGGTGATTTTGTGACCATACTATGGTCGGATGGCAACATATTGTAGTCCAAAAAACCACTACAACTATCAACACTAAAATAAACCTTATTTAAAGTCGCAGTGATCATGCCAGCCTGCACAAATATCGTTATCTTAGGATGGTGGAAACAAACTCTCTGGAAGACCATTCCACAGGTCAACACAGAAAAACTTATTCAGAAATAGAAAACCACTTATGGCGGCTTGCACTAACGAATTAATCTAGTTTAAGCTTGTATAAAACGCTTATTAATTGAATTGGTTTGATTCCATCTTAGTGATGATTTCAGTTTAAGTGTTGTCACAACTAGATTTTGATTTAGTGCAAGACAATAAGTACAGATCAGCGCTAAATAGCATTTTATATAACTCTAAACTAGATTTAATTTGTTAGTGCAAGGTTATAATCAATACCTTTCAATATTTTTAATTTATATACAGATTGGTCCTCTGGAGATACGTACCGAGATTTGAACCTACGACTATCGCATTGCAGTGTATAGAAACCGCTCTCTTATTCATTAGGCCACCACAGCTTCTTAAAAAAAACGTGAGACTTTTTTTTAATCGTGTACAAAAACAGCAGGTAGCTCATTAAATAGCTAGAATTCGGAGTTAGGAATAATTCACAGATTATATACGTGTTAACCATGTCTGATACAGAGAATAAAAGGAAGGTGTCTGGACGCATATATTATTGAAGATTTCGGATTTCTGGGGTTCTCTGTGAGAATATTCGCTGTAGGGGTTTTATTGTGTGAAGATTTCTCTTAATTAGTCGATCCCACAGTAATGCACGTACCATACTTAAGTATAATTCTCACATTAATTATAACTGTTCTGAATGAGATAGGATAATTTGCCCATTTCTATTTTATTTATTAATATAATATACTCGTATTTCCTTAATTAATTATTTTTTGAATTTAATAAAATGTAAATACGTATTTCCTTCAGTTCAAACGACCATGGAATTAGTTTTTTATATATTTACTCGACAAAGTGATTTCAGTGCGCCTGATGGTAAGTAGAGTGTAGTGATGAAAATGGCCGGGAATTTTCCCAAAGTCCCCAAAACTTCCTTGGGAATATTCCCGGGAATTTACGGAATGTTCTCCGGAGTTTTGGGCACTTTGGGAAAATTCCCGGGCATTTTCATCACTAGTAGAGTGCAATCCAAAAGCGACAGTAACTATCAAAGGACAAATATTTATTGACATTCGCCGTTTTCATGTCGGCCCATATAAGTCTCGGTTGAAGTTCTCTTGGTATGGTTCTATGAGTTATTGAATATGCACAAGGGGATCGCGAAACGCGAAAGGCCAAATCAAGTCACTATGACAGTCTATAAGCTTATGTACTGTGGTCACAACAAGATCGGGCAATTGCCTTAGCACCTCAAGATTAGGAAATATGGATAAAACAGAAACATGAGTCAAAAGTGTGGCAGTCAAAACTGTTCTTTATATTAAATTAAATTAAACGCGGTTCAAATAAATAATAAAGATAATACTCGCTAAGACTGTTTTTTGATTGACAAGCCTCCCACAAGTGATAGGATCCTCTACAATAACTGGTGGTTTCCACAAAAAGACTATTTAGACCTGTGAATAAATACGATAATTTTACAGAAAAAGTAAAACAACAAAAATTTTAAATAATGTTAGATTTTATTGGAATACTACTTTTTTTCGTCAGGACGAAATACTGTTAGCCTGGGAGATCCTTTACAACTTCTGCGGTCGAGACGTGCAAGCACATACGGTGCTCAACCAGCGAGTTATCGGAGAGCAAAGGCACTCCAGTGGGTACAGACCTCAATTTGAGTGACCAGCCAGTGAAAGAAGCCAAGGTGCTCTACCAGCATTTCGAAAGCAACTTCCTTGAAATGAAAAACCGAAAGAAACTCAAGGCTTCATCGGAGTACAACTGCGCCTTGGAGCATACAGGCCCCGGTTAGCGAGATAGATTGAACTAGGAATATTACTCAAATGCTGTTAAAGCATATTGCAATATTTTTATTATTACATATAAAATTTCCCGAAACATTTTGTAATAACAATGATCAATAACTTAGCAGACTGAATTGGTAATTTTAAGTATACATGAGGATCCATTCATATTCCCACACAAAGAATACGGGATGCAGAATTGGCATCCATCAAAAATCCAATCTAACTAAAATTGGCAGCCGATTGGCGAAACGTCACAGCACACCAAATCACTACTTTTGCATGGGGTATTCAAATTTTAGTTTACGGGCAGAGCTGTAGTTGGACATTTTAGGGGGCCGGACCCTCAGCTATTTCTTAAAGTAAATTATGACCGGTGGTCGTGGGTGTGGTTGTAGAAAGACACGGATTTTGGCGTTTTACTGTTTATTTGCACTTTACAGCACACTGAATTGCGACACACACGCACGTACTCTCGCCTTGCGTCTCGGTACTCGACTGCCGAGACCCAAGCCTAGAGTACGTGCGTGTGTGTGGCAATTCGGTGTGCCGTAAAGTGCAAATAAACAGTAAAACGCCAAAATCCGTGTCTTTCTACAACCACACCCACGACCACCGGTCATAAAATACAAAAATTAAATTTATGATTCACACTGATAAAAAACATTTTGATACAAATATTGTTTACTTTTTCTTTTTGATACTTTATATGTGGTTGTGAGACAACGCAAATGGTGGTAGGTATGAATCTCAGCACCTATGGTTTTTTCTAGATTACAGATACTTGCTTACCGGTGAAGGAAATTCGCATGGCATCTAATAGAAATGTCATGTGTGCTAATGCTGTGAGAACGGCGATCAGCTGCGCTACTGCCATATATGGGCAAAATGTAATCAGATTAATAAAAATGATTACGATTTCATTTTACGTTTTTTACCATTAATATGACTGATCTTTGAGATTGGTGACGGCACACAGGATACATGATCTGATATCATGTATTATTACTTCATTCTTTTATATATTGTATATTGTATGTAGTTTCATGTCTCAATATTTTTTTCATTCATTCTTTCATTATCAGTCATTGTGATTCTCTCCGCCCTGTCGCGATTCGGGTTGTACATGTTAACGACTAGCTGTCTATCAGTGACGTGCATAGGATATTTGGACAGGGTAGGCAGAATTCGCTCAATTAATTTAAATATTATATTATGATAGTAAATATTATATTGATTTAAGTAATTTATTCTAGACTTATTTATCGTCAGGGCATGCAATGCTTTTATGCATCTATGGAATTAACGCTACTGCTGTCCATGGATCTAAAGGTCTTCATTCGTCATATATGTGGACCGATATGATTTCGGTCATTGTCAACAGATTATCTTCTGATTTTTTTACTATATTGTCTTTTCCATCACTGTGTAGTTATTTTTTCAAGCTATTATCATAAGTCGACCAGTTTAAGTGAGTCACTGTGACATATTCTTCATATTACTGATGAAATCAACAGTATATATTAATTTTAATTGCCTGAGTACGTCCCCGGCGCGCTCCATTAGATGCCGTATCGAAAAAAGAAACAAATATGTTTTATTTCGTATTCAAATTTTTGTCAGCCGCGAACTATCGTATTTGCATATAGACAAGGTAACAATCATCGATCAATGATTATTTCAATATATCAACACCCTTAGTAAATGTTAATGATGATAGATTACTATGGAAATGTGTTCACACATTTTTTAAAGCAATTTATGTTAATCCTGTAATGATTTCTTGTGTGGTTGTCAATGACATCATTTATAAACTTATAAGTAGATAAACAAGCTGGAATATCACGTTATGAAAAGTGTACACTGTGGCCTATTCTTTGATAACCCGGAGGAAAATCTTGTACAGGACAATCAGGGCTACGTGAGGGCAGCGATCCCGGTGTGTCAGACTCCTACTAACTAAAAACCCCCGGGGTATCCCTTTAATTGTTCCACCTGGGCCTGGGTAACCAAATTCACTCATACGTTCGGGGAGCGAAAAGCCTTGTCGAGGCTACCTTCTAGAAGGAGCGGCACTAAAGAGTCCACTCCCCTTAAACCTTCCTCTCCTCCGGGTAGCAGAAGAACCGCATGGTATTTAATAAAAATGTCATGTGTACTAGTGGAGTAAGAACGTCCTCATCAGCTGCGTTACTGGTCAGGTTAGGCATGGCAAATGAGCTCAAAAGGAATACAACCACTAATGTATCTCTGTGTGAACAGGGTGACCTGTAAGGGTTGTTGTTCTGTTGTTTTGGGAGTCGAAGCTGCTCGAGTCCGTAGGCTTTACCCTAGTTTCCCTACACGTGACTCCTGGGTGGTGCTAAACGAGCAGCAGCGAGGTGGTGGGGCGTCGGTGCCCGTCTGGATCGCGACCACAGTGCGTGGGTGTAAAGCCCGTCATAGTGACCAGTTTCGGCTTGTCGCGTTACGGGATCAGCCTATGTATATCCAGTAGCTCATATACCTAGAGACCTTCAGTCGTGGTATATGTGGGCCGACATGACGATGTAGAATATCAATGGATTTTCATCCTTAGATAGTCGCTTTCGTTTTTGGACTATACCTTACTTACCACCAGGTAATAATTGGTTTTGCATTATCACAACATTAACGTCAATATGTAACAGTAGCGGCATAGATGAGCAAAATGTAATCAGATTAATAAAAATGATTAATGATTACATTTTACGTTTTTTACCATTAATATGACTGCATTTTGCTCATTACATTTTAAACACTACAAAATCCCAGATTGTGTACACATTTATGATTTCTTAATGTTTTAAATGGATTTTATCATGATTACAGAGCAACAAAATTAGAATTACGACTACATTTTGTAATCGTTAATCATTAAGCAGATTACATTTTGCTCATCTCTGAGTAGCGGCCATTCAATTGACGCACGAAAGAATTGCCTAACCTGTCCCATGGATTTAGTTAATAAAGTGTTGTTATATATTGGCTCGACAAAGTGATTATACTGTATTTTTTTGAAAGCACAGTTTAGTCCTGGAACGGAAGATTTTTGAGGTGGCAGGGAGATTACCCGAACTATGTCATGAGCAGCGTAATCAGATGTAAAAACCGACATGGTAACTCACTTCGGCCTGTCGTGCTTTGCGATCAGTTTGTGTATATCCAATTAGTTATAAACCTAAAGACCTTTCATATATACTAATACTAGCTGTCCCAGCAGACCTTGTTCTGCCCTATTTCTCTAAAACAAAGTCACATTGTTTTTTTAATGTTAATAGCTATTGGCCTGTCGGCTGTTTTTTGAAAATTGTTTGAAGGAACCTGGCCTTAATGCTATATGTATAAAAATTGACAAATATTGACATTAATATTTATACGGCACTCAATAATTGTTTTGCCTTCCCGGAACCCGTCCACTAACATTTAAACTTTATGCTATGGTGTTAAAGTTCAAATTGACTTATAACAAATCTTTTGTATGAGAATATAGAAAAGTGTTGTTTTTAGACTTTTTCAGATATTTTTTTAAAATCTTCTCTCTGTTATAACCTTCCCCAGACTTCAATAAACACAACAAAAAAGAAATCAGTCAAATCGGTTCAGCCGTTCTCGAGTTTCGCGGTTATCAAGACACTATAGCTGATCCGGCAAACGTTGTTTTGCTATGTAAGGTTTTGTAATATCTTCTAAAATGTTCATTGAAATTAAGTGATGTCAAAGACAATTTTTTTCACAATTAAATACTCTTAATCAACAACACATTTATTTGGATAAAGATTAATATTATTACGTTGATACAACTCATAACAAATAATGCATTAATTTCGACCAAATTTGTTTACCATAAAAACGGTTCTAGTGACTTAATCTTAAAAGATAGACATATACTGTCACGGACATTTTTTTAGATCATTTCAAGAGGAATAATTCTTTCATACATATATTTTTCGTATCTTGAACCGTTTTTGCAGCGCACGCAATGGAAGCCCTCAAGGATGAATAATTTTCCCCGTTTTTTTCACATTTTCCATTATTTCTTCGCTCCTAATAATTCCATCGTGATGTTATATAGCCTAAAGCCTTCCTCGATAAATGGTCTATTCAACTCAAAAAGAATTTTTCAATTCGAACCAGTAGTTCCTGAGATTAGCGCGTTCAAACAAACAAACAAACTCTTCAGCTTTATAATATTAGTATAGATTATAAAGCTGAAGAGTTTGTTTGTTTGTTTGAACGCGCTAATCTCAGAAACTACTGGTTCAAATTGAAAAATTATTTTTATGTTGAATAGACCATTTATCGAGGAAGGCTTTAGGCTATATAACATCACGATACAACTATTAGGAGCGAAGAAATGATGGAAAATGTGAAAGAAACGGGGACAATTATCCATCCTTGAGGGCTTCCATTGCGTGCGCTGCGAAAACGGTTCAAGATACGAAAAATATATGTATGAAAGAATTATTCCTCTTGAAATGATCTAAAAAAATATATGAGACAGTATATGTCTATCTTGTAAGATTAAGTCACTAGAACCGTTTTTATAGTAATAAAATTTGGTCGAAATTAATGCATTATTTGTTAAGAGTTGTATCAACGTAATAATATTAATCTTTATCCAAATAAATGTGTTGTAGACTAAGAGTATTTAATTGTGAGCAAAATTGTCTTTGACATCACTTAATTTCAATGAACATCTTAGAAGATATTACAAAACCTTATATAGCAAAACAACGTTTGCCGGATCAGCTATCGTGGATATGTGGGCTGACATGGTGGTGGCGACTGTCAATGTATTTTCGTCCCTTGGCGGTCGTTACCATCCTTGGACTACACTGTGCTTTCCATCAGATGCGTTGTAGTCACTTTCACTACCCAGTCTAAAACAAAGGGTCCGCCCACATATCCCACTTCTGAAAATTGCTAAGGATATGAACAACTGGATATGAACAAGCTGATACCGAAACGCTACAGACCAAAGCGAGTCACTATGACGGGTTTTGCACTTGTGGACTGTTGACAAGGCCCATTTTGAGCAGTCCCCCTATCACCTCAAGTCGTAACTGACGCATTCATTGACTTATCAGTGATTACGCTACATTCAAGTGGGGCTGAAAAGGTCTTTAAGTAAAAAAAACTACTATAATAACCGAAGAACCACGCGCGCAAGTTTACGGAGTCACAGCTTTACGGTATCTCAAATCCGGGCTAGGACTAATAGGCTCTTTAACTCTTTCTTTCTTTCTTTTTTTTCTTTTTTACTTTTGCCGAGTCCTTGAGCTGTGTGGTCTTCTGGTGAGTGTGTTTCCACAGTCTTATAATATTGGCTCCTTTAAACGAAGCTTGAAGAGATAGTTGTGCAGGCCGGCATAATCACTGCGACTGTAAATTTTTCATTATTGTTGATAGTTGCAGTCGTTTTTTGGACTGCACAACGTTTACCGTCAGGCGTGATGTGGTCACTAAGCCGAATAAGGATAAAAAAGCTTCATTTTATAATATGGTTAACTAAATAAACGGAGGCGAAATTATCGAAATACCAGTTAAGGTTTTAATGAAAAAAATATGCCGTCTAGCCGGGTTATTAAGGAAATCAGGGTCCGTAACAAAGCGTTATGGCATCAAATCCTCTTACATTCCCACCTCGCGACCAATAAAAGTAGAAAATAAAAAGAAGAAAAAAATTTACGCATCATAAAAACCACAATACCGCGTTTTATTTGCTTGTATTACGCTCGGCGGGGACCGTATGCAAAATTGGGAGGAAATTGAAAAACAAATTTTTTACATATTGCTTTTTGAACCCTTGCAGTCGTACTATGTACCGGATTGGAAGGGATATTCTTAAGCTGCGAATGATGAGAATATTTTGGCGATATTTGTTTTTTTTTTAATATTTTGCTTTTGAATAATTGTTTATGGTGGTATATCGGCAGAATAGAATAGTGGCTCCCTATGCATCATACCAAGATATCGTAAAAGCCAACGAAAGTATACTTTATATCCAATTGGACGCAGTTTGCTAGCATCTAAGCTGCTGCATGCACTTTTCCTGCACATAGTGCTCGATTAAATGGCCAAAAATATATTAAACAATGGAGGGTAAGCTTTGTTCTGTTGTGAGACGAAACTAACTAATAATAATAGAAAATAAATTATTATACTCCTCTCGTTTTTTCCAATATTTGTAGAATAGAAAAATTACCGAAAGATGTTAACCATTTCAGTTCATAATAAATTTGATAAACCCTAAATTTAAGTATTGTATCTTTTCTGTGATCTTAGTAAGTTATATTTCTTTTTCAATCAATAAAATATTTTATAAATTAGAAAATATACAAAGATATTTACAATTTTCTCTTAACATTGTAAATAGACTAGATTAGTATATTTTTACAATATAGATATTTACATTTCCTTTTTATAAACACTATTGGACACGGCCTAAAATCCCATAAGTGCTATTTACACCCAAAACTGTCTAATTTTCAAATAAAACATTCTTCTTTTAACTCTGCTGGTATAGAAATATCAAAAAATTCGCTTTTAGTTGGTTTGGGTGATGTCATAAAAAACCAATGTAAAAATCTCCTGTTTCTAGCTACAATAACTTAAGCTCTACTGTCATATATCTGTCAGTTCAAGTCTTTTTATGTGTGGGTACCACCGGGCAGATCGAATTTTTAATAATCCATATGTTCATTCTATAAAACTAGTGATTTTGCTAACGTATGGTATAACAACATATTTGTCGTTTGACTACCAATTTCCCTAAACAGGATTCACGTACTAGTTTTGTGCTAGTATGAAAAATTAATTGCAGAATAACACTCCATACCAATACGAAGGGGTTGTCATACGTCGATGCGTCGTGTTATTTCGTAACAGAGGCATTATTTTGCGGTAATGTTTTTCAACATTTGCATTTTTTCTGTTTTACGACTTACTTTATTTTGTAATGCAGTTGTCGTTCTTAATTTTTCATATTTCTTGAGTTATACCGCTTGCTTTTATAATATTCTAAATCTAAAGTATGACAACAAATTTTAAATATACAAAAGGACAAATCGAAAAATAGTTTTCTAGAGTGACCGGTTGGAAGCGACCTTTATCCAGCGTCATCTTTCTTTTGTGTTTTTTTTTTCAGCGAATGTTTTATGTTTTTATATTTTTAATTTTTATTTTGACGCATTTATTTATTTAATTTCAAAAAGTGAATAATTTGTTCTTCATTTAGCCCCGTATGAAGCCGAAACGTTGAAACTAACGGTTGGATCAATCCACCAATTAAGTCTGTTGGGCGACTCTTTTGAAGGATTAAATTGAGAAAGAGAATACCCAACCAAGAACCAATACTATCAATATAGTGGAGTGGCAACATATGTCGAAGAACTAATCATTGGAACATGCGGGTTCTAGAGATAAAGAACGTGAATTGGCAAGAGTAGCGTGGGACGCCGCGAAAGAAGTGGAGCGACGATCTGTGGAAGGTGACCGTTTTAATGTCCTGATTTTAAATAAAAACTACCATTTTAGGGTCGTATTTGTTTCAGAAAATACTACAGAGTTAAAAAAAATACGATATAAAACGGATTTTGTGCTACACTAGCCTTCTATGTAATTATAATCCCATCCTTTCAATACCCACCGATTTTCGAAACACGTCTAACACTAAATTATTGCATTAACAAATGCGCGTCGCAGCGGAATTGCCGGAATCAATCATGACGGCCGTACATTCACTTCTAATATCACTTAAACACGCTGCAAGCCCCCAAATGGGAAGCCTTAATAATATTCAATACGAGTCATAGATTAAACACGGAAATTTTTACAGACTGGCTACAGAATAATACCTGTCACCTACCGTTGTACATAAAATATTAACGTTTGTCATATGAATAAAACTAATATATAGATGCCACCACTTTCGACTCGAGATGTTATTCAATAAAACAAGCAAGTGCTTTTGTTGCTACTCCTCATTTAATCATAGTTTGGTAGAATATATATGATTGTGTGTAACCAAACGATATCGCGTGTCAATTCCCTACCAACGCCATCTTTTGAACAATCAATCAACTAAAAATAACATGTACAAAAAAACATATACAGTGTATAAAGTGTTAGATTCTTCGCAACTTTTATAAAGAGAAGTTCTCAAGTGTAGCGACGCATCATTCAAAGAAACTGCTTCGACTCACTGCATTAGATATTTTGCACTACTAAATACATTTTAATGCAACAAATTATAATAAAAATTACGTACACGAGCTGATACTGAAACGAAACGAAATCTAGTAGCAATGTTTAGAGATAAGGACTATCCCGTCTATGAAATTAGTCTTTGCGATGTAAAATCATCCGCTGATTGCTCGTGGTGGTCGCTGGACATCCAATATCAATGCAAATGCAATGTCTCGACCGCGTACAGGGGTGTTGATGTACCTACATTTTGTGTTTACATCCCATGTATGTTGTATTTGTTATAATTATGGCCAAACACAGTGCCTAAAAGTAGAATCACAACAAACGTGCGAATACTTATTCTATCCCTACTTAGGGTTGTTTCCACTTGCATCCTTCGATACGTACCCTTCAGTCACCTGAATTAGCAGCAGTGAAGTATGGCATTTGTGGCCAACTGAAACGAAATCACAATATGGGGGCGTGATCAGATATTGAACAGTTTCCTCCTTATTTAATGTCTGACAGCACAATGCAAATACCTCTATATTTGACTGGATTATAGGTGACAGTAGTTGCTTTCCACCAGATTGACTGTCAGCCAAACTTAACAAACCTATTGGTGGCTTTGATATAAGCTATAGTAAGGGCCAAGAGCTTATATTCTTGCGGCAAAGTGAAGAAATCAATAGAGATTAACTTCTGTTCCTTATATGGCCACTAGCTTTTGCCCGCAGCTTCGCTCGCGTTAAGAAGTATTATTATTAATTAGATATAGTTTTTGCGGCTTTACTTTTGTTTAGCGTGTGTAAAAAATTAGGGCCTAATCTGTCATTAGGCATTAAAACTATAAAGCTATTAGGTGAACTTACTCGTGAGCAAGCAACATAAAACTGTCCATGAGAGAAGCAATGTTCTCTCAAGTCAATACCCACACATTTGAAAGTTTGCCCCTGAGACTTATTTATTGTCATGGCAAAGCAGACTTCACCTACCTGCATGCCAAATTTCAGTCCGATCCGTCCAGTGGTTTGGGCTGTGCGTTGATAGATCACTATGTCAGTCAGTCAGTCACCTTTGAGTTATATATATTTAGATGTGGGCATTGACAAAGAAGTTTAAACAAGAATAAAAAGAGAAATTGTTAATCCATGACCTTAAACAAATTAATCTAATATGATAGTAAAAGGGACATTAGCCCCTTATAGAAAGATCATATCGTCGGGTGAAAAGCTATTTGGTTTAAGCGACAGTTTTTGGCGAAATAGTAAAATATATATATTTGGAATCTACGTTTTGTACCGATTCCAAAAATATATATATTACTATATCAACAAAAAATGTGGCTTAAGCCAAATAGCCTTTCACCCGACGATATTATAATCTTTATTAAAATCCATCAATATCCAATTCATAAAACCGAATTGGTTCACCTCAAGGGGTGAGTACAAATGACCCAGGTTTCGTAAAAAAAGGCCTAATTCCGGGACACGTGCCCGAAAAATTAATAAGTTTTTGTACAATCATGATATCTGGGAATTTTAATTTACTAAACGACCTTTCATCCGTCAACCCCTCAGTTTCTTTGGCATTGCTCGGACACAATATGTGGTCACTAATGCAGAAAATCAATCACTTCCGACCCAGAGGCAAGGCAGATATATCAAGAGCAATACACCACTTAGATACCTCTTCTTAAAGGAGTTCTCTGCAAGGAAAGTAGATGATAGTAGCATGTTTTTTTTAGAAAACCTTTATTAGGAGACTTATGGCCTGCTTGATATCAGTGACGTGCATAGGATATTTGAACAGGGTAGTCAGAATTCGCGTATTTCATTTGAATATTATATTATGTTAATAAATATTACATTGCTTTCATAGGAAAGATAGATGGCGTGAATATAGAATAGATATGAATATAAATAGTTTCTTTTTCGTTTGACTTTAAGCAAGTTATTTCACACTTATTTATCGTCAGGACATGCAATGCTTTTATACATCTATGGAATGTACGCTACTGCTTGATATTAACTAGTTTTCGTTACCAACAATACTAGAAGTGATGTTATTACATAGAAGAACGTTATTCACTACCCTTTTGAAGAACCATATGTCATAGTTTTGGGAAAAATACGTATCTAGCTGCTAATTCCATAAATCTATAGTAAAACAAGATTATTATAGAGGACAATTACGTTGTCGCGGGCAGGTACGAAAGTGTAGAGATTTGTCATTAATCAACTGCGGAAGGTGTGCGTTTGAAATTGAGTTGGAGACACCAGATAGAACAAACTCTCTATGCTTCATACAGTCCAGATATCCTACATCTATTCAAAATAGAGATCTTCAGCAATAAGGGAATGAGGAAATGAAAAATTTATTATAGTATTTTTAATTAGACATAAATAAAATAAAAATAAAAAAGCCTTTTATTTCTGGCTTTCCCTATATACATTTTAATTGAGTATAAATTTTGTCTTATAATTAGCAAGAACCCTCTCCTTGAAAGGTGAAGGCCTCCTCCAGAGATGACCAATGCTTTTTACTCTGTGCCGCTTGTCGCTATTGAGTGCCTGCCACTTTTATAACATCGTCTGCCCAGCGTGGGTTTAGCCTTCCTCTTTTTCTTTGCCCTTGTGGGCCTGCCCATGCTGTTGTCTTTATAGTTCAACGATTATTGCCGAGTCTCGCAACATGACCAGCCCATCTCCATTTTAGCTTTTGCGCATAGCTAAGAGCGTCGATGGCTTTAGTTTTTTGTCTTATGTCAGAGTGTCGGATCTTATGGATTTTCTTGATTTTCATGATGCTTCTCTCCTTGCTCCTTTGGCAGGATGTAATTTAATTTTTAGTTTTTCTAGTAAATTTCCAGGTTTGGCAGGCGTATGTTAATGAAGGGAGTAGGCAGGTATTCATAACTTTAGTTTTCAACCTTATGGTCGTATCGCTTTTAAGAATTTCTTTGAGACTCCAGACCTTCTTCCATGTGATGTTGATTCTTATTTCTACTTCTAGTACTTAATTAGACATAAATCATGAAAATAATACAAATATTTGTTGAGTAATAAACTTCTAAAATAAATAAAGAACAAGCATATCATACCCCTATCTATTACAAATCCCATCGTCTCAGACAAAAAACATAATCAAATCCCTAATGACGGCATTTAAGCTGTTATTCCAGACCGACGCGTTTACTTTCCTTACCCGCCACGTGACCATCGCGTGGCGTTGGCGTTGCCGCCATTTTGAAAAAACACAACCAATCTAATTTGATTCCTTGTACAGAACTAATAGTGTAGTACATATTTCAAGAAATATTGGTCGTATTAACGGTCATTATTTCAACCATTTGAATAAGGTATTCCTTTTAAATACATCAAATGCAGTTGAGGGAATAGAAAATCTTCATCAATGTAACGGAGAATCAAATTTTCGGGCTGTAATGTTAAATTTGTTTAGTTCAAACAATTTGATTGCATGAAAAGCGTGATTGGTTTTCATCGAATAATGGATGAGGTATTTTTTAGGTTTGTAAAATGTATGGGCGGATTTTGGTGATAATTTTCTTAACAATACATCCTATGTTTTGTGTAGGCGCGTGGCTCTATTTGCTGTAAGGGTCCTAATTCATTCATAGTCCACAAATAATTTACATTTCGTGTGTATTTTAGGCGATGTTTTATTCACGCATTTAGTATCTATTATTATAAATGATAGCTAAGTCTGTGTATAGATAAATTTTGTGAAAAATATACAAAGAAGGAAAGAAGAATGGGAAAAAATAAAAACAATCAACACAACATCATCAAATATCAACTCAACCCTTCCTAATAAATTTGAGGAAACCTCAAAAATCATAATCAATGTAACAGGAACCAGACGTGTTAAAAAATAAAAAAGTCACTGACAAGATAGGGATGAAGCGACCATTTTAAATAGATCCCTTAAAACCTTACTGTAACCGCTTATACTTCAACTAACGTTGGACAAAGCAGGGATGGGTATGTCTTTTGAAATTGGACAGCCAGTATTAATGATTCGGACCTCGAATGAGTCGTGCAAAATTTAATCTTGCGCGCAAAAAGTATTGAATTGAGGGACAAAAAGACTTGGTGAGTGATAAATGAATCTCCTTAAAGATCATGGATGTCTGGTAGTTTTTGTAAAGTGTCTTTCACTGCCAAAGATATAACTTTTAATCAATTAAGTAAAAAAAGTACTTAGTATCTAAGTTTACTGGATAAAATAGAGACAATTGATTTATACGTAATTTACAACCATATAAAACTTCACTTCGAATATAGCTTTCGCTGAATAATGTTCAAATCTTTATCAACTCTCTTATGCGATCAGGTTGATATTTTGAACTGAGTTTCTATAACCCATGAGTATTTTTTTTAATTAATTTATAGGCGAACGCTTGACCTCAATCACACCTGGGGGAAGGTGAAGATGAGTCCGACGATGAACCGCGTCCGCCTAACAAATGGCTATTTACTCTTCTCTTAAAGACTCCCAGGTCATAAGATCACGGAAATATGGCCGCTGGATGCGTATTCCACTCCTTAGCCGTTCGCATGATGAATGTAGAAGCGAATCTTTTGGTGCGGATATAAGGAACATCCACCACATACGGATGGTATCCGACACGATGTCCAGTGGTTTTGTGATGGAATGGGGCTGGTGGAATCAAAGAATGCAGTTCCTGAGAACCCTCTCCACCGTGCAACCGGTAAAAGACTGTGAGGCAGGCAACTCTACGTCGATGCTCGATGCTCTGCATTTAAACCTATGTATGTAAGTACGTCTGTATGTAAGGTACACTGTTTTGCCAAGGGAGTTGGCATAGCCATACCCTTGGCTCCGACAGAGGAGTAGGAGAAACACCCCGGTGGTTTTAATCGCTAAGAGTCCAACACACCGGGTTGCTGCCCTCACGGTGGCACTAACAGTCCATAAGTATTTCCGCAAGGTCAAAAAAAGGCACAATGTTCGCCCACCAAGCCCGATTTTGTTGTGAAGGTCTTTCCCAGGTCATCAATGTAGGACATACCGAAAAAAAAACATGTTTGTACAGGTCGGACAGGATCACTGCGACTAACGATAACTTATTCTTTACTGTCGATAGTTGTAGCCATTTGTTGGACTGAACCATGGTTACCACCAGTCTTGGTGTGGTCACTAAACCGATTAACGATAATAAAAAATACATATCTGGTCCTGATAATCTACTTATAACAATCAAACTCTCTTTACAAATATTTTCTTGCTGAAAAACTTTAAATTTTAATAACTGTTCGAATAAAGAACATTAATAAGCTGCCGTGAACAGAGCAGAGATGGGCAAAATGTAATCTGATTAATGATAAACGATTACAAAATGTAGTCGTAATTTTACTTTTCTTGTTCTGTAATCATGATCAGAACTATTTAAAACATTAAGAAATCATAAATGTGTAAACAATCTGGGATTCTGTAGTGCTTAAAACATAAATGAGCAAAATGCAGTCATATTAATTAAAAAACGTAAAATGTAATCGTTAATAATTTTCATTAATCTGATTACATTTTGCCCATCTATGTAACAGACTATGGCTTAAATACTTCTCTGTTCGGTAGATGGCGTTGTGCCGAGTTGCATAGCGATGTAGTTTTATTCTCAGTAGCTGCATATAAGGCAAAAGTGCGATACTGTAAAAAAAACAGAGATTATTAATTAGGTTTGCGTGCTATGTTCAGTTTTTAAACAGTGGTGACCTGTATCAGAGTATTTTACTTGTATCTTCCCGCTCATGAACTAGGGATGTCGAAAATCAAAAAAATGTCGCTATATCGATATATCGATTAAATCTCAATAAACACGAAAGTATTTTACCAGTATTCCTTTTTATTAGACAAATTTACAAAAATATCAAGAACTAAAAGGCTATCTTCTAACTTTAAGACCTATTTAAGATATCAAACAAAAATAAATTATAAATAAATAAATGGCGGCAAATAATATACATGCAACAAATTCAGATGTCAATGCATGCAAGGTAACTAAACAGTCATAGAAAATATAGTTCTTTTTTTTTTTCGTTCGGTGTTATCTTCTACAGTTTCAAATTTCAGCGCCTTCAGTGCCATAAGAATTAAAAAAATATCGTTTTCCATACAATTTTCGATACTGGATATTTTCTATCGATATATCATTACAAAATATATCGCCCAAAAATATCGATATTTATTCGACAAGCCTACGCTCTGGAACAAACAGAAAAGGGAAATCTGTATAACAACTGTCGTAGTTTATTATTAGCGTCTTTAATTATTATGTTTTGAAAATAATCTAAAATAAATATAGTATTTTTACGTTTACTTAGCAATTCCTTCAATGAAGGAAGTTAGAAACTAAAATGCTATAAATCATCAAAACCCGTGAGGCGTGGACCAATCCATCATAACAGCAGCGGATGACTACCGCATCATTACACAGTGATTATATTCCAACTAGGGTTGAACTGCGATCCAAAACCGATTCTTTCCCGCCACGTGTCTATTGTTTGTGGAATATTCCAGTTTAAATTATGGTATTTGGTACACTTGGACAACTCCCTATACGATAGGCATGTTGTGTTTTGTAATACGTAATAAGTAGCTTTATTACAGTCGATAATTAGGTTACCGATAGTACAGTAAAATAACGACATCATTATTTTAAGAGTTAATAAGGATTATATATAGGAGTAAATAGGATATATTAATTAAATAGACGTACAGCAAAATATTACAATAACATGCCATCAATTATTATTGTAAATAAGACACCTGGGCGGTGCGCTTGAGGGAGAATGCCGCCCAACTTATCCAGACGAGAGCGGTGTGTGACGTTTTCCGCACACCGCTCCAAGATATTGAGGTGTGTGAGGGGTGGCACCTTACACCACTCCTCGCAGTGCAGAGATGCGGCCTTACAAAAGGCCAGACGTTGCCGAGGGTCGGAGAAGAGGATGACACTGTACTTCTGGCCCCGGTCAGACGGGAAGAAGGAACACCCCGGGGGTTTTAGACGGTGCAAGTTCGACACACCGGGGGGCAGCCCTCACCAACCCCCAAGGTCCGTTAGAAATTCCTCCGGGCTATCAAAAAAAAAATGTACTTGGTAATCAACCATGAAATTACAACTTTATCTTTTATAGCAATACAATTATTGCTCTAATCGTTTATAAGCATACAAATATCTACCATTTTACTGGTTTCTTTAAAATATATTTTTTTATGTATTATTCTACGTTACTTCTCGGATTTACTTTATCAATGTCAAAAATACTCGTCTTAACATCTTTATTCGCTAAAAACAAAGATTCGCTATAAACCTCTTGAAGTAAATAACTTTAAATCAATTTATTATGCCGATAATATCTAGATAATAGTTTTTAATTACAACTCGAATATTATGGACTCTGCCCTCATAATACGACATCAAAGAGAATGAGAGATTCCCACCCTCAAACAATATTTTGCCATTTGCAAAGTTGAGCTTCCGAACTTTCTCTTAACTTAATCATGTTAACCGACTGCAAATATTTATTTGTAATACCTTGCGGCTTGAATTAATATCTGACAGCTTTTAGAATCTTAATGCTGTCATTATTATGCGAATATGACGCTAGACGCGTGTAATATTTAATGCTAAGACTCTAAGATGCCTTTGCTGGATTGTGAGATTACATGACTGTCAATTTCGGCCCCAATACTTTTTATAGAGACCTTTAATTACTTTATATATTTCTAAACAACAAAAACCATAGATTGCTTTATAATTTAATATAAACTTCACAAATTACATCACGGTAAACTACTACATATTTTAAATCATAAATAAAACGAAATCAATCAATTAGATCACTCGCATCCTCTTCAACAACGTCCCATAGATATCGATTCTTGAACTCGATGTTCTTCGTTTCATCGTTAATCTTATCCTCACTATCAGGTTCGTAAAACGACTCTAAATCGTCATCTAGCAGTGATGAGACAGAGAGAAGAGTAGAGTCAGTTATGTTGACTGTATCACCTGCATCACCCCTTTCTGGCTGGTTTCTTCTCGTGCCCATGGTCTGTAAAGAACAATTTTTAAAATGAAACATCTATAGAATCGTTTTGATTTCAAACCGGATGCAACGGAAAAACGACAGGTAAGAGACACAAATACAAAAATTAGTGAGCCAGAGCGAGAGAGCAAAAACAGTGTTTGTGAGTATTTTTATATATTGTGCTAAATAATAAATTTTATAAGATACCGAAAACTAATGCCGAAATGTGTCGTCAGTATCGACGCGAAAAAAAATGAAATTAAAATTACAAGAAAAGAACATGGGGCATTTATATGTTCTATTTAAGTACCATGATCCTTTTGTTTTCTTGTCTAATGTTACCCATGTTGGGCACCCTATTATGTAAAATAAAATAAAATAAAATAAAATAAAATAAACAGTAAAAACTTCAACAGAACGTAGTCGCGAGTTTCGTGCGCGTACAAAACAATTATTGAACAATCAAGATAGATGTTCAAATATAACTGTAAAGAAACACCAATAAATTATGTAACATATGTTAAATAAAATATCTTTTAAAATTAAACGAAATACTTTCATTTTAATCAAATAAACTTTGTAATTATCCTACCCTTGTTATATATATTCATCTCATTCCTTTTTCGATTTACTGAAGTTTCACTTCTATCGTGTGTGAATCGCACACACACCTTCTTTTTTACTAGTTTATATTTTTATACCGTAAATTTGCTCCCATAACATTTCTACAGTTGCCCAAGTATTTCCCATTAAACTATGAAGTTTATAATTGTAGGCCATTAAATATGTTAAAAAACTTAAAACCCTATTTTTCATTTCATATTTTGCCCTATTACGATCTGTATAACTAAAATTATCTCGTTTGGATAGGTCACAATTTTTGGATGAAATTAAAGATAAACTTACATCAATAATAGCCATATGCAGTATAGGCACTTCTAACTTGAGAGGCTTAATCTTCTGCGGCTCTTCATCTAGATAGGAATACTCAGTGGGTACCTGCTGATAAATCTTAATGTTAAAATGTTAGAAATCCGCTGATTAAATTGACACGTTATAGTAATTGTCATTACTGGAAGCATCTTCCCCTCTCTGTCTGTACTTTGTTTAAGGGGGGTCCTCTACTCTCGCGGGTCGAAAAAATCGATTTTTTTTTTCATAAATCATATCTACAACATGTGTAGAAAATGTGTGCCAAAGGATTTTTCGATATTCGAAGTGGTTCGCCGCGCTCCTAAAGCGAAATTTCAAACGCGTTTTTCTCGAAACATCATTTTTTGAAACGTTGACCACGATATTTCAAAAACTACTACACCAATCTTGTTCAAATTTATACAGCATATTTAATATGTTATAAGCCAGTGATTGAACTAGAATTATCATGATTGCTTCGATAGTTCTTTTTTTCTACGAGCGAAAAACTTAAGAAAAAGTGAGTAAAAAATAGAATAAAATTTTCAAAAGTGTATAACAAAGCCAATTTTTGTAATTTAAAATTCACTCTAGTTCAATCGCTAGTCTCAAATATGACGATTAAAATGCCGTTTGATTTTTTGATTTCAGATAAGCAGAACAGCCGCAATCTTGGTCACCGTCAAGCACCCTTTTTACTTGATGTCTTCCTGTCAGCTACTACAAAAATTTTTATTCTATTATATATTTTGACTTTAAAAAAATTGTAAAGCTTATTTAAATGTGAATAAAGATTAGGCAAAAACAATGATATTGATTATTTCAATGGATTGCCCGTAAAAAAATATTGTAAAAGCCGTCAAAAAAAAGCCGAGAGAGTAGAGGACCTCCTTAACTTTGAACGACTGTGTATAAATTGTATTCAACGCGACACGTTAAACCACGTTGGTGACCATCATTGGCATGTTTTTTGAGATTTTGTTTTGCGGCGTTACATTTATTGTTACAATGACAATCGAATATATGTCACACAAACTTTAGTCTATACGATACATTATCCATCTAACTGCATAGCTAATCTCGATGAAACCTGATTATATATTTTTTTATTATTAATACTTAACTGTAAAAGATAAGATCAAAAATCGCATATGCTTATCTGGTAGATGTTGACTCATTTTTTGTTTATAGTTTATACTGGTTTCACTCTAAGGAGTTGGGACTCCAGAGTTTCATTATCTCATTCCATTATCCTTTTTATACTACAAAGCTACGACACACTATGTTGGATACAGTGACCAGCATAAGGTATTTGGTCAGGGTAGGCAGATTCACATAATTGATGTGAATATTATATAATGATAATAAATTTTATGTTACTTTCATAGGGAAGATAAATGGCGTGAAAATATAATAGATATGAATATAAAGAGTTCCTTTTTTTATTTAAATCAAACCAATTTATTCCAGACTTATTTGTCGTTAGGGCATGCAATGCTTTCATGCATCTATGGAATGAACGCTAATGGTTGGATACAACTGTTGGACAATGGTAAACACTTCCTATATATACGCTAAATAATTCGCTGTTTCATTCATAAAATTCTATTTTTCTACGTTCTTATGATTTGGGAGACTTCAAAAGAAGAGTGAATCGACATTTGTTCAGCAGATGTGGTCCATCATAGGCCTTCTCTTGGCCTTCCACCAGATGTATTTAAGGAAAAATGCCTGCATGTGTATAATATGAAAAAAATCAAGACTAACATTTCATAGATTGTGCGGATGCTTTTAATGAAAATAATGCGAATAATCAATTGATGAGTATATTCACAAGAACCCTAGTCCATAGAATATAGAAGTGAGATAAAATAGTTTTCAATAAGTAGCACTTACGCGTCTCAATCTCCACTTCTCTAAAAACTCGTTGGTCTGCCACAGAACGTCTTTGCTCTCTTTCAGGAGTTCGTCTATCCGATCTTTACTGCGATATCGCTTGTATCTGTTTAAAAACTAACAAAAAAATATTTTTACTTAATTAGGTATACTCTATTCGGTCAGTAATTTCTTCTAAGGCCAAGAAGAACCACAGGCTTAATAAAATTGGGCTATTTTTAAAGCTAGTCGTATTTCTATGTACTTAAAAGAATTTGGCATGGGATTGGTGGTGGTGATAATATCAGGTAAACTTATGTCCAATAGCAAGCTAAATTTGGCTGGAGTGCAAACTAGATAAGTTGGGCTCTGTGCAAGAAACTGGGCATCAGTTTTGGTCACATAAGAGCAGAAATCAGTTAGTCCAATTGGCTATTGCTTAATTAGGTCACATAACGTTAACTCCCCGAGCGATTTTCGTTACAGCGGCCATTAAACAGGACCAACTGAACCAATTTGTCGTTCTTCCCTGTCAGGCACTTGCAAATCGCGAACATAACCTATTGGAATTCGAAACAAGCGAACAAACCCCTTTTTTTTGCGAGGTGGTAGGGCGTCGGTGCCTGTCTGGATCGCGACCATAGTACATGGGTGTAAAGCCCGTCATAGTGACCAGTTTCGGCTTGTCGCGTTTCGGGATCAGCTTGTGTATATCCAGTAGCTCATATACCTAGAGACCTTCAGTCGTGGTATATGTGGGCCGACATAACGATGGAGACTATCAATGGATTTTCATCCTTTGACAGTTGCTTTCGTTTTTGGACCACACTGTACTTACTATCAGGTACTCTGTAGTCACTATGTCGAGCCAGTGTAAAAAAAAAAACCTGGGACAAATCAGAACAACGCCACAGCAATGGTGTGCGTTGCATATAAAGCATAAAAAATATTATCTCGTTATACTTGGACACTTAACGCACACACATATATATAATATATAATATATATTATATAATATATATTATATATACTTAAAATTTAATCCAATTTAGACTCTCAGACTACTATTTTAGTAAACACCAGATTTTAAGTTAATGTATTTATTAAACGTTCAAGCAGAGATGGGAAAATTGTAATCTGATTAATGATGAACGATTACAAAATATAGTCTTACTTTCAATTTTCTTGCTCTGTAATCAAGATTAAATCCATTTAAAACGTTAAGAAGTAATAAATGTGTATACAATCTGGGATTCTGTAGTGTTTAAAACATAGATGAGAAAAATGCAGTCATATTAATGGTAAAAGCGTAAAATTTAATCGTTAATCATTTTCATTAATCAGATTACATTTTGCTCATCTATGCGCCAAGGATGCTTTTTATGCTTTATACGAGATGCACGCCACTGCGTCGCAGTAAATATATATTACAGCCGTAGTTGTTGGGCTTTCAACATATGTCCCTTGTCATCCAGTGGCTGTGTACTAAAAGATTCGATCTTCTGACCCGCATAGTTCAGCATACAAATAATAAAGATTCCTTTACAAGGGAATACTTACAGCAATCGTTAATGACAACACCACAATTTCAGTAAACAAAACGGATATATTGATGTTATTATCAGTTCCCGCTATCTGAGCATGTTTGGCTTCCTCCTTTATAGTCTTCTTCACAAAGCACACGATCTTGCAGAACGCCTTCCCAAATATGTCCACGAAACCATTGCCCAAGATGTAATCGATCAAGAACAAACTCAAGAAGGTGACGCTGTAGAAGACGGTGTTAGCTACTTGTAATAACATCTCAGATAACGGGGTTTTGTGTTGATTTGATAAATTCACATATTTTATTAATACGATCAATTTGTCAAGTAAATGTCAATTATAACTATCAATGCATTTTTTTATTTGACATTTCCTATGAGCACAGAATACGTAATGGTATTTTATAAGAATATAAGCCTATGTAAAGAGTTTATTTTTAAAACTGATTCGACACAGTGACTGCACCATAGCTGATGGTAAGCATGGTGCAGTCCAAAAAACGCCAACGACTATCGAAAGGTAAGAAAAAACCCATCGGTAGACACAGCGATCATGCCGGCCTGCGCAAATATTTCTTCACGCTACGCTTAAAGGTTCCCATATCATAGGAAGGTGGGAACACGCTCGCCGGAAGTCCATTCCACAGCCCAACGACACGGCAAAATAAGGAGATAGGGAACTTCTTGGTCCTAGTGAGATACCGTATAGCTGTGACACCGCGCGCGTGGTATTCAGGAAGGGAGAGGGTGGAACAAGGTTAAACAACTCTTCAGAACACTCACCATGATACAGACGGTAGTAAACGCACACGGCTATACGGTATCTCACATCCCGGCTAGGACTAAGAAGTTCTCTAACTTCTTCTTTTGCCATGTCGTTGGGTTTTTTTTCCACCATCCTATGATATGGGATCCTTTAAGCGTAGCGTGAAGAGATATTTGTGCAGGCCGGCATGATCGCTGCGACTACCGATATATAACATAACATACGACTAACTGAAATTATTAATATCGGAACTCTGACTTGTAATATAACAAAAACATGAATTTATTCTTTCGTTGTACAAAGTTGGGCAATCAGATGTAATTATATTGTCTGTGGTTATCTGTAATCATCAATTTGATCGTTATTTGACAATGTGAAGCCTCTTTCAAGAAGTTTCCATAGCGACACGATGTGTTATCATGGACACCATGACAACAAGCTAGGAATGACGTTTTATTTTGATAGGGATTTTGACAAAAGATTCAGTGTTTTATATTTAATTTTCTATATAAATCGAAATCATGGTAAGTTTATTACATGTAACTCTTTACTACCTTGATTCAATATCAGTGTACCTTTTGGTGCCCGTCTGGATCGCTACCACAGTGCACGGGTGTGAAGCCCGTCACAGTGACCAGTTTCGGCTTGTCGCGTTTCAGGATCAGCTTGTGTATATCCAGTAGCTCATATACCTAGAAACCTTCAGTCGTGGTATATGCGGGCCGACATGACGATGTAGACTATTAATGGATTTTCATCCTTTGATAGTCGCTTTCGTTTTTGAACTACACTGTACTTACCATCAGGTACTCTGTAGTAACTATGTCGAGCCAGTGTAAAAAAAAAATAACCTCCAATTTCTTACATATAATGAAAATAAACGTTCTACATTAAATATAAGAGTTTTTTACTAAATATTATTGATGAAGAATTTTAATTGCAGCCGCCCAAAGGAGGTAAAGGAGGCGCCAAAAAACCACCAGGTAACATAAATCCTTTTTTTTATTCCGTTGGAGCATCCTATTTATAATCATCAGGGTTGCTGTGAGGGCAGCGACCCTGGTGTGTCCGACTCCTACTCAATAAAAACCTCCAGGGTGTCTCTTTAATCACTCCACACAGGCCTGGAAAACTAAATTCATCCAGTCGGCTGGGGAACGAACAGCCTTTTGAATTCCCATCCTTGGGAACAGAGATACATTACTGGTTGTATCTACATTGTGCGTAAACAGCGTGTCAAATGCTTTTTTTCGAGAAGATATTGGTTGATGACCAGGATTGATCTTCACAACTAAACCGAACGTGCCAAATGTGTCCAATAGTGGAGTTGATCACCTTTCTCAAGACACTGCACGTGTGATATTTATTAAAGGCGAAATTTAGACTCCATCACTGCTATCCAGCTGAAGAAACTCATTATGTACTTTTTGAATTTACTTAATAATAAATAAAAGAAAACGTATTTTAAATTAATCGTAAATTAATTATTCTAGCTATCATCATCGATGGCGTCGACACATCTGAGATGACACGAGAGAAATTAGAACAATTTACGCTTAAAGTCAAAGAAGAATTAGACAAGGAGAGAGAAGAACGAAATTACTTTCAATTAGAAAGGGATAAAATACGCACATTCTGGGAAATAACTAGACAACAGTTAGAGGAAGCCAAAGCTGAGTTAAGAAATAGAGAACGGGCTACAGAAGAGGCACAAGAAGAAAACGAAGCGCTATTGGAAACTGAGAAACAAAAAATAAAACATCTGAAATATGAACAACAAGCTGCTGCAGCAGCCTTGAGAGCGGAAAATCTTGTAGCTCTTAAAGCAGCAAAAGAAGAGCATGTAGAACAGGAACTAGAATTATTAAACGATAAGAGAACTTTACGGCAAGAGATTAGAGAGAAGGCTTTAGCAGCGCAAGATGAGTTGAGAAGAGCAAAATTAATGCATGCTGAAGAATTGTCAAAAACCAGAGCAGAGTTCGAAGAGCAAGCTAGGCAGATAGAGGATAAAGCAGAGAAGAAACTTTATGAAACGAAAGTGGAATTAAGTGTAAAGCATAGAACAGAAATAGCAGAAGTAGAAGAGAGGAAGAACAAACAACTTTCAGAACTCATAGCACATCACGAGCGAGCATTTTCTGATTTGAAAAATTATTACAATGACATTACCTTAAATAATTTAGGTAACTATTAATTTTGGAAACTTTTTAAATTATTTTCTAAATATTGAATTTTGCAAGTATTTTCCAAATTAATAATTAAGGTGTTTACAAATGGCTTAAACTTCTCTTTAGTCATTAAAAATCATATTTTATTAACATATATAAGGTAATGTATAAACAAACTTTTAGGCTTAATAAGCAGCCTCAAGCAACAAATGGAAGAAATGCAAAAAGTCAAGGAGCGAGCTGAGAAGATAGCAAAAGATGCAGTCGCTGAAATGAAGAGCCTTCGTGAACCGCTGGAAGCGGCTATAATTGATAATAAAGAATTGAAGAGGCAAATGTCGAATTATGATAGGGATAAAGCGGCTTTAGCGGTTAGTCTTTACTTTTTTTTTGTATCCCGGGGGAAAATCCTTCATAGGACCATCAGGGACGCTGTGAGGGCAGCGACTCCGGTGTGTCAGACTCTTACTGACTAAAAACCCCCGGGGTGTCCCTCTGATTGCTTCACCCGGGCCTGGGAAACCAAATTCGTCAAGACGCCCAGGGAACAAAAGGTCTTGTTGAGGCTACCTCTCTGGGAGAGGGATGGGAGTAGGTTAGTCCTTATTTAGTCAATATTGCTTAAGCTGCTCATATATTACATACATGTTTATTATATTTTTGTGAACTTCCATCTTTGAATTTCTAAATGTTTTTATTTATTTGCTATGTAATTTTATTACTAATGTAATTCATATTTTATTTTGTAAAACAATTTCTGATGATTGACGACAAAAATTATGATTTTACAGTAAAAGAATTACGATGAATATTACAACTGATAAGAAAATATAGTTATTTTTAAAAATTGAAATCGTAGCGGCTAAATTCTTGAATATTTCAATGAAATCGTATCTACATTAAATCTCATATTCGAAAAATACTATTATTTGTATAAAGCGATCGTTAAATGTAACATTAGATAAATATGAACTGAAAATAGACCGAAAATAAGGAGAATTAACTACTAATTAATTAACTATTTTCGATGTTTAACTATGTTCCAAATTTCAGGCGAAAACAAAGCAGCTGGCAGCCTTGGAGAAGCAATTTGAAGTTTTGAAATGGGAGTATGAGGTATTGCAAGTTCGATTCGATCGAGTGCTGGTGGAAAGGGACGAGTTGAAGAACCGCTTCTCCCGCGCCGTGCTGGAGGTTCAGCAGAAGGCCTCGCTCAAAACAGCCTTGATGGAAGTCAAACTGAAGAATTTAGAGGCCAGGGACTTGGGACCGCGAGAGCTTCATGTAAGCTTAGTTAAGACTCAAGGCTGAGATTTATAGACGATACTTTGATTTTGCTCAGACTTTACCTAGGAAGTAAGTTCGACTTTGACAAAACACAAAATTTGAAATGAAAATGAAATGAAAATGTATTTATTTCGCCACAAACCAACAAAAAACCAGAAATTTAAAATGCAGCAACACAAACAACACACAGAAACAAAAGAAAATACAAGACATATAAACATGGCGAAAATGGGACCTTCATCTTAATATATAATAAGAACTTGAGTATAGCGCTGTAGCGATGTATTCGCAAAGAAAATCCAAATTAAGAAAATTGATAACTGATCTTATACTTTAATATTAATTAAATAATATGGCTGTTGTGGCACAGTGGATAAGGGACGGATATCCATACGCGGCGACACGATTGATCGTAGGTTCGAATCCTGGCACGTACATCTGGGTTTTTCTAGATTAAGTGAGTACGGCGACCACATGCTCACCTGTGAAGGAAAATGTTGTGAGGAAACCCGCGTGATATATAATAAAAATGTCATGTTTACTAGTAGTGTAAGAACGTCGACCAGCTGCGCTACTGGTCAGGTTGAGTATGACATACGCGACGTGGATACAGCCACTAATGTATTTATATTCACCACGAAACTAAAATGGTACAAGGTACTTAGTAACAATTATTATTATATCAGTAAATCTTAAATGCGAATTGTTGAATGAACTTAACGTCAAATTGAAGATATCCTTTCATTTATTTCTTAATTCTAGGAACTATCACACACTTTATATACCGTGTGTCTTTTTAATCTATAAAAAACTCTACTGGTAAATTTAGATTTCGTATTATTCCAGAGTATAAATAGTACTAACTCCTGTGATGTTTACTGCGGTTGGGTGAATGCCTCAGCTGGGTCTTAGTTACAGTATACAAGTGTAAATACCGTCACTGTGACTCGCTTCGGCTTGTCGCGTACCGAGATCAGTTTGTATATATCCAGTAGTTCATATACCTACAAACCGTTGCAGTATATGTGGGCCGATATAGCGATGGTGACTCTCAACGGAGTTTCGTAGCACAGATGCAAGTAGTCAATTTGTCAAGCCAGTATAAAAAAAGTATAGTTTAAAATCGCCAGGAGTTGCTAAAACTGAAAGATACGCAAGTGGAAGACCTTCGTTACGAGGCTGCTAGACTTCGAAAAGCCCACGACGATCTTCTAGCTACATATGAAGCAAAGCTTGCCAAGTTGGGCGTTCCAGCGGAAGAACTAGGGTTTAAGTAAGTGTAATTCAGTGACATCTAGGTTATTATATATGAACTAGTTTAAATTAAATTAGTTTAGTTTAAATATTAGTGTCATCTAGGAACAAAAAGTGACACTATCATCCTCACAGAGATTTTACAATAGTGACATCTAGTTTGTATTATATGAACGACATTACGGTAGGTAGTAATGTCATCTAGTAGTAGAAATTAACACTAGTAGTTTTATAAAAAAAAAATATATATTGATCGATAAACATTCCAGATAACACAGAAATTATATAAAACATATTTATTTCTCTTAAGTTTGAATCTTCTAAAACTCTCCACGAAATTTTACAATTTTGCAGTAGATTTATTAGTATTTAAAATACCCACGCACACAGATCCAGCATCCCTTTTTTAAAATTCTACGAAATATCGTTTATTTTGTTCGCATACCCTTTTTACAAATTAATACAAATCTGGATTTTTTTTTAAATAAAATTGATTTTTATTTTTAAATGGTAATGTAGAAAGGCTAAATTAGTTAAAGTAGTAGATAACAGATGGCGCTTATTCACGTATTTTGTTTTCAGACCCCTGAAAGCCGTTGCGGTGGCTGGTTTATCACCAATTATCGGCCAAGGTCCAGCAGGCTTAGTAACAAAAGATCAATAAATCCACAAAATCAAAGATATCTTATAAATGTAATATATTTATCCCATTTTTATATCTTCATAAGTTATATAGTGAACGTTGTTCAGCTATATAAATTGTTTCTAGTAAATATTTTGGTAATTAGGTGGACGCAGATGTGGCGTCATCTGTCATTCAACAATATAAATAATTTCGTGTTGTTTGAAATACTATCGACGGTTAAACTTTTAAAATATTTTTCATATAAAAATCGCGTTAAAAACATAGGAAGGGTCGGGTTAGGAGTGTGAAAATTTGGGGTTATAGGTATTATTTAATGCAAAATAAAAAAATAAAATTATATGTTGAAAAAATAGAAACAAAATGGATAGAGAACGTTTATTACCTAGTGGTATAAAATATACTTTACGACGAATTCTCACACCTATAAAATATACAAAAAAAAGTCATTGGAGCCGTTTTGTTGATTGTAATTATGTATGTGTTGTGTGAATAAAGTATTTTATCGGGCCATTGTCAACCCTATAAAATAAATAAATAATACAGGTGTGCGACCACAAACATCATGATACGAGTTTTTCATATATATATATATTAAATCTATACATTTTGGTTTTATTTATTTCCTTTCCAGCGATGTTTTTAAGGCTTGACAAAGTGACACCCGGAACTGGAAATCCAAGGACGGTAGTTGCCGCTAAAGTCATGAAGATCGTGGAAATATGCTCGCTGGAATAATATTCCACTCCTTAGCTTTTCGCATGATGAGTATTAAAGTGAATCTCCATTTTTAGCAAAATATTTTATAACCTGTTTGTTTCTTATTTTTTAGAAATGCATTTGTAAATTACGTTCGTTGTTTACCAATATTCCAAGCGTAACTGGCTTTTTGATTAATGACCAGTAATGACAGTACCGTTCATTCCATAAATGCATAAAAGCATTGCATACCCTTACGACAAATACGTCTGGAATAAATTCCTTTAAACAAAAAATAGGAACTCTTAATATTCATATATCTATTCTATTTTCACGCCATTTATCTTCCCCATGAAAGTAATATAATATTTATTATCATTATATAATATTCAAATCTATTATGTGATCTGCCTACCCTACCAAATACCCTATGCACGTCACTGACTAATGATCAATAAGAGATTGTTACAAAAACTTGCAGTATCCTCTTATTGTTTTGTCTGACCAACGGTCGTGTAGCTTGTTGCTAATAAATGATCTCAGATATCTGACAGTCAGATGCGTGCTTCACAGATGGCAGTACAACGAAGTCTCTAGAGTAAGGCTGACATTTAGGTGCTATTTCAACTTTGCCTAACAAAGTTCTCAAATAATAAATTCGTTTTGACAAATCTGAATATATAATAGGAACTTAAGTATAGCTATAGTATTCGCAGAGCCAAGTCCATGTTGACAAAATCGGTAACTTAACAAATCCTTTGACATTCATTGAGTAACACAGGTAAGGTCTAAGCAAACTAAAGTTGTGTCCATAAATGTCAGCCTGAGTCCGTAGCGAGCCAGCAATAAGTCTCCACTAAGCTTCGTCATATTTAGTTGTGTGGCATTTCTAACTACGTAGTGCCGAAATTAATAAATAATCTATCTATCTTTAATTCCTAGATCAATAACTATAGAGAGGCTTTTCAAACCTGTGTATGCGAAAGGAGATGTACTATAGTTATAGCGTCGTTTGTGACTTAATTTTTAATTGTAGGTTTTTTTTTTCTTTTTGGTGTTTTTGATTTTAATTTTTTGTTTTGATACTGTTAGTTAATGCTTTTGAGCCATGCTGTGCCTGTCTTTTATTAGTATCCATTGCAGACATTTAGCTTGTGCATGCGGTCTCATTGTTAATCTAAAATGCAATGGAACTGTTGATAGCCCATACATAAATAAATATATAAATAAGTTATATAGTTGCTATAGGAACAAATCTAAGATAGGCGATAGAATAAGTTATTAATTTCGACGAATAATCACCCTCAAATCGATACTAGCCACGGCCTGTGACTTCGTCTGTATTTGCAATATTGAAATACCCCCGTTTGGTACATTAAATTATATGAGTTAGATGGATAAGTGACATTTCATAAAGCTGTTTTAAAGTTAAGGACGCAAACATGTCAGTAACTTACCTCAGGAATGTGACTTTCCCATTACTATGAAAAGATGAAGATTGTTGTTTATTTCTATCTGTTTAAAATAGTTATGAGTTAGAAACATTCATTTCCGCTGATTTAGTATATTTCTACTTAACTAGATGGCGCTAAGAACGAATTAGAACACACAATTGTTACGTTACACAAAATTGTAAATATATACTGAATTTTAATATATCATGGTTCGACAGTGCGACCTTTCATTTGAACATCCAGCAACATAGTGCAGCGCTCGCGACACTATCTTATAGTTGATTGTTTTTAGGGATGCGTATAAAAAGGTTCTGTACAAATAAAACCATGAATCATCGAAGCCAATAAATGTATTTTTTAACCTACAAATTATTATTCTTATGTACAAAAGGGTCATAAGGCAACTGCTTCAAATGAAAACGCTTTTAATATTTACGATAAACATTATTAATATAAATATTACGTTTTTTATTTATATATTAACTTTAGCAAGAAAATTTGCACTTTACTTCGAAATTATTTTTATTTGATTACAGGTGTACATTGCATACAAGTTTATTAGACGTAAAACGTATTTTTTTTTAATAAATAAAATGCAAAATTATTTTCCAATTAAATGAATTATTATAATTACATTAATTTTATATTTAATTTGAATTTGTGACGCACACAAGTAATAAACAGATAAGTAAACTGATATTTCACAATCCAGTTTGTTAAAGACATAGTTCAGGAATACAGATCAATTAAGAAGCATTTAAAACCGAATTTATCTTATTTTAAAACGTAATCTCTTTTTAGGGCGATATTAAATAGTTTGCTGATAAAAGTTACTTTTACAATAACAAAGTTAAATCACAATCTTAACGTGTATTAAAAATAATCATAATTCTGTAATAATACTTATCTTTCGGTTTGAATCATAAATACAGAAATTGAAACTCTAAAGGTGACATTCGATTGAACACGGTAAGCTATAGCTACAGGCAGCGATGAAATTTACTGTGACAGCAAAGGGCATTGAAGAATTAATTTGTACGACAACGAATAAACTTTCTGCTACCGTTCAATAGCAGTTGAATGTTGGAATTGATCTCATACACATTAATACGTTGGGCCGAAGGTCACCTTATATCGAGGGGTGAAAGGCTATTTGGTTTAAGCGACATTTTTTGGTGATATAGTAATGTATATATATTCAAAATCTGAGTTTTTTAGATTCCAAATATATATATTACTACTAGCAAACCCGGCAAACTTCGTTTCGCCACCAGATGGCTTTGTTTTGGTTTTTAATTAGCGTTTGAAAGAACGTGCGCAAAATAAATGTCACATGAAATTAACTGAGCAGAGTACAATGTGTAGCTGTCAAGCAATGTATAACGCATCGGCGCCGTCTACTTAAAATACTGGTGCGATCTGCTCCACCACCATGTAAAACCATATTGGGTTGTAGTACATGCTACGTATCAGAGATGGCGCTGTATGTGAAAATTGATTTTACCCGTTTTCCTGATTGCTTTTGAAATGTTTCCTGAATTTTGCGATAAGCCTCACGGAGCCCGAGACCTTTCCAATGAATGCAAAACCGTGGAAATCGGTTCGTACGTTCTGGAGTTATAGCGTCAGGAAGGAAAACCGGACTTATTTTTATATAATAGATATCAGCAAAAAATGTCGCTTAAACTAAATAGCCTTTCACCAGACGATATATATTATCTGAATCAGCGTTTTTTACCGATTCCAAATATATATATATATTTATATATTACTATTATATATCATCAAAAAATGTTGCTTAAACGAAATAGCATTTCACCCCTGGATATGTACAACTGTAATCATAATAACTCTTACTAATAGATTTACTAATATATACCATATATTTCAAAACAATTAAAAACTTATTTTAAACTTAGATTTTAAATTACATAAAAAGATCAAAATATAATATATTCTAATAGTCTGGAAAATTATACAGTCATGACATGTTACAATTAAATTAAATTAAAAATACTCGAGTATCAGCTAAAAATAGACATTTTTCTAACGCAACAAATAACAGGTCAATTACCCTAAACAAAGTCCCATTCGTTTACCGATTACGCTTGTAGAAAAAAGCAAATATATGAATATGACATAGCGTGTCAACTTTACATTTTGAAAGTTAAAGTTGACAACCGTCCAAATTACTTAAGACATTTGAAACAGCATAACCGGCCAACTTTCCTCGTTTTTAATCATCACACTGACATTGGCGAAGTCACAAAGGACCAGTCCTTGGAATAAATCCATAAAATAAAAAAAAGTCTATTTGTTACATCACCTACAAATTGTATTTGTTAATTTGTAAAATTACCTACAAATTGTAGTGTAAACATTTTTCATACAATGAACCCTCAAATTCATAAGTGTAAAAGAATTGACTGGGGCGGGATCTCGAAAATTTCAACATCCGGGTCTAAATGTATGAAATTGGCTTTTAAAATGTCATGACACTCCAACGCAGCCTTGAGTTTCTTTTGAGGATTCTTCTCAAAGTAGTCGCTACCGAAACGCTGACAGATCACCTTAGTTTCTTTCTCTAGCTGGTTGTCCAAGCTGATGATGGTATCCTTAGAGATGCCCTTGTATTGCAACCCAACCCAAAAACCGCCGGCAGAGCAACTTCAGCGTTCTCCATTTCAAGCCCGCTGAAGATGTAGAAGCCTCTTCGGGTCACCAGAAATTTCCCGTCAAAAATGTCATATTGACACGTTATGTCAATTTGTACTTCTCTATTAGCGTTATCGATAACTGAATATTTCTTTGTGTAGAAGTCCAGAATTATATTCTTTACAGAATCAAATGATTATTTCGTGTAACATAAATTGTTTCTATATATTTTTTATACATTCTAAGCTGATTTATTTTACAAGTTGCTCTTCTAAATGTGATATAAAATACTTTATTTTATGAAATTTTATTTCATTGGGTATCTGCGTATTTTAAATTACATTTCTCGATAAACAGTTGATTGTTGAAATATTTACAACGGAACAAGTGTCAAATCGGTACCAATATTATAATAAAATATTATATATATAATTGAACCCAGGAAAATATTTGAATAATTTGTAGTATCAAATTCAGAGAAAAAAAAAACTCAATTTATTACATGAAAAAGTTGATAGAATGCTATTTTAAATAACACAACACATTTGTATAATAATTTTATGTTTAAAATAAATTAATACTGAATATTATTTTATAAAAAAAGATTGTAATAATTATAGCCAACAGCTAAAAAATAATAATAAAGCTTTTTAACATTATCGAAGTGGCACAAACAACTATAGCTTTACAACTTTCTGCAATATCAATTTTAAATACTATAATTAATATTGTATAATTACTTACTAAAAATATGATACACAACCCAAATTCAGACATTTACAGGAATGAAACATAATAATTTATTTTAAATAAAGTAATTTGACAATGAATTTCGAATGATATATTCATAATTGCTTCTCGTTTACTTATAAAGTTGGTTTATAATTATAAAATACACATGTTTTACTGTTATATAATTCAAAAGCAATAAAATATCGCGGATGTCGATATATTGTTTTTTTATTAATGTAGAAGTTTGCATATACATAGATGAAGAAATACAAGTTATCTACATAATAGTTAAATAAACTAGGGTTTGCTTTTTAAAGACATATAATTACTAAATATAGCTCAGTTGAAGAAAATAATTATTTTTAGGGCAACTTGCACCGAAAAATAAATCTAGTTTATACTTGCATAAAGTGCTATTTGATTGAAGCGGTATAAATCGACTTTAACAGGCATTAAGTTCTTAAAACTAGATAATGTTTCCGAGCAAGACAATAAGTTAAGTTTAACGCTAGATGGCGTTTTATACAAGTTCAAACTAGATTTCATTTTGTAGATTACAGTACGTACCTACTATATTATTTTAATAAAATAAACTTAAAATTGGTAATAATTGTCATATTACATTTTAAAAATTTCAATTTATTTTTCGTGATACATAAGATATTCTTTATTAATAATAAATAAATGCGATCGTTCAGCTCGCCAGGCAATAGTTTTTGATATCACCATTCCACAGGATGACAATCTCGTGGAAGAAGAAAAATCTTCAAAATGTTTAGACCTCACATACGAGATAACCAGCAAGTGGAATTTGGATTCTAAGATTATTGTCCCGATAGTCGTATCGACTAATGGGCCGATCGCAAAGAGCCTCGATTAACATTTTAAAAGGCTCTCGCTTGGTTGTTGGCTCAAGGGTCGGATACAGAAGGCAGTTCTACTCGATACGGCACGCATTGTTAGGAGGTTCCTCACTCTGAGCTCCTGACTCTCGGTGGCTTGGGCCTTGGCCCTCGTATGTCTAAATGTTTTTATATTTTAAAATTTATATGATTTATTTTTAAATATTGTTACAGTTTGTATAAAGATAATGAAAGTATTATAATAAATAATTTTCAATAGTTTATCGTAACACAATCAATAAATACAATAGTTAGGTACCTACAGTTGTGTGTTCTGTAAACTATATTTAACATTTTTAATATTAATCACATATAATTCTAATCAATGTGCGTAGATTTTTAGCAATATTACATACCTTTTACTCCAGTCTACATATTTTTATATCATAAATTTATTTCTCATAACCTCAACAGCTGCAAATTTTTCGCATAACAATTTATTTTCTTTACAAGAAACATAATTTTATAATAAATACGTTTAACATAAAAAGAGGAACCTTTAGAAAATGGTCCCAAAATCTAAAACAAAATATAGGTACATGAAAGATTCACGCATAAATTTCAATTATAATTTATGCAATATTCACAAGCTTATTATTGGACATATATATCTAAAATATATAGAAATAAGCAACAATAATATGAGGAGTCTAATTTCAAAACCCACCATAATATTTTTTTTTCATATCCCATAAATTTATAAAAACTTATAATTAATCTTTGACTTAACAATCACATTCTTATAAGGTATTTGAATTATTATTGTAGAGTGAAAAAGCAAAAAAAGAAAAATTCATATATAGTATTTGCTTTGATAAAAACATTTCAAATGACTATTAGGACTATTAAGTAATTTTGTACGAAAAATCGTTTTAGCGGGTTTTGAAATTAGACGCCTCATATGTGACAATTAATAAGTTACTTAGTTGTTAAAATTTCTTACTCGGTAAATTAAGGTAATTTTATATAAGAACTACATCTCATTGGTTTAAGTTTATGAAGTAAAGCCCAGCTCAGACTCTGCAGCGGTAACCCTAAGAAAGTTGATGTGAATTGTTCGCTTACAGCTCAATTATCGATAAATTATTCTATGTAGGAAAGCTATTCGGCATTACAATTTATACGGTTCGGTGCGGGCTGTGTTGATGAATTTTTAAATAGTGCGGCTTGGGACGGAAGAATCAATAATATATTGACCACATCGGTATAGCGAGGGCTAATCGCGTTGCGTGTTTTCGATTGTATTGAATTTTTGACTGGCTGATAATTTATTAAATTAGGTAGTTTTAAATTAATATTTATAAATTCAGACCGTGTAACCTAGGATCCGGAAGAAGCTGTCTCTGCCTTTCCCTTAAGTACCCGGCAAAGGGGAGGGGGAACACCTGGGGAATACTGGGTAGTCCTATGATGGATTTTCCCCTTGTAAAACGAATATAAATTGAATAATAAATGAAAAAGTTAAGTCAGTTGAAAAAAAAAACACGTCGATTCATTGGGGAAATTGTATAAAATAACTATCATGTCATGAAATCACCTGATTTGGCTAGAACACATACATATAATGTTATACTTTTAAAAAAATCAAATTAATCGTTGTTTGAAAATATATCAAGAAAAAACTGGAAATAATTATTGTCATAGCAAAAGTCCTACGCGAATGAAGTCGGGGGTACAGCTACTTTTTAATTATAACTTAACCAGTCAGTTAAAATTTCAATCTCACTGATAACTAAATAGTTATAAAAATTTTGAGCCGAATTTTGTAGTTACGATAATTAAATGCTAGCCTACTTTCTAGTTTAGTGTATAAAATTAATAATTGATTATTTTTAAATGATATTTCAATTGTAATTAATTTAATTTAATTGAATTTTATCTAAAACCGTGGCATTTGCTGTGAATAAAAATGTTTTCTTTTTGACGCGGTTTAATAAATATTACTTTAAAGAATCAACAATTAATAAAGTTATTTTCTATTTACTCTAAAATAATTTACATTTATAGATATTCGTTTATAGAATAATATTACACTATTTAATATTTTTATACCAGCACGCGTGCAATTTGACACCATAATTAGCAGGCGAGCATTTTAAAATCTTATATATTCCGTAATAACTATAGGAAATAATTTTGTTTAACAACTAAATAATTTAAATATATCGTGATAATATTTTCTATTAAAAATAATTATATATTGAGCAACATCACTATTCCAAGTGGTTTTTCTTAGATATTAAATACATAAAAAAATTAAATTATTAGTACATTACATTTGGTAATTTTGTAAAAATATTTGAAAAAATAATTGTAAAATTAGCCATGGATTATTTAAAAATTAGTTTTAAGTAATAAATATTATCACGAAATTATTTAAATTGTTATTTTCACAACGCGTTATAAAAAAATCTTTCGCCATCTGATCGATCGTAGGTCACTTTGGAACCGCCACCACAGCATCTGGTTCTCCCTTTTACTCTTATAGAGAATGAGAGGGACAAGTAGCTTTCGTTAAGCATACAAAATCACAATGTCGAGCACAAATTATGAATCTAAATTGTTTTTATTCATCTAATTTCGTGATGAATTCTGTAGCCCATGCTTCATCTTCAGGAACTATGTCATCTGAAACGAATACACAATAATTTTATAATAAAAGCATTATCCAATAAAATTACGTTTAGCTTATTGGACGAGAGAAAACTTGTAAATGAGGGATTTATATGCAAATTTTTTGGGAGTCGAAGCTACGCTTTAGCTACCCTAGTTTCCCTACACGTGACTCCTGGGTGGTGCTAAACGAGCAGCAGCGAGGTGGTAGGGCGTCGGTGCCCGTCTGGATCGCGACCACAGTACATGGGTGTAAAGCCCGTCATAGTGACCAGTTTCGGCTTGTCGCGTTTCGGGATCAGCTTGTGTATATCCAGTAGCTCATATACCTAGAGACCTTCAGTCGTGGTATATGTGGGCCGACATGACGATGTAGACTATCAATGGATTTTCATCCTTTGATAGTAGCTTTCGTTTTTAGACTACACTGTACTTACAATCAGGTACTCTGTAGTCACTATGTCGACCCAGTGTAAAAAAAAAAATTGAAGTTAGTCTATCAAGTTGTCACGATGTAAATAGAGATTATGGCAATACTTATTGTTTTTGAATAAAAAATACAACTTATAAGTTGAAAATGCCAGTATTTCAGAAGCGGCAAAAAAAAAGGTTTGCAGAGAAATACGATATCTTAGAAAACACTTTCCGGGAACAGGAATCAACGGATAATAGTTATAAGTGCGTGCTAAATAAACTTTTTATACAATTGAGTGGTTTATGAGATTTACATAGCTTTGCCAGAGAATTTCTTAAGTAAATAACAGTATAAAGCAGTGGCGTGCATGTCGTTTTCACACGGGGCAAGTAAACAGAGAAAAATCCTTACTTTGACTCTTCCCTTTTTCTCTATTTAAGGACTGCGAAAACGTGTTATTTTATTTTTTATTTCGAGAAGCACACATTCTCATCACAAATTTCACACGAGCAAAGCATGCTTGCCCCGTTCCTATATTAAAGTCGCTTGGTGTTTGATATTATACAGATACCTAACTACATATTTTCTACAACATAAAAGGCAAATTTTAGTTCTGCTTTTCGCCAACGCATGCGCCTATGCCGTTTCCTTGTCAAGCGTGAATGGTTTATTGTAATATTTTCTTGATAGATCGATAGAGGGGCTAAAAATAAGGTACTTGGAAAAAGTAAATTTATTTATTAATTATTGATTAATTTAAAATATTAGCATTAGATGCTCGTAGAGCGTAGAGCAAGCAATGCTTTTATCCTTGTATGAAATAAACGCTACTGGTATAGAGTCATATTTTGATTACTGTTCAATATAATACGCTTAAGCTAAGCTATACAATAACCAACAAAAACAGAAAGGAAACAAATGATGACTTTAAAATAAAAGTATACGTCAAAATAAACACAAATAAATGTAATATGTAATGTAATTATCAGTGTAATTAAACAGAACGATTGTGATTTTGTGATGTGTGAAGAAATCTATAAGGCTTTGCATATGTAAGTGACACAATAAGGGATACTATTTTTAAATAAATTTTAGAAAATTCTACCCTAATATTGCTTTGTAATTATTTACCGTAACAATGGCAGAGATCTACAAATTAAAGTTTTAACTCCTAATGCAATTCAAATTAGGACTGACGTCCTGCTTTATATTTGTTTAAAAAAAACGTGCCAAATTTTATAAGCTTAGTCAAAATATGTTAAAAAATTTGACGAATTATCGCAATTAAAGCGTACAAGAGAAATCAAATTGATTATGTTTGTAACAAGCCTGTTTCAGACTCATTTATATTGTATGTTAATATGGAAGCAGAAAGCATAGGATTGAATAAAAAAAATAACTATAGTGCAAGGATTGTGCGTTTTAAGGTATTTGCACTCTAAGCAAGGCTTCAAATATAATATAGAGACGTACCTCTATATACTCAATCGCTGTTAAATCACGTTAGGCGTTCACGAAGGATGATTTAGTCCTGTTAATTTAAGAGAATGTTTTTATAAAGGGTTTCGTATATAAAAATATTTTTCCGTATTTGCAAGATAATTATCACGTTATAATTTATCAAAGTAATGTCTCGAGCAAAGGAATACAAAAATGAGAAAATATTACTCTAAGCCTATCAAACGAAACATTGATGAAACTTGACAAATGCCTCTTGTAGAGTTCCATAGCGTTTAGTGTTAATTGTGTATTAATAAAGGAAACAAGAATTCATAAAACAAATATTTTGGATACTTTAAAAATAAAACTAATGTAAAACATAACGTTTTTGGTAAATTTTTATACATAGGTCCTTTTTTTTAATCAAATATTTTAATGAGGCTTTAGCTTGATGACTATGCCAGCCTCGTAAGATATATCATGTTGCTTAAACTCACTTCTGGCGAAGTGACAACTGTATGAATCTGTAAATTCTTTTCGAATTAACCGACCTCGGCTCTCCCAGTATGATGTTAATTTCTCCGACACTTCGCCAGTCCTGAGAGAGAAGTCTTCTCCTAAAATTTTTATTGCAACTACATTCCCAAAAGAGATGATAAGTATCGTCAACCATCTTGCAGCGCTCAAAAAGTGGGGAAGTTTTCTTTTTTATAAGAAAATAATTGTTTTAAGGGATATGTCCTGATCGAATCCTAAATGCTGCTACTAAAAGACCTCTAGAGAGGCTGGCGTTGGTGTATCTAAATGTGTTTATTTTGTATTTAAACAATTTATATTAAAAGCTAAAATTGCGATATCAAAAGATTTTATTGCTCCTAATGGCGTCTATGTTTAGATAGTAGTAAAATAGATAGTGATAAAACTTACCCAGACAGTGAAGCAGAATTCGAAATTGGTGGACTATTATATTCGAAGCCTTCTTTTGACTTTTCATTAGCCAACTGCATTTTCAATTGGTGACCAAAACACGCCAGATCTTCCCTAAAAGTATCGGAACCGGGCGTCGTAGGCTTTTCGTCATCTCCAGTCGCCATAGCCTCCGCATCGTTCTTCAATGGAGCCTGTTCCGACTCGTCTTCTGTATTGTATATCTTAAAGTACGCGAAAGTTAAATAAATCACTGAAATTATGAACGATGGGATCGGAATCGCCATTGCGTATACTAAATTTAACGTGTTCTGCCACATATCCAAATCTGTGATAACCAAACCGGGGTCGACTCGACTGTAGTAGCACGTATAATTTGTACCCAAAGGCCTATATTTTCCGTAAAAGATGGTACAGTTTAAAATAGGTGGGTAACCACATCCTTTCACATTTGGGAAGAGGCGTGCTCCGGTAAAGTACCATTCTGAATCATTTCCTTGCAAACCGGTCGGTAAAACCTCCGGCAGGTCTTGTTCATCGCTCATGTCTGGGTATGACTTGTCACCAGTTACTTCATCAATTTCATATTCGTAATCCTTACGCAGGGCTCTTTCAACTCGTATCAAGTTTTCAACCTCTTCCTCAGTTATATTAGGAGCTTCTCCAAGTTTATAGTTGACTCGGATTTGCGTGCATTCGTAAAGGTCCTTAGTACAGCCTTCTCGGCATGATGCCCAAGTACAGTTGCTGGCTCCAACCAAATGCTTGACTTGGGCTGTCACGCATAATGCTCCCACTGGGTCGAACTGCATGAATATCGTGGTGAAGGCCGGCTCTATTACAAATGGAACTAAGAACAGGAAGGCGAAGAGACTGAACGTGGCGAGAAGAACGAAGGTGGCTGTTGTGTAGAACAGAAGTTTCTCGAGAAAAGTGGGGGGTATCTTTTCGTCTTCGGCCATGGTGGCGTGGGCGAACTAGTTGCGACCATAGCGCTAGTTTCAGCTGGCTGTCATTTCATCCTCCTCATGGCAGTCTTTGCAAATAATTGAATCCACTATATTTTTGAGTAATTTAGAAAGTTTGATCTAATCTGTTCATTTATATTTCATTTTCGCTTGTGCTGAGGATGAAAGTTTTCATTACAACTTGACTATAGTTTCTTTATCACATTTAAACCGCTTTTACACGTGCCTATTTGATGAGACGTCCCGCTAACGTTGGGTAATTGGTTCAATATGTTAGAAATCATTTTAGTGTTAACGTCTTGTTAATTTATTAGATTGTATGTATTTATAATGTAAGTAAGGACTTGGATTTTGAAGTTTCTCATCAAAGAGTCTTATGTAAATGCGGCATTAAAGCTGCGACAGACGTTCGCGAAGATAGAAGAAAGAGTGTAAGTGCATTAATCTACCAACACATGGATATCAAAGTTACTTTAAAAGGTGGACAAAAACACAAAAATGGACAATTAATTGCAAACTAATTTAAGCAGTGGCTTAAATTAATATTCAAAGTTTGATGGCTTTGTCTATTAATTCTTTCTATTTATAATGTCTATTTTTTCGCTAAGTTTAGGTAATTTATATTTTACGTATATGTATTTTACTTTAAGTAAAGGTAAGGTAGAATGACGCTGGTTTTATATTTCACAACTATTGTATTTTCTAAAGCAAGGCTCAGCTGTTCTGTCCGAACTATATAGATAATTATAAATTTTACGGTAATTACATAATTCCTAATAATTGCGACAATAGAACTTTACTATCACTTTGCTTCAATATAGAAGTAATTAACTTAATGAACATTCCTTGAACTCAATTCCCCAACCAACAGTATAGGAATTATAATTTAATCGATCAATGTGTTTATGGTTTCAACGTTTCTATTTTGGAATTGTATTGAAGTCATCATTTGGAGTTAAAAGTCATTGTTTTTATATATAATTTTAGTAATATTTGATATTGAATTGATAAATCTAATAAACAAAGAACTAAAACAATTATATCCCTTCAGAAATAATCAGAGTATCCCTGGATTTCAACATTTTTATAGCAGTTGTAATACTTTCCTAGCGTCGGCAATAATGATTAAGAAATTATTTTAGGAATACCTGTGTCCATTATGAATTTTAAACATTTCAAAAGTTGGACCTTACACGTATAACAGGTACTGATATTGTTGTTTTTTAGAAATTGAGTATTATTTCAAATTTATCTTAAATATAATACGAAATGTATTTGATACATTATCCTTAAAATATACCCGTTGTAAAGTTTAAAGTATCATAAAATTCCAAAACTGAATTAAAAAAAAAAATTCAGGGTTCCTTAACCCTAAAGGTAAAATAAACTCTTATAGAATCTCTACGTTTTCTGTGTATTTGTGTGTCAGGACCCTTTTTGTCTGGAATACGTCGAAGTATCGAGTTTAATTTAATATAAAATATTCAATTCCTTGTACGAGTCGGTCTGTCTGTTAGGAACTAATTTTGTATGAAACTCTCTGTATGTGAATCAAATTCTAACTTGGTAGCTTTTTTAATTTGTTGTTCTATAAAATCTCGTAATTTCGTTTAATAACGACTATACTTATAGTGCTAACTGCGAAGTGTTGGTAACAAGGTTCCGAAAAATATATTTTTCCGTGTCCTTACAATGTAATGACACCGCGAGGTCTCCGTTTGCCACAAGCGAATAGTTACCTAATGTTTGATAATTTATTGTTTCTTTCTTACTTCATGTATGTTTTTGCTTGCGTCTACTATCTTTGAATGAGTATGTACAATATTATGAGTGGATTCGAGTAGACCACTATTAAATTAAAATATTATATTAAATTATTGAGGTGACAAAGTGATTGCCAGAACTGCGTCATAACCACAGTATCCAAGTGTAGAGACCGTCATAATGACTATCGGCTTGTCGTGTTTCGAGATCAGCTTGTGTAAGCCTAATAACTTATATACCTAGAAACCTTTAGTCGTAATATATGAGGCGTCTATTTTCAAAACCCGCTAAAACGATTTTTCGTACAAAATTACTCAATAGTCCTAATAGTCATTTGAAATGTTTTTTATCAAAGCAAATATTATATATGATTTTTTTCTTTTTTGCTTTTTCACTCTAGAATAATAATTTAAATGCCTTATAAGAATGTGATTGTTAAGTCAAAGATTAAATATAATTTTTTATAAATTTACGGGATTTGAAAAAAAAAATGTTATAGCGGGTTTTGAAATTAGACTTCTCATATGCGGGTTGACATGACGTCGGCGGCTGTCAGTAATTTTTGGACTACTCTGTACTTACCATCAGGTTCATTATAGTCACATTGTCGACCCAGTGCAAAAAAGAACATTAATATAAAAGCCAGTTTTATTAAAATGTCTTTAAGAATAGCTGAGAATATAGTTTCTAATGACCAAAAAGATTGGACTCCAGTTAAATTTAAAGTAGTAAGTTATAAAGCAAAAGTGAATGATATTTTTGGATGAAAAATTATTCTAGTCAAAGCTGCGACAAACTCCTATTCGACCTAGTTATTTGTAGCGTTGTGCCTAGATTCCACGACGCCAGACTGTCTGCACGGGCAGGAATCCAGCTTTCACAGATCGATCGGTACCGGAATTAGCTTCTTGGGTATTGTTTGGCATTGGAGGTATTTAGGCAACCACAGTTATCGTTCCAGAAATGCTTGTTAATAATCTATATGCAATGTTTGAAACTATAAACTGTAATGGTTGATCTTCTGACAAAACCACATCGAAATGGCTCACTGTATTTCAAAATATTGAAACTGACATGAACTCTAATTCTATAGGCTTCTATGCTTAAGAAATTGAACTATCATCGATTCAGAATGCAGTGTCTACGAAGAAGTAATAAAAGGAAACATTCATAGTAAATTCAGTTGAATATTCTGTGAGAAAAATAAGCAAAATAGAGCGAATTGCCCTAAGCAACCTAATTCATTTAAGAATTTGTTATATTATAGAAATTAAGTTGACCTCAATCATAATTGAGGAAAAGCAATAATGAAGTACGCGATGAAGTGAATTCGCCTATTAAACAAATTGTAAAAATTCGTTATACGACTAATTTATTAATGTAATTTTCATGAAACTTCAATAACGAAAGGTCTAAAAGCTCCATAAAATTATTATTTATGAAGCCATTCCTTGACAGTATTATACTATTTTATATTTAGGAATATTGTAAGACAATATTAGAAAAAAAAACATTTTATAACTATGTGGCTTACTAATTTTTTTTTTGATATTTTTTATATACTAAGGATAAAATAATGCTGAAAGATCTATTTGAATACGAATATATCTTTTACCGATCTCATTGCTAAAATGCTGGATGGATTTTCCGCAATCTAAACAAAAGACAAGTGCCCGGAACTTTAGAAACTTTATCTAAAATTTTTTGAAAATAGGACCTTATTTCTAAAATTACTGGTATAGGTATTTTTAAATAAATCAAATTTTAAATAACTATTCAATTTGAAAGCTTCTGGATTCGATATTATTTATTTTTAAAATATTTGTTAAAATTCTATAACTCTTAGAAAAGCATAACTGTAATTCTTCAGATCCTTTAAAGTGATTCTCTAATATTGACTAAATTACAATACGTTGCAATAAGTTTAATCCGTAATTACTTTAAATTATTTAAGGTATATGTTAAGCTATTTCTTGTGTTTTTTATTGCTTAATAAGATGTAACATGACCACGAAAATCAGCGCTGCAGGCTTCCTCTGTGGCTTTAAGCTGATGAAGATCCCATTTTCGCCATATTTATATGTTTTTGTATCTTTCTTTTGTTTCTGTATGTTGTTTCTGTTACTGTATTTAAATTTCTAGTTTTTTGTTAGTTTGTGGCGAAATGAATACATTTCACTTCATTTTAATTACTAACTTTATTTTATATATTTTTGTAAGAACAAATGATATTAAACTAAAAACATTGTTTTAAAACGAAATAATACATTTCGATTAATTAAATTTACTAAAAAACAACTTGCGATGTTTTTGAAATATTTTTCATAGCTATCGAACATAATGAGCACCACATTAAAAAGAAATGTCACATTATTATCGTAACTTTGTACAACTTGAATATACTATTAATAGTATATAATGTTAGCTTTCAATTAGCATTCAAATTGATATGATTAAGTAAAATTACTGTGAGATACAAACAAATGGGCTACAGTTATACTGGTTTCTTTGATGCTACGGAACTCTAAAAATCGATGCAGTAATTAATCAGGCAAGGCAGTTCACACTACATGCGTTATACGCGCCACTTATTTACATACTACAGCTAGTCCGGACATTGGCCTACTGTAAAATATCCCTTTAAGTAATAGTTAGGCTTGTTAAAGACGAAATGAATCGCTTAAGCCATGAGTTTGTACAAACAATATACGCATCTTACATAACATAACCTCAAAGACTCCTGACGTCATAATAAGTACAATCCTAAATGCTGAAAACTTTTGATTTTTTCATAAATTAAAAATATAAACCTAGACGTGAGTATAAAATACAAGTTAACAGCTATTTTTATGATAAATAAGGGCGGCAAAATGAAATGGTTTTGCTGAAAAACATATTATAAATAAATCTTTATATATTAAATTATTTTATAAATTAAGGATGTACTATAAAGACCTTGATTATAATATTTTAGTATAATTGAAATACAATATTCGAATAATTTAATATAGTTAATGGCTTCGTAAATTGAACGTAAATTGTGAGATCCAAAACAGATGGAAAGAACGAATTAATAATTATTTGTGAAATCAACTCACAGTAAATAAAAAATTAAACACTATTTCGAGCACTAGATCATCCTTTTTCTCTAACAACTGCTTTATTTTCGACGTCTGTTCTGACAGACGTCGGCGCACTACCGCGACAAGATGCTTACTGGGCAAGTCGTGGCGTATTGCTTTCATTGGCACCATAAAAGTCTTTCACCGAAATTTTTACTTTTTCCCAAAAAAAAATCCTTGTTCGTCTATTTTTTATTTGTTACCTTCAAAATACACAAAAATAAAAATATATTGTTGGTTTTTAAAGCCAAAAAGGTCGTTTTCTGGAAAAAAATTAGAGTTAATTTTCATGATTGTATTTTTTTAAATGGCTAAAGAACTAAGGGTTTTCGTAATTAAATAGGTTTTTGAAAACAGTTTTGGCGGTCAAATAAGGGGTTTTAAGGGTGCGCGCGTCGTTCACCCCGGTCGATACAGCGGTGTCATGTGTTTTACGGCATACGACGGACAGTCTCACCATTTTACAATTCTAAGGCACAACTGCGGAACGCATTGAGACTATTTTTCTTTGCCGTTGAGCATGGCTAAGTTTTTAAATTTGGCGCACACCGTCTTGGCTCTATCGAGCGACTCTGAGCCCTATTGCCTCCATTTGCGAATCGTGAGCTAATTTCGCAAAAGCATTTGTCAAGTCTTTGACTTGTTCTATTGTCGGATGACGTTTGATGGCTTTAGGGGTTAATTGCCTTGCGGGAGGCTTGTTCGGTTTAATTTTTTTGCATTGAAATAAGAAAAAAAGATTAAATTATTCATATTATCATTCTTTTTTAGAGAAAACTATATATTTATTTAATTTTTATCCTAAATCGTCACAGTGACTGCACCACACCTAACGGTAAACATGGTGTAGTTCAAAAAACAACGACTATCGACAATTAAGAAAACCCTATCAGTAGTCACAGCGACCATGCCGGCCTGCACAAATATCTCTTCACGCTACGCTTAAAGGATCCCATATCATAGGACGGTGGGAACACGCTCGCCGAAAAATAATTCCACAGCCCAAAGATACGTCAAAAGTAAGTTAGAGAACTTCTTAGTCCTAGCCGGGATTTGAGTTACCGCGTAGCTGTGACTCCGCAAACCCGCGCGCGTGGTTCTATTCAGGAAGGGAGAGGGTGGAACAAGGTAAATTAATTCTTCAAAACATTCACCATGATACAGACGGTAGAAAACGTTCAATGTGGTGATATCACAATAGGCAATATACATTTGTTACGTTTATTTTATTGGTAACAGTGCCTACTCCATAGTCCAATCCAGCAACGCGTATGGACGTAGATTCGCATTCTTTTTTTTTTATTAATTTATAGACGAACGCTTGACCTCAATCACACCTGGTGGAAGGTGAAGATGAGTCCGATGATGAACTGCGTCCGCCTAACAAATGCCTATTCACTCTTCTCTTAAAGACTCCCAGGTCATAAGATCGCGGAAATATGGCTGCTGGTAGCATATTCCACTCCTTAGCCGTTCGCATGATGAATGTAGAAGCGAATCTATTCGTGCGGATATAAGGAACATCCACCACATTCGGATGGTATCCGTCACGATGCCTAGTGGTTTTGTGATGGAATGGGGCTGGTGGAATCAAAGAATGCAGTTCCTGAGAACACTCTCCACCGTGCAACCGGTAAAAGACCGTGAGGCAGGCAACTCTACGTCGATGCTCGATGCTCTGCATTTAAACCTTAGTCAAAGTATCATCGCCAATAAGTCTACGAGCTCTACGACCAACTGAGTCTAGTTATTCTAGTACTTAAGTGTAGGTTATTCCAGATTAAATATAAAACTAGGCAGCACATGCCCACCAGTGAAAGAAAATATTGTGAGTAAACCGCACGGCATCTAATTGAAATGGCATGTGTACTGGTGCTGTGAGAACGGCGATCAGCTGTGTTGCTGGTCACGTTGGGCACGACATATAAGCGCCACATAGTCCCTAAGATATCTCTACTCACCCCAAAAGAGATGTAGTGTGACAGTATGTTATTATTTATTTAATCCGTCCGTCCGTTTTTTTTTTTGAAGCTGTGGTGGCTGCCGGCAGAATAGAATATCACCCCCCTCTTCTTGCTGAGGTGTCGTAAGAGGCGACTAAGGTATCTCTTTAACACCGCAATTCAACCAGGTGTTCAGAGAAGGAAAACTCGACCAAACCTGCATCCCGCTCCCTCCCGATCGTACTGGTTCTCCTTTCCATCGGGCCCGAGGGAGCTCGGACGAGAGAATGCTTTTCTGGATGCGCGTCCAGTTATACACTTAAATATCTCCTGCGCAATTGACTGTTTCCGAAAACTGGACCTCGAATTTCTTAACCGGTGTTGAAACAGTCGCCGTGGCCGAAACCAGCCAGGACATCATCATCATTTATTTAATGGATTGATATCTTCATGTCAACAAGAATTTAAATCGTGAAATAACTGCAACATATATGAGATGATCAGAAAATGTGAACATCTAAATGATCTATATTTGGAGACAGCCAGACATATGCTCATCGAGTGCAGTGAACTGGTAGTGTATCGGCCAGAAGCCTCGGCATACCGAGGTCCCATCCGGTAGCAGCCAGAAACATCAGTTGCCTGACAGATTTCCTAAAGAAACTGGGCTGGGATGATTGAAATCACCCCGACCCAGTCTCACGTAAAATGGGGGCGTAAAATTGGGGAGTCGAAGCTGCTCGCGTCCGCAGGCTTTACCCTAGTTTCCCTACACGTGACTCCTGGGTGGTGCTAAACGAGCAGCAGCGAGGTGGTAGGGCGTCGCTGCCCGCCTGGATCGCGACCACAGTACATGGGTGTAAAGCCCGTCAGAATGACCAGTTTCGGCTTGTCGTGTTTCGGGATCAGCTTGTGTATATCCAGTAGCTCATATACCTAGAGACCTTCAGTCGCGGTATATGTGGGCCGACATGACGATGGATACTATCAATGGATTTTCATCCTTTGATAGTCGCTTTCGATTTTGGACTACACTGTACTTACCATCAGGTACTCTGTAGTCACTATGTCGAGCCAGGGTAAAAAAAAGGCGCACTCAGACGTCGAGTTGCGGAAAGTGAGCCCGTGTGAACCTGATACCTGATGATATATATTTTATTCTATTTTTTAGTTCTGTTATTAAAAAAAAAACTCTTGTATACCATTTATGTTATATTTTTAATATGCGTGCAGTAGGAGAAATCCTTCAGGAAAGAACTCCCAGTTTTACAAACACAAATTCGACAAAGTTATATGGTTTTGGGAGTGATTATATTGTTCGTAATTGTTGACGCATTCAATGGAACTTGTGAAGTTGAGTGTGGACACGTTGCTAGCCCGAAACATACTGCCTTGCAGAGTTTCTCTTTTCACAGACTTCGGTCTAACTCCGCAGGTGTGCACGCAAGTACGTTAGCGTCAAAAACTTGTTTTGCATACAACAATAATTGGTCACCGTGAGATATTGACTGTTGTTATCTTGCTAAAAAGGTCTTACGCGTTAGAAATCGTTGACAAAGGAACGCAATTAACAACGGCAATTTTAAAGCGTAGTAAACCCAAACACATTAAAATATATGTATAATAGACCAATTTTTTTACCTACATTATTAATTCCGGATGGGTGTTGAACCCATGACCTGTAGCACCGAAGTAGGTAATAACTACGCTACCCCAAACGTCAGTCTATAGTCTATACTAATTTAATATTCGAAACTATCAACCTCACTTATCAATAAACACCTCTTAGAATGGACTTTCAGGGTGGACAAAGGCTGGTTATTATCCTGTTTGTAGGCGAAATAGCAACTCCACGAAGCCGCAGGCAGAAACTAGTTAATTAATAAAACTAACTAAGGTCTTTCATCTATAAAAAAACATTGTTTGTTAGGTATATTTAGGTCGTTCCTTACCTATATCTATTTATGTAGTAGTCGAAAGTGAAAGCATTATTGCTGGCGCCGAAAAGGCCGTTTTCAACATTGTATGTATATACAACACCATACATACGGCAATGCAGTAAAACGCAATATTCCGTGACATTCACGAACGTTCAACCCTTTAAAACTGTTGGATAATTTTAAGACTAAAATCTTAAACATAAGCTGAGCGATAAGCGTTAATCTATATTACTATAATTCTCATGAATCGCTCTTATATACATTTTAATTATGTATGCAGAAGATATCATAGTTGTTGCAATATCGGTCTCAACCTTTTTTTTATTGGTCTTATGAAAAACCGCAAGCTGCATGGAGGGCTAGCTAGAGTAGTTTTAAGCTTCGATTGACTAAAGCCTCCGGGTCATTCCAGCTGCTTGCACCAGGCGATCGCTTTGTCTTTCTTGCTCTGAACTGCGAAGGAGTGGAATTCGCTTCCTGCGTCGGTTTTAACAGCACCTTACGACATGTGAATTGTCGATTGCTAATCGATATTTGTTGGGTTAACATGCTCTATCATCGGCCTCATCATCATTTTCCATCAGATGAGATTAATGTCAAGCGCAAGCTTGTCTGTATTAAAAAGAGGTTGTCTCCTATTACAGTAAGATTATCGGCCAAAGATACAAGTAATGTTCTCTGCAGTGATACCCACTCTCAGTGACGTGAATAAGGTATTTGGACAGGATAGGCAGATGCACATAATTAAAGTGAATATTATATAATGTTAATAAATATTATATACTCCCATAAAGAAGATAGATGGCGTGAAAATGGAATAGATATGAATATAACGAGTTCCTTTTTCCGTTGAAATCAAAGCAATTTATTACAGGCTTATTTATCGTAAGGGCATGCAATGCTTTTATGCATCTATGGATTGAACGCTACTGCCCACTGTGTCTAGCCTCCTCAAAGTAGAAAGGTTGGTTAAAGATACACACCTCTTGGTTGATGCGATCGTAAGCTGCCCGTCAAAGACCAATTATTTGACGTCACGTGGCTATTGCTTTTTGTCTTTACAGACCCTCTCTCAGCATCTACCTTATTCAATGCTAGTGGCTTCAGGTCGTGGTATACTGGCAATAGAACTTAGCGCTATCAGCATGAATATAGTAAGACCAGATTTAGTAGGATACTGCTTTTTTGTCACGTTTCTATTTGAAATTTAAGATTTTAGCACATTCAAGGATTGTTGTAAAAACGGTTACATGAGTTGAGATTGAATTCATTAAAAGACAAGGTAAGAAATTACGTTTTTATTAAACTAATCGATAGAGTCGATTAAAAGGATACCATTTTTAAAAGAAACATTCAAACTCAAATTCAAACTTACAAAACAAAACCATATCTTCTAACAACAACAAACTAAAGGTGGTTCAATTAAAAAAATATTGATTGAAACTTTTATTCAATAACATTTAATACAAATTAGAGAATGTTTACTTTGAACGAAATTTTATCATTAACAATTATTGTGCTTTCAAACTACAACCCATTTTTTCCCACCCTTTATATAAAATTAAGTACACTAGCTAATAAGAGTATAGAAATCTACATAGTGCCTTTTCCGACGCAGCCTTGAGTTTCTTTCGGCGTTTCTTCTCAAAGTTGTCGTTTCCGAAATGCTAATAGGTCACCGTTAGTTTCTTTTCCTGGCTGGCCGCCCAAGTCAAGGTCCATACCTTTAGGAGAGCCCTTGCCTTGCCACCTAGATTATAAATCGCTGACTGATGACCTTAAATGTTCGACCTCATGGCTCTGTGTAGTTGTAAAAGCTTTTCCAGGCCAATAGCAAATATTCTCGCTGAAAAAATCTATATATTATAGTAGGCCGGAACAGATCACGGCTGTTCATTTGGCACCACTAATCACTACTCGTGAAGCGAGGGCTTAAATTGCCTATGATAACAGTACTCATTTTCATCAAATATTGAAAATTTCGATGATTTTTTTCTTCTTATTTAAAAGACCCTGACACCTGATAGTTATTTCAAATTCAAGATGTCCTTATTCTGTGTAATGGTTACATCCCATTCGCATACTCAACGATCATCCGTCTACATTCGTAAGGTCTAATTGAGCTAAATTGCAAGATTACACCCATCATCCAATAACTCAAGCGCGTAAATTGTTTGTTTTGAATAAAATATAGTACCAACGGTGGGTAGACACATTGTATGTGGTTTTAGTTATTTTATTATAACCTGGCTTTTGCATGACCTTAACCTCGTCTGATGGAAAGAGATATCGAGGCTGATGAAGCTCATTTGCCCAACAAATGCTGGTGCACTCTTTGCCTGAAGATACTCGGGTCGTAAGATGCTGGAAAAACAGACGCAGGAAGCGATCTGCATTCCTAGGAGGTGTAAAAAAAGGCGAATCGCCTTGTAAGACCAGTTAGAATGTCAACTACATAAGGATCATCAGAACATCTTCTCAATTTATGGTAAAGAGGTGAGGATGAAATTATTTTGTGCAATTCGCCCGTAAATTTTCTACAGTAGAGTCTAAACATCATAGTTTGTTCTAATCTCATAATACTAAAATATATGAAGAGTCTAATTTCAAAACCCACTATATCATATTTTTTTCAAATCCCTTAAATTTATAAAAACTTATAATTAATCTTTGACTTAACAATCACATTCTTATTATTAGTATTTAAATTATTATTCTAGAGTGAAAAAGCAAAAAAGGAAAAATTTTTATATAATATTAGGTCCTTACATATGAAATTGGCGTTTTGTATGGGAGGAACAATAAGTCGAATATTTTTTAATATAATATATTTAATTAATCAAAGTATGAACCATTATTTTCTATGCACTTTTGCCATCTCATAGGTAGTTCATTGATCCCATTACTAAAAAAACCAGTCGGACGGGAATCAATAAAATCTTTGAAGGCGATTTAGACTGCCCCATCGGAGTTGAATTTTTTCCCTTGCAAGAAGTTATCCAAATTTCGAAAAAAATGGTAATCTGTTGGAGCAAGGTCCGGGGAGTACGGAGGATGTCTTAGACTTTCCAATTGAAGCTCTTCTAATTTAGTAGCCGTCTGTTGCGCAGTGTGTGGTCTAGCGTTGTCGTGAAGCAGCAGTGGCGTGGAGCGATTGACCAGCCTAGGTTGTTTAGCCGCTAGCTTTTCCATCATGGTTTGCAATTGCTGACAATAGACATCAGCCGTAATAGTCTGGCCAGATTTGAGAAAACTGTAATGAACAATACCGGCACTAGTCCATCAAACGCTTACAAGTAACTTTTTTGGGGTTAATTTTCGCTTGGGGCAGGATTTGGCTGGCTGGCCAGGATCCAACCATTGCGCTGAGCGCTTCCGATTATCGTAAAGAACCCATTTTTCATCACAGGTAATGATTCGGTTTAAAATACCTTCATTATTGTGCCGGTTTAGTAATGTAACGCAGCAGTCGACGCGCGTTTGCCGGTTTGCTTCAGTCAATTCGTGAGGTACCCACCTTTCAAGCTTTTTAATCTTCCCAATTTGCTTCAAGTGAATTAAAACAGTTTTATCACTAACATCGCAGCCTGCAGCTAACTCGGACGTGGTTTGCGATGGATCCGCTTCCACAATAGCCTTCAACTCTTCATTATCAACTTGAGTCTCGGGCCGTCCACGGGGCTTGTTCTGCAGGTCGAAATTTCCAGAACGAAAACGTTGGAACCAAAAACGAACTGTGTTTTCTTTTGCAACACGACCGCCATACACATCATTCACCTTTCGAGTTGTTTCCGCAGCACTAGTGCCACGGCGGAACTCGTACTCGTAAATAATGCGATATTTTAAGTTTTTCATTTTGTAAAATGAGTGACGCAAACAGAAAAAAACAGAAGAAAAAAACAAATGAATGACGATCATCGAAGCACAAATACATGAGTCTATAGCTGTACAAATTTGAATTTGGAGTTCCTTACCAAAGAGGAGAAATTTGTGATTAAAGTGGCCAGTACAAAAAACGCCAATTTCTTATGTAAGGACCTAATATTTGCTTTGATAAAAAAAAAATCAAATTATTGTTAGGACTATTAAGTAATTTTGTAAAAAAATCGTTTTAGCGGGTTTTTAAATTATACGCCTCATATATCTGTTCATCCTAAAAGTTATATAGCGACATAATATCTCCGCACAAGTCCCAAGTAAGGTTGGAAGTGCGTTTTCAAATTTCAACTAAAATCGGTTTATTTAATTGACACACGCAATTTGTTGAGCTCTTTGAATGAAGTCGGTCAAAGACGCTGTCCGCTCCGCTTATACAATGGTAGCTATCTGATTTAAATGTGGCAGTTAAATGATTAGTTTTTATCGATCCACTGAACGCATTTAATTAAAAAATGTAGGTATTTTGAGATAGTAGGGGTTAGATCGAACAAATCGACAAAGGTTCTACCAAACCTAACACGTTGCGGCGAGGCGCGACATGGTATAATATATAAAAATAATATTATATAAACCTTTGCTTAATTCTGTTATTTTAGTATATTCAAAAAACTGAGTAGTATCAATTATTTAGAAGTGTTAGAACAAGGATTCGTTGTACGTAGATTTTTTATGGTTTTTCACAGATCCTAGTCCCACGTGATGCTATAAAATTTAATTTATTCGGGAAAGACGAAAAAAATATTGAAGTAATTTTAACGAAACTTTCAGTTTTAATGGATACGATTTTCTTAGTGTATTAGCAAGTTATCACTATAATGCTTTGTTTCAGAATAAACCCCTTAATTTTTAAAGCTCTTTTAACACGTTCGTCGCCTAGCGCGATTCGTTTGTGTTTCTCATGGGGCTCAAATCTGATTCTCAGTACGCCATAATGTAACTCGAGTTTTTTTTTACACTGTCTCGACATAGTTACTACAGTGCTCCTGGTAGTAAGTACAGTGTAGTCCACAATCAAAAGCGACCATCAAAAGTTAAAATTCATTGATTGTCTCCGCCATATCGGCCCACATATACCACGACTGAAGGTCTCTAGTTATATGAGCTACTGGATATACACAAGCTGATCCCGAAACGTGATAGACCTAAGCTAATCACTATAACAGTCACTTGTGTACTGTGATCATGACCCAGTTCGGGCAATCGCCCTACCACCACCATTATATTATGATATTACTATTTTCTATTTATCGCTATAAATTTTCTTTTGTTTTAACAAAAAAACATGCGTCATGGTATAATGTAATATGTTATACTATATAAATCAATAAAATGTATAATGTGAGTATATTTAGTATTTTAATATTGTATATCCTATATTTGCATATAGGTAAATGTTTAATCCATAAAATTCCTTCAAAAAATCCAGCATAAACTTCTATCAACTTCAACAAGAAAAACGTCACTCATATTTGGATGAACAAGCAACGAACGTGTTTAATTTTAAATTGTTATAATCTTATATATCTCATTTAAAACTTTTAGTATCTAATAAAGAAAACAAATAAATTAAAAAACAAGCTTTATTTGTCATTACACTTTGCGATAATCACTCACGATTGTTTTTTTACTTTTGTTTCAAATATGTAATATATTTTAAATATTTACATTTATTTAGCATTTATACAATTTAGATAAATCAGTACAAAACTTTGAATAGTACATAAGATTATAATTAGAGCAATTTACATAGAATTGTTTTTTAATTAATAATTTATTTTAATTAAATAAACGAAATAAGAAAATATTTTTTTTTATTCCGGTTGGAATATAACTGATTAAGGTTTACATTACATTATTATTATATAAAAATAATATTACAGTACTGATAGTGTGTGGCACTATTGAGTAAATTATATATTAAATAAAGGAGATTCAGAACACTATTTCGTATTTTTTTTAAGCCTGTGATCTAAAATTAGTAAAACAATTGAATTTAAATATGAAATATAAATCAATAAAAGTATATTCAAATCTTTTTACGCAATACTACAATGTCATATGTTTAAAATAATAAATTCATGAAGATACATTCTAAATCTAATATAGTGGGTGTAAAGTAACATTTAGTTAATAGCTGATGCAGAGGGCATGAAATATATATTTTAAATATAAATTTTTAATTAAAAATGTCACATTATTCTATGAAAATAAATATTTAACACTTTTATAACACAATAAATATATATTTTTTCTCTTTAAATATAATTTAATAACTTCTTTTTAGTCTATTATTTTATTATCAAATATTTAGTTCTTAATTTGTAATAATATTTAATTTGTATTACAAAAGTGTCGCAATAATCAAATTGTTTAAAATATATAGATTTAAATAGTGTTTTCAACACTATTTAATTAAATAAGTTTTGGTAAACCGATGAACAAAGCATATACTATGAAAAATAAATTTACTGTAGGTACATTAAAATTCTCCTTCTACTTAATTTTTTTCACATCTAATTATAAGAAACAATCAAAATTCTATTATATTATTTTTTGTATTTTTAAGTACCGAAACGAAAATGAAATTTAAAATTGTCTTTAAATATTTCAACTTTTAAACTGCAAAAACCACAAATAAACCTATATTCTCATCATACCTATTTCCCTCATGGTAGTGATTTTACATTTATTTATTTAAAATACCGTATTATGCAAGTCAACCTAAAAAAAAATTATACTAGTCAATCGATTTCTTTTTATATTTTAGTTGAAAAGAAGCTACACAAACATAAGTATATTTTGTAAATATGATAATAACTCCATATATAATCATGACATTTTAGTATGAATAGTATTTTCGTACTCTTCGGCAATCAGAACCTTAATTAAAAATATTGTCTAGCAATTTTATTTGCTGTGTAATTGCTAACTTAATAAACAAGATTTACGCTATTTCGCCAGATTAAAAATACAAGCACCACTCTAAAATATAATATTGTAAATATATTTAAATTATTCATTTTCTTAATAATTATTTTCCAATATTTTTCATTAAAAGGAAACATAATAGAAAACTTTGTGCAATTTTATAAAATATGAAAAAATAAATTTAAGAATTAATAAATACTCTAAACCAAAGATTTATACGAAATAATCATTATTGTAATCATAAAAAAATAAAAATATTAAGTTTTAAACTAAAATACAACTTTATAAATTTTTTTATTTTTAATTTTTTTATTTAACCGCTGCATTAAATTGTTATATTTAAATTTTTTGCTAGTAGCTAATTAAGAATTGTGCTATTTTATGCTATACGTACTATGATCACAATTTTATTAAAAAAAATTCAAGATATAATCGAATGAAAACCTTACTAAAAATGTGGAAGTTATGCAGTTACATCTAATTATTTGTAAGCTTAAGATGTCAAAGTGTATTGTTTAGATGCGACCCGGATTCTGGCACTCTTTACTCGGCAGTGACTGCCGGGTCTCGATATATCGCTGTGTATGTATACTAGTGTCCGACCGAAAGTTCGGTTTCGGTTTCGGTTTCGGCCGAGTTTCGGCCAAAAATCAAGTTTCGGCGGCAGTTTCGGTTTCGGCCAAACTTGGCCGAAACTTTTGCCGAATCCGAAACTGATTTCGGTAGTTGTCGTACATGCTTGCCTAACTTCGTTTCTCGCGGCAACGCTTTGGCGGACGCTGGCGGCCCTGTTCGGGATTCGTGCGCCGTTCGCATTGCATTTTTTTTTCCAAATTTACGCGTGTTTGTTGACCGGGAAAGGTCTTCACAACTTAACCGGGCGGGTGGGTGAACACTGAGGGTGCTCAGCCGGCAATTTATGGGTTGGGTGGCAATGCAAGGGCACCCCTGTGGGTACGAACCTCGACTTGGACCGCCAGCGAAAAATACGAGACCTAACGGTGATCTACTAGCGTTTCGGAAGCGATTACCTTGAGACGAAACGCCGAAAGAAACTCAAGGCTGCGTCGGAGTGTAACTGCGTCGTTTAGACGACAGTTGACGGATCTAAATCGCATTTCTCTATAGCAACACAACTTAGTCAGTGCGTTATCACCCGACGTAAACATTCTTTAGAGGTTATGTTTTGATGGAACTGATTACATGTAAGTTTTTGTTTCATTTTTTTACTTGGCCACGTTGACTTTTATACTTGACCACGTGAGTTTCAGTTTCGGTTTCGGTTTCGGCCGAAACTGAAGCCACGGCCGAATATTCGGTTTCGGTTTCGGTTTCGGCCAGAAAACCAGTTTCCGTCGGACTCTAATGTATACATTAGGAATGGCGTGCGATGTACGTCACCGCACAGCGTTCAAGCCGCAAGCGGCGTGTCAAGCTCGCGATCGTAATCACTAAATATGAGATTTATAGACGCTTCTTTGACTTTGCGTAGAATTCACTCAAACATTACAATATACTCAAGTCACAGGTATTTTAAAAATTGATATTGGCTCTGTGAATACTTAGGCTATACTCAAGCTTCTGTTATATATTCAGTTTTCTGTCAAAGATCAGTTTGTTTTCTGAGCACTTTGCTAAGCGATGTCAAATTACGGATTATATCGGACGTCGTTCCATATAAACGCATATAGAGGGATACATCTAGACCCGGCAGCCATTGCCGAGAAACGAGTGCCACAATCCGAGTCACATCTTTAAATATGTTTTTACAAACTTTAGAAATTATCAAAAGCGATACACTATATGTGAATTCCTTAATTCTATCCGGCTTAGCCCAATTTAGAATAGAGACGCTATTTTTGTAAATTTTTTCTTCTTTTATTTTACATTATTTCTCAAAGCATAAGCCATAATGCCCGCCAAATTGATTTATTTCATTTGTACTTAGTACTGAACTGCTTAAACTCCCTTTATTGACATTTTAAATCCTTTTTAATTCAATTGCTTAATTTAAAAAACAGGCAGCAAAGGTTTAATCTTAGTCTACATTACAATTTTTATAGGGATTTAAACATCGAATTTTTTTATACTTTATCAAGAAAAAGTAGTTAGGAAAAATATTGATAAAGGGTGTCATTGGTAAGTCATATGTAGGGGTGCTTTTTACTTGTCACGATCTCTTTAAGGAGCTACGAATGTCATATTCTATTAATTGACTGGAAACTTTTTTGGACGAAAGATAACAGTTGCTGAGTTTTTTTTTTATTGGGAATGTTGACGTATTCAACTTTTATGGCTTATAGAAGAAAGAGGAATATATATATATATATATATATTTATTTATTTAACCACTTTTTATTAATTCTGGATTGTCTATATTTCAATAAATAATTAATAATATTAAACTTGAAACTTTTTCGAATTAGACCTATAAAAAGATAATATAAATGATTATTATTTTTTTAACAAAATTCATTTTATTCCATTATATTGAATAGATACGTGACAAGTAACTAGTAACCCACTATCACTAAGATGTTTATATAGATAACAATAAACTATTTGATACAAATTGTTTATTAAGCTACTGAGGATGATTAATGTTGCAATCATACGTTGCTAACACTGTGGCGCTATAGTGTAACATGAATGCGCCAATTTTATCACGACTAACGGCGCCTACCGGCATTGCAGCAAAACAATGCGAGAATTGTTTTGCTGGAGTCGAATACTGTCGTTCGAAAATGTTATGTAACGCACAGTGCTAGCTTAAGAAAAGTTTGACACCACGTCCGATCTAAATCAGCAAAAATACGGAATTATAAAACTCGAACCGAACTCGGATGTTGCTTTACGTACTGCCTTCGATTTCAATCCGTCAAAATACAGGTATTGGAAACTACATAATTTGAGAACAAAATAAATGTACTTACGGAGTTAATACACACACAAGGTTATTAAAAATTCGATGTACTAGTGAGTGCAATGCATTGCGATATTAGAGAGTATCGGATGACGGGTAGAAATCGAATGACAGATGAAGGACGAAATCTTCCAGACAAATTGTCCTACGGTTACTTCGGAAAGTATTTTCATGGATTGATATCGCATGCAGTACGTTAATACCCATAAGTCAAACACGCTATTGTTTACAACTGAGTGTAGCTAATTCGGGAAGAGGCTCGGCGGCGGGCGGCTGAGGCTTGGCGTCAGAAGACATCGTCACTTGGATCATCATCTAACTCGCAGAGCAGCTTGCTGCTGTTAAATACAATAAAAATCAATTCCAGCTCAAATAATTCAATCAGTTTTTTATTTTTTGTATGATAAGATTCCAATTTTTGTGATATACAGTGGAACCCCGGTTATCCAATGAACGTTTTGCAAGGCGATATCGGACTATCGAATTTGTCGGATTATGGAGTACTGCCTGAGATCCTCTATAATTCGGAATATTTCTACAAGAGTACCTTGTAATCCGACAATTTACACAACCTATTTGAACTACGAATTACACATCATTATTTACAGCTCTTTAATGTGTATGTGATTTGTTTATGTACTATCAACAATGATTAGACAGGTTCTAGATTACCGGGGGTTACTGTAGAGATTTTAACAAATTATAAGTGCTCATAATTGTCGTAAATAAGAAGTATCGCCATAATAAACAAGTTACATCAAATTCACTTTGATTCTTTATACCGTTATCAAATCTCGATATTATCAATTCTTTCTCACCATTCATGCGATTTCTTTTTTCACCTGATAGACAGTACAGTGCAACCGAAAAACCTAATTAGAGATGAGCACTCGAACGACTCAATAATTAGACCAACCGGCAAGGGTATTAGAAAACTTCTTACATTATTATAATTTTTATGGTTAGAATCGTATGCCTAAAGATGTATCTTGAAACGGCAGACATATAGTTTTAATATCGTTTTAAATAACAGTATAAGAAACTTGCACCAATGTGAAATCAGTTAAACCTATATAAATGATGTAATAATTGTTTGAAATATACTTCAGGTGTTTGTGTATGAACATCGCCAATAACAGTGCAATAAGTCCATTAAAAAACGTACTTGTATTAAATATAATCCATTAAAACTACGATGTTCCATCACCATACTTGAAATATAACCTGAAAATCCCGTATTTATGTCAAGACATCTTAAAAATTCAAGTGAAACTTAAATGGGAATTTGAAAAGAAATCTTTGAATGAAAAGTATTCAAAAGTAGATGAAAACGAAAAAAAAAAACCATCCCATTCTTATTTTAGATACTTTATGGTAAAATTTTACCAAAAAAATTGGGAGTCCATATCATTTCCTCAAACTTTTTGCTAAAGTTATTAATATAACATTAACCCAATGCAAGTTACGATAGTTAATTTATTATGAACATGCTTACGCTTGACTCAGTCGCATCTGATTATTGATGGAAAGATTTAGCGTGCTTGCCCAACAAATACTGAATCACTGGTTGCTTGAAAAACTCCATTATTTATAGTGCTGGGAAAACAAACGCGAGGGCAAATTCCACCCCTCTAGGAGTAGTTGAAATATCAGCAATATAAAGATTGTTAAAACACTTACTCTTCTTTACTGGAATATGATTCGGCGTGAACTCGTCTATTGCAAGCCCTGTCACAGCACCGACAGTGCCAATACACGAGCACACTCAAACTGAACACGAATACCGCTATAGGTAGAACCAGTGCAAGTATCAATCCTCTTACAGTCTGATCCCATGAATATCTTGCCACCACCAAATCAGGCCTCGTTAAGCTGTAGTAGCATGGGAAGGTCTTTGGAGCTTTGGGTCCTGCGTAATCGTTTGCGAAGACAGTACAATTCACTCTCGGCGGGTAACCGCAACCTTCAGGATTGATTAGGAATCGCAAATCGGTCTCATCCCATTCTAACGGGACTGGTGCACCTTCTACAAATGGTGTTCTGGATAAATTAACTCTAATTTTATGACATTTCGTGTGGGCTGTCGTGCAACCTTCTCTACAGGACGCCCATGTGCAATTCGTTAAAGTTTCCGCATGAACGTGTTCCGAAACAGAGCACACTCCAGCTTCTTGAATAAATTCAGCTAAAATTGTCTGTATCGCTGGTTCCACCACAAATGGTATCAGGAAGAGAAAAGCGAAGACTGCAAGTATAGCGGCGGTACCAAGGCAGAGCGATGTGTAAAATTTGAATCTTTCAAAAAAGTGTGCAAGTAATTGTTCCCTCGTAGGCTCCAGTGGCTTGAATTGTGGACTCTCAGGTTCAGCCGATGCACCCATGGGTAAGGTGGATCGCTCTGACGTACCTGGAGAGAGACTGGTTCGCGATCTGCTCACAGTAGACATCTGGAGGGAGGCTTAGCCAATAGAAAGCATTGCAAGAATTTAATCGTCTCTTAGTGAACTAGCCGGACCCTCACAAAGGAGGGGAACACCTGTAAAGATAGAAAAAAAAAACATTAAGTGATGATTTTAACACATTATAGGATGAATTTAATTGATTACTTCTGCTGTAGATGTATCGAGAAGACTGTGATTTGTTTGTAATTGCTCTAAGATTTTATGAAAAGGTTTATTTAACGCAAGGCTAGTTTTGAGTAATGTTTTAAGTAAAAATCCATTTGTATTTATATACAATAATTATGATTTACCAATTTTAGATCACTAAATTATTAAATGTTTCTTATTTTAAGAAATTAGATAAGAAAGGAACGACAACAAAAGCTCAACTAAAATGTCAGAAAGTTATAATAAATGTAAAGCCTTGTAAAGCTTACATAAAGATTTCCTTTGCTTAAAGCTTGAAACTATGTCAAGGCTAATTGCCACAAATTACGTGTCATTAATTTCCTCGTAAATGATTTAACTATGTTAGGATAGCTAAGGTAACTACATTATAATGTCGTTTACTAAAATATTTTTGTATTGTAAAATCTTTGCCGAGTGATGACTTCAAGTCAACTCCTGAGTCACCCAATTAACTCACGTCACTGTAGATTGCAAAGTCCTCTTAAGTTTCCATATCCTTTTTAACAACAATATGCTTACTTCCATCAGACCCAACATTTGATTATATCAATTTACTCGTATTTACTAAGATTATTCTCTAAAATTACCACTTTCAAGCCCAAAATCCATTTAAGGCTAATTTTATGCTTATCTTCGTGGCCGCCGTGACTTTGCCGAAGATATTTATATTAAGATAGTCGGTACAAATTTATAAAACAGGCTTACGTGACTGGTCTCAGAGTGGAGAAACAGGATCGTTTGGACTCAATTGCATGTCACCTTGTCCAGGAGTGCAACCCTTAAATCTCATCTTCGCGTCATCTCCAACTACGACGGTCCTCTGGCACAGCATCAGCGTTATACAAGACACTACAATCAGTACTGTTGGTAATACCAGGTATACCACGAACTGACGGTACGTAGTATCCAGATCAAAGCGCGCCACAACCGTATCTGGGCTTTTTTCCATAAAGAAACATGGGAATCTTGCTTTCGCGTTGTGATCAGTGCCGTCTCTACCATAATCTTTTAAGAACTCTTTGCATTCATCGGCTAGAGTATTGACGCATCCTTCCAAGTTAATCATAAGCCGGCTATCATTGGCTAAAGTCAGATCTACCTCCAAAGGAGCTATCACTCTGTTGGGAACAGCTCGAGTTGTATACAAATGCTGTAAATAGGTGAAATTAGTTAGGTCAGCGATTTCTACGCGAGGCAGAAGAGCCGCATTGATACAATCCACGGCAACAACACCAGAACTTCCGTTGTGGACAGCATGGCATGATAACATAAGAACTTCTTCCCCTGAATCAGTCCAAACAATTTCACCGTCGTCCTCTTTGGCTAACTTCGCGCATCTAGCCAGGAATACCCTGTCACCACTGAGCACTATAACGTTCTTGTTCCTGGTAGGAATATCAACGCACCTACGATCGCAGTTGTAAGGAGTGCGTATTTTTCTACAAGTACCTCGATTGCAAGAGTATAAACCATGGACATCGATACATGTTATTTTACCCCGTCTGCCTGAACATTTTAATGGAGGATCTGTTTCGCTAAAAGCACATTCAAAGGCGTCGGTAATGTTAATGCACTTTCCTTCAGTGCAGTTGAAGGTTCCTGTGAGATTCTTGCATTCGTCCCTAATGCAGTGGTATTTCTTGGCGTTCTCCTGATCGATACCAAAGCAGGTTTTATTCGCAGCACTTCCACACTCCGACAGAAGTAAGGATGTTCCATTTTTGCGCACATTTACGTAAATCTGAATGCAGGCGCCTGAGGTCTTGCTAAGGCACCATTCACCGCAGGATCCCCAGTCGCAGTTTTCTTTATTCACAGCTCTAGTTGTCGTGCACATTATCGGCGTGGGGTCGATTCCGGATGACACAGCGCGGGTGTACGGCATGTAAATGGCAACGGTCAGGTATACTATTGAGACGCAGCTAAGTACGGCGGTCATTTGACAAAAGCATATTGTGAAACATATCTTTTGATCTTGGGGTGGTATTATCAAATCTTCGACTGGCGTAGGTTTCGGCATGATGGTGATATGCCTCGAGCTGCGTTACGCTACCACTAAATTTGCGGTCGCTTGTGCGCATGCGTTGTAGTGGGATCGATTAGGCGCTGCACTGCGGGCAACCCAGTGCTATTTTTTTAAATAAACCATTGATACCAATGACCAGCACTAAACAAGTCTTACACGCAATTGCGACATATTTTATTAAAAATTTGGATGTCATTTTAATAGATATATATTTATAATTGGGTATAATAATAATACTTTGTAGTTTTATAATTAATAATAACAAGAACTATGTAGTATAATTATATAATTTTATTTTTTTTTATAAAACTCGAAAATTTCCGTATTACAATAAAATAAATAACAAAACGCTAAGATTTTCCATTTCTTTGTTTTAATTTTTTTTAATGCTAATATTTTCTGACAAAAGACATAATACCTTACTATTGTGCGCAATACCAAAATTAATTCTAAATAAATGAATTAAGTTACAAATAATTTTGCAAGTAGTTTTATTTACATATTATCGTTGGTAATTATATTCGTCATTGCACTAAATATATTGTTTCCTAAACAAATATAAATTTATTTAAAGAATAATTAATGTAAAATACTGATTAAAAGGGATTTTAAAATATCGTTTTGGCTTCATAGAAACTGCTAAAAACCAATGAGCCATTTATCAATTGTAAAATGAAAAATCAGGGAAATGTTTATGATAATGGAAAACACAATTACTTACAGAGTTTGTTGTTTGAAGGTAATTTCTGTATCAACCTTGTCATTTACACAATCACTAAGTTTATTTTTCACTGTGAAATATCTTTTCGTATTCTATGTGTATAATTAATAATTTTATCATAGATAGTCAATTTACTACAATATATTTGTAAAATATTTTCCATGTGAGATCTTCTGTTTCAGTTTGTGTATTTTTCACTACCCTGATGTTAGCAACATATCGCACTGCGCATTGCAGTGTTGCCAATTATAAACAAAGAAATCTCCCTGAAATATTTTAAAATCTCCCTAAAAACAACTTCAAATTTTTCATAAATGCCAAAGAAATTGATATTTTATTATAAAAAAAATGAAAAATTATTAAATATTTTTAAAGTAATAATTTATTCACAAAAATGAATGTAAAGTGTTTCTTATCAAATCTAAAACGTATTTATTATTACAATAAAAAAAAATATACATTGAAATAAATTTTGTAAAATGCTTATGATTCCTTTTTTTTCTTACATTACAAAACTTAGTACTCCTGGAAGTAAGCATAAAAATCCCTCTCTATGTTTAAAGCCCATAAATTGAAGGAAAAATTACGTGGTTGGTATCACTAGCGCAATGCGGTCTAAAGCTAGAGCAATTTGACCTCTATGACTATTACGTTCAGTTCATAGAATAATAAAGATTAATTTGTCCGCTTTTTGAAATAGCGTTGTTGCAAATAATGAGGATATTGCAACTTTTCTTACAAAAATAAACAACTAGGCATTGTAATTATTTTTAAGCGACAAGAGATTTTTTTAATTCTATTTAGTTAGGAGACTTTTACGTGTATATTTATGTCAGCCCCATTATACCCTTATATAAAAATACCTGACATAGGACATATGGCGCCGTTGATCGGAACAGTGCTGACGCCTCATCAGATAATAGTTCTGCTAAGACTTTGATAAACTTCCCGACGTCAAGTCTGTTCAAACCAAACACTCTCACAAACGCCTCTCTCACAGATTCAGATCGTACATGGATGATCTGGCATCTGACATCGGAGATGGATACCTGTGAACGACAGGAGATATAAACAAATATTTAAAAATATTTCTGAGTATTGATCAACTTTTTATTTCTAATACATACTCGCGAAAATTACTTAATAAATTTAAATACATATTTTGACGGGTGAAAGGCTTTTTTTTGTACCCCGAGGGAACCCCGTTATGGACCGTCAGGGGGCAATGAGGGCCGCACCCCAGTGTTTCGGACTTGCATCAACTAAAACCCCCGGGTTGCTCTTTCTCCGGTCTGCAGGGGCCAAGGGCAAGGCTGTGCCAGCTCCCTCAGCGCCCGGCGACGTCTGGTTTGTTATGGAAGGCCTCTACACGCGGCAGATTCACCTTCGTTGTTTTGGAGCGGTGCGCGGGAACACATCGCGCACCGCTCTCGTCTTGGAAATGTTTAAGTTTGTTAATCTAATTGATAAGCAGATGAAAACGAAAGCCATAATAAGTTTTTTTTAATACAGTATAAATATACTCCCTGTTGTGGCCGCGTACCAATATTTATTTAATTGTCATAGAACATTATTTAATAGTTAGTTATAGGGTAGGTTACGGTGGATTGTAACATATTCGCGTAGACATCGACCAATAAATAGCATGGTGTGAGGGTAGTAGCGCAAATCTTTCGCAGCCACCACTACCGTTTCGTCGTTCAATGGTGACACACCACGCTTGGGCGCATCGTTGAAAACTTCGTTGTCTCGTGCCATTTTATCATTTTTTTTTGGACTATTATTTGTGCGAGTGGAGTGCCAGGACTCCTGACGAGAGACTGTCAAACAAGCCGCTGGCCAGCGTGCATATCAAACATTGCGGCAGTAGAGGTAAGTGGAAGTATTTGTCGAACCCCCCACACCAACCAGCGACCGTATTAACCTTACTTTTGGGCCGGGAACAAACACTCCCTTTATTACCAAGCAGAAATAAAAAAGAGCTGAGTAATATCAAAAATTCTAAATGATAATTATATATTCCTTTTTTTGGTAGCTCGGTGGACATATTCATGGACTGTTAGTGCACCGTGAGGGTAGCGCTCCGGTGTGCGGGACTTTTACCGACTAAAACCGCCGAGGTGTTTCTCCTGCCTGTCCTCCGAGGCCAAGCGAACGGCTTTTCCAGCTTTCTCAGAACCCAACGACGTCGGGCCATTTGCAGGCCTCCTCAAGGAATTTGCGAGGGGTAACATAAAAACCCTCTCATTTCTCACCTCATTGTCCCGGAGCAGTGCACGGGAACTCATCACGCACCGCTCACGCCTGGATATATTGGACGGTATACTCCCTCAAGTGCGCTGCCCAATAATTATTAGGTCCTTACATATGAAATTGGCGTTTTGTATGGGAGGAACAAAAAGTCGAATATTTTTTAATATAATATATTTTATTAATCAAAATATGAACCATTATTTTCTATGCACATTTGCCATCTCATAGGTAGTTCATTGATCCCTTTACTAAAAAAACCAGTCGGACGGGAATCAATAAAATCTTTGAAGGCGATTTGGACTGCCCCATCGGAGTTGAATTTTTTCCCTTGCAAGAAGTTATCCAAATTTCGAAAAAAATGGTAATCTGTTGGAGCAAGGTCCGGGGAGTACGGAGGATGTCTTAGACTTTCCAATTGAAGCATCAGTAACTGGTTTATTCCCATCATATCTCTTCACGATGAACCGGTTTCTTCGTGAATAGGCTGTAGGCCCTTGAAACCAGAAAACAGGATCTTGGATGGAGCAATGACAGTATCGACAGACTAGTTCTTAACATAGAATTAAGAAATATGAAGAAATCACATACGCACGCCAAAAGTGAAGTCGAAACTATTTTCTTACATAGAACAATTTGGATTTTCAGTGATCGGTTGCAATTTTTTTTAAATTACCGACAAGTTTTCGCGTGACCTCAATCACACCTGATGGAAAGTAATAAAGAGGCCAGTGAGAGAGCGCGCTCTCTCAACAGATATACAGATATTATCGGATTAATAGAAATGATTACGATTACATTTTACGTTTTTTACCATTAATATGACTGCATTTTCTCATCTATGTTTCAATCACTATAGCATCCCAGATTGAATACACATTTATTATTTATTAAAGTTTTAAATGGATTTAATGATGATTACAAAGCAAGAAAATTAAAATTACGGCTACATTTTGTAATAGTTAATCATTAATCAGATTACATTTTGCCTAACTCTGGGTTGAGATATAGATGAACGAGTTTGCGAAAAAAACATATATTGCTCTAAGTTGATCTTTTTTTTTTTTGTTAAACTGGTGGAAATCCCTTCGGACCATCAGGGGAGTGGTAAGAGCCACTCCCCCGATGTGTCGGACCTGCCCCGACTAAAACCACCAGGGTGCCAGCACTGCACTCTTCGCCTTCGCCGGGCCTGGGGATCCAGATACTTCCGAGGGCCCGGCGAGCGATTGGTCTCAGGCAGGCCTCTTCTCTGGGAGGGGGTCGTAAATTACCCCCTCACTACCTCTCATTGTACGCTCATTACAGACCTATTTTTTTTTAAACGGACTAACTACTGATTGCCGGGAAAGGCATTTTCAGCTCAACCAACTCGGGCGGCTTAGGGGCGAGCACAGAAGGTGCTCAGCCAGCGAAATTTTTGGGTTGGGTGGCAATGCAAGGGCACCCCTGTGGGTACGAACCTCGATTTGGACCGCCAGCCAAATAAAAATAATATCCCTACGGGTGATCTACCAGCGTTTTGGAAGCGACTACCTTGAGAAGAAACGCCGAAAGAAACTCAAGGCTGCGTCGGAGTAGAACTGCGCCTCGGAGCGAAAACGCATTACCGCCCTATGTTGATCTGCGCTTTTTATACAAGATAATCCTTCTCAGTGTTTTTTAATTCCATATTTTTTAATTAAAAATATTTATGTTTCAATTACCATGCAATGGTGAGGTTATTCTTTGTTTTTGCTAAGACAGTACTTACTCTAGCAGCTGTGGTGGCCAAGTGAATGAGGGGTCGGTATCCATGAGCACAAACGCCAATGGCAGCTGGTTTGTCTAGACTAAGTACTGACTTAGACAGCACAGGCTCATCATTAAAAGAAAACAACGCAAGGAAACCCACATAGCATCTTAAAGGAATTTTATGTGTAAATGCCCTGAGAACGGCGATCAGCTGCACTACGGGTCACGTTGGACATTACATTTAATAATAATAATAATATTTACTAACAATTACACACATTGATCTAGTCACAAATTAAGCTTTCGCTTGTACTATGGGTACTAGACAAAGATATACATACGTAAATACATGTATACAACCATGACTCGTGACAAAATCATCTGCTCATCACAGAAAAGTCTACCACTATCGGGACTCGAACCCAGGACCTTAGCATCGTAAGTAGGGTCACTACAAACTGCGCTATCTGGTCGTCACATTTAAGCACAAAGTGGATACAACTACTCATGTATCTCTGCTCCCCCGAAAGGGATATAGCATGACGATATATTAATATTATCTCTTTGTTTATCTTATTTACGATATCTTTTCATTTAAAAATAGATTTACAATTACAAATATAGCATATAAATTTTAAAATATAAAAACATGTAGATCTACTGGGGCGAGGCCTAAGGCCCAAGCCACCGGTAGTTAGGAGCTCAGAGTGAGGAACCTCCTCACAATGCGCGCCGTATCGAGTAGAACTGCCTTCTGTATCCGACCCTTGATCCAACAACCAAGCGAGAGCCTCTTTAGATGGTAATCGAGACATCGCGATCAGCCCATTAGTCTATACGACTATCGGGACAATATTCTTTAAATCCTCATCTCATATGCTTGTATATATATGGCCATATGGTAGCTTTACACTCTCCATCTGGACTGACTAAGGCCGATATCGCCGAGTTAAAGATGAAGCTGGCTCTGCCTTTCCATCAGCCTTCGGCATACAAGAGGTTTTAGTCGCTTAATGTCCTAAATACCGAGGACGCCACCTTCACAGGGATCTTACTTTTTTTAAATTATTTATAGACGAACGCTTGACCTCAATCACACTTGGTGGAAGGTGAAGATGAGTCCGATGATGAACCGTCCGGCTGACAAATGCCTATTCACTCTTCTCTTAAAGTCTCCCAGGTCATAAGATCGCGGAAATATGGCCGCTGGAAGCATGTTCCACTCCTTAGCCGTTCGCGTGATGAATGTAGAAGCGAATCTTTTCATGCGGATATAAGGAACATCCACCACATACGGATGGTATCCGACACGATGTCTAGTGGTTTTGTGGTGGAATGGGATTACTGCATAGGATCATTTCTAAAGTAAGCTCTTATCGAGAAAATCACATTATGTGAACACCTTCACAACGTTCCTGAGGATCTTTGAGGATTTCCTCCGAGTAAAAAAGGTCCTTGGACCATTTATATTCAGCTCCTTTCTCACTCCTTTTTCTTATTTCCCTATATCCTCTTGTCCACCATGTGGTATAAAAAACATAAAGAAAACTGACAAACAGGATGATTATCAGGCATACGGTTAACAAGGTAATAGCAGCGAAGATGGTTCCTAAATTTTCCTGAGAGGGCACAAGGGTCAACGCACACGGAACAGTAAATGAATAATGACCCGGTTATTGCATTATCTTGATAGTTTGATTGTTCAATTGAGTTCTGAATGTAAAGCTGTGGCTAGAATGTTTCAGAACTCATGGGAAACTAGTACAATTATCACTTTGCGCTTATATTTCGTGTTCATAGTTACCAGTTACGAGGCTAATCATTATTCCTACACCACTACCCCACATGCCATTTCTATAAGATACCATGCGGGTACCCTCACGGTAGCCTTCACCACATAGTGCGAAAGTCCATACTTAATCTGGAAAAATCTAAAGGTACCGCCATACGATATGGAATTTGAACCTATAGTCATTCGCGTGGCCGTGCATGGATATCGATTCTATATCGACTAGGCCACCACAGCTTCAGAAATTTCATGTTTTCTTTTTATGATACACAGGCGGACATTTGAGAGAGAGAAAATGAGAGGTTATGAGGGGGTAATTTACGACACCCTTCCAGAGAAGAGGCCTGCCTAAGGCCAATCGCTCGCCGGGCCCTCGGAAGTGTCTGGATCCCCAGGCCTGGTGAAGGCGAAGAGTAGGCAGTGCTGGCACCTCGATGGTTTTAGTCCGTTCAAGTCTAGCACACCGAGGGAGCGGCCCTTACCACTTCCCTGATGATCCAAAGAGATTTCCACCGGGTTAACAAAAAAAGGCGGACATTTGACCTCAATCATAGCTGGTAGAAGATGAAGTCAAGTGAAGAAGAAGACGATGGAACGCGTCTGCCCAATAAATGACTACTCACTATTCCCTTAAGGGCTCTCGAGTTCATAAGAATTCGTTTAACAATAAAAAACGCCAAAACAGCCCACTCCACTAAATTTTAAAATTTAGTTTATTATTAACTAGCTGACCCGGCAAACGTTGTCCTGCCATATAAATTATTTCTAGTGAATATCTTCTATATTTGACAAATATTGACATTAATATTTATACGATACAAACGTCACTCAATTGTTTTGCCTTTCCGAAACCCGTCCACTAACATTTAAACTTTATGGTATGGAGTTAAAGTTCAAATTGGCTTTTAAATATTATTACGAATTTTTTGTATAGAAAAGTGTTGTTTTTAGACTATATCAGACAATTTTTTAAATATTTCTCTCCGTAATAACTTTCCTCAGACTTCATCAAACACAACAAAAAAGAAATCAGCTAAATCGGTTCAGCCGTTCTCGAGTTTCGCGCTTATACACATTTAACGATACTTTTTTATACTATAGAAGATTTCACTTTCAATTAACTTATTCTATTCTTTTCATTTGCCATCAAGATCGTAAATCATTCGTACTTAGCCTCAAGCGTGGGTTCACGAGAATCGTACTACAAGATAAACCAGTGCCATAGTTTTATCACGCAATGCATTTGTACTAATCGCATCAAATCAAGTAAAAAAATATCCAGTATGACCGGAGCCCGTTCTGTGAGATAAAATCAACACAAGCTTCGCCTGGATCTTTCCAGACGTACCCACACATCGACTGGAAAGATATTGCCAACCATTGGTGCACAAAGAAATATGTTACATTATTATTTTATCTAAATATATATAACTCAAAGGTGACTGACTGGCTGACTGACTGACTGACTGACTGACATAGTGATCTATCAACGCACAGCCCAAACCACTGGACGGATCGGGCTGAAATTTGGCATGCAGGTAGATGTTATGACATAGGCATCCGCTAAGAAAGGATTTTGATTAATTCCACCCCCAAGGGGAGAAAATAGGGGATGAAAGTTTGTATAAATCTTCTCAGATTTTCGACTATAATATAATATAATAGCTTGATAGTTTTAGCGCCTAATGACAGATTAGGCCCTAATTTTTTACACACGCTAAACAAAAGTAAAGCCACAAAAACTATATCTAATTAATTATAATACTTCTTAACGCGAGCGAAACCGCGGGCAAAAGCTAGTCCTAAAATAAAAAGGGAAAAAAAATAAATTTCATGCGTAAGTTGTCTGAGAACGACGAATAGCTGAGCCACTAGTCACATTGGGCATAACATGTAAGCGCCAAGTGAATACAGCCACTAATGTATTTCTGGTAACACCAAAAGATGATATATTATAATTAATATTAAAAAACCCGAACGGTACAGTTAACTGATGATAGCTTGAGCAAAAGGGATCTTTACTAGAAATCCTACTCCTTAGAGTGGCCTGCTTATACAATATACATATGTTTATTGGTTTTGTTTTTTTGGGTGTCGAAGCTGCTCGCGTCCGTAGGCTTTACCCTAGTTTCCCTACACGTGACTCCTGGATGGTGCTAAACGAGCAGCAGCGAGGTGGTAGGGCGTCGGTGCCCGTCTGGATCGCGACCACAGTACATGGGTGTAAAGCCCGTCATAGTGGCCAGTTTCGGCTTGTCGCGTTTCGGGATCAGCTTGTGTATATCCAGTAGCTCATATACCTAGAGACCTTCAGTCGTGGTATATGTGGGCCGACATGACGATGTAGACTATCAACGGATTTTCATCCTTTGATAGTCGCTTTCGTTTTTGGACTACACTGTACTTACCATCAGGTACTCTGTAGTCACTTTGTCGAGCCAGTGTAAAAAAAAGTACACAAATGCACTTACACACACATACATACACTCAAACACACACACTCGTCTACTCGGATACGGAGAGCGACCCAAAACATGTTAACAAAATTTTATTTCCTATTTTGTATATGATTGACTTATAATGTGCTGTAAAGTTGCTATTAAATAAATAAATAAACACGCCATTCTACTGTACATTGTTGATTGTAATTGTGTATGTATTGTGTGAGTGTAGTATTGTATCGAGCCAATGGCAACCCTAGGCAACCCTATAAAATAAATAAATATTTTTTACTGGAGACTGCAAATCGGTAAACGTAGTGTTGTCATCATCATCGTCAACTCGTATCCGTCCACATTTCAGCATAGGTCTCTCTTAAAGTGCGCTAATGAGCCCAATCTTCAGCTTTTTTCATGCAATAGCTACCTGCCACTTTGCACAAATTGTCGCTCCACCTAGCCACAGAACGTTCTATACTGCGCTTACTGTGGCTTGGTCTCCACTCAGTAACCCATCCACCCCAGCTTTATCAGCTCTTCGGCAAATAACCAGCACAATGCCACTTCAGCTTACTAACCCTCTAAGCTATGTCGATGACTTTAGTTCTCTAACGAATCGCCTCATTTCTGATTTGATGCTTTGGAGAAACACGTTTTATATTCTTAATTATTTCCTACTTTTTAAGTGCGAAAAATCCATTGCAGCTGACATCTTGACCTGGATTACATAATCCATGGTTACGCACAAATCGGCAAGGTACTGTGGATGCATCGTAGTAGAAAGTTGTGTTTTTACACGCTATTGTTCCAGATTCTGATGTTTACACATTTTCAGTAGATAAAACAACATAAACAATCGGTGCAACCGGTGTTAAGCATAAAACCCGACCTCAATTATCTAGAAACGAGATTGTTCCTCTATAGTTCCTGTGACCATGGTGGTCTGCTTAAAAGTCTCTTCACACTTTTTTCATAGGACCTAATATCGTAGGAGATAGAGAATATGCTAGCAGAAAGATCATTCCACAATTTGATGACACGGTAGAGGTAAAAATTGAAAAACTTTTTATTTTGTGCCTTAACATGGCTTCATAAACTAGCCCGTGTGGTTCTGTTGCGGAAGAGAGAAGGTGGAATCAGATTAAATAAGCAAACAAAATACTTGCCATGAAGCACACGACGGGAGATGCTAAACGAGATAATCTCTTTGCGTAGTTGCAGCGGATCTAAGTTTTCAGTGACGTCAACATCATCATATATTGGTCTAGTCATATAAGTTCTAGTTTTGTAATCACTGAAGTCCTCATCACAGAACATCCAAGATCCAAGAAACTGCCAACAATTAAAAAAAAAAGTAGGTAATAAAATGTGTTATTGGTTTAAAAATATTGGCAACTCCCTAGCGTCCAATTCGTATATTAGTAAATATAATGAGTATTGCGCAGGCTATCCCAGTCCTATATAAGACGAGATCATTCGGGATCCACTACATTCCCAATTTGTATTTCAAGATGAAGGCTTTCATCGTAGTCGCTGCTGTTCTCGTTGTGGCTCAGGTAAGTTTACTTTTTTTTAATTAATTGGCATATTTTACTACATGTAAAACTATAAAATGTAGGATTAATCTTAGTGTCTACAAAATCGATACATATTGTATAATAAATCCGTTCCAAAGTCACCTCTCCGTCGTTCCGTAGATGCTATGACTTGCAATTCCGTGTATATATGTGAGTGCCCAGAAAAACTTCACTTGCGTGATGTAGGTTAGTAAAAATGTATGAGAATCGTTAATCGGTTTGTACGCGTTTGTGCTCTATAATATCTGAATCGGCATTACGTTTTAAATACGATTTTCACTAATGTATTATGGAAAGCTGCTTTTAATATACATATAGTGTTAATTTTATTTCAATTGGTTCATAAATAAAAAAGTTGTGTTAGTCTAGCTATTGTCATGGACCACTAAAACTTGCTTCTCTGTAATTATAGAAGCTATTTAACCATTAAAGTTAGGATGGACGAGAAAGTCCATTTTTTTACACTGGCTCAACATAGTGACTACAGAGTACCTGATGGTAAGTACAGTGCAGTCCAAAAACGAAAGCGACTATCAAAGGATGAAAATCCATTGATAGTCTACATCGTCATGTCGGCCCGCATATACCACGACTGAAGGTCTCTAGGTATATGAGTTACTGGATATACACAAGCTGATCCCGAAACGCGACAAGCCGAAACTAGTAACTATGACGGGCTTTACATCCACGTACTGCGGTCGCGGTCCAGGCGGACACCGACGCCCTACCATCTCGCTGCTGCACGTTTAGCACCACCCAGGAGTCACGTGTAGGAAAACTAGGGTCCATCTAAATAAGCGACGATACTTATCTCTTGAAATATATTCAGTATAGAAAAAGAATGGAACGAAGTCCGAAAAAGACTTTATAATATATGTACTTGCACTCAACTTATTTACGGTAACAATTTTGAATGATGGCCCTCACTAAAAGTACAGATGAATAATTTAAGATTTTTTCAGGCCCTTACTGATGAACAGAAGGAGAAACTAAAGAAACACAGGTCTGAATGCATGACGGAGGTTAAACCTGATGAACAACTGGTGAACAAGCTGAAGGCTGGAGATTTTAAGGTAATAAAGAAGTTATGGATAAGAGAGTTTTGTTTGCAAACTTTATGGCTAACAATGAGAATGGAATACACTTTCGTAGTATGAAATAATATTTACTTTTTTAGACCGAAAATGAAGCTCTGAAGAAGTATGCACTATGTATGCTGACGAAATCGGAACTGATGACTAAGGATGGCAAATTCAAGAAAGACGTCGCTCTTGCTAAAGTTCCTGTGGCAGGTTTGTAAATATGTTTATTCTAGTTCAAAATCAGCTAAGCCATTCTCAAAGAATATTCGAAAATTTTCGCTAATTTTCTTTCTAATTTGTGTTGAAGCTAAATGTAATCCGGCCTCATATTTTTCACATATAAACATCATATTAGATTAAGTAAGACCTAAGAAGTAAAAAAAGCTGTAGCCAATTTCGTTATTACTAAGAGAAGAATGCATTAAAAATCAACGAATATTTATCAAGTTTTGTTAGTATTCTTTTAAAAGTTAATTTCAAAGAAATGACAAAGATATTGGGTTAAGAGGTTTTTATAATTAAGAAATTTAAATACTTATATTAGCTATACCTGATTGTAATATATATTGCAGCTGACAAGCCCGCCGTTGAGAAATTGATCGACACATGCCTAGCAAATAAAGGCAATTCGCCGCATCAAACTGCCTGGAACTATGTGAAATGCTACCACGAGAAGGAGCCCAAATACCCGATCTTCCTGTAAACCTTAGACAGTTTACGGAATAATATATACCGCAACGAAACGTATTAATGGAAATTTTTCTAAAGCCTGTTTAATTGAATCATTGGATATTATATCCATTGTTTCAAAATTAACATCTATTTATTAAAGACTTGTATAAAATCTTGTAAACAACCATTGACGTTTTGTAATTCAGTAGTATTCAAGGTAATGCAACTACATTATACATTTTAGAAGAGAACTTTCAGTGGTAATGACGTAAATTACATCAACCTAAGGAGAGGTATCCGTTGTTGCCTCCACGAATTTAATAGATTTAGAAAGAAAATAAAACATGATAAAAAAATCTGTTTTTTTTGTTTAAACTCTTTGCTATCATATATCTCGATTACAATTGCTACCATCATTTTAGTGAAAAGCTTATTACAGATGACTGATATTTGTTTGTTTCGTTTAGTGTCAGGAATATATATCGGGTTGTTCATATCTAGATGTCATCCGTTATGATTTGTCGATAACGTTGATTGGTAATAGATTTTTATTTACGGGTACCGCTATTTCAAGCTTTTACTAAAATATTTTAATAAAAATGGTTTAAGAAATGTACAATTTACAATCAAAGCATTTTATTACACTTTTTATTTTCGTTTTTTAACAAAGGTTCATTCTATGAGATTCTATGTTTGGATTGCTTTAAGATGGTCAAATTGTTATGAGCCCTTAGTATTAACTTTTTCTGATGGTTTTTCCCTTTCCATTCCTTTATTTCCCTTTACGACATATTTTTCCATTAGTAGTTTAAATCTAAAATATATCCATTACTTGCATAGTATCTTTCATCAATATTGCAAGCTTCTCTCTAGAATCTCTGCGATTATTTAACTGTGAGGGAAATGTCCTTGTTGTAACTATTTTTGGTAAAGTATTCTGAACTATTAGGTATTAGTTACTTGTTTATCTGGGAAGTTATCGGACTTCGATAATATCCCCATCTCATAATTTTAACTGTATCCACGTACAATCAAGTCGTTATGATATCTTTTCGCCTTTGTCTAAGCTCACCGTCTGGCGACTTAAATCATGACTTAATGGAAATTATAACCATTATAGACTAAAATAAAAATAAAAAAAAATTAAATAAAATTATTTATTCGACAAACAACTACAAGGCAGCACATTAAAAATCAGCTGACACCCAAACTAGGACATCCTCCTGTATCTTGGATGTCAGCATATTTCACACAAATTTGTTACAGTTTTTTACTGCTGCGTAGCACCAATCATAACTCAAAACAATACAAAAACAACATTACAGACCAAACAACAGACTATACAAACAAAGTGAATAACAATTATAAAAGAATGTTAGCATTAAAGCCCAAGCACATCTATACCTGCAACAGTTCCTCTGTATCATTATATTTTAGATTCGACAACCAGTCTCTCAGCTTCATCTTACATTCGAATTTTGATAAGTTCAAGATATTTAATTCATGATTAACCTTATTATAAATCCTTGAACCAAGAACCCAAAATTGTTTCTCAGCAAAATGAGACTTGTGAATCGGCACAGGGCAAACATATCTCATTCTGCGAGGTTTTCTTTTGCTATCTGTCCCTATAAGGACCACTCTGTGTTTGCGGAGGACAAGTTTCGAGACAAAGAGCTGTCTTACTTACTGTTAAAACTTGACATCACTAAACATAATATATTTGATTTTATAACACAAATATGATGATAGTCTTTCCTAAACAAACGCCCATTGAAAAGATTTGTTATGATAAATCTAATGAAGGAATGTTTATGAAATAAATCCTAGTGTAGTTATAAGACAGGTTATATAAAGTAGCAGTTGATTCAGTGACTCCGCGACAGCGAATGACCCAAGTTAAAGAAGATGGACGTGTATTTGCTTATTATTCTCTTTATTGCAGTTTTGACATCTAACGTAAGTTTTAATTTATTTGGGTGTTTAACAGATTTTATCGAGATGTAGAAATAGCCTACCATTAACCTATTTAACTACAAAATCCTAGACAATTTGCTGCTTATAAGTATATTATTTAGAACAGTAAAAATCTTCCATAATTTCTTTTCATATCAACACAATATATTCCTTTTGAGAGTGCTCTAAGAATGGGTATCAGCTGCGTTACTGACCATGTTGGCACGACATATAGTCACTAAGTGGATACTGTAACTAACGCATCTCTGCTTACCCTAAAACGATATACTTTGATGCTATATTACTATTATATTTGCTCACAAATTAATCAAAAGGGAACCCACGTACACAAGAAAATGGAGAAACAAGCGAAGGATTTAAAAACATCGAAGGCAGAAGAAGAAATGCTTTTATTGAAAACACATCATTTGGAGTGTATTGACGAGGCTCGAGTGGATCCTGACCTGGTAGTTAAGTTTAAAGCTGGTGATTGGCGTGTGAGTCTAATTGATACAAAACTTTCCTTTCAATACAACGAGGACTTAAGTCACTTTGGAAGTCGAAAAGTTTCTATTCTATATCTGTAATATTAGCGTTAAAATATATCATTTTTGAAGAATTATATGTTTTCATTTAACATTGGAATTCAATGTAATTCACAGATACAGAGCATTTTTCCCTTCCAAAACGACTGCAGCTCTCACGGTGTATTCTTTTTATACTAGCTAAGCATAACACAATCAGAAATACAACCGCAACTATCGAGAAATAGGATTTTCATTCAAAAGCCTGTTCCCACTTCTTTTAATGGAACCAATATGGTGTGATAAAGGGAATACGCTGGTACGACGATCATTCCATAGTCTAATGACATGACAGAGATAAGAATTGGAAAACTTTTTGGTGTATAGGTAAAGAAATGACAGTAAAACTGTCGCTAAAAAGCTCGCGAGGTTATATTGTGGAAGGGAGAAGATGGAACCAGAGTAAGAAACAGAATACTTGCAATGATACAAACAAAAAAAGATGTTAAGCGAGGAATTTCAAATTTTGCTGAGTATATGACTTCAACTTTATGATTTGTAGCCGGTCGCTTGTCCTCAATTATACCTGGCGGTTAATATGAGTCCAACGATGAATTAACTCTGCCTAGTACTACCTATTCACTCTTCTTTTTTAATACTCCCAAGTCATAAGAACGTGTGATTATTGTCACTGAAGATATATTCCACTCTTTAGCTGTTCGCATTATGAATGTAGCAGCAAATCTTTTCATTCGAATTTAAAGAACGTACATACGGATGGTATTCAACACGATCCGGTGGTTTTATGGTGAATCGGGGCTGATAGAATTAGAGGATGTAGCTCTTGACAATACTCTCCATCCTGCAACTGGTAAAATATTGCAAGGCAGTAGAATTTACGTAGATTTTTTTTTACACTGGCTCGGCATTGTGACTACAGAGTACCTGATGTTAAGTACAGTGTAGTCCAAAAACGAAATCGACTATCAAAGGATGAAAGTCCATTGATAGTCTACATCGTCATGTCGGCCCACATATACCACGACTGAAGGTCTCTAGGTATATGAGCTACTGGATATACACAAGCTGACCCCGAAACGCGACAAGCCGAAAATGGTTACTACGACGGACTTTACACCCATGTACTGTGGTCGCGATCCAGACGGGCACCGACGCCCTACCACCTCGCTGCTGCTCGTTTAGCACCACACAGGAGTCACGTGTAGGGAAACTAGGGTAAAGCCTACGGACGCCAGCAGCTTCGACTCCCAAAATACTCGATGTTCTGCAATTTAGCCTCAATTTAAGAGTCATCATCTATTGATAGTCAACAAGCCCTACAATCAAATGAGTCCAGAGTAACCAATTGATATTTAGCGGACCTGTTTCAAAGGTGCTCTACACTAGCGACGTCCATTGGATATTTGGACAGGGTAGCCAAATTCACATAATTAATGTAAATATTATATAATAATAATAAATATTACATTACTTTCATAGGAAATATAAATGGAGTGAAAATAGAAAAGATATGAATATAAAGGCTTCCTTTTATTGTTTAAATTAAAGAATTTTATTCCCGACTTATTTATCGTAAGGGCATGCAATGCTTTCGTGCATCTATGGAATGAACGCTACTGCTCCACACCCGACTGCATCTGTGCCTGATACAGGTTAAGAAGTTGTGATGGTGTGAAATACCAGCTGACCTTAAAAATGACACCTAATTACGACACAAAAAAAAAATCACACTATTAACAGACTAAATTGATCAACTAACAATTTTAATTCTTCAGAATAGCCCGCCACTACTTAGAAATTGGGTACTCTGCGTCCTTCATAGACTCGGCTTGATGTCCAGAGAAGGAGTTTATAAGCTGGACAAAGCTATGTCAAAAATATCTGAAAAGGGTAAGCAACAATATCTCACAATGTTGAAAGTTACACGGCATCTGTACCCAATGGTATCATGATCACGAGTAATCAAGACATATGGTTCACACATGGACATATGGAGGCGTGGATCTCATAGAAAAATAGAAAGAATGACCTTGTTATAATTGGGTCAATAAATATATTGACTTAAAATCTGGTTATCACCAAATACAGAGTCTCAGACAATAAACCGAGCAACTTGTAAGTCAGTATATTTAATATTTATAATCACGTTAAAAACAATAATATGAATTAATTTGAGTAATAAATCATGAAAAAAGAAAAGTAATACTTGGGCTTATGTATACAAATTTCTCCTGTCACCTTTAGTATTTGATCTAAATTTATATACTTTATTATTATTTTTAAATTTTATAAAAAAGAAATGAGATCACTTCATGAATCTTTTAATATATCTTTCGTGTATAGTTAGTTATTTAAATGAATTTACGCCCATTTTCAGAATTGCTCCTAAAATTAAAAAACGCTCTTAAACACTCAAATACATTAATTCCTGAGTGTTTCAAAAACCAAGCGTAAACAAAGCAATATTTTAATTACGTTTCCAGATGCAATCAAAGCGGAAACACTGATCTTCGAATGTTTGCCTTCAAAAGCAACAGCTCCAGCCGACATCGCTTGGGAATATGTTAACTGTCTTCATCTAAAGGATCCCAAGGGAAATTTTTCTTCGATCTCTATAATACGATGATAATTCGTTTATTATTTATTTATGTATGGGCTATCAACAGTTCCATTGCATTTTACGTCAACAATGAGATCGCATGGACAAGCTAAATGTCTACAATGGGTACAAAAGACAGCCACAGCAACACAAAATATACATATAAGTGAAATTTTATAAAATAGTCTTACTAAAATAATTTCAAAGACTATTAAAGTCAATAAATGCGCCATCTATTGATGCTTCAGTAAGTAATTTGCGTGTTTTTGTATAACAACGCCATCTAAGTAATTATATTAATACTAAATGTAAATACATTCACAGTATTTTTATTTAATTCAGATAACTCTCAATAGATGGCAGTCAAATATCTTTTATTATTTGAATTTTTAAAGTAAAAGCTATTCATTTATGTACAGCGTAGAAAGAGAATATTTGGGACGTAAACTATTCGACTCCGTTTTTTTTGCCGATTTCTAATACATATTTATAAAAAAACAGACTTGACATCTTTTACAGCATTGAGTTTCCAAATGACTCAAACTCAAAATAATGTAAATACATAAGCAGGCCTATATTTTTTCACCGGTTAGCAACCCTTTGAGAAATCGGCAGAGCATCGTGACGGACGATTCCTAAATACAATAAGAAGTGTAGAGACAGTATTCCTCTCCCCCCCGCCCCTCGAATTTGCTCCCAGCGGGCGCGGCTAGACTGGGCTGTGGCGAATTGATTACAGAACCCGCAGAAGAATATCAGAATTTCACACCACTTCCATTCCACTGCCTTTCATTCGTCATTCTATCATCCGGCCGCTGATAAGGTCGAAGTGTAGCCGTTTATTTAGTAAAAATCTACAATATAACCTTAAACCTAGATCCCGCAATCCCCCCCCCAATCCATACAAGTAGTCACCATGAGATTTTTAGTACAACACACACATCTCGCTCTTTCAACGCCTCTGTGTGGCTGTGACGGTAGTATAAGGGTTTTTAACCAAGTAAGAAAAAAACATGGTGGCTTTCTATACAAACACGTTATCACAAATATTAATATTAAGGTCCAAGCACCGGTATTGGTAGAGAGTTTGCAAGTAATAAAGTAGCTTGATTATTGATTTGTATTTTTTTTTTTTGGAAACTTTGCTGACGTATGTATAAAGCTATTTTGTGTGTGTTTTTAATTTATACATATTTTTGAAAAATCTATAACATAAAAATGAATCGCAAAATGTCTTGATAAGCGCGAAACTCGAGAACGGCTGAACAGATTTGGCTGATTTTTTTTTTGTTGTGTTTGATGAAGTTTGAGGAAGGTTATTACGGAGAGAAAATTTTTAAAAATTCCCTGCAACTGTCTAATAATAACACTTTTCTGTATTCTCATACAAAAAATTCGTAATAATATTTAAAAGTCAATTTGAATTTTAACACCACACTATAAAGTTTAAATGTCAGTGGACAGGTTCCGGGAAGGCAAAACAATTGAGTGACGTATAAATATTAATGTCAATATTTGTCAATTTTTATACATTATAGCATTAAGTACCTTCAAACAATTTTCAAAAAACAGCCGACAGGGGAGGCTATTAACATTAAAAAAAAACAATGTGACTTTGTTTTAGAGAAATAGGGCAGAACAAGGTCGGCCGAGACAGCTAGTATAAAATAAAAGTAAAATAAATAACTATAAAAAATCAACCTATCATTGTATAACACAAACGCATTGGGCCACTTATTTCAAACCGATTTTCCGCGTCCATTTTGAATGTTTGTAGCTGGCCGGGTCGCAATTACGGACTATCTAAATTACCATCTGCTGTTCTTTTGTTATATACGTACTAATATATATGTATACATTCAGACAGAGAGGTTTAACATATAACCTCACATATACATATAACTAGGTACCCAATGTTTATTATTTATCGTTCAGTCGTATGTAACGATGAAAGTGAAAAGATTTGTAAAAAATAATTTATTGCAAATCTAGGTGACGCTTTTCTTATTGAAGTTAATACATTTAGTTGAAAGTACAGTAATTTACATTTGATGGATTTACACTTGGATTTTTTAAAACAATTGAATGGAATAAGCTCTTGTAAGAGCCGTTCGTTTTGAAAGTGGTTTAAGTCATCTTTTATCAAGTTGGCACTTGTGACATTTATAATTTATGCTGAACTGTCAAAAAAATAAATTGGTACTGAAATATACTTAGTACATTTGAAAATTTTATAATTTATATCACGTACATTTTCCAAATAATATAAAAACGCAAAACCTTAAGTATTTCAAATTGAAGATAAGTGGACATAAGTCACTTTCAAAATAAACGGCTCATATGTAAATATAAGATATACAACATTAAAATACTAAAAGCATTTATATTACACAATACCTTTTAAAGATGGATATAGGATAACACTACATTATACTATGTTGTATGGTTTTCGTTAACACGCTCTAAGCACATTTAAAGTGAAAAGCACAATACTTTGCGATAAATCGAAGCTAGCAATATCACAATATAATTATAATATTCGAGTTTCATTGTATATTTTCCGGCAAATCGCTTTTTACGCGAATTTGAGCTTCGTGAGAAATACAAGCGACTCGCGTTGGGCGACAAACAAGTTAAAATGAATTTATCTTTAGTTGTGGCCTAGTGGGTAAGGAATCTGTATCCATGCGCAACAACACTGTTTTAAGTTCACATCCCGGCATGTTCTTCTGAGTTTTTCCAAGTTAAGCACAAATTTAGCCACTATATGCTCACCGGTCAAGAAAAACTTAGTGAGGAAGCCCACATGGGATCTAATAGAAATATCATGTGTACTAGTGCTTTGAGAAGAACGATCAGCTGCGCTACTGGTCGCGTTGGGCACGATATATAAGCGCAAAGTGGTTATAGCCACTAATGTATTCCTGCTCTTCTCTTAACCCATTTCGTCCCAAATGTCCAAAATTTTTACACAGTTTTCAACGCGATAACTTTTGACCGAAACGTCGCAATAAAAAATTGAAAAGTACCAATGAAGATGGTTTTTGATGTCCTCTTTCGAAATCCGTGGTCTATTATCGCCTTGGATTTTTCGATAAAAAGTTATGACCATTTTTTTGACAAAAACGCGATTTTTTCGATATTTTTCTTTAAAAATCGTATATTTTCACATCGAATAAAGTAGAATCGACCGTTGAAAATAATTGTAATCGAAAATTTTTTATATTTCCTTTTTCGCTGCGTTGGAATTTTTTGAAAAAAAAAACAAAATGGCGGTTCCAATATGGCGTTTTGACCGTTTAGGTCAAAAGTTATCGCGTTGAAAACTGTGTAAAAATTTTGGACATTTGGGACGAAATGGGTTAAGACATATAGCATGATGATAATCTGGTTATAAAAATATTTGTCAGTATCCCAATAATAGTGTTTACAACTTTTAAAGCTAGGAAGTTTTAATTTTAACGTGCGGTTCTACGATTGCCAAGGAAAATGGCCCGGCCTTGCCCTTGGCACTCGACAGGCGGGAGAAGGAACACCCCAGGGGCTTTAGTCGGTGCAACTCCGATACACCGGGGGGCAACCCTCATCGCCCTCTGAGGTCCGTTATGGATTTCCCCCGGGTTAAAAAAAGGTCTGCAATTGTCAGACTTTTTTATATGGAATGGTAAGCTCGTATAATAATGATTAATTTTAAACAATGACGGTAACATTAATATGAGAAACCTTTGCTTTGTGACAGTTTGTGTTGTGATATTTATCAATATAGGTACATGGAGGCAGTTATGTAGTATGAAATTATATGATCTATATTTACCTACATACCTAGCTATATTTTCTCTATATATCTAAGTATGAATAGAATCAGATACCTCTTTGTTGACGTTTTTTTTATTATGATAACATGTTAACCGATTTCGTCTTTGACGTCATTTGCAAATCACATCAAGTAGGTGCCGGCTGCAGCCCTATTCTGCGAAGGAGAGCTCGCTGAGGAAAATATTCGGAAGCAGTCAATTGCGTAGGATATATTTGGTGAGTGGATGCCAGCGCTTGCACAGACGCGCCCTCTCGTCCAAACTCTTAATCTAACTGAACGGGGAACCGACACAATTAGAGAGAAGTAGGATACAGTGCAGTGACGTGCATAGGGTGTTTTGACAAGGTAGGCAGAATTCGCGTAACTAATTTGAATATTATATCATTATGGTACATATTATATTGTGCTCATGGGAAAGATAAATGGCGTAAAAATAGAATAGACATGAATAAATAAATACATGCTTAATTTTTTTTGTTTAAATTTGTGTAAATTTATTGCAGACTTATTTATCGTTAGGGCATGCAACGCTTTCATGCATCTATGGAATGACCGCTACTGATACAGTATCTGGGTACTGATAACGGACCCCTGTTAGCACCTTAGGCCTTTCACAATGCTTTGCTGCCCCACCAGATTTTTTTATTGCCCTAGCATGGCAAAGTGAGTAGCTACTTTACACCTGATTAGGCAAGGAGCTGTACAGATATCGATAGTCACTATTAAAATACGAGAGGCTTCGTTAACAGTCGCCGAGACCATGCCGGCCTGCTCAAAATTCTTCACACTTCTTTTAAAAGACCCAGTACCTAGGAAGTGAACACCCTAACAGAGAGATCATACCACAGCTATATGGAATGACGTGCTGAAATAATTTGTAAAGATTTGGAAATTTGTCTTTGTAAAGCTCCAAGCAAGCTGGCAAAATACCTTGCAGGCCCGAATCTAAGGAGATCATGCCGGAGTCAAGGTATAGGGCCGGCAGACGAGCGCGTCACCCAACGTACCTTCTGAATAACATATCTAAGAAAAACGGGTCCATTTCTCCATAAAAATAGTCTGACATTTTGTAGAACAAAGAGTTCTACGTTTTGACGTTTTAAAAGTCAACTTAAAAATGTCATTAGATATAGTTACCACATCTTAAGTTATTCAAGGTTGAAATTTTTTTATTATTTCGCTTCCTATAGAATAAATTATTTTTACAAAGTGTTATAACACAAAATCTCTAAAAAATTGTGTTGTAAACATTTTACATTAAATCTATACTAATATTATAAAGCTGAAGATTTTGTTTGTTTGAACGCGCTAATCTCAGGAACTACTGGTTCGAATTGAAAAATTCTTTTTGAGTTGAATAGACCATTTATCGAGGAAGGCTTTAGGCTATATAATATCACGATGCAATTGTTAGGAACGAAGAAATAATGAAAATGTGAAAAAAAAACGGGGAAAATTATTCATCCTTGAGGGCTACCATTGCGTGCGCTGCAAAAACGGTTCAAGATACCAAAAATATATGTAAGAAAGAATTATTCCTCTTAAAATGATCTAAAAAAATGTCAGACAGTATATGTCTATCATTTAAGATTAAGTCACTAGAACCGTTTTAATGGTAAACAAATTTGGTCGAAATTAATGCATTATTTGTTAAGAGTTGTATCAACGTAATAATATTAATCTTTATCCAAATAAATGTGTTGTTGATTAAGAGTATTTAATTGTGAACAAAATTGTCTTTGACATCACTTAATTTCAATGAACATCTTAGAAGATATTACAAAACCTTATATAGCAAAACAACGTTTGCCGGACCAGCTAGTGAATTCATATAATCAAAAAACACAGCTAAAAGTAGGTACCTACTGGCGAGTACCTACTTTTATCTTTATTTCTCTGAGATGGAAGAACGAGTACCCGGATTGTCGTGCCCACAGCACACAAGTGTATAGACCGTCACAGCGACTCGCTTCGGCCTGTCACGTTTCACAATCAGTTGTTCATATACCTGGAGAGCTTCTGTTGTGGTACATGTTGCCCGCCATAGCGATGATGATACTTTCCATTATAATAAGAAGTAAATTGTCACTGCTTACCGTAAAAAGAGCTGGCGTAATATTATTTAGAAATAACCGTTTCGAACAATCTACTTATTTCAAATATAGAACCTATTTGTAACCCGCCCTTTAAGCTCCCGGATTGGCTACCGGTAACAATGTTAGACTGTGAACAGAAACACAGCTGACTCTTTCCCTCGCGGTAGAATGTGACATTTAATAATCGGATCTCCCTTTCTCTCGCGTGGATTAACAGCAAATTGCTTCTGGCTGTTTCCTACTCGGTTTTCCGTAATCAATTGAAGTACTAATGGTCATTAAAGATATTTGAAAATCGACTTTAGATCATTGAAATAGTGATGTGATTTGCTTGATTTTTGATAGACAGTTACAACGCTATTCAAACGTGGGTGTAGGTATAATTTTTTAACACAAAACTTTTTTCGCCAAATGCCGTAATGGCTAAAATGGCGTTAATGGCGGTGGCAGGTTTTTTCAATGCTTCCTCATGGACTTGTTTATAATTATTCTCTTATCTAGATTATATTGAAATACCGTTTTTAACACTATTCAAAAAGGATGCATCCATTATAGACCTAATTTAGCTCGTATCTACCTACCTAGGTATTAAATGCTACCTAGCTCAATTGAATTGATAATCAACACCTAATGATAACATATCGTCACGCTATATCCTTTTCAGGGTGAGCAGAGACACATTAGCGGCTGTATCCACTTACCCAACGTGACATTCCTATTAGATGTCATGCGGGCTTCCTCACGATATTTTCCTTCACCGGTGAGCATGTGGGCTTAAATCCGTACTTAATTATTTACTGTCAGCAAGCTACACGGCCATTATTTACTCACAACAATAGAATATTTCTAAGATGATTTTTTTTCAGAATGTCCTACGTTTGTGGCCTGGGACAGACCTTCACAACAAAACCGGGCTTGGTGGGCGAACGCAGAGGGCGCTCAGCCAGCGAAATTTATGGGTTGGGCGGCTACGCAAGGGCACCCCTGTGGGTACGGACCTCGACTTGGGCGGCCGTCCAGTTGAAAAACGAACCTAACGGTGATCTACCAGCGCTTCGGAAGCGACTGCCTTGAGAAGAAACGCCGAAAGAAACTCAAGGCTGCGTCGGAGTGAAAGACGTAATAACCTAAACACGTAAAATCAAATATAAGGACACATTTCATGTACCAATTTGTCTATTTGTGTTTGTGATGGATTAGTGGATAATGGACTGGTTTTTTTCAGTAAAACAGCTGGCCCTGGGTTCGAATTACGGAACATACCTCTGATTTTTCTAGATTACGTACGAATTTAGGCAATACATGCTCACCGGTGAAGGAAACACATCGTGAAAAATTATGTTACCCCTAACATATATATATTAGGTCCTTACATATGAAATTGGCGTTTTGTATGGGAGGAACAAAAAGTGGAATATTTTTTAATATAATATATTTAATTAATCAAAGTATGAACCATTATTTTCTATGCACTTTTGCCATCTCATAGGTATTTCATTGATCCCTTTACTAAAAAAACCAGTCGGACGGGAATCAATAAAATCTTTGAAGGCGATTTGGACTCCCCATCGGAGTTGAATTTTTTACCTTGCAAGAAGTTATCCAAATTTCGAAAAAAATGGTAATCTGTTGGAGCAAGGTCCGGGGAGTACGGAGGATGTCTTAGACTTTCCAATTGAAGCTCTTCTAATTTAGTAGCCGTCTATTGCGCAGTGTGTGGTCTAGCGTTGTCGTGAAGCAGCAGTGGCGTGGAGCGATTGACCAGCCTAGGTTGTTTAGCCGCTAGCTTTTCCATCATGATTTGCAATTGCTGACAATAGACATCAGCCGTAACAGTCTGGCCAGATTTGAGAAAATTGTAATAAACAATACCGGCACTAGTCCACCAAACGCTTACAAGTAACTTTATTGGGGTTAATTTTCGCTTGGGGCAGGATTTGGCTGGCTGGCCAGGATCCAACCATTGCGCTGAGTGCTTCCGATTATCGTAAAGCACCCATTTTTCATCACAGGTAATGATTCGGTTTAAAATACCTTCATTATTGTGCCGGTTTAGTAATGTAACGCAGCAGTCGACGCGCGTTTGCCGGTTTGCTTCAGTCAATTCGTGAGGTACCCACCTTTCAAGCTTTTTAGTCTTCCCAATTTGCTTCAAGTGAATTAAAACAGTTTTATCACTAACATCGCAGCCTGCAGCTAACTCGGACGTGGTTTGCGATGAATCCGCTTCCACAATAGCCTTCAACTCTTCATTATCAACTTGAGTCTCAGGCCGTCCACGGGGCTTGTTCTGCAGGTCGAAATTTCCAGAACGAAAACGTTGGAACCAAAAACGAACTGTGTTTTCTTTTGCAACACGACCGCCATACACATCATTCACCCTTCGAGTTGTTTCCGCAGCAATAGTGCCACGGCGGAACTCGTACTCGTAAATAATGCGATATTTTAAGTTTTCCATTTTGTAAAATGAGTGACGCAAACAGAAAAAAACAGAAGAAAAAAACAAATGAATGACGATCATCGAAGCACAAATACATGAGTCTATAGCTGTACAAATTTGAATTTGGAATTCCTTACCAAAGAGGAGAAATTTGTGATTAAAGTGGCCAGTACGAAAAACGCCAATTTCAGATGTAAGGACCTAATATATATATATATATATATATATATCAGGGATGTTACGGAGCTTCGACTCCGACTCCGATAAGTCGGAACTTCCGATCGTTATTACACCTTCGGTTCCGACTTCGGTTCCGAAACTTTTTAATCGGAGGTATTCATCGGAGGTCACCACCACTGTTGCAGTCAATTCATTTGATTTTACTTTATATGTTGTTGAAACATAATATCAATTAATCAAACAATCAGTGCTACTTAATTTGTAGAAGACATTTTTTAAAATTTAGATTAAAAAAATATGTTAATTAACACAAAAACAACCCTGCAGCAAATTTGATTTAATTTGTTCACTGGACAATGTTCACTGGAGGATAACGGTTTCTGATACATCCAACACTTTGTGAACAACAGCTTTTATTTGCCCAAGTTAGGTTGTGTTGTGTTGTGTTGTGTTGTGTTGTGTTGTTTTGTGTTGTGTTGTGTTGTGTTGACCCAACTTGATATACGCCGGCGATGCGCTTGAGGGAGCGAGCCGCCCATCTTATCCAGGCGAGAGCGCTGTGTGACCCCGGGGGTTTTAGTCGGTGCAAGTCCGACAACCAAAAAGCTCCCTGAGGTCCGTCAACAATATCCTCCGGGCTATCAAAAAAAAAAACCTGATATGCCCTTGGAAACAGTCTCGATCCTCAACATCTGTCTACACACGAGGGAGATGTAGAGGGAAATGGATTATGCTGTTGTCAATTCAAAAGTTCTGGCTTATACTTTCGAAGACATGTATTAATCCTGCACCATATTAAAATGGGATCCAATTTAAGATATAAGAAATAACATATCTTCACGCTATCACGCTATGTGAGCAGACATACAATAGTGGTTTTATCCACTTTGCGCTTAAATGTCGTGGACTACGCGACCAGTAGCTCAGGTAATCGCTTTCTCACAGTACTATGAAAATGTTAATAAGAAACAGCAATTTTTATTGTCTGTGTATTTGTAAATTTATCACTTTCTAATTAAAAAGGTTCACTGAATAATGTTTTTATTTGTTCTTTAATAAAACTATTTTATTCTGCCGTCACTTGTGACTGACATTGCCTCCGACTCCGACTCCGATAAATCAAATTTAAAAACTCCGACTCCGACTTCGGTTCCGATAAAACTGCCTCCGTTACATCCTTAATATATATATATTGTATATTTATAGTACCCGTACTAAGAATGATGATTAGCTGCGCTACTCGTCACATGGCATATAAGTCCAAAGTGGATGCACTTATGTATCTCTGCTAACCCCGTAAGAGATATAGCGTGACGTTTTTTTTATTATTTTATTTATATTTGCTTCACCAAGTTACCAGACCACCTAACAAGGCTTAACTGATAGTAAATTAAAATTTATTATGTGAAATTAATGAGTACGTAGGTGCCTCATGTTTATACGGCAATAAAATAGCAAATTGCGAGTTAGCATGCGTTCTACTAAGGTATTTATAGTCGCTACTCATTCCTGAGAAAACTATCGAATTAGAAAATAATTAGTAAACTTTATAATAACTAATAGGTTCCGTACATATCTATATATATAAAAATCAATTGATGTTCGTTAGTCTCGCTAAAACCCGAGAACGGCTGAAGCGATTTGGCTAATTTTGGTTTTAAATTAATTGTTGAAGTCCAGGAAAGGTTTAAAAGGCGAGTAAATATGGAAAAAATGCTAGGAATGTAGTAAAAAGAACCATTTCGATTTTCCACACAAACCGCTCTGTCCCCAGCTGTCAAACATATGATGTCAATCAAAACAAAACAAAGATATGCCTTCAAGTTGATTAGAGGTTGCATGTCATTAATGAAAATTATAATTTATACGCCAAGTAATCAAACAAAAAATAACCCAAAAATGTCCCATAAGGCATTATAGTAAAACTATCATTACTTTAGACATGACTTAAGTCTATCAATGCAATTTTATTTCTATTAGACTGCGACAGGCCAATAACTTTTGGCAGAATGAAACCTGACGGGGCAGCTATTAACATAAAAAAAACAATGTAACTTTGTTTTAGAGAAATAGCGCAGAACAAGGTCAGCCGGGACAGCTAGTTACTTATAAATACAATTAATAAATTAACAACTCAAAGCGTTTACACACTTTATTCGTCGTCCGTTATTTTCTATTTTTTTTTATTCTTGTCCGCACAGCAAGCACCTTGTCTTATGAAAAGCACAGTGCAATCCAAAATACGATTATCCAGAGATAACCGTTTGCTGGTAGACTCCGCTATTAGCTGGTACAAACAAATATCTCGCTTTGCCTAAAAAATCCAATAGCATGGACGAAGGGAAAACGCTCGCAGGAAAACCGTTTCACAATGCAATAACCCAACAATGGTGAGTCAGAGATTTTTTTACACTGGCTCGACACAGTGACTACAGAGTACCTGATGGTAAGTACAGTATAGTCCACAAACGAAAGCGTCTATCAAAGGATGGAAATCCATTGATAGTCTACATCGTCATATCGACCCACATATACCACGGCTGAAGGTCTCTAGGTATATGAGCTACTGGGTCACAAGCTGATCCCGAAATGCGACAGGCCAAAGCAAGTCACTATGACGGTCCTTACACTTGTGTACTGTGGTCATGACCCAGTTCGGGCAATCGCCCTACCACCAAAAAATTAAAACTCAGCTCTTAGTTCTAACTGAAATAGTTCTTTAAAGTATAGACATGATGACAGAGAGTCTTAATAAATTTTCGGCCTTTGATTGTGGCTTTCGTTTTTAAACTACTCTGTACTTACCATCAGATGTACTAAAGTCACTTTATCGAGCCAATGTATATATTTATATCTTACCAACATTATACACATATATATAATAATGTTTTGTATACAGAATCCTAAATGCAAACGATAAAGACGTGAAAAGATGTTTAAGATTTTCTTTTTGTTCGTAATTCATGCACGCGTTTCCAATAGTAAGAAAATATATAATTATTACCAGTTATTTGCATATTGACTAATTATTAACCATTATTGGATATTTTCCATGATTATCTTTAATTTATTAACAACAATATTATAGAAATACTTTTTCCAGCAGGAGAAAATGCTATTAGGCAGAAAATGCGTTTCCATCTTACCGGGCTTGAGGGGCGAGCACTAAAGTCAGCCAACGAGCCAACGATTTATGGATTTGGTGGCAACCCTAAGGGTAGGAATCTTGACTAGGAAATCAGCCAGAAAAAACCCTAATGGTGATCTACTAGCGTTTTGGAAGCGATTACCTTCAGAAAGCCGCAAAACTCAAAGCTAGGTTGTTGTAGAATTATAAACGCACCGGTATCCTTCGCCGGCAGGGCCGATGAGATCGGTCTCGTGCAGTAAAGTAAGAACGTATATGTAACAAATACTATATCTTTACTCCTATAAAATCATGATACAGTAATATTAGGCATGAAAACTTACCGCAATAAATATCCTAAATGCGTTTGGAAATATCATTATGAGCTATTTTATCATTTACATAATTTAAGCTAATATATAAAGATACGAAAATCGGGACTTTATTCTTAGAAAATAATAATGATACATAGCCCAACAGCGAGGCAAAAAATCTGGCCACAACAAAACAGCTATTGTGTACTGTCGGCCTCAAAATTTGCTCACTATTATCACATTTCAAAATCTGCTATATACCATAGCGTGTGTAAATCGATCAACATAATTAACTCCAAAACTATTTGAACATCGGAAAATTAAAAAAAAAACCTTATAACGCCGACGCGGTCACTGTTGACCCACAAACTTTTCCTTTAGACCAAGCAAAAATCAGAATTCTATCCAAATTTAGATCGATTTTTTTTCTTTAATTACTTTTAACTAATGTTTAAATGTGTGTTATTATTAACAAAAGTCACATGTCATTATTTATAGAGATATTAAGCGTTGAGCTTCAAACATTTTCACTCTTTGGTAATTGGTGTCTTTTTTCTAAGTACTTTACATATTTCAAAAACCATCTTAATTTAAAGTAACTAGAGAGCCACGCGGGCCAATTAATTGTATGAAAGGTTCGAAAATACTCGTCAAACGCGGTCAGCACTGATCGATGCGGCCCGAACCATCGTATACACCATTTTTCAAAAGTTATTTTACACTAGCTGATCCGGCAAACGTTGTTTTGCTATATAAGTTATTGTAATATCTTCTAAGATGTTCATTGAAATTAAGTGATGTCAAAGACAATTTTGTTCACAATTAAATACCTTAATCAACAACACATTTATTTGGATAAAGATTAATATTATTACGTTGACACAACTCTTAACAAATAATGCATTAATTTCAATCAAATTTGATTACCATAAAAACGGTTCTAGTGAGTTAATCTTAAAAGATAGACATATACTGTCGTGGGCATTTTTTTAGATCATTTCAAGAGGAATAATTCTTTCATACAAATATTTTTGGTATCTTGAACCGTTTTCGCAGCGCACGCAATGGAAGCCTTCAAGGATGAATAATTTTCCCCGTTTTTTTTTAACATTTTCCATTATTTCTTCGCTCCTAATAGTTGCATCGTGATGTTATACAGTCTAAAGCCTTCCTCGATAAATTGTCTATTCAACACAAAAATAATTTTTAAATTCGAACCAGTAGTTTCTGAGATTAGCGCGTTCAAACAAACAAACAAACAAACAAACCAACTCTTCAGCTTTTTAATATTAGTATAGATTCGAACCAGTAGTTTCTGAGATTAGCGCGTTCAAACAAACAAACAAACAAACAAACCAACTCTTCAGCTTTATAATATTAGTATAGATTAAGGACGGCCTGCATCATGAAATTTAAACCAAATATAAGCTTGCATAAAACGCTATTTAATTGAAACAGATTGGTACTGCCCTATCAAACAGTGAGGTACACACACGCACTAACTTCTTTCCACGACACCGGCGTCGCCGGCGGCGCTGACGAAGGATAGTTCAGTCAACTGCTGCCAACCGGTGCGTTTTCGTTCCGAGGCGCGGTTCCACTCCAACGCAACCTTGAGTTTCTATCGGCGTTTCTTCTCAAGGTTAGTCACTTCCGAAACGCTGGTAGATCACCCGTAGGAATAGTATTTTTATTTGGCTGGCGCTCCAAGTCGAGGTTCTTACCCACAGGGGTGCCCCTGCATTGCCCCCCTACCCATAAACTCGCTGGCTGAGCACCTTCTGTAAATGCCTTTCCCGGCAATCAGTAATTAGTCCACTTTAAAAATAAAAAGAAGCAAATTAGTTGGCTCTCAATGGTGATTTATATTTCACATTTACTAAGACTAGTTACCATTTACCTGGCAGTAGATTAAAGAGAGTCTGCTGCCTGGAAGGGAGTCGAAGCTGCTCGCGTCCGTAGGCTTTACCCTAGTTTCCCTACACGTGACTCCTGGGTGGTGCTAAACGAGCAGCAGCGAGGTGGTAGGGCGTCGGTGCCCGTCTGGATCGCGACCACAGTGCATGGGTGTAAAGCCCGTCATAGTGACCAGTTTCGGCTTGTCGCGTTTGGGGATCAGCTTGTGCATATCCAGTAGCTCATATACCTAGAGACCTTCAGCCGTGGTATATGTGGGCCGACATGACGATGTAGACTATCAATGGATTTTCGTCCTTTGATAGTCGCTTTCGTTTTTGGACTACACTGTACTTACCATCAGGTACTCTGTAGTCACTAAATCGAGCAAGTGTAAAAAAATAAAAAAAATAAAAATTCTGATAGATTAGTTGTTGCGTTATTGCAAGGTACAGTTACTATGAGTTATGATTTTATGGTTGATCGGGCATAATGCGGCTCGTATGTGATTTCTTATACGTACCATTAATGTTTTTAAGTCCAAGTGGCTAAAATTGTTTTGTGGATGCAATGTATGTACGACGTCATAAAATTATGACGTCGGTAGTTTTAAGTTCACTCGTGAAATAAATGTAAAGCCGTACGCTGCGTTTAATTTCGAGAGCTAATTAATAATCTTAAATAGTGATTGAGTAGGCCTGGACATATCAGTGGATAAAGGACCGGTACCCATGCACGATGACGCGATTGTAAATTCGAATTCCGGCTCCTACATCTAACTTTTCCTAGATTCCTAGTTTTAAATTAAAAGCATGAAGAGATATTTATTTAGGCCGGCATAATTACTGAGACTTTCGATTATTTTTCTTTATTGCTCACAGATATACTCCTATTTTTTAAATTTTATTACAAATGAAGCCAAAAGTGGCGAGGATGAGCTAGCTAAGAATAAAAGATGTTTTTCCGAACTAGGTGTCAAGATACGCTGGTCAGTAGCTTAGTGTTTTAATATAAGTTAACTGTTGAGACGAATCGTTCAAGGCGGCCCGTTTGAAGCGCGGCGGTGGGCTCAAAGAATCTTCGTAATTGGTCATCATTGGCCGGGTTCAATTCCATTGACTGGGTGGTTCTGTATTGTTTAAACTATTATTAATATCATAACGCTACGTCTATTCCGGAGTAAACAGATATATATGATGATGTCCTGGCCGGTTTCGGCCACGGCGACTGTTTCAACACCGATTAAGAAAGTCGAGGTCCAGTTTTCGGAAACAGTCAATTGTGCAGGAGATATTTAAATGCGTAACTGGACGCGCAGCTAGAAAAGCACTCTCTCGTCCGAACTCCCTCAGGCCCGATGGAAAGGAGAATCAGTACGATCGGGAGGGAACGGGATGCAGGTTTGGTCGAGTTTTCCTTCTCTGAACACCTGGTTGAATTGCGTTGTTCAAGAGATACCTTAGTCGCCTCTTACGACACCTCAGCAAGAAGAGGGGGGTGCTATTCTATTCTGCCGGCAGCCACCACAGATATAAGAGACCTTCTAAGGCTCGAGTGTGAATTATTTCGAGCTTATTTTTCGAATTATCTATAATCTTGTTACATTTAAAACACTAAATAAATACACTCCGACGTAGCTTGAGTTTTTTTCTGAAACACTTGTAGATCACGATTAGGTTCATTTTTCTGGCTGGCGACCCAAGTCGAGGTCCGTATCCACAGGTGAGCCCTTGCGTTGGCTCCTAACCCATAAATCACTGGCTGAACACACTAAGTGTTAGACTACCTTACCCGATGTAGTTGTGGAGATCTTTTCCATCAACCAATATATTGTTTTCTTACAATGCCTTGACCAAGTGACTACAGTGCAGGTGACTGTAAGTACAGTGTAGTCCAAAAATAAAAGCGATAGTAAAATGATGAAAAATCCGTTGATAGTCTCCGTCGTCATGTCGGCACACATATACCACGACTGAAGGTCTCTAGGTATATAAGTGACTGGATATACATGAGCTGATCCCGAAACGCGACGAGCCGTAGCGAGTCATTATGGCGGTCTTTACACCTGTGTACTGTGGCACGCTTTTGCAGGCGTGTTATATTTCCTACGTGTTTATTACGGTCGCTCACTAGTGAAAATAATAACACTTTCTGTATATCTATACCCATATATTTATCATTATTCATTTAATGTTTACATACATTAGCCTAATCATTTTATAATATAATTTTTACAATCCGAACCTTCATTTTTTTTTAATTTTTGCATTCAATCTGTCTATCATAATAATTCAAATCAAACTTCATATTTTTAATTTTTAAAATTCGATGTTCTCCTTTCTAAAATAAACTTATTTTTTTATTTATCGGCCAATTCCGACAAAAGTGCCAATGTATAACTAACTTACTTTAACCATTCATACAATCACTACAGTACTATGGACATGATCCAGTTCAGACAATAGCCCTACAGCCATAAAACTACCATAATCTTGCCGAAAAAAAAGACTTTTTTCATCAATACCACCATCAGATAAGTTTTTTTATATTAGCTGGACAAAGTGAGCACCACGCGCCTAATAGAACCACGAAAACCAGCGCTGCAGACTTCCTCTGTGGCTTTAAGCTGATGGAGGGCCCATTTTCGCCATGTTTATATGTTTTTGTATTTTCTTTTGTTTCTGTATACTGTTTGTCTTACTGTATTTAAATTATTAGTTTTATGTAAGTTATGGCGATATAAATACATTTCATTTCATTTAATATCAATAGGAAGCATATCGACAGTTACTAAATTCACACGAGCCCTCCATATACCACGTCTGAAGGTTTCTAGATATAGGAGCACCTGGACAAGCTATTCCGGAAACACGATAGGTCAAAGCAAGTCACAACGAAAGTCTTTGTACTTATATATGCAAGCAGACCGACCAGTCGTTCTAGAAAACATTAGAAGGGTCCTATACCCAGCAGTGGACATCCAACGGCCGATATAATGATGATTATGTAATGAACGTGGGCACTTACGGCTGTTTTATAAACGTGGATTATATTTCCAAAAACTTTATAATAATTTAGTTCTTTTTTGAGTCATCGGTTAAATACATCTGTTAATATTAACGTCGTTTTAAAAACAAAGATCACACATTGATTATAAACACACCTGCTAATTCGCATCACAATTACCGCCAAGCACGCGTATGAAATTTAGCTTTTACCAGCGATTCTCAAAGATTTATGCACCTCTTTACTTGAAACTATGTTTCTTTCCAACGAGGTATTTTGTTGGTAATTGGGAAATGCATTTATAACTACCCCGGGGCTTAAGAGAATGAACAATGAAGGTGCTCAGCCAGAGATTTATAGGTTGGATGGCAACACTAGAGCACCCGTGTGGAGACGAACCTCGACTTGGGCAGCCAGCCAGGAAGATAATGCCTAACGGTGATCTACTAGCGTTTAGGAAGGGACTACCTTGAGAAGAAACGCCGAAAGAAACTCAAGGCTGGGTTGGAATTTTGAACCATGGTATTAAGAAATACGTTGGAAGAGAATCTACAATAGTATAAACCTCGTGGACAATAGTGAAGCAACACATTTTCTACTTTTTCGTAACGTCATTTATGATTGTATTGTTCTAACGTACTTTTTTTTCTAACACTATAAAATTCGTTAATACAAGTAAGACACAGAAATACCATAACTTTAGTAAAATTTGAAAATCACGCAGCCTTATCTCTCACCATATCATTAGAATGTCGTGTTCTTCTAAATCATAATAATGTATCCCTTTCCGGATTGGCAGAAATATATTAGTGACTATATTTACTTTGCACTTATATGTAGTGCCCAACGTGACCAATAGCTCAGCTTCTCGCTGTTCTCACAGCATTAGTACAAATGATATTTCTATTAGATGTCATGCAGGTTTCCTTACAATTTTTTCCTTCACCGGTGAGTATGCGGTGCCTAAACCTGTACATAATCTGGAAAAACCTTGATGTACGTGCCGGGATTCAAACCTACGATCTCTCGCGTTGCCGCGTATGGTCGACAGTACTTATCCTAATGTTATTCTTTTTTTTTACACTGGCTCGACATAGTGACTACAGAGTACCTGATGGTAAGTACAGTGTCGTCCAAATACGAAAGCGACTATCAAAGGATGGAAATCCATTGATAGTCTACATCGTCATGTCGGCCCACATATACCACGACTGAAGGTCTCTAGGTATATGAGCTACTGGATATACACAAGCTGATCCCGAAACGCGACAAGCCGAAACTGGTCACTATGACGGGCTTTACACCCATGTACTGTGGTCGCGATCCAGACGGGCACCGAAGCCCTACCATCTCGCTGCTGCTCGTTTAGCACCACCCAGGAGTCACGTATAGGGAAACTAGGGTAAAGCGTACGGACGCGAGAAGCTTCGACTCCCAATTCTATTAAAGTACATATTTATTAGCTTCCTTTATTGAGCATGTATTTGGTTTTTTATACTTTTCTAATTTTATAATATCAACTATTTAATACTACTTCATATAATTTACAAACTCTTTTAATTCCAGGGTACGAGTGATGAGGATTGACAGGAGCTGGCCGCCGGGCGGCGTCTGCAAAGGAGGCATGTCCAGTAATTATCCGAAATATCAAACTGTCTTCGAATGTGCGCCGGTATCGGTTAAATCGGAAATTTCGTTTTGCAAGCTGACAATGCGACCAAATTATACGATTAGAGTGCGCTCAACACAACGTACTGACAGCGCAGAGTCGCTTTTTTATTTCATATATTTTAAGGGTTCCTTGTCTTGAAAGCCAAAAAGCACTTATATCGACGTGTGAAAGCTGCTTTAAGGGGATATTCTTCTCTAGAGGCCCGAATTTCGAGCATTTTTTGGCAAATGATAAAAAAAGCAATTGATATTTTTACTATACATTTTTATATCATTTATTTATTTAAAAATATTACAAATATCAATTTTATTAAATCGGTTGATTAGAACGTGAAATATTGTGGATACCAAATCGAAAAAAGTAGTTTAAAGAAAAACACGTTTTAATTTGTACGTTAAATTTCAGGCAGCGTAACTGATAGAATAGTATGTATAACTTACATTCTCTTAATCAGCCATCGCAGCTCCATACATTGGGCCATCTTCTACTTCATATAGATTGTTTTCAGCATTTCTCTCTTGATAACGAACAGATCTTTCTTCTTTTGAAGCATCTGAAGATCGAAACTCAGACTGTTAAATTCGTACTAACTTACGTATACGTATTAACGTAATTCGTATATAACTTCGGAAATAATTTAAAGTTTGAAAAATCCTTTTAGGAGTATATATTTGAATATGTAAACTATCGGATTATTTTTTTTTATTTCTAGAGTAGAATACCCCCTTAAGCGACATTTTCCAATAATAATATGTCGTCACGCTATATCCCTTTCGGGGTGAGCAGAGTTGCATTAATGACTGTATCCACATTCCGCTTATCTATACTAATATTATAAAGCTGAAGAGTTTGTTTGTTTGTTTGTTTGTTTGTTTGAACGCGCTAATCTCTGGAACTACTGGTTCGAATTGAAAAATACTTTTTGTTTTGAATAGACTATTTATCAAGGAAGGCTATAGGCTATATAACATCACGATGCAACTATTAGGAGCGAAAAAATAATGGAAAATGTGAAAAAAAAAACGGGGAAAATTATTCATCCTTGAGTGCTTCCATTGCGTGCGCTGCGAAAACGGTTCAAGATACCAAAAATATATGTATGACAGAGTTATTCCTCTTAAAATGATCTAAAAAAATGTCCGCAACAGTATATGTCTATCTTTTAAGATTAACTCACTAGAACCGTTTTTATGGTAATCAAATTTGGTCGAAGTTAATGCATTATTTGTTAAGAGTTGTATCAACGTAATAATACTAATCTTTATCCAAATAAATGTGTTTTTGATTAAGAGTATTTAATTGTGAACAAAATTGTCTTTGACATCACTTAATTTCTATGAACATCTTAGAAGATATTACAATAACTTATATAGCAAAACAACGTTTGCCGGATCAACTAGTATATCATATTTACAGGCGGACCCTTGGCCGCGTAACACCAATCTCTGTCACTGTCTTCTGTCACAATGTTTTTGCCCAAACTGTCACAATCGGACGTGCCGCTTGGCAGCGTTGCGCAGTTGCATACATCGGACGGCGTGCCATATTATAGCACACAGAGCGGTACATCGCGGCTGGAAGCCGTTATACGTCATTTAAATGGGTCTTCGCGCCGCAGCGGCATCCCTCAATGCAGACTGGTATTAAAGGTGTGTCGGAAAAGACTACGGAGAGGTCCCGCTGCATCGCAACGAGCAGTGACGTCTATAGGATATTTGGACAGGGTAGGCAGAATTCAGTTAATTAATTATAATATTATATTATGATAGTAAATATTATATTACTTTCATAGGAAAGAAAGATGACGTAAATATAGAATAGATATGAATAAAAATGGTTCCTTTATTTATTTAACTGTAAGAAATTTATTCCAGACTTATTTATCGTAAGGGCATGCAGTGCTTTCATGCATCTATGGAATAAATGCTACTGGCAACGAGTATAACCCTTCTCTGGCTTGTCTCGTGAAGGCCTAGTCCGGTGCCACGGTGCTATTCCTATCCCTTTCCTTTCCCAAAACTGTTTCAATTATTTTTTATCAAGCAAACAGAAATAGAATGAGTTAATAGAACTGCGTTAATAAAAGTAGGGAATTAAAAGAAACAAAGGTTAGAAAAAGTGGACTACAGCTGCCATATTTATGAATATCAGTATTTCCGTCTATTGTGTCATATATAGTCTTCAGCCATTAACCTAACAAGAGCCCAGGACGCTAACAAAGCTAATTTACTATGTGTTTAGCATAATAAAGAAACGTTTTAATAAATTAACATAATATTCAATGCATAAATGTTCTACATTCTTCGATATTTCTACCTATTATAGAAGTATCATATTTATAAATGATAACTGGGTTTTGTGCAAGTGCCTACTACGGTACTTTTTTTTTATATTTTTTGTTTTCAAAGAAACATACAGGAATATATAAACAACAAACATACACAAAAAATATACATAACCGAGCAAGGTTACCACAAATAAATACAAAACAAAAATCAAGCTAAGAGACATAAAAAAATAAGAGAAAACTAATTAATTATATAAAGAAAAACAAATACCTGCAACAAAGAAAAAAAAACTGGCTATTTTTTATAATTTACAAAACGAGAGAGAAGGTTAAAATATGTATCTAATAATTTATATTAGACACTTCGTATCCTTATTCTAGTTCGACACAGTGACTACAGTTCACCTGATGGAAAGTAAAGCGCGGTACAAGAACAGTAGCGACCGCCACGGGACAAGAATCCCCTGAAAGTCACGGTAGTCATATCAGTCCATCTGTACCATGAAAGAAGGCCTCTCTTTTTTAATTAGAAAAATATCTTCATAGGACCGTCCCGGCTGCACAAGGGAGTTGCAGCCGGGATGTTTTTTTTTACACTGGCTCGACATAGTGACTACAGAGTACCTGATGGTAAGTACAGTGTAGTCCAAAAACGAAAGCGACTATCAAAGGATGAAAATCCATTGATAGTCTACATCGTCATGTCGGCCCACATATACCACGACTGAAGGTCTCTAGGTATATGAGCTACAGGATATACGCAAGCTGATCCCGAAACGCGACAAGCCGAAACTGGTCACTATGACGGGCTTCACACCCATGTACTGTGGTCGCGATCCAGACGGGCACCGACGCCCTACCACCTCGCTGCTGCTCGTTTAGCACCACCCAGGAGTCACGTGTAGGGAAACTAGGGTAAAGCCTACGGACGTGAGCAGCTTCGACTCCCTGCTGTGTGCTGGACTCTTACCAGCTAAAAACCCCAAGGTGACTTCTTCTGCGAATTAGTGGGGACTGCGGGTCCTGTAATCTATTCACCGCAGCCCAGAAGGCCTCTCTACTTTGAGCTACTTTCAGCGTTTCAAAGTAGAGTCGCATTCGAAATTCTAGTAGATCACCGTTAAGTTCTTTCTCTGCTTGGCCGTGCAAGTCGAGGTTCGCAGCCATAGAGGTGCCCTTACGTTGCCACACGAAGCATAGTTCGCTGGCCGAGCACCTTAAGTGCTGGCCCATCTCGCCCGATGAAGTTCGAAAGGCATCCACGACCAACAGCGTAATGTCCTGCCAAAAATAAAATCTCTAGGTGTATAAACAACTGTACACGTTGATACCAAAACCCGTGAGGCCGAAGCGAGTCATTATGACGGTCTTTGCTCTTGTGCACTGTGATCACGACCCAGTCAGAGCAATAGCCCTAGAACCCTTGACAAATAAATTTTGAAAAATTGTTTTAAAATGGAAATGTCTTCAAAAACTCATAAGCAATTATATTTTTATAAACCTACGATCGGAAAATTAAAAACAAAAGAATTGAAAATAAATAATTTAAAGAAATGATAATAAATAAATGATAATGTACGAAATATATGATAATGGTTGAAATTTTAAATTAAAATTCGTATTTCAAATGAAAAAACAGGATTGTTTACGTTCATTGTATGAACTCAGGTCGTTAGGGATATAGGATTTCGGATATCGAACATCAAAAACCTTTTCGGATATTCAATTTCTTATATATATCCAGATAATTCCGGTTAAGAATTTGAACTATCGGGTACAAACAGACTTGTTTCCGTAACTCGACGTCTGGGTACGCCTATCTTGTACAAGTTTTGATAAGATTTAAGGTATTACGTGTTTTGTTCAATTATTAATATTAAAAATATTATTATTTTTTTATAAAAAGCTCGGTCCAACTGGGACCAACTCAATATGAATCAATCTAAGCACAGTCTTAACAATAATAAAAAATATAATTTTAATTTGTTATTCATAGAAAAAAACGTGTTTTAATGTTACTTTATTTCAATATGATGATGATGATGATGTCCTAGCCGGATTCGGCCACGGCGACTGTTTCAACGCCGATTATGAAAATCGTGGTCCAGTTTTCGGAAACAGTCAATTGCGCAGGAGATATTTAAGCGCATAACTGGACACGCAGCCAGAAAAGCACTCTCTCGTCCGAGCTCCCTCAGGCCCGATGGAATGGAGAACCAGTACGATCGGGAGGGAGCGGGATGCAGGTTTGGTCGAGTTTTCCCTTCTCTAAACACCTGGTTGAATTGCGGTGTTAAAGAGATACCTTAGTTTCCTTTTACGACACCTCAGCAAGTAGAGGGGGGTGTTATTCTATTCTGCCGGCAGCCACCACGGCACAATTCAATATAATATCTACACATTGTTTTATATTTATCGTTTTTGTCATTTTTTGACTGTTAAATGTCTCTTTCTTTATTTATTTATTTTCTTTCTTGTATCTGAAACTATCTGAAATATTTATATCGGATATAAATGGATGTGGACATTCATAGCATCTCTAAATTATGGTATAAACAGTCCGAAGCGTGCCCTGCACAGGAAATCGGTCCGGTTTTGCGAACAGACTTCGCTTCTCAAAGTACCATTAGAAAAAAAATTACAAACAACTTTTTTATTTTATAATGTTAATTAAGTTACATTTTTCAAAGGAATAGTTGCGTTAAGCATGCAATATTGGACTTAAAGTTTGAGTTAAGTTGACAGAGAGATATTTCTTAGGTTGAAAAAGGGGTTTCCGTCCGCTATATAATGTTACATCTGGACAAACTTTAGGTTATAAATAAAGCAACCTTCAATGTTATAAGACAATTTATTATATTGTAATTTTTGTATATTATAGAGATTTGCCGATATTTCTTTAAATTTAATTGACCGATTTCGGTCTTTTAAGCTTGTAAGCTTGTAAAAAAGTAAGCGCTGGCTGCAGCCTTATTCGGTAAAGGTGAGTTCGCTCATGAATATATTCGGAATCAGTCAATTGCGCAGGATATATTTGGTGGGTGAATGCTATCACAAACGCAACCTCTTGTCCAAGAATGTTTTAAGATAATGGGATAGGGAATCGACACAACCAGGGAGAGGCAGGATGCAGTTACAGTATGGGAACTGTTGACTAACCCCTATCAGAATCCTAGACCTTTCGCAATATCTTGCTGCCTTGCCAGAATCTGCGGTAGACGAGGCTGCCATTAGCACGATAGAAGTTGAATAAAGCGTCAATATTCTTGATGAATAGCGATAAAACATCGGGCAATTCGCCTCAACCAGGGTTCAGCTATGAGCCGACGTGGTTATCAGGGCGTAGCCGCTGTGTGTTGCAGTACATCTAGGAACCATTGGCTAGAGTTCATGGAAACCAAGGAGCTTGAGTGAGAAATTGATTTCCCACTACGTATCGTGATGTCGTACGATCATATTTATTTATTTATTCACAATCATTGAACAGCGCATACAAACAAATTACATACGGCACAGTTAACAAGCTGTGCCAATTACACAATGATAATATTAAAAAAAAAACTTCAAAGAAAATAGCAATAAGAAATAAATGTGTGTGTGTGTGTGTGTGTTTTTATATACTAGTTATAATAAAGAAATGAGGCGTCAAGTTTTGGGAGTAGAATCTGCTCGCGTTCGTAGATTTTACCCTAGTTTTCCTACACGTGTGACTCCTGGGTGGTACTAAACAAGCAGCTGCGAGGTGGTAGGGCGTCGGGGCCCGTCTGGATCGCGACCACAGTACATGGGTGTGAAGCCCGTCATAGTGACTCGCTTTGGCTTGTCGCGTTTCGGTATCAGCTTGTGTATATCCAGTAGCTCATATACCTAGAGACCTTCAGTCGTGGTATATGTGGGCCGACATGACGATGTAGACTATCAATGGATTTCCATCCTTTGATAGTCGCTTTCGTATTTGGACGACACTGTACTTACCATCAGGTACTCTGTAGTCACTATGTCGTGCCAGTGTAAAAACAAAACTGCTAAAACGATTTTTCGTACAAATTTACTTAATAGTTCTAATAGTAATTTGAAATGTTTGTATCAAATCAAATGTGATACATGAATTTTTTTCTTTTTTGCTTCTTCACTCTAGAGTAATAATTTAAATACCTTATAAGAATGTGACTGTTAAGTCAAAGATTAGCTATAAGTTTTAATAAATAATTGAGATTTGAAAAAAATACGTTATAGCGGGTTTTGAAACTAGACGCCTCAAATACCGGTTACAATATTATTATAAACCCTTTTTGCTATCGGTACCCAATTATAAAGCTACTCGCGGCATTACTCGGCAACTTTGCAATATTACGTGTAAGTATAATTCCTATGGTTTGAACGGTAGCCATCCGTCAGGAAGGCGCGATAGGCTACTGGCCTCTTATAACGCCTAACCTTACAGTGTAAAGGTTACATCACACCTGGAACCTTTTGACCGTCATTTTGACCACCTCTACTATATGTCGCAGTAAAATAGATATATTACGGATTTCGATAAAATTCTACTAAAGAATTGAAGAATTTTTTTTATGTTTAATTTTTTTTATGCTTGTCATAGCGACTATACTGCATCTGATTGAAAGTACAATGCAGTTCAAAAACCATGTACGGTTATTAAGAAGCACCTGCCAATATCTTTAAAGCGATTTTTTTTTACCAATTTGCATGTATTTATTTTCTCCAAAATGGTTGCAATGGTTTTGACGAATTTTTGTATTTAGATTGACCTAGATAAGTGTCATGTCTGTGATAATTTTATCGAGAAATATACTTTTATATTAGATGTAATGTAATTTGCTATTGATAGACACCAATACTTATAAATTCTATAAAAATCTAAGTAGTGTTGCCAGCTCAGGGTTTTCAATAAAACTAAAACGGTATTACTAAACTTGATTTACTCAAATACAAATGTGAACGCTAATCAGTTCACAAAACACTGCACTAAATGTCGCACTTTTTAAATGTCCCGCATTTGAAATTATCGTGTTATAGCGGAGCGGCAGGTCCTACCAATTGCATAAAAGATTCTCCAACGATCTCGTATATTACAGCGTTTACGTTAGGCTGCAGCGACACTTCTAGAAATCGCTCTCTATTCTCCAATAGATGACACCACTGATGGTTGTAGTTGTGCTATTCGCCACTAGATGGCATTACAAACGGTGGTTCATCTACTAAACAATAAAGGTACTACCTAATCCTTATTCCGTAACAATAGTATATCAAAAGCTACGAATTTTTTTAACAGTAAAATGTCTTATATAGTAAATAATTTTTGTCACAGATTAAAACTTTGTTTAAGGTATAATTAAAAAATGTTATCAAAGTAATTAGATTGCTGAAATGGAACTGGCCAGGACATGTGTGTAGAATGCAAAACAGCCGGTGGACAAAGAAAGTATCAGAGTGGATACCTAGAGACGGACGAGAAGCAGAGGACGACCGAAGACAAGATGGGCAGATATATTTATAAAAAAAACAGGGTCTCCTTGAATGAGAATAGCCAAAAATAGAGACCAATGGAACGTGATAGGGGAGGCCTACGCCGCGGAGGCGACTACTACAAAACATATTAAAAAAAGTATACGAGTATAGTAGTTAATAGCACTAATAAGCAAGAATAGCATGGAAAAAAGATGTATTAAAAAAAAGGAGTAGAAATAAAGGCTTATATTATTTTTCATTTTTGAAGTGAAACTTCTATAGAATCGTTGTGATTTCAAACCGGATGCAACGGATTTCGACAGGTAAGAGACACAAATACAAAAATCAGTGAGCCAGAGCGAGAGAGCAAATGTAGTGTTCCATTTGATTCATTATTTTGACATGCTATACTGTGATATGTCTGCGGCATTGGATCCAACAGCAAAAATCGTCAGGCAAACTGCATCCTTGGGTGCGAGTTCAAATCTTTAACAAATTCAAAAAAATGTGTGTGTGCGATTAACATAAGATAGAAATTTTTTAAACAAATAAACTTTGTAATTATCCTACTCTTGTTATATATATTTATCTCATTCTTTTGTCGATTTATTGAAGTTTCATTTCTACTGTGTGTGAATCGCACACACACCTTTTTTTTATTAAGGTAAAATTCATTTTCTAATAAGGCCGTAAGTATTGTAAACTCACTTAAAGAAATTAAAAGATGGATATTATTTTATTCAAAGACCACCTCAGCGTTTTTATGCCCTTAAGCAAGTGGGCGGCAAAAAAAGATGTAAAAAGGTGAGAAGTCTTACGGGTGTAATACATTACACGACTTGAGTACATGGTCGGGACAAATCGAGGGGTTAACGACACAATCGGCGACAATGGTTTTCAAAAGTGATTCATCCACAATAGTCGAGTAAAATATTTAGTCGAGTGTTGTAAATGAAGAAAGAAATAATTTATATGGCACACAATACATGAGAATAGGTTTATTACGGTAGGAAACAGTAAAAGTAAATATCATGTGTTATGATGATATGCACAAGGGAAGTTAGCTCAGCATATGCTCGGCAATTAGCCAGCCTCTCAGCGTTGATTTTCAGCTGTCCAATAAATATTTGAATACTCAGAAGACGTAATATACTACTGGTGTAGGGTAACAAACATTGTTTTGGAGTCACAAAATCATCGTTGATTGAGTCTAATAAAAACCAAACGTCATAATTATACCATGTATTGATAATGTTGACCTTTTTGTGACCTTTACAAGAATTTCCTTCACAAGGGACGATTGCAAGGTTTTTAATTAGTAATTATATCTCGCAGGGTGTAAAATGCATGGTAAATTTCCGATACATCGATACAAATTAGCATTCTCGATTATATCATAAGTGTGTAAATTAAATTCAATTACCTACGAACTATGAATGTTATTATTTTATAATCACTCGATAAAGTAATTACACTGTCTGGCGGAAAGTATAATGTTGGCCAACAACAGCGGCAACTGCCAAGGGACTGGAATACATTGCAAGTTGCCGTTGCTACGCGACTACTACAATGTAGCCTTGAGTTTCTTTCAACGTCTCTTCTCAACGCAGTCTCTGACTAGACTCTCTAGACTCTAGACTCTTTCTCTGGCTGGCCCAACAAGTCGAGGGTCGTACTTACAGGGTGCCTTTGCGTTGCTTCCCAACTCATAACTCGCTGGCTGAGCACGTTTAATGCTTGCCCCTTACGCCCGATACATGTGTAAACACCGTTACCAGGCAACAGTATTAGGTCCTGCCGAAACAAAAATACTCGTCTTTAAAATGTTATATCTTGTAACACATGTATAAAATAATGTTTTTTAAGCCGTGGTGGCTGCCGGCAGAATAGAATAGCACCCCCCTCTTTTTGCTGAGGTGTCGTAAAAGGCGACTAAGGTATCTCTTTAACACCGCAATTCAACCAGGTGTTTAGAGAAGGGAAAACTCGACCAAACCTGCATCCCGCTCCCTCCCGATCGTACTGGTTCTCCTTTCCATCGGGCCTGAGGGAGCTCGGACGAGAGAGTGCTTTTCTGGCTGAGCGTCCAGTTATGCACTTAAATATCTCCCGCGCAATTGACTGTTTCCGAAAACTGGACCTCGAATTCCTTAACCGGTGTAGAAACAGTCGCCGTGGCCGAAACCGGCTAGGACATCATCATCAATGTTTTTCAAATGTTGATTATATCTCCATTAAAATATTTTATTAAACTTTAGAAAGACATGATACTATATAAAAAAAATGTTCCTCAATTGAATCATTAATTTATAAAATCAATAAATAGATAGTGTTTGAAGTGATAGGGCTATTACCCGAACTGGGCGGTGACTACAGTATACTTGTAAAGACCGTTATAGTGACTTGCTTTCATCTGCTGCGTCTCGGGATCAGCTTCTGTATGTCCAGTAACTCAACTACCTAGAAACTGCACTCTAGAAATCTAGTATATCATGAGTCGGGGTTTATGTGGACCGAAATGAGAACGGGGTTTGTCATTAGGTTTTCGCCCTTTCTTAGTCGAATGATGTACAACGTCCATTGTCGATTTGTTTGGCATTTAGTCCATTGGAAAGAGCACCTCGAGATAATCAACACGTTTTAAAATTATAGCCGTATGATAAATAGGACCCCAGAAATCTAGTGTTCAAGTTTTATCCTAGATCCGTCGTAACAATAACATATCCAAACACACAAATCTTCATAATATCACTTGAATCCTTTGCACGAGTCGAACAACTTATGCCTGTAGTTAGAGTTGGTTACAAATATTTCTCAGTACTAAAACTGACAATAGGGGATTAAAAATTAATGAATATAATCGATGTGTAAAATTATTGAAGGTTAAAGACAATATAATAATTATATTTACTAGAAATTCTGACTGAAATTTTAAAATAGATCATTTGACGTTTCATGGTATGTTTGGTGATAAACCAGCGTGTTTGTTTATTGTTACCGCAGACAAAGTCAGGTGCAAAACGTACTGCGCTTCCAAAATGAAACTAGACGCAAAAAAGTTTAGCAGGAATTTTTTAAAAGCAATTAGTAATTGCTAAATTTATTATAAAATTTATGTTCATGATAATTCAAAATTGATAAATAATGCAAAAATAATAAAGATTACGATATTGATTGCGTGTAATTGCATCGCAATGGTGATGAGGCAGGTGATCATTCCGTGCCACGAATTCTTAATGAAAACTTTATAAACCGACCCATGAAGTAATATTTAGGATTCCGTATGTAATTATTAATTAATGATATTCTTGTGTTGTTCTTCGGCGTATATCTCAACACGAGAACACCACATGTGGATATTTTCCACGAGAGCTGCGGGTCCTTCAGGAAGAAAGCAGTCCAGGCTATCGGACCGTTTTCAGGCAGGGACAGTTAACATACACATTTATACACACACACTAAGTCACATACACAAAGTACACAACCACACTACATATTTCACATATAAATTTTAATAACTTCATAACTTTTTATTTCATAACAATTATTTGAATTGCATTTAATGCTTTCATACAACCTTGTTACACAAATCATCTTGGTTAATCCGATTTTTTGTACGTTTTCCTGTATTCATAAAAATATATAATGTAGATTTGTGAATAAATAAATAAAAAATAAATATGGCTGCCTACTGCCATTTCAGCTTGCTAATACGGAGAGCTATGTCGACAACTTTGGCTCTCGGATAACCTCATTACGGACTTTATCCTTCAAAGAGATGCTCAACATAGCCCGCATCATTGCACGCTGAGCGACCTTAAGCTGCTGGGCTAGCCCAACCATTAGTGTCCACATTTCATCTACGTACGTCATAACTGGTAGGACGGATTGATTGAATACTTTGGTTTTCAAGCATTCTGGAATGGAAACCGAAAAGACCCGACGCAATTTTCCAAATGCTGCCCAACCCAACCGAATTCTTCTTCTGACTTCCCCCTAGAAGTTGGTTTTACTCAACTGCAGTGATTGCCCCAGGTATACATACTTTTGAACAACCTCAAGTTAAAAGCCCTTGATGATAATGGGACGATAATATAATAGGACTATCTTTTGCCTGCGGCTTCGCTCGCGTTAAGAAGTATTAAAATTAATTAGATATCGTTTTTTGTGGCTTTACTTTTGTTTAGCTTGTGTAAAAAATTAGGGCCTAATCTGTCATTAGGCGCTGAAACTATCAAGCTATTATATTATATTATAGTCGAAAATATGAGAAGATTTATACAAACTTTCATCCCCTATTTTATCCCCTTGGGGGTAGAATTCATCGAAATCCTTTCTTAGCGGATTCCTTCGTCATAACATCTACCTGCATGCCAAATTTCAGCCCGATCCGTCCAGTGGTTTGGGCTGTGCGTTGATAGATCTCTATGTCAGTCAGTCAGTCAGTCAGTCAGTCAGTCAGTCAGTCAGTAAGTCAGTCAGTCATCCAGTCAGTCACCTTTGAGTTATATATATTTAGATTCCTGTGCAGCGTATAGTGGAAGAGTTTGAAACGAAACGTACGCTAGACCTGGATGAACAGCACAACTGAACAGAGTCCCTCAAGTCCACTGCCCGGCTATTGTATTATAAAATAAATGAAGGAACCCTAAGTAATAATTTATTACAAATAAATAACATTTCTTGAACTTTTAAGAGACTTATATTAGGCAGGTTAAGTTTACTTTTATATAGTAACGTTAACATATAAAATATATTTATTTCTAAAGGTTTTATTGTCATTAAGTGAGTATTTTCTACGTAGGTGGCGGATAGTTAATTCGCTATTATGGAATACGCAATTAATAACCCTTGTTACCACGGCTTCAGTAGCAACCGCTCTAAATAGAACCTTGAAACACTATACTATGCACTAGTTTTTTTACCTTAACATGATTTACTGACCTGATATATATTATAAACTAGCTGTCCCAGCAGACCTTGTTCTGCCCTATTTCTCTAAAACAAAGTCACATTGTTTTTTTTAATGTTAATAGCTATTGGCCTGTCGGCTGTTTTTTGAAAATTGTTTGAAGGAACCTGGCCTTAATGCTATATGTATAAAAATTGACAAATATTGACATTAATATTTATACGTCACTCAATTGTTTCGCCTTCCCGGAACCCGTCCACTGACATTTAAACTTTATGGTATGGTGTTAAAGTTCAAATTGACTTTTAAATATTCTTACGAATTTTTTGTATGAGAATATAGAAAAGTGTTGTTTTTAGACTTTTTCTGACATTTTTTTAATTTTTCTCTCCGTAATAACCTTCCACAGACTTCAATAAACACAACAAAAAAGAAATCAGCCAAATCGGTTCAGCCGTTCTCGAGTTTCGCGCTTATATACATTTAACGATTCATTTTTATATTATAGATCTATTATCTATTATCTTTTGTTGTTATTTATATGCATGACATGGAATAGAATGATTAAGATGTGAAAAAGAGCGATGGTCAAGGCCATGGCAGACAAATGAAAGGATAAAAAAAATAAAGTTAAATAACTCTTTAGTGCAGGGCTTCTTAAACTATGGGTCGCGACTTCAAATGGGGTCGCGTAGCAAAATTCTGCGGTCGCGAGAGATTTTAATGTCAAATATTTGTATATACCATTTTATAACAAACATTCCACCAAGATTTGATTTGTTATGCAATAAAAAACAGGCACATCCATCTCATTAAATTTTTTAGTTATATTTTAATTTAATACTTACCACGCAACTACTTGAATATATTCGAGCGAATTAAGACGGTCAGAATCCACTTTTATTTTTGAAACTATAATAAATACAATTTTATAATTTTTTGTGCAATATTTAATTTTAGACTTTTGTAATGTTTCAAAACTAATTCTAAAACTATATATTTTCATATGTATATTGTTACTTAATAAATAAATCATCAAAAAATATTAATTTATTTTTCTTTTATATTTGTATGGGGTCGTCAATAAACTCGCAATCATAAATGGGGTCGTGAATGACGTAAGTTTAGGAAGCCCTGCTTTAGAACACTGGCCACATACATTTTCCACACGCATTCACATTTATAGATGCCAATATGATTACTGCGTTTTTCATTACTTTTGATAATCCCAGTCATTTTTGGACTACACCATCTTTACCATCATTATTCCAGGTCAGGATAAACAATTTTGTGTCTTAATGTACTTCCTTAGTACCGCACCAAATATTAAACCATTGAAAACTAAGTTGCTATGTGTTAATTGTTAAAAATTTTGTGTATATTTATTATGTATATTAGGGGTTGTCGTGACCTATTGGATAAGGTACCGGTATCCATACGGCAGTAGACTTGGGGGCGGCTGCTGCTCTGATGAGATGGAGATGGTGTGTAGTTTACGGCGCACCGTCTTAGAGAGAGGTTTTGGAGAGATGGGCTCTTTACTCACCCCTCCCAAAGAAGTGGTAATATAATTATAGCCTATTACTTATTAATTATCATGAATAAAAGGTATCAGTTCCATTTGAAAGTTTTTTAATGACAGCTTTCAATCTCAGACGCATGCGCGGAGTTTCCGACGCTGGTCCGCGCATGCTCCTGGAGCTATCTAGACGACGCTCCGTTACATATACATTTTGGTCCCTGGGCGTCTGGATGAATATGGTTTTCTCAGGCCTGGGTGGAAAAATTAGAGGGTCACCCCGGGGGTTTTTAGTAGAGATGCCACGAATATTCGGCAACTATTCGGTATTCGGCCTATTCGGCCACTTTTATTGCTATTCGGTATTCGGCCGAATACCGAATACTAAATCATGTAAAAAAGACACGTTATATTACTCAAAGTTATGTATTTATTTCCAAATTACAACACTTTAGTCATTAAAATTGATCAGTGGCAAGTTGTGAAGGATAAAAACTAGCTTTTCATAATTTTTTGGTAGCAAACGATTACGCATTTCATCGTAAATGTTACCAGCCTCAGAAAATAACCTCTCACACACACACTCTCTCTCTCACACACACAAACACACACACACTCTCTCTTTCTCGCTCACACACAAACTAATAAACTTATACCGTTAATATCCATATAAAAACACAAAACACCCTTGAATAACCCGAACGGAAGTGCGAGTCTCACCAGAGACAAGATTTACTTAATTGGTGAGACTTATCACCCTGTGTATATGCATAAGTTTTGTGTTGAAATAAAGATTATTATTATTACTAAACACGCTACTTCCAGGAATATTCGGCGGCCGAATATTCGGCGCTTCGGCCGACAGCGTTGCCGAATATTCGGTATTCGGTATTCAGCCAATTCACTATTCGTGGCATCACTAGTTTTTAGTCGGTAAGAGTCTAATACACCGGTGTCGCTGCCCTCATAGCCTACACTAATTGTCCTATGCAGGGTTTTCTCCAGGATAACAAAAAAATCCATACACGCTAACGTGATTGGTCGAAAGTTTGAATGCCGACACGTATATCTAGATTTTTCTGATTAAGTGGTAATTAAAGCATCACATTCTCGCCGGTAAATGAAAGCAGAGTGAGAAAACTCGCATTGAGCATTGGGTTACATTGGGTACGACACATACAGAATAGATACAGCTATTAATATATTCCTACTTACACCACAAAGGATGTACCATGATGATATACTATTATTAAATATTTATAATGTAACAGATACTTTCTCCAGTCTCAATGCAAACGAAATGTTTTAAAGAAACACATGACGTATAAATTGTTAAGAATTCCAAGCAATCATGACATTTACATGATCATCGAGTTATTAACGATCGCAACAAACTTAAAACAATATTACATTAATTGTTTAAGAGTTAATTATGTTTTACTTTCTCTGAATTCGCATGATGAACGTAGGAGCGAATCTATTCGTGCAAATATATGAAATATCCATACGGATGGTGTCCGACAAGGAATTTGATTGTTTTGTGGTGAAATGGGGCGGGTAGAATTAGAGAATGTGGCTCTTGAGCATGTAAAGAATAATAAATATAAAACAACTTTTATTCGATAAATTAGTAGGCTAGATATTGAAGAGCTATAAGCAGTTTGTGTATTTATAAATAAGAAAAAACCTTTTACACAATTTTTCATGACATTATAATATATATGTATATATTCGGAATCAGCATTTTTTACCGATTCCAAATATATATGTATATTACTATATCACCAAAAAATGTCGCTTAAACCAAATAGCCTTTCACCCCCCGATATGAAGAAATATGCTTATTTTTATAAACAATTTAGTCAAAAATGTTACTATATTAATAATAATATATATTCACGCTATATCTCTTTCAGGTTGAGCAGAGATATATTAGTGGTTACATCCACTTTTCACTTATATTTCGTGCCCAACTAGACCAGTAATGCAGCTGATCGCCGTTCTCACAGCACTGACGTACACACGACATTTTTGGGGCCTTAATACGTATTTTATCTGAAAAGTCCTAGAAATTAGTACTGGAACACGATCCTGCAACATTTCGCGTTACCACAAATGTCTACCGGTCCCTTGTCCACTATAAATGATTATACGTAATGTGGTTAATATTGTATGTTAATTCGGAGTTTATAAAGACATTTGTGGCATAAAATAGAATTAATTTAAAAACCAAATTAGTATTATTCCGTGTTCAATATTCATTGGTATTTATAAAGAGTAATAAATTTTACAAAAGGAAAATATCTACATAATAATTAGTTTTTTATTGCACATGCCTATACTGGATAAGTTGGTCACCATCTCAATCAATCACCGAGCTCGGTGACGGATGGTCAATGAAACTCTTACGTCACGAAAGCTGCTCTGTTTGGAAAACCAACGTAGAGTGGCCTGCCTTTCGCTTTTCTATAAACTAAGCGCAACAGACCGAACCAAGTCACTGTGACGGTCTTTACACTTGTGTATAGTCACGACCTGGTATAGTCAGGGAATCGCCCTACCACCTCAAAAAGAGATAAAAGGTAGAATATCAGCCAATTGTGTAAGCATTTCCGCTTTTTGACGCAAATGAATCATAAATTATGAACGAGTTAAGTTAACGGCATTTTAAAATTTAAGGAGTATTTCTGAAACTGGGCGTGAGTCCTTTTCTATACCCTTGTTGTTAGTTTAGAGGCGAGTGAAAGGTTATCTTTTACACCACTCCCCGCATAATAGCAGGTGCGACCTGCAGCAAGCCAGACGTCGCCAGGAGCCGAGGAACTTGGCATGGCTTTATCTTTGGCCTTGGCATACGAGTAGGGTTGACCACCGCGGTGGTTTTAGTCCACAAGAGTTGCATACAGGGGACGTTGCTCTCACGCCAGGCCTGACAGTCCATGGAGATTTCCACAAGCCCAAATAAAAATGGAGCACAAAATTACGAGAAATGTTTATATCTCCGTCAGTGGCAAAATCCAGATATGTATAATTTTTAAAGGTTTAAAGATTGTTATGGCAGATCGAGTATTATTCATATTGAAGGAAGAAGCTTCAGATCTGTCCCTAGTACTGTTCAGATCGCGTGACGATCGTGCGTCTCTCCTCAATTTACTTATTTAGACTGATTAGTTTCACGGAACCAAATCCGTCCGGTGCTCTGTCGCGCTGGACAGAGAACAGCGTGGAGTAGTTATAACACTACTAAAATTCGCGATATAATTTACATTGCATAGAACGGCAAAACTAAATTGATTCTAGGAAGCAGTTTACTTTTTTTCAATCGCTAAAATATATAAATAACTCGCGAGCGTGTTCCCATCATTCGAATGCATTGTCGATGCTAATACTGAAAAGTTTTTCTTTGCTCTCGTTAGTTAAAGCCGGTTTCTAGTCAGTATTATACTTACCTTCGAGTGTTATGCTGTAAATAAGCCACGTTAGAATAAAAAACAAATCACAATATTAAGGAAAATTAAACGGGGAGGAGTCTTAAGTGTGTATGTTGTAGAGGTCTACAATAAAACCACGTGATCCCTACCAGGCTGCATTTATTTATTCATTTTAGGTACCTTTACATAAACATAACCGATATAATCTTTATGGTTCAAACAAAAAAAATAATAATATCATTCCAAAAACTGTATAGGCGCACTTTTGGACCAAGACCTCGCCAATGGACTTTTGGGCTGGCTGGAAAGTGCTGGCTTGGCATACTGCGTAGTTTACACCCATGTGATTTTTAGACAGTACAAGTTTCACACACTCCTAGCCGTGACCTTCATGGTGACTTTTGATTCTTCATGGTGGTTCTTTGGCAGAAGCTTTTTATCAAAACAACTTTTAACAAGTTTTTGTTTTATGTTATACTTAAATTTTAGTGAATAATAAAAAATACAATGTCACAGATTTTTAATTTGTCGCCGTGGTTCACTATAATAATAACAAAACTTTATAATAAAACTACCAACTCACAAAAAAAAATCAAAACTTATACCATCAATGAAGTCTCCACGACTTCTCTGAGATTAATCTCAACCGTACAATATTTTAGTCTCATTACCGTGTCAATACAAGATTACGGGATAATTCAAAATTTTTCGTTAATAATAGCGCGGACTGCGGCATAAGTGCGTTTTTTATGTCCCCTAAACCCTCCACGATTACATTGCCGCAAGATAAAACACAATTAGTTCTGTATTGTAAAAAAGAACGGACCTGTCGATGTTCCGAATCTCTTATACCAAATTGGAATATTTTTTCCCAACTAATTATGCACTGGAGTTTGATTGACAGTTTATTTGGAAACATAGGCCTGCGAAGGTTCAAGACGTCGAATACAACTCAAATCTATCTGGAACATCAATGGAATAACACTAATATTGTCATGTCTAATCTTGTCTCTTCGGTAACCGAACATTTTATATCCGATTTCAATATCCTACTCAGCAATTATGTATCTGACATTTTTCCTAAAGCAATCAAGCTATATCTGTTTATACTTTCATATAACAGAGCAAGATAAAAACTATTAACTTTAAATTAAAGATAATATGTTTGTATAAGATAATATCTTTATAAACATATTTTACTTGGAGAAAATCATCATAGGACCGTCTTGGTCGCACAGGAGGATTGCTTGACCGATGTGTGTCTGATTTGTATTGATAAAAAACCCAAAGGTGACTACTTCTGTGAATTAACAGAGACTGTGGCACCTGTAATCGATTTTCCACAGCCCACCGCTAAGACTATGAGAGCTTATGAGACTTCTGAGTTAACTTTTAAACCTAAAACTTGTACTATTCAGTCAATTTTTATAAAGAGGTTGGCTCACTTGTTATTAGACATATTATTCAATGGGTACGCCAAATGATATGTTCGTCTGCCGCTCTTGGAATTTGGTACCTGGTTCCTGGGTCCCGGCTTGCTCCCCCCAAAGATCCGGACCTGTTACATATAAACGCGTTCAACGTATAACACTCCTCTTTGTGTGTTGGGGGTTAAAAGAGTTCTAATTTGAAAGTATTGTCAACATAGTTTTTTCGCATAACTTGCGACGTCTACAGTATATGATATCTATGTTTGAAAACGATACCGAATGGATTTCTGACTGTTCTTAAAAAATTCGTACAAATTTAAATTTCGAATCGTATCGAATTAGCCGGTGATTATCAATGAAATTGAACGTGGCATATGTTTTAAATCGATTTCTGTGGTCGAAATACGAATGAAAGTCGCCGATTTTGAGAAATCGATTTAATTATAATATTTTTGATGTTATATTTTAGGTGCGGAATTTATTTCAGTTTATAAGAACTTTGTTACCTCAATTTGGTTATTTCAAATTAGTTAAATAACTTAACATTGGCTGAATACATGATTTTCATAGCCTCAAAGCAAATAACAAATCGAAAATATTGTCTACTACAAAACGGGCCGATCAAAGATAATCATTCTCATTCTCTCCATGTTTTTGTAGACTAATCCGTGATCCTCTTTCTGTTCGTAGGTTCGAATCCCGGCACGTATCTTAGGTTTTTTCAGATTACGTACGGATTTATACACCGCGTGCTCACCGGTGAAGACAAACCTCGTGAGGAATCCTACATGGCATCTAATAGAAATGTCATGCGTACTAGTGCTGTGAGAACGGCGATCAGCTGCGCTACTGGTCACGTTGGGCACGACATATAAGTGCAAAATAGGTACAGCCATAAATGTACCTCTGCTGACCCCGCAAGGGATATAGCATGATGATATATATTAAGTATTAAACTACTAACTCAGTAATAACGTACTGCAAAAGTTCCTTGAAAGCTTTTGTATTGATTATTTTCTCTGCAACCGTCCGAGTTAGAAGGTGGTTTAAGTTACAAAACGAAATAAAAGATGGCGCTACTTAGCTTTTTGTATTTTAAAATCGCGAGTTGTTTTTTTGCGAGGTGGTAGGGCGTCGGTACCCGTCTGGATCGCGACCACAGTACATGGGTGTAAAGCCCGTCATAGTGACCAGTTTCGGCTTGTCGCGCTTCGGGATCAGCTTGTATATATCCAGTAGCTCATATACCTAGAGACCTTCAGTCGTGGTATTTGTGGGCCGACATGACGATGTAGACTATCAATCGATTTTCGTCCTTTGATTATCGCTTTCGTGTTTGGACTACACTGTACTTACCATCAGGTACTCTGTAGTCACTATGTCGAACCTGTGTAAAAAACAAAAAGAAAAATCGGCAAAGTGCATGTTATATTTGCGATCCGAGTTTTTTATATTAATTTGTTAAATATAACTTTATAACTTTTTATTTGGTGTTGGAGCGATTGCCATAACTGGGTGGTGGCCACAGTACACAAGTGTAAAGACCGTCATAGTGACTCGCTTTGACCTGTCGCGTATCGGGATCAGCTTGTGTATATCCAGTAGCTCATATACCTAAAGACCTTCAGTCGTGGTATATGTGGGCCGACATGACGATGAAGACCCACAACGGATTTTCATCCTTTGATTATCGCTTTCGTTTTTGGATTACACTGTACTTACCATCACGTATTCTGTAGTCACTATGTCAAGCCAGTGTAAAAAAAATCTAATAACGTCCCACTGCAGAGAAAAAGCGTCGCTTTCCTTTCCCACTGTATTTTTGGAATCCATGGGAAGAGGTTTGGACATGTGACCCAGTACGCTTGTCCAATGCAAGTTGGCGGGTGTGCGCTGTATGCAATGAAGGTACCTGCAGTAGCTTAGATGCTAGCAACTGGTATTTGCCTGGATACCTCAGTCGGCGCTTACGACACCGCAATGTGATAAAAAGAAAGAAAGAGAAAGGGCACCATTTTATTCTGCTTGTAAGCCTCACAGCTGATTATATGTAATAAAAATTATATATTTTCACGCTATATCCCTTCCAAGGTAAGCAAAGATACACTAGAGTCTGTATCCAGTTTGCGCTTATATGAGGCGTCTAATTTCAAAACCCGCTAAAACGATTTTTCGTACAAAATTACTTAATAGTCCTAATAGTAATTTGAAATGTTTTTATCAAAGAAAATATTATATATGATTTTTTTTATATACTGACACGACAGCATGACTGCACGGCACCTGATGGTAAGCATAGTGCAGTCCAAAAAACGCCAACGACTATCGACAGGTAAGAAAAATCCATCGGTAGTTGCTGCGATCATGCCGGCCTGCACAAATATCTTTTCACGCTACGCTTAAAGGAGCCCATATCATAGGACGGTGGGAATACGCCCGTCGGAAGACCATTCCAAAGCCCAACGACACGGCAAAAGAAGGAGTTTCAGTTTTTTGCTTTATCACTCTAGAATAATAATTTAAATACCTTATAAGAATGGGATTGTTAAGTCAAAGACGAATTATAAGTTTTTATAAATTTATGAGATTAGAAAAAAATATATTATGGTAGGTTTTGAAATTAGACTCCTCATATGTCGTGCACAACGTGACCAGTAGAGCTGATGATTGCCGTTCTATTAATTTTTTAGTTCTAGGGGCATAAAGTTAGGTAAACAATGAATCAAAACTGTCACAAAGATTTGAATTAGATAGCGCTATACAATATCGTGCAAAAAATTAACTATTTATTTACTAAAATATGGACTCTAGGGGTGTTGTGCATTTGTTTAGGAACGATAATAATTCGATAAAACTTGTGAAAACCAATAAAAATTATGTTTTAAAGAACTATTTCTATTTCTATATTTAACCTTGTTCCACCCTCTCCCTTCCTGAATAGAACCGCGCGCGCTGGAAGCGGTGTCACGGCTATACGGTGTCTCACATCTCGGCTAGGACTAAGAAGTTCTCTAACTCCTTCTTTTGCCGTCTCGTTGCGCTGTGGAATGATCTTCCAGCGAGCGTGTTCCCTCCATCCTATGATATGGGATCCTTTAAGCGTAGCGTGAAGAGATATTTGCGCAGGCCGGCATGATCGCTGCTACTGCTGATGTGTTGTTCTTAACTGTTGATAGTGGTTGTTGTTTTTGGCACTGCAACATACTTACCATCAGGTGGGATGTGGTAACGGTGCCGGGCCAGTATTAAAAAAAACACGGTAAATTGTGGCGCATAATATTTTGATTACATTTATATGCCAACAAAGTTATTTACGTAGTTACCTGTATTTAAATAGTTGCTTTTGAAGGTATATGTGTGTATATTTAAAATGTAATACGGGGATGACCTCACACTAACTAGGAGTTATGATTTTCATACGACATTCAAATAATAAAAAAATTACTCATTTTATGAGGGCGCACTTGTATAGACGAATTTTACTATTTATCGTATGGTACAAGTGTAAAGATTGGAGCAAGTTATAAATATATTTTTAATGGTATTTATTACTTATAATTATATACGTAGGCTTACCATAGGACATGACCTGGCATAGTTTCGAAGGTATCACATCTCCCAATACTACATCAGTTCAGTTCAAAGATTTTATTCTCATTAAGATACAAATCACTTACATGAGAACATTTTGTTTAAAAACTATCAAGAACAGTAAAATACTAAAATACTAAGAGCTCACTTGGCAAATACAGAACCATATTTGTTAGTATTTATCTTTAATATATTGTATTAATTTAGTTCTGCATATGCCAAGCGAGCTCGCGTTTCTAATGCAGGAGGGTGACGCGTTGTAGAGCTGTGCTCCCTCAAAACGGATATTCCGTTTTTCATAATTACTCCGTGGTTTAGGAAGCACGAGCAAACTTGCTCGACGAGCAACATGGCGACATTCACCCAGACGCATCTCGAGGCGCAGTCGGAAAAAAATCTTTGTTGTTATAAGTTCTGTTTTAGAAACTCTCCTTTAATTTTTAAAACATTTTTTTTTTGTTAATCCGCTGGAAATCCCTACGGACCGTCAGGAGAAGTGGTGAGGGCCACTCCCTCCGGTGTGTCGGACCTGCCCTGACTAAAACCACCGGGGTGCCAGCACTGCCCTCTCTACGCTTTCGCCGAGCCTGGGAATCCGGATACTTCCGACGGCACGGCGAGCGGTACCTTTAATTTTTTTTTTTAATTTTTAATTTTTATTTTTATTTTTCTTATTTTTTAATTTTTAAAACATTCAAACATTAACAAACCATAAAATTGTATACAATTGCTTGTTCGTTAGTATTTAAATGCGTTTTACAATTCAAGATTTTTTTTTTAATCTAAGTGATGGTCGCCAAAATCATCATGAAGGCTTCATCTATCCAAAACTATAGCTTTTTATATTGAAAGACTTGGGTCGAGCGTTCATGAGTCACCCAGCAACTCGTGATTTTTCTATTCATTCTTGGTACAAAAACGTCACACGCTGACTCTTGTAACTTGTTCCAAACATGCAAACAACACAGACATCCGTAAAACGCGTGATTTTGGGCAATTCCGGAGTGATTTACTATGAGGGGTGTCACCGCTGGGGCGCGGGGATCGCATCCACTAAATCATAACTTTCATATTTAAATGTCCATTTTACGTACATACGAACATACGTATTGTTTGTATATTCCTCAAATACATTGTTAGATATCACTGGAATAGATCTAAAACCAACCTTACAGTGATTGAAATTATAGATAGATTAGAAATGATTATTTTATTATTTTTACCTCTAATGTAGGATAGATAATTGTATTTCAACCTGTGGGTCATGACCTTCTGCGGGTCACGAAGCCGTGGTAAAAGGGTCGAAGCTACTTTAAAAATAATTTAATTTATTAAGTAATTTTATATGGACGAAAAAATATTCTGAACGGATTTAATATTACGAAATTATGTGGAATAGGAATCTTGTCGAAACCTTTTCAAAGACACAAACAACACACACATTGACAGAAACATTAGCTTCTTAGTCAAAGCTTAAGTCCGTATTTTTTTTATCCCGGAGAGTCCTGCATGGGACTATCAGGGACGCTGTGAAGGCAGTGACCCCGGTGTGTCAGACTCTTACTGACTAAAAACCCCCGGAGTGTCCCTCTGATTGCTCCACCCTGGGCCTGGGAAGCCAAATTCATCCAGACGCCCAGAGAACAAGAAGCCTTGTTGAGGCTACCTCTCTGGGAGGGGAAGGAGTAAAGCCCACCCCTCCAAAAACCTCTCTCCCAGGCGATGCGCCGGACACCGTGCACCGCCTCCCTCTCATCCGGGCAGCAGACTCCCTCAAGTCTACTGCCCGGCTATTGTCACATAAGGCCGTATTTTAATCAAACAATCTTCAACCTACTTGATAATACTACGTATATATCTATTAATAATATATATCTATATCGCATAGAATCTAATAGAAATGTCACGTGCAAGCGCCCTTAGAACGGCGATCATCTGCGATACTAATCGGGCTGATCACAATATATCAGCGCAAAGTGGATACAACCACTAATGTATCTCTGCTCACTCTGAAAGGGATATAGCGTGACGATATATTACTATATTGATGATGATGATGATGTCCTAGCCGGAATCAGCTACGGCGACTGTTTCAACACCGATTAAGAAAATCGAGGTCCAGTTTTCAGAAACAGCCAATTGCGCAGGAGATATTTAAGTGCATAACTGGACGCGCAGCCAGAAAAGCACTCTCTCGTCCGTGCTCCCTCAGGCCCGATGGAATGGAGAACCAGTACGATCGGGAGGAAGCGGGATGCAGGTTTGATCGCTTACTATGTATATATTCTATACTCGTATAGAAAAACTATGGTCTGTCGAGCCATTTCTATTACCTTTGCTTCTCAGTTATATGGATTAAGTTAATAAAATGCCAGGCTTACCATCAAGTGTGATGCGGTCAGTATGTCGAGACAGGATACGAAAAGTTTACAAAATAATATTTGGAGATTTTGTGCAGAACAACTTTGTGAAAACGTAGAAATCATTTATAACATAAGTAAGGAAATATTTACGAAAAACCATATTCGACCTTGTATTGCTTAAGATAAAGTAACGATATCTTATGAGACTTTTGAGTTAACTTTTAAAGCGTCAAAACAAAGACCTATATAAAATTTCAACTTAATACATTTAAAGAGGTTGGTCCACTTTTTTAGATATATAATATATAATTCGCAAGGTGATATGCTCGTTAGCCGTCCCAAGAATTTGGTGTCCCGGGCGCGGGTCCCAGCTTGACCCCCCCCCCCTCTCTTCTAGATCCGAGTAATTCATAATTCAGAAAAATTGATACTTTAGACATCAGGTCTAATGCATAAGAGATACCATGTTTGACCAATAAAAGGTGATACGACAATATTTTAGATGACCGACTAATTTGACGAACGCGTAAAATTTCGCAGATTATTTTGTAAGTCTTATAACATATCGAAAGCTTTAGGTAGCAAGACTTCCATATACATATAAACCTTTTTTATGTAATAAGTAAATTAAAAAGTTAAATGTCAGAAATAAAAAGTGTTTCACGAACGTACTAAACTAGGGTTAGACAATCAAATAGTTTAAAAAACACGTAAAATTTCGCGAATTATTTCGATCGTCTCCTGAACGCTTTTGATAGTGAATTTTGTTTTCCATATACCTAATAAATAATGAATAAATCAAGTCGAAATGCGACACAATAAAAAAGGGAACTTTAATGACCAGTTGCCAAACAATAAACATTATGGTGCGGTATTAAAATCCATGGTAACTTTGTTTTTATGTCGCATCATAAAAACTATTTAATAAGCCATGATAAAGACCATTATTACTGACTAGTAATGTTTGAACGTAAACCTTAAGACATTAAGCCTCGGCTTCGGCAACCTTCGGCTAAGAAACTGCATTTTATAAAACAATCATATAGGCCGAAATTTGCGCTAAGGCAGATTCTAGCAAGCTTCAATCTACGATTGATTAGTTTTATTATAGTTTTATGACCGATGGTCGTGGGTGTGGTTGTAGAAAGACACGTATTTTGGCGTTTTACTATTTATTTGCACTTTACGGTACACCGAACTGCGACGCACACGTACGTACTCTGGCCTTGCGTCTCGGTAGTCGACTAACTTTGCTAGAGCATCCCTTGCGCGCGCGCATCCCTTACCCCGCGCGTCCCATAGCACCCTAACGTCCTTTAGAGCGTTTACCACAAACGCGTATCGGGCGGCGTCTACATGCTATAGTTTTAATAATACTCTTTTTTGATAACCCGGGGAAAACTTGCATAGAAGCATCGGGGCCGCTATATCAGACATCTACCAAATCAAAACCCCCGGGGTTTCCTTCTAATCGCTCCCCCCGGGTCTAGGAATCTGAATTCGTCCACAAGCCCGGGGAGCGAACATCCTTGTTCAGGCTTCCTCACGTGGGTGGATGTAAAGGATCCACCTCTCCGGAACAGCGAGTTCCCTTAAGTCTACTGCCCGGTTTAATAACAACCTGATTTTAGGTGAAAGCCGATTAATCGGTCATACCCGTAACTTTCGGCAAAACCCTAAACCGAAGTATTATTTCATTTATTTTATTGCATTAAAATTACAGCTTATTGCAAAAACATCTTAAACTAAAACATATCAAACAAAAAAACAGCTAAAAATGATTTATATATTTTTTTTATATTGTGACCACCTATCGCCTTTTTGTAAGCATAATACAGTTCAAACGATAAACGAAACTATATACAAATTAAAAAAAAGGATGTTATTTGAGAAGATCGTTCCATAGATTATTGATTTTTATTTAATTTCTGTTATAAAAATTTTCCGATTACAGTACTTTATATATTTTTGTGTTACTCGTATTTTTTTTTCTTTTCTTCTGTGCATGTAGTCTACACTTATAAATATAGTCGCATTTATAATGTATCCTCTTCATGTTTTATATAGTTTTTATGTGTTAATGTAGTCTCTGTAAGTGTACTTATAAATAAATAAATAAATAGCAATTATCAAGACAACAAAGTATCAATAGTCGTAACGATTATGCCGGCTCACAGAAATACCTTTTCACGCTCCGTTTACAGAATCCAATATCATAAGAAGGAGGAAATATGCTCGTCGGAAGACCATAGCACAGCTTAACAACTCGGTAAAAGTAAGAATTAAGAGAACTTTTTAGTCCTAGCCGGGATTTGAAATACCGTAACTAAAGCAGTTAATGCCATTAACGATTTCAGTAAATATTTCTGCGTAGAGTTATGCGTGTGTGTGTATGTTTTTCGTAAATATAACTATTATTATGGTGTATACCTATGCGAGGGTACATTGGATATATATAAAATAACCCTAAATAAAATAAGATCAGTCTCGAATGTGTGTTTGATTGAGTGTCACCTTTATTATAAAGTATATTAGTATTCACCAATTAAACAACAATATAGCGCAGAAAGCGGCAAGGTATATCGACAGGAAACCCACATGGCATCTAATAGAAATGTCATGTGTACTAGTGCTGTGAGAACTGAGGTTAAGTGTCCATTGGTCACGTTGGGCACAACATATATGCGTAAAGTTGATACAATCACTGTATCTCTGCTCACCTCGTATGAGATATAGCGTGACGATATGTTATGTTGTTGTTACCTTTAAATTTAAAGAGTATGTAGACGTTCATAAACAAAGTCTAGAGCTTATTAAAATTACCTCAAAACTTGTTAAAATGAAGCTAAAGCAATAGCCGCGGACCAAGATTCGGTTGGATCACGAGAATAGCTATTTCCGTCCTTGTCATTAAGAGCAGATGGTTAGCTTAGAGTAAAGCTGTTAAACGCCTATCAAATTTGCAAGGGTTATCACAAATGTATGTAGGATGCATGTTATTGTGTGAAATATTATAATGTATGAAGTAGTAAATGCGTAGATCGGAACGTATGGGAGTGAAAGACAGAAAGATAGAAAGAGAGAGAGGATAAACGGTTTTTTTTCGATGCGAGCGATCTGTTTTTTTAAGACGTAAGATAAAGTGTTAAGACGAAAAATTAATTTAGAAAGTGAAATAAAGAAGTATTCAAGGTTTATTTTGGTTTTTATTTGATCTGAAGATCCCCAAAACTACATTTATAAGATAAATCAAACAAAACACAATACTTGTCCAATATTATTATTTATAAACTATTTACTCTTAATATTGTAATATTTTTGTTTTTCAAAAATTTGTTCTTATACTATGTCTTATAGTATTTATCGTACATAAATTCGAAATCCAATATTTAGAAAAAAAAAACTATAGTATATAAACAGTCTTATTATATCAAATTGACAGTATTTTCACAGAGTGAAAAATAATTGAACAATCAGAAAACATTGATTACGGAATTTATAAAAAGACTAAAGGTATTTAAATTTACAATAATATCTCAGAAGTTTTAAATCATCATAATCCAATGCCTTAGCAAAACAATGATCCAATTTTTAGTAATCTAAGTTCAGAATAACAGTCAAATGTCGTCGATGAGTCAGCTTCCATTTTGCATTTAAGTTGTTTGTTGATCTTTACTATATGCTGTAAAAAAAAGTTGTAAAGATATCAATCAGAGATGGGCAAAATTTAATCTGATTAATATTTAACAATTACAAAATGTAGTCGTAATTTTAATTTTCTTGCTCAGTAATCAGTATTAAATCCATTTAAAACATTAAGAAATCATAAATATGTATGAAATCTGTGATTCTGTAGTGTTTAAAACATAGATGAGCAAAATGCAGTAATTATTTTTATTAATCTAATTACATTTTGCCCATCTTTGATATAAATTATATCAAATTTGATGGTCTACTAAAATTCATATGCTAATTATTTTTTAAAACTGTTAAAAACATAATATACATATATTATTATGACTATAGATTATACGCAATATGTTTTTTGCCTTTAATTTAAAAATGTCGATAGTAGGATGAAGTTCATAGGAACCGAAGTTGCAGGGAATTAAATTTCAAACAAATTTTTAACAACCATTTTTCAAAAAATGATAAAAATAGCAAAATAGTCGATAAGAACTAGAATTTAGCCTTAAAATTAAATTTAAAATTAAGAGTTTTGCAGATAAATACGGTCAAATTCTTTATCACGTTTCGAGAAAAAAAAGATATGTAAATGTGGAACGAAAATAATTACCGCATGTTTTGCACAGCCCTAAGTTTGTCCACCGGTTGTGCTGACGTAACCTGGTTGCGGCGTGTAAGTTACAGACAGTCAGTGGACACGCACACATAAACCGCTTGCTTGTAGTAATGAAATCATTTCGCGACTCACTGGAAAGCGAGCACTCTGCACACTTTCTCCTACTGTGCTCGAGCACTAACTAACTATTGACTTTCGGATTTGCTCACATCGACAATTTTTTTATGTAATTATCAGGTAAAACTTTACCTCAATCACACCGAAAATAGACCGCGTTCATCCAAGAAATACCTATTCATTCTTCTCTTAAAGGCTCTTAAGTCAAAAGAACGTGAAAATATGGCCACTGGAAACATATTACACTCATTGGCTGCTCGCATGTTGATTACAGAAGCGAATATTTTCGTGAGGATATTTGTAATGTCACCACATACGTAATATACATTTTTTTTTAATTTCTACTGCCAATTCAATCTTTAGTAGCCGTTGTTGTTATCGACCAACACTGAACATCCCACCAGGTCAATTATAATCACTTCGTCCAGCCAGTATAAAAGTAGTAGACCGCAAAATAAGTATAGTCCGTGTAATTTTTTTTTACATTTGTTGAAATTTTTAACAATCTCACCCCGCGTAGGATCTTACCCCGGCATATGCTAGTTCTTAAACTTTTGCAGATATAATTTAATACAATAAAATAAAGGGTAGTGACCACGCACGGAGCCGACTGAGGGGAAAATGAGGAAACTCGCCCTTGCCCGGCGGCCATGTTGTGACGTCACCGGACGCCTGGCACGTATTTAGACTCATATTATTTTTATATATATTTTTTAATATTAATGAAATTAAAAACATATATTAACTATTAAGCCTCAAAATAAAAATTAAAAACAGAGAGACATAAATAACATAGAGAAAAGAAAAATTACAAAAGATATAAATATGGTAAAATGGGCTCCGTCAGCTTAATGCCACAGAGGTAGTCTGCGGCGCTGGTTTTCGTGAAGAGCCCCAGTTGTGTTGGATTTTATAGAGATAATTAATAAAAATTAACAAAAAAAAGAGAAATATGTTACTTTAAACAATATATCTACTTAAAATTAAATAATACTAAAAAAGCTATTACATGTAATAAACAAATCGACTACAAATGTATTAGTGATACAAATATATACCCAAAAAATGAAAAAGAATGCTAGTAGGGACGCCCCTACTAACATTATACTGCCAGTATACGCATACTGGCATTTAACTGTGGGTTATTCCAGATTACTTATGGATTTTCCCGAGAAGACGGCGGTGCGTTGTGACGCGCTCTGCCGAAGTATACTAGGTGATATCGGGGGAGGTGGCGTCTCCCCCCCGTGATTGTGCCTGTCAGGCGCGGCGTAGTGGGGCTGCGGCGATTTGATTACAGGACCCGCAGTCCCCACTAATTCGCAGAAGTAGTCACCTTAGGGTTTTTAGCTGATAAAAGTCCGGCACACCCCGGCTGCCACCCCCTTCGCGGCCGGGACGGTCCTATGAGGATTTTCCTCAAGTTAAAAAAAAATATTACTTACGGATTTAGGCCCACATGCTCACTGGTGAAGGAAATAACCGCGAGGAAACCAGCATGGCATCTAATAGAAATGTCATGTGTGCTAGTGCTGTGAGAACGGCGATCAGCTGCGCTCCTGGTCACATTTTGCATGATATATAAGCGCAAAGTGGATACAACCACTAATGTAGATATCTCTGCTCACCTTAAAAGGGATATAGCGTGAGGAAGATTATTATTAAACAGTAGAATTGAAATTTATGTGTTTCTCTCTCTCACTCAAACCGCAACGGTCGTAAAAAAGTTTCACTTTAAAGATTCACACAGGCACACACACACGCATATCTCTACACACACTACTTTTGTTTTAATTAAAGCTTCATTTAAATAAGGAAAATCATTTTTAGCTATTTTCGTTTTACTATATCTTAGTTAGTAGTAGTAAGATGTTTTGTAATAAGGTGTGATTTTTATTCAATAAAATAAATAAAATACAAATTTGACTAATGAAGAAACTTTGGAATCTTATCGTGCCAATTTCCAAACAGAATTTCCCTTAATAAATTATATCTAGATAACTTAAAATAGCTTAAAAATCCCAACTATCGCTTCTACGAACTGTCTGCATCGAAACTGTCTGTAACAGACGGGAACAAACAAAAAAACTTGCAATTGTACCGAAAAATAAAAATTACCGTCACTCAATGCCTCCCAGTGCGTTCTTTGAAGACGCCGGACGATTCTCATTGGTCAGTTTTATCTGTAGGCGTGGCCTCGATTAGCCACGCCCAAGGCTGTTAGGGGTCTTTGGACATAACCCCTCAAACCATATCTGGCGCTTGTGCCGAGCGCCACGCGGTTCGGGTTCCCAACTTATCAAAAACACGTGTTCAAACATACGGCACATGAGATGCCTAGTGACGTTGCAATGACATTTCCTTACGATAGTGATTAACAATTAAGCTAGTGACGTTCCCATACGGTAGTGAAATCGATCGACTGAAAACAGTGACCTCTAGTGAGGGAAAAAAACAATTCAAATTATATAAATAAAAGTGAAGTGATTGGAAGTGAATATCGATTGAATTAGAATTAGGATTTAATATCTTCCATTTAGTATTCCCGAAGTGTTACTATAAAGCTCAAAATATACTTCCAATAAAAAAAAAGTAAAATTCAAACCTTAAAACCGCATTACTTAAATACTAATTCCAATTTCAAAGATATATTAAATTCTCAGAAATAAGTTATATTACTAGGTAAAGTTGTGTTCACTTTCATTGTGACCTTACTAATAATGGTAAAAGGTAGGCAGAGAACTAAAATTCTTTAATGAAATATAAATCAGTTTTTTTTTTTAATTAACAACACATTACAACTTCAAAGATATATTAAATTTCTGTAATATTGATACAAAAAATGTTATATTATTAGATAAAGTTGTATTCACTTTCATTGTGACCTTACTAATAATGTTAAAAGGTAGGCAGAGAACTAAAATTCTCCAATGAAATATGTATGAGTATTTTTTTTTAAATTAATAATATTGTATATTACAACATCAAAGATATATTAAATTTCTGCAATATTCATACAAAAAATATTATATTATTAGATAAAGTTGTATTCATTTTTATTGTGACCTTACTAACAATGTTAAAAGGTAGGCAGAGGACTAACATTCTTCAATGAACTAATAATCAGTGTTATTTAAATAATTGATTAGCAGATATGACCTTCCCCGCCGGATAGCATCATTATAAAGCTATTCATCAATTTTCGCAATAAAGATCTTTTAAATAAGGCCATTGTCGAAGCGAGTTTCCAATTCAAATGAATATTAATTAACTTAGTTTTAATTCCGTTTAATAAAATATTTTTTAATAAATAATAATAAATTACTTTTTAAATTCGATTTAACAAGAGTGTCGATCATATTGATTCAACAAAAATCAAATTCATATTGTATCGACAATTAACCCTCTGTTTTATCAAACACTTCCCTAAATTTGTATTTATGATTAAATTAGTCAGTCAAATAATTTTTTATTAGCCAATAGTGTAATAAATATCTGTGTGATCAATAATTAACCTGTGTCATTTGGTCTACAAAAAATTACAAAATTATTGTACGATATTTAAAAAAACTAAAAAAAAACTAAAAGAACTAAAAAAACCTAAAAAGAAAGGAGATTTGTACGAAGTCTTACTGATAGTAATTGTATACATTTTATCTACTTCGCTAGCCTGGAAACAAATTAATACAATATAAAATGATAAAATTATAGTTAAATTAATTCATTGATCAAACGACGCATAAAGTGGATAGCGTAAAGTGAAACTAGAAACCAACCAACCACCAAATACCCAATACTTTAATCATAGCAGTTGAAAACAAAAGAGTAAATCAGATTGGTCAAGGATTGTGAAAGTGATTGAGTATGGTGCTATCTTTAAGAATCTTAATTTAATAAGATGCAAAGAATGTATTAAGTCAGATGTGATTTGATTAGTCAAAGGATTATTACAGTGATTATTTAGTGAAACTTCCATAGCTCCACGATTATTCTAAGGGACATAAGTTAACATGCAAAGAATTCATTAAGTTAGATGTGATTTGATTAGTCAAAGGATTAAAACAGTGATTATTTAGTGTAACATCCGGAGCATTTCGAATGTTCTAAGCGATATAATATGCAAAGAATGCAGTGAGTCAGATGTGATCTGATTGGTCAAAGGATCGGCAAGCGCGTAGCGTGCAGTGTGCGCGAGGGGTGTAAAGCCGGCAAGATAGCAGCAGAGCCGAAGCTGCAGCTGTGCGGCTGGGGCCAGGCCGGGTACGCGCTGGAGGCATGCGTGGAGCCCGGCCTGCTCCGGCCGCCGGCGCCGGCGCAGCATGCGAGCCAGCTCGGCACAGTATACGCCACCAAGCGACGCCGACGGAACGGGAAAAGGTACGCTATGTTTCAAAATCATTAAATCATTAATATTTTAATCAATGTTTTTGAGAAATGCTGCTGTTATCTGTTACTACGATTTGTACCAATTGTCGACATTTAACTAGGGCACACGATTTTTTTTTATATCAATATTAGCTATGATACTGTTGATTGCAGCCCATAAATAAACAAATAAATAAATACGGGAATTCTATCATGACAGCGCGTTTCTAATTCTGGCAGGCTTGGCTGAGGAAACTGGCTCCGCCTTTCCCTCAGAACTCCTCCACAACACTCCAGGAGGAACATCCTGGTGGTTTTAATTGATTAAAGTCAGTAACACCGAGTCCGCTGTCCTCACGAGTGCCTTGATGGGTCGTGAGGAGTCAACCGGGTCAAAAAAAGTAAAGCTTAGCAGCGGTTGCGTGACTGTGGCTCTCCGGTGTACAGAACTCTTATCGACTAATACCACCGGGTCCCAGCCGCCCAAGTCGAGGTCCGTACCCACAGGGGTGCCCTTGCGTAGCCGCCCAACCCATAAATTTCGCTGGCTAAGCGCCCTCTGCGTTCGCCCACCAAGCCCGGTTTTGTTGTGAAGGTCTTTCCCAGCCCACCAACGTTGGACATACCGAAAAAAAAAAAAAAACCATCGGGTTGTCCCTCCTACCCGTCTGCCGGGGCCAAGGGAACTGTTCAGCCAGCTTCTTCCAAGGGAACGGTTTTGCCAGCTTCCTTAGCACCCGGTGACGTCAGGCCTTTTGCAGGCTTTTCTGTTCTGCATTTGCGAGGAGTGATGTAAACATACATCGCTCACCTAATTGCCCTGGAGTGGTTAATAATTATATAGATATTCTAAATATTTATAAAAATTACCAAAGCTTTTATATATATTATTTATGTACAAACAAGTATAAACACGAAACTTTACATTTTTTAATTATAAAATAGCGATTCCTGTTATATTTTCTAACCTTTTAAAATGAACTTAATTTTATTTAAGTGTCACTCTAAACAATTGTTTTTTATTTTCTTATCTATTACTTTTCCCACACTATATGTACAATTTCGTACGTTTATATATGATAAATATCATTTAATGATTCTATTTAAAAACAATTGTAACGGACAAAAAACAAAATCATAAATCGTGTCTAATTGATTCACGACAATTATTATTTTTTTGGTTGTACCGATATTTTCACAACTCTCCGTTAGGTACTCGATGTGTTTTGTAGAAATTTTTACTCTATGCATATTGAAATACGGTCAAAATTCATTTCAACATAGTTTCAAAAATTGCTCAGTTGAGAAAACGCAGATATAGTAAAATATTCGGAAGTGTCACCGTTACCTTAATTCTTTTTTCTTGATTTTCTGATGGCTATTTAAGCATTGAAAAAAAAAAAAAAACAAAATGTGTACTAGATAATACACAGAAAAAACTAAACAATGATAATTTCATGTTTACATAAATACTGTATATGTATCTACATTTCTGGTGAAAGTACTCAAATCCCGGCTAGCAATAAGAAGTTCTCTAACTCTTACTGCAGCCGTGTCGTTGGGCTGTGGAGTGGTTTTCCGGCGAGTGTGTTGCCACCGTCCTTTAAACGTAGTGTTGCGTATTCGAATTTGTGTGCGGGTAACTTACGACAGCTCTGGCAACACCGTACGGATTGTCAATTGAGTTTTGTTCTCGCTCGAACCGATCCGCCGAGTAACGACATAAAACATACAAATGATGATGATGATGTCCTAGCCGGTTTCGGCCACGGCGACTGTTTCAACACCGGTTAAGAAATTCGAGGTCCAGTTTTCGGAAACAGTCAATTGCGCAGGAGATATTTAAGTGCATAACTGGACGCGCAGCCAGAAAAGCACTCTCTCGTCCGAGCTCCCTCGGGCCCGATGGAAAGGAGAACCAGTACGATCGGGAGGGAGCGGGATGCAGGTTTGGTCGAGTTTTCCTTCTCTAAGCACCTGGTTGAATTGAGGTGTTCAAGAGATACCTTAGTCACCTTTTAAGACACCTCAGCAAGAAGAGGGGGGTGCTATTCTATTCTGCCGGCAGCCACCACGGCGAAAAAACAAACAAATATTTATAAACTCAACAATAATCCGATTCCAAAGTGTACAAGTGTGCTTGGAAGATCCTCAAAGATACCAGTATCCTGGAGGAGAAGCAGGGGCCCCTGAGGAGTTCGCGAGCTGGTGATCGCGGTAAGTGAGACTCTTTAGGCAGCCCGTGCCACTTGCGAAGCTATCGAAGTACCGTTCACGTAGTGATATTGGGTCCTTTAAACGTAGCCTCTAAAGAGATATTTGTGTTGGCCGACAATCGCTGCGACTATCGACGGGTTTTTTCTGTGGATAGTCGTTGTCGATTTTGGACTACACGATACTTACTCACAGTGCCGAAACAAAATAAAAAAAGAAATGTGTTTTATTATATTTATAGTACGTCTTATTTTAACTTCATTTTTATTTTTACTTTTAATATTTTAATACCACAAACGCTCCTTATCTCATATTTTAATACACTTTTAAACATAACTTAATCACAGTTTTCAACTGACGTTTCATTAACATTTAAAAGCGTTTTAAAATTTAAACTACTTTCGTGAAACTCAGCGAAAAAGTAATTATAAAACATGTGTATTTTGATCGGAATAATATTTATATAATCGTCACGCTATACCTCTTTCGGCGTGAGTAAAGATACATTGGTGGCGCTTTTATATAGCGCACAGCGTGCCAGTAGAGCAATTAATTGCTGTTCTCAGGGCACTTACATATATCTGGTAGATGTCATGTACGTTTCTCGGGCCTAAATCAGTACTTAGTATGGAAGAATTGCGAGGTAAGAGAGATTCGAACCTACGACTGGCCCCTATCCAGTAGGCTAGCACAGCCTCAATATTTTTCTTTGATTATTCATTTATTTCCTTCTTTAAATTAATAGAAATCAATATGTTGATCTCGCTTGATATCGGACATAATTAAAAGTAAGGAAGTTCGTACATAAGACTCGTTAAAGTAATTATAATATCTAAGTAGAACCTATCGCACTACGCTCAAAAGATAACATTGCCACATCCATCAAATCTATATCCATAAAACCAAGAGCGTCAAGAACGAGCCGTTCAAAAATTAGTGATGGCCTATTAAATCGATTCGATTACTAATTGATTGGGTGAGTAATGTTCTTTATCGATACGGTTGAATCGATCGTGTGACCGTAGTGTGATTGATAATCGAATAACGGTTTCGCAGCTCACAGGCCGGAAAACGTTTGCGTGGTGTGAAATGTTTTTTTTACTCATATATGTATATGTAAAAGAGCAAAATGGATACAGTCACTGATTGATCTCTGTTTGTATTGCTTTACGCACTGGTCTTCACTGATCTCTATCCGACAAAATACAAATTTAAGAAACTACACTACTCGGGAATAGGAAAGAAAATAGAAATATATAAATGGATGTATTTAATTTTGTTTTTTCGAACAAGATAATATTCTACTGGCCAGGATAGACCTTCACAAGTAAACCGGGCGAGAGAGCAAACATTGAGGTACTCAGCCGGCAAATTTATGGGTTAGGTGGTAACGCAAGGGACACCCCTGTGTATAGGAACCTCGACTTGGTCCGCCAGCGAAAGTACAAACCTAACGGTGATCTACCAGCGTTTCGGAAGCGACTACCTTGAGAAGAAACGGCGAAAGACACTCAAGGCTGCGTTGGAGTGAAACTGCGTCTCGGAGGGTAAACGCACCGGTTAGCGACTGTTGACTGAACTATTAATTGTATTATTGCAATAAACAAGAATTAAATGTTATATGGACGCCACGCTAAATTACATTTCTATTTCTCCCCCCCCCTACCCAATCGTCCTCCCTTTTTCTTGGATACAACACGGATTATAATGGGATGGGTGGTTGGGGATCTTCAGATCAAATAAATACCAAAATAAACCTTAAAAACTACTTTATTTCACTCTTTATAATAATTTTACTTTTTAACACTTTATCTTACGTCTTGATATTACTGAGCGCTCGCGTAAAAAAAAAAGCAGTTTATCCTCTCTCTCTTTCTTTCTATCTTTCCTGCCTTTCACTCCCATACGTTCCGATCTACGCATTTACTAATTCATACATAATAATATTTCACACAATAACATCCATCCTACAGTACTGTCATTTTGAGGATCCTTAGATCAAAATAACCACAAAATGAAACTTCATAAAATAACATCATTTCGCTTTTCAAATTAATTTCACGTCTTAGCTCTTTTTGACGTGGTTTCGCTCCGTGGGCTCTCTTCGAAAAAACAACACTGTTTATCCTCTGTCTCTTTCACTCACATACATTCCCTTCTACGCATTTACCACTTCATACATAATAATATTTCTTACAATTACATCCTAAAGTATTAAGGCTACTTCGGTCAGTCGATATTTTAGTTCGAATCAGAGAATAACGGATGACGGATTTAGTGCGTAAACACTTTAAATGTATCATAGTTAATGTTTTGATGATAAAATAATTAATAGTCTAAAATGTAGACTCTGAAGCGTGAAAATGTTACTTCCTCTATGCTCTAGCATGTATAATTTAAGCAGCCACAACCGCGAGACGTTATTCGTGATTACACTTGTATATATTGTATATTGTATACATTTGTTACTATAAATAGCCCTCTAGACCCCCCTCAGTGAAATCTTGATTATATTAGTTACTCACAAGTATGCAAGGTTTCTAATTTGTGTAATTTGTAAAGTAACACCTTGAAGAAGACAAAATACAAAAAATTGTGAGCAGGTTCAGGGTTGACCTGGGTAGTGAACACACCCTGCCAGCAGTGGTGTCGGCAATGCTGGCAGGGTATGACAACTGGAGGGCCGTGGTCTCCTTCTGTGAAGACGTCATGTCCCAGAAGGAGGCCGCAGAGCGAGAACGGCAGAAGGCCGCTCGAAGGAGACACCAGGGTGCCGGCAACCGCCCTGGCACATCAGTCCCAGCTGACCGGTCGATCCACGACCCGTTGGCTGATGTCTTTGGGGTCGTGGCTGCTCAGGGTGGGGGCCCTGAGCAACTGGTTTAGCGGCCCTCGAGAAGTCGGCAGGGCATTGTGACGTGCTCTGCCTAAATACAACGAGCAGTATCGGGGAGGGTATCATCTTCCCCCGAGTTTGTGCCCATCGGGCGCAGCACGACGGGGCTGTGGCGAATTGATTACAGGACCCACAGTCCCCGCCAATGCGCAGAAGTAGTCACCTTGGGGTTTTTAGTCGGTACAAGCCCGATAGACCTCGGTCGCGCAACCCCCCTGTGCGGCTGAGACGGTCCTATGAGGATATACCCCAAGTAAAAAAAAGGGTAGTGAACACAGCCAGGCAGTAGACTTGAGGGAACCTGCCGCCTGGATGAAAGAGAGATTTTGGAGGGGTGGGCTCTTTACACCCCTGCTCCCAGAGAGGTAGCCTCAACAAGACTTTTCGCTCCCCGTATGTCTGGATGAATTTGGTTTTCCAAGCCCGGGTGAAACAATTAGAGGGACACTTTGGGGGTTTTTAGTCATTAGGAGTTTGACACACCAAGGTCGCTGCCTTGATGGTGCCTGTCCTGCGGAGGACAGTTTTTCTTAAATATTCATAGATTTTTATGGGATAAATGATATTTACTTTTTCACAAAATTGTTAATAAAACAATCTCCTCGCAGGCTGCCTCGGTATCCTGCTCCCATATTTGCCACCAAACGATATAAGACCAACCTTGGTCACTTTTCTGTAGTGCCAAGGCTGTCCTGTTTATATAACGGGTGTATGACCGGGGACAAGAGCATTGATATATTCTCGGATTCAATGCCGGCCTTCAAGAGGAAAATCAGTGAGCAGGTGTGTTGAGCTTGGCATCGTTCTTGGTGTTGTATAGTTTGAGTGTTAATTTTTAATTTTAATTTTAATTGTAGGTATTATTGTCTAGTTTTTTTTTTATCTTTTTGTGCTTTGATACTGTTAGTTAATGCTTTTGAGCCATGCCGTGGCTGTCTTTTATTAGTATCCGTTGCAGACATTTCGCTTGTGCATGCGATCTCATTGTGAATGTAAAATGCAATGGAACTGTTGATAGCCCATACATAAATAAATAATCTCCAAAAATGATATACGTTTCTTTATTGAATTCATTTATATAATTGAGAAACAAAAGTAAATAAAGTGGGGAAGGAAGGGTCGTCAGGGTTTTACCCAGCCTCGAAAAAGTTCAAGATCCGAATCTAAGAGAGTGAGTGCGGTACTATTTGTTTCTCAGTTTAGTAAGAATTTAAGCTGGTTACATTAACAAAGCATATGATTTCTCGGCTTACTAGTAAAAGTGCCTAAAGGGGTTAAGAGTTTTTTTAAAGCTATTATTTTACTACCTCATAATAAAAATAAGCCTCCACGCAAAGCATTTTTTATAATTTGTTTTCGAAGTTTATTTATTTTTTTATACTGACTCAAATTTATCCGCATTTTTGATATACGCTCACAGTTCACACTCAAACAATTACGTGAATATATTAAATGTCTTAATATATCTTGGTATGACTTTTTAAACTTTTGTGGGATGCACGCAATTGCATACCTTAAGCAGTAGCGTTCATTCCATAGATGCATGAAAGCATTGCATGTCCAGACGATAAATAAGTCTAAAATAAAATGCTGAGACAGGGTCCTTATTGGTGGCGGCCTAGATTTCCTTATGTATTGTTTGTGATTTTTTTTCTGGTTTTCATGTAATTTATTGTACCATGTTTTCACTTCTGTCTGGCTGCTGCTAATAAAACGTTTTCTTTCTTTCTTTTCTTTTCTTTCTTAAAGTGAAACAAAAAGGAACCATTCATTTTCATATTTATTCTATATTCACGCCATCTATCTTTCCTATGAAAGCAATATAATATTTACTATCATAATATAATATTTTAATTAATTACGCGAATTCTGCTTACCCTTTACTAACATCCTATGCACGTCACTGACCCTGAGTATATATTCGGGTTGTCGACGCAGCTAAATTGATCACCGTGCAAATAGCTTACCTAGGTACCTATATTTATTTTAAACGGTAAAAGTAAACACGGAGCTGGCCGGCCATCTGCAGTGGCAGGTGTCTCGCCAGTGGACATTTGACCGTTCATACGTTCTACGCATTTTTTCTACATTTTTGACAGTTTTATTTCAATTTACTGTTATATTATACTAGTTTTTTAATGCAACTTCGCCTTCTACCCTGGTTTGACTCAGGTCTTTTATGGTTCCGTTTTTCCAAAGAATAAAACCTGACGAATATACGTTAGGATTTGGATGTCCACTTGTAAATATTGTGTTTATAAGTAATTCGTAGAGCTAACAAATTGAAATTAGTATCCAATGTCCACGTCTGTGGTCTCTCGTGGCTCTAAAAAAATCTTATTTCTAAAGGCACACTTTGAATTCTAGCAATCATCAGCGGCTGTCCGATCAAGAAGTAGCGCTCTGTATGCGTCTATATGGAAACTTGATGAACGTTACTGCGTAGCGCTACCAGCTGTCACGATCGTGAGTTTGACACGATGCATGACAGCGCTACGCAGTCACTTACAGGAGACAGTTTTCCATGTAAATGTATGTAGAGGGGTACTTATCCAAGGTAAGTATCCATACTGTATTTTGAACCAACGCAATCGAAAGATACGTTTGTTTGCCATTTTTTTGATGCTAGAGCGATTGCCCGAGCTGGGTCATGACTACAGTACACAAGTGTAAAGACCGTCATAATGACTCGCATTCGCTTATCGCGTTTCGGGATCAGCTTGTGTATATCCAGTAGCTCATATACCTAGAGACCTTCAGTCGTGGTATATGTGGGCCAACATGACGATGTAGACTATCAATGGATTTTCATCCTTTGATAGTCGCTTTCGTTTATAAAGTACACTGTACTTACAATCAGGCGCAAAGAAGTTACTTTATCGAGCCAGTATAAAAAATAGAACGGAACGTTTATTTAGAAAAAAGGTACAACGCACAACATACAAATATATATAAAATAATGAAAGATTATTACATGTTATCATATCATGTACTCTGTGTGTTGTCATCAATCTCAAAGAGCACTCGGCTCAGTATAAGCTGGGCGACGCTGCTACGTGCTAGAAGATGTTTAGTAAAGTATAAAAAAATGAATCAATGAAACTATAAATTGATAACGAGAAAAAATAAACACCTTCGGACTTTTAAGGGGGTAAATATTCAATTACTGTGGAAGATGCTACCTAAGGGCTAAAGACACTAAATTACATAGCGTACGAATGCTTTAAGCGATCAATTGACTGGTATCAATCAATAATCAATGATTGTGTTTCAAGTTATTACAGTCTTTTTAAATCCTTTATATAGAGATACCGAATTATGGACTTTAAGTATCTTAACTTGTTTCTAATGTATCCTTACGCTATATTCCTGTCGGAGTAAGCAGATATTCATTAGAGGTTCTAACTACAGCGCTTGTATGTTATGCCTAACGTGACCAACAGCGCAGCTGATCACCGTTTTCAAAGCATTAGTACAGATGGCATTCGGGCTTTCTCGCAATGTTTTCCATCACTGGAGAGCAGTAGCGGACATTCCGTAGATGCATAAAAGCGTTGCATGCCCTTACGATAAATAAGTCTGCAAGAAACTGCTTAAAGTTAAACAAAAAAAGGAAATATTTATGTTTATATCTATTCAATTTTCACGCCATCTATCTTTCCTATAAAAGCAATATAATATTTACCATAATAATATCATATTCAAATTAATTTCGTGATTTCTGCCTACCTTGTCTAAATACCTTGTGCACGTTGTTGCTGGAGAGCATATGGCGCTTAAATCCATACTTAATTTGGAAAAATTATCTTCCGGAGAGCGTGTTCCCAACGTCTTATGATATTTGTATGGGGTCTTTTAAGCGTAACAAGAAGAGATATTTATGCAGGCCGGCATGATCGCTGTGAGTTCCGGTAGGTTTCACTTATCTGTTAATAATCATTGTCGCTTTTTGGACTGTGTTGAGTCAGAATAAAAAAAATAGAAAGAACCCAGATGTACGTGCCAGGATTGGAACCTACGGCAATTAACGTTTGCGAGCATGGTCCCCTTCTACCGCACCGCATTTCATACTAAAAATCATTGAGAAAGATTGAGGTAAAGGTTTTAGGATAAAAATACGTATTTTTGTCTTTCAAAGCTTTTTTAATCAGTTGTCTTTTGTAAATTCCAAATTTTACATAACTTTGTAAAAATTATGTTTCGCATAAGAATCAAATTATTTAAAAATAATCTATGACCTTACATAACTTAAGAACTTGTAGCTGTTGCCTAGTGGATAAGGCACCGGTTTCCATGCACAACAACGCTATCGGTCGTAGATTTGTATCCCGGTACGTACATCCGGGTTTTCCCAGATGAAATACGGATGTAAGCACCACATGGTGACCGGTTGAGGAAAACATCGCGAGGAAACCCGCATGACATCTAATTTAAATGTCATGTGCAAGTGTTTTTAGAACAGCGCTACAGGTCACGTTGGGCACGACACAAGCGCAAAATAATTACAGCCACCAGTGACGTGCATAGAGTATTTGGATAGGGTAGGCAGATTCACATAATGAATTTGAATAATTCCTATATAATGATAATAAATTTTATATTACTATATTACTTTCATAGGGAAGATAGATGACATGAAAATTGAATAGATATGAATATAATCGATTCCTTTCTTTTGTTTAAATGAAAGGAATTTATTCCAGACTTATGACCGGTGGTCGTGGGTGTGGTTATAGTAAGATACGAATTTGGCGTTTTACAGTTTATTTGCACTTTAAGGCACACCGAACTGCGACGTACACGCACGTACTCCCGCCTTGGGTCTCGGTAGTCGACTCACTTCCAAGCGTCCCGTGCGCGCGGGCATCCTCTTACCCCGCACGTCTCGTAACACCCTAACGACCCTTAGGGCGGCAACTCCGTATCGGGTTACGTCTACATGCTATAAAGGAATTTATTCCAGACTTATTTATCGTAAGGGCATGCTATACTTTCATGCATTTATGAAATGAACGCTACTGACAGCCACTATTATATCTCTGTTCACCCGGAAAGTGATATAGTGTCACTACATATTATTACATGGCTCTCTGTAATGGCAAGCTGAAGTGCCATTGGCTAGGCTATATATGCCGAACCACCAGCGATTGCTGGAGTTGACGAATTTTAAATTGAAACTGCGAATCGCCAGGCGTGGGGCGCCCCTGGCCAGGTTTAGCGATGACCGACCTGTGGAATGTGTTTGGAAAGAATTGTATGAATTGGCTTCATCTGCCCATGTTCCATGCTAGCGTGGACTAATGATGACAACGAATTATTCACTTAAGCCTCAGGTGTAGTGCAGTCACTTTGCCGAGCGTGTTTATAAAATTTATTACTTAGTATGAAAAATTAACACCGCACCTGACAATGTTTCTTAGCATATTGCAATTTAAAAATACCATCTTGTGTGGCGGAACTTTAGATCACGCGTTTTTATAATTGCACCCATAATCATTGCCATCGGTTGCCGTTTATCAGGTTTAATTAAACTTCAACCCTTAACAATTTTTAAAGGGAAGGCCGCATTAAAGATTTTAAAACGGGCCGTAACGAAGTTGATATTAATTTGAGGCAGATGTGCACTGTGCTGCGTTTGAACGGGCGAGTGCGCTTGCAAATGTACTGGCAGCTTTTGTAATGAGATAAGCAAATAGGCGAACAGTACTCACACTAAGCGAGTACTGTCACCTATAGACAATTTTAATATAAAAAGTGTCTTGATAGCGCTGTCAACGCAAAAAAACGGTACTCACACCTTTTTCAAATAGTCTCATAACACAATACTTGATGATGTTTATAACAGTTTTTCTCATTAAGGTTACAAAGCTGAACACTCGTTTTTGTCAAGTGGCATAACCAAAAACAGACTAAAATCTGTCTTACTTTTTAAACATATATAGCAAAAATAATACAATGATTATATTCACTAATCAATAGGTTGTGGTGATCCTATTTACGATGTTATAGTCCTGGATTGGAGTACCATAAGTGGCAAACTTTTCTGTGACAAGCAGATTACTTTGTCGCTTGTAATACCTGTGTATGTGAATTCCAGTATGTATAACGATGTGTATCATACATAATAAAATTGTAAACTTAGTTCGAGTCTAGGTCTATGTGTGTTATTGTTGATAAGCATTATCTATACTAATATTATAAAGCTGAAGAGTTTGTTTGGTTGTTTGAATGCGCTAATCTCAGGAACTACTGGTTCGAATTGCATTCGGCTTCCATTGCGTGCGCTGCGAAAACAGTTCAAGATACCAAAAATATATGTATTAAAGAATTATTCCTCTTAAAATGATCTAAAAAAATATCCACGGCAGTATATGTCTATCTTTTAGGATTAACTCACTAGACCCGTTTTTATGGTAATCAAATTTGGTCGAAATTAATGCATTATTTGTTAAGAGTTGTGTGAACGTAATAAGATTAATCTTTATCCAAATAAATGTGTTGTTGATTAAGAGTATTTAATTGTGAACAAAATTGTCTTTGACATCACTTAATTTCAATGAACATCTTAGAAGATATTACAGTAACTTATATAGCAAAACAACGTTTGCCGGATCAGCTAGTTTATTATATAATTTATAGAAAATTGCCTGTGCCTCGAATTCCATTATACAAATTTAAAGTCAGCCACGCGAAGGATCTCGAAAACCTCATATTCACAACGTAAAAATATCCCGCAGTTCACTACTATAATAGTCACCCAGTATGGAGAGATCTAGGTGTACATCCAATTCAACCTCATAATTATAACCATATTTACAAGGTATATAAAGGTGTTATTTTTATCAAAAATTAGCAAATAAGACAAACAACACGTCACTTAAAGAAAAGTCGCTACCGTCAATTATAGCCGACAGCAATATCTGAAATGTCGACATCGTTCTGCCTATTTCGAAAAAGTGAAAAAATAAATAGGAATTAGATAGATGTGGGCTGATCTCAAAACGGGAGCGGCTCAGATGAATCGCTATGAAGATTTTTACACCCATCTTCTATGGTACTCATAATTGACGCCTTACCACCTTTTTTCTACTTGTCGGAAGTAAAAATAATATATCAACTCGCTATATCCCTTTTAGGGTAAACAGAGATACATTAGTGATTGTAACTTTGCGTTTATATATCGTGCCCTACGTGTCTAATAGTACAGCTAATCGCCGATCTCAGGATACACACAGGACACATGACATTTCTATTAGATGCCACCTGAGTTTCCTCACGATGTTTTCTTATACCGATGCACATGTGATATCAAAATCCATACTTAATCTATAAAAAATCCAGTTACCACGCATGGATACCGATCCCTCATCGAATAAGCCACCACACTGTTTGTTGGAAGGTGAAAAACTTTTATTATTATAGAACTGCGAAAATACCTTAAAATCATTTCAGTAACTTATTATTTTTAATAATATTTGGTTAAATTTTGCAGCGTTATAGGTGAGAAATCGTAAAACTATTTAGAATATTATTTCTAAAAATTTAATGGAGAGATCTCTTCAGGTGTCAATAATCGCCTATTAAAGCATTCACTTTACGCTTGTAATTTACGCTTAATGTGATTGGTAACGCTGTCTATCAAGAGATTAAATTGTTATTAGAAATGCGCAATTAATGTTTTTAAATAGAAATGGTTGTATGTAACGTTTTCCATTTATTTATTTTTTATTGTTTTTCTAGAAACGAGTTTTCTCTGTTTTTATGCAACTGATTGCGGAGGAGCGCGACATTACTTCTCTGGTTATATTCCAAAATTTCAGGAAGCGCGACAACGCTTCTCTTGTTTTGATATGATCCAATTACCGCGGCCTTAATAACCGCAGATCCTAAAAGCAGCGAGGCCCACTCATCCAGCAGATTTTTACCACGACACCGGCGGCGCCGACTACGACAATTAAGGATAGGTCCATCAACTGTCGTTTAAAAAACGCAGTTCCACTCCGACGCAGCCTTAAGTTTCTTTCGGCGTTTCTTCTCAAAGTAGTCGCTTCCGAAACGCTAGTGGATCACCGTTAGGTTTCGTATATTTTGGCTGGCGGTCCAAGTCGAGGTTCGTACCCACAGGGGTGCCCTTGCATTGCCACCCAACCCATAAATTACCGGCTGAGCACCCTCACCCGCTTCGCTCACTCGCCCGGTTTAGTTGTGAAGACCTTTCCCGGTCAATAACAGCGCATCATGTCGAATAAAAAAAATGTTTTGATATTAAAAAAATATATATTTTACTATTCTCACTATAAATTTGATGAACCCTACTGATTATGTACTTTTTTTTTAACACAACTTTTATGATCTACTTTGATATCTAAGTTTCTATGTATACCCAAAATCCTCCGCATTTTTGGCAAATCTTTAAAACAATTGTATACAAACAAATAATTGCATGAAAATTATAATAATGTAAAGTTTGTTAATATATTCAAATTTTTGTTGACCTATATTATTAAAAAATGTGTTTGTGTGTGTTTTCACACGCGATAGAAGTGAAACTATATGTTTCAATTCATCACATTTTCTCACAGACTCAAACCTATGGCTATATTTGTTTGCCTCTTGTTAGCGTCGTATTTTCGATTCACGAATATCCAAAGAAGTTTCACTACAAAAAACCATTATAATTAATTTTCATTTCAAAAATATAATCATCAAATTAAATCAGCAGTTTTGCCTATCTTTCTACGATAATATATTATTCTAATTTAATATTCGAACAGTTCCGTAAAGGTTTAAATAGACAAAACTTCGATAAAGAAGTATTTGTGCAGGTCAAGATGATCGCTGCGATTAACAAGTTTTTCTTTTTTGGACTGCACCATATTTACCATTAGGCGTGGTGTGGTCACTACGCTAAGTCTGGATATAAAAAAAAAATGCTAATCGCAACTGGACTAACAACTTGACCGAAACAGGCGAGCGTTCAAACGCATCTACAGTTTTTGCACTACTACATACGCATACGTGCTCGCAATAATGATAGTTCTAATTAGATCAAAGGTGAAACCGCCCGCCGTTATCGTAATACTTACGTATTAAAGCTCGTTTTGGTATTGACACTTGACAACTGGACATTGGTAATAACAGGCGTCGACCAAACTGCAGAGTTCCACCGACCTGGAAAATGACGCGCGATAAGTTGCGAATGAAGATTCACCTCGCTCGCATTTAATCATTGAATTACACGACCGGGGCTCTTCACGAAAATCAGCGTAGCAGGCTTCCTCTGTGGCTTTAGGCTGATGAAGGGCCTATTTTCGCCATGTTTATATGTTTTGTATTTTCTTTTGTTTTTGTGTGTTGTTTGTATTGCTACATTTACATTTCTGTTTTTTTTTGTTGTTGTTGGGGAAAAAAATACTTTTTCATTTCATTTCATTTCATTTCAAATATTTGACTCAAATATTTCACTGAGCGTTTTCTACCGTCGGTATTATGGTGTTCTAAAGAATTGTTTCAACTTGTTCCACCCTCTCCCTTTTTGAAAAGGACGACGCACGCGGCTTTGCGGAGTCACAGCCATACGGCATTTCGCATTCCGGCTAGGACTAAAATGTTCTGTAACTTTTACTTTTACCGTGGTCTTACGGCGAGCGAGTTCCCAAAAAAAAAACTCCCGGTTAAAATTTGCTGTGCGTGTCAGGCCTTATTACTATAGGATTTTAGATAAGGATATAAAAGACAGCCTTATAGCGCAGTTTATAGTAACACTACTTACGATGCTAAGGTCCTAGGTTCGAGTCCTGGTAGTGGGAGACTTTTCTGTAATGAGCAGATGAGTTTGTCACGAGTCATGGCTGTATATATGTATTTAAGTATGTATATTTTTGTCTAGTACCCATAGTACAAGCGCAAGCTTAATTTGGGACTAAGTCAATGTGTGCAATTGTTAATAAATATTATTATTATTAAAAGAGAAAAGGTGCGAGCTTATTGAGATATGCGTGATACCTCAGCTTTTCATATGCAGCCTTTGAGGCGTATCTTACGAATGATGATAAGATGATGCACCAAATGACAGGTAGTGAAGTGCTAGGAGTATGTCATAGACTAAACCGTGACCAGTATAGAGGTGCCAAGTCCACCATATTGTTAATATTAAGTTACGCGGCTTTGTTAAGTTCTTTTGATCTCGTCGTTAGTATTTTAAATATTTTTTTTTACACTGGCTCGACATAGTGACTACAGAGTACCTGATGGTAAGTACAGTGTAGTCCAAAAAAGGAAACCGACTATAAAAGGATGAAAATCCATTGATAGTCTACATCGTCATGTCGGCCCGAATATACCACGACTGAAGGTCTCTAGGTATATGAGCTACTGGATATACACAAGCTGATCCCGAAACGCGACAAGCCGAAACTGGTCACTATTACGGGCTTTACACCCATGTATTGTGGTCGCGATCCAGACGGGCATCGACGCCCTACCACCTCGCTGCTGCTTGTTTAGCACCACCCAGGAGTCACGTGTAGGAAAACTAGGGTAAAGCCTACGGACGCGAGAAGCTTCGACTAATAGTCAGTAGTCCCTCATTAACGTCAAAACCAGCAATCCAAACGACGCGAACTTCATCACGCGTCATATAAAAAAAACCACTAATTCCCCACAGCATTTTCCCATCCGAGTATCTTATTGCTGTCTAGATCCATCACCAACTCAAAAAACAAGAACAAAACGTCCAGAAGGTCGCAACAATCCAACCGGTCGCCTTAAAGGTTTGGACTTCAATTCACTCCATTAAAATTGTTGGCGTTAGCCTGTAGCTTGTGTAGACAAGTACACACACACACACATGCTAAAGATATACAACTCCGGATTGATTTGGTAAATAATATGCAATCAGTAACTCCTACGTTTCCCAAATAAATCTATGAATCATGAATGATGAGAGAAAAAATTTAGATTAAAACAATATAACATAATGCGATGTGATAAAAAAGACGGGGATACACCTCTGAAAGATTTATTCCAGTAGTACATAAATCTTGGTAGCAAAATTCAATCTTAAATCTGTGAATGTAAGGCTTTATAATTGATAGCAAAACTAAAATAACAAATTTAATTGGAATTCAAAAATGGATATAAATCTTGAGACTGTAAGTGCGTTATAGTTAATTTTTAAAAAGTTTGGGCACGACTAACGTTTAATATGCAAATTAATGAATAGTGTAAATACTAAAACTTAATCATGAGACTCTTGCACCCATTTTACGTCTACAAGAGCCCCCTTTAAAAAAATTATAGAATTCGAAATGAGTTTCATTTATATTAAAGATTACAAATTATAAATGTTTAAACAGTATTACAGAAACGTAACACAATGATTGTGTCATCTAACTCGACGATGATGCCATCTTTTGGCAACACTTGCAATTTGGAATAAAACTGTATAACTATAAACTGCAATGGTGTGCATCCCATAGAAGCATAAATAACATTATCTAGATATACTTGAAAATTTAACAAATATTATATCTTAAAATTTAGTGCCTCTTGATCTAGTCATTACTAGGTTTAAAGCCAATATATTTATTAACAGTCCAAGTATAGTATAACAAAATAATGTTTTTTTAAGATCGTGATGAGCCATGAGACATTTTAAGATTATTTAAGTGCTTAAATAACATTTGGTACCTCGTTTATTGCTAAATTTAAAGTAACTGCTTAAAAAAATCACGCGGAGGATTGAGATAGCCCTAAGGCATTACTACGCGTGCAAAAGAGATGTAATAATCTTTTTCCTTAGCTATAAAAATATATTTAGGGGAAAGTGAATATTTTGCTAAATAATATTACGATTCATATATATATTCGATTTCATTTCATTTGATTTCATTCGGGTTTTTTATGATAGTATGTAATGTAGAGACATGACACACTATCACAAAAATCCTATGAATTGTTTGATACATGTTTAATTCTTTTTTTTCAGGGTTTGTGTGTACGTAGATACACGCCTCTACATAATGAACTGTAATGTAGAGACATGACACACTATCACAAAAAACCTATAAATTGTTCGATACATTTTAATTCATATTTTTTTTTTGTTTTTTTTGTGAAAGTTCATTATGCAGAGATGTATACCCACGTTCACAAAAACCCTGAAAAAAACAAAATAAATGGATTAAAAATGTATAAACTATTTATAGAAACGTAACACAATGATTGCGTGATCTATGTCGATGGTACTGCCATCTTTTGGCAATGAGTGCAATTTCATGTTAAACTTTTTATATGTACTGAAGATGATAATTATTTCTATTCTTTTTAAAATAACTCGTAAAACTATTATTTTTTTGTCACTGTCATATTACCAGTGAAATATCACGAGCATTTATAACTAACCTCTAAAAATAGGTTAAAAGTGTTGAGCATAAGGTTGTTTTTCCATTAAACTTATTGTTTTTAAAGCATAAGGCACAAGGTATTAATTTAATCTTTTTCTGATATGTAATTTGTTAATAGTTTTGGCAGGAGTTTTATTCAATGATCTACAATTAGACCTGGTGGAAGGTGAAGATGAGTTCAACGAGAAACCCCGTCCGCCCAACAAATGCTCATTCACTCTTTTCTTAAAGACTCAAATGTCTTAAGTACATGGAAATATGGTCGCTTGAAGCATATTTCACTGTTTAATTGTTCGCTAGATGAATGTAGAAGCAAATCTTTTCGTGCGGATGTGAGGAACGTCCTTCATATACGGACGGTTTCCGATACGCTGACTAGTGGTTTTATGGTGAATTAAATATGGTGGGATTAGAGAATGTAGATCTAGAATACAGTCTTCATTGTACAACTGGTAAAAAAACTGTGAAGCAGAAAACTTTACGTCGTTGCTCATTTCTCCACAGCTAAATCTCGGTCAAAGAGTCTATATATATATTAGTAACGTTATTATTACGTACTGACTGTTCCCGTAACTTCGTTCGCGTAGAAGGTCATAATGATAATATTTATTTCAAGCTGATATCTTTGTATAAATCACATAAACGAAATCGATTATTTCGTATATAAATTACAATATTTAACATAACCTTTTTATTTCTGAATCAATTAAAATAAAATCAACACCTAATGATTTATGATTCTTTAGGACTAACCCACGCTCGCTGAAAGTTCAAGAACTCGGCCATAAATTAAATAAAAAATTTAATTAAATTATTTATTAGGAAAAAACAATTACAAAGCAGCACATTAAAGTCAGCTGACACCGAAACTAGGACTACCTATATCTTGGATGTCAGCACATTTCACACAATTTGTTACATACAGTTTATATCCGCTGCGTAGCTCCAATCTTAACTCAAAACAATACAATAATAATAATACATACACAATACAATTAAAGTAAATAATAATTTCACAGTAATGCTAAACCCCACATCACACAGTACATCTATTCCCACAACAGTAAAAAAAAAATAAAAAAAAAACTACTATATACTATATTTTAAATATAGTCGCATTTATAATGTATCCTCTTCATGTTTTATATAGTTAAGTAGTTAGTTAGTTAGTTTTGTTAGTTTTGTGTTAATGTAGTCTATGTAAGTGTACTTATAAATAAATAAATAAATAAATAACAGTTCCTCAGTATCATCATATTTCAGATTTGACAACCAGTCCCTCAGCTTCATTCTACATTCGTAATTAGATAAGTTCAAGATATTTAATGCATGGTTAACCTTATTATAAATCCTTGAAACAAGAATCCAAAACTGTTTCTCTGCTAAATTAGATTTGTGAATCGGCATATGGCAAACATATCCTACGAGGTTTTCTTTTACTATCTGTCCCTATAAGGACCACTCTATGTTTGCGGAGGACAAGTTTAGAGACAAAGAGCTGTCTTACTGTTAAAACTTGACATCCAAATTATAACTCTTCAGTAGGAAACCGTCTGGATTTTTTAAACATGACTTTTAAGAGTTAGAGAACTTTATACTCGTAGTCCTAACCGGGATATGTATTACCTATAACAGTGACTTCATTTTTTTCCTAATACAAAATTTAAATGTTTTTTGACAAAAAATATTTATAATTTGCTATATATTAACGTCATCTTTCAATCTAAAGTAAATTATGTCTAAAAAGACTCTGTATTGTATAAATAAATATAATGGTAAATCGATGTATACACGAACAGCTTATACAGAAAAAAATGGGCAAGCTAAAATTTAAAAAGATTACAAGGGTTCAGTATATATAGAACAGGGGCGTGCATCTAACAAAAGGATAAAAAGCTATTTTTATTACAGACAGGCTTCCGCTTGATCTCAAAATCTCCTGTTGGATGGTGATGATAATAATAACAATATTTACTAACAATTACACACATTGACCTAGTCTCAAATTAAGCTTGCACTTGTACTATGAGTACTAGACAAAGATATACATACTTAAATACATATATACAACCCTGACTCGTGACAAACTAATCTGCTCATCACAGAAAAGTTTACCACTACCGAGACTCGAACCCAGGACCTTACCATCGTATGTACGGTCACTACAAACTGCGCTATCAGGGCGTCAATGATGATGAGGCCGATGATGGAGCGCGCCCATCAAGCAAATACCGATTAACTTGACATTTGAAGATTCCCATGTCATAAGATGTTGAGAAAATAGATGCAAGAAGCTATTTCCACTCCTTGGCAGTTCGCAGCAAAAAAGGGGAGGCGAATCGCTTCGTGCGAGTATCTACGATGAGTTGGAACGTCAATCACATATGGATGCCAACACCCATGGTTCATGGATGAGTAAAATGTATTCAAATTAATAAAAATGATTACGCTTATATTTTACCTTTTTACCATTAATATGAAAGCATTTTGCTCATGTATGTTTGAAACATTAGAGATTCCCAGATTGCATACACATTTATGATTCTTTAGTGTTGTAAATGGATTTAATCATGATTAAATTAGCAAGAAATTTGAAGTTACGACTATATTGTGTAATCGTTAATCATTAATCAGATTACATTTCGACAATCTCTGACATGGTTGGGGAGAAAATACGCGCTACACTATTAAATATAAAATTAAATAAGGTTTAAAAATATTAAAAGGGGCTTAGTAATTCATCTGCTGTACCCTAAAAGAGTGTTAATTTTAACGCAATTTCATATCGCTAATGCTAATGAAGATTTATAAAATCCCATTGTATTGCAGTCACACGGAGTGTTAATTTTTTACCCGTTCATGCTGGCCTGCCTATAAATATCTACTCTAGATAGCAGTTCTTCAGAATATAATGCAATTTAATAGCGACCATTGTGGGGTTTTTGTTCATTATTTATTATTATATTCGTTGTTAGTACCCTTTTTTTGTATCCCGGGGGAAAATCCTACATAGAACCATCAGGGACGCCGTGAGGGCAGCGATCCCGGTGTGTCAGACTCCTACTGACTAAAAACCCCCGGGGTGTCCCTCTGATTGCTCCACCGGGGCCTGGGAAGCCAAATTCGTCCAGACGCCCAGGGAATAAAAGGCCTTGTTGAGGCTACTTCTCCGGGGGAGGGGTGGGAGTAGTTGTTAGTACCCTGCTTGTTTGCCTACGTGCGGTTTATACAAAGAACCGGTGGATTTTCGATCATACATTGATCATTTACACCTTAGGAGTGAGATATAAAAAAAATGCGCTCTTAGGGGGAGCCTAGGTCATAACAAAGAATACAATGTCCAAATTTCAAGCCTCTAACTTCAGTAGTTTAAGCTATTCAATGATATGCCAATCGGGACGCGTGTTTTTATATAAAACTAGCTGTCCCGGCAGACCTTGTTCTGCCCTATTTCTATAAAACAAAGTCACATTGTTCTTTTTAATGTTAATAGCTTCCCCGTCAGATTTTTTTGGAAATTGTTTGTAACCTTCCCCAGACTTCAACAAACACAACAAAAAAGAAATCAGCCAAATCGGTTCAGCCGTTCTCGAGTTTCGCGCTTATACACATTTAACGATTCATTTTTATATTATAGATATAGTAAATTACTCATCATTAATACTGCAATAGAAATGTGTAAAAGGAGGCTATCAAATTAGTTTGCCTTAGCTGTGGTGCGAACGAGTGCTGACCAGTGACGTGCATAGTGTATTTGGGCATGTTAGGCGGATTAACATAATTAATGTGAATATTATAGTATAATAAGTATTATATTACTTTCTTAGGAAAGATAGATGGCGTGAAAATAGAATATATATGAATATAAAGGGTTCCTTTTTTGATTAAATTAAGGCAATTTATTCCAGAAATATTTATCGTAAAGGCATGCAATGCTTTCATGCATCTATGGAATGAACGCTGCTTGTGTTGACCGATTAGAAAACAAGTATTAACGGCTGACAGAGAACAAATAAAGGAAAATCGGAGATTTTTCAATCAGATATGCTTCTCTAGTATTGATCACTGTTGGAGCGAGAAACGAGGATTAACGCAATAATAATAATCCAAAGAATGTGAAATAATAAATCTTAAAGCAAGAGGAGTTTAGTCATTATAATACTTTAACGGTTCTTATGCGCGAATTAACTTACTTCCAATTGTGGTTCGACGTTTCGAATTGGTTACACACAGAGATGGGCAAAATGTAATCTGATTAATGATGAACGATTACAAAATGTAGTCGTAATTTTAATTTTCTTGCTCTGTAATCATGATTAAATCCATTCAAAACTTTAAGAAATCATAAATGTGTATGTAATCTGGGATTATGTAGTGTTTAAAATATAGATGAGCAAAATGCGGTCATATTAATGGTAAAAAAGGTTAAATGTAATCGTAATAATTTTTATTAATCTGATTACATTTTGCTCATCTATGGTTACACAGTTACATTGGTCACGAGCAGACTGCCGCGCATCGGAGTTTACGTCAGGTGCGGGAAGTTACTCCACTACCCTTTTTTTTCCTTGATAATTTACACACACACACACACAGTCCTCACAGTATCAACACGTTCACACAGTGAGATAAAACGAAGCCTTAGTTTTCTGAACACTGAGTTCCACGCCAATGATAAATTAAACTCATCATCTTGTGTAAAAGTTCTATCTCTTTCTTCTTAACCCTTAACTTGGCAGAATGTTCTTTCTTTCGATATCAAAATAATATTCATAGCGTTTAACCCTTGTGTTCCAAGGATGTCTAATAGAAACTAACCGTGCGTTCAAAAACTGAGAAATTACCTAAATATTCATATAAAAATATGAAGTTTGCGCTAAAAACTTATGGCAATAGGTTTTGTAAATTCTGATGTATCTCCACAGATACACTGTCAAGAAAAGGGTTAATCTCGATCGCTTCTCAAACCAGGCTTAGATAATAGAAACAATCTCTGGAGGGAATAATTTCACGCATATGATTTTTTTTAATTTTATTTATTGTTAGTACTTCGACATGTGTATGTCAGAACCATTATAGCTTTATACAAAAATATCTAACATATAACATATGGTGTCATTGATCTGAATAGAGCTGACGCCTCATCAGGTAGTAGTTCTGTCAAGACTTTGTTAAACATTCCAACGCCTAGTTTGTCCAGACCAAAGGTACTCACAAACGCCTCTCTCACAGATTCAGATCAGACACATTCTATCCATATATACATGTGGGATCGAGGGAAGAGATATTCAGGCTCAAAACTATTTTATTTTAATTATAATACGGAAACCAAAGTAACACATCATTCTCCTTATAATACCTTTTTTCTACCACCACCTTCAAACTAACTTATCATTAAACGTCATTCGTCTTTTGCACAGTTTCATAGTAATACCAGCTTCGCACTATAAATTTCTAAAAAATATACAAATAATTGGGAGATTTCATAATATATTCCACATACATACATAATGAAATGAAATGAAAATAATTTCGCCACAAACTAACAAAAAACTAGAAATGTAAATACAGTAACGGAAACAACATACAGAAACAAAAGAAAAATACAAAACATATAAACACGGCGAAAATGGAACCTTCATCAGCTTGAAGCCACAGAGAAAGTCTGCAGCGCTGGTTTCCGTGAAGGGCCCCGGTCGTGTTATATCTTATTAAGCAATAAAAAACAAAAGAAATAGAATAACATATAGCTTAAATAATATAAAAGAATAAAGTATAATAATAAGTTTAGGCACGAAGTTCCCGCACTGGGAGGGATTCTCCGGCCGCGGAGCGACCGGTACCCTCCTGGGGTAGTTTGATTTGTCCTTGTTCTTGCTCCATATTTGTTTTACCATTCATCGAATTTATATACATCTCGCTGGGGTTGAAAAACGAAAAGAAAGAAGAAGAAGATAGAAGGGGGAGAAAACGAAGAAGAAAGACATAAAGAGAAGAAGGGGGGAATACAATAGAAGGTGTAAGGAGGAATAATCGTGGGAAGGATAGAGTAACGAGAAGGGAAATAAGGAAAAGGTGAGGCGGGAGTGAGGAGAGGGCTAACTGACTGCACCGGCGAACCGATGGGCGATGGGATAGTCACGGTCGTCACCCACTCAAAAATAAATAATACAAAAATAAACTATTACATACAATAAACAAATCGACTACAAAATGTATTAGTGATACTATAGCTAAAATATATGTATACCTAAAATAAGAGCAAAAACAAAAGATCCGTTAAAGTATTTATAATGAGTAAACCGCGAAAATTTAATATTGTTGGCAGTTACTATTTAAAACGTGATAAAATATTTTAAATGTTAACCGTGTTGGATTTATTCCTCAACAACTATTTTCTTTTATTTTACTAGGGAAAAATCCTCAAGGACCGTCCCAGCCGCACAGGAGGGCTGCGCGACCGAGGTGTGTCGGACTTGTACCGACTAAAAACCCCAAGGTGACTACTTCTGCGCATTGGCGGGGACCGTGGGTCCTATAATCAATTCGCCACAGCCCCGTCGTGCCGCTTCCACTGGGCACAAACTCGAGGGAAGATGATACCTTCCCCGATACTGCTCGTTGTATTTAGGCAGAGCACGTCACAATGCCCTGCCAACTTCTCGAGGGCCGCTAAACCAGTTGCTCAGGGCCCCCACCCTGAGCAGCCACGAACCCAAAGACATCAGTCAACCGGTCGTGGCTATTCCTCAACAACAACCTTAAGATCTGAGTGAAGCCAGGCCAGGAACAATAGTAACCAATAAATCAAATGTACACACAAATGGAATGTAAGCATTGGAAAACGGCCGTACAAGCTGGTCTCGGGGCGCGCGACCGTGACGCGACCGGCCGTGCCTACGGTGAAAATTGCAGAAAATTAATTCATATATACAACTATTTATACAATTGTGCGCAGCGCTGACAAGGGGCGCATTTCACCGAGCGCAGATTGTGGAAGGTTTCTTCCATTCTTTTCCACTCATGACAGTCGCGAGCTTTGACCTAAAAGCTTCTCTTGAGGTCAGTTGCAGAATCGTACTTTACATTTTTAATCCGGATTTAAACCCTTTACGGAGCGTTATTACGTGTCGCAAGGTAACATTATCCGAAAAATGGTTGCCTTAAATTTAATTAAAGGCATGAAAAATGCGGTTATTAGCCACCTTCATCAGATCATCGGTCAATCTGGCCATCTGTCTCCACATTTCTACGATTGATTCGTATTCTCCACTCGAGCATTTTCTTTCTCCGTTTATTATCAAACCTGTGATATATGTATATAGGGCCATTGCCCAAACTGGGTTGTGACCATGGTACTCAAATGCAACGAGCATCATCGTGACTCGCTTTGGACTGCCGTGTTTCGGGATTAGCTTCTGTATGACCAGTAACGCATATACTATATATATATATACTTGGGAGTCGAAGCTGCTCGCGTCCGTAGGCTTTACCCTAGTTTCCCTACACGTGACTCCTGGGTGGTGCTAAACGAGCAGCAGCGAGGTGGTAGGGCGCCGGTGCGCATCTGGATAGCGACCACAGTACATGGGTGTAAAGCCCGTCATAGTGACCAGTTTCGGCTTGTCGCGTTTCGGGATCAGCTTGTGTATATCCAGTAGCTCATATACCTAGAGACCTTCAGTCGTGGTATACGAGGGCCGACATGACGATGTAGACTATCAATGGATTTTCATCCTTTGATAGTCGCTTTCGTTTTTGGACTACACTGTACTTACCATCAGGTACTCTGTAGTCACTATGTCGAGCCAGTGTAAAAAAATATATATATATACCTTCAATACTGGTAAATGTATGCTGACATGACGGCGAAATTGTCAATGGATTTTACTCTTTCATAGTCACTGTGGTTTTTGAACTATGCTTTAAAGCTACTGTAAAAAAAATATCATTAGCTTGTAGGACAAACCACTTTTTAAGCTTAGACCGCACTGCAGAATTTCATTCGCACACGAAAATCGACTTAGTAAAACTAATTTCACGTAATTTTTGCATCGCAGAATAAATTCGTTTCATACAGGAAAAATGAAGAGAAATGCACCGTGTCCTTATTTTAGTATATTTTTTATCGTGCGAATTTTAAACCGCCTTAGCATACGTTTTTATACAGTACCTACTGATATAAAATATGGGGTAAAAATTGCACGGTGAAAATTATCTGTGCGTATTATGGCTTAATCTTTCATGAAGAATAGTGTTTATGTGTCATAGAACTGTCCTATCCAATGGTTTCCAATATTTGTAAAAAAAAACAGTAACTGTTGAACCGCTCGGCTTACATTTTTATTATTCACCGTTCGCCTGGCCATCTATCTTCCAACATTCACAGACATTGTAAGGACTATACAGCTCACATAGATTAGTGTCAGACCGAATCTTCGGGTCTATTTTCGGTTTTAAACACTTTTTCACAACCTGCAAGTAATTTTAATGGACCTAGAAGTTGTTTTTATAATTGCCAAGAAACTAGGCCGAGCTATGATAGCTTAGTAGCTAAGAAGTCAAAGTCAGTATACCCATGCGCGAATATATATCATTAAACACCGTGTCAGATATCATCCGTATCTGGTGAACGTTCCTTATATCCTCAAGAAGAGATTCCCTTCTACACACGTCATGCGAACGACTAAGGAGTGAAATATGCTTCCAGTGAGCATATTTCCACGATCTTATGATTTGGGAATCTTCAAGAGAAGAGTAAATAGGCATTTGTTGGATGGATACGGTCCATCATCGGAATGTCTTCACTTTCCATCATGTGTGGTTGAGGTCGAGCGTCCGCCTGTAAATAATAAAAAAATCGAATTTCGGCTCGTACCCCTTGGTTTTTTAGATTAACTATGGATTTAAGAGCCATATGCTCACCGATGAAGGAATACAGTGAAGAATCCGCAACTAATAAAAATATCATTTATGCTAATGCTGGGAGGACAGTGATCCACTGCGCTACTGGTCATGTTGGGCACGATATAAGAGCGCAAAGTGGATACAGCTACTAATGTATCTCTACTCACCCTGTATCATTACAACGTTTTAAAAACATCATGAACTGAATTTCGTAGGATTTTTAAACTATCTGCTTCGCTTGGGCCGAAGATTGTAGCAATGGCCGATTAATCGGCTTTAGTTTCGGCAAGATATCGACCCATAGCTGGACGCTATTTAAAAATAATTTAACAATCACAAATCAGGTCAAACAGTCTTAATTTGACGCTTGCCCGAAACTTCAGGCTTTAGCTAAAACGTCGACCCATTTCTAAGTTGTAATGTAGAGGTTTTACATTGCCGAAACAAGCCGAAGACTTCGCACACACACTAGATTAGTTTAAAAAAAACTCAGTTCGTTTGTTCACCCAAGTGAAACATATCGTGTGACCGAATCCAATAAATCATTTAATCCTTTCACAGTGACATTTCCTTCGAACGCTGTCATTTAGAAAAAAAATGAACTTTAGTACTTTTCCGTGGCATGTGAAGCAACCACACATTTGCAATATGCTAATATTGTTTTGTTCATGTACGGAGAATGTTTAAAAAATACCATTTGATCATAGTAGAGCGCATATGTGACAAGATTCGTTTCGTTTAGTCGCTTTTTAATATAATTTTATATCAAGTCGTTTACACATATAACTAGAGGCTTTCTATCGCTGTGTACAAGTAAAAAAATGAACTAACCATGGAGGAAAAGTTATATTGAAGACTAGCTATGTCCGCGACTTTCTTTGTATGAAAGTATTGTTTTGTTATGATAGCAGTTATTCTAAGCAAAAATCTTTGTATAATGATAATTTTAATGCCGTCGATTGTTTCTTATATCAATTATAACAACAGCAATAAATATAGACCTCAGTTAGTACCAAGGAGTCACAATACTCTACGATAGATATCGTTAGTGTTTTTACAGTTTTTTTTAAATAAAAATAGAGGATAACTTTTCAGGATAGCAGGAAAGCAGCCTTATAAGTTAAAGGTTAAAAGGTTTCTGATAATAGTGCGCAAAAAACACATAGACAAACATTGTAATAATCATTGTATTCGATCCGTGGCATTAAAAAAGGCCCTTAATAATAGTTTTTCTAATATATTTTCCATCTATCATTTATTTAGTTAGTTAAAAATAGATTTTGTAGTGTTTTAAACATAAATGAGCAAAATACAGTTATATTAATGGTAAAAAACGTAAATTGTAATCGTTAATCATTTTCATTAATCTGATTACATTTTGCCCATCTATGTGTGTATTAATGTTATTTGGTCAAGAGAAATGTATTTTTTAAATATAATTATTGCGTTCATTACTACAATCATAATGTTATTTTTATCAATTTCTTTAGTACTTTCTAACTCTTACATTAGGCTTTTTTAATTCCCCCTCTGCAATCTAATATATATCCTTTGCTATCGCAATAGAGTTCGTTTTTAGATTAAAACGGAAAATGTAAAGTTAGATCAATTTAACTGCAATTGTTACTATAACATTAATCATACGAAACAAAATTGTTCGAGATCAATTTATCGCAGATAGGCGACTTTGAGCTCTATCCTCTGCGAAATGAGTTTGAATTTGTTTGGCCGCGGTGTGTAGTTAAGGCCAGGTTACACAGCGTTAGATTGACATTTAAATGCTTAAGGGGAAGTGAAAGGCTGAGAATAGGATATTTTTGATTAAAATTGGAAAATAATTGCGTCTCTCACGCGGACCACGTAATGGCGGGTGTTTTTTTGTCGTTTAGTCTCGGATCGGTTGCTACTAAACTGGTTATTTCCGCCTTTTTGTTTCTATTTTCGCGAATACGTAACTATTCGGGTGGGGGTGTGAAAATATAGTAGAAGCTATGACCGGTGGTCGTGGGTGTGTTGGTAGAATGATACGGATTTTGGTGTTTTACTGTTTTTATTTGACTTTAACACCGAACTGCGACGCACACGCACGTACTCTAGCCTTGGGTCTAGGTAGTCGACTGCTTTAACTAGAGCATCAATTGCGCGCGCGCACCCTTTACCCCGCGCGTCCTGTAACACCCTAACGACGTTTAGGGCGTTTAACACAAACGCGTATCTACGCGGCGTCTACATGCTATAAAATCTATAATTTTTTCGGATTTTAATTGCACAGGCATGGAGATTAGGAGGCACTGAAACAGAGAAACCAGACTTGAGTTTATGTTTTCTTTTTTTAATTGATCTTTTCCACAGTATACCAGTTGTAATAATCATAATATATCGTTACACTATATCTCATTCAAGGTGAGCAGAGATTCATTCTTGGCTGTATCCACTTTGTGCTTATATGTCGTGCCCAATATGCCTAGAAGCGTGGCTGATCGCTGTTCTCAGGGCATTTACACACACACACACATGGGCAAAATGTAATCAGATTAATAAAAATCATTACGATTACATTTTACGTTTTTTACCATTAATATGACTGCATTTTGCTCATCTATGTATTAAACACTACAGAATCCCAGATTGTATACACATTTATGATATCTTAATGCTTTAAATGGATTTAATCATGATTACAGACCAAGAAAGAAGGGAGTCGAAGCTGCTCGCGTCCGTAGGCTTTACCCTAGTTTCCCTACACGTGACTCCTATGCTAAACCCTATGCTATGGGTGGTGCTAAACGAGCAGCAGCGAGGTGGTAGGGCGTCGGTGCCCGTCTGGATCGCGACCACAGTGCATGGGTGTAAAGCCCGTCATAGTGACCATTTTCGACTTGTCGCGTTTCGGGATCAGCTTGTGTATATCCAGTAGCTCATATACCTAGAGACCTTCAGTCGTGGTATACGAGGGCCGACATGACGATGTAGACTATCAATGGATTTTCATCCTTTGATAGTCGCTTTGGTTTTTGGACTACACTGTACTTACCATCAGGTACACTGTAGTCACTATGTCGAGCCAGTGTAAAAAAAAAAGAAAATTAAAATTAAGACTACATTTTGTAATCGTTAATCATTAATCAGATTACATTTTGCCCATTTGTGCTTACACATAACACACGCAAGTGAGGGTGGGGTGGACCCGCATGCCATCTAATAGAAATGTCATGTGTACTATTGCTGTGAGTATGGCGATAAAGTGCGCCACTGGTCACGTTGGGCGCGACATATAAGCGCCGAGTGGATACTGCCACTAATGTATCTGTCCACACCGAATAGTATATAGGGTGACGATGTATTGTAAAAAATACAACTTGCACTTGGTAGGTTTTTTTGCTTCAAATTCCCTCTGGAACTTGCTCTATCCCGTTGATTCCAGGATACCGGCCACACACGATCTGGTTGGCTGGCCGAGCACACGGAATTCCAAATGATTGATTCAGTACTAATTATCGCTGCCATAACTAGCATTAATCGTTAATGTAACAGTTGTTTTAAAATAGCTGTATCAATGTCCAGTGCATGTGGACCTCCCACCCGTTGCTCGCTATGAGAAAATTACAGTAAAAACCTCTTGATAAAGCTCTGTTTATGTTGGCTTTGATGGGCTGAAGTAAATGGGGCTTGACAAGGCAGAGTAAAGCAAGAACAGTTTACATAGAAACAATAAATTATGTTTTTTAACCCCACTTGGCATAGTTACTGCACTATTTTTTTTACACTGGCTCGACATAGTGACTACAGAGTACCTGATGGTAAGTACAGTGTAGTCCAAAAACGAAAGCGACTGTCAAAGGATGAAAATCCATTGATAGTCTACAACGTCATGTCGGCCCACATATACCACGACTGAAGGTCTCTAGGTATATGAGCTAGTGGATATACACAAGCTGATCCCGAAACGCAACAAGCCGAAACTGGTCACTATGACGGGGTTTACACCCACGTACTGTGGTCGCGATCCAGACGGGCACCGACTAGTGATGAAAATGCCCGAGAATTTTCCCAAAGTGCCCAAAACTTGTATGGGGAATATTCCCGGGAATTTACGAAATGTTTGCGAAAGTGCTGGGCACTTTGGGAAAATTCCCAGGCATTTTCATCACTAGCACCGACGCCCTACCACCTCGCTGCTGCTCGTTTAGCACCATCCAGGAGTCACGTGTAGGGAAACTAGGGTAAAGCCTACGGACGCGAGCAAAAACACACTTTTATGGTAAGCATGGAGTAGTCCAAAAAACGACTGCAACTATCAACAGTAAAGAAAAACAACCGTTAGTTGCAGTGATCATGCCGGCCTGCACAAATATCTCTTCACTCTTCGTTTAAAGGATCCAATATCGTAGGACGGTGAAAACACCCTCGAGTCATTTGCCGAGTCGTTAAGCTGTGCAAGAAAATAAAACAATTTTATTGTAAACTAGATCGTCATGATTATTTATTATAACAGCGCTTTACGATTGACTTATGCTAATCGTATCAACTTTATTAATTAAGTTATCTATAATATTCTTGTAAAATAGATAGCTTGAACTCACTGGCTGCTTATAAGCCTGACATATGACTTCGCAGTCTTTATATTGTGAACTATTATTCCTGTAATTAAGAAATAATAAATAATGAGCTTTCGGGGTCCTTGAAACGAAGTGTGAAGAGATATTATTTCAGGCTGGCATGATCAAAGCGATTTTTTTTTCTTTACTGTTCACTTATCATAGCGTACTTATCATCGCCTTGTTGTGGCCATCACGCTGGGTTAGGATAAAAAATGTATATATGTGCATTTTATTACTTTTTTAAAACCAACCCTTTAAAGTTAAATAAAGGTGAAAGAATTTATATTAACAGTTATACGCTGCAACGATACTAAAATTAATGGTACATAGTAAACTGCTCGACCTTTAACGAATACCAGTTTATAATAATGTGGATTGTAAAAAGAATTATTTTTAATAATTTTTTTTTTCGTTTACAAAGTTTAGTATGAACTGCGTGGTCTTAGGGAGGATACGCACTGCGTCCGTGAAAATCCGGAACTAGAAAACTCGGACTGCATTCGGATATTGCTTTATGCACTCTCTGATCTCAATTAATAAAAATATAGTTTTTTTTTTGTTACGCGGGAGGAATCCTCGTGGACTGTCAGGGCAGCTATGAAGAGCAGCATTCACCGGGATGCTCTATCGCTTCGTCTGTGGAGACAAGGGTACGGCTGTGCCAGCTTCCTCAGCACCCGGCGACGTCGTCCCTTTTGCAAGCCTTTCTGTTCTAACAATGCGAGGGATTTCTCTTCGAGCGATGCGTGGGGATACATGCCTGGATATGATGGTCAACGTACTCCCTCAAGTGCGCCGCCCAGTTTAAAATAATGATATAAGAAATCACGTAATTCGAGAACAGCAAAAAAATTAATGTACTTAAAAATAAATAATTTAAAAAAATGTTAAAACATTAAATGGACGCCACGTCCAGTCTCATTACTATTGCCCCCAATTCGCCGTCTGCCCCGCTGAATCAGAGAATAGTGGATAATCAACGATAACAATCAAAAATAATAAACGGAAATCAGCTGATCAGATGTAGAACGAAAGTTACCATGCCAATAGTACGACGGCTACTCTGATACTGACTCTTGAGAGAATTAATATTCTTATCCGAATCGGAAAATAACGGATAGAAAACGGTTGACGGATGACTAATGTAGTGCGGACGCTACCACACAAATAATTTGACATCTACATCGGTATGTATTTTCATGGATCAGTTGCAATACGTATACGCCCTTACTCAAATACATTTAATTATTTATACCATTTAAATTAATTAAATTTACCGTTAACTTTAAACTTCTAATTGTAATTTAATTAATTTTAATAGGGTAGCATAATTGTAAAGGTAACTATAGCCGGTAATTGGTTATTAGAGAGTTGTGAAAAACATTTAACGCATTAGATAATGTAGTTTTAGAGCTAATAACAATTAAGCTATCGTCAGATATACAGCGAAGCGAAAACATGGCGAGCTGTTTTATTTATTAAATCGTTCCACACTTAAAAACATAAATATATGTAGTTCTTAAAAACTTGTAGCCTAACTATATAGATGATTTTGTAGACGAGGGAGATATTCAAGGAGGATATTTAAAAATAGTGATATCTTCATATATGTAAAACATAGTACTTCATAGTCAACATATTTAAAGGCAATTATACACATGAAGAAATTAATAACATTTTTTTATCAAATACAGCTAGCTGTACGTAATCTGGAAAAAACAAAAGTGACGTGTCGGGTTTCGCTTCTAGGACCATTTGCATTGCCGCGCAAGGAAACAAGTCCATTATCTACTGGGTTAAATAAAAAATTTCATAGTTTACACTATTTTGAATAACTCGTATTTTATATTTAACTAGAAAATTACGATATTATAAATATAAAATAAAAACAGACGAAATATTAAAGTAGAAACATAACTTTTTAATAATTGGGCCCTATTATATCGCATCAAACAAATGCTACGGAATTTGTTCCAGGAAAACGCGCGTACCGACAGCAGCGAAATTGCTCTCGAAATGTACTAATGGCGCCAATCACTCTAATCGTTTTGAAATAACTTTTCACGTTATATTTCAGAAAATTAGTACAAATTATTATGATTGTATGTAGTGGTGGGGTTATGTAGGCAATGATAGTGACGTTGGGTTCATGGTTTAAGGTATTTTTCGTATTTATTGTGTGAACATGGATTATTGATCTATTTGACAAATTTAATGCGTAATGTAGCATTTATTTTAGCAAGCAAGAAACAATTTATGTTATTTATTATGGATACAAAAACACACAAACAACAACATTACACACAAAAAAAAAAACAAAAACAACATACAAAAACAAAACATACAAACAAACACAAAAAAAAACAAAAACTGCAACTTTCATTTTAAAACCACTAGACATCGTGTCGGATACTATCCGTATGTGGTGGATGTTCCTTATATCCGCACGAAAAGATTCGCTTCTACATTCATCATGCGAACGGCTAAGGAGTGGAATATGCTTCCAGCGGCCATATTTCCGCGATCTTATGACCTGGGAGTCTTTAAGAGAAGAGTGAATAGGCATTTGCTAGGCGATCGCGTTTCATCATCGAACTCATCTTCACCTTCCACCAGGTGTGATTGAGGTCAAGCGTTCGTCTATAAATAATAATAATAATAAAATTTTCTTTATTTATTATCAGGTAAGCAGCTGAAACAATTGATAAGTGTCTGTATTCTGCTATGACCCTTTTTTTATTATTTCTTTTTGTGATTGAGATTTGATCAGGCGATTTTTAAATAAAAAGCTGTATTTTAGCCATTCTTCTCCTTCAAGACTCTACAAACACTTAAAAACAGTCAAAAAAGAGAAAAATAAATATCTATCTTACTAACTATTAATCGACAACAAGTATCCTTAGTATATTAAGGTTTTTTTTTTAATAAATACACTCCAGCTGCCTTTTTATATCTATGGTAAATACCTCAATAAACTAGACAATGATACGAATAAAACGCAATAATCTCAAATTGTATAGATCTTTTATAAATAAATAAAATCAATAGGTAAATAATAAAAAATCACTGGTTATATTATTTGTCAGTGCAATAGTGTAAAGTCCCAAGAGTTGTCTATCTATGCTTATATTATAAATATTCCCATCCTTGTTGTTTTTTGCATGATGACACAATAAATGGGAGTCAGCTGAAAATCAGCGTTGGTTGTGACACAGCTGCTTACTTAGCATTTGTTAAGATAGCTTCACTTTGGCGCATCATCACAGTATAGGATATTTGCTTTTGTTGTATTCTGTCTTCATTAACCTATCATTCTATCTTGTTTCTTGTGTTATGTGGCAAATATATCCTTTTTCTTTCTTTTCTTTTGATAGCTACGCTCTTTGTGCTGCAGTTGACAATACTTAGCTAAAAAAAAAAATTGAGTTTGTCCTGCTGGACAAAAGAACTAAAATAAATGTCTTAAACTATTCGACCTTGAAGCATTAAATGATTTTGCTGACGCTACCGCGATATGAATGTACGAGCCCACACCCGCACCGCGGGCTACGTTAAAATGACTTATCATTACGTAATTACAATCATTGTTCGGGAACACACAGACAGACGCAAAAACACACCACTGTCAATCATCATTGTGGCTTTGTGGAGTAATTATTATCAGTCAATGTTGCTAATCCCGGTCAAAGAAATCACCCTGAAATCTTTATAAAATTGCTTTATACTAAATTTTTCTTTTTTTTTATACTGGCTCGACACAGTGACTAGAATGTACCTAATGGTAAGTAGGGTGTAGTCTAAGGATGATAGCAACTATCAAAGGACAAAGTTCCATTAAGATTTGTCGTCGTCATATCGTCCCTCATATGCCACGACTGAAGATCTCAAGCTATATGAGTTACTGGACGTACAAGCTAATTCCTAAACGCGACTGTTCAAAGTGAGGTACTATGACGGCCTTTACACTTATCAGTGATTTAGTTTAACTTTATTATTATTAGCCAGTTTTGTCCCACTGTAAGACAAAGATCTATCTTCCCTTTTCCACTATATTTATGGAATCTATCGGAATGGGCTTGGATATGATGATTTCCTAGCCAGATTCGGCCACGGCGACTGTTTCAACACTAATTAAAAAATTAAGATAAAAAATTAAAATTAAGAAAATCGAGGTCCAGTTTTCGGAAACAGTCAATTGCGCAGGAGATATTTCAGTGCATAACTGGACGCGCTGCCAGAAAAGCACTCTTTCGTCCGAACTACCTCAGGCCCGATGGAATGGAGAACCAGTATGATCGGGAGGGAGCGGGATGCAGGTTTGGTCGAGTTTTCCTTCTCTGAACACCTGGTTTAATTGCAGTGTTAAGGACATACCTTAGTCGCCTTTTACGACACCTCAGCAAGAAGAGGGGGGTGCTATTCTATTCTGTCGGCAGCCACCACGGCATAAATATATAACCCAGAACGCTTATACAATGAGTTTTCGGATATGTACTATGTGCACATGGCAATACATGAAGCAGCATAGATTTTTTTTATACCGTCTCGACACAGTGACTGCACCATACCTGATGATAAGCATGATGCAGTCCAAAAAACGCCAACAACTATCGATAGGCAAGAAAAACCCATCGGTAGTCACGGCGATCATGCCGGCCTGCACAAATATCTCTTCACGCTACATTTAAAAGATCCCACATCAATGCTGTACAGATGCCAGCAATTTGCGTGCAAATCGCTATACTGCATACCTTAGTCGGTTCTTATATCCTTACGACAGCTCAGTATGAAGAAGAGAGAGGCAGTATTCTATTCTGATGGTAAACCCCAAGGTTACAGTTAAAAATTGTAAATATTCTCTTGGCAAGATAAAAAATCCCTGAATTTAGGCATAAAAATGTTAAGTTGGCAACACTAATCAAAGTAGGAAGTTAAGGGATAGAACATTGATCTATATAAGCTATAATTAGCTGGTTACCGAATTTTATAATAAATTATCTCTAATCTTGAGAACTGAGAAACAATATTTAAATTAAAAAAATAAATAAATAATAAGTATTATGTATGTGGCTGTGGTGGGCTAGTGGATAAGGGACCATGTTCATGCATGGTGACGCGATAATCGTAGGTTCAAATCCAGGCATGTAATAAGTTTTTCCAGATTAAGACGGATTTAGGCACCATCGGTGCTCACCGTTGAAGGATAGAATTGTGAGGATACCCGCCTGGTGGATGTGGTGTGTGGCCTTGCCTGGACTGCTATGTACAATCAAATGCAAAAGTTTAAATATTGTTATTTCAAAAGTTAGATTCAAAGATAGTTTATTGATGTATATGTTACGGAGCGCCGGTATAGATGGCTTCATGAGCATGCGCGGAACTGCGTCGCCAACTCTGCGCATGCGTGTGACATTTCAGTTTGTCATTATAAAACTTACAAATGGAACTAACATAGTTTATTAGCATTCACGATATTTAATTTATAATTATTAGTAATCTATTATATAAAAATAAGTCCGGTTTTCCTTCCTGACGCTATAACTCCAGAACGCACGAACCGATTTCCACGGTTTTGCATTCGTTGGAAAGGTCTCGGGCTTCGTGAGGTTTATAGCAAACAAAATTCAAGAAAAATTTCAACAGAAAAGCAAGAAAACAGGGAAAATCATTTTTACATACACCGCCATCTCTGATACATAGCATGTACTACAAACCAATATGGTTTTGCGTGGTGGTGGAGCAGATCGCACCAGTATTTAAAGTAGATGGCGCCGATGCGTTATACATTGTTTGACAGCTACTTATTGTACTCTGCTCAGTCAATTTCATGTGACATTTATTATGCGCACGTTCTTTCAAACGCTAACTAAAAACCAAAACGATGCCATCTGAGGGGCGAAACGAAGTTGGCCGGGTTTGCTAGTAGGCTATAATTATATTATTTATAAAGGTAACAATAAACTCACAGGTGTACTATCAGAAGAAATGATTATAGTATAAAAAATGGAATCTAAAACCTCATGTCTACGGCCAACAGTACGTAAGAAACGGATAAAAATTAGTCCAATCACCGCGAAACGTGGGTAATGCGTTTGATTAACCGTTTAACTCGAATTCAGGGAAGCGGCACGTCTGTACAATGAGCGCTTCTTCGAAATGCGCTACAGTTCACTTCTTTAGGTGGAAGTTGTAATAAATTTCATACAAAAAACATCCATTTATGCTTCTTAACACTAGAAACACTAACGAGTTTTAGAATAATAAATAAAAATAATAACTCATGCCATACGTTTTTTTTTTACACTGGCTCGACATAGTGACTACAGAGTGCCTGATGGTAAGTACAGTGTAGTCCAAAAACGAAAGCGACTATCGAAGGATGAAAATCCATTGATAGTCTACATCGTCATGTCGGCCCACATATACCACGACTGAAGGTCTCTAGGTATATGAGCTACTGGATATACACAAGCTGATCCCCAAACACGACAAGTCGAAACTGGTCACTATGACGGGCTTTACACCCATGTACTGTGGTCGCGATCCATACGGACACCGACGCCCTACCACCTCGCTGCTGCTCGTTTAGCACCACCCAGGAGTCACGTGTGGGGAAACTAGGGTAAAGCCTACGGACGCGAGCAGCTTCGACCCCCAAAACGTATTTAGACCTCGCACACGAGATTGCCAGCATGTGGGATGTGGATTCAGCGATTATTGTCCCGATAGTCGTATCGACTAATGGGCTGATCGCAAAGAGCCTCGATTTCCATCTCAAGAGGCTCTCGCTTAGTTGGTGGATCAAGGGCCAGATACAGAAGGCGGTATTGTGTGGTTCTAATATTGAAATAGCACCGTGACGTCCGCGCAATCGGTTCCCCTGAGCGTCGGCTGAAAAACAGCGCTGGATGGCGCGTACAGCGTCGCCCAGCATATGCTGAGCTGAGTGCTCTTTGAGATGGGTAGCAGCACACAGGATACATGATGGGATGTTATGTATTATTCTTTCATTGTTGTTTTTATATAAATATGTTTGTTGTGTGTTGTTTCCCTTGCCTCAATAAACTTTTTCTTTCTTTCTTTTCTTTCTTTAAATGTCACTCATTGTGAGGAAGTTCCTCACTCTGGGCTTCTAACTACTAGTGGCACGGGCCTTAGGCCTCGCCCCTGTAGTTCTACATGTTTTTATATATGTATATATTTTAAAATGCAAAAATATTGCAATTGAAATTGGAATGGATTGGAATATATCCAATTTTAACTTTTAATTAATATATTTCATACTAGTTGTCCCGGCAGACCTTGTTCTGCCCTATTTCTCTAAAGCAAAGTCACATTGTTTTTGTCAATGTCAATAGCTTCCCCGTCAGATTTTATTCTGCCAAAACCTTTTGGCCTGTCGGCTGTTTTTTGAAAATTGTTTGAAGGAACCTGGCCTTAATGCTATATGTATAAAAATTGACAAATATTGACATTAATATTTATACGTCACTCAATTGTTTTGCCTTCCCGGAACCCGTCCACTGACATGTATACTTTATGGTATGGTGTTAAGGTTCAAATTGACTTTTAAATATTATTGCGATGTTTTTGTATGAGAATATAGAAAAGTGTTGTTTTTAGACTTTTTCAGACATTTTTTTTAATTTTTCTCTCCCTGATAACCTTCCACAGACTTCAATAAACACAACAAAAAAGAAATCAGCCTAATCGGTTCAGCCGTTCTCGAGTTTCGCGCTTATACACATTTAACGATTCATTTTTATATTATAAGAATAAGAAAGAATATAGACTAGAAATTAATTTAAAAGAAGATCTCAAACATTGACTAAAGTTAACAGTTGTAATCTGGAGAGTGTGGGGCCGGGTTGTATGATTTATTTCCCCAGTGTATTTTAAATCAGTAGTTTTAGGGCACAATAGAGGTAATATGGTGTTCATTGAAATCTCATCCTCTTTCGTCACGAAAAAGCCTTAATATAATTTGACATGAATGTCAGACATTTAATGGACTGGAAAAAGCACTGGTTTTGAAATTCTATACTCTGCTAAGTTTATAAACGTCAATGCTAAACCAAGTCATACTTTCTCCCAAGCTCATAAAATTCAAATTCCTTTGAAAAGTAATTCTGAATTGTTCAGAACTGAATTTGAACATCATTACCGAGGTAATTAGGTATGTTTTTGTGTGTAAGACATTTATTGGTTCCGATAATCCAAGCTACTGTGTGGTGTCCTTTTACATGTAAGTTTCGATGTCCAGGATTCGAATCTCGGTCAGTTGAACAAGCTGTTGCTTACAGGGATTAAAATGTTATCTTTTTTATTTATTCCTTGAGAAAAATACAACACAAGAGTATAAAAAAGAGATTCGTGCTAATACCTATTTCGTGCTATTTTGTAGTCGATTTATTTATTGTATGTAATAGTTTCTTTTTGTATTGTTTATTTTTCAGTGGCTGTGTTGCCATTGCTTAAACTTATTATTATAAACACTTATATTTAAGATTACTTAAGCTAGATGTTATTTCCATTTATTGTATTTTTTTATTGCTTATAGATATTTCTAATTAGATGTAACACGACCGGGGCCCTTCACGAAAATCAGCGCTGCAGGCTTCCTCTGTGGCTTTAGGCTGATGAAGGGCCTATTTTCGCCATGTTTATATGTTTTGTATTTTCATTTGTTTCTGTGTTTGTGTTCCTGTATTTTAAATTTCTGATTTTTTGTTGGTTTGTGGCGAAATAAATACATTTTCATTTCATTTTCATTTCATTTTCATTTCATTTTCATTTCATTTTCATTTCATTTTCATTTCATTCTCATTTCATTCTCATTTCAGTCTCATTTCATTCTCATTTCATTCTCATTTCATTCTCATTTCATTCTCATTTCATTCTCATTTCAGTCTCATTTCATTCTCATTTCATTCTCATTTCATTCTCATTTCAGTCTCATTTCATTCTCATTTCATTCTCATTTCATTCTCATTTCATTCTCATTTCATTCTCATTTCATTCTCATTTCATTCTCATTTCATTCTCATTTCATTTTCATTTCATTTTCATTTCATTCATTTACCTCTCTCCATCGGAGACCTCATTATTTTCCATCAGGTGAGGTTTAGGTCAAGCTTAATACTGTTATAATATATAAATAACCAGAACAGCATTGTACATGGTACTAATGTTACTAAGAATCTTGAACTGCTCTGGAGCAGTTCAAGATTCAAGATTTTTTCAAAAGTTCAAGATTTTTTTTTTCTTGCCCAGAAATATTGCATCACTGAGCGTTTTCTACCAACTGTATAGCGGTGAGTCTTCTGAAGAGTTATTAGACCTTGTTCCACTCTCGTTCTTCCATATAAGAATTACGTGCTCGGGTTTACGTAGTCACGGCTATACGGTAACTACATCCCGGCTAGGACTAAGAAGTTTTCTAACTTATACGTTTGCCAAGACTAAATGCGATCATGTTTTAGGAGTCGAAGCTGCTCGCGTCCGTAGGCTTTACCATAGTTTCCCTACACGTGGCTCCTGGGTGGTGCTAAACGAGCAGCAGCGAGGTGGTAGGGCGTCGGTGCCCGTCTGGATCGCGACCACAGTACATGGGTGTAAAGCCCGTCATAGTGACCAGTTTCGGCTTGTCGCGTTTCGGGATCAGCTTGTGCATATCCAGTAGCTCATATACCTAGAGACCTTCAGTCGTGGTATACGAGGGCCGACATGACGATGTAGACTATCAATGGATTTTCATCCTTTGATAGTCGCTTTCGTTTTTGGACTACACTGTACTTACCATCAGGTACTCTGTAGTCACGATGTCGAGCCAGTGTAAAAAAAAAAAAAAAAATATATTCTTTCAAACGAAGCGTGGAGAGGTGTTTGTTCAGGCCGGCATGATCGCTGCTATTATCGACAGACATCGCTTCACGGTTGATAGTTGCTGTCGTATTATTATTGCATGATGATGATGGCGTCGTGTGATCGCTTTGCTTAATCAGGATAAAAAAGTTGTCAATCAGACTTACCAGCCACCTAATGGGAAGTGATTACCGTCGCCAAGAGACAATTGGCACACATGGAGAGTTGTTATTGCATTCCAGACCAAAGAGGGGCTTATTCTTTATTCTTTTTTATTTAGGGACTTTTTACCCAGCGAATATATCAGCCCCATTGTGCCCTAACCTACGTCCTTACATCCTAGCGGAGTCGCGGATGAGCAAGCGTTACCATCTGGCACAGCATTCTGACTTCACTGGACAAAACATTCGCCAAAATGCCGCGCCATGCTCCAATACTTTGTCTGTTAATTTTCCACTTGCTCATCAAACCCCATGCCCTGGGAAGAAACTATACACGGCAGCCCATTCCACAGCTCCAAAGTACGCGACTAAAATATTCTAGAAGACCTCTGATTTGTCGCGCTAATATATATTTATAAGGCTTTTGTGAGTGGGGAATAGCTAAATAAATAATTAAAAATAAATTATGTAGGATGGATGTTATTGTGTGAATTATTATTATGTATGAGTTAGTTTTTGCGTAGAATGGAACGTATATTAGTGAAAGGCAGGAAAGATAGAAAGAGATAGAGAGGATAAATAGTTTTTTGTCGATGCGAGCGCTCTGTAATTTTAAGGCGTGGAAAAGTGTTAAGACATTAAATTATATTGAAAAGTGCAATAAACAAGTTTATAAAGATTATCCAGTGTTTATTTGGTCTGAAGATCCCCAAAACTACAATTTTTTTTTCTTTATTTTTAAGGGACTTTTGTTCTTTTGAACATGTCAGCCCCATCATACCTTAACCTAAAATACAAAAAAAATATTAAAGCTAATAAAAAAAGAATTATAAACTATTTATATATGTTCCACAACATTCATTACACATACATTATATAAATTAAGGTTTAAACTATTTACAAGGACAGATCTTTCCTTCTTATACTTGTCACATTCCATCAGGAAGTGATGGACATCGAAAACTACAATTATGTGACAAAAAAATGTTTATAGGGTCCTAGTGGATAAGGAACAAGTATCCATACGCGGCAATACGAGTGCCCGTAGGTTCGTACCCTGGCACGGACCTCTGGGTTCTTTCAGGTTACGTACGGACTTAGGCACCTCATGCTCACCGGTAAAGGAAAACATCGCGAGTAAGCCCGCATGACATCTAATAAAAGTACCTCTTGTCTCGTTAAGCATGACGTATAAGGATGAGAGATAGATAAGAAGAGATATAGTGTGACTATATATCATTATTATAACTTTTTTTTTAGCCGTGGTGGCTGCCAGCAGAATAGAATAGCACCCCCCACTTATAATAATAATAAAATAATAATAATAATAATAATAATAATAAAACATTTATTTGGCACACAACACAACAAACAACACAGGAAAATAGGTTATTAAAGACAGAAAACAAAAACAGTAAACATCCTATGTTGTGATGATGCGCCAAAGGGAAGTCAGCTCAGCAAATGCTAAGTGACCAGCAGAGCCACCCAGCGCTGATTTTCAGCTGACACCCATTTATTGAATCACTTCTTGCTGAGGTGTCGAAAAAGGCAACTAAGGTATCTCTTTAACACCGGAATTCAACCAGGTGTTCAGAGAAGGAAAACTCGACGAAACCTGCATCCCGCTCCCTCCCGATCGTACTGGTTCTCCTTTCTATCGGGCCTGAGGGAGCTCGGACGAGAGAGTTCTTTTCTGGCTGCGCGTCCAGTCATGCACTTAAATATCTCCTGCGCAATTGACTGTTTCCGAAAACTGGGCCTTGATTTTCTTAATCGGCGTTGAAACAGTCGCCGTGGCCGAAACCGACTAGGACATCGTCATTATAACTTTTTAATTATTAAAAATTAATTAATACACGTAAATGTTTATAAATAAATACTTAAACACTTTATTAATGTTCCTAATAAATTATTTCATGTAGTTAAACAAATAAGTTATTTATTATGCCGTTTTATAATAATTTATATAAAATACAAGAGTCAATATCGTCTAACAGGTAACGGATTGGAACCGGCGTCCCACTGTGCGCGATCGTGTTCCATAGCTGTAATTAAGAGATTTATCTCAAGCACTTTGCTTAACTCTAAAGGTATATGATTCGTATAGTGCAGTTTTCTCGACAGCACCGGCTCGGTAGGTCGCAATGTACCGTCCTTTTCCATTTTTTTTTATTATTTACACGCGGACGTTTAACCTCGTCACACCTGGTGAAATGTGAAAATGAGTTCTACGATAGACCATGTCCGCCTAGCAACACAGAACAGCCTGGTGGAGAATGTTCTCAGGAACTACATTCTTTGATTCCGCCAGCCCCATTCCACCACAAAACCACTAGACATCGCGTCAGATACCATCCGTATGTGGTGGATGTTCCTTATATTCGCTTCTACATTTATCATGCGAACGGCTAAGGAGTGGAATATGCTTCCAGCGGCCATATTTCCGCGATCTTATGACCTGGGAAGAGGAAGAGTGAATAGGCATTTGCTAGGCGATCGCGTTTCATCATCGAACTCATCTTCACCTTCCACCAGGTGTAATTGAGGTCAAGCGTTCGTCTATAAATTATAAAAAAAAAACTGCATATTCAGTTTTCTCTTAAAGGCTCCCCAGTTCTAAGATCATGAAAATATGCTCGCTGGAAGCTGCATCTTCCACGCATTAGGCATTTGTCCGCCATATGCAGATGGTATCCTAGACATCTAGTGGTTTTATGATGAAATGGGGTCATTGAGCTTAAAAATGTAGCTCCTGAGAATACTCTCCGCTGTGTAACCGGTAAAAGTCTTTACATCGATGCTCGATGATCTCCATTTTAATCTCAATCAAAATTCTTCGCACACTAGTCTACGAGCTCTACGATCGATTGAGTCTAGAGCAGCCAACCGATATTTAGCGAACCAGTCCCGAAAGTAAATAGCCATGCTGGTAGTTTTGCGAGGTGGTAGGGCGTCGGTGCCCGTCTGGATCGCGACCACAGTGCATGGGTGTAAAGCCCGTCATAGTGACCAGTTTCGGCTTGTCGCGTTTCGGGATCAGCTTGTGTATATCCAGTAGCTCATATACCTAGAGACCTACAGTCGTGGTATATATGGGCCGACATGACGATGTAGACTATCAATGGATTTTCATCCTTTGACAGTCGCTTTCGTTTTTGGACTACACTGTACTTACCATCAGGTACTCTGTAGTCACTATGTCAAGCCAGTGTAAAAAAAAAAGTCATATTGGGCACGATATATTAGTGCAAAGTGGATACAGCCATTAATGTATCTCCGCTCACCCCAATAGGGATATGGCGTAAAGATTTATTATTAAAAGTAAAATAATAAACAATTATTATTGGGTTGTATTGCGCCACTAGAAACAGTCTTTACCATCCGCCGGGTTATCAGCATGTAAGTCATTCTTTATTAAAAAAAACTAAGAGAGCTAATAACATTGTTCTAAGCACCGCTAATGCGGGTTCGATTCTCGAGCCGAATTTGCATAGCTCATTATTGGTTTGAAGCCGTAATTTTTGGACTTTTAGCATAAAATATTTTTGAAGAATTGCCACGTAACCGCCGGTTAGGCGGAATTAAAGATTTCTTATGCTTTCTAATTTATTTTATGAACTTTAGGGTTCTTTAACGATTTTGTTGTTATGAAACTTTCTATTATATTATTGACTAGCTGCGTAATCGTCTTCGTGTTCAATTATTATTACTGAAACCAGATATAGCCTATATTACTAATAAATAATAAGTGACAGAATTTTAAAATCATTTCATTACTTTTAGAATTTAAACAAAAAAACGAACAATCATTTATCTTAATAAAAGCCAGCTGACAGCCTATGGCACAAACCTTAATACCTGTGAGATTAGATAATCCTGAAGAATCTTGTTCGAGACCTTGTGGCAATTACATTTGGATAGTGTAAAGCCGGAGGACTGAAAATGAAAGAAAAAAAAAATATTTCCACATATTGTAACATATACAACACAGTAGTATATGTTAATCAAGATATAAAACAACGAAAGTAAAATACCCTGTACTGTGATCACAAATGGGGAAAATGTAATCAGATTAATAAAAATGATTACGATTACATTTTTCGTTTTTTACGACTGGATTTTGCTCATCTATGTTTTAAAGACTACAGAATCCCAGATTGCATACACATTTATAACTTCTTAATGTTTTAAATCAATTTAATCATGATTACAGAGCAAGAAAATTAAAATTACGACCACATTTTGTAATCGTTCATCATTAATCAGATTACATTTTGCCCATCTCTGGCTGTGATGATATGCAGTGTACCAAATGTAGTAAATTTAAAAGACAAGACCTGGAGGCAGCTCCGGATGTTGAAATTTTCCGAGGCGGGTTAAAACTTACTATTTGTCGCCCCCCTCTTGCGTGTACTACTTTGTTATAATGTAATGTATTATGTATCGCATAAAAAGTTATATATTCACGGGAGTCGAAGCTGCTCGCGTCCGTAGGCTTTACCCTAGTTTCCCTACACGTGACTCCTGGGTGGTGCTAAACGAGCAGCAGCGAGGTGATAGGGCGTCGGTGTCCGCCTGGATCGCGACCACAGTACATGGGTGTAAAGTCCGTCATAGTGACCAGTTTCAGCTTGTCACGTTTCTGGATCAGCTTGTGTATATCCAGTAGCTCATACACTTAGAGACCTTCAGTCGTGGTATATGTGGGCCGACATGACGATGTAGACTATCAATGGATTTTCATCCTTTGATAATCGCTTTCGTTTTTGGACTACACTGTACTTACCATCAGGTACTCTGTAGTCACTATGTCGAGTCAGCGTAAAAAAAAAACAACCTTCCTTGACCTTAACCTTGCATAACTTAAGCCCTTGTGAAGATTTCTTATGACCTTTTTTAAAACGTCAAAAAAAAAATTGGAACAAATTTTCGACCTATTTGCTACATTGTTATGAATATAGTGGCTCACTTTCTTAGATATATTATTCAGTTGATATGCTGGGTCTGCTCGCCTTCTTTTTGACCCGATGGAAATCCTCAAGAATCGTCAGGCAGCGGTGTGGGTCGTTGCTCCGATGTGTTGGACTCTTACTGACTACAATCACCGGGGTTTTCGTCCATCCGTCTGCCGTGACCTGAGGCAAAGGCAGAGCCAGCTTTCTCACGCAACTTGAAGAGCTGATATGTTTGCTTTCCCCCCTTAGAATTTGGTGTTTGGTCAAAGAAGGAGAGTATGTTCAATGGGTGATAATAGTCCACAGCGACTTAGAGGTCTACGGATAAGCCTTGAAGGACACCAGCATCACTTTCCATCCAGCGTTTTGTAGTCACTTTATAAAATCAGTATAAAAAAAGAATCAGCCAGTACACAAATCATTGCTCATCGACTTGTTTTTTTTTTACACTGGCTCGACATAGTGACTACAGAGTTCCTGATGGTAAGTACAGTGTAGTCCAAAAACGAAAGCGACTATCAAAGGATGAAAATCCATTGATAGTCTACATCGTCATGTCGGCCCACATATACCACGACTGAAGGTCTCTAGGTATATGAGATACTGGATATAGACAAGCCGAAACTGGTCACTATGACGGCGTAACTTATATACCACCTTTTGACATAACAAAGATGGGCCCGCTACCACGTGGTCATCTAGCGGAACAGCGACCTAACCTACAACTCACTCTCTCCGGCACGCAAACATCCCATGATTAAAATCAACGTCACGCCATCCATTGACACGTTATCACGGAGTTGCGTGCGGGCTACACGTGATCGGGGCACGCAAGACCGCGACACGCAGCCGTCAGCCGGCCCGGTCCACGCACGAACTGTTGATGGTCACATGTGTCCAGCGCTTACGCGAATGCGTCTCGCGGGCTGCTAAAGACCAGAGGCGTGCATCACTTAGAAGAACGAAGGATTATCTTGTTATATTTAGACATCAATACATATAAAAAAACTGTTCCTTAGCCACTTCTCCAAAATTTCATAAAAATGTATCGGAATTGTTAGTGAATTTACGCATTTGCGACCTCTAATCTTAGAAACGGGATAACTGATTTAAATGCGGTTTTCACGAATGTAACGTGGAAAGTTGCTTTTAATATTTAATGTTAATTTTATCTCCTGTAGTACGAATGCATTATGGCTTGTGGGTAACTTTACGTTTAGGATTATAAAATGAAGTGTTTACAGAGGAGTAGATTAGTCACGGTGGTTGGTCACAGTGGCCGGTCCGCGTTCGATTCCAGGTTTAATGCACTCGGCAGACGAGGGGCGATTTATAATGTAGATAGCTGGTATAGCGTTGGAAAAAACTTTGTATCTTACTTTTAACTTGTGTTAGGTATGCCACCTTTTTGCCGAGGAAGTGACCAATGCTGTATCCTTGACCCCGGCAGACGACTAGGAGGAACACCCCGGGGGTTTTAGTCAAGTCCGACACACCGGGGGCAGCCCTCACTGCCCCTTGAAGATCCGTTAGGGATTTCCCCCGGGTTACCAAAAAAAGAGGTTGCCAACTTTTGGCGGTGATACAAAGCGCCGTCGGCAGTGAGAGGTCATAGCAAGCAGTATTTACATTTGACGGGACCTTAATGATGTAGAGGGAGATGGCCGAACGAGAGAGGCAGAAAACAATCTCGCGCCAGAACAATCCGCGTTCTAGAACAAAATGCAGGAGGGAGATGTTCGCGTGCGATTTTACGTGACCAGCAAGGAAGGGTCGTTACAGTAATTAGGTAGTAGACTTGAGGAAATCTGCTGCTCTGATGAGCTGAAGTAGATTTGTGAAGCACTAACTACGTGGTGAGTGGAGGGAAGGGTCTTCTATATATACTATGCAGAATTTTTCCCCGGGTTACTAAACAAACAAATGGTTGCCATTTTAACAAAGCTTTCCTGGTATCCACCAGGCAGTAGTCTTGAGGAAGTCTGCAGCTCGGATTAGGCGGAGGCAGTGTATATGTATTTTGTAAGCCAACTGAGAGAGATATCCTGAGATGTGGGTTTTTACACCCCACTTAAAGATGAAACTTGAAGAAGACTATTCGCTCCCTGGGTCTTTGGCGAAATATTGAATCCCCAGGTAAAGCTTACAGCTGTTGAAAACTATTTTATAGTTACCAGTAAATCAAACCTATATGCACATAAGGTTAAAAAAAAGTATATGTCACATTGTAAATAGAATATGACGTTATCAAAAATATAAAATATCATCCAAACGAATCTCTTTAATTATTCTGTATATTTGTCCAAATCATAACAACAGCAACTATAGAGCTACCCTGGGGTTTTTTTTTTAATTCGTATCCGATATACAATAATCCAGAGGTATATGCCAGGATTCGAATTTACGACCATTTGCATTGCCGCGTATGGAAACCGGTCTGTTATGCACAAGGCCAACACAGCCACAAGGTAGCTGATAGTATTATTATAAAAGTAATTTAATGTCATTATTGTGACATACAATATACATTACGACATTACAAATTAAGTAAACCCCAGCGAATTTATACGAAATTAATGACATTTTCGGTTCAAAAACACTGAATTCTAAAGTCACGTGTCGGTCAATTACTCCGGTACGTTCACCCCCGACGAGGGTCGGCTTGGACAAGCTACCCCAAGAAATGGGGCGTGTCGGTAAGGGTGGCATCTTGCATCTCCTTTTAGCAGAAGGGCACGAGATTCCAATTTTTTTAATGCTATTGGCGGAGTGAGAGGTTTACTGTATTTATAAATTTCTGTTAAGTTTTTCAATATATAATGTATATATACGTTATTGATTATATATATACATATATAAATACTTCTTCAGCCTGTCATATTGAAGCTAGAAACGTGAAATTTTTACAATACATCATTTTTATAACAAAGACAGTTCCATTTTTTTTCGATATTCAACCTAGAAGAACGATGACACTGGAGGATTGCCGTCCAAGCTTGAAAATCGAGAGGTTGTGTTCTCAATTTCATTAATCGGAGATTGATTTATCGTTTTGTGGCCCTTAAACGTGTGGTTCTTGTTTTTTAGGTCTGGATAGAGACAAGATGCATGGATGTCAAAATACAGCGTGGAATTACGATTTTTTTCATTAAAAAGATGCGTATATACTTACATTAAAAGTTTTTATTTTACACTGGCTCGACATAGTGACTACAGAGTACCTGATGGTAAGTACAGTGTAGTCCAAAAACGAAAGAGTCTATCAAAGGATGAAAATCCATTGATAGTCTCCATCGTCATGTCGGCCCGCATATACCACGACTGAAGGTCTCTAGGTATATGAGCTACTGGATATACACAAGCAAGTTTGTACATACCTTTCGGTCTGCGAGTGGAACTTGATTAGTTTTTTTTATCCTGACTCGCCATAGTGACTACACCACATTAGATATTAAATATTAAAAATTATATATTATTATATTATTAGATATGCAGTCAAAAAAACGACAGCAAACTATCAATATTAAAGAAAATCTTATCTATAATCGCAATGATCAAGCCGGATTATACAAATATCTCTTCACGCTTCGTTTGAAGAACACAATATCATAGGAGGGAAGGAGCACGTTCGCCGGAAGATCAATTCGCAATCAAATAACCAGACGAAAGTAAGAGTTAGAGATCTCAGTTCTAGCTGAAATAAAAATCAATACTGTGAAATACTGAGGCATCACAATCCAGTGCGTGTGGGTCTGTTAGCAAAGGGAGAGGATGGAATGAGGTTAAACAACTCTTCAAAATCAAACTTTGATTGTTTCGAAGATTACCTCCAAAATACAAATAAGCATTAGTTAGCTAGTCAATTTTTTTTTTACACTAGCTCGATATAGTGCCTACAGAATACCTGATGGTAAGTACAGTGTAGTCCAAAAACGAAAGCGACTATCAAAGGATGAAAATCCATTGATAGTCTCCATCGTCATGTCGGCCCGCATATACCACGACTGAAGGTCTCTAGGTATAGGAGCTACTGGATATACACAAGCTGATCCCGAAACGCGACAAGCCGAAACTGGTCACTATGACGGGCGTTACACCCATGTAATGTGGTCGCGATCCAGGCGGGCACCGACACCCTACCACCTCGCTGCTGCTCGTTTAGCACCACTCAGGAGTCACGTGTAGGGAAACTAGGGTAAAGCCTACGGACACGAGCAGCTTCGACTCCCACAAATCAATCTAGAAGTCGCCAGTTTAAATTTTTAAAAACATTTATTTTCAAGTAAACATTCGTTGGAAGTTAAACTAAGACTAAATTACAAAGTAAAGCTGCGAGCATTTCGGAGTGCTACTGTCCCGGTTAAGCTTCTTGAATAAATATCGATACATCGATATTATCAATTCAATATATCTATATTTTGGGCGATATATTTTGTAATGATATATCGATATAAAATATCCAGTATCGAAAATTGTATCGAAAACGATATTTTTTTAATTGTTATGGTAGTGAAGTCAATGAAATCTGAAACTGTAGAAGATAGGACCGAACGAAAAAAAAAGAACTATATTGTCTATGACTGTTGAGTATTATGTTTTGTTACGTTGCATGCATTGACATCTGAATTTGTTGCATGTATATTATTTGCTGCCATTTATTTATTTATTATTTATTTTTGTTTGATATCTTAAATAAGTCTTAAAGTTAGAAGATAGCCTTTTAGTTTTTGATATTTTTGTAATTTTGTCTAATAAAATGACATACTGGTAAAATACTTTCGTGTTTATTGAGATTTAATCGATATTTTTCCTTCGATATATCAACGCCGATATTGATATTTGAATAAATATCGATATAACGATATAACGATATTTTTTTTCATTTTCGATATCCCTAGTCCTGGTGGTCTAGCATTATCCAATGCGGACTAAGCACATCCTGTTCACGGTGTAAGGAACGAAACATTGCGCCATTGATTGAAATGAGCAAGCTGGAAGGTGTAATAATAACGCTTATATATTTTAGACCTTGTAATTTTACAAATTTTAGTTTTAATAAATAAATAACGATTTCTTGTATATGTTTGTGTGATTTTGTTCGAATACAGAATTCGAACCTGACCTAGGCATACAAAGCTATATAACTTTGTAATTCCGCGCTCACAAAGTACTCCGACAATAAAATAATAAGCAGCTTATGCTGACCAAACAGCAATTAGGGTGTGGCGTAAGATACAAGCGACAGCGGGTTACACGAAAATGAAATATTTACCTCACATTATTTAGAAAACACTTCTCGGACAGTAGTTTTAAAGGAACACATCGGATTCTGGCAGTCGCTTAACGCTCCCTAACAGCGTTTCGCAATCATGTACATTGGATGGCTTTCTATATAAATGCATAAAAAGTAATACATTGCGAAGTGTGTATTATAATGCATGTTTGTTCATAGGTTTTAGTATCGCGATCAATATAAGTCAAAAATTATAATTGAAAATATGACTTAATTACTTTTATTATCAAAATGTAACGATTTTTTAATTACATCGCAATGGCATTTGCTTTATAAAATCTATAAGTCGTGGTATATGTAGGCCGGCGTGACGAAGCTACCAGTAGATTATCAGGAATGACTCTGCAAAAAAATACTATTTGTGAATTTAGCTGTGAAGTTTTTCGGCAGAATATAATAGTGCTTCCCTTTTCGTTATACATATGCATTGCAAGAGCGTAAGTTGCGACTAAGGTATACGGCATACCAAATTACACGCAATCTGCTAGCATCTAAGATGCTGCACGCAACTTCTTTGCACATAGTGCAGACCCGCGAACCCGCATTGGACAAGCGTACTGGGTCACATGTCTAAACCTTCTCATGGATTCCAAAAATGTAGGTAAAAGTAAGGTAGGTCTTAGCCCTACAGTGGGACAAAAGGGGCTAATAATAAAAACAAATTAGTGTCTTTATAATTATAGAAAGTAAAGAGATAATTTATCATAGACTTACGTTTTTTCTTAATCAAGTTGACGAAAATTTCCTAACGTCTATTTGTCGCTACTTCCTATAATTTGAACCCAACCTAATCTCTGAATCTCGAACACTAATCTCATTTCAGAATCGAGAATTCGCATCGCAAATTTACATAATTAATATACTAATTAATGCGAAAAAGAATAATAACACCGGGATGCGATGGTGCATTTTATCCCGCTCGGACGCGTGGAAAGTGCTATTTCTTAGATAAAGAGAAATGCTAACGATTTCATTATAATCAGTAGGGTTGGGATAAATTGAGTTCGTTTGAATGCCGAATAATTTAGCACGTTGCCGAATGTTTTGTGAATTTTATTCGCAAATTGTCATTATTAATATTTATTTGGAATATATATTAAACAATTGAACCAGTTTATACATATAATATAAACTGGTTCAATTCTTTGTAAGATTATTTTTAGTGGAGCTTTCAATCAATCGTTAGCTCTATGTATCGTAAAAAAACTATATTTCAACTTTCATTCAATCGATTCTGGCGTAGGTATGTCACAGTCAGCTGAGAGTCTACTCTCGTCCACCATGCCGCAACTCGCTATATAGGGTTACCTTGGTTACGACCGTTCCTTAAGGAAAGTTTATGCGAAATTAAGAAGATTAGAACTATATATGTTTTTTTCGTATGGGAAAAAAATCATTGAATTAAAAAAGTTGTCAGTCTTAATAAACCAAAGTCATACTTAAGAGGTTAAGCGTTAGTTATAAAATACCCTGTATACTCGTATATCCGAAGAAAACTACTTTTCGGTTCATGACTGTCACTATCAGCTCTCTCATGCGCTGGCCATTGCAGGGTCTTTGGTGTTTGAGGTGGAACTTGTCTAGAGAATGTATGGCCAAACATGGCCCGAAACTCAATAAACCGACAAGTATCAACGATATAGAGACACTCCAATACCTCTGTCTTGTATTTTTTTTTCATATTATATTCATATAAGGAACTTTTTTTTATATAAGAGTGCCTAACATATGACCTATGGTGCATAGAGCTGACGCCTCATCAGACAATAGTTCTGTTAAGACCTTGTTAAACATCCCGACGTCTAGTCTGTTTAGACTAAAAGCATTCACAAACATTTTTTTTTTTGGAGTCGAAGCTGCTCGCGTCCCTAAGCTTTACCCTTGTTTCCCTACACGTGACTCCTGGGTGGTGCTAAACGAGCAGCAGCGAGGTGGTAGGGCGTCGGTTCCCGTCTGGATCGCGACCACAGTACATTGGTGTAAAGCCCGTCATAGTGACCAGTTTCGGCTAGTCGCGTTTCGGGATCAGCTTGTGTATATCCAGTAGCTCATATACCTAGAGACCTTCAGTCGTGGTATACGAGGGCTGACATGTCGATGTAGACTATCAATGGATTTTCATCCTTTGATAGTCGCTTTCGTTTTTGGACTACACTGTACTTACCATCAGGTACTCTGTAGTCACTATGTCGAGCCAGTGTAAAAAAAAACTTTTATAATAATTTCAGATCAGATTCATCGTGTAATTATCGTACTACAAAAAAGAACTTTAGGAATAGATTCGGCATTCGGCCTAGTGCCGAATCAGCTATTAATAGCAGCACTAATAATAAATTACTGCTTAGCCAATGAGAAGTAATAAATATACGGAGCTATATTATGACTGTATGTCGTGAAATTAAACACAACAAGAAATGATTGATTGATTTTTAATTATTATTTATTATGATTTGTAGTTACATATTAGCTAAAAGAAAGTGCCGTAGATTAATGAGTATATTATCTACGATATATTATTTCTTTGTATTTGTAATAATTAATAGTCTTAGGTTGTACGTGATATGAATGACATGTATTATTTTTTTGGTTCATTACTTCATTTTTTGTAATATAGCCCCGTTTCGGAGTTACGCTTTCAGCGTCCGAAAGTTTATCTCTTATCTTTTGTATTATTTCTCCTCCTTCTCTTTCCTTAGTGTTTTGCTGTTTTCTCTGGACGATGCTAAATAAGCAACATTCAGAACTACGTCAAACTGTAGCCCTACATTTAAATATCATAGGAAATAGTCAGCAAAATCATCATCAGTCGCCTGGCAGTAATTGCATATTCTGGGTCAAAGAATAATTTACAATAGCAAATTTTGTAAGGTTTTGAAGATAACCAATCAAAGAATTGTATACTTTACCGGGACTTATGCGCGAATTAACTTGGTTATAATCTTAGTTCGAAGTTTCGACCCAGTTACACATGTCAAGGACACGAGTAGATTGACGTGCCGCGGAGCTTTCTTCGGGGGCGAGAAGAATTCACTAAACTAAATTTTAATAAGACTATGTAATGGTAACTAAAAGTAAAAATGTTAAAGATTTGCACAATATGGTTATTTCCTTTGCATCTATGCATAAAAGCATACCTTTATATTAAGTAAATATATAAGAGTTTTATGTTAATTGTGATAATTGATCATCCCAACAATGACAGATGTTAATTACAAAACATTGTTAAGATTCTAGGTCGTACAAGTTTTTACTGAAAGCGCAAAACAAAGGTATTATTCAGCTAGCTGTGCATCAACTTCGAGCAACTGTGTCAGCAATTAAAATGATTAGGTATTGAGATGTGGTGTTCGTAATAGCGGGAGCATAAGCTTAGCGATTTTGTAAAACGCTATCTCTTCTAACTAAATCACGTTGATAGACCAGACTTTATGTCTCCGCTTATAATTTATGCAAAGTTTATTTCATACCAAATTATATTACTAACTGGTTATACTAGAAATTCAAATACATAAATCTTGAGTTGTGTTTGCGATTCTATTTTAGATTTTACAAATATATCTATAAGTAATTGTGGTCGATTAGTGGATTAGAGAGAAGTATACATGTGTGGCAATACGAGTAGTCATAGGTTCGAATCCCGAGACATACATCTGGATTTTTCCAATTTAAGTATGGATTTTGGTCCAAAATGCTCATTGCTGAAGGAGCATTACGAGGAAACCTACATGGCATCTATTACCGCCGTCATATAATAATATCAGGACCGCCGCGAAGTCAGCGGCTCTTGTGTTTTGGACAATTACTAACTCAAACCATCAGAGTGTTCCTTTTACTTATCGGCCGGGGCCAAGCGTACAGCTACAGCGACTTTCTACAGGTTGGCTACAACTGGCTTCCTACAGTCCAGGACACCACAAATATACGCTTTAATTAAATAGCGTTTACATAAGTCTATACTAGATTTATTTTGTTGCTGCAAGTTGCCTTTAAAACATTAAATTTGTAGTCAATATATATATATAACATTTCTGAGTATAATAAAGTAATAGTTTTTATACCTCTTTGATGTGATAACCATTGTTAAAGAAAGATTAATTCTTACCAATACCAAGTACCTAATAAACATGAATCTATTATTGTTTTATGATTTTATGAACTCTTTGTCGACCCCGCTCGCAGTGAGACTCCACCCTACAAGCGAATGATTATGAATTATGTAAATTATAAATGTTAAACAATCCGAGAGATTGTTGAGGCGATGCTATGGAAAAAAATCACCCACCATGCTTCGTCTGGCACTCATTACAATAATTACTTTTTGCAACTCAATTCTCTCTAGTGTCCGTACCTTTACTGTATTGATTTACGCTATTTGGTATTCTAGTTGATAATATTTCATTAATTTAAATTACAAGAACTCATTATTCTCGAAACTGCTTGAAACAAATTATCTAATAACAATGTATCATCACGATATATTTCTTACGGGGTTAGCAGCGGTTCATTTGTGGTTGAATCCACTTTGCGCTTACATGCTGTGTCCAACATAACCAGTAGAGCAGCTTATCGCCGTTTTCAAGGCACTTTCACATGCCATTATTATTACATGCCATGCGGGTATCCTCATGATGTTCTCCGCCACGGGCTATAATGTGATGCTTAAATCCGTACGTAATCTGGAAAGTACCAGAGGTTAGTGCAGGGATTTGAACTTACAACCATTGCGTTACCGTCTTATCCTGTTCATTATCCACTGGACCACCACAGCTACAATTATCTATTTCAGTTAACGATATTTATAAAAACAAGAGATTTAAGTAAAATGCATTGAACCACGAACGTATACCCTTTTTATATGACGGACATTCCCTTTATCCGTATTAAATATTTCTATTTAATGATGATGATGATGTCCTAGCCGGGTTAGGCCACGGCGACTGTTTCAACACCGATTAAAAAAATCGAGGTCCTGTTTTCGGAAACAGTCAATTGCGCAGGAGATATTTTATTGCATAACTGGACGCGCAGCCACAAAAGCACTCTCTCGTCCGTGCTCCCTCAGGCCCGATGGAAAGGAGAACCAGTACGATCGGGAGGGAGCCGGATGCAGGTTTGGTCGAGTTTTCCTTCTCTGAACACCTGGTTGAATTGCGATGTTAAAGACATACCTTAGTCGCCTTTTACGACACCTCAGCAAGAAGAGGGGGGCGCTATTCTATTCTACCGGCAGCCACCACGGCTAAATCTACATAATACAATTTCTATTTAATATACATAATGCGAACAACAAAGATTAGAGTATACTTTTGCGTCTGCTTTTCCACGGTCTTATAATTCTAGAACCTGAAGGCTAATATTTATAAAAGCTACCTTGACTTTGCTCACACTTTACTAAAACTTTTTTTTAATACTGGATCGATAAAGTTACTACATTGTACCTTATGGAAATTACGGTTTAGTTTAGCAACGGCAATGACCGCCAACAGACGACAATTCGTTGACAGCCGCCATCACTATACCGCCCCATATATACCTACCACTACTAATTGAATGTCTCTAGGTATATGAGTTAATGGACATACACAAGCTGATCTCAAAACGCGACAGGCCTAAGCGAGTCACTATGTCGATCTTTACACTCGTATACTGTCTTGACCAGTGACGTGCATAGGGTATTTCAACAAGGTAGGCAGTGTTGCCATAATTAATTTGAATATTATATTATATTATTATAGTAAATATTATATAGTTGTTATAAGAAAGAAACATGGAGTAAAAATGAATACGTATGAATGTATGTAGGTAGGTATTTCTTCATCTTTAATTAATTTATTCCAGACTTATTTATTGTAAGTGCATGCAATGCTTTCATGCAACTTAGGAATGAACACTACTGGTCTCGACCCAGTTCGGGCAATAATCCTAGCATCGCAAAAAATCTTAACCTTGCTAAAATTGAAACTCAAAAGGGCTTAAGTTCCAAACAGAATATAATAAATCCACATTTATAAAGTTTTGTAAAAACAATTTAAAACAAACAATACGAGATTCTAAAGCAGTGCGTTCACCTTAATTCAATCAAGCGGGTTAGCTAATCGAATAAACCGCATTTAACTTAGGGGAAAGGGTTAGGCAGCGTGTACACTGTCGGTAAAAATACTGACTCATATTTAATTAACATATTATGCATTTACATTTTATACACATATATTAATCTAAATATATATAACTCAAAGGTGACTGACTGACTGACATAGTGATCTATCAACGCACAGGCCAAACCACTGGACGGATCGGGCTGAAATTTGGCATGCAAGTAGATGTTATAACGTAGACATTCCCTAAGAAAGAATTTTGATAAATTCCACCCCTAAGTGTATAAAATAGGGGATGAAAATTTGTATAAATCTTCCCAGATTTTCGACTATAATATAACATAATAGCTTGATAGTTTTAGCGCCTAATGACAGATTAGTTAAGAATATTGTGTACAAAGAAGTTTTGTAGGCCCTAATTTTTTACACAAGCTAAACAAAAGTAAAGCCGCAAAAACTATACCTAATTAATAATAATACTTCTTAACGTGAGCGAAGCCGCGGGCAAAAGCTAGTTTATTATAAATACATTAACGAGCTTATGCACGAAGAAGCTTACTTTTTTTATTCGACGTTTCAACCGTTTCGGTTACATAGAACATCGTCACGAGAAGCCTAAAAGTTCCCGAGCGTTTAAAACACTGAACAACACACAACACACACACACACACTGAGAAACACTCTGAGAGTGATAAGAGTACTAAAACATTATGTCCTCTACCAGCTTTTAAACACTTACAGTATCAGGATTTTTATAAGGAGAAATTAACGTCATACCATTACTAAAAGTAAGTTTCTTCACGCATAAGTCCCATTCAATTATATCATAACAACAAAACGCAAAAGTTGAAAATATATTGAATACTATAATAAAATATCTGTGACTGCAGCAGAGATGGGCAAAATGTAATCTGATTAATGATGAACGATTACAAAATGTAGTCGTAATTATAATTTTCTTGCTTTGTAATCATGATTAAATCCATTTAAAACAGTAAGAAATCATAAATGTGTATGCAATCTGGGATTTTGTAGTGTTTAAAACATAAATGAGCAAAATGCAGTCATATTAATGTTAAAAAACGTAAAATTTAATCGTTAATCATTTTCAGTAATCTGATTACATTTTACCCATCTATGGACTGCAGTGGCCTTGCGGATAAGAGACCGGTATTCGTGGGGAGGCAGCCCTAATGGTTGTAGGTTCGAATGCCAGCACGTACCATCGGGTTTTTCCAGCTTGAGTACGAATTTTGGCATCACATGCTCACCGGTGAAGGAATCATCGTGGAGAAAACCGCATGGCATTTAATAGAAATGTCATATGTATTAATGCTGTGAGAACGGCCATCAGCTGCGCTACTGGTCACGCTGGGCACGGCACATAAGCACCCCGAACGGGATACAGTATGACATATATTGTTATTATTAAATAAAGTTGTATTAAAAGAAATATTAAAAAAAACGTGCGTTTTTCGTGTTTTTATTTCCCTTTGTGCATTGACCTTTAGTCGACACAAAATGCAGTCGCGTCGGCAACGGCAAATCCAATAGGTTTTCATTAAATAAAACCCTTTAATGAGCTTACTTCGGAATTATCCAGCTTTATAGCCTGCGAGCTTAGCGGTTTGCGGTTTATAGAGCTTATTCATTTGATAATACTAGTCTAGTATTTGTCTACTATATGTGTTTTCTGATGTATAAAAATTTTGAATTTTACGGAGTGGGTTTATAGACGAGGGAGATATTTCAAGGATACAATCATTTTTACCTTCTTGCAACTAGTAAAAATGTAAATAACTTCCCCAATAAATCATAGAGAAAAAATTATAAATAAATGAGAATTAGTCCATTAAATAAATTGTATACTGTAGCGCGTGTCGCCATACAATTGATTGAAAAGTAAATAAAGTTCGTTTTACTTTACCCTGGCTTAGAAAGAGCAAAGTCCCAGAAAGGTGCCCTCAATAAGGCTTTTCGCTCGCCAGGCGTCTGGATGACTTTGGTTTTACAGGTTTTGGAGGAACGATTAGAGAGACATGCCGGAGAATTTTAGTCAATAGAAGTAGACACCTATCCTACGATGTGTCGGAACACGCCGGGGTCGCTGCCTTCACAGTATCATGGTGGTCTTATCAAGGATTTTCCCCAGGATATAGAAAAAAAAAGACAAATTACTTTTTAATTAATTGTTGTTCATTCATTCACGTTTGTAACTGTACCTATATATATTGACTATGATTTACTTAGTTTTGATGGAAATATTACCGGGCAGTAGACTTGAGGGAGTCTGCTGTCCGGATGAGAGGGTGGCGGTGTGCAGAGTCCGGCGCGCCGCCTGTGAGATAGGTATTGGAAGGGTGGGCTCTTTACCCCTACCCCTCCCAGAGAGGCAGCCTAGACAAGGCATTTCGCTCTCCGGGCGTCTGGATGAATTTGGTTTCCCAGGCTCGGGTGGAGCGATTAGAGGGACACCCCGGGGGTTTTTAGTCAGTAGGAGTCTGACACACCGGGGATGCTGCCCTCACAGAGGCCCTGATGGTCCTATGCAGGATTTTCCCCCGAGAAACCAAAAAAAAAAAAATGATGGTAATATTAAGATATTACTAGTTTTACATATGTTGACTTAAAATCGAATGCTGATTATCCTTCCTGAATATCTCTCTCATCTATAATATACAATGGCAATTTTTTTATACACTATGGGTGAATATAGTGTGTATATTCACACATGAATATAATGTGTGTCTGTCTGTTACCTATTGCTAATAAATCCTGACACATGACACTTCTATTAGATACTATGCGTGCTTCATCGCGAATGTTTTCCTTCACCGGTGAGCTTGTAGAATCTAAATTTGTGCATAATCTGGAAAAACCGAGAATTGCGTGCCGAGATTCAAATCTTTGATCCCTTATTACGCTATAAGTTACATTGGGCACAATACATAAGAGTAAAGTGGATCTCTGCTCACCCTAAAAAGGAATAATAACATGATGATAAATTATTATTATATTTAAAACACTTAAAACGAATCAAGAAAACCAATCTATAAACACTACAACATTTGACTTAATTAATTCCCCTCAATTTCTCGCGAACCGCAAAACGAGAGCAAAACAAAAAGGTACAAAACAAAAACGGTGCGCAACGGTCGATTTGCGATACGGCCTGCAAAAAAACTGCCTCACCGTCGCCCAGCAGCGGGTAGCGGAGTGAACAGTAGTTTAAACAGTGAAACTCGATATGCAGATGGATTGGGGAGATTGCACACTGTCCGTGCGTGTCGCACGTTCCGATTTCGCACTGAATGATATCCTTTTGGTGTTGATGTTCTCTTAATTAAAACTTCAAAATCCTTAAACACAGCTCATTATAACTTCAACAGGTTTTATATACAAACTAACACATTTTTTTTATGCACTGTCTGGATATAGTGGCTACAGTGCACCTGATAGTAAGTACAGTGTAGTCCAAAAACGAAAGCGAGTATCAAAAGATGAAAATTCAATGATACTCAAGGAGGACTCAAGGTATATGAGTTACTGGATATACACAAGCTGATTCCGTAACGCGACAAGCCAAAGCGAGTCACTATGACGGTTTTTACACTTGTTTAATTTGGTCATGACCCAGTTCGGGCAATCGCCCTACTACCTCTCTAATTTTTGGGTTGTCGTTTTGAGCACCGGAGTGTGTAAGCCGGGAGGAAAATTGTTACCTCTAACCGCTTTTGTTCTTGATAATTCGAATGGCCACAGCCCTCACAGTACCAGCATTTCATAAGCCGATATTAGATAAGTTCCTAGTTTCCCAATCACCTAGTTCCACGCCAATGACCAATACACCTATATCATACCTGCTATTTATAGCTACTTTATAAGCTTTTAATGTTTATAAAAGAACCTGAAAAAAAAAATCGAAGGTTAATAAATTAGACAAACGGTAAGAGATTTACACCAAAATTAGCAGTGACTTAAAGGAATCTCTATGCTAGAGTTGGCTTGGCTTTTTTCATGATTTGACCTAGCCAAAACTAAGTATGCGCTTGTACTATGTATATTAGAAAAAGGCATACAAATATAAATACAAGTATATATCTATGATACACTACAAATTATTCTGCTCATCATGGAAAAGTTTACCGTTACCAGGAGTAATCCTAGGATCATTAAAGTGCACTATCTCTGCTATATTTTATACAAATACTAAAAATATTATAGAATATCAAAAGCTTGCGCAGATAAAGCAATGAATTTTGAGAATTTTAAACACACATAAAACACAATTTCTTCTTTCACTCTATTTTAAAACGGTATTCTTTCTTAATCACTTCGTTCGTTCTATTAACAAAAGCATATTCTCTGTGCTATATTGTAAGTTATAAAAAAATGATATATGTAAAACAGCAATAAAAGGACTGGGTAAATAAAGGTAAAAGATCACAGAACTTAGAATTCGTAGAAGTCATTATTATCATCTTCATCAACCCATAGAAAGAGAAAGCTTAAGGAGCACCCTAAACATCAACTTTTTGGACTTAGGCATTTATTAAAGCTATTTAAGTAATCCCAGCAGTCAAGAAGCTCCCAAAATTTATACATTTATTTACAATAGTTTAGTGTAACCTTAAGGCTTCTCTATCTTCTAGTGTGTCCATAACACTTAGTGTAATGTTTTTCCTATTTTTGTATCTATGTATATGGTGCAGCACGATAGGGCTGGCATGACTGCATGTGCAGTCAAAAGACCTTTAAAATATTGAATAAAAAAAAAAAAATCTTCATCAACCCGTATCCATCCACTGCTGGATACATGCCTCTCCCAAAATTGACCACTTATCCAAAAATTGCATGCCACTTTGCGCAAATCGTGGGTCCACCTAACCACAAGGCGTCCAACACTACGCTTATCAAGGCGCGGTCTCCAACAAGAAGAACATGTCTACTCCAACGGATGTCAGTTCTTCGGCAAATATGACCGAACCACTACCACTGCAGCTTTCTAATCCTCTGAGCTAAGTAGATGACTTTAGTTCTTTAATTTTGTAGAAGCGTTAATTTGTAATTACTTTTCGAATTAGCAGAGAATTATTTGAAAATACAACACAAAAATGCCCATAAAGCAATGCTTATTTCGTGTAGCATACACGTGAAAGATAGATTAATTTTAGATTAACTTTTTCAATGAGCTAATGAAATCATTATGAATATTATTATATTGAGGTAAACGTTCGTGACTATGACTTTCATATATATAATATTTACTAAAGTAAAATGAAAATAAAATAGGTAACTTTTCTATTATAAATGTTTGTAGAAAATATTAACACCGTTATTAATTATAAGATTACAGTAAATGTTTCAAGTCTGCTGTATAAATAATAAAACTTAGGAAAATAATGAAATATAGAATCTTGTGATAGTTGAATATAAAATGCAGTTGAAAATAAAAATAATGACTGGTTTATTTTAAATACATAAAAGTCGATAAAGCATTTTATAATCGCAGCGTTTGTAACGTATAGCGTAAAGGGGCTTTATATTTAAATTGTTCGATTTCTACGAATACATCTCGGTTGGATGAATCTTTCGTACTGCATCATATTTTATATTCCTTTACTGATAGATCATCGATTTTTTAAGTATTTCATATTAGTATATCGGTAGTATGTTTTCTTGGTGTTATCCGATTTCATTTCCAAACAAAGTTTATGTTGTGATCAAGTGCAGTTTTAATCTGATTTGTCAAATAATACAAAAATTATACTAAATACAATAAAATTTTTGATTTAAAAAGGATGTTAATCGAGTGGATTGTGGAATATGTTGTTTTTTCTTTTTTTATATCTGTATTCGTCATGCGATCAGCTAAGGAGTGTAATATGCTTCCAGCAAGTATATTTCCACAGTCTTGTAACTTCTGAACCTTTAAGAAAATTGTGAAGAGTTGTCGCATTTGTTGGGCGGACGCGATCCATCATCGGACTTACGACTATCTTTACATTCCACCAGGTGCGATTGAGGTCTGGCATCCACCTGTAAACAATTAAAAAAAATAGATTTAGTGACTTTCTTTTCGTCACTGTTCATATCCGTGGGTTGCTTGTATTTTCGTTATTATCACCTTTTGAACAAGTAAACATACCTACACTACAACCTACAGTTTTATTATAATAGTCAAATTTGTAATGTATCTTGTTCATGTTTTATATATTTATGTATCTGCTAATATAGACTTCCATAGTATATATATATAAGTAAATTAATAGATATATCCTTGGTTCTAGTTAGTTCATATCTATTGTTTTCTTTATTTCATTGATGATTTCTTGCTATTTAACATTGGCTACAATAATTATAACCTTATTTATTAGGTCGATGAATAAAATTGTCGATTTACTATCTCACCAAAAAGCATTGTTCCATCTTTCATCTCTATCTTTACATTCAACTAGAAACCTTCTTTTTAATAGATTTCCAAACATTATGTAAATGTATGTATGATGACTTGATAGCGCAGTTTGTAGTGATCCTACATACGATGCCAAGGTCCTGGGTTCGAATCCCGGTAGTGATAAACTTCTCTGTGATGAACAGATGAGTTTGTCATGAGTCATGGTTGTGTATATATGTATTTAAGTATGTATATCTTTGTCTAATACTCATAGTACAAGCGCAAGCTTAATTTGGGACTAGGTCCACGTTTGTAATTGTTAATAAATAATAATAATAATAATGTATGTTTTTATATAAACAGAACAAAATGTTCACATATATGTATATATTATAAAATAATAAACAAAAATGAAATAATAGATAGGTAACAAAATATTAAAATACCAATAACAATATATCGTCACGCTATATCTCTTTCGGGGTGAGCAGAGATGCATTAGTGGCTGTATCCACTTTGCACTTATATAACGTGCCCAACGTGACCAGTACCGCAGTTGACTGCCGTTCTTATAGCACTAGTGCTTATGACATTTATATTAGATGCCTTGCCGGCTTCCTCACATTTTTATTCACCGGTGAACATGTGATGTCTAAATCCGTGATTAATCTAGAAAAACCCAAAGGTGCCGGGATTCGAACCTACGAACATTCACTACATACACATTACATTATTTTACATACACATTAGATTATTTTCATTATATATTGTTTTTTACAAAAATAATAATAATATATCGTCACGCCATAAGCCATGGTGGCTGCCGGCAGAATAGCACCCCCCTCTTCTTGCCGAGGTGTCGTAAAAGGCGACTAAGGTATCTCTTTAACACCACAATTCAACCAGGTGTTCAGAGAAGGAAAACTCGACCAAACCTGCATCCCGCTCCCGCCCGATCGTACTGGTTCTCCTTTCCATCGGGCCTGAGGGAGCTCGGACGAGAGAGTGCTTTTCTGGCTGCGTGTCCAGTTATGCACTTAAATATCTCCTGCGAAATTGACTGTTTCCGAAAACTGGACCTCGAATTTCTTAACCGGTGTTGAAACAGTCGCCGTGACCGAAACCGGCTAGGACATCATCATATCGTCACGCTATATCTTTTCCGGGGTTAGCAGAGATACATTAGTGGCTGCATCCACTTTGCACTTATATGTCGTGCCCAGCGTGACCAGTAGCAAAGCTGAGCGCCGTTCTCACAGCACTAGTACACATGACACTTATTTTTTAGATACATATTGGTTTAAAATTTCAAGTGTTTAAAGCTATCATATCGCCTATAAAATTATTATAGCCTGTAAAAGTTCCTCAGTAAACTAGAAGACAGGTTTTGACTGTGTACGGCTCAATTATAATAATTATCTTATTAACTAGTTGATATGTCGACCGGACTTGAATTCAAAATATGAGATGTCTTACTTGTGAAGATATTTTCGCAAATACTCAGCTAATTAACGCCTTGTGCCATAGTTTTTTAACTTATAAATGGTTGGATTAATTAAGTCTTCTATTGTTGTCGTAAGGTTTTTAATAAAAAGCAAAAAGTTGTCTCCAATGACGCTTTTTGTGTGTACATCCGGAACTGGCAACGGTTTCTTTATATACACAGTATATATAAAGAATATATATTTTATATATACAGGCTTTATATGACAGTGACTCTCGCAGCTATAACTGAGAACTTATTTTGCAGTGACAATTAAAAACAATTGTAAAAGTTATTAAGACATCACAAAAAACATAATTTCTAGATAATTATTAGGATCAATCGAGTCTAGCCTCGACATAGTGACTACAGAGTACCTGATGGTAACTACAGTGTAGTCCAAATACGAAAGCGACTATCAAAGGATGAAACTCCATTGATAGTCCACATTGTCATGTCGGCCCACATATACCACGACTGAAGGTCTCTAGGTATATGAGCTACTGGATATACACAAGCTGATCCCGAAACGCGAGAAGCCGAAACTGGTCACTATGACGGCCCTTACACCCATGTTCTGTGGTCGCGATCCAGACGGGCACCGACGCCCTACCACCTCGCTGCTGCTCGTTTAGCACCACCCAGGAGTCACGTGTAGGGAAACTAGGGTAAAGCCTACGGACGCGAGCAGCTTCGACTCCCAACCTACAGATTACCTACCTACCTACAGTACCTATATGTAGATATGTTCTTGAGTGGAGATCATGTCTCAATAAGCGTAGTTGCTCTTTTGCTAGGTAGAAGAACGTTTTCGAAAAGTGTCAAGCAATTGTTGGGTAAGTAAAGCGGAAGATCGGCTCAGTGGCGAGACTTGCGAGAGAATTATGCTCAGCAGTGAACGGATACGAGTTAATAATGATGATATTTATACTGTTTTTAATTAAAAAAACTTACATTTCACAACATTTTGGCTGGGACATTGGATGGTCCTTTCATTCAGTTTTCGGTGAAGAGCCTCATCGACTATGGCAAAAATTTATGATTGCTTATTTCTTTTGTACAATGGAGAAACCTGAAATAAAGTTATTATTAATATTTCCGTGTTTTTGGCTAAATTATAACATCTTGCTATCTAGCATAGACCTCTGATAAAACTTTTGAAAGAATCAATTGAAATCCATTAGCAAAACCAAAATCGCGGACGATTAAAGCCAACCCTCCGCTAGTCGCGTACTTAGAACATATTAGTCACGCGCGTGTGGTCACACAGACCCATTCTGCGGACAATAGCGCAGCGGGGGTCAACTGGACCTGCGTAATCGATAGTTTGACCAGTTCATGGTCCTCGATTGATTATTTTGTAATTAACGCTTAATTTCGGTATTAAAACGCGACAGGCCAAAAGGAAATCCCCTTTAGGAGGCTTCCCTATCATTAAATTTTATTTTAAATATAATTTCAGACCAACCCACACTAATCTAATCCTAAACTCATCTTATGCTTGTACTATGGTTGCTAAGCCAATATATATTAATAATATATCATCGCACTATATCACTTTCAATGTGAGCAGAGATATACTTTGCGGATATGTGTTGTAGCCAACATGACCAGTTGCGCAGCTGATCGCTACTCTCACAAAAAATGTGTTCCTTGTATTTTGTTTATTACGTCAAAGAAAGGCATTCTATCGTTGTGTGTAAACAATAGTCGTGTAGGTTGCTGACAATAAATGGTTTCAGACGTCTAACGCACGCATGTGTGCTTGGTAGGGCATTACATCGGAGCCTCCAGTGTTAGGCAGCCTGTAGTGAGACCTCGCTAAGGCTCTACTGAGCTTCATCAAGTTCAATTATATGTGACAAAAGTCCGAACCTAATAATCACTCCGAAATACTTAAAGGAGGTTTATAGCATTTACGACATTAATCAATTTACGAGGACGTCCTCTTGGACGCTGCGGTACTACGGGATCAGGAGGCGAATCATTTCTATTGAAAAAGCGCCTAAGCTCAGACCTATGAAACTTACCCAGAACCTTATCAGGAGAGTCCAAACCAGCGACTAAGAATGTGGTGGGACTTAACTTTTTAAGAATGCGGTATGGGCCATCGCGTTTTGGCACGAGCTTCGAAGTGAGTGCTTTAGTCGCCTTACTTACTACATGCGACTTGAGAAGCACCTGATCCCCAACCTCTAGAGAATCACCAATACAGCGGGAACGGTCTGCGTATTCCTTTCTCTGATCCTGCTGGTGCTCCAGGTTTTATTTTCTCCCTTGCCGGTCATTGAGGATGATATCCCAGTCGTGCCCTCAATGCCTGTAGGTGGAAGGTGGAACACCCCAAGGGTTTTAGTCGGTGCAAGTCCGACCCGACACCCTGACCGCCCCCCGAGGACCGTTAGAGATTTCCCCCAGGTTACAAAAAAAAAATCTCAAAAAAGAAAAAACTAGAACATGACATTCCTATCAAATATCATGCGGGCTTCCTTACGATCTTTCCTTCACCAGTAAGCATGGGATGCTTATGTCTGTGGAAAATTATATCTAGAAAAACCAAGATGTACGTGCCAGGAATTCAACCCTCGACTACCAGCGGCCATCATAGCCATGCTATGTATATCTTAATTCCAAATAAATAGTATATTTTAGGATATACTCCCGGAATGGCCCGCAATATTGTAGTGATTTGGGGATCGGTTGATGAGGCGTCATTAGGGGTCGTAAGCCTCGAGCTTAAGTAATACAATTTTAATAGCCCCTACCCACAGTTTAAATAAAACATTTTAATTCTTTTAAGCATCACAAGAAAATACTGCTGATTTCCATCTACTATCCTTCTGTGTTGTATATTATTTTGTGTACCAAATAAATATGTTTTCTTTGTTTAATCATATACGAATGATTTGAATTGTTTACTGCCTTTGGACGTTAAAGCGTAACAGTTAAAAATCACGAATCCCGACGCCTCACCTTGCTGCAGAAATTTGTAATGTTATGTAATTCTATTTTAGATCTTTTTTTTATCTATAATTTTTCGCTTCTATGTGGTTTCTTGAATTTTATATATTCTAATAATAATACATATAGCCAGCTAGAACTAAGAGGTTCTCTAACTCTTCTTTTGCCGTGTCGTTGTGCTGTGGAATGGTCTTCCTGCGAGCGTGTTCCCACCATCCTATGATATGGGAACCTTTAAGCGTAGCGTGAAGAGATATTTGTGCAGGCCGGCATGATCGCTGTGACTACTAATAGGTTTTTTCTTACCTTTCGATAGTCGTTGGCGTTTTTTGGACTGCACCATGTTTACTATCAGGTTTGGTGTAGTCACTGTACCGTGTCAGAGTAAAAAAAAATTGTCACACTATATTCCTTTCGAGCTGAGCAGAGATATATCAGTGGCGTGCATATGTCGTCCCAAACATGACCAGAAGGGCGTTGATCGCCGTTCTCATGGCACTAGTACATATGGCATTTCTATTAGATGACATGTGTTTTTGAAGTGAAACTTCTATAGAATCGTTGTGATTTCAAACCGGACGCAACGGATTTCGACAGGTAAGAGACACAAATACAAAAATTAGTGAGCCAGAGTGAGAGAGCAAATTGTAGTGTTCCATTTGATTTTTTTTTAAACCGACTCGACACAGTGACTACACCATACCTGATGGTAAGCATGGTGCAGTCCAAAAAACGCCAAGGACTATCGACAGGTAAGAAAAAACCCATCGGTAATCGCAGCGATCATGCCGGCCTGCACAAATATCTCTTCACGCTACGCTTAAAAGATCCCACATCGTAGGATGGAGGGAACACGCTCGCCGGAAGACCAATCCACAGCCCAACGACACCGCAAAAGAAGCAGTTAGAGAACTTCTTAGTCCTGGCCGGGATGTGAGTTACCGTATAGCTGTGACACCGCAAACCCGCGCGCGTGGTTCTATACAGGAAGGGAGAGGGTGAAACAAGGTTAAACAACTCTTCAGAACACTCGCCATGATGCAGACGGTAGAAAACGCTCAGTGAGGCAACATCTCTACGCAATTGAAGTGGTGCACAAATTCTTACTTAATTTAGAAACAACCAGAGATGAGAACATCATTCTATTCATGAACTAATACATTTAAAATTAATCCAGACAAGTGCATCAATATAATAACCCGTAAATAAAAGGGACAATGCGCCGCGCGTGTCGCTCCACGGGCCTATTGTACCCGGCAGGTATAGACATCACCCCATAACATTAACTCCTGTCAAAACAAGCCGGGGGTCTATTGTGCCCTGACAACGATACCGGGGGAGTTCGAGCAGGGTTGGCCGTGTAAATCGGATTACAGCGTGTATTTTTGATACGTTTTTGATTTTACTTTACCGACATTTTAAGTAACCTTGCAAGTTACTTTGATCTTAATAAAATACTAGCTTTTTCCCGCGGCTTCGCTCGGGTTAAGAAGCATTATAATTAATTAGATATAGTTTTAGTGGCTTTACTTTTGTTAAGCGTGTGTAAAAAATTAGGGCCTAATCTGTCATTAGGCGCTAAAACTATCAAGCTGTTATATTATATTATAGTCGAAAACCTGAGAAGATTTATACAAACTTTCATCCCCTATTTTATCCCCTTGGGGGTGGAATTCATCAAAATCCTTTCTTAGCGAATGCCTACGTCATAACATCTACCTGCATGCCAAATTTCAGCCCGATCCGTCCAGTGGTTTCGGCTGTGCATTGATAGATCACTATGTCAGTCAGTCAGCCAGTCAGTCATCTTTGAGTTATATATATATTTAGATATGTACTTTAATACTCTCATTGGTTACTAGCATAGTATCGTGGCTTTGCTTGCTTCAACATTAATTTATTTTCTGGAAAACATACAGCAATATATAAGCAATAAAACCACACAAATAAACATACAAAAATCGGTATAGTTACAATAAAAAAATGCAAAACAAAAATAAGGGGCACAATACAATAAGAGAAAATTGTGTAACTAATTATATTAAGAAAAGTAAATAGAATATATAAACCATCTTTTTTTTAGTAGTATAGCAAAGGAGTCAAATGTACATAACAGAATTTCGACAACACACACACGCGTTTGTAATATCACAGGTACGAAATATTAAAGTATTATTAACATTATTTGACCTTACAAATGGCACTTTTAATAGCGAAAAGTCTCTTGCATTGGAATGTGGACACATGAAACCTATTTGGCTCAACAAATTTGCTGAGCACTTGCTGAGCTGATTTCCCTTTGGTGAAACATCACAACTCAGGGAATTTTCTTTTGTTGTTTTCTATCTTCATTAACATATCCTTCAGTATTGTATATTATATTGTGTGTCATATAAATGCTTTTTCTTACTTTCTTTTCTTTATTTTATTCACAATATTTTAATTTACATTATACATAACATATATATTTTAAAATATAAAAACATGTAGACCTACGGAGGCGAGGCATAAGTCCGAAGCCACCGGTAGCTGGGAGATCAGTGTGAGGAACCTCCTCACAATGCGTGCCGTTTCGAATGACACCGACTTCTGTATCCAACCTTTGACCCAATAACGAAACCTTTTGAGTTGGAAATTGAGCCTTTATTATTATAATAAGAAAGAAAAGAAAGAAAAAGTTTATTGAGGCAAAGGAAACAACACACAACAAACATATCTATATAAAAACAACAATAAAAGAATAATACATAACATTACATCATGTATCTTTTGTGCTGCTACCCATCTCAAAGAGAACTCGGTTCAGCGTATGCTGGGCGACGCTGTACGCACCATCCAGCGCTGATTTTCAGCCGACGCTCAAGGGAACTGATTGCGCGGGCGGATAATAAGAAAAGTATTACTTCCATGAGAGCGAAGTCGCGGGCACAGCTAGTTAAGATTTTCAATTAATTTACTAAGGGCGGCTTGCACTAACAAATTAAGTCTAATTTAAGCTTTTATAGACGGTAATTAATCGAAGTACATTAATTCCATCTTCATGATAATTTGAGTTTAAGAGTTGTTACAATTGGGTTTTTATTCAGTGCAAGACCATAACTACAGTTCAGCGCTAAATAGCATTTTATGTAAGTCTAAACTAGACTTAATTTGCTAGTGCAAGCCGCCCTAAACAAATATCTTAATTTTTGGTTTACGCATCGATTTGTATCACAATCGCCTGTGAGCTACCACACACATGACATGACATGGTGATATGAACCACAGATGAGGTAAACTTCTGCGAGCCACCGGTACGTGCCGGCATGACCGTATTAACCAGAAAAAACTGTCAAATTCGATTCAGTACATCCAACAAAGCCCATAGAACGTTGAGTACATCTCATTACATTTATTACGTGAAAAATAAACGGAAAATGCTCATTTATATGAAGGCTGTACGCGATCAACCGTAGAGGATGATATTGGCATATTTAATTTACCTGACACACATGCGCATCCAAGTATGAACTTAGCAAGTGCAAACACAAACTTAATTATTGCTTCCACTTTTAATCAGTGAGGAGGTGTGAGCAGAGATACATTAGACGCAGCAGCATCTTTACGGTTATATGTCGCGCCCAACGTGACCAGTAGCATAGCTGATCGCCGTTCTCACAACATTGGTACACATGACATTTCTATTAGATACCATGCGGGTTTTCTCACGATGTGCGTCTTTCACCAGTGAGCATGTCGTGACTAAATCCGTGCTTAATCTATCTTTTATCCTGACTTGATGTGACCACACCACACATGATGATAAACATTCGACATTTTTGATTTTGGGAGTCGAAGCTGTTCGCGTCCGTAGGCTTTACCCTAGTTTCCCTAGCAGCAGCGAGGTGGTAGAGCGTCGGTGCCCGTCTGGATCGCGACCACAGTGCATGGGTGTAAAGCCCGTCATAGTGACCAGTTTCGGCTTGTCGCGTTTCGGGATCAGCTTGTGCATATCTAGTAGCTCATATGCCCAGAGAGCTTCAGTCGTGGTATATGTGGGCCGACATGACGACGGAGACTATCAATGGATTTTCATCCTTTGATAGTCGCTTTCGTTTTTGGACTACACTGTACTTACCATCAGGTACTCTGTAGTCACTAAGTCGAGCCAGTGAAAAAAAAAAATACATGACGCAGTCCAATAAATTACAACAACTATCAACAGTTAAGAAAACCTGTCGATGGTCGCAGCGTTGATGCTGGTCTGCTCAAATATCTCTTCACATATATTAAAAAATAAATGGATTATATTATTATAAACTCTAAGACTTATCTGGTTACTACACGCCATACAACAACTCTTATATTTAGGTTATTTTTTGGCCTCGTAATTAATCGATGGACATCTGTTCTGATCATTGTGTCAACCCTGGTCCTCGTAATTATTTGTTATTCATTTACAGAATACTAATACTTACTATCAACACTTTCTCTTCATAACATTTTTACTTAAGCCGCCGCCGTTAAAAACGTCCTGTCACCGCTCCGTATTCATTCTGTCACTCTATATAGAAAAGTTATTTGTATTATACTGATCATAGCTTATTAGTGATATTTGCTGTTGGACTTCTCTATTATTGTAACACATATCACTTCAAATTTCAAATTTCACACCACTCACGTTCTACTACCTTTCATACTTCATTCTTTCATCCGTCCGCTGAAAAGGGTTGAGTGGTGTCCTTTATTGCTCAAAATTTTACAATATAATCTTAAACCTAACTTAAGCCTACATTATAAATTTAAAAAATAAAACTAATCAAACTACAACCTTAACTAGCCTACGAATAAAAACTAACTTAAGCCTTAAAATAAAAAGCCATATCACTTAAAGGACCCTATATAGCTCTGGCTGTCTTTTATTAGTACCCGTTGCAGACATTTGGCTTGTGCATGTGATCTCATTGTGAATGTAAAATGCAATGGAACTGTCGATAGCCCATGCATAAATAAATAAATAATAATAATATCATAGGGCTATGGGAACACGCTCGCTGAAATGTACAGCTTCGGTTCGCAATTATGGCCCTTCTTGTATTCTAGTAGTCCAAAAACTAGAATGATTGGTTACCTCATGTAGTCTGTTCATCTCTTTGCTTTCTTTTCACATAAAATTATTAAATACGTTGAGCCCAGCATTAATGTTGCTCTACTTTCGGTTTACAAAATAAGACACACAAAAATTAGAACAATAACAAAAGCTATAGATGCCTTGAGCTATGCTCAGAAGCTCAAGTGGAAATGGGCATGTAGCGAGGCTCAAGGACAAAAGGTGGACCCTAAAAATTACCCTGTGGGGAGGCCCACAAGGTAAAAGGTGAATAGGAAAACCTATAACAAGGTGGGGTGACGAAATTAAAAAAATTGCAGGCCCAATGTGGTATAAAATTGCCCAAAACAAAGATGCTTGGACATCCTTGGAGGAGGCCTTTACCCGCTAAGGGGTTCTTGACTAGTGATGAAAATGCCCGGGAATTTTCCCAAAGTGCCCAAAAACTTCCTTGGGAGTATTCCCGGGAATTTACGAAATATTCTCGGAAGTTTTGGGCACTTTGGGAAAATTCCCGGGCATTTTCATCACTATTCTTGACATGTAAATAAGTAAAAAAATAACAAATAAAGGCTTTTTTAATTTTTATTTTTATTTATTTATTTATTTACTTTCGGTTTAGCCCCAACGAGAGAGTAATCGAGAATTTCAAACCTGCTACTAGTATTTTTTTTTAATTTATTTTTTATTAGGGGCTTTTAATTTAATCATATCAGCCCCATCGTAGCCTAATACATAGAAATAAAACCTTTCATACCTCACCTTTCATACAGTTTCCATAGCATTTCAGCAGTTGCTTTAGTGGACACCGCTAAAATGCTATGGAACATACCAACATCCAATCTATTTAATTTTAATTCACATATAACATCCTTCCTTACATTACCGTTCTGGACACAATCAGGACATGCTGAACATCGTCTATAATTCTGCACTCAGGACATATTGGACTACTAGTATTTAATAAACAAAATCTACAGACTTTATCGGGACTTCCGTTCGAGACAGCAGTAGTTCTTAGAAACAAATCATGGCAGGCAAAGTACATTTTGGAAATACTTAGATACCTAGGTCGAAACAGAACCCTTACTGTCGGTCTCTAGGATCCGACGCCAGGCTCAACGTGTTAAAACTGCTGTAGTTACCAGTGAAGGCCAATGTAATAAAAATGCATTACTCGCATTATTACTAAATGTATGCGCCTAGATATTAAATTACGTTGTACATTGAATAGAATCACTTACAGTATTGTGTTCGGAATTACGTTTTTTACCTCAATTGTTAAGAAAAAATGTCGTTATTCTTCAGTTTCTGAAGATATTTCTTCTCTATTGTATATATTAATGATATTAGATAATGAATCCACTGTAATATTTTATAACTATTTAATTCAACACAAATCACATTCTTAAGAAAACGCAAGCACGCATTAATTCAACACAAATCACATTCTTAAGAAAACGCAAGCACGCAGCAGACAAAGATTCTCTTATATATTTTTATAAGTGCCGGTACACGCTAATAAATTAAGTTTGGTTCACATCTACCCAACATATATTACGTTGGTTTTTCATCGACTTCTATTATATAACTCCTGAAAATAAACGTTTTCAAGTAATAGGTTCTATCAGTTATGACATCGTGTCGGATAACATCCGTACGTGGTGGATGTTCCTTATATTCGCACGAAAAGATTCGCTTCTACATTCAACATGCGAACGGCTAAGGAGTGGAATATGCTTCCAGCGGCCATATTTCCGCGATCTTATGATCTGGGAGTCTTTAAGAGAAGAGTGAATAGGCATTTGCTAGGCGGACGCGGTTCATCATCGAACTCATGTTCACCTTCCACCAGGTGTGATTGAGGTCAAGCGTTCGTTTATTAATAATAAAAAAAAGACTTAAGGAGCCAAGATGTGGACAGACACAAAAATATTATTTCTTTTCCCAATTCCCAAAAAAGGCTAACATTTGTGTGTCTTGTGTGTTTTATATGAATTGGGTAGTTTGAATCTCTCTAATGTATGGACCGGACGAAAAACAAAAGCGGCCTTAACCCGTCGAGCGACCTTTCTAATACGTTTATAATTATACTGCACAATGCGGTACATCAGTAAACACGGGTTATGCGACGAGCTGCTCTAACAGAATATTTTTGAGTGTTTTCTTAATGACATTTTTTATCGTTGAGAAATCTTGTAGGAGAAATTTGTGTACTAAGAAATGCTTTAAACAAAATCTCTTCAGTAGGAATTTCTTTTACGTCGTGAATGCGTTTGCTGACTTCACTTAACATCCTCAAATTCACGGAACCAGAACAATTATCTATAGTCCATTAAAGTATTTTTTTCGTGTGAGGATCGAACCACAAATAAACGCGCTGAAGTCGCACGAACGACTACTGCGCCAACCGAGTCACTACTATTTTATTTATTTATTAGAACAGATACATAATCTACATTAACATATCCATTAATATATATTTTGATATATTTTGGGAGTCGAAGCTGCTCACGTCCGTAGGCTTTACCCTAGTTTCCCTACACGTGACTCCTGGGTGGTGCTAAACGAGCAGCAGCGAGGTGGTAGGGCATTGGTGCCCGTCTGGATCACGACCACAGTATATGGGTGTAAAGCCCGTCATAGTGACCAGTTTCGGCTGGTCGCGTTTCGGGATCCGCTTGTGTATATCCAGTATCTCATATACCTAGAGACCTCCAGTCGTGGTATATGTGGGCCGACATGACGATGTAGACTATCAATGGATTTTCATTTTTTAGTCGCTTTCGTTTTTGGGCTACACTGCACTTACCATCAGGTACTCTGTAGTCACTAAGTCGAGCCAGTGTAAAAAAAAAAGACATGAGCAAAGTATATTACACATGCGACTATATTTAACATTAGGACGTTTTAGGTGCACGGGACGCGTCAATTTGACGCATTTCGTAACTTAAAAGGAAAATTACACAAACTGTACGCATATTTATTTGATTCATTGAACGAAGAAAACATATATTGTTATTTATTTTCTTCACATCTGTTGCAATATTGAAGTTTTATATATGTTGTGCCTACCTCTATAAACGCGCGACGCGTGTTCGTAGAGGTAAGTATATAAGAAAGGTCAGTAAACCTGGTGTTAAAAGTTTGACTACTTTACAGAACGAAAGGAAAATGATAATACGAGCAACACACAGACAGAAACAATAAAAAAAGGAAAAACACTAATCTAATTGGCAAAAAAAATTACATAAAAAAGAGGAAAAAGCATACAATAACTTAGTTCACAAATTACGGAGTCACAGCTATACCATAATTGACATCCTGGTTAGGACTAAGTACTCAGACTCTTGCTTCTGCCGCGTTATTTAGATGTGGAATGGTGTTCTGGAGAGCGAGTTCCCACTGTCCTGTGATATTGGGTCCTTTAAACGAAGTCAAGGGATATTTCAGCAAGCCGGTATGATCACTGCGACAACTGATAGGTTTGTGCTGTTGATTGTCGTCGTTTTTTGGACTGCGTTATGCTTACCATCGAACGTAGGGCAGTCACTATATCGATTAAGGATAAAAAATGACAATGTCACCTGAAAATGTCGCTTAAGCTAAAATATCAAGTGAGAAATTCGCGTGTCGCGAGGGTATTTCCATGTCCTTGTGATTGGATATCTTTAAGAGAAGAGTGAATAGATATTTGTTGGGCGGACGCGGTGCAACATCGGCTTTCCAATAGACAAGATTAGAGCCAAGCGTCCATTTGTTAATCATAATATAATAAACTAGCTGACTCGGCAAAGGTTGTTCTGCCATATTAATTATAGCAGACCAGCCACGCTTTGCTGTGACTGGTTTTTGAATAATTACTCAATCCAGTCAACGGATAGCGCCATCTTTTAGAATCGGTTGGAGCTAACTGTAAATTATGACTGCTAAATAATAAACAAATAATTTGCAATAAAATAATATTGCGACTATGAATTGAGATGAAAACTATCCTATCTTTTAAATTAGATCAAACTTCACGTGGTGTGTAAATTTCATTAAAATCGGTTTAGTAGTTTAGGAGTCCATCGCGGACAAACATCGTGACAGAAGATTTATATATATTAAGATAATAACGCCTTTCCTCCATCGATATCGTTTCGTCAACGAGAACGCAGTCGGCCAGTACATCGGAAATATTTCCCATCGCATGACTAAAAGCATTTCCATGACATAACAGAACTGTATCTCGGAGGAGACGGATAATTACGCGGAGTCAATGACCAAGGAAACGCCATGCGGCATGGCAGCCTGAATGACTCGGTTCCGTGCTGACATGCGAGCAGTGTGTCACGCATCCGATGAAATCGAGAATACTACACAAGGTCAAGGGCGAGATACGACTTACGATTCAATACTAGCTTTTTCGTAGCCCTTTACGTACGATGTCCTATTTCAAGTATTTTTATCCACGACATATCTATATATAACATAAACAGTGCGTTGTAAAAATCCTGTCCGACCCGAAAAGGGCGTATTGGTGACATGATAATTACAGTATTAAGCTATATTATTCGTAAACATTAAAAAGTTAATGTCGTACAAAAATAAACTAAATTTAGATGTGATCTATACTGAGATTACTTACAAAATCAGTTTAAAAGCTAATGAAACGATTTAATTGATAAACCTTTTAAATTCTTGATCCACTAGCATAATCCTTTTTTTTTTGTTAACCCGGTGGAAATCCAAAAACCACCGGGTGCCAGCACTGCCTCTCCTCGCCTTCGCCAAGCCTGGGAATCCGGATACTTCCGAGGACTCGGCGAGAGTTGACCTATGGGCAGGCCTCCTCTCTTGGAGGGGGAATTCAACCCCTCCCTACCTCTCTATGGGAACCACTAGCATGATCCTTTACTTTCCTTCTTTCCATTGGTCACGAGTTACATCTCCTCCTAGTGTTGCCGTGTAAGGTGTCCCTGCTTAATTAGTTTTTATTTTATTAGTTCTTTTGCTTTTTAACTAAAAAGGATGTGATAAATAGAATCTAATATCGATACCGAGTAACAGAACCATGTTCCGGACAGGGTTTTTATAATATTATGTATATAAAAAGTCTAGTCTTGACTGACTTTTTAAATTTTAGTTCTTCAAAGTGGTAATATACACTATAGACCAAGAATGGCAGCCATGGCCAAGATTCCACTGGAAACTCACCGGAAATCAAATTGAACGTTCATGAGCTGTTCCCGAAACTCGGCAGGCCGAAGCAAGTCGCATACACATGTATAAATATTGTGATAACTACATATAGTATCATCGTAGAGTCCAAACTACTTAATTGGATTTTTGAAATTTGGACAAAGAATTCTGCTAATACCGTAGGCACACACTAAGGGCACTATTATAGATCGCGTCTCAGGGAATGAAATAAGGCATGAAATTTATTGTAGTTAGAATTTTATTTGTATAAATCGCAATTCTTTAACTAAACAGGGGAAAAATCTTGCATAGAACCATCAGTGCCACTGTGGGGGCAGCCAGACCGGTGTGTCTGACTTCTACTGACTAAAATTCCCCGGGAAGTCCCTCAAATCGCTACTGGCCGAGCCTGCGGATCCGTATTCCTCCAACGACCTGGCGAGATAATAGTCTTTTTGTCCCATCTCCTAGACCTTTCTATCAGGCCGTGCGGAAGAGCACGTACGCACTGCCTCCGCCTCATCCAGTCACCAGATTCTCTCAAATCTACTGCCCGGTGTATAAATAGCACCTTAGTTAACGTTTATAACTAGGATTTTGTATCTGTCTGTGGTATAGGATCATAAAACTGATGCATCAATTGTAATTTAGCTTTTTTTTTGTTGTAAAACATAAATATGTATAGATTTATTTATTAAAAGAATCCAGTGGCTAACACGCTACATAATCTGTTAAAATTTAAATACATGCACTAAAATACATAGCGATATGCAAGGGCATATCGCCTTACGAATGTGTAACAAAACTGCAATTCAAAGTTTTGACATACCCCATTCTTGGCTGAAGTCTTTTTTACGCTAACGCAAGGACGTTCATAACAGCATGCGTTAAATTCATTTAAGACGTGGAATGAATATTAGAATGAAATTTTCTCATGTGAATGACATTGAACTGGAAACTGTGGGTATGTGAAACGAAACGTTGCCCGGTCAATAGGATCAGTTTAGCTTGAAAGTTTGTCGTGAGCGGTTGAATTTTCAAAACTAAAATGCCAAACTATCCGAAAAGAACTCGTGATAATATAGCTTGGAACTGTGCGAAAAAAGCGATTTCAAGAAACCAATATCAAAGGACGACGGGAAAACGCTCGTCGTAAGAGCACGCCACAATATACTTACTATCAGGAGCACTGTAGTCACTTTTTCCATCCAGTATTAAAAGGAATGTAAAGAGTGTACTTAGAACAAAATAATGCCAAACAACTGTCATCAAATATTCGTTAGTCATCAACAATCATGTTTAAACGTGTGAATATGACCACACTATTCGTTTTCACACAATTTGGCTGTATAATATTTAAGTCCATGTTTACTTAATCCTAAAAGGCTTCTAAAATGGTATCTCTGTCTCTTCAAGTTGAAGATTTTCTCGCACATTCAACCTTTTTTTATATGGCTCGACAATGTGACTACAGTGCGCCAGATGTTAGGTCCAATGTAGTCCACAAACGAAAGTGACCACAAAAGGTTTTGTATTTCACTGTACTTTCAATCACGTGTGGGTGCACTCACTCTTTCGAATCAAAATACAAAAATGTATAACATACTTGAGCACTGAAAATAAAGTGTACAAAAATCTATATACCGAACATCGATTATAACTTAATCGAGTTACGAGTTATAGAAATAATCGTTATTTGATTTATCGCATCGTTCACTATATCAAATATTCAAAAATATACTTTAATATCTCAAATTTACAATACAATATTGAACAAAGTTTAGCTCACCTCAAAATTCTCAACAAACGAAAGATATGAAGCAATATTTGACTTTATCTCGTTATAAATAAGTTATATTTTTGTATGAGGTAATAATTAAGCGTTAATACAAATTGTATGGATGTAATATCAAAGCTCTGCGCATGCGTCGCTCTGTAAATCAACAAAAACGACGGGCGGCGATGATTTATAGTCTATATTTTCAAGAACAAGAAAATACTTCATATCTCTGATATTACAAAAAAATAAAAATATAATTGACATGCAATACAAATATATTTAAATTATATTTGTAAGAAATTTAACTCTAGTACTACAAGCAAACAACTTATACTTGTTTTAGAAATATCATTTTTATTTTTCGCAGCAGTCCGACGCTCGTAGGTTTAAATCCCGGCACGTACATTTGGGCTTTTCCAACTTAATTTAGACACCTCATTCTCACCGGTGAAGGAATACAGAAATGTTATGTATAAGTGCTCTGAAAACGACAACCAGCTGTACTATTGGTCACGTTGGACATGTCCTATAAGCGCAAAGTGTATACAGTCACTGCTATATCTGTTCACACCACAAGGGATCTATATCTGATATAGTATAGTATAATGTGATAAGATATAATATAATGTAATATGATATAGTGTGATATAATATAATATAGTATAGTATGATTTAGTATAATTAAACAGGCCACTCTGACGTATGTTGTGGATGCCTTAATAGGAACTGTACATTTTTTTTAATTGTAACTTTATGTATGTATTGTGTGAATTAGTCATTGTACCGGGCCACTGGCAACCCTGTAAAAGTAAATAAATAATAAATAAATAAATAAATATCTCTTAACCGTGTAACGATATATTACTTTTAGGAAAAGGAATAACAATATATTTTTTACTTTCCTTTAAATATAATTAAATCCATAATAATATTTATTACTGTCTTTTATTAGTATATGCATACTATATTGGCTAAAAGATATGTTAAGGAGCGACTTAGGAGCTTGACATATTAAATATTTAAAAATACTAGTGGTCGCCCCGTGCTCGAAATTCAAGCATAATTATTTTAAAATAACTAATATAATGTAACAAATGAATTTTCTTACAATATAAAGCACAAATATCTATTGTAGGTACTTTTGACATTCGGTAAGACTATAGACAAATAATATTAAAGAGAAACAATTTTAATCTATTCTCAGTTTGATCACGGACTTTAACCATAAGCAAAAGACTATATATGCGTGTGTGTATCAAATGCATGATAGTGTGTGAAAGGTTTTTTTTTTATTTATTTAATGTATGTTTAATGCATTATTTAAAAAAAAGAAACATAATATCTCCATAGTTTTCGTTATTCTTAACCTAACTTTTTTAAAATCATATGCAAGAGAAATATGACTCTTAAATTACCTAAAACAAATAGACGTAATATAACAAATTATTATTTTCAATATTAATCAAACATTGAATCAACACGACGGTATATTTTTGACGGTATATTAGTGATCTACTAATATTTCAAAGGCAGAATGAAACTCAATGCTACTTCGGAGTAGAACACCCCCCTAGGCTTATCTATTTATGGTATATCCAACTCATTGAGACCGTTACAATAAATTCAAACACGATGCTTCTGGTGTCAGCGAAGAGTTGGATATCCTGTTGCTTCCAGTTGATGCCGCAGCATCAGGTCCAAGTTACTATATAGTTGTAATATCATTAGAAACAAAGGATACTAAATTTCGCATTAATTCAACCAGAAGAAGTTTTTTACATTTCTTCAACAACTAGAAACGAGTTAATTATCTTCAATTATAGCTATGAGTATTCCTGATTCAATTACCTTTGAAACAAGAAAAAATAATATTGTTATGTCCGTTTAAGAGCTACGATGTAACAGACAGACATATAAATACATAAAACCACAGACCGATACACATTTTAAACTTATAACACCTTCTCTTTGCGCCGGGGATTAAAAACGCCAAGGAAAATAAATTTTAAACATCTCAAAAGACCAATTTCCAAACTCGGGTAAAGAGCACTTCCGAACACGCGAGAATTGTCGTGAAACCTTTTTATTATTCAAAAAACTAAGCACGTTACCGAAAAAATCTAAGCACAATAATGCAGCAAGCTCGCCCTTATCCGGCGCATAAGTTATGCTAACAAGCGCTCGCGTGACCACACGCTCGTTAGGTCAGCGTAGTTCGGTGGTCAGAGGCAATGCTGTAACGTGATATATCATAATGTCATTCTTCAATCCTCTTACAAATAATTATTTTTAACAGGAGACTATACGGAGCGATTTGTCCACAAATTTAAACGTGCAATTCGTATTCTAGCAACCCAGGCAACCAGGTCGTGACTTTACTTGGGGAAAACTTAATCGAGCCATCCAGATCACACGCGGCTGGCGCGGTCGAGGCTAGAAACCCCAAAAGTGACTCCTGAATATACACGGGAACTGTGGGTCTTGTAATAAATTCTCTAAAACTCGGTCATGTCGCGCCTCTTAGGCGGGAGGACAAAAGCCTTTTCCGATACCACACAGTGTTTTTCTGCTACTTTTTTAAGGTCGCTAGCTGGTCGTTCAGGTCCTGAGCAGCCAGGATCCTAAAATCAGCTAACTTGTTTTGAATAGATCGCTCAGCTGGTACTGTTGAGTCAGGGCGGTTGAAGTACCCGATGCATGCGTCTTTCTGCCGGTCTTGGTCTCTTTATAGAACGTAATGTTCTTGCAGAAGGAGACCACGGTCTTCCAGCTTTCATACCCTGCCAGCATAACCGACACCAATGCTGCTAGGGAGAGGCCGTGTCCAATCGTTTGGACCAGGTTTCGCCGTTCGCTGTCCCACGCTGTACTGTCTGCGACAGTATGTTAAGGGAAACACCCTGTCGCAACCTTTTTTTTTTTTACTTGGGGAAAATCCTCATAGGACCCTCCCGGCCGCGAATGGGATTGCAGCCGGAGTGTGCCGGACTTTTACCAGCTAAAAACCCCAAGGTGACTACTTCTGCGAATTAGTGGGGACTGCGGGTCCTGTAACCAATTCGCCGCAGCCCGACTACGCCGCGCCTGACAGGCACAATCACGGAGGGGAGACGCCGCCTCTCCCGATACCACCTAGTACCCTGTCGCAACCTACGTGATGTAGGCATTTACATGGAAAAGCGTCCATTCATAGTGACTGCGCAATGCTGTCAGCTATGACGATTGCAACCTTGATACGTCGCCTGACTACTTATCATAAGAATTCATACAGAGTGGCAAACTGCAACCCAACAGCGGCTACCGAGTAGTTAAACTCCAAATCGCACCTTAAGCACTGTTAAAATTAATCAAGTACCATATCCTTAACACAGTCGTCGTTAAACGCGATTCGTTTGTTTCTCACGGGGCTCAAATCCGACTCTCGGTACGCCGTTACGTGAACAAGCAATATATAAACAATGTAACTCGAGTATTATGATATTATTATCTTCGATATATTGCTAAGAATGGTGTTCTGCACTTCAAATGTGTTTTAACGAAAAACATGCATCATAATACATATAATGTGATTTGATATCCTCTATAAATTAATAAAAGGTATTGTATAATATGAATATGTTTAGTATGTTAATGTTGTATATCCTGTATTTACATATAAGTGCTTGTTTGCGCCGTTTATTATTATTTTACATTTATTTTATTTTTTATTCTTTATTTATGATATTTTAATATATATTCTCTTATATAATCTATGCATACACTAGCAACACTCTCCCAACATTTTATCCCCCTACCTTCCTCATCCGTTTTCCTCTGGGTTCGAACGCTTCGAAAAGTACAACGCGCTCGCTGTAATAAACTCCTTTAAAAATATATAAAACGCTACAACGCTGTGTAATACAATAATTATTCAACTCGAACGCTCTGCTTACCCTAACAACGCGCGTGAAATTGTGGTGTGGACGCCTGAACCAGCGCCGTGGACCGGGACAATATACAAGTAAGTTCGTTCCCGGATTCCTTCTATTTTCCTCGCCAACTCACACGCACCAGTGCTTATTCCATTAAATTCATTTGAAAAATCCAACTAAAAATCTTATCAACTTCAACAAGATAAGCGTCAACCATATTTAGGTGGCGTGATGATAAACGCGTTAGAATTAAGCACTTTAATGACTTGGCAAGAGATCTAACGGGTTCACAGATTACAATTTTTATAGACTCAATACGGTAGGTTACGGTATTATAGTTTTTGAGTAATGCGTTTACAAAACACCATTATTGCGAACATTCCTTAAGAATTTTTTGAATTGGCTCGTCAATGCGACTGCTGTGCATCTGATTAAAAGTGCAGTGAAATCTAAAAACAGTAGCGACCGCCAAGGGATAGGAATCCAGTAACAGATCAGTGATATGACAACATAACGTTTCTATGTATTTAAATAACTTGGCATACATAAGCTTTTAGTGAAACGTAATGGGCCGAAGCTGGCAGTTATTTCAGAAATAACAAAATTTAATTTAAGATATCACAATAAATATGAAAATAACAATGTTTCCACAGCATCAAGCCGCCGTCAAAAGACGGAGTGACCAAGAGCAACCCGAGCAAGCGTCACCGCGAGCGTCTGAACGCTGAGCTCGATACGCTGGCCTCTCTGCTACCTTTCGAGCAGAATATCCTGAGCAAGCTGGATCGACTCTCCATCTTGCGACTGTCCGTCAGCTACTTACGTACGAAGAGTTACTTTCAAGGTACGTACTGCGTTTTATCAAGTACACACTCAAAAGCCTTAAAAACCAGCTGTTTTGTAAGGCTATACAAGGAATCTCTAGAACATTCTTCTTGTATATTCGACATTTCACTTGTATGGTGGAAGGCGATTACCCGAACTGGATCGTGACCACAGTACATGAGTGTAAAGACCGTCATAGTGACTCGCTTAGACCTGTCGCGTTTCGGCATCAGTTCATGGATATCCAGAAGCTCATATACCATAGAGACCAGGGATGTTACGGAGCTTTGACTCCGACTCCGATAAGTCGGAACTTCCGATCGTTATTACACCTTCGGTTCCGACTTCGGTTCCGAAACTTTTTAATCGGAGGTATTCATCGGAGGTCACCACCACTGTTGCAGTCAATTCATTTGATTTTACTTTATATGTTGTTGAAACATAATATCAATTAATCAAACAATCAGTGCTACTTAATTTGTAGAAGACATTTTTTAAAATTGATATTAAAAAAATATGAAAAAATTATTAAATTTAAAACTAAATGTACATTTAAATTTATTACTAAAAGGTTTTCTTATTTTAGATTTACATTAAAAAAAAATCAATAATCTATGGAACAATCTTCTCAAATAACCTCCTTTTTTTAATTTGTATATAGTTTCTATTGTGTATAGTGATCTATTGATCTCGACATATAATTGTATAACTTTGTCATTCTGCATAGGGGTGCATTTTGACCTAAGTTTGTAGAATAATTTGGAACACGGAACAAGTTAAAATTAGATGCTATGGGTAATCTAGTAGGAGCAGAAAAATCTATAGATGGTAAGATGCTAGGAGCTTCGAGAAGATTGTTAACAATTTTGTAAAAAAAAATAAGTCAAGCATGCGTCTTCGATCGACTAAACTATTCATATTAAAATACTATAATCGATCGCTATAATTTAATAATTTTTTACCAAGACCACATGAAAATGTAATATGCCATAAAAATCGTTTTTTTATCCTTTCCAAACGCTTTATATAAATATCATAGAATGGATTCCAGACTGTACTACAATATTCCAAGCCACTACGTACCAGTGCATTGTTTAATAGTATTTTTGTAGACGGTGACCGCCGGTGCTTTTTTACCGCATAATCTCATGGAAAATTAGTGAAAACGAAAAATCGTGCGATGAGAGCTCAAACATGATACTTCGGCTGCAGGTCAGTGAAGAGTTGGGTATACTGCTGCTTTCAGTCGACGCTGCAGCATCAGGTTCAGGTTACCATGTTGTTGTAATGCCAATGAAACCAGTACAAGTGGTTTACATTCCTTCAACAACTATAAAAGTACTGATCATCTCCCAGTAGTTGATGAGATTTCCTTGAATTATAGCTACAAATAATCTCTATTAAATCACCTTTCGAACAAAAATACCTACAATGCCACACACAGCCATACAAATACATTCATACCCTTCTTTTTGCGTTGAGGATTTATGAAAAGATTTACAAAGGTTTCTTTCGCCATTAAATGTCTAAGATTTGACCCGGAGACGTGAAGATCACAGCAAATGGAGTACATTAGCGTGTTGCTATAAATTCGCTCAGATCTACCGATGTATCGATTACAAGCGTTCCCAGCTATCCGATTTAGTTAAACGATGTCAGCTAATTTTATAGTCTGCAAACGGAATGTATAATCGGCTATGATCGTACAGTAACTGATATTGCAGTCGTTGATTATTATCTGTGCTTAGAAATGTTACCATACTAAGCTATCTAGAATTAGGAAATAAAACGAAGCCACATTTTTGAAGTGTTAAGGTTTTTTTTACACTGGCTCTATAAAATTAGTACAGTGCAACTGATTGTAAATACCAATGTACACAGAGATGGACAAAATGTAATCTGATTAATGATTAACGATTACAAAATGTAGTCTTACAAAATGTAGTCGTATTTTTGAATTTTCTTGTTCTGTAATCATGATTAAATCCATTTAAAACACTAAGATAACATAAATGTGAATGCAATCTGAGATTCTATAGTGTTTAAAACATAAATGAGCAAAATGCAGTCATATTAATGGTAAAAAACGCAAAATGTAATCGTAATCATTTTTATTAATCTGATTACATTTTGTCCACCTATGAATGTACAAAAACGACAGCATCAAATGATGATGAAAATACATTGACAGTCTTCGCCGTGCTGGATTCTAGGTATATAGCTTACTGGATGCACACAAGGTGATACTGAAACGTGACAGGCCCAAGCGAGTCACCATAACGGTCTAAAGTACTGTAGTCACGACCCAGTTCGGCAAATGGCTCTACCATCTCAGGTGAGGGTGGCAAGGCGATTGCCCGAACTATGTTAGGGTCAACGTACACAAGTGCAAATATCGTCATACTGATTCCCTTTGACCTGTCACGTTTCGGGCTTAGATTTCGTGCGTCCAATTATTCATATACCCAGTAACTTCTGAACCTTCAGTTGTAGTAAATGTGGTCCGACACTACGGTGGTGAGTGTAGCGGAGCCAAAAAGGTGTTCTTAAATAAAAATACAGTGTAACCTCCATTTAACGTCACTCGATTTAACGACAAATTCCCTAAAGCGTCGATATCACTCGGCTTTGGTTGGTTTAGCTTGTTTCCCATACAATAATACACTCTATATAGCATTACACCCACTTTCAATAACGACAGCAATTTAATAATATAAAGCACTTTTTAAGTTGCCAAACTTAGTAAAATCTGCGCAGCTGTGTACGTTCTTTTGTCGCTTTATTATCCTAGCCCGTAATAAACTGGACTGTCGGCATTACACATACCGAACTTTCTAAAAAATCCGTTCTTTTGTTTACAAATTGGGATTGCTATATTTGCACTGCAATACAACAAAATCACTGGTGCAGCAAAAGACGTCAGACAAAAATAACGGTCTATACTCAATAGCGATCAAATAAGAATTGTTTTTAATTTAATTACTAACACTAGTCTGAAATAAACTTTTTCTTTTTCTAATACAGATTTTTCTTCTCTCCATTTAACGACAACTCTCTATAACGTCAAAATATGCACAGTCCCTTGAGGGTCGTTATATAGAGTTTGCACTGTATATGAAATTTAAGTTATATGCAGTGTGGTGCATGTGTTCCGCGTACTATCTTCCAGAAATCCTGAGGAGTGGGCTCTTTTTACACTCATCCCACCTATAGATCGAGCCTGAGTAAGCTTACTCATTCGCCGGGTCAATCCCAAAGGAGCAAATTATTTCTACCCAGGCAACGCCGGATAATCACAACTAGTTTGTAATATTAGTGTTATAGGATAATCTGTCCAACTGTAGGATAAAAGTCACAAAATTGAAAACAATGACGAGATTAATGATGGAATGATGGATAATATTTGTCAAGAAAATCCGTTTCAAAAACCGAAACTCTATCCCATATTAATTGAACGTGTAAATCGTAAGATACTTTGCATGCGTCGACTCCAGCACAAGTATATATCACTTAGTGAGTTATTAACGAGCCTTATAATTTTATTCAGTAACAGTGGAAGATATAAAAATCAGTGGGGGGCGACTGGTATATGCTTTATACGTCTGTCGGGGTATCGAAGAAGTCGAGTATTTTTGTTCAGGATACTCGCTCACACAAGTGATTTGGAATTTTATTTTATAGAAGCTTGACAAAAGAATTGGCTTTATTATATGGAAGTTAATCATAGACTATAACAAATAAATAATAATAATAATAATAATAATAGCTCTTTATTCCATTAAAAATAATACATACAAAAAATATTTTTTTTTTTCGCACTTTTATTTAATGGATCCCTTTCGGGTAAGAGGCTCCTCTAATCCATACCATTTATCTCGGTCTATCTTTGCGTTGAAATCACCCATAACTATTAGTCGCTATTACTTGCAATGCATGAGCCTTCTCCAAGTCCTTATAAAAAGTTTTGAGGTCCTCCTCACTTGCTTTTCAGTAGGAGCGTAGGTTTGTATTATTGATATTATATTATCACCAAGACTATAACAAATACGAATTTATAAATAAATTTACCACGTGTCAGTTCACGATGGTTAGAATTATGCTGAGAATCAAGTCATATAGGGTAAGCCGTTGTAATTTAATATCTTTAGATAAAACAAACAACATCCGAAAAAAACACGTATGTGTAAATCTGTGTACTTTCAATATAGCAGACGTTCCTATTATAATTTATTTTAATTACTTCGTAAACTACAATAGTGTACTGTATTTTGAGTGCAGTATTTGCTGTGGCCTAGTGAATAAGCGATATTGTATTCATACGCGACAATGAAAATGGCCGTAGTTTCGAATCCTGACACACACTCCTAAGTTTCTTTTACACGTGCTAGACATAGTGACTACAGAGTACCTGATAGTTAAAACAGTGTAGTCCAAAATCGAAAGCAATCATCAAAGAATGAATATTCATTGACGGTCACCGTCGTCATGTCAGCCCACATACCACGACTGAAGATCTCTAGGTATATGAGTTACTGGATATACAAAAGCTGCTCACGAAACGCGACAGGCCAAAGCGAGTCACTATGGTGGTCTTTACACTTGTGTACTGTGGTCATAGCTCAGTTCGAGCAATCGCCCTACCACCATAAACCAAATTACGATTTCTAGGTTTTCCAGATAACGTAAGGATTGAGGCACCATGCGCCCACCGGCGAAGGAAAGCATGGGGTAGAAACCCGTATGGCATCTAATAAAAATGCCATGTTGAAGTGCCCTGAGTACGGCGGTCAGCTGCGCTACTGGACTCGTTGTACATGTTATATAAGTGCAAAGTCCACTGAGACACTGATGGATCTCTGCTCGCCTCGGGAGAGATATAGCTCGACGATGTATTATTTCTATTAAGAGCAATACAATAAAAACTGTGACAACCACCAAAATAAAATATACAATTGAAAGTCGCCCCAAAGTCATGCTGATCTCTGTAAATGAGTAGCTGTAATGGTAAAGTTTTCTGTGGTAAGGTAAATTTGTCACGAATCATGGTTGTATATATATATATATTTAAGTATGTATATCATTGTCTAGTACCCATACTTAATTTGGGACTAGATCAATGTGTGTAACTCTTAGTAAAAAATTATATCACAAAGTTATATAAAAAAATATTTGACATAGCACTTACGCTCACGAATGTCCGATTAAAAATGTCGATAATTCTAATTAAACCGATTGTTGAAGCATCGATTACAGCGGGTTATTTCGTTTACGAAAAAATTCGGTTGAACGCCGCGGGACGCTTTTGCCCGATAAATTGACATCAAAAACTAAAAAAAACGATACTTAGTACCGGTAGCCGAAGAAGAATTTCTGTTTTCTTAGAATAACTTACCGTTTTCATGTGATTAATGTTCGAAAGGCGTAATTATTTTGCATAGCCCCGAGCATGGATATTTGTCTCGAAATTTTACCATATTTGCATGGATTTGCATATTGCGTAAAAGCTATTGATCTCTGGCTTTAATTCACTCCTTTCAATCTTTTCAATTCAATCTTTCGAAATTTCCCTTCATCACAATTGCTCGTAATTGTTATTATTATGTAGTAAGAGGCTATGCAGGCTTATTCAGCCTTTACTACTGTGACCTAAAAGATCTATTGTGATCACCACATTACGTCTACAGCTCTCCCACCAATTGTATAGTTTTGAAGAAAAGTAGTACTTTTTTGTGCAGAACTAGCTTGAACCTCTCCTGAGTATAGTATATGGCGGCCCAAAATACAGTTACGTTTGAGCATTAACAAGTCACATTCACATAGGATATGCTTGGGCGTTTCGTCGGCAATTTCTAGTGTTCCGGCCACAAATGCCGAAGAAGTGCTTGTTCATAATGAGTTTATTATTACATTACTATTAGTCTCATAATTGTTCACATTATGTAATAGCGCTATAATATCACATTCCCGCATTCGAAGTACGATAATGTGATATTCAAATTAAGTCAAGTTTGTATTTAACTTCCAAATGATAATGAATGTAGAAGAAGCATCCTTTATATAAAGTAAGAGTAGTGCGTTTTCTTTTTAATGTCAACAAAGAGATTTTATAATATCGGAACCACAGATCCACATATAAATTGTACCATATATGCCCACATATACAAAGGGCCATGCGTACTCAGTTACACTAGTCTTTCTAGCCTTTCTTTTATCTTTAGGGGCCAAAAATAAAAATCGAACTTTTACATAGCATTATCTTCTACATATGTAATTAATGTGAATGAATATCTATTAGAATAATTAAAAAAATTCAAAACACAATTTTTCCTTAAAAATGAAAACAGAAAATATCAAACTGTTCATCGAATTATTCATATTTTTGGAAATGTTTTTTAACTAATCTTTGTCATTAAATTAATGAGCATTTCACATTTGATTGACGGCGACTGTAACAGGCTAAACAAAGAACATTATTAACTGTATATAGTAAAATATGGCTTAGGGCTGTCTCTACTACATCTATTGTAATTTACTATAAGTTTTATTATTATAAGCAGTTAAAAATTGTATAATATGACAAAATACTAGGTTTTAAAACTGGAAAGAATAGTTTTCGGAAATCGTTTATTGCACAAGTACATAAAAAAAGAGAAATATGTCACTTAATGTAAATTTAAAACAATTAATGAAACCCGCAAGAATCTAATATGAATATTGATTGTTAACCAACATAATAAGTTTTACAAATATAGCACATTACACCTATTTCGGCAGAAACAGGAAAATTATTGGTAACGTCATACACGTAAATGTATGTAAGTAAAAAAAAATGTCAACATTTGTATGACTTTTTGATTACATATTTATAAATTGTAACAAATAGCGTATGATTTGAGTTAGGTGCATCTTACCGATCCTACGTGCTTACCGATGAAAAAAAACATAACATCTAATAGAAATGTCACATATAAGTGCCTTGAGAAAGGCGGTCAGCTTCGGTACTAGTCACGTTGAGTACGAGATATATGTGCAAAGTGATTACAGCAACTAATCTATCTCTGCTCACCACAAAAGAGATATATATATTAGTAGTATATAATAAATTATTATTACTCTTATAATAATAAATTTGATTGTTCTTTGTGAATGTATAAATGAATATGTTTCGTGACAGCCCTAGCGCTCCCCGACCGCGGCAGTGCCTGGCTGAGGCTAGCACCGCTCCGGAAGGACTCGTATCGACCTATGCTAATTTACTGCCTAAACTTTATTGATAGGAAATCGGCTGTACTACGCAAATGCTGCTTTAATGGCCTCGTTATTACGTTCAGTTGTTTTAGAACTGTGCTTCCCAAACTTATCATAGCCCCCTAAAAGTCTCCAAACAACGCACGGGTTACATTATAAAGCCGCAGCTCTACCGTAACTATAACTACTGTATTAATAATCAACATATAATAATCTATGTAATAAAAATTACTTTTTTTTTGTAATCTGAGGGAACATCCTGCATAGGATCATCAGACAGGACATCAGGCAGTTTTCTACAATATCATAGAATATAATCCAACCATTTCGTTAATCCAGCGTTTACGTTAGGCTGCAGCGACACATCTAGAAACTACTTTCTACTCTCCAGTAGATGTCACCACTAGTTGCTGTAGCTATATTAATCGCCACAAGATGGCATAACGAACGGTGATTCATTTACTGGGCGATAGAAGTCGCAACGTTCATAACCCTTATTCCGTAACAATAGTAAATTGAAGAAAAACTCTAAAGAGCTATTCACAAGCTGTTCAAATCCCACGGTACCTATAAACGATACTTAGTAAAAACTAAGTGCATAAAGGGTATGTCAAGGCAGCAATAATTACGTTTATAAAAAAGGGTACAGAAGTTAATTTGGCGTGAGAAAGGTCGCTAGGTGACGCTGCGCCAACGCGAAGCTATACATTTTTAATTGCTGATAAGATTTACGCCCAGTGTCATCGACGATCTTTATATTTTAAAAACACTTTTAAACACTAATGAAATATATCTTCAAATATTGATTTTTAAACGTTTAAAAGTGTTTTTAAATTTAATAAGTATAAATAGAAATTGATTTTGCTCGGACGTAGATGACCTCGTTTACAGACGTTAAGAACATATTTTTTATATAGTTTCTATAATATACATATATTCCCTAATTGTATGATAAATATTTAAATATATTACTATGTAATAACAATTTTGTTTCCAAGTCCCATTTTGAAGTTACTGTAAAAACAAACAAAATTATCAATTTATTTTAATTCGAATCTTATTATTTATGGTACTAACTTGCTCAAACTAAACCGCGTGACCGTACACAAGTGTAAAGATGGTCATAGTGACTCGCTTCGGCTTGCCGCATTTTAGAATCAGTTTGTATACGTCTTGCAAATCATATACCTAGAGACCTTCAGTCGTGGTATATGTGGGTCGACATGACGGAAACGATGAATGAATTTTCGTCTTTTGGACTATACTGTACTTACCATCAACACTGTAGTCACATGTCAAGCCAGTCAAATACGTAATTTTTTATTTCATTTCCATATTTATTAAGCTTTAACTTATAGTATAAAGCTTGCCTCGGTCTGACGTTTATAAAAGGCATGATGGATTGCTAGAAGCCTTATCGAGGATTATTGTTTTAGTGAAACACCCAGCATGGGCAAAGAAAAAGTAATTTTCCATATCGGCCGTGCTTATCGTGGTGTAGTAATTGATTTAGAAACAAAGTTTTATGACCCCAGTATTCGTTGAGTGATTAAACAAAACAGTAACAAGTTCGAATCTGCCATAATTTGATAATCTATTGACAGTCGCCGTCGTCATGCGGAATGCCGCTTAATCGTTGGTCGCCATACACCACTCTTTATGTATTCATATGGAAAAGCGTTTAAAGTAGGCGTCTGCGCTGCACTATTTCTCAAACTCATATAGCATGTAGAAGCCGCACGATACGTAATTGTATTAAACGCTCTAAGGATCGTTAGGGTGTTACGGGACGTGCGGGGTATGGAGGGGGGGCGCAAGGGATGCTCTAGCTAAATCAGTCGACTTCCGAGACCCGAGGCTAGAATACGTGCGTGTTCGTCGCAGTTCGGTGTGCAGTAAAGTGCAAATAAACAGTAAAACGCCAAAATCTGTGTCTTTCTACCACCACACCCACGACCACCGGTCAAACTCATAATTTTTTTATGAGTTGAAAGCGGATGCTTGTCCTTAGTCACAACTGATGGAAAGTGAAGATAAGTCCGACGATGGAATGTATCCGCCTAACAAATGCCTATTCACTCTTCTCTTAAAAGCTCCCAAGCCTTAAGATCGTGGATATTTGCTCGCTGGAAGCATATTCCACTCCTTAAATTGAGTGAATATGGGCATAATGAGTCAGAGATGAGGCGAAGCAAGGATGACCAAACATCATAGACGTGATCAACACCAATAGGAGTTACATTCAAAGATTGCGTGGACGGCCGAACCTACCGTTCAGTGGGCAATTTTCTTCCTTGGGAACGAAGTCGCGAGCACAATGTTGTAGCTAGAATTGGTAAACAGTACTTTGCGCTCCCCCCCCCCTTGAAATATTAAAAAAATCCGGGGTTGATTAAGTAGTGTGAAAATCTAAGCGACGAACTTTTATCAACGACTTTTTTATCAATATCAACGAATTACAACATATTTTTACACCCGGCGTAATAGGCAAACCAACGTATATTATAAATTCGAGAAAAGCAAGTCAGTTGGTCCGAAAGAAACAGAAATTGCGTGTTCGCGTGTTTTCAGTAATATTTACTATAACATTCTAACTCTCAATTATTGTTTAAGTCGGTACAAAGCGCCTTTTAACGCGCTGTTAGTCGACTGTTAAAATATATTGCGATAATTGTTTTAACGTAGTTAAGGTCTCTGCTGGCCCTCGTGCGGCTTGAACGTAATGTGATTATAACAATGAGAATAAATAAAGTTATTTTAGAGTTTCGGTCACGAAATGTAGGCCATAATTATTATTACGGTGGCAATTATATCAAGCGCGAGTTGTTTTCAACTGATTTATGATTTTGTTTGTTAAATGAACTTCAAATAAACAATAGATTTAGTAGTCCAATAATAATTGTACTTATTATACAAGTTTATTTTAAATTAGATACAGGCTTGCTCTTGACTTCAATCTCACCTATTTTTTTTGTATCCCGGGATAAAATCTTGCACAGGACCATCAGTGTTACTATGAGGGCAGCGACCCCGATGTGTCAGACTCCTACTGACTAAAAACCCCCGGGGTGTCCCTCTAATCACTCCACCCAGGCCTGGGAAACCAAATTCGTCCAGTCGCCCGGGGAGCGAACAGCCTTATTTAGGCTTCCTCTCTGGGAGAGGTGGGTATAAAGAGCCCAAGTCTCCAACACCTCTCTCAGGCAGCGCGCTAGACGCTGCGCACCGCGTCCCTCTCATCCGGGCTGCAAACTCTTAAATCTACCTGAGAAGGCCTACTAGGGAAATCCCTAGCGGACCTTTAGGGGGGCGGTGAAGGCCGCTCCCCTGGTGTTTCGGACTTTCACCGACTATAACCCCAGGGCTGTTCCATCGAGCGCACCGTGGGCCGGGCGGGCATAGCTATAACGCTTTTCCCAAAGCCTGGCACTGCGCGTTGCCCTATTTCGGGCTCACCGTGAATGCAGGAGAGGCAGATGGTCGCATCCCCACCGCCTTGTGGTGTGTGGGACCACACACTACACCACTGGAGCATTGTTAGACAGCTGCCCCTCAGCCGAGTTACCCAATCCTCCGTAGAAAGCACCCTGCAGGAAATGCTGCAGGGTCTTTCTCCCGCGGCACAGGAGTAATCAGAGACTCCTCCTGTGTCTCCATTGCCACGGGGGCAGCATTTGGGGCATGATGATAAAACATATTCTATATAATCCAACCATCCTGCTGCAGCTATTTCGTAGCTATATATCACCTCTATTACTCAAACAAATTGTCATTATTATTCTTTTTTTTTTGGACTGGCTCGACAGCGACTATCTTGCACCTGACCGACAGTACAGTCTTGTGTTTCAAGAACCGAAACGATGAAAATCTGGTGACAGTCGCCATCGCTATTTGAGCCCAGATATACCACGACGGATGGTCTCTAGCACTGATGTGCATAAAGTATTTAAACAAGGTAGGCAGTGTTCGCGTAATTAATTTGAATATTAAATTATTTTAGTAAACATTATATACTTCTTATACGAAAGAAACATGGCGTAAAAAATACGTATGGATATAGGTAGTTACGTATTTGTTCATCTTTAAATAATTTATTCCGGACTTATTTATTGTAGGGCATGCAATGCTTTCATGCATGTATGGAATGAACGCTACTGGTCTCTAGGTATATGAACAATTAGATAAACAAATTGGTCCTGAAACGCGTTAAGCGAAGCGAGTCACTATGACGAACTTTGCACTTATATACTGTGGTTATGGTTTAGTTCTAGCAATTGTACTTCCGCCCCAGACTAAATCTTACTTTCAACTCAATTCAGTAACTCAATTTTTGCTCAACTATGTATATTAGATTTTTGCGATCAAATCGTATGCCTTATGTACTCGTATAAATCCATATTTTTGGTCTTTGTCATATTAAAACAGGTCATAATATAGTAAAAGTAATACAAGATAAGAAATTAAGCCAAGTATGTATAAAAGTAATTAGATAATGACACCCTTGTATATAAAGAGTAGGGCGGAAACCGCCCGCCCTGCGCTTCGCACTTATAAAATATAAACACGGCCTTTGTTGGAGCTCAGGGAGCGCGACCTCACACAGCGCAAATATAAACAGAAATTCAACATAAAAATATAATAATTTTACACGCCACGTTTTATATTTTCAAACTCATTTTATTCTAAAAATTCAGTACATATGTTTAAAAGACAAGCAAATGTAAAATTTTATTAATATTTAACAATAATTTATTGATTCGCGAACAAAACAATAAGTCAAATAACAGCAATAAACATTGACTCTTTATTTTAATATGCTTAAAAAACATTGCTCCATTTTTTTACTCATCAACAGCCCGTATCCGTCCTCTGTTGGACATAAGCCTCTCCTAAAGCCTGCCTCTGAGCTCGTTTTTCGGCTTTTCTCAGACAATATACAGGTTTATTTGATATTTTCGTAATTTTTGCGAGATATGATTCTAAATCTATAATCCAAAAATTTAAGCACCATATAATTTTTTTCGTTTTTATATTTTTACATTTAAACCTTTTTTTAAGTAAATTGGGAAAAATCATAAATTGCCGTCAGAACTGCCATGAGGGCGGTGGCACCTCTCTGCCAGAATCCCCATAGGGAAATCCTCCGTATTCGTATTTCTTCTACAACCTATCAAATGGCCGTGTACAGGCAACTTTGGAATGGGTGGATGTAAATAGCCCACTCGTCAGAACATTTCAATTAGGCAGTGTAAAGAGCATAAACACCGCCCCCTCTTTATACAGGCAGCAAATTCTCTCAAATATACCTCCTAGTTGATACATTTATTAGAATATTTTATTATTATGTGAAAAGATATTTGTGCAGGCCGGCATGATCGCTGCGACTACCGATGGGTTTTTCTTATTTGTCGATAGTCGTTGGCGTTTTTTGGACTGCACCATGCTTACCATCAGGTATAGAGCAATCACTGTCTCGAGTCAGAAAAAAAAATTAGGAACACAAAAAAAAATTGTAGCATATTTAAAATTGTGCACTAAAGGTACATTTAAATTAATCTAGTTTTCACAGTATGCTGAAATATACAATTGAGTGACAATTATAAAAAAAAAAGAAAAGTTAACAGAATTAATGGGCAATTTTTTTTTTTACACTGGCTCGACATAGTGACTACAGAGTACCTGATGGTAAGTACAGTGTAGTCCAAAAACGAAAGCGACTATCAAAGGATGAAAATCCATTGATAGTCTACATCGTCATGTCAGCCCACATATACCACGACTGAAGGTCTCTAGATATATGAGCTACTGGATATGCACAAGCTGATCCCGAAACGCGACAAGCCGAAACTGGTCACTATGACGGGCTTTACACCCATGTACTGTGGTCGCGATCCAAACGGGCACCGACGCCCTACCACCTCGCTGCTGCTCGTTTAGCACCACCCAGGAGTCACGTAACAATACCGTAATAGCAATTCCGGTAACATGTGTTATACAACTTAAAGAGCCAATACCTGTTTAACATGAGAGAATTGAGTGAATTAGGAACTAACTACTCTCAATTGTCCCTTGAAAGGGTAGTTGAAAATATTAATATGAGAGTCTGATTGTGACCGTCACACATTTTGTAGATAGATAGATGTATGGCTGATGTATATAGTTTGTGTTTTATGTAAGTACATTAAATAAAGAATTGCATCGCGAACAGAATTTAGGAAGTTTTGAACACTGAATAGGTTTAATTTTATTACACACTGGTGAATACTGGGCTATGTTTGGATACAGTAAAATTACTTCACAAAATTCAAAGTCGCCTTACTGAATCTCATTGCACTGTGACACTGTGTACTCGTGTACTAGCCATGCATCAATGCTCGAGTCTTGATAAGCTTTAGAATGAAAAGGAAATTGTTACCTTGAGTTTATTTAAGTCGTGTACACTGTATAAAGTGTACCCTGTGTTGGAAAACTGACGCACTCCCAAGAGCGCGATTACGTCACAAAAGAAGGGAAAATATACTGAAATATTTATTGAATACTTTTCAGTTACTACAGTTTGTTCGCTACAAATAAATATAATATTCAGTGCTTATGTTACATGTGCAAATAAAAATAATATCAAGCTATTTCCCTTTCGGGGTGAGTAGAGATACATTAGTGGCTATATCCACTTTGCGCTTGTAACATACGTCGTGACGAACGTGATTTGTAGCGCAGCTGATCGCCGTTCTCAAAGCACATGACATTTCTATTAGATCCCATGCGGATTCCCTCACGATGTTTTCCTTTTTCGCTGAGCATGTGGCGCCTGGTACGTGCAGGGATTCGAACCTACGACCATTTCCGTTGACACGCATGGAAACCGGCCCCTTAAGGATTCACTATAAAGGTAGTAGGTTTAACTAAAAATTAACACGACATCCATTGACTCTTAGGGCGGCTTGCACTAACAAATTAAATCTAGTTTAGAGTTATATAAAATGCTATTTAGCGCTGATCTGTACTTATTGTCTTGCACTAAACCAAAATCTAGTTATAACAACTCTTAAACTGAAATCATCATTAAGATAGAATCAGACCAATTCAATTAATAAGCGTTTTATACAAGCTTAAACTAGATTAATTCGTTAGTGCAAGCCGCCCTTAGGCGGTAAAAAGTTTGCCGATTTAGCTAACGTAAAATTAGTGTGAGCTCAATCTTTGCCGATTTCGTTGTTAAAAACAACCATTTTTAATAAATATTATTTTTAAGGACTGTGTTATGTATAATGGAGAGATCAAGCTGTAACTCTATATCAATATTTATCCATATAATTAAAAAATCTTATTATAACTACAAATTCATAAAATCCTTTCACAAGAAACCAATACACTTCGCGTAAAAAGCGTCCCCCTGTAAATAAGGGTGTCTCTACATAACTACGAAATTACGTAGGGTAGTTTGTAAAATTCGCCGGCTCCTAGAGGGGAGGGCAGGCCGAGGGAGGGATGGAAACAACCCCTAATGGCGGAATCGCGTGACAGAATTTCGGCAGTGACCCGACTGGCATGTGAAAGTGAAAATATATTTATAGAGTTGTTGAACGCAACTTTTGTTTTGAATACTAAATCTCACGAGTCTTATAACAAACAAAGTTAAAGTTAGTACCGTATTAACTGTAATAGATTCCTTATTACATTAAACATTTTATTTATTTACTGGTAAACGAATATATCTTGATGAAATCTACAATATCATGTATCAAAAATGTGTAACAGCTTCTGGTCACTTTGGGTACTATGTATAAGTGCAAACTGTATATCTTTTATCTAGTATTCGCAGTACAAGCACAAACTTTGTTTCGGAAAAAGTCAAGCTACGTAATTGTCCGTAAATAGTACTCGCCATATGCTATGATTACTCGTTGCCTTAATTTAGCTTTGAGCAACTTTAATTACGGTGGTCCATATGAATATACTATGTTAAAAAATCGTATATTTTAGCTTAACACGTTTGTCGCCTTATCACTCATATGTAGATGACGCAGATCTTTTTGAAATTAATAAGAATGTTTTGTTTGGAATTGTGAAATAAGCACTTATATGTGAATTTAAGATGTATAATATCAAAATACTAAAAACATATACATTATACAATATCTTTTACTAAGTTATATAGGATAATATATCGAGGGGTGAAAGGTTATTTAGTTTAAGCGACATTATTTGGTGATATAGTAATATATATATTTGGAATCGGTAAAAAAGTCTAATTTCGAATATATGTATATTACTATGTCACCAAAAAAGTCGCTTAAACCAAATAGCCTTTCACCCCTCGATATTAAGGTTTTTGTTAAAACAGTCTAAACACATTTGAGATGAGGAACAGTATTGTTTGCTATAAATCCAAGATAACAATATCACAACATTACTTGAGTTACATTGTTTGTATTCCTGGATATCGCTTGTTTACGTGGATTTGGGGCCTGTGAAAAACACAAATGACTCGCGCTGGGTGACGAACGTGATAATGCTAGTCATGTTTCCAGTCAAGTTACGGAATAATAATTTAGTTTAATGTTCCTAGTTCTGCATTTTCATAGTTATTTCACTGTTATACAGCGTAGAGTTATTTATATTGTTTTGACGAAGGTCCACGTAACAACTCTATATAGATCCACCGTGCCAAGGAAAATTTTATTATAACCAAATTGTGAGCAATATTTTCGTAAATATTTTGGAATAGAACTTGTTTGTGTACGCTACGCCACTCAAACAGACATAAATAATATCTGACTTTTATATATACATATATTATTGTGGCGTATGTAATAACATAAAATATGAAAAGATAAAGAATGAAATAAAAAAAGCACACATCAACATACATTTGTAACGTTCGCTTTTGTGGAATTAGAAAATATATAAAAGAGGAATTTGATAGTACAAAACGTGCAGTTAAAAGTGTGGCAACAATTTGTTTTTTGTTTTCGGGAATTCATTCATTATCAACACTTTAACGGATTTTATAGCCGATTTGACTTACTTTTAATTTTACGGCTCGACCTTTCGACTTGGTTACGTAGGTGATGGTCACGAGAAAACTAACAGAGCCAAACGTCGAGCCATAATTAAAAAGTATAGAGAGGAAATGAGGGGTTTCAATGCCCCTCCCTAAGAGGAGGCCTGCCCAAGGCCTACCGCTCGCCGAGCCGTCGGAAGTATCCGAATTCCCAGGCTCGGCGAAAGCGAAGAGAGGGCAGTGCTGGCACCCCGGTGGCTTTAGTCGGGGCAGGTCCGACACACCGGGGGGAGTGGCCCTCACCACTTCCCCAAGCAGTCCGTAGGGCTGTCCACCGGGTTAACAAAAAAAAAAGTCAATTCACTGTGTGTCTATGATAGCCTAGTGCATGAGGAATCGGTATCAATACTAGGCGAAACGAATGGACGTTGGTTCAAATCCCGACGCGTACATCTAGATTTTTCTAAATCAAATACCAATTTAGGCTCCACTTGCTTACCGGTGAAGGAAACATCGCGAGGAAACCCGCCTGGCATCTAATAGAAATGTCGTATGTGCTAGTGCTTTGAAAACGCCGATCAGCTGCGCTACTGGTCACGTTTGACACGACACATAAGCAAAAAGTGGCTACAATCAATAATATATCTCTGCTTACCCTGAAAGGAATATAGCGTGACAATATATTAATTCATAAATTCGCGCATAAGACCCGTTAAAGCAATTAAAATATAATGAGTACAAAACGCGAAAGTTTAAAATGTGTTTAAACTCATTCGTGTACCATGTCGACGCGAAATTTCGAAAACTCATGTCAATTCTATAAATTCTGCACTCTTCACGAAACCAAAATTAAGTTCGCGCATAAGATCCGAAATGGTATTTATAATATTAATCTAGTTATGCATCCCCCTCGCCCAGGCATATCGGACTGAGGCAGGGGCTTATTCAGTAAATAGGAAGAGGGCTGAGTAAGGTCCTGTTTACTAAAAGCCATCCTCGTAAGTAAGCACGCGGCGCTGCCCGCCACGGAATTGTATCAGAAGTAGCCATTAGAATAGGAGCCTTCATATCGGCTCAATTTAAAGTTAATTTTAAGTTGCACTGCCTAAAAATGGGCCGTTATATTTTTTTTAAATATTAAATTGTGTATTATTAAAAAACCAAAGTCTCGCTCTCAAGATTTGACTATCTTTATGCACAATTACATACATCGGCCTGTTCTTAAAGTTTGCGCTAGTACTATGGGTACTGAAAGGAAGGCGTTGCAGTATCCAGCGTACCGCCTGAGAGGTTTGGGAGGGGTAGGCTCTTAACTCCAACCCCTCCCATAGAGGTAGCCTCAACAGGTCTGTAATAAAATATATTGAGAGGTGAAAGGCTATTTAGTTTAAACGATATTTTTTGGTGATATAGTAATATTTTTTTTTTCGAATCAGCGTTTTTTGCCGATTCCAAATATATACATAACCAAAAATGTCACTTAAATCAAATAGCCTTTCACTGCTCGATATATATTCTTATATTACATTATAGCTGTGGGAGAATTGTTGACTTAAATTGTTTCCCCAAAGGGTATATAGAGTTACTATCTAGATATGCTAACACAATGCTATCAGACCATTAATAAAGTATTTAGTATTTATAGCGAATAAGCCCCCATTACGATAATAAAATAATAGGTAAGCCAGACATCACGCCCCGCAGGGCGCGGGCCGCGGCAGTGTTTTTTATTAACCATATTTATGTTATTAATGTTAACCAGAGACTATAATGAGTTTATGCTAAACAGTAGGGAAGTGATACCGTGTTGGGCTGTATGACAGTGTTGCCAGCTTTTGGGAAAACAATTGGCATAATCGGACGAGATTTCGGTCCAGCTTAGGTCACCAGAAAGACTAATAAGAAATGTTTTTTATACTTCATTCTTGCCTTCATTAACTCCACGTATTTTTTTGTTTGCCTCATCAAAGTGTCAATTACATGATAGAATAACGTTCAAGAACGACAGCGACCAACAAGGGAAAACACATTTTTTTTTAAACTGACTTGTCACAGTGACAGCACCATACCTGATGGTAAGCATGGCCAAAAAACGCCAACGACTATCGAAAGGTAAGAAAAAACCCATCGGTAGTCGCAGCGATCATGCCAGCCTGCACTTATATCTCTTCACGCTACGCTTAAAGGATCCCATATCATAGGATGGTGGGAACACGCTCGCCGGAAGAACATTCCACAGCCCAACGACACGGCAAAAGAAGGAGTTAGAGAATTTCTTAGTCCTAGCCGGGATGTGAGATACCGTATAGCTGTGACATATGTGTATAATACATATACCGACATGACAGAAGGTCTCTATGAATGAATGAAATATAACTTTATTCAAATAGGCATACTTTCCCGCACTTTAATCATCAAAAAAAATGAAGGTGCATCTACCACCGGTTCAGAAAGCAGGATTTACCGAGAAGAGTATCTATGATAATGTAAGTGATGTGTATCGTGACAAATGTAATTATAAAGAAGAAAAACGGGTAGAGTAAGTAGCTCCCCGCCACCGACGACAACTCTGCGATTGGTCAGTCTGATCGTGACATGACCTGTGTAACCAGGCCGGAACGTCAAGCCAAAATAAAAGATAGTTTCTTCTCCCATAAGACCTTTTTTAATTTCCCGGCAAATGGGGCTACCACTTCAGGTATTCAGTTAGCGAGTAATGGCTACTCAAAGGTTTCTCTGACAGTACGAACCTCGACTAGTACCTCTAGCTAGGAAAAATAATCTAACTGTGATCTAAAAACGTTTCGGAAACGACTACTTTAAGAAAAAACACCGTAAGAGACTCAAGGAGTCAACAAGAGTCAAAAAACTCAACGAGGAGGAGGAGAAGGCCCCAGAGCGTAAGTGCACTGGTTAGGGACAGTTGACTAAACTATCCTTTAACGCCGCTACTACCGAAGCCGGTATCGTGGAATGAAACTAGTGCGTGTATGTATCTCCCCACAAAACTCGTTAAATTATTTATAATGATATCGGAGAAATCGAGCCTTTTTTTGTTACCCGGGGGAAATCCCTAACGGACCTCGAGGGGCGGTGAGGGCCGCCCCCCGGTGTGTCGGAGATTACCGACTTAAACCCCCGGTGTGTTCCACCTTCCATCTACCGGCATCTAGGGCATGACTGGGGTCTCATCCTCGATAACCGGCAAGGCGTGCGGCCTTGAGTAGGCCTCTACTCGTTTGAGGAGGAGTGGTGTAAAGAGCCACCCCTCTCATACATCTTTGTTGTAAAGCGGCACGCGTGACACATCGAGCGCCGCTCGCACCCTTGTTGGACGATATACTCACTCAAGTGTGTGGAGAAATCGGGCCTGTCCCGGCAATATGTGACGGCTGGCAACTCTATGGTGTGTTGAAAAATATGCGAAATGTTTTATAGCGTCGCGCGCATGATTTATGGGGTTGTGGCGCCATTTTTATTAATGTCAATTATTATAAAATACGCCGAGGACAGACATTAATTAGGAGCTGAAATAATGTTATTATAATTTCTAGATGTGACACATTTTTACTTTACATTACATACTTGTGAGTGGGTGTGGGAGCTTAGTGGATAAGAGGCCAGTAAAGCGAATAATTAGGTAAGGTTAGGTTTGATTCCAGGGGTTGTGGCTGTTCAGGGTGGGGGCTCTGAGCGACCGGTCAGCAACCCCCGAGAAGACGGCGGTGCGTTGTGACGCGCTCTGCTGAAGTATACTAGGTGGTATTGGGGGAGGCGGCGTCTCCCCCGTGATTGTGCCTGTCAGGCGCGGCGTAGCGGGGCTGCGGCGATTTGATTACAGGTCCCGCAGCCCCCACTAATTCGCAGAAGTAGTCACCTTGGGGTTTTTAGCTGGTATAAGTCCGGCACACCCTGGCTGCCACCCCCTTCGCGGCCGGGACGGTCCTATGAGGATTTTCCCCAAGTAAAAAAAAAGGTTTGATTCCAGATTAAGTTAAGATTTATGCCCTGCATGCTAAAGAAAACTTGGTAAGGAAAATCAATTAGTAAGCACTAATACACAAATAATACTCGATACAAATGTCATGTGCTGCGGTACTGGTTACGTTGAGCACGACATACATATAAGAGCAAAGTGGATACAACCACTAATGTACCTCTGCTCATCCTTAAAGGAAAGTAGCGTGACGATATATTAATATTATTGAATACATAGAGTTTGACAATTGTAACCACTGTGACACATTTAAAACATTCGCATTTTGTACTCGTTACAAATATTATAACGGGTTTTATGCGTGAATTAACTTAATTTTCATTATAGGTCAACGTTTCCACTTTCTGTTCGGTTCGGTTTTAGTTATAATAAAGTAGTTTAACAGCGCAGTATCCAATTAGATTTGTAGCCTACTATCTTTCAACTTCTTTCTTTTCGTACTGTGTCATGCTTTGGAATCGTATGTGGTGGGCGGTAAGGTTGAGAGCCACTGTGTACCGGCGCGCGCGGGGAGATTGCGCGGGAGGTAAGCGCTCGCATCGCGCGCGGGGAGAGATTCACCGGCTACACGTGCAAGTTTTCTAGAAGCTTCTTGTCGTACACTTTGAAGATGTGGAATGGGCTTCTAGAAGCAGTCAATCCTCTGGATCGTGACATGCGGTTCAAACGCTTTTCTCGGTCGGCAACATATTGCTAACACTCCTCATATTGCAGCTGTAAATACAACTATTATATATGTTTATATATTTGTTTTAATATTATACTATTATATTATGTTATAGTTATACATAGGCTTATAACTAGGTGGGTTGTGCACCTGTTTGCCCTCATTTTACATAAAACGATATGTTATCGAAAAAACTGCGTATTACAACTGACACTTAATCATTATAAATACGTTGACGGGTCTTATACGCGAAGATATTTACTTTAAATCATAACCCGACATTTGACCTAGGTTATAAACATATTGAAGCCCCGTCGAATTCTTCTCGCGAAGTACTTTATTTTGAGCATAAGGCCCGATAGAGCATTTATAATGAGTACAAAACACGAACGTTACAATATGATATTTTATCACTACTAGCACAGACAAAGTCACGGGCGATGGATAGTGTAAAAGAAAACGGTGCCATAAAATTAAACGTCGCGCAGATATCTAGTGTGCAATCTTTAAACTAGAGTTGCTAAGGATCGGAATTTTAAATATAAATACGAACACACAAAACACAGAATTCCGATTAGGGACATGGATATTATTTTTGTCTTATATACTTCAATAATTTATATGATCATGTAAATGCAATTTTATAATGAAAATAATTTATTGATTAATAAAAAATACAGTATACACCAATTACAGGAAATGAACAAACGGATAGTTGACCTTAATCACAACTGGTGATAGATGAAGGTGAGTCCCTCGATGGACCACATCCGCCCATCAAATGCCTCTTCACACTTCTCTTAAAGGTTCCTAAGTCATAATAACGTAGAAATATGGTCACTGGAAGCAAATTCCACTCCACAGCTGTTTGCATGATGAATGTAAAAACGAATCTCTTCGTGCGGATATAAGGAATATCCGAAACATACGGCAGACTTCGTTTACATGACTACGTAACAAAAATAGAAAGGATAAAATCGATATTATCTGATTCTATTTACTTCATTATATTATATTTCTTAATAATACATCATAACGCTATATCTTTTGCACCTAGAGCTTATATGTCATGTCTAATGTGACATTTCTATTATATGCCCTGCGGGTTTCCTCGCGATGTTTTCGATTACTGGTGAGTATGGAGAGCCTAAATCTGTCTTTAATTTGGCAAAACTCATAGATACATGCCGGGATTCAAATCTTCAATCATTTCCACGTATTTATACCGGCTCCTTATCCAGTGATATGGAGTGAAGATAAATACCATTATATTTAATTTCGGATATCCAAAAATTTCGGTTATCAATACAATCATTTAGGCATCCCTAGTTTAAACACAGTAATACATATAGTCGAACACACAGATAAAGGAAATGCAATATAATAACAGAGCAACGGCGTAAACGGTGTTGGGCAGACCGTAACATAACACTACTTAGATGCAATACTTAGAGATAACTTAGTTTTCACTTAAACGTAAACGTCAGAGAAAACATCGCTCACCTATTTTAAGTTAATTGTCGAGGAAAACTTATTCGGGGATAAAGCAGTGGTACAAACCCAGACGAAGGTCGCCCTAAGAGAGAGTGAGAAAATAACCACCCTAAAGGTTCGGGGGCACAGGATCGCAGAAGTGACGTCTTCGCGCGTAATGAGCGAGACATCCTTCCGTGACATTGATCCGGCATGAGGGTGTCTGCCGCTTGGATGAGAAGGAGTAGGTCTGTATGTATCGGACCGTCTGATAGGCCTTGAGATGTGGGCTGTTTACACCTACCTCTCCAAGAGATGAAGCCTAAAAGACTAATCGTTTACATAGTCTTTGGGAAATGGATCCCTAGGCTCGGTTGGTAGCGATTTAAGGGACACAGGAGGTTTTTAGTCAGTTGGAGCCTGACACATCGGTGTCGTCGCGGGCTTGATGGATCTATGCAGAATTTTCCCCCAGATTACAAAAAAAGGGTTAAGAATCCAGGCAAGAAACTTCCTTTAAATATACACTTTGCCCTAAAACAGATTGTGATGACATCTAGTCGAAACATGTTTTTGACTTGACATACTTGAAAAAAGCTAAAAAATCAACGTCGATTGTTCTAAGTCCCATTGCTCTACGTCAATTATTAAATCGTGTAGAGCTGTTTAAAATATTAATGTGTTTTTAAATGGCCTTTTAACGTTTAACTATAAAAAAGTTATGTTTATATATTTTAATCAAGATAGTTTTTACCTGTATTAACTTTACAGCGTTCTCATTTTTAATACATTTCTTAACCAATAGTCAAAATCGAATTTTTAAAAATTGAATAAATGCAACCCTAGCCACAATATTTTTGCTTTAAATTATGTATTCTGAAATTGAGAGTGTTGTTAAAAATAATAAAAAGCAAAGTACATAAGAAAAATTATTAATGAAATTATTACTTCTTCAATGCATCATAATTGGTTAAGTATGGTTTAGTAGATATAACTGATAAAAATGAACAAAGTAATTACAAATATAGCTACTTCTCAAATATGATGCTAATAGTAGCAAATTATATATGTAGATCAGCATGTCCATATAGTCCATATATGGTAGGTAAATGCGAATATATAGAGCTATAACTGCAGAAAGAATGCATAGTTACTATTAATTATAATTTGGCAATTATATTGGCCAAACTATATCGCAAGCAATAAGCGTAAAGATAGTATCTGACATAGTTATATTACTGCAGATAGTTCACTGCCTTTTTTACTCCAGCAGTGCTAGATAAAATACCCCATTAGTGTAAACGAAGTGTCACACTCACTTTATGTACTATTACTTTAATGGGAAAAATTATAATTGCATATTAGAATAACCCTCTGCTATCGGCGAAATTCAGCTTTAGTAACTGTTTCGTTGTTTTTTAATAAAAAATTAAAAGCCATATTTAGATACGGGCTTTTATAATCAAACTGGATTATACGCTTTTTATTTAAAATTAAAAAGAAACACAAAAACAAATTATTATAAATAGTTTTATTTTTCTTCGATCAGAAATCCGAATCTCTATTTCAGTGACATGAAGTGTGCTTAGTGTTCGTAAAGTGAACTATCTGCTGTGCGTTTTCTGTGCCATTATACACGCTCCATTAAATGTTTGAAGATATTACAAAGCAATTAAATAGAAACGGTCGTTTGGGTGCTCTTTTAATGGACTTTTCCAAACTTTCTTGCAACAATGATCGTCTTGATTCGTCGATACATATCCAAACCGCTTTGATACTTTCGTTCTGTTTCAGACAGGTTCCTTAAATTTTAAAATGTTTTTAAACAAAATGCAAAGTATGGACTATCGGTGTAAAATCACCTGCCTCTCAATTTTTTATCTCAATTTTTTTTACAATGACACCGAAGTATGAATCTTGGAATTGTTTTGCAGTGACATTTAAAATAAATAGTAAATAATTAGAGAGATATCAAAAATATCATGATAAATATTAAGGTAATTGTTATTATAATATCAGTAAAAAATATACTTATTAATATGTTATATATTAAACAATATACTATAAAAGCGTTCAACTGATATATAGAGTAAGAAAGAATGGACAGAACTTTATATGAAAAATAGAATAAGATTTTTATTAAATTAAATCAAATAATTAGCATAAATTTAATATGAAATATAATTGTTATGTCGCTTATCAGTTGCGTTTTGGAGAGTGTGCTAAAGAGCTGCATTATCTTCTATCTTCTCTTTTTCACCATAAAGCCGCTATACGCCGTGTGGGGCCACCTTTACATATAACTTGCAAACATGTATCCTGCAGACTCAAAGTATATATTTTTAGAATTTCATATATCAAAAGGAAACCTGATTAGATAGTTTCCATTTTGCACAGTCACCCCACGCTACATGACCGCGCCTGTTTGCTAAAGAAACAGATCTCATGGTGTCATTTAAAGAATTTGATCCCGTACCCAATTAAAGCCTAAAACAAAGCGATATTTCTCTCAATGATTTAGTACATCAACACGACTTCAATTAAACGGTTGCAGGTAGATAAAATTAAAACTTAATTAAAACCCCATAACGAGCGGACCGCGCCGTGTCGATGCGTGAGTACATCGCACACTCGCAAGCAAACACACATAACTCTAAAATGAAAGTTTCTAATAACAAAAATAATACATCTTTAGACTTAATATCCGGCAAAGAGAACGACATTTTTTTCTCGCCCAATTAACTGAGTCTTTTGTATAAGGCCCAGGTCAGGCCAAGCACGGAATGCTGTTTACATCTCTAGGACGGTTCTGCTCAGCGCATACTCGAAGCCCTGGATAGGTTGTAGCGGAAGACTGTTCGTATTGTGAATGATCCAGACGTTTCTAAGCATCTTGAACCGCTCCAGTTACGCAGAGATATTGCCTTGCTCAGCGATTTATACCGTTCGTATCATGGCGAGTGTTCTGAGGAGTTATTTAACCTTGCTCCATCTTATCCCTTCCATAGTAGAACCACACTCGCGAATTTACTGAGTCACAGCTATATATCCAGGCTAGGAGTAAGAAGTTCTCCAACTCTTACTTTTACCGACTCGTTGGGCTGTGGTATGGTCTTCCAGCGAGCGTGTTCCCACCGTCCTATGACACGGGGTCCTTTAAGCGAAGCGTAAAGAGATATTTTTGCAGGCCGGCGTGATCGCTGTGACTATCGATAGATTTTTTACTGTTGATAGACGTTTTCGTTTTTGGACTGCACAATGTTTACCATCACACGTGATGTGACCACTCTACCCAGTCAGGATAAAAAAAATTACCCTCTATCCCTTTCGGAGTGAGCAGAGATATACTAGTGATTATATCCATATGCTAGACTCATCATTACATAAATACTATTAAATTTGTTTCTAGAAGAGTCTTTAGTCTGAACAACAACAACAAGAAGAGTCATTAGTTCTGATGGTCTTTTTTTACTTGAAAAAAATCCTCAAAGGACCGTCTCAACTGCACAGGGGGGTTGCGCGACCAAGGTTTGTCGGACTTGAACTAAAAACCCTAAGGTGACTACTTCTGCGCATTGGCGAGGACTGTGGGCCCTGTAATCAATTCACCACAGCCGTGGTGGCCTAGTGGATAAGGGACCGGTATCCATACGCAGAACGCAAATGATCGCAGGTTTGAAATCTCGACTCGTGCCTCTAGGTTTTTCCAGATTAACAACGGATTAAGGCACCACATGTTCACCGGTGGTGGAAAATATTATGAAGAAACTCACATTGCATCTAATAGGATTGTCATGTGTACGTACCCTGAGAAGGGTGATCCTTTGCGCTAGTAGTCATTTTGAGCATAGCATATAAGCGAAAAGTGGATATAATTTTTTTTTTGGTGTCTCTTGGGAATATCCTGCACAGGACCATCAAGGCCGCTGTGAGGGCAGCGACCCCGATGTGTAAGACTCCTACTGACTAAAAACCCCCGGGCTGTCCCTCTAATCGCTCCACCCGAGCCTGGGAAACCAAATTCATCCAGACGCCCGGAGAGCGAAATGCCTTGTCGAGGCTGCCTCTCTGGGAAGAAAACTGGATATAACCACTAATGTATTTCTACTCACGCCGTAAGGGATATGCGTGATGATAAATAATAATTATTATTCTCAACATAAATTATTTTTATAGAAATTTTTACAAGTCAATTCTCAGGATTTTGGAGTTATTCCCTTTTACATTTAAACGTGTGATATTTTGTCACAACAACGCCCGGTTGTCGCCGCATCGATTTGCTTTCTTCCATTTTTATTTATTCACCGTGAAGCCGATTACAAAGGCGGAGAGGACGAATAATTTACTTCGTTGTCTTTAAGGATCAGACTACACGAGTACATATGTCGCGCGACAATTGCGTCGATCCGTGAAACAAACTAAAACTCGTAAATAATAGCAATGTAAATCAGTAATTAAACAGTACAGGAGTTATTGAATATAGAGTTATATATACGAATTTACAAACCACATATATTATGTGTATTTCAAATATTACGTTGTGTTTGGTATACGAATAATTTCGGATAATTCCGATTACATATTATTTTTATAGAATAACGTCATCATCTTCATCAGCCCAACTTATTCCAACTGCTGGACAAACCTCTTTCCTAACAAGGACTGTAGAGCGCGGTTCAATCCTGTTCGGCCCGGTATATAAAACATATTGTATTTTCAAGCAATTATTTATATTGTATTATCAGCCAATTTCATCCTACTGCTGGGCAAGGACCTCCCTTCCCTTTTACCACTATATTTGTGGAATCCATGGGAAAGGGCTTTGAAACTTAGGCCATCGCATTATATCAATGCGAGTTGACGTGTGTGAACGATGAGCAGAAAAGAAGCATCCAACAGTTTATATGCCAGCAATATGTTTGCAATTCCGCATGCTGTATATTTTTGTTGGCTCTTACGACATCTCAGTATGGTAAAGAGAGGCATGGTTTTATTTATTAAAAGAAAGTAATGTAAAATATAAAAGTATGTCACACAAGACTTGTATACAGCCCTTTTAAAAATCTTTAGTCCTATTTAACTATAGGACATTGAATACATGTGATTAATAATTTTGTCCATGCTGTCACTCAAAAAACATCATTTATAAAAAACATCAAGATTACATGCTATTATACAATTTAATATAAATGTATTCTGTCTATAAAGTAATAAATAATAAAAATGATACACCATCGTGCTAAATCCTTTTCGGGATGAGCAGAGATACATTAGTGGCTATATCTACTTTGCACTTATGTATCGTGCCAAACGTGTCCAATTTTCACAGCACTAGTTGCCATTCTCACAGCACTAGTTGATATTTTATTAAACGCCATGCCGATTTTCTGAAGATATTTTCCACCGGTGAGTATTTGGTGCCTAAATTTGTACATATTCTGTTGGTCACAGATATACAAGCCAGGATTCGAACCAACGATCATTCGCGTCGCCGCGCATGAATGCCGGTGCCTTATCCACTAGGCCAACACAACCACTAAAATATCTAGAAAATATAACATAATTATATCTGAATCTATAAGCTATCTGGAAAATATTTGCTAATATATAGTACAAGCTGCAACAAATATTGTCAAGTACTTTTGAAGTAATAATTGGAAGCAGAAAAATAAAAATGATTAAAAAAACAATAATCCAAACCTTATAACTTTAAGAAAGTGTAGCATTTACAAATGTTTTAACACGTTAAATCTAACGAGTATGGAAATGCCCATTTGAGTAACTCACAGGCCAAAATGTGAACGTAGCTACAAATACGCTCGTGGACATTGGCCCCTTGCCTTCCTAAGTGTTTTTTTAATTAGCTGAACTATAATTAGAATGTCTCATGTCTTTTTACAACTATATATCTTAAACGCCTATATCTATATGTTCAGATGTACAATAAAACGCGTTCATCAGTTTTTAACATCCTTGAAATACAATATACATGACTTATCTTGGACAACCTCACATTTCTCACCCGTTTTCACCCGTAGAGGGTGGCTCATCCCTACTGGAATGCAGTAAAATGTAACTGTTACACATATATTTAATTATTGACACAATACAGAGATGAATTATAAGAGAGAAGACACTCTGTTACAATGATTTAGAGCCTTTTTTACTTGTAGAAAATCTTCATATGACCGTCTCAGGAGAGTGTCGGACTTGTACCGGCTAAAAACCCCAAGATGACCACTTATGCTCATTAACGGGGTCTGTGGTGCCTGTAATCAATTCTCTACAGTCCTGTCGCGCTATATCTACTTGGCACAATATTTGTTAATATAGGTTATTGGCTACCATTTTCATAGTGAAGCTATAATAGACAAAGCTTCCTGTACTTTCATGCTGCGCTCAAGTATAACTTAAACGGTCCTATGATGATTTTCCCAAAATAAATGCGGTGATTTATCTTCCTATTTATTAATTTTCGATTAAAAACAGCTCTTGAATATTCACCGTAATAAATAATAAATCATAATAAATATATAGCAAAGAATTTCTTTTTAAATAACTTTATGTTTTGTTAAAGTTTAAAGCTAGAATTATCATATAATAGTAATGTTTGTAAATGTAGACTAGGACTCAATAACGGCTTCGCACCTACGTTGTACCGGTTATCGCTGACAGTGTCGGCCGGCTACCAGTTAAATATGGCATTCGGTACAAACTTAGTGCACACGCACCGAATAAATGTCTAGAAGTGTTTTTTGAATATAATAAACTACATTCGTATGTTTGATCGTTTTTAATTGTTTTATTGCAGAATTTTTAATTATAAAAAATACTATTTTCTAGTAATAATAAATCGCATTTGTTAATTGAAAACAATACAATATTAAGAATTATTTTGATAGTTTAAATTAATGTTATCATTAAGAATTAATTAATAAAATTTTGGTATACTGTAGTTGTAGACCTTGTGACTATTTTTATAGTTTTCAAGTGCAATAAAACAGCGTGCTTCACCACTATATACCTTTATTGTACGAAAAAACTTGTATTAAACCAAATAAACTAGATAAAATGTGCAATAAATAGCGAGTTCTTTTAATACAAGACGCGGTCGATCACGACACATCACACGAATTTTCTTCCTACCGTCCACCGCAGCCGGTGCGCAAGCGATCCGTACGAACATTACGGCGTCCGCGAGAGTGTGCCGGCAGAGTACACACTACAAGTTTAATGTGCTCCAACAGGGAATACCATGAAATTGTTGGTGGACATGGCAGCACTGACTCATCAGCGACTCTCTCAGAGCTGAGGTTTATTTCACCGTATTGGGTACAATAGGGCTGATATGCCAAAATGGCAAAAGCCCTTATAAATAATTTAAAAAAAAGTTTAATGTGCTACTAAATAATAATAATGGTCATTTTTAGTTGGCTGTTGCCTATATTAAATCGTATTTAAGTAAACAGATATAAAAATAGTCTTAAAGTATTTTTTTTATATTTTACTTGATATATTTTCTACATTCTGATCTTTTTGATGCCATTGACAACACGAATAAAAACCGACTTAAACAAAATACAAAACATCATTACCGAATATTTTGTACCTAATCAACAAAAATTGGGCTTGTACCGACTAAAAACCCCAAGGTGACTACTTCTGCGCATTGGCGGGGACTGTGGGTCCTGTAATCAATTCGCCACAGCCCCGTCGCGCCGCAAGCCATCTCTGCTACTTTTTTTTTTTTTGTTCACCCAGTGGAAATCCCTACGGACCGTCAGGGGAGCGGTGAGAGCCGCTCCCCCGGTGTGTCGGACCTGCCCTGACTTTAACCACCGGGGTGTTCCTTCTCCCGTCTGCCGGATGCTAAGGGCAAAGCCGAGCCATCTTCCTCGGCATCCGGCGACGTCCGGCCTTGTTCGGGCCTCATCTACTGTCACCTGTCACTACCGACCATCGCGCAAGCGAGTGCCGGCAGTGACAGATCACCACCCACCACCAAGCCATCTCTGCTACTAACGTAACCTGACAACGCCGCACCTAACCTAGTAACCTACATGGAAGGAGAAAGGACAATTTTTCCCATAATCATTCACATCCGACCCCTTTTTCATATATCGGCTTTCGTACCGGCATCACGACCTGGCAACCACTACAGCCAAGTCCGACGCGCACCTTTAGTATAATTAGACCATGCCGCGTCTGTGAGAGCGCTAGGTGTACGGTTAATGTCTCACTCGTCGGGCGGCGCGGCGCGACGTAGTCATAAATTCGGGCACAGCTCATTTGAATGCGACCGATTGTGATCGACGGCGTGCGCCCGCGCACCTTTCAGACACGCTCGGACCACGACACCTTTGTGTTTTACGGTTTATTACACTATTTAGTATATTTAGTACCTTTCTTTATTTGAGCAAAACCATCTTACTTCGAGGGGCTTGAAATTAAGCATTGTAATTGGAGTTATTTAGCCATTTACTTAATAATTGTGTACTGCAACATCTCATTAATAGTAATCATCATAAAAAAAAAACATATACGGTAAAAGATTATTTTGCGCCAAAGTTTTAGCCATAGCCTAAGGCAGGGGTGCTCAAATTGTCGATCACAAGAGCTGTTTGAATCAAACTAAGATGATGAACTATGATATGAGGTCCTTTAAGCAAAACGCGATGAGATATTTGTTTGTTTGCAGTTGCTAGATATCGCTATAAAATTTCAAATAGACTTTTTATGGACATAATTATCTTCGTCAAAGTTCAAATGAATTTTAATTTCAACAGTTCCATAATTTATGAACTATTTTTACTTTACGATCGGTCAGTTTTAATCATATAATTAATACATTAACTAGAATGTAAGCAATGTTTTCCAAGGGGTTATTAAGTCAGCACCAGATGTATTTTTACTTTATCCTCCGCGGCTCAGTGACCACACACATCTGATGGTAAGCATGGTGAAGTCCATAAAGCGACGACGATTACCAACAGCTAAAAAAGCAACTAAGCAGCTTTTTGGGAGTCGAAGCTGCTCGCGTCCGTAGGCTTTACCCTAGTTTCCCTACACGTGACTCCTGGGTGGTGCTAAACGAGCAGCAGCGAGGTGGTAGGGCGCCGGTGCCCGTCTGGATCGCGACCACAGTACATGGGTGTAAAGCCCGTCATAGTGACCAGTTTCGGCTTGTCGTGTTTCAGGATCAGCTTGTGCATATCCAGTAGCTCATATACCTCGAGACCTTCAGTCGTGGCATATGTGGGCTGACATGGCGATGTAGACTATCAATGGATTTTAATCCTTTGATAGTCGCTTTCGTTTTTGGACTACACTGTACTTACCATCAGGTACTCTGTAGTTACTTTGTCGAGTTAGTGTAAAAAAAAAACATCCGCCTCTTAAACATCTCTTTACGTTACGTTCAACCCCCATATCATAGGATAGTGAGAGCTCGCTTGCCAGAAGACCATTCCACGACGACACGGCAGAAATAAGAGTTAGAGAACTTCTTAACCCTAACTGGGATGTGAGTTACCCTATAGCTGTGACTCCAAAAGCCTGCGCGCATAGTTTTATTAAGAAATTGAGAGAGTGGAACAAGGTAAAATAACTGTTTAGAACACACCCTGTAGATGTTAGAGTACGCTCAGTGAGGCAATATCTCTGCGCAACTGAAGCGGATCAAGATGCTCAGTCACGTCAGGATCATTCTCAATGCGGACAGCCCTCCGCTGCAACCTATCCAGGGCGTCAAGTAAGTACTGAGCAGAACCGTCCCAAAGAAGCAAACAATAAAAATTAAAATATGCGAAATTTATATATAGAATCTATTTTTAAAATATATTTAAATTATTCGCCGGAAGGTTTAGTTTTAAATACACATAAAAATCCAAATATTATGTAAACTATATGTATTTTGTTGTTTATCGATAATTCTTATAAGATGTAACACGACCGGGCCCTTCACGAAAATCAGCGCTGCAGACTTGCTCTGAGCTTTTGGCTGATGAAGATCCCATTTTCGCCATGTTTATATGTTTTGTATTTTCTTTTGTATTTGTGTGTTGTTTGTATTGCTGCATTTAAATTTCTGAAATTTCTGAAACAAATACTTTTTTTATACTTTACTTTTTAATTTATATCATTGTTTCGTAGACGAAGCCACGGGCAGAGGCTAGTGTTAAATAGAAACCCAAGAATGTAAAATACGCTAACAATTGATGTTCTTAGTAGAATGTGGTAATTAAAATACGGTGCAATGATTACAACGATGCATTTATGATGTGGAACATATTTAAAAGTGAAATCTGATTTATTTCACAAAAGAATATTTTCTCTTTAATTAATTCACGTGGACTGCATTAAATACATTTTATTAGTTAATTCTTAGTCGAATTTATTGTGAAAATCCACACTTGGTCATTACCAAGATTATATAGAGCTCCTCGAGGGGTACAGTGCAGCTTTAACAAGTTACCCTGAGAAGTCAAGTGAAGACCCTATTGCTCTCGCCCGGTGAACACTAAAAACCTTTGAAAAAGCCAGTAATTTATGTCTAGTATATTTAGATTTCCGCTTGAAATTTACAAAACAACTGTTAAAACCTATTGTTTTGAGGTTTGAAACTGTAATTTTTTTTATAAAGAAGCTACTACAATCATGAAAAAAAGGATGTATATCACAGGGCAAATACGAAACGGTATCGAAACTCCGACAATACGTTAAACGAATTCATCGCAGACAGATGGAATCGAGTATCTGGACGGGTGTATCCTGTGTTCATACCAGTGACAATTGGCGCGTCAAATGGCATTATTTGTTTTTCTTGTCTCTTAAAGATGCCCGTACAATCGTTTGTTACATTGTATTTAATGTCTTAAGTTATTATACATACCGACAACACTGTTTTATGTGACAACTAACTACATAATTGCGTACAAATTAAGGAAATAAAAAGCCTCTTATATGGTTGACGTCAATATATCCATTGCATAATAAAATTCATAATAATAATTACTATAAAATTTATAACAAGTTAACTAGATATTTTGTAAAAAAGAAACGTTTTTATACAAGAAATATTCATTTTAAAACAATTTAACACGTTCGTCTCCACATTTTTTTTTTTGTTAACCCGGGGGAAAATCCTACATTGGACCATCAGGGTCACTGTGAGGGGAGCGATCCCGGTGTGTCAGACTCCTACTGACTAAAAACCCCCGGCACTCCACCCAGGCCTGGGAAACCAAATTCATCCAGTCGCCCGGGGAGCGAACAGCCTTATTCAGGCTTCCTCTCTGGGAGGGATGGGAATAAAGAGCCCACGCCTCCAGTACCTCTTTCATAGGCGGCGCGCAAGACACTACGCACCACCGCCCTCTCATCCGGGCAGCAAACTCCCTCAAGTCTACTGCCCGACTATTGTTACCGGTGGATGTCACGCTTGCTCTGAGCAAACGCGTCCCTCCGGCGACGGTGCCTTGGCCGCCGAATAGCCAGAGAAGATGTTCGCTCTCTGACCCTTTCGGTGCCTTCCTTCTGCTTCATAACTGCTTCGCAGAAGGCAACTACCTCTCTCCAAGCCTCTTCACTGCCGACCATGGCTTTCACCACCGCCGGCAGTGAAAGGTCGTCACCAATATTGCCCGTGAGGACATCACGTTCTTCAACCCAGGCTGGGCATCGTCTCCACATCACCCAAATATAGGTGACGCTTTCCTTTTTGAAGTTAATAGAAGTTTTAGTTGGATTTTTAAAAGGAATTTAATATAATAAACACTTATATGTAAGTAGGAGATACAACATTCAAATACTAAAAATGTTTACATTATACTATGTAGCATGTTTTTCGTTAAAACACTCTAAGCACATTTGAGGTGAAAAACAAAATTCTCTGCGATAAAACGAAGATAAATTATAATATGATCATAATACTCCAGTTACAAATCTTTATATAGCGCTTGTTCACGTTATGGGTTACCGAGAGTCGGATTTGGGCACCGAGAGAAACACAAACGAATCGCCCTGGGCGATGAACATGATAAATTAGTTGATTATTACAGAAAAAACATTTATTTGGAGCATAATATAACATTAAACACAAAATAATTGGCTAACCATGGTAGAAAACAGCAAAAGTAAATATTCTTTGTTGTAATTATGAGCCAAAGGGAAATCAGCTCAGCAATATAAGAGATACATAACCTTCCTAGAATCGAAGCGAGGTGGTAGGGCGTCGGTGCCCGTCTGGATCGCGGCCACAGTACATGGGTGTAAAGCCCGTCATAGTGACCAGTTTCGGCTTGTCGCGTTTCGGGATCAGCTTGTATATCCAGTAGCTTATATACCTAGAGACATTCAGTCGTGATATATGTGGGCCGACATGACGATGGAGACTATCAATGGATTTTCTTCCTTTGATAGTCGCTTTCGTTTTTGGACTACACTGTACTTATCATCAGGAACTCTGTAGTCACTATGTCGAGCCAGTGTAAAAAAAAGAATCTCTAAGTTCTCATAGAATTGTGAAATTTTTTTTTTTTAATTCAAAAGTATTAGAGGCCTCCTAGCTTTGTCGTGGACACAGTCACCAATGTTTATTAATTATTTATAAAGGCTTTTGCCACTTTGGCATATCAGCCCCATTGTACCCAATACGGTGAAATACAGCTCAGCTCTGAGAGAGTCGCTGATGAATCAGTGCTACCATGTCCACAAACAATTTCATGGTATTCCCTGTCGGATCACATAGGGCGCCGTGAACGGCATCTATATCTATCAAATTAGCTGACTCTGCAGTGGCTCATCATCGACTCTCATGCTCTTTTATTCCGGTCACACTCCATCAGCAACTGATGCAAATCCTCCCGTCTTTCAAGTCACCAATGTATCTTCCTCATATTGTAATACAGAATCCATTGTCAAATCATAATCGATACAATACACATGTACATGCTCACACATACACTCACTCACATACACTGTCTCTCATACACACATACATATATACTTATACCATAACTATTGATATAAAAAAACAACACATTTTTAAGCAATCAGAACGGAAGTACGAGCCTCACCAGAGACAAGTTTTATTTAATTGGTGATACTTATCACCTCGTTGTAACTAATTAAGTCTTGTATTGAAATAAAGATTATTATTATTATCTCTGCTTACCCCAAAAGAGATATAGCGTGAAAAATTAATAACATTATTATTATGATCTCGTAAACCCAAAAGTAGATTGTCCTGAACTTCTCGGGAAATTAAAATTTAAAATTTTCACAAAACGAACTCGGAATCCTTGCTCATTCGCCTCACCTATTGCAAAGCACTGTTATTGCAAAACTCGGTCATCTATAGATATTGCGCTCACTACAATAAATATTTTAAAGATATCGATATGTTTCACTTGAGCCGTAATCAGGTCATTAAGACTATTATTTCTGGACTGCAGTTAGATGAATCTCATACAACACCGACATGAGCACACACACTACACACACACACAACACTCTCATACACTCACTATACGATGCGGGAAGCGACCCACACATTTAACAAAATTTAATATGTTTGAGTAACTGCGTTATTGGCATTTTAGATTTTTTATTTTATTTCCTATTTTTATATATCATTTTCTTATAATGTGCTGTGTAGTTACCATTAAATAAATAAATTATTACAAACTCACAAAAGCAATTGTGCGCGCAAAAAGTTCGATTCAGATCGATAAACGGTACCTATGCGAAACCAAAGTTCGATGCTAGTCGCATATAAACAAACGCTTCCAATCAACATTGAGATTTAGAGCAAGTGTTCCTGCAAGCGGGACAGCGATATATACGCACCTCTGGCAATCAATGAGCGGGTAGTTTGACGTTTCATTAAACCAACCGACATCTTCATATTTGCCTCGAGGTTATTTATACGCCGCACTGGCTTGTTTGCAAGCCCTATGTTTTTTTTAATTAAATTTTACTGCTCTGGGTGCAAGCCCTTTTAAGCCGGCTTTTAGTATTTTTATTATTTAGTAGTCCCTGATTAACGTCAAAAATTACGACACGCACTCCGCCCTACCCTATCAGAAAAGTCTTCAATTCCCCGCAGCATCCAGGCATCCTGTCGTTGTTCAGATCCACAAAACATACAGAAGGTTGCAACTATCTATGTAATATTGCTGATGTTAAGCAAGGGAACTTCAAAAATATTTTATTATCTAGCCAAAATAATTATTCAACTCCCAATGTGAAACGTGGGGTATTTTAAATTTAACGAGCTTCACAAGTTACACGAGCTTCCAGGGTTGCCATATAAGTTCCCCATTTAATTTATTGTTTTATTTTATTCCAGTATTTCTTTTTTGCACCTTAACTAAACATGATATCATAAATAGAATTTAATATCGATACCGAGTAACGCGTTGACGGGACGGACAGGGTTTTCTATAACATACTGTATAATACAAAAAGGTTTCATCTTATCAGTTGGTTTCAAGACCATTAGAGCTTTTCCAGTTGCAGAAAAGATGGAAGCAATGTCTGGAAGACTGATCGATTCTAGATATTGCCTCAATGATATTAAAATTACATTGCAACTATGACCTAATTATGGTGCAGCATCACCTGAAATCAGCAAGCTAGTCAACTCTTCGCCCTCAACTCTTTTTCTTCTTTCAACTCAACCTGAAAGAGCTTATATCAGTTATTCATTCCTGTTTGCTCTTTAACCGCCAAGTAAAGCATAAAAATGTTAACAAAAACAGCCAGGTGCGAGTCGAACTGGTGCACCGAAAGTTCTGTATAAATAAACTTTGAGAGAACTGAACATTGCTCTAACAGAAAAATAAATCAGAATTAGAAATAAAATTTGCCATTCGTGAACAGCTGTCCCCATACACCAATTTATGTCACAGTGCTTTTGTCAATAGCAAATACATTTATAATCGCAAATAAAAAAATGTGACCACAAAAATTAGGATTTTTCTACGTTTTTCTATGTTCGTGATATTAGACCTAGTTTTTTGCCCAATTTCACGTTTCTAGGTCAAAGTAAAGTATCCTGTAGGTTTTGACTTACATGCGCAAGCAGAAAAACGAAAAAAAAAACACATAATCGGACATATCTTTTAATTGCGTTGACTTAGAAATTTGAATTTTTGATAGCTGGAAGAGGCCGCATACCTCCATTTTTTTTGTTATTAATTTCAATTTGATTTCCTCACGCGTTTCTGTGGAAAAGTGTCGTAAAATATAGACAAATGGACAACGAAGAGTTTCGTGTTTCCTTTAGCGGTACATAACCCTAAAAACATAAAACATTCCTCATAATATCAGAAAACACGTTTAACATCGGGAATATAGCTGCTTCTTTGAAAAAGCATATTTTTTATATACTTTTAAATATTAATGAGTATTTATAATTAACGATATTTTTTCCGTTTGCATGACACTGACCTTTTTAGTTATAATACTATTGTCTAGATGCGTTGTTTTTAAGTTTTTCTGTGTCCATTAAAGTAACCGTCGGATCTTTATAGTTGCGAATGCCACTCTGTAATGTATTTATACTCAAAGTCCGGTACTGGCCGCATGGTCGCGAGCCTGACAGCACTGGACAGTCGACTACATCAAACCCATTTAGATATAAATGTATACTAAGCAATACATTGCGACCTGACAGACGCAACTGCGATAATCTAACGCGTCCTTTTACACTTCTGTCTTGCTTGTTAATGCCTCATAATGCTTAATAATGCGTATTGAGTTTACGATGTACAATGACAATTTAATTCCCCAACACCTTATAGGAAAGTCAAGTATTTGTCGATAAAACCCGATGGTTTGCCTTTTTCGTATAAAGAAGGGTTGCAGTAACATCAATGCTCTAATTTAAACAATAAACGTCTGATGTATTTTCAATCGCATTTCAATTTCATATCACATTTGACGTTTGCTTCATATAAACAATTAGCGCACCCGGCCTAACTTCACACCCACAGCTGGCTAATTTTCAAACAACTTTCCATTATTTTAATTATTTATTATCCCTTAGAGATGGATTACCAAAAAATCCGCCCTTAGTGTGTGCCTACGTCATTTAAAGAATCCAATATCCAAATTTTAGTGTTTAGTAGTTCAAGATCTGCGATGGTATAAGCACAGATAGATAAAAGACTGAACTGGAAGAATAGAAAAAGATAGTGAAGTTGTAAAAGGCTTTTCTCCGCCCGAAAAAGTTGTAAAAGCATTTTCCTCGTCCGTAGAAGTTGTTAAATCGTTTGCCGCGCCTAGTGAAGCTGTAAAAGCCTTTTCCTCAGCCGGTAAACTTGTAGAGGCCTCACCCATTGAAGTTGTAAAGTATTAGCAAGTAGTTGCAACAGTATTACGACAAGCCAATACAAAAAGGTAGATTTTTGACATATTTTATAAATACATATTAAACTATGCCATTTTTTATTTATTATAAATATTCAAATGGTACTTAATATTTTATTATAATGGGTCTATTGAATAAGTACAGTGATTGTTATGAGATATTAAAAAGTTTCGCTTGAAATCTACAACGACTTTTACCATATTTCGCGGTCGAGTCTAAAGCACGAGCCATTACAATTAGAATTAGATTTAGTCGATTTCAATTTTTGTTAATTGGACGAATGAGTTATCATAATACCGTAAGACCACGTTCTGAATACAATCCATATTAATAGAGAGTACAGGCGCGGATTTAGAAATTTTAATCGCCCATCTTTATTAGAAATACGTTAGCATCAGTAATAAATTCACATTATCTATATATTTTTTTTTTACAGTGTTGTATAAAATAATAATTTGTTTGGTTTAAGCGACATTTTTGGTGATATAGTGATATATATATGTAGTTTTGGGGATCTTCAGATCAAATAAATAGCAAAATAAACTTTATAAACTTCTTTATTGCACTTTTAAAAATACTTTTTCGTCTTAACACTTTTTGTCGTCTTAAAATTACAGAGCACTCGCATCGAAAAAAAAACCGTTTTCCTCTCTCTCTTTCTATCTTTCTGTCTTTCACTGCCATACGTTCCGATCTACGCATTTACTACTTCATACATAATAATATTTCACACAATAACATCCATCCTACACTCGGCCGTCCTGCACTCATATCTGCCCCCAGATATGAGTGATACCTTACAATTCTCTTCCATACAGTACCCATTCACATAAAAATAATACTTATTCTACTTTACAATAACAAAACTTAAAGTACTTAAAACTAACGAATATAAACTAAAAATACACAAACAATAATCATTATATATATAGATGAGGATAGGAGCAGTATTGTTGACACAAGTCACATACAAACACACAATTATCCTGTACTACATACTATCACTCATCCATACCTGGTCATCTCTTCACGCTATCAGCTGAGCTGGAAGTCTTTTTTGGCCCCTCTGTAGTGTTATACAGCTTTCTAATATGATATCTATCTCTTCTTTTTATTTTAGTAATCTGGTTGGGTTCTAGAAATTTTGAATTTACTTTTTCCCGAATAGGACTGGAATACTCAGACAAACTCTCATGTAATATTCTATTTTTTACCCCCTCGTCTACCTGTTCTTCTACGATATTTTCCTCTTTATATGAAATTCTGTGAGGTCGCTGTTCTACTGGCACGTCGTCTTTTACCATTATTCTCGTCTTAATGGCTGCTTGTTTTGTCTGAGTAGGCTTATATTACCTAACCAGCTGCATAACTTCCGTCTTAACGTTGCTGTCAGAGATATTACCCGTAATCGTACCCGTATCCAAACCAGTTTCACAACAATTCACTCCTCCTAACCACTCATCCTCTTGTGTCAACAATAACACTGTACCCCCATGAACTACCATTATAACATTGTTTAAAAACTCATGACCCAATACCAATCTATAAGGCATTACACCTTTAGGCACAATGTGAAAAACTACATTTTTATAATAAAAATTATCAATATTTAAGGTTACAAAACATTTTCCGAACGACCTTATTTTACAGAGTCCTAGTCCAGAAAATATCGTATTATCAACGTCACACGGCACTTTAATTTCGTTCCACAAATCCTCTGATATTACGTTCACATCGCTTCCTGTATCCACTAGCGCATTTATTGTTTTATCATATACTTTTACTTCTTTCATCGCTTTACTATGACGGTCGCTCGGTTTGTTTACGATTTGCATGACGTATGCGTCCTTCGCCGAATGACACTGACAGGTTCCATCATGGCCACCTGACGCGTTGTCATTGGCTGCCGTCACCGCTCCGAACATAGCTGAGTGCTTCTTCATTGCTGATTCGTGTTTTTTCGGCGACAACGGCGCATGCAGCTGATTTGCCGACGCAGTCGTTCTTGATTTAACGGAACTGCCGTCTCCTGCGCTCTGATTGGTGCAATTTGGACTGATATGGCCGAATTGGTTGCATCTAAAACACTTCATGCCGTTGCGACATACACTGGCTCGATGACCTTTTCTCCCACAATTATAGCAAAAAACTCCTTCTGATGCTGCAGATGCCCTGTTTTCACCTACCTCAGTTTGTTTTACAGGTTGTTCATCTTTTTGTTTTGAAGCTTTTGTTTTTATAGTCTCGTAGATAGTTAACTTTTCTTTTAACACCGAATACGTTGCCGCGCCGTACAAAATAGCTTTATTTGTTTCGATGTCCACAATCCCATCTATTATGTACTGGATGGCTACATAATCCGGAAACTTCGCACGTCTACCCATCTCTTTCATTACGAGCATATATTGATAATAAGACTCGTCACTAAGTTTTTTACGCGCTGCCATTAATTCGTGCATTTCCTTACAATTTATAGAATCGGGGAACTCTTTAAGCACGGCTGCTTTCAACTCCTCATAAGTCCTGTGTACTTTTTCGGTCTTTACCCACAGCTCTGCAGTACCCGTTAAGGATCTACGGGCAATGATTAAGCGTTGTTGAGCACTCCATCCGAAAATTTCGGCATTATCATCAATGTCTTGTACCCATTTCGCCGACGTATATGTGTGATCTTCTCCGCTGAATCTCGTCATTTCTAACGTATTTGTAAATGCGTCAGCCATCTTTGTAGTCGTCGTTATCGTTTTCGTTTGGCTCGTGTTTCTGCTTGATCTTTGTTTTCTTTAGGACGAGCCCCCAAAATGTAGTTTTGGGGATCTTCAGATCAAATAAATAGCAAAATAAACTTTATAAACTTCTTTATTGCACTTTTAAAAATACTTTTTCGTCTTAACACTTTTTGTCGTCTTAAAATTACAGAGCACTCGCATCGAAAAAAAAACCGTTTTCCTCTCTCTCTTTCTATCTTTCTGTCTTTCACTGCCATACGTTCCGATCTACGCATTTACTACTTCATACATAATAATATTTCACACAATAACATCCATCCTACATATATTTTTGGAATCAGTAAAAAACGCTGATTCCTTATTTCGCTTATTTTCCTATTATTTAGTCGTTGCTTTAAATTTCGGCACGTGCGCCTGAGCTTTTCAGAACTAAGTATGGATTCAGGCACCACATACTTACCGGGGAAAGAAAACACTGCAAGGAAAAATGGATGGCTTCTAATAGAATTGTTATATGTGCTCTGAGAACGGCTATCACCTGCGCTACTGGTCACGTAAGCACGACATATAATATAACCACTAATATATATCTGCTCACCCCAAAAGGGCTATTATTATTAATGACTAGCAGTGGCGTGCATCTGCTACATGCATAAAAAGCATTAACCTTGTTATACTTGCATAATTAGTAAATACGCGGACTTCAAATCTATTAAATACTAGATTCAAAGTTTTAGAATCCAAATTGGACCATATTGTAAATCAATATATTTGTGCCCAAGTATAACAAGGTAATGTTTTTATGCTTCTATGGGATGCACGCTACTGATATACAGTATTAGAAACTGTAATCGCTCAAGAACAATTACTTACACCTGCTACATTCTAATAAGACTGATAGGTCCTATTTTAAATGCTAGAGTACTATATCCTGTTGTATTAATTATGAATACTGAACCGAATCTTACACGCGAATTAATTAATTTTTGATTATAGCTCGACAGTTTGACCTGATTACAAAAGCCAAGGTCACTAGCAGACTAACGCGCTATAGAGTTTTCCTCAGGACTCGAATGTAATTAATTAGCCACCCCCCTGCCAAGTAGATGGGGCCTGCAGAAGGCAAGACGTCGCCGGGTGCCGAAGAAGATGACTCAGCCTTGCCCTTGGCACTCGGCAGGCGGGAGAAAAAACACCCTGGGGGCTTTAGTCGGTGCAAGTCCGACACACCGGGGGCATCCCTCGTCGCCCCCTGAGGTCCGTTAGGGATTTCCCCGGGTTACTAAAACAAAAAAAAAGGAATTCTCATGGGTCGTCAGGCCTGCCGTGAGGGCAGTGCCTCTGTGTGGTGGATTTTACCTGGTAAAACATCCTCGGTGTTGCTTTTACTCCTCTGCCGGGCCCAGGATACGGCCACGCCAACTCAAATATTACTATCCGACAGTATTCGGATTGGTTGATTTGTTACCTTCCTGGAGATAAATGCATGGGCTGCCAATAGGATGCCCATGCATTCCGCCTGAAATACAGTATTGTGAGCTCCCAACGCCATGAAGGTCTTGATGTTAAGATCCTCTGAGTAGACGCCTGTGCCCGTTCCTAAGTCTGTTTTACAGCCGTCAGTAAAAATCCTCAGTTCTTTTACATTTAGGCTCTCGTAGCCTTGTTCATGTAATTGTATCTTATATTTTTTGTCGAAAACGAACTGCATAGGTACTTTGTCGTAGGTAGCTTCAAGTAGAGGTATATCATCTGTGAATTCTTTTAAGATTCTGGTGTGATGAGCACCATTATCATTCCACAGGTTTATATAAATATCGATGCCTGAGTACGCACCTGACCTTAGCTTGCAGTTATGACCATAAGCGTAACAAATAAAAAATCGATTAATCGTACATCGTTGAATATCACTAACTTTTATATGGTGATACAGTTGAGAGAAATCGGTTTGATTTGCAATAAAAACGTACGGGCTTTGAAACAGTACGGTATTTAAAGACACTGCAATATTTTATGCATTAAAAAGTCGAATGTCTAAAACGTATCGCTAAATAACAAGATTTTTTTATTCTGCCTCTGCCCAGTGACTTCACCATAGCTAATGGAAAGCAGAGATGGGCAAAATGTAATCTGATTAATGATGAACGATTACAAAATGTAGTCGTAATTTTATTTTCTTGCGCTGTTATCATGATTAAATCCATTTAAAACATTGAGAAATCATAAATGTATATACGATCTAGGATTTTGTAGTGTTTAAAACATAAATGAGCAAAATGCAGTCATATTAATGGAAAAAACGAAAAATGTAATCGTTAATCATTTTCATTAATTTGATTTCATTTTGCCCATCTATGATAGAAAGTATAGTAAAATTAAGTATTTTGTATTTTTTAAACTAATATTATATTTAAATAACACTTTTTTTTTATTATTTTTGTATGCAGTGTTCGCTTTATATAGGAACTATATAGTGCACTAGGTTATAAGTTTATAAGAATAATATAATAATAATAATATTTACTAACAATTACCCACATTGAACCAGTCCCAAATTAAGCTTGCGCTTGTACTATGGGTACTGGACAAAGTTATACATACTTAAATACATATATACAACTATAACTCGTGACAAACTCATCTCCTCATCACATAAAAGTTTACGACTTCCGGGACTCGAACCCAGGACCTTAGTATCGTAAGTAGCGTAACTACAAACTGCGCTATCAGGCCATCAAGAAGAATGTTTGTTTTTTATTAGTTCAAATATTGAAGTGAAAATAAATAAATAAATACAGTGCAGTGGGAGTCGAAGCTGCTCGCGTCCGTAGGCTTTACCCTAGTTTCCCTACACGTGACTCCTGGGTGGTGCTAAACGAGCTGCAGCGAGGTGGTAGGGCGTCGGTGCCCGTCTGGATCGCGACCACAGTGCATGGGTGTAAAACCCGTCATAGTGACCAGTTTTGGCTTGTCGCGTTTCGGGATCAGCTTGTGTATATCCAGTAGCTCATATACCTAGAGACCTTCAGTCGTGGTATATGTGGGCCGACATGACGATGTAGACTATCAATGGATTTTCATCCTTTGATAGTCGCTTTCGTTTTTGGACTACACTGTACTTACCATCAGGTACTCTGTAGTCACTATGTCAAGCCAGTGTAAAAAAAAAATCCAAAAACTGAGTACGGCTATCCAAAGATAACAACCTGTTGACAGCTAGAGATATAATAATAGTAGAGCCTCGATTACCACCTTAAGAGGCTCTCGCTTGGTTGTTGGATCAAGGGCCGGATATAGAAACAAAAAAAAGCTGAAGGGCCTCCATTTCGCCATGATAATTTTAATTCTTCTTCTTTGTATTTTATTTTTTTATTTATTTGCTTCTTTTTGTCTTTTTTTTATGCTGCGTGTGAAGAAATAAACCTCTTTTTTATTATTCTTAGAAGAAGGATAAAGGTTATACGATAAATATATAAAAATAAAAAGACATGTCATTCCACATCTTGTGGAATGCGTGAAACTCTTATTCACAGTTATAAACAGCGACAGGTGGGCTATGTCATAGTAATTCCTTTCACGCTTCCAGTCGTATGTGTTAAATCTAACATATAGTACAACAAAACCTTATTAGCATCCCATTATGCTGTAACTGTCCAATTAAAAACAAATTATATTAATAAAATTTTATTCCCCATCGAAAGACACCATAGTTGTAGAAAAATTCAACATTTACACTCGAACATTCATTGCAATAATAAAACCGTAATGAGATGAAAGAAACCCATTAAAAACTAAATAAAGTGTTGACAAAGAGCCGTTTAAAATATCGATGGCTAGGGATGTTACCGATAACCGCACTCATATCCGATTAAACATTTCAAATAAGTAACACGTTAGACAAGTTAAAAAAATCTTTATCATTACGACTATGCAAGCTGTGGTTAGTGTGACATATTTTAATTAATACCTCGATGGTATTTACAAAAAAAATTAAAAAAGGAATTAAATTTAGAAGAAGGATAATAAAGAAGAAAACAAAAGAATTATAGAGAACGAAGAGCGAAAACAAATTAAAATAAAGAAAAGAGAGTAAGTAAGCATTTGTTTTCAGGTTTATAATAAAAATAAATCAAAATATATTTGATAATAATTATTGTGATTTGAGGCGATTGCCCGACTTAAATCTTGACCACAATACGGATGCGTAAAGACTAGGGATGTAACGGGGGCAGTTTTATCGGAACCGAAGTCGGAGTCGGAGTTTTTAAATTTGATTTATCGGAGTCGTATTCGGAGTCGGAATCGGAGTCGGAGGCAATGTCAGTCACAAGTGACGGCAGAATAAAATAGTTTTATTAAGAGACAAATAAAAACATTATTCAGTGAACCTTTTTAATTAGAAAATGATAAATTTACAAATACACAGACAATAAAAATTGCTGTGTTTCTTATTAACATTTTCCCACTAACAGTGAACAAATTAAATCTAAATTTTTAAAAATGTCTTCTACAAATTAAGTAGCACTGATTGTTTGATTAATTGATATTATGTTTCAACAACATATAAAATGAAATCAAAAGAATTGACTACAATAGTGGTGGTGACCTCCGATGAGTAACATCCCTGGTAAAGACCATCATAATGATTCGCTTTGGCCTCTCGCGCTTCCAGTCTTGGTATATGTGGACCGACATGACTATAGAGACAGACGTAAAGGAACTGCGTTCTTTGTTAGTTGCTGTCGTTTTTGGACTACACAGTATTTATCATCACGTGCAATGCAGTTACTTTGCTAAGCCAGCGGAAAAAAAATCGAAATTATCCGTATATCCTTAATAAATTGCATATCAATATCCACATCTGTAATCGAAAGTTAATATTTATATTCGTATACGAAATCCAATAAGCGCTGACATCCCTAGTCGATATATTTCGAGAATACGGAGTTCAGTTCTTCGTTCGAGAGCATCAGATAGAAGTTTGTTTTAATTGAGCTACACTGGTCTTTCTGATTTATGAGATGGCCCCGCCAAAACTTATTCCCATTTCGCGCCTTACATCCGTGACACACTGTCGTTAACACTATAAAACTAATATATACGGTTATTATAATTTTATTAGGTTATTGATTTACATGACTTCCTTGGATTTAAATAAACCTTATATTTATAAACCTTATATTTTTTTTAAATAAACCACTCATTAGTCACAAGCAGATAGCAGAAAACAATATTATGATCTTTGCTTATATAGAGGAAAGTGCAAAGCTTGTTTGTTCCGATTAAATGTTGTCTATAATATTAAAAATAGCGAATGTATTTTTTTTCTTTTGAATAACCTAAATGTAAAATAATTTAAAATGTAAAGGAAGCATTTAGCACACTTAGAAGACAAAACCTCGAAAATTTTTACAATGTCAATCTAAAAATACGCCAATACCAACGTCGCGCCTGAACGTCTCTAGATATTTAGTTGTGGATAGCTGATTAAAAATGAAATGAAATGTATTTATTTCGCCTAAAACTAACAAAAAACTAGAAATTATAGCATGTAGACACCGCTTGATACGTAATTGTCACCCTAAGGGTCGTTAGGGTGTTACGAGACGTGCGGGGTAAGAGGATGCGCGTGCGCACGGGATGCTTACGAGGCAGTCGACTACCGAGACGCAAGGCGAGAGTACGTGCGTGTACGTCGCAGTTCGGTGTTCCTTAAAGTGCAAATAAACAGTAAAACGCCAAAATCCGTGTCTTTCTACAACCACACCCATGACCACTGGTCATAAAATTTAAATACAGTAACAGAAACAACATACAGAAACAAAAACATAAAACATGGCGAAAATGGGCCCTCCATCCGCTTAAAGCCACAGAGGAAGTCTGCAGCGCTGGTTTTCGTGAAGGGCCCCGGTCGTGATTAGCGTGGTGGTCGTGTGTGCGACCAGGGCTTTGAGTTTTGTGTTCCACAACACACAGAATAAATGTTTGTATGGCTTACAAGTATATATTTGTTCAGCGCCTGGGTGTTTCTGAATGTAAATTTTATGTTTGTAAACATACTCACGACACAAGAGTAAATAATTTGAGGGTAGTATTTCTTTAAAAAAAACAATGCCAACAATGCTTAACGAAAAACAGTACTAACTCAACATGCTCGACCGCTCGCTGGCCATGTCATAGGACCTTGTGTCTCGTTAAAAGATCCTCACAACCGATATAGAGATGGTACTCCCGCCTCTTTTACAGTTTGTTTTATGTTTCATTTTAAATATTTTAAAATAAGTATTATTCACATCTCGATTGAATTCCATCACTTGAGCCTGAGGCGTGACGATTTTACATCACGATGACAGGGTCCTTTTAGATGATAAAGCTTTAACTGTAAATGAAAATACGTACGATTAACAATTATAATCAAAATTGTGACCGATCGAGATCAAATAGATTTTTGTCTGCTATCAATTATTTGTTTTATTAGAAAACGATTTGATTTAAATAGTAGTAAAGAAAAGTCAGTAATCATGAAAATTAGATTATACCCCATGTATAAAAATGTTAGTAATTTTTGACACACCATCAACGAATAGTTTCAAGATTAAACTGGATAGATGGCTCTCATCTCAATCAAAGCTTAGTGTATGAAATGAAATACATTTATTTCGCCTCAAATAAACATTTTAAATTCAGAAACATAAATAACATGATAATGATAATGTCCTAGCCGGATTCGGCCACGGCGACTGTTTCAACGCCGATTATGAAAATCGAGGCCCAGTTTTCGGAAACAGTCAATTGCGCAGGAGATATTTAAGTGCATAACTGGACGCGCTGCAAAAATGCACTCTCTCGTCCGAGCTCCCTTGGGCCCGATGGAAAGGAGAACCAGTACGATCGGGAGGGAGCAGGATGCAGGTTTGGTCGAGTTTTCCCTTCTCTAAACACCTGGTTGAATTGCGGTGTTCAAGAGATACCTTAGTCGCCTTTTACGACACCTCAGCAAGAAGAGGGGCGTGCTATTCTATTCTCCCGGCAGCCACCACGGCACAATATAAACAACATATAGAAAATACAAAAGACAAAAACATATAAACATGGCGAAATGGGCTCCGACAGCTTAATACCACGGAAGAAGTCTGCGACGCTGGTTTTCGTCAAGCGCGCCCCGGTCGTATTACATCTCATCATAATAATTAATAAAATATAAAACAACTAGCTTTTGCCCGCGGCTTCACTCGCGTTAAGAAGTATTACTATTAATTAGGTATAGTTTTTACGGCTTTACTTTTGTTTAGCGTGTGTAAAAAATTAGGGCCTAATCTGTCATTAGGCGCTAAAACTATCAAGCTTTTATATTATATTATAGTCGAAAATCTGAGAAGATTTATACAAACTTTAATCCCCTATTTTATTTCCTTAGGGGTGGAATTAATCAAAATCCTTTCTTAGCGGATGCCTACGCCATAATATCTACCTGCATGCCATATTTCAGCCCGTTCCGCCCAGTGGTTTGGGCTGTGCGTTGATAGATCACTATGTCAGTCAGTCAGTCTGCCACCTTTGAGTTATATATATTTAGATAAAATACAATACATAATAAGAAAAACATATAATTTGAAACTGTATGGCCAACGCAATGCTAAACGATATGTGATAGTTGAAAACACTAGCTGTGAGACATAAGCACATCAGCTAATAGCTGCTCGCCTATTATTTGATAATAATATCATCACGCTTTATCTCTTTCAGGGTAACCAGAGATACACTAGTACAGCCGTAATAAATACAGCCGTATTTGATAAAAATAATGACAGTATATCAAATGCTTATGTAATGTAATTAATAATTAATGTATATATTCTTATATTTACAATAAATATAAGCTGTGGCTGTGGTGGCTCAGTGGTTTAGGTACCGGTAACCAAGCGCGACAGCGTGAATGGTCGTGGGTTTAAATCCAGACACGAGCGGGTTTTCCCAGATTAAATAAGCTCTTTGGCTCTACATGACGATACATCTAAGACTAGTATTTCTAAAGCAAAATCTAAGATAAGTCACAGTTGCGACTATAAATTTCAGTCCAAGGAGCGTTCTGATTGCGCTCCAGACCTAGAAAAATTATTGACTATTTTTTTGAATAGTTCTCATGCATTACTTATGCATTTTGGTATCTGTTGAGCACACATTGACCGTTAACGGCCTTATCTTCCACCAGGTTTGATTGAGGTTAAGTGTGTATATATTTTTGATAAGAATAACTGTAAGTTTAAACTAAGTTTATAACTGTGTGTTTTTGCGAGGTGGTAGGGCGTCGGTGCCCGTCTGGATCGCGACCACATTACATGAGTGTAAAGCCCGTCATAGTGACCAGTTTCGACTTGTCGCGTTTCGGGATCAGCTTGTGTATATCCAGTAGCTCATATACCTAGAGACCTTCGGTCGTGGTATATGCGGGCCGACATGACGATGTAGACTATCAATGGATTTTCATCCTTTGATAGTCGCTTTCGTTTTTGGACTACACTGTACTTACCATCAGGTACTCTGTAGTCACTATGTCGAGCCAGTGTAAAAAAAAGCTTTCATATACAAGTATAAATAAAGTCATAAAAACATAACAAGGTGTAAAATGTCGCGCTTGAGGCGAGGACACACCGGCCGTGCTCATTGTCTTCTCTTTTTGGAGCGGAGTCGGCGTGACTCGGCCGAGCCTCCCGTGTGATAAGGCCGGCTTACATAGCGCAGTTGTTTCTTTTTATACTAACTCGAGAAGGTGAGTACATAACATCTGGTGGTAAGTACAATGTAGTTCTATAACGGCAACGATCGCCAAGGGACGAAAATCAATTGACAGTCACCATTACTATGTCGGCTCTCATATACCACGAGAAAAAGTCTATAGATATATGAACAATTGAATATATTATACACAAACTGATATCGAAACACGACAGGCCGAAGCGAGTCACTATGATGGTCTTTACATCTGGTACTCTGATATGTCAGACAAAACTGTCGCTCTGCTGAGCGCAGCAATTTTAATTCCACATTGTTATTTACTAGTGTTTGACCGAAGGCTTTGTGTTAAAATGACCTATCATTTTAACTAAAGCTTAAAGTTTCTAGCAAGCCTCCAACTAAGACAGATTGATTTGATTTTAATTGTTAAACGACTTTTAATAACTTTCTGATTATAGGTCGCTATGTAACTGTATCTGATTGATCGACTATTGCCGCAAACTTTCACTGAAGCTATAGGTTTTAAAATCATAAAAAAAACAGTTCTACCTTTGCTAAAAGTAAACAATATTTCATCAGAAACCTAAGCTGATAACGAACAAAAAATATAAAATTATTAAAACACTATTTATATTATAAATAGTGTTTATAAATTTAAATTTTAATAATCTAATGTATAAAAATAAGTCTGGTTTTCCTTCGTGACGCTATAACTCCAGAACGCACGAACTGATTTCCACGGTTTTGCATTCGTTGGAAAGGTCTCGGCCTCCGTGAGGTTTATAACAAACAAAATTCAGGAAACCCCCTGTGGGTACGAACCTCGACTTTGACCGCCAGCCGAAAAGAATACGAACCTTACTGGTGCTCTACTAGCGTTTCGGAAGCGACTTCCCCCAGGAAGTCGCTTCCGAAGTTTCTTCGCAAGAAGAAACTCAAGGCTGCATCGAAATGGATTCCTCTGGACGACTTCGCAGCCGCTTTTACTCTAACTCGCCACGAGAGCAACTTTGAATATGCTCACGCACTCATTCATTGAAGAAAATGGTGTCGACGTAATAATTCGCAGATACTGTTTTGACTATTTTTCTTCCGCTAAAAATAAAGGGCTCCCAATCATAATAATTTCTGTAAAACTCTTAATTAACGCGAGTTGTCGTAGATTTGTGTACCGGCACGCACGTCAGGGTTTTTCCAGATAAAATATAAACTTAGGCATCACATACTCACCGGTGAAGGAATATTTGATGAACAAACACTCAGAGTACCTAATAGAAATATTATGTGTAAGTGTTCTGAGAACAGCAATCATTAGTGCTACTGGGCACGAAATATAAGCGCAAAGTGGAAATGTATCTCTGCTCACACCGAAAGGGTTATAGCATGTCGATATGTTATTTAAATACAAGAAGATTTATTTAGTATTTGCATTTTTGTCGAATCTTGTCTAAAATTAACTAATCGTTTTCTTTTATATACATTTCAAAAATGTTAAATAGTACTAAAAATTTGTAGCAATAATTTTATTCAGTTTCATCATTATTTCAACTTAAAGTTGAAAAACTTTATTTTTCTGTTTTAAAACCAACGGACTGTTCTTTTAGTTAATCTTTATTCTAATTAATATGTTTCTTTATTAATACAGCCTTGATAATTTTATTAATACATATATAAAAGAATGCAACTTTCGAATAGTTACAAAAAAAAAACGAATTACGTCCAAAATTTTAGTCAATCGAATTAAGGGCGGCTTTCACTAACAAATTAAATCTAGTTTAGAGTTATATAAAATGCTATTTAGCACTGATCTGAACTTATTGTCTTGCACTAAATCAAAATCTAGTTGTAACAACACTTAAACTGAAATCATCATTAAGATGGAATCAAACCAATTAAATTAATAAGCGTTTTATACAAGCTTAAACTAGATTAATTCGTTAGTGCATGCTGCCCTAAAAGGAAAGAAAATAGATCATTTAGTAATTGATATTTCCTACGCAAAGTCACAACTCTACTATAGCCTTAAACGGATCCAAGAATCCGAACAGGCTATTAGAAAAAATTTATCATATTAGAGCTGATATGATAATATTATAGTATATGTGTGTATCCGTCTGTTTGTTTGTTGTATTAAAGGTATATTTGGTTGCCGGTATTACTAGTTAGTTTTCATACGGCATAGTGACATCTATCGGAGCTTTATTCAAACTCAGTACTGATATTAAGTTAGGGTAAGCGCCCCCAGGCTTACTTACTACATAGAATTAGAAAATAAAGAAACAACATACATCCCTTAAAAGTAAAGCCAGATGTGTTCTTACTCAAAGCAATTTGTTTGGAAGTCGTTCGGAGTTAATGCCGCAGATGATTGAACTGCAGAAAGCTCAGTGGACACTCGTCTAGGGCTCCCTACCAAGCACAACCGTATGTCAGATGTCTGAGACCATTCATTGCCAGTGAGCTACACAGCCATTGTTTACACACGACAATATATATTTTTTTACACTGGCTCGACATAGTGACTACAGTGTACCTGATGGTAAGTACAGTGTAGTCCAAAAACGAAAGCGACTATCAAAGGATCAAAATCCATTGATAGTCTACATCGTCATGTCGGCCCACATACACTACGACTGAAGGTCTCTAGGTATATGAGCTACTGGATATACACAAGCTGATCCCGAAACGCGACAAGCCGAAACTGGTCACTATGACGGGCTCTACACCCATGTACTGTGGCGCGGTCTAGACGGGCACCGACGCCCTACCACCTCGCTGCTGCTCCTTTAGCACCACCCAGGAGTCACGTGTAGGGAAACTAGGGTAAAGCCTACGGACGCGAGCAGCTTCGACTCCCAAATAAAATGCATAAAATGAATATAATGCATTTCTAAGCTGTAACAAACAAAATATAGGGTATGCATTTATATGTATTGTGGTGAGCTTTTCTTCGAGTTGATGATGAATGTAGCTAAATGTAGAATGTGGCATTAATGTATTCCTATTATATGTTTTGATCGAAGTATTGATACGTTTACATAATATTATGTTTTTATATTCTAATTTTTTTGTAATGTCCATTCCCAATGCTCGAGACGCAATATCTCTATAATAAATCAAAATTAATTGAACTTCAAATTCAAAAGCCGATCTTCCTTTTTTCAATTCTTTATTACACAAAACTTTTTTTTTAATGACTAACTCTATATTAATGCCATAAACACGTAACCTATTTTCAAAGTCCTCTTTACATACAATCACTACAGTCTTAGCTTAACTTTTTCGCGAACGAGTGCCGGCTGTAAGAAATAAATTTGAAATTGGGAGATCTAGTCTAAATAGATTATTGGAATGGAAAGAAAACCAGAATATTCTAAAATAATTTTATTAACATGTATAGAAATTATCCATAAATATGCTCCGAATATACTATGGAGATATTAGAAGATATTTTTCGTGGAAGGGCGTTTGCCCGAACTGGGTCATGACCACAGTATACAAGTGTAAATACCGTCGTAGTGACTCGCTTCGGTCTGTCGCGTTTCAGGCTCAGTTTGTTTACATCGAGTTGTTCGTATACGTAGAGATCTTCCGTCGTGGATATGCTGGGCGAGATAGCGATGGCTACTGTCAAATGATATTCCTCTCTTAGCGGTCGTTGGCGTTCTTGGACTAAACTGTACTTCCCATCAGGTCCAATGACGTCACTAAGTAGATCCAGTATAAAAAACAGTTTTATTCATGTTGAAGAAATCACTTGTATAGCATGCAGGCGCCACCCGATACGTGCTTGCGTTAACACGCCCTAAGCGTCGTTAGGGTGTTACGGGACGCGCGGGGTAAGAGGATGCGCACGCGCACGGGATGCTTGCCAATTCAGTCGACTAACGAGACGCAAGGCTAGAGTACGTGCGTGTGCGTCGCAGTTCGGTGTGCCTTAAAGTGCAAATAAACAGTAAAACGCCAAAATCCGTGTTTTTCTACAACCACACCCACGACCACCGGTCATACATGTCATTTAATTTCATGAAAACAATATAATTTTCTAAGAATCAATTTGAGCGGCATGTAAGCCCTGCTTTAGGCGAGCGTGGTGTGAAATCAGTGCTGTGATAAGCTAACGACCGTCCCTTTACTCGAATTCCGTTCGTCCTTACCGGTCCCTATCAATTAAACGCGGCGAAATCTCACTTTAAATTGTTAACGAAGCGACATAGCGGACGAAGTATTATTGTACAATGTTCGCATCTTCAGAGACCCTTCAGCCCCATATACCTGACAGCGGGCTCTTAGATTTACTGCAACGAGGAGGTGACATTTCTAAGATGCCATATGAGCTTCCTCACGATATTTTCTTTCACCGGTGCCTAAATCCGTATTTAATCTGGAAAAACCCGTATGTACATGCTAGGGTACGAGCCCACGACCATTTGTGTTGCCACGCATGGATACCACTTCTGTATCCACTAAGCCAGCACATTAACTGATTAAATACAGTCAAACCTGGATAAGTGAGAGTTTAAGGGAGCACAATCTCATTCTCGCTTATAGAGGTTTCACACTAACCTGAGTTTCTCGCTAATGCAGGTGCATGGGGAGCGTTTCGCTCTTATAAAGGTACGCAGCAATAACAAGTCACAGCAAGCACGAATGTATTATGTACATATATATTTTTAATGGTGTGTATATGTTACGTTCATCAGATTTCGACATATAAGTACTTTATAAGGGTAGGTATCAAGCTGCTTACGAAAACAAAACAAAAACAATGGTAAGGAAGTTCCACGAAAGTTAAGAATGAGTCATAGCAGATGTTAAATTTGTAATTAGTTTTGTCATTTGTTCCTCCTAAATAATATAAATAAATAAAGCTGAACTGTCGCTTATAGAGGTATAGATAAGTAGCAGCCTCACTTACGGAGGTCCATGAGGGAGAAACGACTCTCTCTTACAGAGGTTTCTGTTTCTCGCTAACAGAGGTTTTGGGAGCTTACAATGACTGGTCCTGGTTATTACTCTCACTTATAGAGTTTTCTCACTTATCCAGGTTTGACTGTACTTGTTTTCTTTTCCAACATGCATTTTCATATTACAATGTAGCTTATTAGAAAAATGATGAACCTTCTTCTTACCACAAAACCCTATCTATAAATGCTATAAAACTCAAGCTTGTTAAGTTGACCTTCTCTTCTCTACTTCCCATGTCTTATTGGCTTTATTTATTTGTAACCCAGGAGAAATCCCTTCGGACCTCAGGGTTGTTGAGGGCCGCCGCCCTGTGTCGGAATTGCACGGACTAAAAACATCTGGGTCGTTCCACATTCCACCTGCTGGGATCGAGGGCACGACTAGGATCTCATCTTCTACGCCAAGTCACATCCCTACTATAGCCTTAAACAGATCTTAAAATCCGAGCAGGCTATTAGAAAAAATTCATCATATTTACTATGATAACTGATTAATGTAATTGCGGCTGTATATGTCTGTAATAAAAGGTATGGTTGCCGGTATTACTAGTTACTTTTCATACGGTATAGTGACATCTATCGGAGCTTTATTACAACTCAGTGCTGATATTAAATTAGGGTAAGCGCCCCCAGGCTTACTACACAGAATTAGAAAATAAAGCTAAATGTTTTCTGACTTAGGGGAAATTTGTATAAAGATCTGTAGATAATTGCCTGACCCAGATCTCCCAACTTTTATAAAATTATACCGTTTCGGTGTCTTACTTGTGTCAGGAAAAGTTACAGAGTTTAAAAACCACGATAGAACAAGATCAGCATAAATTATGGTAGGAAAACTTACTTTGAGAGTATTTCGGAGTTAATGCCGCAGACGTTTGAACTTGACAAAGCTCATTGGAGACTCATCTAGGGCTCCCTACCAAGTAATCCGGATGCCAGATGTCTGAGACCATTAATTGCGAGTGAGCTACACAGCCATTGTTTACACACGGCAATAGAATTAATTTCTAGGACGTAACATACAAAATACAAGATATACATTATCGTGTATCATAATAAATATGTACGACAGAAGTTTCAGAAATAAGTTTAGTTTACCTTTTTCGCGAAGGAATGTCAGCTGTCAAGAATAAAAGGATTTGAAATAGAGAGATATATATATATGGTCTAGGAATTAGTATTGGAATGGAAGAAATACCAGAATATTCTAAAATAACGTTATTAATAAGTATAAAAATTATCTATAAATATGCTCCGAATATACTATGGAGATATAAGAAGATATTTTTCGTGGAAGAGCGTTTGCACAAACTGGGTCGTGACTTGCTTCGTCTTGTCGCGTTTCGGGATCAGCTTGTGCATATCCAGTAGCTCATATACCTAGAGACCTTCCATCGTGGATATGTGGGCCGACAAAGCGATGGCGACTGTCATGACATCAGGTCCAATGACGTCACTAAGTAGAGTCAGTATAAAAAACAGTTTTATTCATGTTGAAGAATTCACTTGTCATTGAATTTCATAAAAACAATATAATTTTCTAAGAATCAATTTTCGTCATATGTAAGCCCGGCTTTCGTCGAGCGTGGTGTGAAATCAGTGCTGTGATAAGCTAACGACCGTCCCTTTACTTGAATTCATAACGAACATCTACGAACGAAATTCTACAACCACACCCACGACCACCAGTCATACCTGTCATTTAATTTCATCAAAACAATATAATTTTCTAAGAATCAATTTGAGCGGCATGTAAGCCCGGCTTTAGGCGAGCGTGGTGTGAAATCAGTGCTGTGATAAGCTAACGACCGTCCCTTTACTCGAATTCCGTTCGTCCTTACCGGTCCCTATCAATTAAACGCGGCGAAATCTCACTTTAATTTGTTAACGAAGCGACATAACGAACGAAGTATTATTGTACAATGTTCGCATCTTCAGAGACCATTCAGCCCCATATACCTGACAGCAGGCTCTTAGATTTACTGCAACGAGGAGATGACATTTCTACAAGATGCCATGCGAGCTCCCTCTCGATCTGAAATCTGAATGAATCTGGATAAATCCGTATGTACATGCTAGGGTACGAGCCCACGACCACTTGCGTTACCACGTATGGATACCGCTCCTGTATCCACTAAGCCAGCAGAGCTACTCATAAAACTATTATCTTATTTCCCTACAAGCAATTGTATATTTCAGTATCACTAATTAGGAAAATTATGAACCGTCTTAGCACAAAACCCTATCTATAAATGCTATAAAACTCTAGCTTCTTAAGTTGACCTTCTCTTCTCTTCTTCCCATGTCTTATTATTTTTATTTTTTTTGGTGACCCGGTGGAAATCCCTAACGGACCTCAGAGGGCGATGAGGGTCGCCCCCCCCGGTGTGTCGGACTTGCACCGACTAAAGCCCTCGGGGTGTTCCTTCTCCCGCCTGCCGAGTGCCAAGGGCAAGGCTGAGCCATCTTCCTCGGCACCCGGCGTCCCATGTCTTATTGCCAAATATATATAATATGTCTATTGTATATTTAATATGTTTTAGGTTAGTAATATTTTAAGACATTGAGTTTTTTTATGATTTTTTTGTCGACCTTTAACATCAGTCACACCTGGTGGAAGGTGAAGATGTGTCGAACGATGGACAGCGTCCGCCCAACAAATGCCTATTCCCTCTTCTAAGACTCCCAGGTTATAAGATCGTGGAAATAAAGTTGCTGGAAGTATATTCCACTCCTTAGCTGTTTGCATGATGAATGTAGAAGCGAATCTTCTCGTGCGGATATAAGGAACATCCACCACATACGGATGGTATCCGACACGGTGTCTAGAGGTTTTATGATGTAATGGGACTGGTGGAATCAGAGGATGAAGTCCCAGAGATCGCTCTCACTACTGTGCAACCGGTAAAAACAGCGAGGAAAGCGGCTCTACGTCATTGCTCGATATCACGTAAATGTAAATTTTGTGTATACTGTAGTGATTGTATGAATGGATCATAAAATAGGTTAGTTATCTATGGCACTTTTATCAGAGTTGGCCATTAAATAAAAAATAAGTTTTATTTTTAAAAGGTTAGAACATCGAATTTTGAAGATGAAGTTTGGATTTGGATTTGGAAATCGTGTTATAATACACACACATACACAATATTCTATTCCTTCCTTCATTTTGTCATGAATTTTTAAATACGTTGGTTTTTATGTAAATCTGTTTCCTATAATAATTTTCTTTTTTGGTTACTTTTGGTGCATACTGCGATAGGGTTCACCGGCTAATGCATTTAATTATTTATTTATTTATTTATAAGTACACTTACACAGTCTACATTAACACATAAAACTATATAAGACATGAACAAGATACATTATAAATGCGACTATATTTTAAAAGTGTAGACTACATGCACAGAAGAAAAGAAAAATAAAAATAAAAATACGAGTAACACAAAAAGAAATAAACTAATCTAATTAAAATTTACATCAGAAATAAAAACAAAAAAAGCAAACAAAAAAAAAACAATAATTTATCCAACAATCCTCTCTAATAACATTCTTTTTTTATTTAGATGTTTAAGAAATTTATTTGTGAATTACTTTCCTTTGTCTACAATTTTGTAGCGTTAAAACTTCGTTCCGGTCACTATCCATCAGCATGTTTTGTTTATCTTATGAGGAAAATATAATCACCTAATTGCAATACCTGTGGAAGACGGGAAGGTTTGCATCACTTGCTGATGGAGTGTGACCGGAATAAACGTGCAAGAGAGTCGATGATGAGCCAATGTAGAATCAGCTTATTTGATATAGGTGCCTTCCACAGCATCCTATGTGATCCGACAGGGAATGCCATGAAATTGTTTGTGGACATGGTAGCACTGATTCATCAGCGACTCTCTCAGAGCTGAGGTTTATTTCACCGTATTGGGTACAATGGGGCTGTTATGCCAAAATGGCGAAAGCCCGTATAAATAATAAAATTTAAAAAAAGTCTATAATTCTAAAAGTATAATACCTTTTTAGTAATTACCTATTAGCCAATCTTTCATAGTGACCAATTTTCATGTGTAAACAATTGCTATATAATAGTTGACGTCAATATAGACATCTGGCGTCTAGACAGGCCTCAGGTAGAACGGAACCTCTGTACCAGGCAACACGTTGAGACCTATCAACGAGTCCACAGTAAGCATCATCAAATGCAATCATATGCGATATCAATTTCGAACGATATCGAGGGGTGAAGGCTATTTGGTTTAAGCGACATTTTTTGATGATGTAGTAATATATATATGTATATATATTCGGAATTAGCATTTTTTACCGATTCCAGATATATATATATATATTACTATGCCACCAAAAAAATATCGCTTAAACCAAATAGCCTTTTTTTTAGACTGGCTCGACATAGTGACTACAGAGTACCTGATGGTAAGTACAGTGTAGTCCAAAAACGAAAACGACTATCAAAGGATGAAAATCCATTGATAGTCAACATCGTCATGTCGGCCCACATATACCACGACTGAAGGTCTCTAGGTATATGAGCTACTGGATATACACAAGCTGATCCCGAAACGCGACAAGCCGAAACTGGTCGCTATGACGGGCTTTACACCCATGCACTGTGGTCGCGATCCAGACGGGCACCGACGCCCTACCACCTCGCTGCTGCTCGTTTAGCACCACCCAGGAGTCACGTGTAGGGAAACTAGGGTAAAGCCTACGGACGCGTGTAGCTTCGACTCCCAAAAAACTTCGATACAATCACTCCCAAATCAATGCTATTACACGCTTTCCTTTTGCGTACAAAGATACAATTTCGGTTACATGCTAAGTACAAATAATGCGACAGGATCACAAACCCTAAAGAAAGTTACACAAACATGGTTTTATAATAAACTAATATCATTATTCATAACTAATTAATAAAGTACGGGTGTAGCCGTAGTAATCTTCACATACAACAGCTGTATTCAACAGTTGCGTGAAATGGAACGTCACAGACCGACTGACTGCGAGATTGCATGGCTCGATAGCGTCCCGCGGACATACTGGGGGACTTTCGTGTGCTCATAATCTTACTTAACTAGCGTTTACGGTATACTATTCGAAGGGATTTCTCCCGGGTTAGAAATAAATAAAGGCAATAAGACATGGGAAGTAGAGAAGAGAAGGTCAACTTAACAAGCTTGAGTTTAATAGCTTTATAGATAGGGTTTTGTGATAAGAAGAAGGTTCATCATTTTTCTAATAAGCTACATTGTAATATGCAAATGCATGTTGGAAAATAAAACAACTACAGTCAAACCTGGTTAAGTGAGAGTAATAGCTAGAACCCGTCATTTTAAGCTGCCAAAACCTCTGTTAGCGAGAAACAGAAACGTCTGTAAGAGAGTCGTTTTTCCCTCATGGACCTCCGTAAGTGAGGCTGCTACTTATCTATACCTCTATAAGCGACAGTCGAGCTTTATTTATTTATATTATTTAGGAGGAATAAATGACAAAACAAATTACAAATTTAACATCTGCTATTTTATGACTCACTCTTAACTTTCGTAGAACTTCCTACCATTGTTTTTGTTTTGTTTTCGTAAGCAGCTTGATACCTACCCTTATAAAGTACTCATATGTCGAAATCTAATGAACGTAACATATACACACTATTAAAAATATATATGTACATAATACATTCGTACTTGCTGTGACTTGTTATTGCTGCGTAGCTCTATAAGAGAGAAACAGTGCCCATGTACTTGCATTAGCGAGAAACTCTGGTTAGTGAGGAACCTCTATAAGCGAGAATGAGATTGTGCTCCCTTGAACTCTCACTTATCCAGGTTTGACTGTATATATATATATCACGACTAACCTTCTATAGGAATGTGGAAACAAAACACACTTAGACTGACCCATAAACGCGATTTTTTTTATCTAATTCGGCATAGTGACCAGACCACGCATGAAGCCAAGCTCAGAGCTGGGCAAAATGTAATCTGATTAATGATTAACGATTACAAAATGTAGTCGTCATTTTAATTTACTGCATTGTAATTATGATTAAATCCATTTAAAACATTAAGAAATCATAAATGTGTACACAATCTGGGATTTTATAGTGCTTAAAACATAAATGAGCAAAATGCAGTCATATTAATGGTAGAAAACGTAAAATGTAATCGTCAATCATTTTCATTAATCTGATTACATTTTTCCCATCTATGGCCAAGCTGTGGTAGTGGCCACAGTACACAATTGTAAAGACCGTCACAATGACTCGCATTCGCCTGCCGCACTTCGTTCTCAGCTTGTGTATATCCAGTAGCTCATATACCTAGAGACCTTCAGTCGTGGTATGTGGGCCGACATGACAAGAGAGAAAATTAATAGACTTTCATCTTTTGATTCCTTTGCTTTCATTTTCGGACTTCACTGTACTTACCATCAGGTGCATTATAGTTACTATCTCGAGCCAGTGTAAAAATTTTTATATAAAAAAATCACATAGCTACACGCATTAACACTGAAGCCAAGAATATACTCTAGTGTCAGAATACTGTGCCAGATGGTGACTCTTGCTCATCCGCGACTCCCCTAGGATGTAAGGACGTAGGTTAGGGCACAATGTGGCTGATATATTCGCTGAAATAAAAGCCCTTAAATAAAAATAAATTAAAAACTAAAGAATATACTAAATACATTTCCCGGTCTTTAGCTGACGCGTCGTGATCTCTAAAAGTAATTACATTATGTTTTTACTGTGTAGTACTTGGATCTTGAAACTCTACAAAGTTAAAGATAAAACACAATAGAATAAAATGAGATTGAATGAAATTACGTAAATGCTTACTATTCTTTACTTTAATTCGTGCGTCTTGTATTTATGCGCGAGTATCCTTCCATGGAAGGATTCTATTAAATACTAGCTGAGCCGGCGAAGTTCGTACTGCCTAACAGTAGATTCTTTAAATTTTTATACTTATTCTGCTATTCGGGACACCGGGTCAGCTAGTAAGATAAAAAAAGCCGTACTGGAAACTGTAGTCGCAACCCAAATGGTACATCTGTCGGAATCATTGGGATACGGGGTATCAAAACGTCTTCTCCTTTAATGTTATATGTACAAAAATTGACAAAAATTGACATTAATATTTATACGTCACTCAATTGTTTTGCCTTCCCGGAACCCGTCCACTAACATTTGAACTTTATAGTATGGTATTAAACTATTACTTTTAAGTATTATTACGAATGTTTTGTATAAGAATATAGAAATGTGTTGTTTTTAGACTTTTTCAGGCAATTTTTAAAATCTTTCTCTCCGTAATAACCTAACTCAGACTTCATCAAATACAGCAAAAAAGAAATCAGCTAAATCGGTTCAACCGTTCTCGAGTTTCGCGCTTATCAACACATTCAGCGATTCATTTTTATATTATAGATTAAAAATACTTAACCAATAATTGTCCTTTATTATTTGATTTTGATGCAAACAACATATGTATCTAGAACACTTTCTTACACTAAAACGATTAATTCGAATTTAAAAGTCTCAAATACATAAATTCTAATTTCTAGTCGATCTTTCAAAACTTTAAGTATCAAAAATTCATATTTTTGTTTTATAATAATAGAAATGATAAATGATACTAAAAATGTTGATAATCCGTACACAAACACATTGACACCATATTTAAAAATTTGAATATCGAATAAACATTCCATTTTTGAAATTACAATATGCTCGGGAGACCAATAAAGCCGCACTTACAATTTAAAATATTCGGTACATTTACAAAATTGTAATTTTAAATTTAGAATAAAAGGGATCTTATAACTCTTCTGGATTCCCACAGGGAGCGTTGACGTAGAATGATTTAAAACCTCTTTGCTCCTTAATTAATTCGAACGTTGAGAATATATATATATCTCTTTCTTACCGTTTGATTTTGTATAACCTCTATTATCATCCTTCCCGCTTTAGTACTGTAATATATTTTGAGGTATATTGAGACATCTCTCTTTACGCCTGATTTATAGGATGTCGGTGAGAAATTTTATCGATTTGTTTACTTTTAAAATTAGTGGTAAGTAAGTCACGTTTACCGATTTATGTTCTTATGTTAATTTTAAATTGTTATCGTATATATTTTCTATGGTTTTTAAAGTGTAGATTAAAAACCTTTTGTATAATACAAACGTTTATGTTACGCGCTATTAGCGACATAAGTTAATAGATAATAATATAAATTATTAGGAAGTAAATGAACTTACATATTTTAATTTATTTTATTTGCAGCTATAGTAATCTAGTGGATAAAGGACCGGAATCCACGCGCGGAAACTAGAATGAACATACATAGGTTCGAAACTAGACTCGTACTTTAGGGATTTTCAAGGGATTGAGAATTAAGGTCCGGTGAAGGAAAATATCGTATAAAACCCGCGTGGCATCTAATAGAACTGACACGTGTACTAGTGTTGTGAGAACGGCGATCAGCTGCGCTACTGGTCACGTTGGGCATTACACCGGTATATTGTACTTAAGCCCGTACGTAATGTGCAAACACCCAGAGGTACGTATGGGAGATTCGAATCGTTGCCGCGCATTGAACACGGTCCCTTATTCACTAAGCCACAGTAGCCTCAAATTTCAAATAATATTTTATTATAGTGAATTTCTAAGAATTAACCTTAACGTTCTGAAAGCCTTTTTGAACAATAAAGTAAAGCTTTTTTCCCAATCTTCAATAAGATAATAAAAAACTTTAAAATGATATGAATGTAAAGGGTCGGCTTCACCCTCAGCAGTGTAAAGTCCAGGTGTTTGCCCTGGGGTCACGGTGCGGTACCCACGGATCGCTCTGGACTGACCACGTGCCATATTGCGCGGCGGTTGGCAGCATATGGCACCTAATATTCGTTTTTAATTGTCTCCCATAGCATTATTGGGTGCTTTATTTTGTTTTTCGGATCGTTAGGCCCTTTGTTACTAATGGGGCATTTTTTCGAGACCCGTCGACCTTGTAAAGTTATACGAGGTTTTTCAATACACTTTAAATGACTTATCTGTCTATATTCTATTGTGATAATTACAAGATTTTATGTCAAAATATTTGATAAAAGACCAAGTATAGAAACTCAATGCTTCTGTGTACTTTTATGGGATGCACTCATAGATGGGCAAAATGTAATCAGATTAATAAAAATGATTAACGATTACATTTTACGTTTTTTACCATTAATACGACTGCATTTTGCTCATTTATGTTAAAAACACTACAAAATCCCAGATTGTATACACATTTATCATTTCTTAATGTTTTAAATGGATTTAATCATGATTACAGAGCAAGAAAATTAAAATTACGACTACATTTTGTAATCGTTAATCATTAATCAGATTACATTTTGCCCATCTCTGGATGCGCTTCACCGGTTTCCAGAATGTAACTTTTCTAACAAATATAAAACTATTTAGACATTGAATTGGATATGTATGGAGTCAATACACTCGTAAAATTCTTTGTAATTCGATGCACTAGTGAGTGAAACGCACTGCGATATCTCGCTCATGTGAAGTATATAAAACTCGTATCAAAAAAATAATAAATAGAATTTACGCTAAGACCGTCTTCTGATACACAAGCCTCCCGCAAGCAGTAGAGCCTACCACTATTCAAATATCTATTTAGATGAAAGATTAATTAGATGTTCTAGTTTCGTGTTACGAATCATAGATTCTGTGTTGTGTGTGTGTGTGTGTGTGTGTACATAATACTTATTTTATATATTTAAAATTATAATTTATAATTATCAATATCAAGTTTCGTGAAAATGGTTTTTTTGTTACTGTTCCTATCGGTTTGTTGCTTCTATTTACATTTTTCTTTTCTCCTGTGCAAGTAGTCTACACTTTTAAACGTAGTCGCATTTGTAATGAATCTTTTTCATCTATACTATAATATTATAAAGCTGAAGAGTTTGTTTGTTTGTTTGTTTGTTTGAACGCGCTAATCTCAGGAACTACTGGTTCGAATTGAAAAATTCTTTTTGAGTTGAATAGACCATTTATCAAGGAAGGCTATAGGCTATATAACATCACGATGCAATTATTAGGAGCGAAGAAATAATGGAAAATGTGAAAAAAACGGGGAAAATTATTCATCCTTGAGGGCTTCTATTGCGTGCGCTGCAAAAACGGTTCAAGATACCAAAAATATATGTAAGAAAGAATTATTCCTCTTAAAATGATCTAAAAAAATGTTCGCGACAGTATATGTCTATCTTTTAAGATTAAGTCACTAGAACCGTTTTTATGGTAAACAAATTAATGCATTATTTGTTAAGAGTTGTATCAACGTAATAATATAAATCTTTATCCATATAAATGTGTTGTTGATTAAGAGTATTTAATTGTGAACAAAATTGTCTTTGACATCACTTAATTTCAATGAACATCTTAGAAGATATTACAAAACCTTATATAGCAAAACAACGTTTGCCGGATCAGCTAGTGTCTTATATGTGTTAATGTAGACTATGAAAGTGTTCTAATAAATAAAGCTGACAGGGAAGTTTTGCGAGGGTTTGATATATTGAATAAACAGTACACAAAATCATCTCTATGTATTCGAGCTAAATCGTAAACTGTTAAAGGCAAAGGAAAATGCAACCCGCGCTTAACGCGATGAATTTGATGCTTAGTCTTAACTTAAGTAAAATGCGTTCAGCAAACGGGCGGATGTCACGAAGGGCTTAATAAGTTACCGCTTATCAGACTTAGCTTTGTATGCCAGTTTTCCTTTTCATTTACATATAGATAGAAAGAGAGGGGAGATTTTAAGGGTTTAGTACCTTAAAAGTAAAAGAGAATCCTTATTATCGCTTCGTTTTCCATATGTTTGTCTATCAAGACGTTTTTCTCAGAAAGATGTGAAAGAAATAAGTTGAAATTAATATCTTATATTCAGATCTGTAACCTCTCGTAGAAAAGTTTACGTTGATGTTTCCTGCCCAACGTGACCAGTAGCGCAGCTGATCGCCGATCTCACAGCAACAGTACACATGACATTTCTATTAGATGTCATATGAGTTTCCTTTTATAAATTAATTGATTACGGACAATAGATTTATATTACGTACGGTGTGATAGAAGGAATTAATACTTGAGTGATTGTAAATTAAAGAATTAATTATATTAGGTCCTTACATATGAAATTGGCGTTTTTCGTACTGGCCACTTTAATCACAAATTTCTCCTCTTTGGTAAGGAATTCCAAATTCAAATTTGTACAGCTATAGACTCATGTATTTGTGCTTCGATGATCGTCATTCATTTGTTTTTTTCTTCTGTTTTTTTCTGTTTGCGTCACTCATTTTACAAAATGGAAAACTTAAAATATCGCATTATTTACGAGTACGAGTTCCGCCGTGGCACTAGTGCTGCGGAAACAACTCGAAGGGTGAATGATGTGTATGGCGGTCGTGTTGCAAAAGAAAACACAGTTCGTTTTGGTTCCAAAGTTTTCGTTCTGGAAATTTCGACCTGCAGAACAAGCCCCGTGGACGGCTCGAGACTCAAGTTGATAATGAAGAGTTGAAGGCTATTGTGGAAGCGGATCCATCGCAAACCACGTCCAAGTTAGCTGCAGGCTGCGATGTTAGTGATAAAACTGTTTTAATTCACTTGAAGCAAATTGGGAAGATTAAAAAGCTTGAAAGGTGGGTACCTCACGAATTGACTGAAGCAAACCGGCAAACGCGCGTCGACTGCTGCGTTACATTACTAAACCGGCACAATAATGAAGGTATTTTAAACCGAATCATTACCTATGATGAAAAATGGGTTCTTTACGATAATCGGAAGCGCTCAGCGCAATGGTTGGATCCTGGCCAGCCAGCCAAATCCTGCCCCAAGCGAAAATTAACCCCAAAAAAGTTACTTGTAAGCGTTTGGTGGACTAGCGCCGGTATTGTTCATTACAGTTTTCTCAAATCTGGCCAGACTATTACGGCTGATGTCTATTGTCAGCAATTGCAAACCATGATGGAAAAGCTAGCGGCTAAACAACCTAGGCTGGTCAATCGCTCCACGCCACTGCTGCTTCACGACAACGCTAGACCACACACTGCGCAACAGACGGCTACTAAATTAGAAGAGCTTCAATTGGAAAGTCTAAGACATCCTCCGTACTCCCCGGACCTTGCTCCAACAGATTACAATTTTTTTCGAAATTTGGATAACTTCTTGCAAGGGAAAAAATTCAACTCCGATGGGGCAGTCCAAATCGCCTTCAAAGATTTTATTGATTCCCGTCCGACTGGTTTTTTTAGTAAAGGGATCAATGAACTACCTATGAGATGGCAAAAGTGCATAGAAAATAATGGTTCATACTTTGATTAATTAAATATATTATATTAAAAAATATTCGACTTTTTGTTCCTCCCATACAAAACGCAATTTCATATGTAAGGACCTAATATTTACAAAATGTAAATGTGGAATTTGCATACAAGTTTAAATGGGGAGACCAACACGTTATACATTTGTTCCCACTTTATGTTTTTGATGTACCTTTCTGTGGTAGCATAGTGGATAAAGGTTTTCATGGCGCCATTTATGTATGGAAACGCGTATGGTCAGCAGATTCAAATCCCGGCAAGTATTTCTGCATTTTTCCAGATTAAGTAGAAAATAAGTAGATTTAAGTATGAATTTAGACATCGCATGCTCACCCATTTCCATTTCACCATTTTACCACGCTCTTCCTTCTATAGCAAAACCACGCGCGCTGGTTTTGCTGTTTTGGATTGCTTTTCATTAACTCGCATCCCGGCTAGGACTAAGAAGTTCTCTAGGTCCTTCTTATGTCGAGTTCTTGGACTTTGGAATGGTCTTCCGGTGAGCGTGTTCCTACCGTCCTATGATATTGGGTCCTTTAAGCGAAGCGTGAAGATAAATTTTTGCGGGCCCGAATGGTCGCAGGAGTTACGATGGTTTTTTTTTTATTTGTAGCCATTCTCGTTTTTACACTGCACCCAGTAGCGCTCATTCCATAGATGCACAAAAGCACTGCATACCCTAACAAAAAAAGTCTTGAATAAATTGCTTAAAATTAAATCCAATGTGGTCGATTAAAAAGAGTTATCATTGATATTCATACCTATTCTATTATCACTTTAGCTATCTTCCCGGCAAGTACAGTATAATGTTTAATATTGTATAATAATTTAATATTCAAATTAATTCCGATAGGTCTGCCTATCTTGTCCAAATACTCTATGCACGCCACTGACTGCACCGTACTTACCATCAGGTGTGATATAATCACTGTGCCGTGTCAAGATAAAAAAAAAAGTATAGTGAAGACACCCATATGGCATCTAATAGAAATGTCGTGTGTACTGGTCGCGTTGAGTACTACATATTAGCTCAAATTGGATACAGAGTACAGACATTAATGTATCCCTGCTCACCCCAAAACGGACATAGCGTGACGATGTATTATTAATTATTAAAGATAAACCTGCTTTTGTAATAAATACAAAGTGTCGCTCACATCGCTTTTCCGCATTACAATGGATATTACTTACAAAAACATCTATAACCGTATAAACAATTTGTCGTTGAAATATTAATTGCTCATCAAATATTTCAAATACGAAGAAACAGTTGACAAAAAACGCTAATAGCTACCAGTTATTAATAACTGCTCATTTGTTATTTAACGTGATGCTAATTAATCAAGTAACAGACAGACGGTTATCGTAAATGATATATTTGCATGAAATTATTTATTTAAATCCATACATGTTCGCATTTCATATTTTCTTGTAACTAAAACAGGTGGTACATTTGTTCAATATTTATTTCTTAAAATACCAACGATCTGTTGTAACCATAGGCGTGCGTTGACCATGTAAAAGGGAAACAGAACAGTTTATCTTTCATCTCGCTAAATCCTTATTGGAGTAGGAAGAGACAATGGAACGCCAATTCTCTCTATTCTTGCAAATCCCTTTCGCTTCTTTAAGTTTAATCAACCCTTTAATGCACTCTCCCGGATCCCACGTACTCTTAACGTTATCCTCCATTAATATAATCTTTATTTGGTCGGCGTAAGTAAGTCTTGGTCGGCCTTGGCACTTTCTTGTATTTACATTCATATTATATATGTAAACAGAATAGACAAACATTTAAAAATACCTTCGGTAGAAAATCCTCAGTAAAACTTTTCGCCAAAAAACTTTTAAGCATTTTTAACAACCGCTTTTCTATTAAATTTGAAATAAAATAAAAAACAAATGATCTTGGCCTTATGACTCTATGATTAACTCTTTTCTTGATAGTATATCTGTGGAGATACATCAGAATTTACAAAACCTATTGCCATAAGTTTTTAGCGCATGCGCTATCTTAATGTATATAAATCTCCTGTCACGATGTTTGTCCGCGATGGATTCCTAAACTACTACACCGATTTTAATGAAATTTACACACCACGTGAAGTTTGATCTAATTTAAAAGATAGGATAGTTTTCATCTCAATTCATAGTCGCAATATTATTTTATTGCAAATTATTTGTTTATTATTTAGCAGTCATAATTTACAGTTAGCTCCAACCGATTCTAAAAGATGGCGCTATCCGTTGACTGGATTGAGTAATTATTCAAAAACCAGTCACAGCAAAGCGTGGCTGGTCTGCTATAATTTATATGGCAGAACAACGTTTGCCGAGTCAGCTAGTTTTTATATGAATATTTAGGTGATTTCTCAGTTTTTGAACGCACGGTTAGTTTCTATTAAACATCCTTGGAACATAAGGGTTAAACGGTATGAATATTATTTTGATATTGAAAGAAAGAACATTCTGCCAAGTTAAGGGTCAATATAACTATTTTAGAATGTCCATGTTCCCACTATACTATGACACACTGGGTTAATTCTTGTTACTTACGACATTTTTATTTCCTACTGTTATCTGTCAATGATAATATAACTGTCGTCAAGGTTCATAATAATTTGTCATTCAACCATAAACCTTACATAAAGTTTTTTTTTTTATTAAGTTAGTTTAAAGCAATCAAAACCTTTTATTAAAAGTATTTTATTCAATTGAAAAGAAAAATATTCGATAGTCCAGGAGCGTAATGAGTATTACAAAGGGTGATAAAACAAACCGCTCTCCCGATTAGTGACGTGCCGAGGAGTTATCGATAAGTCGAATCAATTGGCCGGCACCGTTTATCTTGATCGACGGGGAAACAATAAGGCTTATTTTGTGAAAAAGAAGGAATTTAATGATTGGAATGGCACGATAATACAGAATTATTTTTTATTATAACAGTTGCTTCTGAAAAATTCCACAATACATAAACTACGAATTACCGCGTCTCATTTCTTCCCGTGTAGTAATATCTTAGGTTTATCTGAACTAAAAAAAATACATTGACTAAGTTTTACGAAAAAAAGAAAATAACGCAGTTCATATTATGTATTATGACTTCGTATGTAAAAGTTTTTTCCACAATTTCCGTCTGTAAGCGGGGGTATTTCCAATTTTGCCTTTTTTCTGCACTCAAATAATTCTGATATATGAGCCACTGGATATACACAAGCTGATCCCGAAACACGACAAGCCGAAACTGGTCACTATGACGCGCTTCACACCCATGTACTGTGGTCGTGATCCAGACGGGCACCGGCGCCCTACCACCTCGCTGCTGCTCGTTTAGCATCACCCAGGAGTCACGTGTAGGGCGTGTACGAGATGGGCGTTATTACTGAGTTTGAACATTCTTTCACAACCTTCAAGATCCCATTTAACCTTGATTTAATCTTGTAGGTTTGTACCTAGTCACCGCGGTGTCTGCGGATCTTGAGCGTTATAATTGTCAACATAGCTAGCGTATTTGTTATTTCACATTAATAACTGTATGTATTACGATAAAACGAACTAAAGTGTTTCTATAAATTATCCATTACTTTAAAGTTAAAACTGTGTCCAGGTGCACCTTATAAATTTCAATGTCAGTGGACGATCTCCCGATATGAATTTGAGTGCGGCTAGAGAATGTAAATTCCTTTGAATGTGTAAAGGTATGAATTACTTACATATTGCTAACAAATTTATTGTTCTGATAACGTCCGCTATTGAAACTCAGTTACAAGTATTTTTATGTTAAAGTTCAGTTGCTATAGACCGTAACATTAATACAGAGTGGACTTTAGCTTTGCTGTTACGAGCAGCTGGCAACCAAATTAATGATTTAGAGTAACGTTGTTGTATAATTCGTTATTATGGTCGGCCTTTAGTCCTCTAGTTGATTAGATATATATAATATTTATAATGAAACTAGCTGTGCCTGCGACATTGCGTGGAATAGTGTCTTGGGGTAACTTTTTTCATTATTTAAGCTAATTATTTTACAAATAAGATACATACGTATAAATCAGTATTCGCATGCGTGTGGTACAGTCATCTGCCGGTTCGGGTAAGTACTTTCCGGCTGGGAAGAAATTGGGCATATTAAGGCTGCCCAGCGCTCATTGTATACGGTGCGGTGCTTGACAAGTTTTTTACTAACGTTAACTTAAGTTTCACTTTGTAATAACTCCGTAAATGTTACATCAGAATAGCTCTAATATTTTGTCTCTTGTCGCAAACTTATAAAAAAATTACGCAATCGTTATATACTTCTATATAAACATTCATCCCCTATTTCCTATTATTATAATACAGTTCGATAACATGTATCGATAAAAATACAATATAACTACATCCCATCCCTATTAGGAACACATGGTGTCTCCCACGTGACCCGACTGTGGTAATTGGCCAGTTCCAAATGACCATAAAAACAAACTATGACTGCTTGTTTCACAAAAATATTTTTACTGCGCCCTCTACATGTAGAAGCTCAAAACACAAATTATAATCTAGATATGAAGCATATATTACTGATTACCAGAAATATCTACGGAGTAAAATAAATAATATATCGTTACGCTACATCCCTCGCGATGTGAGCAGAGATACAAAACTGGCTGTATCCACTTTACGCTTATATGACGTGCCCAACGTGACCAGTAGCGTAGCTGATCGCCGTTCTCACAGCACTAGTACATGTGACATTTCTGTCAGATGCCATGCGGGCTTCTTCACGATATTTTACTTCACCGTTGAGCTCGTGGTGCCTAAATCCGTAATGTAATAAATAATTGTAGTACAATTCAATATTTTTATACTAACATCTTGCTTATATATAATTTGTCTATGCAGCACAAGTAGGCGTGGCATATATGTCGGGGACAAATCAAATCTCATAATCTGGTTAGGGATGCTGAATAGCAATAATTTTTACGCAAGGGGATAGAATTTTGTGAAGGGTAGAAATAGCCAATCACATTTTTTTCTTGTAACGGGGAAAACACGAACTCTTTAATAAAAAATTAACTTTAGTTCTTTTTTAGTAACAGGGCGTTTGCCCAAACTGGGTCGAGACCACAGTACATGGGTGTAAAGCCCGTCATAGTGACCAGTTTCGGCTTGTCGCGTTTCGAGATCAGCTTGTGTACATTCAGTGACTCATATACATAAAGACCTTCGGTCGTGGTATATGTGAGCCGATATGATGACGGCGAGTGTCAATGGATTTTAGTCCATTAATAATCATTGTCGTTTTAGGACTCTTCCATGTCTATCATCAAGCATGGTGAGGTCACAGTGCTGTGTCAGAATACAAAAAATGGTAGACGCCTCTACCACAAGCGATAGCGGATCCTTTTTTTTATCCCGGGGGAAAATCCTGCATAGGACCATCAGGGACGCTGTGAGGGCAGTAGGAGACTAACTAAAAACCCCCGGGGTGTCCCTCTGATTGCTCCACCTGGGCCTGGGAAGCCAAATTCATCCAGACGCCCAGAGAACAAGAAGCCTTGTTGAGGCTACCTCTCTGGGAGGGGAAGTAAAGCCCACCCCTCCGAAAACCTCTCTCCCAGGCGATGCGCCGGACACCGTGAACCGCTTCCCTCACATCCAGGCAGCAGACTCCCTTCAAGTCTACTGCCCTGCTAAAGCGATAGCGGATCCTCCACAACTGGTGACAACCGACATTACTTGAGCGGTCCACGGACACTAATTAAACTAGTTTATTTATATACGAACAGAAATACAATCTTATATATAAAAATGAATCGCTAAATGTCTTGATAAGCGCGAAACTCGAGAACGGCTGAACCGATTTGGCTGATTTCTTTTTTGTTGTGTTTGTTGAAGTCTGAGGAAGGTTATTACGGAGAGAAAAATTTTAAAAATTCCCTGCAACTGTCTAAAAACAACACTTTTCTGTATTCTCATACAAAAATTCATTATAAGTCATTTTGAACTTTAACACCACACCATAAAGTTTAAATGCCAGTGGACGGGTTCCGGGAAGGCAAAACAATCGAGTGACGTATAAATATTAATGTAAGCATTTGTCAATTTTTATACATATAGCATTAAGGCCAGGTTCCTTCAAACAATTTTCAAAAAAATCTGAAGCTATTAACATTAAAAAAAAATGTGACTTTGTTTTAGAGAAATAGGGTAGAACAAGGTCTGCCTGGACAGCTAGTTTAAATATAGAGATAGTTGTTTTAAATGTATTTGCAATTCTCAATTTAATTATTACAGCTAATGGCAGATGTTATTTAAATTTCGCTTTTGGATTTTTTGCATTTTGTATCATTTATTACTGCGACGTCGCCTTATAACGGTTTTCAACATTATTTTAAATTAATAAACGAAGTAAATGTGTTATCTTTGTTTTAAAAGCGTTATTTATAAGAGATTAAAAAACTTTTAAGCCGTAATGATGAGGCGGTCGTCTATTATGGCCTTATACGGTCTTGACGTATTGGGGGATCAGGGTTTTGTTTAATAATATATGTACAGCGTCAAGGTGTCAGTAAATAATGAGTTCGGAGGATTGGATGGCGTAAGACTGCGTTTGTTATACTTTTTAAACAAAATATTAGTTAGTATTTTACTGAAACTTCATAAATATGCTTAGTTACAAAGTTGTGAGGCGGTAAATATATTTATACTAGCTGATCCGGCAAACGTTGTTTTGCTATATAAGGTTTTGTAATATCTTCTAAGATGTTCAGTGAAATTAAGTGATGTCAAAGACAATTTTAGTCACAATTAAATACTCTTAATCAACAACACATTAATTTGGATATAAAGGTTAATATTATTACGTTGATACAACTCTTAACAAATAATGCATTAATTTCGACCAAATTTGATTACCATAAATACGATTCTAGTGACTTAATCTTAAAAGATAGACATATACTGTCGCGGACATTTTTTTAGATCATTTCAAGAGGAATAATTCTTTCATACATACATTTTTGGTATCTTGAACCGTTTTCGCAGCGCACGCAATGGAAGCCCTCAAGGATGAATAATTTTCCCCGTTTTTTTCACATTTTCCATTATTTCTTCGTTCCTAATAGTTTCATCGTGATGTTATATAAATTAAAGCCTTCCTCGATAAATGGTCTATTCAACTCAAAAAGAATTTTTCGATTCGAATCAGTAGTTCCTGAGATTAGCGCGTTCAAACAAACAAACAAACAAACTCTTCAGCTTTATAATATTAGTATAGATAAGGGCAGCCGTTTTTTTTTTTGTAACCCGAGGGAAATCCCTAACGGACCTCAGGGGGTAGTGAGGGCCACCCTCCGGTGTGTCAGACTTGCACCGACTAAAACCCCCGGGGTGTTCCTCCTACTTGTCAGCCGGGGCCAAAGGTACAGCACTGGCCACCTCCTTGGCACCTGGCGAATATAAGGGCAGCCTAGCCCACAGACTATCATAGCCAGTACGGTGTTACGGAAGACCCTCACTCTGCTCAGCAATGATGCGCACCGCTTGCGTAGAGTTGCGGAGAAGCAGTCAGTGAGCATCTCCGCAAACATGGCCGACACACTGCTGAAGCCAGGCAGCCGCCACAACGTCCAGAATGCATTGTTGTATTGAACACGTAGAGTACTGTACACTCTTTGAGTATAGTAATAGGGGTTTTTATACACTGGCACGACATAGTGACTACAGAGTACCTGATGGTAAGTACAGTGTAGTCCAAAAATAAAAGCGACTATCAAAGGATGAAAATCCATTGATAGTCTACATCGTCATGTCGCCCCACATATACCACGACTGAAGGTTTCTAGGTATATGAGCTACTGGATATACACAAGCTGATCCCGAAACGCGACAAGCCGAAACTGGTCACTATGACGGGCTTTACACCCATGTACTGTGGTCGCGATTCAGACGGGCACCGACGCCCTGCCACCTCGCTGCTGCTCGTTTAGCACCCAGGAGTCATGTGTAGGGAAACTAGGGTAAAGCGTACGGACGCGAGCAGCTTCGACTCCCACTCTCTAGGTGTAAAGAAACCCTTATAAAGCGTCAGTTCTACTCCCTTGGAGCAACGAGTAAACCTGAGCCAAGATGGTTGCTCTCACGGACAATGGCCTGCTCTCAGGTTTATTATCAACATCATCCTTCAGGCTGTCGGTAACCAAGTGACATTAAAAGCATTTAAATTGCATATTGCTTATTGCTCTGCTTAGTTCAGCTCTATATAAATCAATGAAGATACATTTCAAAGGACACTTAGTATCAGCTTGTAAGCAGGTCTAGATTTGTGTCTGTGCTATTGTCGATGGTTATAATTTTACTAACCATTTTCTTGACAGTGTATCTGTGGAGATACATCAGAATTTACAAAAACTATTGCCATAAGTTTAAACTTAATACTTTTATATGAACATTTAGGTAATTTCTTAGTTTTTGAACGCACGGTTAGTTTCTATTAGATATCCTTAGAACATAAGGGTTAAACGGTATGAATATTATTTTGATATTGAAAGAAAGAACATTCTGCCAAGTTAAGGGTTAAATTTTCTGACAAACTGTGTCCATCGCTTTATTTCCCTCGAGGTTTCCCCTTTTCTACTAGTTTTACTTTGGTTTTTTTGCTGTGGTGGTCTGATAGATAAAAGACCAGATTCCATGCAAGACAACAATGGTCGTAGGTTCAAATTCCGGTATGTACGTCTGGATTTTTCTAGATGAAGTACTGATTTAAGCAGCACATGCTCACTGGTGAAGGAAAAAATCGTGAGGAATCCCGCATGACTACTCGTAATAGAAACGTCATGTGTAAGTGTGTAGACAACGGCGATCAATTGCGCTACTGGTCAAATTGCGCGCGACATATAAGCGCAAAATATATACAACCATTAATGTAGCTCTGCTCACCCCGAAAGGGGCATAGCGTGACGATATATTATTATTATCTATGGTGGGATGAGGTTTTCATTCAATTGTTATTTTGTTATTGTTCCAGTTGTCATGCACAAAGATAAAGAAGATATTCACGGGCATCGGAGGGAGCATTCGCCCTACGAGCATGCCATGCCTGACGGAGAAATGTTTCTTCAAGTAAATACGCATTTTTTATTCTTATCCATAACACTATATAATTGAACGCGGTCATTTCGGCCACTTCTTATAATAATTTCAATTAAAAAATGAAAAACAATAATGCTACAGTTTCTGGAAATTTAGAGACTGTTTATACATCGCGCCGGATACCATCCGTATGTGGTGGATATTCCTTATATCCGCACGAAAAGATTCGCTTCTACATTCATCATGCGAACGGCTAAGGAGTGGAATATGCTTCCAGCGGCCATATTTCCGCGATCATATGTCCTGGGAGTCTTTAAGAGAAGAGTATATGGGAATTTGCTAGGTAAACGTGTTTCATCATCGAACTCATCTTCACCTTCCACCTGGTGTGATTGGGGTCAAGCGTTCGGCTATAAATAATAAAAAAACATAATAAATAAATGCATTTATTAAGGTCTCTGCGAATTTTTAACACAAATTTTGTAGCACTACGAACTGTATGAAACGGCACACGAAATTAAATGTTTTCTTTCCTTGCTTCTTTATCGTGTTTTGAAATGAAATGAAATGAATTATTCGCCAAAAAAGTAACAAAAAACTAAAATTTTAAATACAGTAATAGAAACAAAATACAGAAACAAAAGAAAAATACAAAAACATATAAACATGGCGAAAATAGGACCTTCATCAGCTTAAAGCCACAGAGGAGAGGAGGTTTGTTTTGCGCAAACCACCGTCCGCAGTTTGGTCACCCCTGCTTTTAGATAATAAGGGTTAAATTATTAATAATAAAATGTCTAAGTAATAATTAATATGCAGGCGAATACATACTAACAGAAAAGTTATAAAGTAACGAGTTATTTGATTATAAATCAATGGTAACTAGGACTGCTATAAATAAAACTCTACCGTCTGCAGACGTATTTGTTATCGGTTGCACAATGTACGTTTCCATTGTCTAACGACACCGTATGCCGGACCTTAATATTGACAAGTAAAAGAGATGTCAGTTTTTTACAAGTGAAATGAAATGAAACACACCGTTCTAATTTACTTTAAAATTTGTCTCTAATGCTGTGTATCTGTATTATATTGATCCCTTCCTTGCTGTTTTCTGCTCGTCGACGCAATAAATGGGTGTCAGCCGAAAATCAGCGCTGGGTGGCTCGGCTGGTCACTTAGCATTTGCTGAGCTGACTTCCCTTTGGCGCATCATCACAACACAAGGTGTTTACTTTTCTGTTTTCTGTCTTTAATATCCTATTTTGCTGTGTTGTGTGCCAAATAAATGTTTTATTATTTATTATTTCTTTTATTATTATAATTTTGTACCACATTGTATCTCATGTTAGCCATTTTTTGCGCCCGAATTTTAAGCGCAGATGCATACTCCTACATACAAATCCTAGTGTTACAGAGTTTGTGTTAAAAATTCAGAGTACGTATTAGGCTATAATATAATACAGTAGACGTTAAAAATGACTTAAGCAAATTTGAAATACCAATTTCGTGGTATAATGGACACAAGCACACAATATTCCCGCGCTGAAGTCTGCCCGTAACTCAGAACTGTCGCCGCGGTCGGGTAATAAAGAAATTACTATTCAAATTATAGGAATAATTTCATATATTTCAGTACTACGTAAGAAAACGTGTCAATTATACAATAGTTATGGTTATATTTAGCTTTCAGTACGACTATAGACAAATAATACTAAAGACAAAGAATATTATCTATTCCCAATTTGAGCAAAGGCTTTAACCGTAAAAAAAATTGTAATTATGCGTGTTGTGTCAAATGCCCCCGCCGCGACCCCGGTGTGTCAGACTCCCGCTGACTATGAACCCCGGATTATATCTCAAATTAGTCTACCCGGTCCTGGGAGTCTTTATTCTGCCAGTTTGGGGGACATAGTTATAAAGAGCCCACCTCTACAGACCTTTCTATCAGGCAGCTAATCTAATCATAAAATCCTTAAACCCAAAAAAAAAAATTTAAAAGCAAGCCGAATTAGATCCCATTCCAAGCCTTAATAAACTTTGAGAAACACTGTTCTAACGATCGATTCAAGCGACATTATTATCAGTGACGTGAAAGAATGAAACTTTCCCAAACTTTTATTTCGGATTCCATCGGTAGCTGGCAGTAATTTCTGCCTGTCATAACCCCAAGTCTCTGGGTAATAAAACTAAACGTTGACGGGGAAAGTTCTGAAGTAATTCGAGGCGGCTTCGAACGGGGGTTGCCTGCCACCTTGCAAAATAGAAAGAGTTGAAGCAAAATTGTTTTTATAGGAAAAAATCGTTATTGAATAAAAATCTCTATCAATACCTATAAGAATCCGTTCCTTAGCCACTTATATGATCAAAATAAAAATCGACTTGTTATTATTTTTCAATCGCGACAAGTCTCCATAACTAAACCAAACGCAAACGTTGGTAGGCAAACGCAGAAGGCGCTCAGCCGGCGAATTTTATAAGTTGGGCGGCTACGCAAGGGCGGCACCACTGCAGGTATGGACCTCGACTTAGGCGGCCGGCCAGTAAAATACGAACCTAACGGGGATCCACCAGCGTGAGAAGAAACGTCGAAAGAAACTCAAAGCTGCATCGAACCGAATGATAAATATCTAAGAACTTCAATACATACCATTTTACAGAAAAATTTCGCTTGCGTGATGTAGGTTAGCAAAAATGTATCGGTACCGTTAATCAATACACAATATCTGTACGCGTTTGTTCCCACTAATCTCAGAAACGGCTGAACCGATTTAGATATGGTTTCACTAATATATTGTGAAAACCTTCACTTAACATTTAGTATTAATTGTAATTCAATCGTTTAATTAATAAAAAAGTTATGTCAGTTTAAAAGGTATTCATATATTTTATATAAATATTTCAACTTGAAATAATTATTATCATGTCGTGAACAAAACTAGTTTATAATAATACATATAGAAATGAAATATAACTTTATTCAAATCGGCCTACTTCTAAGTAGTAAGTTTTTCCAGCGGCCATATTTCCGCGATCTTATGACCTGGGAGTCTTTAAGAGAAGAGTGAATAGGCATTTGCTGGGCGATCGCGTTTCATCATCGAACTCATCTACACTTTCCACCAGGTGTGATTTATGTCAAGCGTTCGTCTTTAAATTATAAAAAAAAAAAAAAAAGTTTTGAAACGTCAAAAAAAAAATGAATCTACCACTAATTCGGAAAGCAGAATCTACTGAGAAGAGTCGTATATATTTATGTGTATATATATATATATATATATACATATATAGAATTAATGTCCAGGGAGAAAAATAGTATAAATCAAGACCACAGATTTTTATCATTTAAATGATAATTGATAGAATTACATCCCGTTTTTAGCAATTTAGTTTTAATAGTTTTAAATTTCAATGGCGATAACTAAAAATGTCATCAAGTCTTAAAATGATTTCAATAGAAAACAAAATTATGATTAATTGCTTATACATTTATATTTTTAACGGAATCAGCCCTTTCAAACCATATTGTTTGCAAATTACTTCATCTTAAATACGGAATATTTTGTATTTCAGGCTCTCAACGGCTTCCTCATGATCCTCACGTGTGAAGGAGAAGTTTTCTTCGCCACGCACTCCATCGAAAGCTATTTAGGCTTTCACCAGGTAGCGTCATATTTATTACTATACTAATATATATAAGAATTTATTCTCGTTAAGAGGAACAATGAACGTAGCTGTGGGTTGACCATATGCTGAAGAGACTATAATCATTGGGGCGGGTGAGTTCTTTTGGAGATCCAGGCGTGAGCGGTGTGCGATGTGTTCCCGCACACTAATGCAATGACAAATCAAGGAGATGAGGGGAGGTTGGCACTTTACACCACTTTCTCCGACAAATGTGTTAGGTGTACGCGAGCGGTGGTGACTATTTGCTGCAAAAGGCTCGACTTCGCCGGGTGCTGAGGAAGATGGCTCAGCCTTGCCCTTGGCACTCGGCAGGCGGGAGAAGGAACAGCCCGGGGGGTTTTAATCGGTGCAAGTCGGACACACCGGTGGGAAACCCTCATCGCCTCCTGAGGTCCGTTAGGGATTTCCCTCGGGTCTCAAAAGAAGGGCTCTTTTGAAGAACGCGAATCGGCAAACGCAGTATGGCGCCCTCTGCAAACTGAAGTGGCAATTTGCAACGGGTCAAAAAGAAAGACCAATTATAATGGACACGTAAAGACACATGAGATTATTTTGCTCATAAACTAAGTAGCATTTAGGTTTGAATCTCGGTATGTACCTCCGGGTTTTTCCAGATTACGAATTTTGGTACCACATGTTCACCGGTGAAGGCAAATATCGTGTGGAAACTCGCTTGGTATCTGATGGAAGTGTCATATTCACTAGTGCTGTGACAAAATATTTTCCAATCCTTCCTACCTACTTAACGCGCAAGCTTGATGATAGCCAGGTCAACGAACGGCGGCATTAATTAAATTAAGCTCCATAAAAAATGAACTCCAGTTTTCTTTCATAAAAATTAACCTTATTAATTGTTTACCGGGAAATGAGATAAGGAAAAGTTTAATTATAACATTTAAAATATTACCTCGTAATATAATCACGCTATATACGTTTAGAGGTAAGCAGGGATGCTTTTATTATCTTGTTAATCTATTTTTTATCTTGTATTTGGTCACATCTTCTAAACTAGTTTTTTTACTCTGGCTTGACCAAATCACTACAGTGCACTTGATGGTAAGTCCAGTGTAGTCCAAAAATGACAGCGACTATAAAATGACGAAAGTACATTGACAGTCTCCGTCGTCATGACAACCCACATAAACCACGAATAAAGATCTCTCGGTATGAACAAATGAACCTCCATAACATGATACCGAAACGCGACAGGCTGAATCAAGTCATTATGACGGTCTTTATACCTGTGTACTGTCACTACACAGATTGGGCAATCATCGTACCTCCTTACTAAAAAAAAAACTTTATTTTTGTATCTTTATCTGGGCATATCTTTTAAATAACTTGATTGATTTTGATGCGGTTTTTAACATCGTTTAGGAAATTTATTTTAATTAAATTTAAAAATAGCAGATAAATCTTATTTTTATTAGTAAGGTAATAAAAGTACTTTTTAAGAAGCTTTGTGATTAAGCAATCTCATCAACCCACTAACTGTGATATAAGGATATCCTAGCCGGTGTCGGCCTTGCGACGTTTCCAAATCAGATCAAGTAGGTGAGAGCTGTAGCTCCATTCGGCCAAGGTGAGCTGGCTGATGAAAATCTTAGGAAAAAGTTAAATGCGCAGGATATCTTTGGCTCGTGTCTAGCGCTTGCACAAACGCACCCTCTCGTCCAAATCCCTCTTAACCTCTTAAGTGGCTTATTTCGTCAAACGAAATTACCCCTACCTGCCCTCATTCTTCTCATTCTTCTCATTCAAACTCAACGAATGATACGCGGACTCCTAAACATATATTTATACGTATATTATGTTCAAGCCAACATATTCGTTTTATCCATAGTGTTATAATTAAATTTATGCGAATATATTCGTCTTAGGCGTTTTGTAATGCATATATTGATGACGTATATATCCGTCATAGCCACTTAAGAGGTTATCTAATGGGAAGGGGAATCCCCCAGAGAAGTAGCCTCAACAAGACCTTTTGTTCCCTGGGCGTCTGGACGAATTTGGCATCCCAGGCCCGAGTGGAGCAATCAGAGGGACACCCCGGGGGATTTTAGTCAGTAGGAGTCTGACACACCGGGGTCGCTGCCCTCACAGCGTCCCTGATGGTCCTATGTAGGATTTTACCCCGGGATACAAAAAAAAATGGGAAGAGGAACCGATACAATCAGAGAGAGGCAGGATGCAGTGCCTGGATACTGGTTATTGACCGCTATCAATGCCATAGGACCTTTCGCAATGCCTTGCTACCTCGCCATAATCCACGTTTAAAAGAAGTTGCTATTAACGCGACAGATGAAGGATAAGTAGCCAGACTTTTGCATTGCGCGATAAAACTTCGTCCATTATATATATATATATATATATATAACAAAAGCTATATAATCAACTTAGTTGCTTAAGTAACTTAACCCCCAATAAAGATTAAAAGTTAACGCTATGGGTTTTTTATTATAATGAACTTTATCAGTCATGTTTCCAGTAATAAAAAATAAACAATCAAGTAAGTTATAAAAAATATACTTAACTTAGCTTAGTTTTAGTAAATTTACTTAATTATACTGCGGTACATTTTTAATATTAATCTAAAACTATTTTTTCATGCAATTAATAATATATATGTTATATCGTCACGCTATATCTATTTTGGGGTGAGCAGAGATACATTAGAGGCTATATCGAATTTGCACTTATATGTCGTGCCCAACGTGACCAGTAGCGCAGATGATCGCCGTTCTCAAAGCACTAGTACACATGACAATTCTATCAGATGCCATGCGCATTTCCTCATGATGTTTTCTATAACCGGTGAGGATGTGGTGACTAAGTCCGTGCATAATCTGGAAAAGCTCAGAGGTACTTGCTACAGTGACGTGCATAGGGAATTTGGACAGGGTAGGCAGAAATCGCGTAATTAATTTTAATATTATTATGATAGTAAATATTATATTGCCTTCATAAGAGAGACAAATAATGTGAATAGAGAATAGATATGAATATAAATGATTCCTTTTTTGCTTAACTTTAAGCAAAATATTCCAGACTTGTTTATCATTAGGGCATGCAATGCTTTCCTGCATCTATGGAATGAACGCTGCTGACCTCCTACGGTCTTTAGTTAGTCACTAGACAGACAATATAAATGGTGTTACCACTATTGAAATTTAAAAAAACTATTAAAACTAAATTGCTAAAAAAGGGATATTATTCCATTAATGACTGTTTGAATGATAAAAATATGCAATCGTTCTCGCGATGCATTCAATCCTTTATATATTATACCTGTTATTTTACCTCACTATGTTAAAAGGAGCAACTACCAGAGCTTCTTGCCGGCTCTTCTCGGTAGAATCTGCTTTCCAAACCGGTGGTAGATTCATTTTCCTTTTTTTTGACGATTCAAAAGTGCTTGGAAGTAGGCCTATTTGAATAAAGTTATATTCCATTTTATTTCAAGGGTGTTAAAGTTTTTTGTTAATTTTATTTCTGAATTCCATTTACTTTTGGAATCATTAACAATGCGAACTAAAAATCACTACATATAGAGCGGAACATTGCGTCCCAGCAGCCACAGTTAAATCGCCGCTATCAAAAACGCGAGGGCTAGAAACCGAATAGTACCTTAAACTATTACAAAACGTAATAGCTAATTATTAAAAGTTGTCAAAAAAACTCGCTCGCTAATAAAACAACGAAGCTAATAACGTCGCCGATGAAATATTGCTATCAAATGTAAAAACCCCAATTTTTGCTTCCAATCCCCCTGCTGCCATAAAACTTTCAGTCGAGGAGGGTATAAATTTTATTCTCTACCCCCCTCCTGCCCTTTTGTTTTGTTTACGATTTAAGTGAGCGAGTAATTCGGTTACCTGAGTAACATTATGGCAAAGATTAACTTTGCAGAAATGACAGGCGATTTACGATCGAAGTTTAATATCCCAACTTTTTTTCGTTAGTTACTTAGCATATGTACTTTGTTTTTGTTATATTGACTCAGCAAAGAACACCGCATCTGATGGTAAGTATAGTGTAGTCCAAGAACTCCAGTAACTTCCAAGGGACAAAAATATATTAACAGTCGCCGTTGTCATGACCCAGATGTATCACAACTGAAGGTCTTGATATATGATCACCTGGAGATACACAAACGGATCCCGAAACGCGACGAGAGAAGCAAGTCACTATGACTCACTTTTTCAACCTCAACAACTTTTACAATTGTAAGGCTGAGACTTATAGACGCTTCTTTAACTTTGCTTAGAGTTTCATCAGGGATTAAATTAATTTAAAAAAAAAAACAACTGAATATATAATAGGAACTTGAGTACAGCGTAAGTGGTTGCAGAGCACAGTCCAAGTTGAGAAAATCGGTAACTTATCACATACGTTAATATCCTAAATCACGGAATAATTATGAAAAACGGAATATCACTTTTGAGGGAGCACAACTCTAAAACGCGTTACCCTCCTGCATTAGAAACGCGAGCTCGCTTGGCATACACAGAACTAAATGACTACAATATATTAAAGATAAATACTAACAAATATGGTTCTGTATTTGCCAAGTGAGCTCTTAATATTTTACTGTTCTTTATAGTTTTTAAACAAAATGTGTTCATGTAAGTGATTTGTATCTTAATGAGAATAAACTCTTTGGACTGCAATTAACATTCCAACTAGGACTAAGAAGTTTTCAACCTACGAGCATTCGCGTTATTGCGATTGGAAACCAGTCCATCATCCACCACAGCCAAAGATAATGTTTTTGATGTAATTATACCTATTCCCACGTCTGTTTGTACATAGTCTGTGGTCCATCAAAGGGTGTTCGCGGCGAGGGTGGGTCGCGATTAAACAGAATCGATTTTGAAATCATTAAATCGGCCCGGGCACTTAATGTTGTGCTGCGACACGCGCCAAAGCGACCCGCCGGATCCAAATAAACCATTCACACAATACTAAAATCCATTACTGCTTTATTTATTTACGTCGATATTAGGAGATGAGATAATAGTAGCGTTGAAGCGAACTCACGGCCTTAAAACAGCGTTTGTCTTGAGAAACTCAAAAGGTTTATGTACCTTTGCAATGTGGTTTAATTGTGCGATTATAATCCAGTGAATTAGGCTTAGGCAAAGGTCAAAAGAAGAATACAGCTAGATTGGGCAGCTTTTAGCAAACTGCGTCGAGTCTTTTCGCCACCCCTCCCACAAAGGCAGAAGACAAAAGTCTACGACCAGCGTACCCTACCAGTAATGACGTACGGAACTGAGACGTGGATACTCACGGTATGACTAGTCCACAAATACGAAGTCGCTCAGCGTGCTATGGGACGGGCTATGCTCGGTGTTTCTCTGAAGAATCGAATCAGAAATGAGGAGATTCGTCATAGAAATAAAGTAATCGACATAGCGCAGAGGATAAGCAAGCTGAAATGGCAGTGGTCTAGCCATCCTCGGAAGTATCTGGATTCCCAGGGCCGGCGAAAGCGAAGAGTGCAGTGCTGGCACCCCGGTGGTTTTGGTCGGTGCAAGTACGACACAGCGTGGGAGTGACCCTCACTACTCCCCTGACAGTCCGAAGGAATTTCCACCACGTTAACAAAAAAAAAATGATCTGGTTATATTTGCCGAACAACTAATAACCGCTGGGGTAGACGTGTTTGAGTGAAGACAAGCCTCGGTTAACGGAATGTAGGACGCTCTGTGGCTAGATGGAGTGACGATTTGCGCAAAGTGGCAAGCAATTGTTAGATAAGCAAAGACTAATCGGTTGGGCTCAGTGGAGGACCTTGGGAGAAACCTATGTCCCAGCAGTGGACGGATGCGGATTGAAGATGATGAATTAGGCGTATTGTCTTTTGATTTCAGATTATTTATGCGAAGTGAAAGATGAATAATCACATATGCCGAAGAACTACATAGCCATGGATATATACAACTGATTCGTGACCACAGTACACGAGTGTAAATACTGTCATAGTGACTCACTTTAGCCAGATAGGTTTCGGTATCAGCTTGTGTATATGTAACTCATATAACTAGAGACCTTCAGTCGTGGTATATGCGGGCCGACATGACGATGTAGACTATCAACAGATTTTCGTCCTTTGATAGTCGCTTTCGTTTTTTGACTACACTATACTTACCAACAGATGGACTATAGTCAAATTTGTCGAGCCAGTGTAAAAAACCCTTATTCCTCTCTGTACGCGTAACGTAATTTTAAATTATTAATTTTTCCACAATATTCATCGGTTCGCGCGGACTGGCCAATCACAAGACTCTATATGAGTATACCGGGACAGTGCGTTACCATCATTGGTTCCCAACCAGTGGTGGGGAATGCTCTGTGGTCATCGTATGGTCAGCCGCGCTGAAATACTCTCTCTAACAACTAATCGAAGAACGGGCAAATAGCTATCGTGTGTGTGCAAAACGATTATAAGGCTGCCATATCTTGACATTATCAACAAATCGTGCAAAGTATAGTACTACTTTCGTGTGGTGACGAGACTGGATCCAGCAGAAGACCATCAGACGCCCTGCTTTGGACTACCACACTGTCCTCAGGTACATACTTGTTGTTGTCCAGATCCTCGCAAACTTGAACTGATCGAATTTATACCGGCGGAGTAATCTCCGACCCAAAGAGTGACATTCTGGGCTACGTGAACAGACTTAGGACGTCACACTCTCCCTTTCATAACGGAATCACGCGCGGTAGACTAAGCTGTCTCACTTTTACGGTGACTTCTATTTCAACTAGAACTAAGAAGCTCTCTAACCTTTATCCAGTTATTGTCTTGTGGAACGGTCTTCCGGCGAGCGTGTTCCCTTCAACCCACGATATTTCATTCTTAAAGCGAATCGTGATGAGACATTTTTGTAGGCCAGCATGATCGCGGGGGTGATCTGCAGGCAGTTGTCCCTTTATAGTCGTATTCGGTTTTTGGATATATACTCTACTTTCCTTCAGATACCGTGCTGCCACTCTGCTGAGTCAAAATGAAAAAAGAAGTTACAAAAGATCCTAACAACGTGTTCATTCTATGAATCACCCTCCCAATTGTAATAATAAAACTTACTCAGCGAGTGATTGCTATAGATTAAGTTGAAGTTAGCTCACCAGGTGGGCAGCGATATCGACCCGCTACGCATTGCAGCTCTAACGACTCGCTTAGCTTAGGGGATGCCTCGAAATCAACCAAACATCCATTTAACACCAGAGAGTCGAGTTTTGTAACTTAAATTCGTTCAAAATCTACTCTCGATCATATCTTGATCCCAGTAATCAGAAACGCGTCTATTAATATGAAGAAAATGTCAAATGTAACGTAAAATTGAAATAAGATTAAAAATACAGCAAGAACTAAATAAGAAAATTAGTCTTTTGATGTAAATAATATATATAATTTTACATAATTTAAAAAATCAATACAATATTATTCTAATATATCAGAAATTTACACGTTGAACTCGGCATTGGCGAGCAATCGGGAATATTCAAGCCTGCTAACATATAATAAACGAGATATACACACTTTTGGGACTTCCGTTCGCCACTGCGGTGATCATTTAGGCCTTTTAGTTTGCTCAGACTTTACTAAAGCATTGTAATTTATATTAATGAGTGTCCAAGAATTTGGTAAGTCACCTATTTTGTCAACATGGTCTTTATTACATTGCAAAAACTATGATATACGCAAGTTCCTATTATGTATTAAGTTTTTTGTCAAAACGAATTTATTTTTTTGAGAACTTTGCTAAGTAAAGTCGAAATAGCGTCTATAAATTTCAGCCTTAGAAACGAAAAATGGCTAGCAAAGTACACCTTGGAATTACTTAGATATTCGGGTCCAAACGATAAGTTCACAGGGCTCGACGTGTTAAACAGAAAACTTGAAATGTAGGATAACTAAAAATAAAACTAAATTTAAAAAATGGGTCTTCTATTGTAAAACCAATTAGATATAAATAATATAAGGCTTGCTGTTGCTTTAAATATAACTATAGAAATACTTGTTGTAAATTCATCTATTGAACTATCATAAAAAGTAGATAAAGATACGACTATATTGTTGAAAATTTTAACGTTTTAAAAACCAATCAAATTATTTAATTTCTTACTTCTCCGTTACAATTATATGATTGCTTATTACATTTACCAGTTCTAATATACATATGACCTTTATTAATTTATGATATAATTTTGTCATCATATTTTCCACATTCACAAATAATTTAATCTTGATAATATCTTTGTTAATATATCATAGAAGTAAAATTATTTCACTGATATGTTTATAAGAGAATAAATGAAAACTAAATTCAAAAGCTGCCGACTCTATAAATAACGATACGTTTTTATATAATATTTAAGACATTAATTGCGTAACGGGTGCAATTAAAGGTTAAGGCTACCGTTGCATTTATCTCTTAATTAAGAATATCACAAGTCAAAAAGTCAGCCGGTAATTCATAGTCTTTGCATTTATGCAAAGACTTAAATGCTAAACTAACACCGCTAACCAGTCTTCCTTATCTATCATGTTATAGATAATAATACTTAAACACAGCCATTAAATATAAAGACATCACAACTCAGGTGTCTGGAGTTAATTAGAGCCACGTATTACTGTAATTAATCAATATCCTGAAACCTTAAACCAGTGTTTCTTAACCAGCGATCAGAAAGAATTAAAACACACAAGGTTCATTGTGTATTCTTTTGTGTTTATCTTTATTACGAATTAGAAATGAATTTGTAAAGTGCGTTCCTTTGTAAGAAATTTCTAAGCGTAATTGTCTTTTAGAATAGCTAATCTTTCATAGTGACCTATTATAGTGTATACAACCTCGACAGTACTACAGAGCTACTGATGCAGTAGGTCCAGAGCTATCCATGAGTCTACACTGAACTGCGTCAAGTTTCAAACCTGTGCTGCATATATCAGCAAATCTAATATTTACTCGTAAAAAAATATATTCCACAAAATATAGAAACTTTTTAAACCGTAAATCATCAGAAGTGATCAGCAAATCCAAACACACGTATCCAATAATTACTTGCCAGAATACAATTTAACAGAAGATGATATTGACGAAAAACTAAATGTTACTGAACTAAAAATTTAAAAATGGCATTAACAGGAAGACAATCTTTAAGTTTGATTTCTCATGAGGATTTTTAAAGAACGCTTATATTTAAATTAAAAAATATAATGTGCTTTATATTTAACTAACAACAAAAGTAATCAAACTGTTTTGAAATGGTTGGGAACAAATGCTTGAGAGACCATTGCCGAAACAAATGGTATATCAACTAAACATTCGCTCGTAGCGCAGCAACCTAACCCTGCCCCTAAGTAGAAAACAAAAACCAATTACCCAACAAATCATCTTTTGACGTTTAGTGCCATCGCAATATGTTCGTGCTCACATTTCAACCTCATGCACCTTGTATTCGGGGTACCTTTGTTTATTATTTAAATGCTTGTAGCGAGGGGACCTAACACAGTGCCCTGTGCCACCCCATTGGTTTTCAATTTGTCTTGCGCTTGCATCATGTGTTTTCGCCGCATTATCCACAGTATTTACACGGGTTTTTATAATGACGTTGTAAAAATAAATAACCATTCAATGATGAGCTATTTTCAACTTTATTTAAATCGAAATAAGGCCGTCGATTGCATTCTATAAGTAACAAATTAACACGTCCATCTTCGTTACAGAAGATCGCTTAATGATCGAGCACAAATCAATTTTAGGCCTTTCTGTGGTTTATTGATTTACGATGGGTCTGTGACTTGCCTTTTTTTTTCGTTGTTGTATAATATTTATAATAGACTTGTGATCTAGTTATGCAGATGGGGTTGAATAAAGTTAGTTTGGTTATAATATGACTGAAACCATTAATTATTATAATTAATAAATTACGTAGTCGCTATTTGTAAAATTAATTACCTAAATTTAAACTCTTTTTACCATCTCTGAATTCTAACAATTGAGCCAATTTTAACTATTATATTACTTGCAATAAAATATTATCAAATAACGACAATTTTACATACTACAAAATACCGCACGGTTAGTAATAGTAATTTTAACAGCATATACACTAATAACGACTACTGAGTACATCATTGCTGTGGCAAAAATGATATTTCCTACACTAGTAAATAAACATATTCCATATTTATACTAGTACGCATTCAATTTCCACGTTATTATAGTAAAGAAAATGGAGAGTCACCACTATCATATAACATTGTTAATTCTGTTTTTTCCTTCCAGTCAGATATAGTCCATCAATCTGTATACGAGCTAGTCCATTCGGAAGACCGAGAAGAGCTGCAGAGACAGATCCTGTGGAACTCCTTTCTTCCCGCAGAAGTTAGTAATTTAACGCTTCAAGATGTATTGAGGGCGGACAGGGCTCATCTTTTAGAAAGAAGTTTTACCGTTAGATTTAGATGCTTGTTGGATAATACTTCAGGTTTCTTGGTAAGTTTTTTAATCATATTACTATAATACGTAATATTATATTAAATACAAGTCAATTACTCAAATAACAATTTTAACTTGCTAATTATTCTACATTTATTGTTTTTTGAATAAATCATTTTAATAAATTAAAGGTTTACATCGAATCTGACGTTGCCTTGGATCTTCAATTAGACATATCTCTATAAAAATATTTTCTTAATAATAATTTATACAATAAATAACGTTATATTCTTATATTTCAGAGGTTAGACATTCGAGGCCGGATAAAAGTTCTACATGGTCAGAATAAGAAGACTGAGGAACCACCGCTCGCTCTATTTGCGATATGTGCTCCGTTTGGTCCTCCAAGTTTATTAGAAATACCACAGAAAGAAGTGATGTTTAAGAGCAAACATAAACTTGATCTTTCTCTAGTCTCCATGGATCAACGGTATGTACTTTAACTCAAACATTAAAGCTAGTTTTGTTAAAATACGTACAACTTATATGTAAAAGGTTTAATAAAATGTTGAAAATACAGTTTTTATTAGATATTATTTGTGAGACAATACAGACACAAAAATTTCAAAGAAATTTAAATAACCGCATGTAATCACTGATAAATTCTAAATCATATTTACTGCCTTGAATTCAAGTGATCAATTGGCAGCAACTTCTTTGCAAGCTTCCAAAATTTTTGTGATCTTACTGTTTCAAGACAATTATGACCGATAAATCGAATGTCATGTACCTATGGCGCCAAACAAATTTAGTTAGAATGAAAAATGGTTCCATATACAGAATCCCATGTAACGATAGTTAAAATTAATCTATTTCATGGCAGAATTATATCGTGTATATCGTAACAAATAAACTCAATAAACTGGATGATACAAAAAGTGAACTTTAAAGCGAATACGGTTTTAATTGGAACTGTCTAGTGTAGAATAAATAACAAAAACTGGAAAACTCATAGACCTTAAAGTTTCTTGACCACGAATTGGACATTTGGACAAAGAGCCACACGTGGTAACTATTGTTATAATATTTGAAGTAATAAAAACCTATCTGGCAATAAAACGGAACGTAATGGACTAAGTTAAAATCCATATGAAATTGTTAATTGAGAGAGTTAAAGCATTGCGGAACAAATGTTATAGTTAACCTATGGGAATTCCACATTTTACGGTTACAAAAATATTTTGATGATTTTTAGTAAGAATACAAAAACTTATTCTTAATATTGAGCCAGGTTTATAAAACATGATTATAAACACGATTGTAAGAATTATGAGAATTGTAATCGTTACCAGAGATGGGCAAAATGTAATCTGATTAATGATGAACGATTACAAAATGTAGTCGTAATTTTAATTTTCTTGCTCTGTAATCATGATTAGATCAATTTAAAACAATAAGAAATCATAAATGTGTATACAATCTGGGATTTAGTAGTGTTTAAAAAGTAAATGAGAAAAAAGCAGTCATATTAATGGTAAAAAACGTAAAATGTAATCGTTAATCATTTTCATTAATCTGATTACATTTTGCCTATCTATGATTGTTACAAGTGCAATTGATGTGATTGGTCTTTGTTCATGCAAATGTAGGTAAATTATATTTTCGAGTAACACAAGATCTTAGATCAAGATGAGATCGCGCTCTTCTCCCAATTTTTGATGGTATTACAAATTTCACTACAAACAACGCTTTTTGTCTAACGTAAAGTCAAAATACAAAACTTAATACAATGTATGTCACCTTTTACAGGGGTAAAATGCTGCTAGGCTACACTGACGCAGAGCTTGCGAACATGGGCGGTTATGATTTAGTACATTACGATGATTTAGCTTACGTTGCAAGTGCTCATCAAGAATGTAAGTAAAATATTTATGCAATTTTTACACGCTTGAATATCTCAATCGTATTTAATATTAAAATCACAAAACTAATATTCAATTGAGTAAATGATTTGAATGTCATAAATATTGAATAATAAGATATATCAGAGATGAAAGCATTGCCAATTATATAATTAATTCGTACTAAAGATTGAGGTAGAATTAATAATGGAAGAACTATTTAACGTAATGTACATTTAGAAAAAGTTGAAATAACATATGAAACTGCTTTCTTTTCAGTATTAAAAACTGGTGCTTCCGGAATGATCGCCTACCGTTTTCAAACGAAGGACGGTCAGTGGCAATGGTTACAGACTTCCTCGCGACTAGTGTATAAGAACTCAAAGCCAGACTTCGTTATAAGTACGCATCGACCGCTCATGTAAGTAGCAGCACGTGGAATTACACAATTACCCGAAGGCTAATCTCAAAGTTTCGGTCTCCTATGCTAAAAGTCGTTGCATTTATACAACATACTTCTAGAAAAAGCACCGAGTGTTTGCTTTTGTTGTTTTCTATCTTGATTTACCTATCTTTCAGTGTTATATGTTATATTATGTTCCAAATTAATGCTTTTTAATTCTTTCTTTCTTGCGTTTAATTTTACTTTGTATAGAATTCGTCTCTTATTGAATTGCTTCAGAGCATCAGTTGTCTTTGGAGATTCTTGTCCTATATACTAGGCGAGCTCTGAAAGTCTTGGAGCCGGTACAGACTGCAATTGGTCATTAAAACTGAATATCAAAAGAAGTAGCGCTTTTGTTCTAAGTTACAGGATTTGCTAAAATATAACGACACTGTTGAAAAATCTACAAATCCTTGGATATAACTAAACGCAGTAAATTAAACCGTGCTAATTTACTTTTCTAGGGAAGAAGAAGGTCGTGATCTCCTCGGTAAAAGAACCATGGACTTCAAAGTGAGCTACCTGGACACCGGTCTCACAAGCCTCTACTTCTCTGAAAACGAACAGCTTTCTGGCTGCGAGACCAACGTAACCACACCTCCTCGAGCTGCCAGACGATACAAAACGCAGCTCAGGGACTTCCTCTCTACTTGTAGAAATAAACGGCGTGCGCCAACTACTCCGGCGCCTCCTGCTGTAGATTATTTAGCAGCTGATGCTGTCGCTGCCGCTTATACGAATCTCAATGGCGCTTACACAGCTCCTTATGGAGAATACCCTCCAGCGCCTATACACTACGCTCCTCCCCCACTAGATGATAGGTTCCTTACTACCGACAATCTCTTCCATCAATACAAACCTTTGTCTTACCATTATACCCCTTACGCTCCGAATGGTTTCTTAGAACCGGCGCCACCTCCTGGTTACGATGTGACCACCACATATCACAGACCGCCTTCCAGAGAGTATACATATATCGACAGCAGTGGAAGGTATATGAGTCCGGTGACAGGACAAGAGAGGAGATCTCCAAGCGTTGTTCCCGGTCCAAGTCCAGCTGGTTCCAGCGGATCGGCTGAACAAGAGAGGATGCAGCAAACTCAGCCTTCAGAGATGCCGCGGCAGACGGTGCTCATGTGGGGTGCCGGTGGTACGGCCCAGGAGGTTCCAGTTGAATACTCCCCTCCACAGGTTTGGCGCTACCACCCATCTCATTACCACACCGCTGAAGCGACTCAATGAACTGTCATCCGCTTTGTGCAATATTAATTAAAGTTATAATCTTAATATCGAAATGAATTTTAAAGTTTAAAATTAGGATGAAGGAGAATTTAATATATACCTCATACCAATCAATCATTTTACATAACAATTCTAGCGAATGTACGAATGAAAATGTACTTCCTAATCACCGACTGTAAATTCATTACGGATACGACTTTTTGTATTATAATTAAATAATTTAAGATCTTTGATCGTCTATACATGTAGTCTAATTCCAGTTAGTGATTTTTAAAGTCTTTCCGTTTTATATTTCATTGGTAAACAAAATTTCCAAGTATTTTTAACTATCTTTTACAATTTCAAAATTTATTTCGATTGGTACAGTTTAGATTTATTCTCCTATTGTCTTTTGTTATTATTTATTTTCCGGAGATTTCTCATTGGATCTTTGTAGTTAAATTACAATCTAAGTCTTTGATACATATGAACTTTGTTACCAATTATAATTATCCTAATGGTACCTCGCTAAAGGTATGCTTCGGATACCGGCAGTCGCGACTTTTCAACGGTGACACAGCAGGTTATGTTGTGGAACTCTGTATGAATTTTTACGATTTTATCTGATGTAGGCGACTGTGCTATACTGTCAGGTGATGTGTTGAACTTGCAACCATGCGGACTACATCGAAGGGAAAGGCCTTTATAGACCTTATAGGCTTCGATATGTTAACACATATACAGTGCAAACTCTATATAACGACCCTCAAGGGACTGTGCATATTTTAACGTTATGGAGAGTTGTCGTTAAATAGAGAGAAGCAAAATCTGTATTAGAAAAAGAAAAAGTTTTAAGCTCTTACTTGCTATATTTACAGTTTGAAAGTTTGTGAGTAACTAAGAATATGATAACGTATAGATAATCCATGACTCCTACTAACAACAGTCAACACGTGCAAGCAATCCCGATTTGTAAACAACAGAACGGATTTCTTAGAAAGTTCGGTATGTGTAATGCCGACAGTCGACTTTATTACGGGCTAGGATAGTAAACCGACAAAAGAACGTACACAGCTGCGCAGTATTTACTTATTTTGGCAACTTAAAAAGTCATCTTAGCTTAAAAAGTACTTTATATTATTAAATTGCTGTCGTTATTGAGAGTGCGTGCAATGCTATATAGAGTGTATCATTGTATGAGAAATAAGCTAAACCAACCAAAGCAGAGTGATATCGACGCTTTAGGGAGTTTGTCGTTAAATCGAGTGACGTTACATGGAGTTTACACTGTAAATGAATACAGAGCGATACATATCGACCTGCCTTTCACTGTAGAATCGCTGTTGTCTTGTTGCGAATGTCGGCATTCGACAGCTAACTCGAGTGGTATTTAGTTAAGGGTCGCTGTATGGCCTATGTCATTTTGATAGACTAAACAGGGTCTTTCTAAAATCAATGTATATAATATTTGTAATATATATTTATAAAAACCTATCCAAATATTTTAAATTATAGTACATACTAATGGCTATTTAATTAAGTTATTTATAGAAATAACACATTTAAACTTTCGCGTTTTGTTCTTATTATAAATACGTTGACAGAACTAATGCGCGAATGAACATTATTTTTAATTATGGCTTGACGTTTCGGCCTGGTTACACAGATCACGGTCACGAGCAGAGTGACGCGCCGCGGAGTTTTCGTCAGAGGCGGGAAGTTAGTCCGTCTACCCTCTTTTGTTCTTGATAATTTGAATAATCTCGACACTCAACACGATCGAGAAGTGATCGAGATAAAGATGCATAAAACATTTAATCGAGATGATGTGTTTAAGTTGTCATCGACGTGGAACCCAGTGATTAAAAAACGAAGATCTCGTTTTATGCCACCTTTTAGAAAATGCTTATACTGTTACTGTGTGTTGGTGTTGTTTACCGTGACTATTCAAATTATCAAGCACAAAAGAGGGTAGAGGAAGTAATTTCTCGCCCCCGAGGAAAACTGCGCGGCGCGTCATTCTGCTCGTGACCTTCTGTGTAACCAGGTCGAAACGTCGAAAGTTAATTCGCACATAAATCCCGATATAGGTTTTATAATTATTACTTATAGAAATCATATCACAAAGAAATCTAGGATACAGAATATGGCAACTTTTTCTAGGGATACATCCACTGGCAAAGCGAAACAATAAGCTTTAATAAAATATCATTTTTGATGCTTGTCCCTTTTTTCCCGAATTATATCATGCGGTAAAGTTCGATTATTTTTATCTTCGCTTTATACACTGTTTCGAAAAGATGCTAAAAAAACCACAATAATTTCGTCTTGCCAAAAAAAATTGGAGAGATCAACTAGTTCAGGCCATTTAAATTGTTAAAAAAAAGCAAAACAAAAGCAAATAATGGCGGCTGTGGTGAGTTAGTGGATAAGGAACAGGTATTAGTAGGTTGGTATCCCGGCACGTACTAATGAATTTGTCCACATTAAGCATGCATATAGGCACATTCTCACCCTTGAGGAATACATCGAGATGAAACCCTCACGGCATCTAATAGACTTGCCATGTATACCACTGCTATTAGAACAACGATCAGCTGCGATTCTGGTCACGTTAGGCACGATATTTAGGCGGAAAGTGGATATAGCTACTATTGTATCTCTGCTCAACCATAGATGGGCAAAATGTAATCAGATTAATAAAAATGATTAACGATTACATTTTACGTTTTTAACCATTAATATGACTGTATTTTGCTCATTTATGTTTTGGATACTGCAAAATTTCAGATCGTATACACATTTATGATTTATGAATGTTTTAAATGGATTTAATCATGATTTTAATGAAATTAAAATTACGACTACATTTTGTAATCGTTCATCATTAATCAGATTACATTTTGCTCATCTCTATGCTCAACCCGAAAGGGATATAGCGTGAAGGTATATATATTAATTTATAAAAAAAAACAAAATCTATATATTTTATATGTCTCACCTAAGACTAAATACTATGTATGGTTAAGACCTAAGTCCACATTAAAACATATTAAGGATTACGTCCATCAGACAACCCTAACGTGATGACAACCTTTTTAGTCGCATTAAAAGTATTAAAACGAAGATTTCAAAGAATATCTGATCCGACAAACGTCGTTTTGCTATATAAGTTATTGTAATATCTTCTAAGATGTTCCTTGAATTTAAGAGATGTCAAAGACAATTTTGTTCATAATTAAATACTCTTAATCAACAACACATTTATTTGGATAAAGATTAATATTATTACGTTGATACAACTCTTAACAAATAATGCATTAATTTCGACCAAATTTGTTTACCATAAAAACGGTTCTAGTGACTTAATCTTAAAAGATAGACATTTTTTTAGATCATTTCAAGAGGAATAATTCTTTCTTACATATATTTTTGGTATCTTGAACCGTTTTTGCATCGCACGCAATGAAAGCTCTTAAGGATGAATAATTTTCCCCATTTTTTTTCACATTTTCCATTATTTTTTCGCTCCTAATAGTTGCATCGTGATGTTATATAGCCTAAAGCCTTCCTCGATAAATAGCCTATTCGATACAAAAATAATTTTGTCAATTCGAACCAGTAGTTTCTGAGATTAGCGCGTTCAAACAAACAAACAAACTCTTCAGCTTTATAATATTAGTATAGATTAAAATTATATGCAGAAAATCTTCATTAAGATACAATGGTTTTTGAATTATTTGACCAAAGTTATAGAATCGCGATTATCATCACCGGACAATGCCATCTATCGGTTTTATCCTCAAAGCGTTAATTGCAGTTTGTGCTTTTATTTCTTGGCTTGAAATATCGAATGAACTTGTTGATCTCAGCGTTTCTCAACCTGGGAATCCGCGAAAATAATAATATAGGTCCAAGGGCAATACAAAATATCTCTAAAAATTATTACAACGGCGGTTTTTGTAAAATTTTGTTTGATATTTTTTAAGTCACCCTTGTATTACGAAGCCCCGCACAAATCTATTTTACAAGTATGACTACATTTTGTTTTTGTTACTCAGAAGATTGATAAAAATATTATATATTTCCGAGTAGAAAGACTGTCCCTAGGTTGAGAAACATTAAATTGACTTTTCTGAGGCTAGAAATTAAGAACTGTAAATAGATATATTTATATTTAATAGTTCCAACGCTTCTGCTTTGTGTAAAGTACGTACGCTTTGTAAAATCATATTAATTGTTGGCGCAAAACAATATTTTGTGCATAAATAATCAAATTTGATTGAAAACACGGGGAATATTAAAATTACCGTGTCAGTGGATTTTATTTGCCAAATAAATTTCCTTGTTTTATTGTGAAGAATATTACTAAAACATAATACATATCATGATGATATTTATAAATACGCATAAAAAAGCTATTCACTTAAATTTTTGCTTACAAATAACGCACTCGTTCTCATAAGTTATAATAAAGAAAAATGGACTTTGTGGAAAAAGGAATCTCTATAGCATTTACTTGATGTCTTAATATTCATATATGAAATCTAAGAGTTTGTCGTTATTGGGCAAAACTGATGAATATGGAAAAAATATATGTATCTATCTAAGTTCTTGTTGTGTTCATTAATTATTTTTAGTTCATTGATTTTGGTCATTCTTATGTGAAATATTCCACAATAACATTTCGAGGGGTGAAAGGCTATTTGGCTTAAGCGACATTTTTTTGGCTATCTAGTAATATATATATATATATTCGGAATCAGTATTTTTTATCGATTCCGAAAATATATGTATTACTAGATCACCAAAAGATGTCGTTTAAAGCAAATAGCCTTTCACCCATCGATTTTATTAATGACTTTATATATTTTACAAACATTCCCCATACTTGGAATTTCTTCCATGTAGGATTCACTAATTATTATCCCTAAGTCTCAATTTTAGAAACATTTCTTAAATTTTAAAACGCTTTTAACCACTATTAAATCATCAGATTGTATGCTGTACTGGGTTTCAGTAGCATATGGGATACTTGGTACAATAAAACAATAATAAGGCACAGTACACGTCCAATCAGTTTGGCGTCCGCCATATTAATGATCATGTGACTAACCGTGACTTGATATTTATTTATCACACGTGCGCCCAGATTTTGTATCAGTATACTACAAATGTAATTTATAGTTAATTAGTCTTTAAAAGCGTTTTAATAAATTAAGAGTTGTTTCAGAATCTGGACGTAAGATTTTTTTTTATAGTATTTAGAATGATATTATTATTTCAATAACTTATGAGGGCGTCATAATGCGTACACGTGCCAACGTTCACACACTAGCATTCATTGTAAATACACTTTTAGTGCCTTTTTCTATCAACTTCAAACATTAATTTATTTACTAATATAAATGATTTCATTGTGCAGTGAACGGGACGTTGGCACGGCGTCGTCGTCTCTATGAAATCTTCCACCCTAGTAATAATTAGTATAAAAATATTCAAATTGTTATAGGAAAAACCACTGATTCAATACTTTATGTAAACATGATCAGGGATATTTTTTAAAAACCCATTAATACATTTCTTGTATAATAAATTAAATAAATTAAGACATTATTGCCGAGGTTTTATTGTGATTATTTTATATTAAGCGAAAATGTTTTATTCAACTTATACATACGATTTCATTATTCATGTATTAAAACCCAGTCTTGTATAGATCTAGTTAATTGATTTTTATTATAGAAAACAGATTTAATTATTTAAAATTAAGTACAGAAATTGTCTCAAAAGTAACGAAAAATCTCTTGAAATGTTTTAATGTTTTACATCTGTTCATATCACTAAGTTTGTAAATAAATTGACAAAGATTCTTTTATAGGTATCATTGGTACGGACATACTGTATTTCAAAAATAAATATATTAATATAAAAAAGCAATATTACTTTTTAGTAAGAAGTACTTTTGCAATAATGTCAAAATTTTTATAATTGAGTCTGGATCTCACACCACAAAATTAAAAACTCTCACAAAGATTTTTTAACACTTTTATGAATTTAATAGAAATAAATTTGTTATAATTTATTTAATTGTAAATAAATAGGCTATTTGAGCGTATGTATTATTATTATCTATTTAATATTATAAATTTTCTTTAATCATTAAAATGGACATAAAATAGTTATTAAGCGTAAGAAATATTATAATTGATATCTGAACAATATCTGTATTTATTTTAGCATATCATTATACCTTATGTAATTTAAAAAGAAAGTCAAATAAATTTTTCATGCCACTGACTTCTGTTTTTAATTACCATCAATTGTCTTGATTGCCCCATTATTTTACTTTTGGAACAGGAAAATATACAGGTTTTTTGGTGGCCTACCAAAACCGTCCTACCGTCCTTACGATTGCCCGAACTGGGTCATGACCCATGTACACAAGTGGAAAGACCGTCATAGTGAATCGCTTTAGCCTGCCGCGTTTCGGGATCATCTCGTGTATATCCAGTAGCTCATATATCTAGAGACCTTCAGTCGTGGTATACGAGGGCCGACGACGATGTAGAGTATGAATGGATTTTCATACTTTGATAGTTGCTTTCGTTTTTGGACTACACTGTACTTACCATCAGGTGCACTGCAGTCACTATGTCGAGCCAGTGTAGAAACAATTGTTAAAACTAAAAAAGATAGAGAAACGCTGGGTTGGATTTAAAATAAGAAGAAACAGTGTATATTATATTCCTAGCTTGGAAAACCATATTTGGATAGGATTAATTTGGCTAATATGTTTAATCAAAACTTAAAGATATTATATGATGCTTAAATAAAACAATCAATCATTCTTTAATATAATTATTTCAATTATTTGAATCGAAATAGCTTTTTAATTATAACAATACAATAAATTTATTGTTTTAGCGCCACCTACTGTGTATTATTGAAACTAAGTACTGTAAAACATTTCTTCCATTTTACGTATCAAACAGTAATAGACAACAATCGCCAATAGATGGCGCTATTCATATTTTCTGTAGTGACTTGATAAAGAAATACCGTATCTTATGCTAAGAAAAGTGTAGTTCAAAAACTCCAACGACTGCTAAAGGATGAGAATTAATTAATTGTCGCCGTTGTTTGATCAACCTATAATGTCGGATTACAAAAGACACCAAGTCGAAGCAAGCTCGGGTCTTGAAATTTTTCTTACTCGATCCCCTCTAGTTTTTGTACCCTTATATCTTAATTATATGGATTAATCCTGCAAGAAAATGCTTACAGCACAATTTGTATTGTGAAGAATTTTGTTCTCAACAACTTTTGTACAAATGTAAATATCATTCATCGTATAGAGAGGAAGATATTCGTAAAAATAGAAATATCATGACTCTTGACCTTGAATAGCTTATATGTGATAACGGTATCCTTTTTGAGGTGGTATGGCGATTGCACGAACTAGCTCGTGACTACAGTAGCCAAGTGCATAGACCGTCATAGTGACTCACCCGTCGTGTTTCGGGATCAGCTTATGCACGTCCAGTAACTTTCAGTCGTGTTATGCTTAGTCTGGCCATAAATACTGTTACAATAAAAAATAAACAAAATATTTCTTTTAAATTTGGAAACTGTCATTTTTATAGGATTATTCGTTCTGTTTTCTTATTTTCGCGCCAAGTTATTGTTAAATATTTTGGAATATTTAAATGGAATGGGGTAATAAAGAGAACCGAATCGCAGTGATTGCATTGTAAAAATAATGAGTAGTATATCCTCACACTATAACCCTTACGGGGTGAGTAGGGATTTATAAGTGGTTGTAACCACTTTGCGGCTATATGTCATGTCCAACGTAACCAGGAAGGTCACAGAATGATCGTAGGTTCGAAATCCATCACGTGTCTATGGGTTTTTCCAGATAACGTACTGATTTGGACACCACATTTTCACCGGTAAAGGAACAAAGGTAAGGAAGGTAAACCGCATGACATCTGATAGAAATATCATGTTTTCCATATAATCCTCTTCTTTATTCTTTTTTTTTTTTTATTTGTTACTATAAAGGCAACCGGCATTCTATAGCAAGAGACGAAAACCCAGGTGTTTAGGGGCTTCGTGAAGACCGGGAAATCCTTTCGAGGATTTCTCTTGGCGTAAAAAATGAAGACTTCATAGTCTTTAAGACAGTACTACCTAGTTAGACCTAAAGGCTGATCAAACATTATTAATCTAGCAAACAGATATCAAAATATCAATAAACTCACAATAGCATGACGAGTTTGTTTGTAGACAGATAATAAATAAACGGACGAATGTGAGAGCGAGCGACGCTGTGCGATTAGGCGATACCTTGTAATAACATAGAGTTGCTCAAATTCATATACGACTTTATAATCATTGCCGTACAACAAAGTGGACACCAAATTAAAGCGATTATATATGACGGCTCTATTCTCAATTATCGTAAGCGAAACCCGCCTACAGGCAAGCCCTCACCATACAAACTGTACTATATAAAGGTTGCAAGTACTCTAAGGTACTCTAAGTCAATCATTGGATCGGCAGCGGTTGGCCGGTGCACGTTCTGCAAAGTAATTGTTTACAGTGTTCACTTTATATGACTTTTTTGTTAAATTACAATAGTTAATTACAGTATTATAATATATTATATATAATAGTAGGTTAGTACAGACTTTATAATCGTTTTGGAGCAGATAGGTTTCGGTCCTGTATTGTATATTATTTTTCACAAATAACGAATTTTTCTTTATATTGGAATGTAATGCTATTTACTGACACAAAATTGAAGATTCTGAGTTCCATAACGACTATTATATCATTTTGTAAAAAATTCATAATACTCCGCACAATACGGGGACCACGACCCAGGCGCTTTAATCTAGAAGTGACAAACGAACGTATCACCCGGCGTAGACACTAAACAACATATCTAGAAATATAAGCCAATATCTCCTTAAAAAATCTGTGGTTTTGACGTTTTAAAAGTTATGTATTAATATTATAGTTATTTTAATAATTTATATAGCTACAGTCAATACAAAGCATGTACATAGATCAGCCGTAACACACCTGTTCGATGAAGGACCAAATTATAACCCAAAAATCTCCTCCAGAGATCATTTCTATCATCCAAGACCAGTTCGAGAAGTGATTGAGTTAAAGAAGCATAAAACTTGATTTGTGTCACCAAGTCGAAACGTTGGCGCAATTAAAACTAAGCTCATACGCGCATAAGTCCCGTTAAAGTATGTATAAAAGAAAGTGATTTACAGCTCTATGTGTATCTTTACAGTTGAGTTCATTCGAGCTATCTCAGCGGCTACACGCAAAAGCCGCTTGGCTTTCGACTGATATACTCGCGTCTGCTATCCTTCAAAGGGCTCAGTACCTTGTGTTGTGAAATATGTTACTCTCTGACATATTTTATTGCGTAATTTTGACGGTAAGTCGCTTTTGTGTACTTTATTTCGTCAAATTGTTTCGCGTTCTTTTTATTTTATATCATGTGTAAGCGTTTTGATAACGGCGATCAGATGCACTACTGGTCACGTCGGGCACAATATATAAGCGTAAAAATGATAGTCATTCATGTATCTCTGCTCACACCGAAAAGGGTATAACGTAATGATATATTACTATTGAATCTCTAAAAATTATGGTCACACTTCTGGTTGAAGGCAACCTAATGGAAAGCCTTATGAAAGTAAGGACTTCGAAGCAAAAATCATGAAATTAAAAAATATATAGAACACTAATCAAGACCAAAATGCACGGATTAATGAATGTAAAGTAACATATTTTTTATATTTCGTAAACGCATTTGATCGTCTTATCTTACTGTATTATTGAATTCTGTAATATTACTTAAAAAAGAAAGGTCATAATACAATCAAAGTCGAGAGATCACAACGCGTCAACTTGTAACAGATAGTTGAATCTTCATGTTCTGCTTAAAAACATATTTTTTGTGGCCGTATGGGCGTTTTTTTTTAATTTTCTTATTCTAGATCAAAAATACAAATCCCCTTAGACTCCTATTTGTGGTGGTAGGGTGATAACCCAAACTGGGTCATGATCACAATACATGAATGTAAAGACCGTCATAGTGACTCGCTTCGGCCTGTCGCGTTTCAGGATCAGCTTGTGCATATCCAGTAGCTCATATACCTAGAGACCTTCAGTCGTGGTATATGTGGGCCGACATGACGATGGAGACTCTATAGGTCGTCCTTTGATAGTCGCTTTCGTTTTTGGACTAAACCATATTTACCATCAGGTTCAGATAGTCACTTTGTCGATCCAGTGTAAAAAAAAAGACAATCCCGTGGGAATTTCCAATTTCCGCTTGCGCTTTGAAAATTTCCGTTTGTTTTTTCTTTTTCGTTAATCTTTTTTGTGAATACTTTTTGACTTTTATATGTATTTTCTTTATGTATTATTTCGTTAATTTCACGTTACTGTGTATACATGTATAAAAATATAATATATCTATGAAAGTTCCATCAAAACCGGCTTACCATTTTTACGTGATGTACGTACAAACAAATACTTCACTATTTTATAATATTGACTGATGATCATTTAAATGATAAAGCTATGTTAATTCCACGAAGAAAAATCCGTCAAATGTCAGTTATGACATTTTGATTCCCTCCAATGGTGTCTCAAACTGAGAAAGTGTATTTTTCACTTTCATTCTTCTAACAAACTGGTTTTAGGCGTGATCTACGGTAAAGAATTGCATTTATAAGTGACATACTTTATAATAACTTTTATGTATGTTTTTCGCACAGTTACCATTAACTATGAGATTAGAAATTCAACTAGACATAAATAATATGGAGAAATCCACATGTTACTTAAAACTTCCTGTGCGGCAATCGTTTCTGGTAATGTTGACCACGACGCACAAGCGTAAAGCATCGAAAATAGTAATAAAGTCACCCAATGCATAAATTCACTGGCTGGGGACTCTATGCCCCTCTCGCCCGGTGAATTCTAAATGACCCCACAGGCTTAAACATTTCGTCTTGTTAAAAAATGGTACCTTTTTGAGCCCGACAGTAATATTTGCCCCGCTTCGAAAGATCCGAGGCTGTTGTCACACTATATAAAACACAATAAAATTTCTGATTAAATGAACCGAGAAACTGATCAGTATTAATAAACAGCAAGGCAAAATGAACTCGCATTACACAGTGTACCCAACTGTGGCATTTTCACTTATCGAAAGTGACAATTTAGCCTCACTTTATTTTCCACCAGTCTCAGCCCACAGCTTTGTTTATAGCAGCAATAAAGGAATACCCTTAAAGACTTTGACTATGTTTTGCATTTGCTCAAGAAATTAAATACGAATTATATTTTATTAAGTTCAAAGTATCAAGTTCAAGTTCCGGAGATAGACATTAATGTATCTCTGCTCCCCCCGCAAAGGATATAGCGTGACGATATGTTATTTTCTTAAAACATATTTGCAGTTGGCAAACTAATCGTGACTTATGTTGATGTATGGTACCCAATTTTCCAAAGGAAAAATTAAGTTTTTTTCCCTCAATTCAGGTTATCTTTTAATTAGAGCAATTTTCAATGCTTTTCTAGTTTATGTGCAAGTAACTCTTCATCTACGCGCCAACGCGAATGTTTGTAGGTTCGAATTCCGGCACGTACTTCTGGATTTTTCTAGATTACGTATGGATTTAGTGCCCACATGTTCACCAAGGAAGGAAAAAATCGCAAGCAAAGCCGCATAGCAACTAATAGAAATGTTACGTGTACTAGTGGTGTTAAAAAGGCGATCAGCTGCGCTACTGGTCATGTTGGGCACGACTTGTAAGAGCAACTTGGATACAGCCACTAAATGTCAAATAAAGTAAATCTTTGCTCACCCTGAAAGGAATATAGCAAGCCGATATATTATTATTTTTATTAATTTGTCTCGTTTAACGCGCAACATGCAGAACCTACTGAAAAAAAATCACATAAATATTGATAATTAATACACTGGATTGACTGTATTACTTGTTTATAATATTAAAACTGATATGATATATTATTGTATTTGAATAAATATATTAAGTGGAGTTTAACGGCAGAATAGAATAGTGCCTCCCTCTTCATCATACTGAGGTGTCGTAAGAGCCGACTGTGGCATACAGCATGCACGCAGATTGCTAGCATCTAAGCTGCTCCATGCACCTTGCAGATGGCTAGCATCTAAGCTGCTCCATGCACCTTGCAGATGGCTAGCATCTAAGCTGCTCCATGCACCTTGCAGATGGCTAGCATCTAAGCTGCTCCATGCACCTTGCAGATGGCTAGCATCTAAGCTGCTCCATGCACCTTGCAGATGGCTAGCATCTAAGCTGCTCCATGCACCTTGCAGATGGCTAGCATCTAAGCTGCTCCATGCACCTTGCAGATGGCTAGCATCTAAGCTGCTCCATGCACCTTCTCTGCACATATTGTACAAGCGTGCTGGGTGCCATGTCCATACTCGTTCCCAGTGATTCTGCAAAAATATTGGGAAAGGGAAGAGAGACCTTTGCTGTGTAGTGGGACGAAACTGGCTAATAATAATAAAATATATTATTTTCTTTTGCCCATGTGATCTACTTTTGTGAGATTGTGGTCACACTGGACAGTCATTTGATATAAAGTAATCTACTTTGTACGTAACAAGATACGTGAAAATAGAAAATGAGGTATAAGTTTCATAGATAATGGAAAGTTGACGTAGATTCAGATTACATTGACCGGGCAGTACACTTGAGGAATTCTGCTGCCCAGTGTGGCGGATGCGGCGCTTGTGTATCCTACACGCCGTCTTATAGAGAGGTGTTGAAGGTTGAGCTCTTTAAACACACCTCTCCAGAGGTCCTTCTCTGGTGAGGTGTTTAGGCACCCATCTAAAAGGCTATTTTCTCACAAGGTCGTTGGAGGCATACGGATCCGTAGGCCCGGCCTGCAGCGATTTAAGAGTCACCCCGAGGGTTTTCATAGGGATTCATAGTGACTCTGATGATCCTACACAGTTTATTCCTTGTAATTAATTTGCAGTAAATAATTTACAGTAATTTTCCCTTGGAATTCAGGATTCATCAAAGACACGGAATTAAGAAATACGTAATATAATAAATAAGTACAAAGCGCATGAATAAAAGTGAAGAAACATATTTTCTCTTATAAATATTAAAACGGGTCTTCTGCGCGAATTTTAATCAGTTTGCCGTTTGTTTAGGGTCTGCTGGTTACCATGGCCTGTGTAACGAGGTCAAAATGTCAAGAAATAATTAAAATCAAGTAAAATTTGCGCATAAGACCAGTTTAAGTATTTATAATGAATATAAAACGTAAATGGTTAATATTTGTTACATTTTCTCTTTGAGTCAGCTTCTTTGTGTCCATATTGTTCTGTCGAGTTTTTTTTTATTTAGTTCTGCAGCATTTCTTGATAGAAGCACATCACTGAATCTGCTAAATGTAATTGAAATCACAAGTCACGATGCATCAGCTCGCTCGAGGAAATACATTGCTCTATTAAAGACTATTTTACTAGCTTAACTTTTGACGCGTTTTTGGTTTCTTTAGTTCCTAAATCTATAATTCAGGCTTGCAAATTTATGTTGTAATGAAGTAATAATAGAAACGCTTGCTCCGACTATCGATTGTTTTTCTTAACTGTTGATTTTTTTTTTCTATTTATTTAAGGGACTTTTGTGCCTCGGCATATGCCAGCCCCATCGTATCCTAAACATGCACTACTAGCATTTATTTCTGGTGGGGAGCCATCAGCCTGAACAACTCCTTTGCTTCGGCTGAGTAAGGTCTTGCTAAAATTTCGCAGAACATGCCTACATCAAATTTGTTCAGGCTAAAGGCTCCCATCAGAGAACAGCAGACTGAGATCGGACACACTCCATCACCAAATGTTGTACGTCATCTACTTTCTTACACGTGCTGCAGTTCGGTGACTCCACAAGCTTCATCAGAAGTTTAAATTTGCCTGATGGAGTTGATATTTGAAGTCGTTTTTTGGGCTGCACCATGGTTGACATCACGCTTGGTGCATCCATTATCTTGAATCGGGATAAAAATCCGTCCTTTTTACTAAATACTTTTATGTATATTTCGTAATTCCATGAGTATACGCAACAATAGCTTTCATGCAATAACGCATTTGGTAAACGGTAAGAAAATGACCCTAGAGAATTAAAATTAACATAGCGAAAGTCCTACGTGACCGGAGTTTCAAACTACTTTTATTATTTAATTTAGTGTCATGTGTAAGTAGAAATTATTCTAGAAATACCACACGCGCTGGGCAGGCCTAGGGGAGGGTGGCCAAGACAGGTCCCACACTCTGGTCGCCAAATTCTAAGGGTAGCAGACGAGTACATCATCCAGCATACCCACTGAATAACATATTTAAAAAAGTGGACCAACTTCACCATAAGAAATAGACTGAAAATTAACTTAAAATTCTCATAAGATATCGAAATAATAATGAAGCCTATTGATTCCACATTCTATTTTCACTATCCAAAGGTCTGATAGTATTATTAGTAATAATTTATTATTTTATTTTAATACATAATAGGGCACCCAACAGGGGTGACACTGTGTAAGAAAACATAAAAGCCATTGTACACAAAATATAACATATAAATGCCCCACAATTAGATCATCATTGATTCTGGACATGCGTAATTGTTATTTTGTTATATTCATTTAATAATAATAACAATATACAGTCCCACTATATCTATTGAGGGATTAGCAGAGATACACTAGTGGCTGTATACACTTTGCGCATATATCTCCTACCCAACGCGACCAGTGGCGCAGCTGATCGCCGTTCTCACAGCACTAGTACACATGACATTTCTATTAGATGGCATGCGAGTTTCCTCAAGATTTTTTCCTTAACCGTAATCCATATATAATCTAGAAAACCCCAGAGGTACGAGCCGGATTACGAACCCCGTTCCACTCGCGTTGCAGTGCATGGATTATTTAGCCACCGAACCCTTAATTAAATCAATTCATTATATAATAATAATTTTATTTTGTTTCAGATAACTGTAACAGCAACATGTGTAGGAGCAGAGAAACAGGAGAAAGAAGTATCACAGAAGAAATATTACCGCATTCGTAAAAGAGATGCTACGATGCTAATAGATAATTTTCCGATAGAGGCAGTTTATCAGAAACCAAAAGTAATTTACAGAAAGGTATCCGGTATATCAAAGCATAGATATGGACCCAAAAGACCAAAATACGGACCACCTAGGCCAAAATATAGACCATCAAAAGTTACTAGGAAACCGGGTAAGGGTTTCGGGGGTAAAAATGCAAGTCCCAAATATAGACCAACCACACATAAAAAACGCCCTGTAAAATCTAAGTATGCTATACCAAAGCGTTCAAAACCAGGCTACGGGCCTCCACATCAAGCTCCTGCATTTCCAGCTTCTGGAGGATTTGCGGAACCGCCTGCAAATTTCGAAGACTTCAAAAAACCTCCTAATGGAGAACCGCCTATAGATTCCTATAGAGCTCCTTTGAAAACGACTTGGCATGACTTTCCAATTCAACAGACTAATAACCCGACAAAATATTTTGAAAATGAAGATGTCGCAGACGTCAATAGTGAATACCATTCATGGAAAAACTTGCAACATGAGCAGAATGTCGACAATGCAAAATCTCATTCGAAAAAGCATTTCGAATTCACGAAACCTGACTCTGAGCGTGAACCCTACGTAACTTTAGTGACTCCGGATGACAATGAACAAAATTTAAATTCATATTCTGATATATACACGTACAGAGAGAAACAAAAACAAAAGAAAGAGAAGGCGAAGATGCCATTTTATCCGGAGAATCTGAAATTCGTAAACAAACCTTGGAAGCCGCAAAAACCGGATTTGGACGAGGAAATAATCGTTGGAGGTCAATATGCCGAACCTCCAGCTAGGTACATACCTAAATATAAATCCGATCCATCAGCGGCTGATGATGATCTATCGTATCACCAAAGCTATATAGATTCGGAAATACCATCATCGGCAACTACATCACCTTACGTCAACTATAAGAATAGTAATGTAGCCTTTAGTCCACAGAACTTGAATGATGCTTTTAGCATAGTAGACTGAATGACAATTAATTGTATAGCTTAAAACTCAGAAAAAACAAAGTTATAATGAAGTAAGTGGTTATAAATTAGGATATAACGTAATTAATGCAGTCTAAAATCTCTGATAAATCAAAAATAATTGAACTTACGAATTGGACCATCAAATTACAAGAAAATACGGGATTTTAATTATAAATTCTAGAAACTTTCTCTTTACCTGGACTCTCATCTAATATGCATTTAACTTTTGATAATTAAATAATTTTATTCATAATATAATTTAAACGTTCAATTAAGTAGGATTTCACAATAAAGACAATTCCTTTATATAATATTCACATAATTTAGTTAATTTCGTTGTTATTGAAGCAGACACAAATTAAAATTCTCATTTTATAACTTAAGCTCGGCTTTATTAAATTTCAAAACATTTTTAAACAGTAACGAATCATAAAAATATCAATTAATAATTCATTAATGCATAAAAGCATTTTTAAATTTAAAAAGCTTTTCTGAAACTGGATTTAAGATTGTTTAAATATGTGTACTGCTTCTATTACTTTATTGGGTTTTTATACAGATTTTTTAGTTAATCTTTAACTTCCAAGTGTTACAACACGTAGAGCGGATTACACCAGCAAATTAAATATATATTATACTTATATAAAGCTCTATTTAACGTTAAAATGTACTTATTGATTTGCTCGGAAAATTATCCAGTTTTAAAAATTTAAATTATCTTTGAGGTGGAATTAAATAACGTTTTATACAAGTCTAAAGTCGATTTAATTTATTAATCCAAGTCCAAGTATTTAAAAAATTATTTTGTAAAGTCATTTTTAAGAATCACAGAAAATGTATAAGTATTTGGTTAGGAGCTAGTGAGACAGAATTACATAACGCGAATATATTTATCTTGTTTAAGGTAAGACTTGTTTTGTTTATGTTAAAATAAGTTTAATTAAATTATTTTATATAAAAGCTATCTTTTATTTAACTCATTAACAAACAACTAATCCTATCACCGCTCATTTAAATACATTAGCAACGCAAATTAATTTCCCTCCAACTCTATCTGGGTAGGCATAAAATTGACAATTAATTTATTATATTTTTTTATTATATCCAAAATAAGATTTTATAAGTATTAAAAATATATAGTAGGTTTGGAAACCCTGTCCGACCTGAAAGGAACATATTAGTAACACGATAACACTGCCAAAATACATCCTAAATATATTATTTATGAACATTAAAAAGTTATTGCTATACCAAATTTAAGAAATTGAATTATTTTATATGCGATCTAAGCTCTGATTACTTAAGATACTTAGTTTAAAGAATAATGAAAAGATTTTATTGATAAACGGTGCTCAAGTCCAAGGAGCTTGACCTATTAGACATTATGACCTACTAGCATATCATTTTCTTTTCTTATTTCTCTATGGAGCTGCAAAAAGGTTATAGAAATAAAACATTGTATAAAAATGATCACTATATTAACAAGAAGCTTAAATGAATTATATCAAAATCTTAAATGACTGAAGGTCTTAACATTTATTCACAAAACTAAAGTAAAGCAATACATTCTAAAAATACACAGTTGTTTCATTATCCACACATTCTTGAGCACATTGAACGAATTATCTCAACCAATTATAACAATAGAATCTACTTTAACAAGGAGTTGCATGAACTTTTCCAAAGGCTGGAACTTATTGATAGAAAATCTTTGTATAATGGGGAAAACAAAATCACCGTATATAACTGATGAAGTTATAGTCACATTGGAGCTGATAGGTTTCATTTCTAATTATATCGACAATAGCATCGATAAAATATATAATTTTGAACAAAAAAAACAGCTTTTTTTAAGATATGGGAATTTAATGTCATTCGCCGACACATAACTGATGATATTCGGTTCCAATATTACTATAATCTCGTGGCGTAAAAAACGTAATACACCGTGACATTAGTCGTTCTGGAACAAATAAACATCATGTCCATGTTGGCAAATGACCTTAAATTCTAATGTTCACAAAAAAAAAATGTTTTTTGAAATGAAATTTATCACCCATTATAACACTCATACACCTTGTGAGATTGTGTGACCTTTCATTTTCAGCATTACATAATATTATTAATAAACAATGGGATGATAATTATTCGTAAACAAACTTCTTTTTTAAAAACGTCATACAGGATTATGGGCCTTTTCTTTCGAAAAATTTAACATAATCGTAAACTACAAAAGGTTTAAATAACAAATATAAAGAATAAGACACACTTGTATCATTAACTGTATTGTTACAAGTAGCCAGTTAGATGTATCATACTAAAGCAGTCAGATCAGTCCGCAGAATATAATGTAAACTCGCCTCAAATGATACATTGAACCTTAATGCAGTGTTTTTCAAAGTTTAGATCGTGACCCTGTACATGGTCGCAAAGTTTCGACAAAGTTACAAATATATTTAACCAATACGGATTTGAAATAATATTAGATATAGATTAGAAATGGCAGGAGATAGTGACTGAAAAATATTTCTGTAAACTAAGAGAATTGTTTTTGAAAATGATGGATAAAAAAATAGTATACACCCACTTTCAGAAATAGTTCTTAAATTTGAAGACGTTTTTAAAAACGATTGAATCTTAAAATTTGTGAATTCATTAATTAATGTGTCTTAAAATTTTATAAAAGCTTCTAAAATTAATTAATGTTACAAGTTTGTCTTCAGCCTAAAGCATCCAAACAAGAATCAAACAAAACAAATACGGAGTCACATCACCAATTAATATAACTATTTTTGAAAGCAACATTTTATTGCATTCCCATATTTGTGTTAACCTTAGAAAGCTGTTTTTAAAAGTGTCCGTTTAATACAATAAATTAAAAAGCGGTTTTATTCGAGATATATTTCCGACATTTTAAAACATGCATATTTGCGTAGGCTTTGTTTTTACAGATAGTAGAACGGTTGCTCAAGCTAGGTCGTGAACTCGTGACCACATTACACAAGTCTAAAGACCGTCACACTGTCTCGCTTCGACCTATCGCGTTCTGAGATCAGCTTGTGTACGTCCAGTTGTCAATACACCTGGATATCTACCGCCGTGGTAAATACGGGCCGATATGACTACTTATGGATTGGGTGGCAACGCAAAGGCACCGCTATGAGTACGAACCTCGATTTGGGCGGCCAGCCAGAGAAAGAACTTAACGGTGATCTACTAGCGTTTTGGAAGCTGCTACTTTGAGAAAAAACGCCGAAAGAAACTCAGGATTACGTCAGAGTGGGTCGAGGGGCCTATTCATACAAATATATACATCGCGGCTTGGCAGCGGTTGTCACATTCAAAACCGTACCTTAACATTTAAAAACTATTATATCCGTTGTGTCTTTAAGTACCCATCATCGTCCCGTCTTAGATTCTCTTACAGCGAGTGCATTTTCATCAGTAACATGCTTCTTCCTCCTGGCGTTGCCACAGGCTGCCCTGGCGGCTTCGCAAGCAGCATGTGCCGCCTGCTTTGTAGCGGAACACTCCGCGCAGGCGCATTGCAGTTTGTGCTGCAGATGAGCTAATCGAGCCCTGGCTTCAGACAAGTTGTGGCATTTCTCCTGGAGACCGAACTTCGTTTTCTCTAGTACGCAGTTTGCCGACTTCTCCAGTTGAGCAGCAAGTTGCGCCGCTTGCATCAGCAGTTTACGCTGCAAAAGATATAATAAATTCATAATTACAATACTATAATGTAGGAAATTGATACATCATTTGGATTAACAAATACATTATTAAAATATTTTTTCTGAACACACACAGCTCAAGTTTAAAAAAAAAAAAATATAAACCGAGGCATGGGTATGTCAGAAGCAGCATGAAAGTAGAATGAATGCAGTGGAAATGTAATATCATCGTTCTATATGTGATGTAACGCCTGTGGATCGCGTTAGGAACAAGGAGATACGTAGAATGGTTGGTTTGAAATATAGCGTCATCGATAGCATACATAAAAGTATGTTTTAATGATGTGGGTACGTGGAGAGGATGAAACATGGAAGTAAGACGAAACAGATATGAATGTCAGTGGAACTGAGAGCCGAGACCGACCAAGACTTACGGACACAGAGCAAATAAAGAAAGTTCAAATGAAGAGTAATGTCAAAATTTCGCTTAATTGGCGAGAGTGCGTGGGTGGTTAATGAATGTTAAGGAAGCGAAAGAAATTTGCAAAAATAGATAGAAGTGTCGTTACATTTTCGCTGCCTACCCTAAGAAAGTTTCAGCGTGAAGATAAACATACAGTTAGACCATCTGACATAAAAAAAAACAAATATTTAAAATGTATCACCAGGACGGATTTACTATCCCGTTCCCACGGGAAACTTGAGTCCCACTAGGCCTATCCCACCTCCACAGCCACAGATAGAGGATCGTCTTTAACAAACGAATGTGTTTATTCCTTACTTGTGCTGTAGCTTGCTGGGCTGCTTGCACGGCTGAGTTTACAGCCCCTTGCTGTTGATGCACCGCCGCTGTGTTCTCAGCAACGACCGCTTCAGCTTCTTTTACTTCTTGTTGCAGCTGCTCCACCACAGCCTGCTTTCCGGCTAATGCTGCTTCCGCTGCTTTAGCCGCTTGAAGTGCTTTTTCTGCCAGTTGCGTTTTGACCTGAGCGATTTATTTAAATACGTCAAAACAATTTCAAACTTTACTACGCAATCTACGATCTTGAAAGCATGATAAAGATCCCGCCCAGTTTAGTTATGAAGATCTTTCCAGGTCAACCAATGCGCGACATTTCGAAAAAAAAAAACGTATAATGATATATCAAAATCTTCATAGTAATGACTAAGTTTTAAAGTTTTCTATATACCTTTTATCTATACGTATAAAAATACTTGTATTGCCTGTTATACTATCGTAATACCTAAAATACTAAAGATAGAAACATGAAATTTTGACATGAGATTCTTTTTATGACAAAGATAGGAACTATCAATTTTTCGATATTAAACTCCTTATTTTTGATTGAAGAAAATCCTCATGCGGCTGTCCCGGCAGCGACTTACACAGACTAAAAACCCCAAGGTGATTACTTCTGCGTATCGACGGGAACTGAGGTACATGTAATCAATTCTCCAGTCCTGCCGCTTAATTCGCCCTAGTCTACAGGGGTTAAAATAGACATTGAAAGTCAGTTTGGAAATCTGTCAATTTAGAAATAAGCACTGTTAAATGTAATATATAGCTTTTAAGTTAAATATAAAAAGATATGTATTTCAACGTTTTCCGAAAATCAACTCCGCAATGAGTAAAATAATTAATTTTAGCATGTACCTACCCACTACAGTTAATTATAATTATGTAATTCAAAACTTTTTTCAATAAATGTTATTATTAAAATAAGCAATATAGGTATCCAATGTGTTGCTATAAACAAAAGTTTAGGAGTATTTAAAGCTCAAAAGCATTGTCATTTATCATAAAGAATTTCTTGTTCTATTGAATTCGTTTCTATAACTCCTATATCTATATGTTTTAAATGATGACTTACCATATGCGCAGCCTGCGCTCCTGCTGCATTCTGAGCAGCCTGCGCTGCTTTCGCTTCTGCCGCAGCTTTCTGCGCTATACTAGTCGCGCACTTCCCTTTACAGTCTCTCGGTGACTCTCTTGACTTCTGTTCCTTCTTCCCCTGAAACTGCAACGGTCCCTTCTCTATTCTCTTCTCTGGGAACCCCCAAACTACCGCCGTCAGCAATACTAACACTAATAGTCTCATTTATGTTCACTTTGACAACCTCTGAGTGTTATACGACAATTCATAACTGCTCTTTCATATTTTAGTGACTACATATGTTTATATTTTATATCATAGAATGGTGGATATGAAATATTCTGTCACGATTTGTACAAACAAATCACGATCTGTAAAAGTGACAGTAATTGACATTGATAGTTCTAAATTTAGAAAAATAACTACGCTTCTTTCAGTGTCCAGCTTTGCAGAAGTTTTGCTTTGATAAAACAAAATCACGTCTTATGTTATATATTATTGTATAAGTATTACTATAAATAAGCTCACACATTTTGCTTCTTGTGAAAACGTCATATAATTCAAAGCCTCAATTATTTACAAGTCTTTGCAGTGCAACGTACAATTATTACTTTTTATCAATTACTCGGTTAGAAATATTACAGAAGTTTAAGAAAGTACCTGTAATAAGCAGAATAGATTAAAGTGGCAATGGTAAGCTTAGCTTTAGAATATTTAATCCTTGCTTGGAAATCCTGCGTAAGGTAGGAGTAATTTTTGTAACAGAAATGGCGTATCAGTTGATGCATAAAAAAAAACGTAAATGAGCAAAATTTCAAAGCGCTATAACGGCGTTTCGATACATTTTTGATTTTTACAAATCGGAATATACGGGAAGTGTGGCTTATGTACCTTCCAATTTATTTTAAATTCGACTGTGAAATATGCAATATTTCATTTAATTCAGAAATAAATCCTGTAAAAATTAAAATAAATAGATTATAACACAATATGCTCCTTTCTAATAATTGCTGGCATATTGCGAAAAAATTAACAGAATTTAAAATAGTGACATCCAAATCTGTCATAAAACATCATGGAGTAAGTTTTGTGCAAATCATTAGGAGATTAAAAGAAACGAAATTATGTGTATTCATGTCTATTTGTGATATGCTTTACTGTGGTACCAAAATCGGTATATGAACCGATATTTTATACAACACAATATAAGAAGCGAAAGGACAATTTATTTGATTTCGAAGGTGTGTACATAAAAGTCATCTGGTCCAGGATTTTGACAGGTATATAATGGGTGTTTGATAGTTTTTCGTATTTTTAAAACTTCCTGCAATTGTTGATCCATATAATTTGCCTTGACAGTTTATCTATGATGAAATCATTTAACACCTTGGATTACACTTTCTTTTTTTGGTCGGCTGACTTGAACTGAACCTTATAGATGAAATATTTTTGGATTAATTATGCATATCTCAACTATAACTTTCTCTAAAAATTAAAATAAGGAACTCTATACTTTTATCTATAATCTCAGATCATAGACTAAATTTCTTATTTAGGAAGTAAATGTCGCTCGATTTCGAACTTCAGCTATTTAGTTGTTAATTTTTTGTGGGTATTTATTACAAATTTTAAGAATTTAATTTGAGTCTTAAAACATAGGTCCGCCAGATATCAGAAATAGCTTAATATATGATCATGAATTCTCAGAAATTATATTATAGAACCAAAAGTAGTCGATATTCACGGAATGTTTTCTATATATTAAGGGGCCAAACTAATCTGGTAAGTATTAATTTACGTCTAGCAACAGAATAATAATACGAATTATGAAAACAATGAAAGAGATTTGTAAAGAGATAGCCTTAAGTTTGGGTAGTTTCACTTCTTTTTCCTCTTTAAACCTTCAAATTCGTATAGTTGGATGAAAGAAATATATAGTAATGTTAAAAATTGCAGGGTGATAAAGCAGCGTAGCTGCTTCATCAGATTCAAAAGAAAGACGAGGTGGCCAGCAGTCTAGAGCTTCTGAAAGATGATTTGCCTCTCGTTGTATGCTCTGATTGCCTCCGCTACGATCTTAGCGTGTGTGCCTGTCTGCTACCGCCAACTCGAGATACAGAAGTTCTTCAGTTGCATAAAGAAGTAAATTAAACATGATAATCTGTATGACCTGCTTTACTGCGCTGATAGCAGCTGGATGCATCACATGCGGCCCCATAGTACTCGATGCATATTGGCCATGCAAGAAATGCAAAAAGGAATCAGGGCCGGTATGCAAGAGTCCAAACTGCCCTAAAAAATCGTGTGGAAGATAAAGAGAGAAAGGTCCAATAAAATGATGCCATATTCTGTTTTGTTAATATTTTTTGTAGCTTCAAGTTGTGATGTCCAAGTATTCAAGTGTTAATATGCTAAATATATTTTAATTAATAAAACCTATTCAATATTATGAGGTGAATACTCTTTTACTTCACCTACAAGTACTTAGCATCGTGCTAATTTTAGGATAGGATAGGATAGATTGAGTACTTAACTATTTTAGTGTACACGGGCGAGAAGTGCATAGAAGGCTGCAGGTACAGAACACAATAATTCTATAAAAAGAAAGCGCAGCATTCGAAGCAAATGACTGGAGGAAATTCGAATCCCATTTTTTTTTTACATTTTAAGGGCGGCCAGTGGCCAACACACCACAAGAAAATAAAAAAATAAAACAATAAAAAAAAATGCACATCAATGTGTTGCGCCGTTTAAGGTCACCACATCGCCCATCAAAAATACAAACAATACTACTTACAAAATAAACACATTAACAAACAATAATAAAACAATGAAAGTGAAAACACAGGCAAAAATCATAATAACAACTACTGCGTGTCCCTCAACCACCCGATGATTTTTCTTCTTGTGTTGTAATATTTTCTTATATTATATTATATTGAATAATCCATTATCCAGTCAAGCACTGAGGTTTGGCAACTTATTGCTGCTCGTTTAACGTCAACCTAGGACCATGTGGAACGTGACTACGATCATAATAATAATAAAGGAAACGAAGTAGTTTATCTCGTATACATAGCAATACCAAATACACACAACATCACATCAACTCACGTTAATAAAATAGCAAAATATACAGATCTTTCCATCGAGTTGAAAACCCAATGGAAGATCCGAACAGTGATAATTGTCCCAATCATAGTATCTACCACAGGCATAATACCATACACCCTACACACAAGCCTCAGTCAGTTAGGAATAAATCCTCTGATATATACCACCATACAGAAAGCTGTAATTTTTAATACATGCCGACTCACCAGGAAATTTCTTAGCATATAATAAACCTTCTTGCCGTTTGGCCAAAAGCCCGCGGTAAGAAGTAGAATTATCCCAGAAATGGAAGAAGATATCACATCTTTCGAAAATAATAATAATAATAATTTTATTGGATCAAAATTTAAATTAATTTGGGAAAATTCCCGGGCATTCATTTCATTTCGGGTTCATTTATCTGAATCGAGTTAACACCTCACGAACTTGTAATTTTAAGTACATTATACCGTTTCTGTCTTATACTTGTATAAAGAAACGTTACAAATCTATACTAATATTATAAAGCTGAAGAGTTTGTTTGTTTGTTTGAACGCGCTAATCTCAGGAACTACTGGTTCGAATTGAAAAATTCTTTTTGTGTTAAATAGACTATTTATCGAGGAAGGCTTTAGGCTATAAAACATCACGATGCAACTATTAGGAGCGAAGAAATAATGGAAAATGTGAAAAAAACGGGTAAAATTATTCATCCTTGAAGGCTTCCATTGCGTGCGCTGCGAAAACGGTACAAGATACCAAAAATATATGTATGAAAGAATTATTCCTCTTGAAATGATCTAAAAAAATGTCCGGGACAGTATATGTCTATCTTTTAAGATTAAGTCACTAGAACCGTTTTTATGGTAAACATATTTGGTCGAAATTAATGCATTATTTGTTAAGAGTTGTATCAACGTAATAATATTAATCTTTATCCAAATAAATGTTTTGTTGATTAAGAGTATTTAATTATGAACAAAATTGTCTTTGACATCACTTAATTTCAATGAACATCATAGAAGATATTACAATAACTTATATAGCAAAACTACGTTTGCCGGATCAGCTATGTCTTAATAAGCGCGAAACTCGAGAACGACTAAACCGATTCTTTTTTGTTGTGTTTGTTGAAGTATGGGGAAGGTTATTACGGAGAGAAAAATAAAAAAAATTGTCTGAAAAATTCTAAAAACAACACTTTTCTATATTCTCATACAAAAAATTCGTAATAATATTTAAAGTCAATTTGAACTTTAACACTTTTTGTGTTGTGTTCGGTTGTGTTCGGTTGTGTTGTGTTCGGTTGTGTTTTGTTGTGTTGTGTTGTGTTGTGTTGTGTTGTATTGTGTTGTGTTGTGTTGTATTGTGTTGTGTTCGGTTGTGTTGTGTTGTGTTCGGTAGTGTTGTGTTGTGTTGTGTTCGGTTGTGTTGTGTTGTGTTGTGTTCGGTTGTGTTGTGCTGTGTTCGGTTGTGTTCGGTTGTGTTGTGTTGTGTTGTGTTGTGTTGTGTTCGGTTGTGTTCGGTTGTGTTCGGTTGTGTTCGGTTGTGTTCGGTTGTGTTCGGTTGAGTTCGGTTGTGTTCGGTTGTGTTCGGTTGTGTTCGGTTGTGTTCGGTTCTGTTCGGTTCTGTTCGGTTGTGTTCGGTTGTGTTCGGTTGTGTTCGGTTGTGTTCGGTTGTGTTCGGTTGTGTTCGGTTGTGTTCGGTTGTGTTCGGTTGTGTTCGGTTGTGTTCGGTTGTGTTCGGTTGTATTCGGTTGTGTTCGGTTGTGTTCGGTTGTGTTCGGTTGTGTTCGGTTGTGTTCGGTTGTGTTCGGTTGTGTTCGGTTGTGTTCGGTTGTGTTCGGTTGTGTTCGGTTGTGTTCGGTTGTGTTCGGTTGTGTTCGGTTGTGTTCGGTTGTGTTCGGTTGTGTTCGGTTGTGTTCGGTTCTGTTCGGTTGTGTTCGGTTGTGTTCGGTTGTGTTCGGTTGTGTTCGGTTGTGTTCGGTTGTGTTCGGTTGTGTTCGGTTGTGTTCGGTTGTGTTCGGTTGTGTTCGGTTGTGTTCGGTTGTGTTCGGTTGTGTTCGGTTCTGTTCGGTTGTGTTCGGTTGTGTTCGGTTGTGTTCGGTTGTGTTCGGTTGTGTTCGGTTGTGTTCGGTTGTGTTCGGTTGTGTTCGGTTGTGTTCGGTTGTGTTCGGTTGTGTTTGGTTGTGTTCGGTTGAACCGAACCGGTGGAACCGTTTTTATGGTAATCGAATTTGGTCGAAATTAATGCATTAAGAGTTGTATCAACGTAATAATATTAATCTTTATCCAAATAAATGTTTTGTTGATTAAGAGTATTTAATTATGAACAAAATTGTCTTTGACATCACTTAATTTCAATGAACATCATAGAAGATATTACAATAACTTATATAGCAAAACTACGTTTGCCGGATCAGCTATGTCTTGATAAGCGCGAAACTCGAGAACGACTAAACCGATTCTTTTTTGTTGTGTTTGTTGAAGTATGGGGAAGGTTATTACGGAGAGAAAAATTAAAAAAATTGTCTGAAAAAGTCTAAAAACAACACTTTTCTATATTCTCATACAAAAAATTCGCAATAATATTTTAAAGTCAATTTGAACTTTAACACCATACCATAAAGTTTAAATGTCAGTGGACGGGTTCCGGGAAGGCAAAACAATTGAGTGACGTATAAATATTAATGTCAATATTTGTCAATTTTTATACATATAGCATTAAGGCCAGGTTCTTTCAAACAATTTTCAAAAAAATCTGTCGGGGAATCTATTAACATTAAAAAAAAACAATATGACTTTGTTTTAGAAAAATAGGGCAGAACAAGGTCTGCCGGGACAGCTAGTATTAAATCAAAATCTCTTTCTCAAGGAACTTCTTTGTGCATTTCTTATATCAACTATGACAGCTTTAAAAATAAAATTCGAATTTAGAAATACAAAGTCACTTTTTGCTGTGTGTCACAATTTCCTAAATTCTCTCGTGGATATAAGAAAACTTTATGTGGATTTTGGCGAATACAATATGCGAGTGAAATTACTGTGGAACGTTGCCAAGATAATCCTAATATCTGGATTATCGTTTAGCGTTTGAAGTGATGCAAACAATTGTACAACTACTTCTTGTTTAGAAACTACGGAAGGGAATCATAAAAAGTGAGTATTAAACTCAATGAAACTAATTTTTATATAGAAATCATAAATTATGTTCTTTATAATTCAAAGCGGGTGTATCTGGTTAAATGTGCACTTAAAATTTATTATAAATGACAATTGTTTGTGTAAAGTTACTAATTAGTGATTTATGAAGACCAATTCAAGATTTACTCTGATCAGATAAGATTATTCTATATTTACATCTTTTATCTGAATTTTTGTATCGTTTTCCCAATGTACTTCGATTTTTGTTTCAGATTCTACGTTTTGTACATTGGCACTAAATATCTCTTCCTCTACATTAGTCTTCGTAGTGAAAAGTTTAAAATCTACGGATTCTCCAGAGTCTTTACTGTTTAGCATTACTAAGCTCTAAACTTTTGTAAGCAAATAACTTTTTCTTATCACAATTTTTGTTTTGAAATTATATAAATGTGTTCAACGGCTTGTTTGACAGTTTTTACGATATTAAGTGTAATATTATTCGGGCCATTAATATGTGAAAAAGTTGTATGTTGTTTAAGAAAGAAAGGTTTTAAAAGTTGACATTACGTTTTGGAAATTCAATTACTAAATACTTTGTTATGGCATTTATATCATAAACAATATACAAATTTGATATAAGCTTTTGTTTTACTTATTTTATATGCTTAATGATTTTTAAATTTCAAAGATCATCATTTAATACACTTTTTTCTTTAGTGTTAATTAGTGCCTTTATCTAAATTTTCTTTTGTTTCAGAGTCTGGGACTTCTGTACTACTTATGTCGTTTTTTGGGACCATTTCGGTCGTTACCATTGTTCTTTTAGTGCCAATTTGCTTGCAAATGCTTTGTGGACCGAAGTGCAATTGTTATTCATCTTGCACCGATTGTAAAAAACGATGAGACCAACCTTTTTGTAATACTTTTGGTGGTTTATCTTGGACGTTATATGTTTGGATGGTTCTATTTAATGAGTAAAAATGATTTGCATGTGTATAACAACTGCTCTGATAGCCGTCGGATGCATCAGCTGCGGTCCTCTATTATGTGAAAAGGTTTTGAAATGTATTTTAAAACCTGGTAAATGATTTTTAAAGGACCTGGATTTTTTTCAACTATTATTTAGTATAAATAAAATAATTAAAAATTTAATGCTTTTTACTTCAAGAAAACTATGATAAAAAGAGAACAGGTAAACGTTATATCTATTTAAAATATGATTTTGAACTGATTATTTCTTGGATACATCCACTTATGTACCTCAGCTCACACCGAAAAGGAAATAGCGTGATATATGATTATTGATTATTTCTATGCCCTTACCAAAATCATTTTATGTTCTAAAAGCTTTGTATCCTGATTATAATTTTCTATTGTTTCAGAAAAAAAAGCAACCGAAATATTTCAACATATGCGTGCATGTTTTGCATATCGTTGCTTAGTTTGATAAGTGCCGGTGTTTTGGTCGCCTGTTTACCTGTATGGACCAAGAGTTTCTTCGAGAAAAAATGCTCTTGCCCACCCGTACCCATATGCCCTGACTGCGGAATGCCCTATTAAAGACACTTCGATTATCACTCAATCAACAAGCATTTAAATATCATCAAAATCGTAACTATGATTTGTATGAGCTTAGCGACTTTGTTGTCAGCATCTGGCTTGATAATACTTGCTCCTATGTTGTGTGATAAACTTTTACATTGTTGTCTGAGAAGTGGTATGCGCGGTGGTAAAAATAAATCTAGGAAAAAGTGTTGTAATCTAAATCTGCTCGGCGGTGGTAAGAAATAGTTAAACATTTCGCGATTAGCTACCACTATGCAACGTTGGAAATAATAAATTGTTGCAATAAAAGAAAACCAATATATGCGCTGCAGTTACTCAATCCTACATGTAAACGGAATGTTTGCATAGTACTATAGGTTTTAATCGACAGTGATAATTCTACAAAAACGATCTCATAACATGGTAATCAAGAACTTGGGTTTAAAATGATAAAGTGACCAGGGAAAGAAATAATAGTTACAGAAATCTACGAAATAAGATACAAGAAAACGTTTTTCTAACAGCAGTAAGGCCATTTAGTATAAATAAGGGATATGTCAATTCATGGTAATTTTAGAAACATACTAGAATAAACTACTTATTAAAGAAATCATCTCAAATACAATAAAATTTCTGTTTCCCTCATTTGTGATTGTGACTGTAGCTATCTTTTCAAATAAGTACCTCTTTTATAAGTGTTGAATTTTTTACGTTCTCATGTTTCTAGCAATATTTATTTGATAATAATTTAAATAATTAGGAGGTCACTCCACAGGAACAAAATAAAATATATTTCGACAGAAAATGTGATATTAGATTCCAGATATGTTTTTAATGATGCTATGTTCTTTATGGATTAAATTTCAGCTTTTTGACTTGGAGAATGAAATAATTAAAACGCTTTTTGAAATTAGGAAACATTTTTATTCTAATCGACTAACAAACACCATAATATCACGTGACTGAATCCACACTTACACTAAAAGCCTATTTCACCCTTTCTTTTCTTATTACCGAATAAGATAAATTTAAATCCGAGTTTTCAAATTCATCTTACACTTTGTGAAGATTTTTGGTAATATAGACTACACTGAAATAAAAATTGAGCAATTATGCTATCTTCATCCATCATACCGCTTAATAAATAAATTAACAAAGAAGTTTATGACACTTAATTAAGGTAATGACTTCAACAGTTCAATACTACGTTGGGTTGTTTATTCTACTACGATGGTGTTGCCTCTGAGGAGTTACATATGTAATGGCTTCTTTTTTAAATCTTAAAACTGGTTGACGTAGAACCGCAGCGTCTAATTTGTCTATAGCTGCCCTCTGTGTTGGATTCTGGCCGACCAATTTAGAAGTTGCCGTTGGTCTTACAATTTGAACCATTTCGTTATTAACCACTGCCATTTCTACTTCATTTTTCTCATTTATTTTCTCTGCACTAGACCTGTAGAATCTTCTTACAGGATTAAAATTGTCCATTTCTTTTACAGCGTCAAGTTGGTCTGTTAGTTTTTCTTGTCGCACTTCACTAAAATGTTCTATTGGTTGTATTTCTTGTTTGATTATTTCTATTGATGGTGTTGTCACTTGTATAGGAGTATCAGTTGTTGATGGTTGTATTGTGGTTGTCTCTTGAGTGGTATTACTAAATTTTAAAGTCAATCGTCTTCTATGTTTACGATCTTTTTCCGTAGAAGTATTGTTAATCTGTGCATAATTTGACGAATTATCTTTACTGAAATTTAAATCAGCGTTCACTTTTATAAGTTTATATTCAGAAATTGTCTCATGAGTACTCGACATATTATTAATATTTATAGCACCGATATTATTTAGGTTTCTATTAGCTCTGTATACAGGAGAAGGTTCGGTACTATATTCTACTTTCTGATTGTTTCTTTCATCGATCAAAGGTTGTGGTGTAATGATTTGTATGGCATTAGGTACGTTGTTATTAGGAAGGTCTGAAGAAAACTTAGAAGGATTCGGACTCTCAAGAATAGAAATAGCTTCTTTTATGCCATCCACATCTTCAGGGTTTGCGGGACGAGCTGAAATATAATATAATATTTTACACTTAAGATTGATAAAATTATTTTTATATGAAATATAGAAATAAAGTTAAAAAAGAATCAATGCCAGATTATAACGAAATAAATAATTCTTCAGATATCATTACAGTGATTTCTTGTTAGGCTAAGCAGAAAAAATTTAAAACCATTAACTTTTGATAATTATTATTGACATTTATTTACATACATTCTCATTTAAACAGTTTTATTCCGAAGACACATGAAATAAGTATTCCAATCTGTTTTTACTCACCATCATCTTGCATCTCTTTCTTATACGACGAAAAGAAGGTCAAAGCTTTCATGAGTTGATAGCTTTTAGAAACAGGTATATTAGTATCATACAGTTTTTTGGTGTTCTTACAATCGACATAGAACCACCAGTTACATTTCAAAATGGTTTGGTCGAAGAGGGTAGATTCAGGGCAAAGGAAGGATTTCATGACAAGACCGTCGTCTGTCAGGGCACAGACGTGGAAAACCTGAAACGAGAATAATAAGTTCAAGTAAATAACTAGCATCAAAACTGTAAAATGTATTTATTTTCAATTAGATTACTTTACGAGGCAGTACACCTTATAAGTTCAACACTAGAAAAAGAGAGAGAATAAACAACCTAGTGGATAAAAACAAAACAGCGATAATTAATTTGGTTAGAGAACAATCATTTGTTATAAATTAAAAGCATGCTGTGTGCATTCATATGCCTTTTTATACTAGCACAGTAAAGTTACTACAACGCATTTGATAGCAAGTACAACGCAAAAGGAGGAAAGTCCAATAACAGCTGCTATTGTCATGCTGATCTATTTAAATATGTAACTACTAAAGATTTCTTAACTATATAGCTAACTGAACGTATACAAGCTGAGCTTGAAACGGGACAAGTTGAATCGAATCATTATGAAACGCTCTGAGATCTAAAAAAATTTGGGAAGTTTTTATAGTAAAATATAAGACTATTATTTGATATACTTATCTCCTCAATTTACATGACGATTATTCCAAATATTATGATGTCATTACTAGTTAAAAGAGTATATTTATTTGAAAATATTGTTAAAAGCTTACCATACATCCAAGACTCTCATCGCCGTACAATCCCGGGAAGTACTTTTGATCACCGCAGTGGAAGTTCGTGTCCGGGAGATCAACCTTAGTTTGGAAGTGATCATCAAAGTCCTTCTCATATCCAACGGGGTAATACTCTTTCGGTGCATTCATTACCTTTCCAGAACTTGGTAACCTTTATATAAAAGACAAAAAATGTATGGTAACTTTTCAGAATTATTTATGAATCAAAATAATATAACGGGTAATATCTCAAATATAAAAAATCTCATAAGTTTTTAAAATTCCTCTCAGAGATAGAAATGTTTTAATTTTTCCAGTAATCAAGTGCCACTGATCAAGTACCAAGAAATATATTCTTCTATATGCACTTATAGTAACTGATTAAGATATAGTTTTCAGTATTGGTTAATTCTATGAATCGCAATCCACAGCCTTGTAGTATTTTTAAAAAACAATAGGTGACAACATGTTTGCCGAGTCATCTGATGGAAAAAGAGATTATCATTTATAACTGAATGCAACGCCAGAAAAATTGCTACTGTCATCCTTGAGAAAGATGAGAATTTAAATTGGGCATACAAAAACTAATCTATATATATGTATATATAAAAATCAATTGCTGTTCGTTGTCTCGCTAAAACTCCAGAACAGCTGAACCGGTTTGGCTAATTTTGGTTTTGAATTAATTGTTGAAGTCCAGCGAAGGTTTAAAAGGTGAGTATATATGAAAATAATGCTAGAAATATAGTAAAAACAACATTTTTTATTTCTCATACAAACCACTCTGTCCCCAGCTTTCAAACATATGATGTCAATCAAAACAAAACAAAGGTATGCCTTCAAGTTGATAAGAGGTTGCGTGTCATTAATGAAAATTATAATTTATACGTCAAGTAATCAAACAAAAAATAACTCAAAAATGTCCCATAAGGCATTATAGTAAAAATATAATTATGTTAGACATGACTTAAGTCTTTCGATGCAATTTTATTTCTATTAGACTGCGACAGGTCAATAACTTTTGGCAGAATGAAACCTGGCGGGGCAGCTATGAACATAAAAAAAGCAATGTAACTTTGTTTTAGAGAAATAGGGCAGAACAAGGTCTGACGGGACAGCTAGTTTCAAAATAAATAAGCCCCAATACGTGATTGGTCGATATATATTCATCTTATATATAAAAATGAATCGCTAAATGTCTTGATAAGTCAGTGGAGGGATTCCGGGAAGGCAAAACAATTATTGAGTGACGTATAAATATTAATGTCAATATTTGTCAATTTTTATACATATAGCATTAAGGCCAGGTTCCTTCAAACAATTTTCAAAAAACAGCCGACAGGCAAATAGGTTTTGGCAGAATAAAATCTGACGAAAGGACGAAAGAGAAATAGGGCAGAACAAGGTCTGCCGGGACAGCTAGTATATTCTATATTCATGTGGCGACATTTGTATCACAGTACATAAGTAAAACGTATAGCTGATTAAATACCTTTGTGGCTTTTTTGGAATTGCCGTCACTAAAATCTCCGGCTCAGGTTCAAACACGATCGGAGACTGTGTCGTGCTTGTCGTCGTCGATGTTGTTGTCGGTGGTGGAATGTTCGCGTACTTATTCAACAACTGCTGCTGCCTCAGCGATATCGCCGCTTCTACTGCTTCCATTGATATGTTCCCCGCTTTAGCGATATCCGCTATCTTAGCATTAATTTCGTCTTTATCCAATTTGAGTACCGTGTCATCTCCATAACCAGTAATACTGTTGTAATCATCAACTTTCTTCGTATTGTACGCGTAGTTGCTTGCTATGTTGTGAACTTGGTGGGGAACCGGGTCTACAAAGTTAGAAACAGGATTGGTATTTTGGACAGACATAGATTGAGTGTAAATTTTAGGCAGATCTTTGAAAGCTGGTGGGTGTATGATGGTTAATGTTTGTGTAGGTGGTGAAGCTATAGGCATCGGGACAAACTGGTTAATAGAATTTGGTGCATTAAAGGGTGCTGGATGAATTACTATGGGAGAGGGTGTGATTCTGAGAATGGGGTGGGCGTATTGCACCGCTGTCATTTGAGACACCATATTTGCTATTTGATTTTGTGACTGCGGATATATCTCACTTTGGTATGCTATTCCTGGTCCTTTGGAATCCGGGATTCGCAGTGGAGTATAGTTCTTCCTAGTTGGCGATGTTATTGGAAGAACTTTTAAGGTGTCTTCTTTTGGTGGCAAGGGTCTGAATGGTGGAACTCCCATTGGCATTGGCTTGGCCATAGTGATTGCTGGCATCCGGCTTGCAGTGGGTTCTATTGATGGGGGTACGATAATGGGATGCATTGTGCTAGAAACGCGGCGGTGAAGACTGCTTAATCTGTCCATCGCCGCTTGGTTGGGGCGAGCTGGCGTTGATACCACAGGGCGCATCATTATTCTGTTCTGCTTTCCTCGTTTCTGGAAAAATGTTAAGGATTGATTTGAAATGTAATATTAAAAACTGAATTAGATAAGACTGCGCACTGAAAGGTTTAATAAACTCATTCTAAAAAAATGTGACTAGAGTAAGTACAAAGGCTTTGTAGACTGATGCACTTTATAAGTTATGTCTACAAATGTTATTAAATAATTATGCTGTTCAGTTAAAATTGTACATTTGCAATGCGCGCATTAAGAACCAGTAGGTAGAACAAGAATTAGTTTTGTAACCAAAATCTTTCCGTATGACCTTTACAGTTTATAATTCAAGTAAAAAATATTAATATTCATTGAAATACATCACTTTCATTACATTTCCACACATATTGTTTAACATGTTATGTTTTTAATTATATTGTTCTATGATGATGATATCCTAGCCGGATTCGGCCACGGCGACTGTTTCAACACCGATTAAGAAAATCGAGTTCCAGTTTTCGGAAACAGCCAATTGCGCAGGAGATATTTAAGTGCACAATTGGACGCGCTGCCAGAAAACATTCTCTCGTCCGTGCTCCCTCAGGCCCGATGGAATGGAGAACCAGTACGATCGGGAGGGAGCAGTATGCAGGTTTGGTCGAGATTTCCTTCTCTGAACACCTGGTTGAATTGCGGTGTTAAAGAGATACCTTAGTCGCGTTTTACGACACCTCGGCAAGAAGAGGGGGGTGCTATTCTATTCTGCCGGCAGCCACCACGGCTACCACGCTACGGCTACGGCTATTGTTCTATATATGAGTGTTGAAAGAACGGTATAAACTATATTAATGTATATTTTAGTGTAAAAATAAGCTGGATACAAGCATGGTACTGCCTTTAAGGTCATGATAGCTCAAAGTATGGGCAATGAGCAGTTAGCGACACTTGACATGTTACCAGAGCAAGGTAATAGTGAGATATTGAGGAAGACAGTAAGTCTTTACCTGAGATCGTGTCCGCAAGGGCGCGGCACGGCGAGGCTGTGGAGCATTGATAAAAGGGCCCACATTCCTCATCAAAGTGAAGTAGTGTACCTTGGGATTGTATCCGGTACAAGTCCGGCTTACCTTGGCCGCTAAATAAAAACCACGCATACCAGGGAGGAGAAAAATTGAAGATATGTGAATAAAATAATTAAATATTTTAATTGGAGAATGAGATTGATAGAATTGGTTATAGTTTCTACCTGCTTCGAAGTTAAGATGACATTGCGATAGAAAAACTTGTAGAATTCGATCATTTATTAATAAAAACCACGCATACCAGGGAGGAGAAAAATTGAAGATATGTGAATAAAATAATTAAATATTTTAATTGGAGAATGAGATTGATAGAAATGGTTATAGTTTCTAGCTGCTTCGAAGTTAAGATGACATTGCGATAGAAAAACTTGTAGAATTCGATCATTTATTGGTTAATACTGTTTCTCAATTTTAACATACTAATTCGATCGATGTAGCAATGTCTACCGAATTGCCTTTATTGTATTATTTATTTTTAAGGTCACATTACTGCGTTCGCGGTAGAAGGTCATGAACCTGTCTCTGATGCGAATCATAGTGTTTAAAGTAATTATGTCTAAATTCCCTACATAAACATTTTAGTCAATAGATAATTATATTTGTTACGGGTTCAGCAAAAATTACAGGTTCGTAAAAATACCAGAAACCGAGGTAAAGTGATTGCTACACCTCGTAATTAAAAATCCAAACCCACCTGTCAAAAAACTGGATACTGGCCTTCGATAACTACCCTACCCTACCTACTCAATGTCTCTGCACACTTATTTTAATACGTTATTCGTCACGGTACCCATGTCTGAATGACCCTCTTCTTATTTAAGTTTGATTTGATGTTGGATTTTTAAAATAAATTTAATGAAATAAGCTCTTATATGTAAATGTTGTATATATAACAATTAAATACTAAAAATATTCGCATGATAATAATACCTTTTATAAATTTATATATTATAGTATAACATATTACATTATACTATGACGCAAGATTTTCGTCCGAACACTCCAAACACTTTTGAAGTGAGAAACAAATTTATTTGCAATAAATCAAAGATAATAATATCACTTATTTACGCGGATTTGGGCACCGTGAGAAACACAAACGAATCGCACTGGGCGACGAACGTGTTAAAGCACAATATCATAAAAGAAAGAGAATACACTAGCTAGAAGATCATTCCAAAGTCCGAGGACATGATAGAGGTAAAAACTGAAAAACTTTTGAGTACGTATCTGGATGGAAGGGAGAGTAGCTCTGCCTTCGTAAATCAACCCTCATGGTTATGTTGTCGAATGGAAAAGGTGGAACAGGTTAAGCTACAGAACACTCGTCATAATACATGTAATAGAAACGCTTAACTAGACAATATCTCTGTGCAGTTGCAGCGGATCTAAGTGTTTTGCATCTGCATCATGAAAATTATGGAGAACGTCAATAAATTATTTAATTGTACGTTATCGAAAGCATAATGTAGCACGAGAGCGGTATAGACCCCCAACGGATGAGAATTTATTAACAATTACTGTCGCCATGCCGGCTAACATATACAATTACATAATGTCTCTAGGCGTATGAACGTGACGGTCAAAAGTTGATTTGAAAACGCAGAAAGTTCAAACCAGTCACTATGACGACCATTACACTTTACACTTGTGTATTATGGAGCAATCCTAGAGATGGAAAAATATTCCAGAACAAATTATAATAGCCATAGAAAGAGATGATGAATACCTCTTGTTTATTGCTAGTCCTGGATGGATCAACAAGGATATTCGGTGGGGCGCCGTTCTTGACGCTTACAGATCTTCTTCTGCTCGGGTCTTGATTTGTCAATGACTGCTCGAAGCCAAGTTCATCACCCAAGCTGAACCCTGTAACGTTATCAATATTACATTAAATATAGCAGTGATGTTCCGTCTAGATGGTTATACCGCCATTGTCGTAGCCGGTGCATAGTCGGCAAGGAGCGCCGAGTATCCGGCTTCTAAATTTCTATATATTTCTCAGTAAAATGTATATAAAATGAATTTAAATGAAACCTTAATCGTTTCATAATAACAAATATTAATTTCACAAAAAAAAATTACATCTAATATAACAGAAGGAGGTCTTAACTCTTAATCTAATCAATCTTCAAATTAAATTGTATTTCAACGTTTTTGGATAGTACATACTTTAATTGAGCGATTATAAAAACTCAAAAACTCTTTTACAACCAAAAGTTATACCCCATAACATAAACAAATATAATTTCAAATTACAATTTACATTACAAAAAATATATATTTAGTTAATAACACTGTGACACAAAGTCTGCAAACGGTTAGAAAATATGTCCCTCTAATAAGTTATTTAAAAAGGTGCCAATGAAACAGTTAATATATGTAAATATATAAAAATGAGCGTAAATAAAATCCTTGTAATTTCAAGTTCTTTTGTCATTTTGATTTAAGTATCGTAACCGGGCAAAAAGCCTTAAAATGGAAATATCTCTATATCTATTTAATTTCGTCCCTGCATTGGGATGGTGTAAATATAATAGTTGAATGTTAAGTTCTCTATCACACGCTTCCATTAATACAACGAGTTTCCTATAGCCCTATACACAATATTTCGTAATTTGATATTGAAAGTCGATGTCCATTCAGTTTTAAATAATTCATATGTGATGTTCTACGATCTCTAGCGAGATCTTTGTGTTAATATTTATCTACATAACTTTCTCCGGCTCTTATTTCCACTGGCCTTCGATGACTGGTTTCCGTTTTATTGTAACGTTCTAATATTATGAACTCTTTTAATGGTAATCGGTACTTTCGTTTGAAAGTAATAATTATAGAGTAACAGCCTTTATAAACATTATTTTCTCACGTTTTTTTTTATCAATCTAATATTTTTGATAAGTTTACAAATTACACCGGAACGGGTGTTGTTTTGCTGTTCGTTTAAAAACAAACTCACCAATTTGAATGCTCTAAGTGTGTCTTTTCCGTACTTTCATATACATAAAAGTCATGTAAAGAGGTTATTGAGAAGTAATTGCAAAAAACTGGCCAAGTCGAACTCACGCACTGAGGATTCCATATTTTCAAGTAGGAATTAGTTTATAAGGGTGACTTTAATTTAACTTTTGGTAAAACTCGACAATGTTTGTGAGCGAGATAATAAATACAATTTAACGTTAACTAGAGTTTTATACAAATTTAAACTAGATTTAATTTGTAGGTGGAAGCGGCCCTCTATGTCATAGCTTTATGTTTCTATGTCAAAAGGTTACCAACTATCTTGTAATCTCCTTTATGGAAAGTGGCTATTTTCGCCTATAACCGAATGCAAAACAAGAAAAAACCCCCCCAAAAAAGGTAGAGACTTACCTAAGCTAGCGTGTGCCTTTATGCCTCCAAGATTTCGCACCCTGAACAAACCGGATTTCTTGAACGCGCAGTTTATTTTGAAACCGAAGTCTGACTCCAGCACGCATGTTGGTTGCACGTTTTCTGAAAAACATAGGATATTCCATTATTTCTTAATCATCATCTTGGTTCATATTATTATTCCGTAAAGGAATTGGGAAATATACCAATACCTTCTTTCCACCACAGGTGTAGATTAAGGGCTTTGCTCACTATACCGTATCAAACCGTGACCATAATAACAATGTATAAAAAAGTACAGAAATAATAAATATAACATAACAGACACATTCGAGTGGCCTCAAAATAAGCTTGCGCTTGTACTATAGGTACTGAATAAGGTTATAGTTATATAAATACATATACACATCCATTACTAATCATATTATAAATGTATGAGACTTTGCCAATTAGATCGTTTCATCACCAATCCAGATCGTAGCGTCATGCACAGAGTGTTTTGCTATTCTTATACGATTTAAGCATAATAAACGGATAAGAAACGTGGTTACTATGTGTTTATGTATGTGGTAGATCGTAGCGTTTCGAGCCGTGCTTGATACTTTTATAGTACGGTTATCGTGTAGTACGGTATAGTGGGAAAATAGCTTTAAACTGGATCAAGAAGTATAAGCCAGAATTCAAATCTTCGACTCGAAAGCTTCAACCAGTTCTTTTGCATGGATTAATTCCTAATCAACTTCGCTACTGTAACTTTCTATATATAACTGCGATGATATAAAGGGTACCATTGCGTAATAAAAAATAAGGATGTGTTTTTTCCTCAAATAGCGTGAGTTGTCCAGGATGCGTGGTTTTGTGGCCCAGATTTCACTAAAGCCAATCGCCTACAACCGGTGAGTTCATTATTACGCATGCCTATGTTTCCGTTTTTGTTAAAACCAATTTAGACAAGATCTTCGTCTTTGACAAATTTTGTAAGCAGAAATCATCTTTAAAGGCGTTATTTGGATTCCGGCTGTCACAATGCGGCAGCGGCTGTATATATAAGCTTGCAGTGACGTGCGATGAATATATAAAAGAGACAGCGGTACAGTCGAACGTAGTTTACATTTATAAAGTAGGTATTTTTGTCCTCAAATTTAAAGGAGTTCTAGCTTCTACGTTTTACAGGATTAATAAGTTATTATTAGTAGTCACTTTTCCTCCCACTGCAGGACAAAAGCCTCTCTTCCCCTTCGTATGTTTGTAGAATCCATGGGAACAGGAGGTTTGGGTATGAAACCCAGCACGCTTGTCCAATGGGTGTTGGCGGGTGTGCACAATGTTCACAGAAGGCGCATGCAGCAGTTTAGATGCTAGCAATTTTCGTGAATTTCTGCATGCTGTGTACTAAAGTCGGCGCTTGCGACACCTCAGTATGATGAAGAGGGAGAATTTAATCTATACTGCTGGTAAACTCTACAGCTAATTGATAATAGGATCATTAACAATTCGCCTGTAAACAGGGGTCATCTGTGTCTGAGCGAAATCAATTTATGTTTATACTTGCTAAATAGTGGAGCGGTGGTCGACTTTATTTACGAGACATTTCAATTAGTATATTAAAATGAATGTTTTAGATAGTAGCATGATTTTTTCAGAATTTTTTCAGTGTATTAATGGGGTGAAAAGACGGCAGGACGTCAAAGACCCTAGTTTACTGACGGAAGGTATGGAAAAAACGTTTACATACGAATATTTATAATATTAGCTCCGTCCAGTTAAAATATAACTTACTAGCTGAATCAGGCTGACTTTACTTAGATGAGATTTGTACACAACCGGGCGGCAAACTTGAGGGAGTGTGTCGTCAAACAAGGGTGCAAGCGGCGCGCGATGTGTTCCCGCGTGCCGCTCTACAACACAGAAGCATGAGAGGAGTGGCTCTATACACCACCCCTCCCCAAACGAGTGGAGGCTTGCTTACGGTCGCACGCCCAGCCGGTCATTGAGGATGAGACCCCAGTCGTACCCTCGATGTCGGTAGGCGGAAGGTGAAACACCCCGGGGGTTTTAGTCGGTGCAAGCCCGACACACCGGGAGGCGGCCCTCACCTCTCCCCAAGATCCTTTAGGGATTTCCCCCGGGTTACAAAAAAAAAGATTTATACACAAATAAGGAATTTCAAATAACTTTCTTATTTTGTCCTTCTACTTACTGAAAGAGTATAGAAGATTATCTTCTCAATAAGCACAATTTCCTGTAGCACTAGGTTGAAGTAACCTTTATAAGATCTATTTCTTAAGCAGGTACTTTACGCAAGATATCGCATCTTTGGTAACTTTATTGACCTATGCAAGTTACTAACGAGTATACTCGTACATATCGTAAAATTCAAGTGTGTGGGTTCGAAAGTATATTTATTACAGCAAACTTGCAACATGCAGACACTTCAGTGGTTCAAGTGATAATCACGATGTTACTGTAAAAATATTTCATTTGCCATTTGCTCAATATTTGATTTAGATTTTCTATAGACTATACTCTGGAGTTTGCGGCGGAGTTGTACAATTTAATTCCCTCTCTCCCTTACTATAAATTGACACGACGCTGTGCGGGTTTGTACTGTTATGTGGTTGACATTCCAGCTGTTCGCACTAAGCGATTCGCCTCCTCTTTTTGCTGTGAACGGCCAAGGAGTGGAATTCGCTTCCTGTGTCTGCTTTTCTAACATTTAACGACATGGAGGTCTTCAAAAGACGAGTAAATTAGTTTTTTTTTACACTGGCTCGACTTAGTGACTACAGTACCTGATAGTAAGTACAGTGTAGTCCAAAAACGAAAGCGACTATCAAAGGATGGAAATCCATTGATAGTCTACATCGTCATGTCGGCCCACATATACCACGACTGAAGGTCTCTAGGTATATGAGTTGCTGGATATACACAAACTGATCCCGAAATGTGACAGGCCAAAGCAAGTCACTACGACGGTCTTTACACTTGTGTACTGTGGTCATAACACAGTTAGGGAAATCGCCCTACCACCAAAAAATTTTTTCGAACATTTGTTGAATCAGCGTGTTCCATCAACGGCTTAATTATTACTTTCCATCAGGAAAGACTGAAGGTTATTTGTGTACAGCAGAGATTTCAATTTACATAAAGTAATGAACTATTAAAAAATATTATAAAATAGCGTACGTATACATGTGAACATACAGTTTTTTCATATGATTAAAAACCTTCAGTCGTGGTATAAAAAGCTGGCAAGACGACGTCAACTATAAATGGATTCTCATCCCATAGGCGGCGCTGCCGTGCATGAACTTCACTGCACATTCCATCAGGTGGTGTGTACTCACTTTAGCGAGATAGTGTATAATAAGTTGACGCTTTCACTAGTCTAAAGATAAGGGGTCATCGCCCGCTGACATCGCAGACGTCAACAAGGAACGCAGGCGGATGTCTCGGAGAAAGGGGCCGGTGGCTCACTCGTTTACCGATAACTATATTGACATGGTCTGGTGAAAGATTACCAGTGCGCTTGGGGAAAAATTAAAACAATAATATATTATGTGAGCGGGAAGAGACCTTGACAAACTCAATACATTATCACCAGCCTATATTAATTTACCGCCAGACTAATTCTGTTTAAAAAACGCGGCTTTATATTTAAAATATTTTTTAAACACTAATGATTTGTAAACATGCGATTCATTAGCCTAACATTTGACGGCCTGATAGCGCAGTTTGTAGTGACCCTACTTACGATGCTAAGGTCCTGGGTTCGAGTCCCGGTAGTGGCAAACTTTTCTGTGATGAGTAGATAAGTTTGTCACGAGTCATGGTTGTATACATGTATTTACGTATGTATATCTTTGTCTAGTACCCATAGTACAAGCGAAAGCTTAATTTGGGACTAGGTCAATGTGTGTAATTGTTAGTAAACATTATTATTATTAGCGTATAAGAGCATCTGAACATTTAAAGAGTGTTTTTGAAACTGGTCATCAGATATCTCAAAACAACAATCGTGGAACCCAGATATTGGGCTCTTTCTTATCTATGGCCGGTTACAGGCCGGTAACGTCGTCTGCTGCGCAGTCTATTACCGGATAGACTGCACATATAGCGATAGATTGCACAATGGAAAGTTTTCGTTACGGTCTCCCATTTCATCCTAAAGCCAACAAACGCCGTGTCGAATACCATCCGTATATGGTGGATGTTCCTTATATCCGCGCGAAAAGATTCGCTTCAATATTCATTATGCGAATAGCTAAGGAGTGGAATATGGTTCCAGCGACCATACTTTCATGTTCTTATGACTGGGAGCCTTTAAGAGAAGAATGAATAGGCATTTGTTTGGCAGACATGGCCCACCGTCGGACTCTACCTTCCACCAGGTATGATTGAGGTCGAGCGTCCGTCTGTAATTCATTAAAAAAAACCTTATGGCCGGTGGTCGTGGTTTTAGGAAAACACGAATTTGGCGTTTTACAGTTTATTTGCACTTTAAGGCACACCGAACTGCGACGTACACGCACGTACTCCCGCCTTGGGTCTCGGTAGTCGACTAACTTCGAAGCGTCCCGTGCGCGCTCGCATCCTCTTACCCCGCACGTCTCGTAACACCCTAACGACCCTTAGGGTGACAACTGCGTATCGGGTTACGTCTACATGCTATAACCTTGCTTATTCATAAATTAAAAAAATGGTTTTAATAACCTTATTCAAGGCGTATCTCATGAATATATATTATATTTTTGACAAATTAACAATTGGCTTTAGTCATGATTTATTTGAAAGGCGCACCGTATGTTAAATCGGCATTGAAAACAAAATTATATAAAATATATATACCATACGAGTATATATACCATTGTAAATAAATAGATACAGTAATGTGGAAAAAGTGAAAATTATCTTCATCATCGTAATGAAATGTGAAGCGAGTTGCGTGGATGACATTTATGCAATGTCTAACTAAGGCAACCACTAAAAGTGTAAACTTAGATTAAATTTGTATAAAAAAGAGTCCATAATAAACACTTAAGAATTATTGTGAGACTCGATCCAATATTTATTACGTAATATGCATTTTAGATTCACCTCGGAAACGACTTGACTGAGCGGTTATAGGAAAATAAGGAGAGCCAGCCGACCAAATGAACCTAGGAATGTTAAAGGTAGATCCGTGAAACCGGTGAAATCGATGATAAAGTGAAATATCTGTACTTTACCCATCTTTTATATGTTGATAATTTGTCCAAGTCCATAGTTTAAGCAATCACACGACAGAGGCAAACCAATAAAAAGCACAAAGCGAATCATCACGTTCAAATTGCCGTGAAATCGCATTATTTACAAATCACAATCGCCATTGAACGATTTAAACAATGGACGGTGCATACTATTCCTGGATGTTAAATAATTTGATATGACAACAGATCTGGGATGTTTATATTTCTGTAGTAATCGTTATAAATTTCATATATACTAGCTTTTATGATTTCCCAACCTGTGTATTGCCTCCCTCTTTTAATATTAAGTGCCTTAAAAGAAGTGTAGCTTTAGTGGCCTAGTGGAGAAACGATCGGTATTCATGCGCGGAAACGCGAATGGTTATAGGATCGAACCCGGCACGTACCTCTGGATTTTTCCAAATTTAGGCACCACTTGCTTACCGATGAAGGAAAATATTGTGAGAAAACCTGCATGGCATCTGATACAAATGTCATGTGTACTAGTCTGTGAGAACGGAGACTAGTTGTGCTAATTATCATGCTGGAAACGACATATAAGCGCCAACTGGATACAGACACTAATGTATCTCTGCTCACTCCAAATGAATATAGCGTGACGATATATTATTATTATCATTTAAGCCGTGGTGGCTGCCGGCAGAATAGAATAGCACCCCCCTCTTCTTGCTGAGGTGTCGTAAAAGGCGACTAAGGTATCTCTTGAACACCGCAATACAACCAGGTGTTCAGAGAAGGAAAACTCGACCAAACCTGCATCCCGCTCCCTACCGATCGTACTGGTTCTCCATTCCATCGGGCCCGAGGGAGCTCGGACGAAAGAGTGCTTTTCTGGCAGCGCGTCCAGTTATGCACTGAAATATCTCCTGCGCAATTGACTGTTTCCGAAAACAGGACCTCGAATTTCTTAATCGGTGTTGAAACAGTCGCCGTGGCCGAAACCGGCTAGGACATCATCATCATTATCATTTATGCCATTGGAAGTGAAATATTCACAAAAAACAACCTTTGACTTTGCATAAATTAAAACGAACCTTATGAGAGATTTGAGTTAACTTTTAAAACGTCAAAACAAAGGCTTGTACTTTTCAGCCTATATGTTACAAAGAAGTTGACCCTATGTTTTAGATATGTTATTCAGTGAGTACGCTGGGCGATGAGCTCGTCTACCGGCCCTAGGATTTGGCGCTCGGGCTCTGGCTTGCCCCCCTCTCGATCCGGGCCTGTATACATGGTACATTAGCGAAGAAATGTATTATCCCCGTATAAACCTACTTTATATTAGGAAAAACGAGGTCCGTAAATAACGATTAAACTAGCAAGGAAACAGAGCGTGCGCGGTCTCCTCGTTTCAACCGATTTACATTTAGAAAACAAGAGTAATGTGAGTACTATAACATTAAGCCGTACGGTTCAACTTAACTATGGAAGTTTAAGTGCATTTGAGCAACTTATTTTACAATCGGATTATACGATTTTACAGTTTGATTATTGTGAATGTAGAACATGTTTCAGAACACTATTATCATATTTTTTGGAAATAGTATAGCTAATTTTAAACTGGGCAATACAGATAATAATAAAATTATTAGGTTTAGGAACAAACATAAGTTTTCCTTTGATAAGCGGCTGTCATATCAATAATATAAAAATGAATCGCAAAATGTCTTGATAAGCGCGAAACTCGAGAACGGCTGAACCGATTTGGTTGATTTCTTTTTTGTTGTGTTTGTTGAAGTCTGGGGAAGGTTATTACGGAGAGAAAAATAAAAAAAAATATCTGAAAAAGTCTAAAAACACCACTTTTCTATATTCTCATACAAAAGATTCGTTATAAGTTATTTTGAACTTTAACACCATACCATAAAGTTTAAATGTTAGTGGACGGGCTCCGGGAAGGCAAATCAATTATTGAGTGACGTATAAATATTAATGTCAGTATTTGTCAATTGTTATACATATAGCATTAAGGCCAGGTTCATTCAAACAATTTTCAAAAACATCTGACGGGGAAGCTATTAACATTAAAAAACAGAATGTGACTTTGTTTTAGAGAAATAGGGCAGAACAAGGTCTGCCGGGACAGCTAGTACATTAATATAAATTGCGGTCTTTTACCAACTACAAATATATTTATAATAATCATTTCGATTATTACTTTTTGGTAAATATGACAAGCCCATTAGTATGGTAATCTTCTGAACTATGTCTATCAATTTAGTTCTTTGTCAAATCTTCGATATTTCGAAAAGGTTCTATTAAAAGCTTATTTAATAGAATTATAATGATCTCAACTGTATAACTGCTGCTAGATATTAAGATTGTGTAAATGCAAATGCTTTCTACATTCTATTTATTATTACAATGTTTATACTTTATAATGCAATATTACATAGTCACTTTCGGTTTCCTCTGCGGGAAAGTGTAACCGGTCCAAACTTGTAAAGTTAAATTTATTTTAATATTACTCATAATTATTTTGACCAGTTTTTTGTTACGAAATATATTTATAATTCCACTACACAGTGATTTCAGGCACTAAATGTTCACCGGCGAGGGAAAGCATCATAAACTGGACCGCATGGTATCTAGTAATAGAACTATCATGTGGAAGTTCCTTGAGAATGGAGATCACCTGCGCTACTGGTAACATTGGGATCGGCATGTAAGCGTAAAGTGGATACAACCACTCGTGTATCTCTGATTACACCGAAAGGGATATAGCGTGACGATATATTATTATTATCACAGTCACACACATCACATTATATTATCACATTATTATTATTATTATTTTGCCGTGGTGGTTGCCGGCAGAATAGAATAGCACCCCCCTCTTCTTGCTGAGGTGTCGTAAGAGGCGACTAAGGTATCTCTTTAACACCGCAATTCAATCCAGGTGTTCAGAGAAGGAAAACTCGACCAAACCTGCATCCCGCTCCCTCCCGATCGTACTGGTTCTCCTTTCCATCGGGCCTGAGGGAGTTCGGACGAGAGAGTGCTTTTCTGGCAGCGCGTCCAGTTATGCACTTAAATATCTCCTGCGCAATTGACTGTTTCCGAAACTGGACCTCGAATTTCTTAATCGGTCTTGAAACAGTCGCCGTGGCCGAAACCGGCCAGGACATCATCATCATTATCACAGATGAGCAAAATATAATCAGATTTAAAAAAATGATTACGATCACATTTTACGTTTTTTACCATTAATATGACTACATTTTGCTCATCTATATTTTAAACATTACAGAATCTCAGATTGCATACACATTTATGATTTCTTAATGTTTTAAATGGATTTTATCATGACTACAGAGCAAGAAAATTAAAATTACGACTACATTTTGTAATTGTTGATCATTAATCAGATTACATTTTACCCATCTCTGAATATTATATTATTTCAATGAATTTCAATGTCATGTTAATAATAATACTATCAAAAATATATACATTAGTGATGTTTATAAAAAAATAAAATCTTAAAGTATAATAAGCTCAGATTATAAAGCTAAAATTTTATTAACTTAGTTTCCATTTAGTCACCACACGCCTTTACAAAATATGGCAGTAAAACGAATGTAATAGAAAATAAAATAAAAATGTACATCAAAACCCACGTATGCCGTAACCACGGGTTTTCTAAACAATAGCCGTTTATGGAATGCCTTGGCATTAAGAAACCTTTGATCTTTGCAAAACCGTTCAAGATACTATCCGAAGATCGTCGTAATGGCAAAACTACACAAAAGTCAATTATTGCAAACGATTGGTCAAGTAAACTGTTATTTATAATATGTTATAATTTTACTCCGGTCACAAAATACCATTTGCTAACTTCAAATCTATACAATATTTGTTTCCGTGTTTCAAAATCTTACTAGAATATCTGTTCTTACAATAGGCGCTGGACAGCTGGAATCTTGTTAAGATTAGCTGTTTAGATTATTCTCAGTGGGTTTAAGAAACAATCTTTTCCTTTATGTATATATTATCTTATATATAAAAATGAATCGCAAAATGTCTTGATAAGCGCGAAACTCGAGAACGGCTGAACCGATTTGGCTGATTTCTTTTTTGTTGTGTTTGTTGAAGTCTGGGGAAGGTTATTACGGAGAGAAAAATAAAAAAAATATCTGAAAAAGTCTAAAAACACCACTTTTCTATATTCTCATACAAAAGATTTGTTATAAGTCAATTTGAACTTTAACACCATACCATAAAGTTTAAATGTCAGTGGACGGGTTCCGGGAAGGCAAAACAATTATTGAGTGACGTATAAATATTAATGTCAATATTTGTCATTTTTTATACATATAGCATTAAGGCCAGGTTCCTTCAAACAATTTTCAACTAGCAGCCGATGGGGAAGCTATTAACATTAAAAAAAGCAATGTGACTTTGTTTTAGAGAAATAGGGCAGAACAAGGTCTGCCGGGACAGCTAGTATAGTATACACATACTATATGTAATTTATTTAGATCTTTTTAATTAATACATCATCATGCAATACCACTTTCGGGGTGAGCAGAAATACATTACATGTTGTACACTGCGACAATGTATGAATATTTTTTGTAATAAAAATATAATATCATTACTCTTTAAGCTCACGATTCACTTTGATTTATCGAGTTTCGAAATCAAATATCGGCATGATGACAGCCACTACAAATGGATTCTCGCGCCTGAGTGATCGCCACCATCGTTATCCTGTATACAAATGGGAAAATTGTAATCAGATTAATAAAAACAATTACAATTATATTTTACGTTTTTTACCATTAATATGACTGCATTTTGCTCATCTATGTTTAAAACATTACAGAATCACAGATCGCGTACACATTTATGATTTATTAATGTTGTAAATGGATTTAATCGTGATTAAAGAGCAAGAAAATTAAAATTACGAATACATTTTGTAATCGTTAATCATTAATCAGATTACATTTTGCCCATCTCTGAATCTGTATTATACTTAACTGGTGTGTCAGTATGTAGGCATTTGCTGCGTTAGAAGAAAAACCCGATGCGTTCGTTTAGCAGTTTTATATCGTGACGATCATTATATCAGTAGGTCATTTATAACTGCAATTGTGCCTAATGATCGCTAATGGCGGGTTTATAATGAGTTCTTGCGCAATGCCAGGGGCCTGGCACGCGGCAGGTGGATTGGAAGAAATGTTCATGCATCAATTGGCATATATTGTCGCGGTCGGTGGTAATGGGCCCATACGTTCGTACGCTTTATGATTAATATTATTTTGCTTTATTGACTCCTGGGTGGTGCTAAACGAGCAGCCGCGATGTGGTAGGGCGTCGGTGCCCATCTGGATCGCGACCACAGTACATGGGTGTAAGGCCCGACATAGTGACCAGTTTCGGCTTGTCGCGTTTCGGGATCAGCTTGTGTATATCCAGTAGCTCATATACCTAGAGACCTTCAGTCGTGGTATATGTGGGCCGACATGACGATGTAGACTATCATTGGATTTTCATCCTTTGATAGTCGCTTTCGTTTTTGGACTACACTGTACTTACCATCAGGTACTCTGTAGTCATTATGTCGAGCCAGTGTAAAAAATAATAATAATAATATTAACCAAGAACTAGATATTGAAAGAATGAGATTTCAAACTTTATTTCTATTTGTATATCTTAAACTAGAATAAACCACTCGCGCGAGTTTGTAGATTCACAGCTATGCGGTAACTTATATCCCGGCTAGGAGTAAGAAGTTCTCTGATTCTTCCGTTTGCTGAGTTGTTGACCTGTGGAATGGTCTTCAAGTGAGTTTGTTTTCACCGTCCTATGATATTGGATCCTTTAAACGCAGCGAGAAAGGATATTTGTGCAGGCTGGCACGATCAATGCGACTATCGATTGTTTTTCATTACTGTTGATAGTTACAGTCGTTTTTTGGACTACACCATGTTTACCATCAAGGGTTGTGTGGTCACTATAACTACAGTACACCTGATGGTAAGTACAGTGTAGTCCAAAAATGACAGCGACTATTAAAGGATGCAAATCCATTGGCAGTCTTCCTCGTGATTTAGGCCCACATATACCATAACTAAATATCTCTAAATATATGAGTACGTATAAAAGCGTAACCTAAAACGGGATAGATAGAAGCAAGTCACTATGACGGCCTTTGCCCTTGACGATTAATTAATTCAAGCATTTAATTGAAGCAGCTTGACTTGTCCTCAATGGTAATTTGAATTTGAAAGTTGGTTAAACTGGATTATATTTCCGTGAAAGAAATAAGTATAGATTACCGCTAAATAGAATTTTCTACGAGTTTAAACTAGATTTAATTTCTTGGTGCAAGTTGCCCTTAGAACACGAGGTCGGGCAGTAGACTTGAGGGAGTGTGCTGCCCGGATGAGAGGGAGGCAGTGCACAGTATCTGGCACACTTTAGACGAATTTGGTTTCCCAGGCCCGAGTGGAGCTATTAGTGGGATACCCCAGGGGATTTTAGTCAGTAGGAGTCTGACACACCGGGGTCGCTGCCCTCACAGCTGATGGTTCTATGCAGGATTATCCTCCGGATTAAAAGAAAATGAACACTAGGTACAGTAGTACTGAAAACCAACTAATGCGAGATTTAATAACATTTGCTTCAGCTGCACACACGTAAACTGGTCATTGATCATAATTGCTAACAGAAGTCAATTATTGTACACATTGTGAAGCAACAAGATTTATTGTAGGTTACAACATTTCCATGGAGGTGATGGTTATGTGCCGATTTACACACAAAAAGTATTCCGCAAGTCACGTTTATAATAAAATTACTTATTTAACAATTTGAATACTGACCTTTAGCAATCGACAAGTGATCCAGATGTTTCGTTGTCGGGGTATTATTGTTAAAGGTTTGTGGCTGAGGTAGAGCGTATTCCTACTTATAAAACTGAATCCTAGTGACTGGGAAGGCCGTTTGGCTTAACGTGTAGCGTAGCGACTTCCCTTTGGGGTTTGTAATTAGGGTTTACTAAAATTACATTTTTATTCGTTCTTAGGTAATGTATTTTTGCATATATTCTGTGACATCTCCACTTTTACGAATGACAGCGAACAATCTTCTTTTGGTTTTCAAAATATAAAACTTAAAGGTTGCGCCTCCGCGTAGGTTTTTCGCGACCATTTGGCGCTAACAGTGACTATTGACGACTTGTTAACAAGGGCTAAAGGCAGAGGAAAGTACAAGATTATGATTAGACATTTAGTCCTGTGGCAGGCCTTGCAATAAGAGTACTATTGAGTGTTAGTGCTCAAGGAAACTTGTGTCATGCGCGATTCGAATATGTACAGCGGGTCCTTCATGAAAAACTTAAGAAGTAAATTTATGCACATTCCTTCGAAACCTGTATCTTGTAATTTTGAACTACAAATCATTAGAGAGGGAAATAGCACAATTCTTATATCACAAGAAGATAACGCGAAACAAGTTTTAGATCATTTTGGAATGGTTGACTGTAATCCTATCGTCACACTCATAGAAAAAAACAGTTTGTATAAAGAAAGCCAAAACAGTAAAAGCTAAGACATTTCCTTATCGAGACTTTAAAAAAAAACTAGCGAAATGATGTGAATAAATTGTGAATAATATTTACGATATTGTCCAAATTCATACTTAATGTAGTTAAACATACAGGTACGTGGCAGGATCAAAACCTTTTTTGGGGGGAAATATCTTCATAAGACGTTCCTTATCGCACTCGAGGATAGAGATCAGGTGGGCCAATTGTTCCGGCTAAAAAATTTAAGTAACTTGAAATTAGTTCACAACGAACCTGCCAAACAAACCTGACCTCTAACATTTTCGCACACAGTTGTTAGTTTTTTTAGGTTTTCAGGTGTTTGACCTAGTGTAAAAATCGTCATCGTGACTCTCTTCGTCCTGTCGCGTTTCAGGATCAGCTTGTGTAATCATATACCTAGAGACCTTCAGTCTTGGTATATGTGGGCCGACATGATGACGAAGACTGACAATAAAATTTCATCCCTTGATAGTCACTGCCGTACTTTGACTACATTGTACTTTTCATCAGGTGCACTGTAGTCACTTGTGGAGCGAGTATAAAAAAATGCCAGCTTATCTACACTAAGCTAATACTTCTGCAATTATTATCGTTTACTTTATAAATATAACATTTTCACTAAATTTGAATACCGACCCATGAGCCCTTGACGCAGTTACACAAAATTAAAAAAAAAAACCACAAGCAATTATCATAATTATTCACTAGAACTTATCTGCGGCCTCGCCCGGTTTTGTTTTCTACAGAGGAAGTGAAAGTGCATTTATGCACTTCCTTCTATATAAGAAAAAGATAAAAATTATTTAATTGGCGCTATAATAATGCTTCCGTTTTAATTTATAACTTTAATAGTCCAATCCAGTCGCGTTAGGAAAGAAGAGACACGCAGAATGGTGAGTTTGAAAGATAGTCATCCTTTGCAAGCACAAGCTGCTTAGCTGGTTCGGGCACGTAGAGAGAATGAATGATAGAAGGATGACGATAAAGGTATACAATATGAATATAAATAAAAATAAGAGCGACCGAGATTTAACTACATAGTCTAAACAAGAGTTCTGATGGGGGGTAATGCCGAAAGTATGCTTAATCCCCCACAGTGCATGAAGGAATTAATCAATGTTAAAAAAGCGATAGAGATTTACAAAAGTAAAGAGAAGTGACGTTCCTGGCTCTCTGCCTACCCCAATGGGAATTTGGCGCGATTATAGATAAACAGATTACTAGTCCACGATAGTAGAAGGCAAAAAATGTTATACAGGCAACAGGCACTGCTTCGTCGATACAAACATAATTCAAATTAGTCCTTTTGTATACTGGCTTGATAAGGTGACTACAACGCCCCTGATAGAAAGTATCATGCAGTCCTAGAACTGCAACAAGTATTAAGAGACGAGAATCAATTCATAATCGCCGCAATAATTATAACCCAGAAGGAGGCCGCAGTGCAAGAACGGCAGAAGGCCGCTCGAAGGAGACACCAGGGTGCCGGATGTCTTTGGGGTCGTGGCTGCTCAGGGTGGGGGCCCTGAGCAATTGGTTTAACGGCCCTCGAGAAGCTGGCAGGGCATTGTGGCCTGCTCTGCCTAAATACAACGAGTAGTATCGGGGAGGGTATCATCTTCCCCCGAGTTTGTGCCCATCGGGCGCGGCGCGACGGGGCTGTGGCGAATTGATTACAGGACCCACAGTCCCCGCCAATGCGCAGAAGTAGTCAGTCACCTTGGGGTTTTTAGTCGGTACAAGTCCGACACACCTCGGTCGCGTAACCCCCCTGTGCGGCTGAGACCAAAGGTCTATAGGCCAAAGCAAGTACTATAACAGTGTTTACACTCGTGTACAGTGCTTTGCCTGCTATTGTCCTCAACCACATGTCGCCGCTGCTTCGTAGATAAGGCACCTTAAGAATTTTATTCTTTTATTTTTTTATGCCAAATAAATGTATTCAGTTTCAAAATTCAATATATTTATCACAGACTTTATTTGTACGGTGGTAGGGTGATTGGCCAAACTGGGTAGTGACCATAGTACATGAGTGTAAAGCCCGTCATAGTGACCAATTTCGGCTTGTTGCGCTTAGGATCAGCTTGCTTGCATATCCCGTAACTTAAATACCTAGAGATCTTTAGTCGTGGTATATGTAAACCGACATAATGATGGAGACTATCAACGGATTTTCATCCTTTGATCGTCGCTTTCGTTTTTGGACTATACTGTACTTACCACCACGTGCACTGTAGTCACTTTGTCGAGGCAGTGTAAAAAAGAAACATAAAAACTCATTCAAGGTATGTAAACGCGTGTTAGTGTAAAATTTTATTACGCTTAAGTATATGTAACTTTAGCATCAAGTTAAGGTTATTTGTGTGTACTTGCGCACATTATGTATCATGTAGCACGCAGTAGTTAGCCAATCATTACTATAAAAACTTTACGATTTTCAGGTCCACGTTTAATAGCCTTATACGGTGATTATAAGGCCAGAAAAGAAGCGCGATTGCTCAACTAATATTGAGTCACTGTATACTGAAGCTTCAATGTCATATATATCTATAGATCACCATACAAAATCCCTTTTTTGCCAGATAAAATTCCATCATAGGACTATGTTTTTTTTAATTATTTTTTTATTTAGGGGCTTTTATTACATCCAATATATCAGCCCCATTGGAGGCGCCAATAGAAGAGCGGATAGTGGACTGTATTGCGGTATTTAAAAATGGAAAGAAAGGGAATAAAGGACACACACTGACCGTACGATCCTCGCGGCTCTGATGACGTCGGCTTTATCCTCTCCTTCCTGGCTGTGGCGCCAACATCCTAATATGCGGACGAACAATGATTTTGGCACACTCGATGTGTGCGCGTAGCGGACGAACAAAAAGAAGATACAGGACGATGAGGTGTCCTCGCGTTGCGTGCTGACGGCTTTTGCGGCGACCGTCAGGAATGACGTATTGAACGACACTAAAATGATGGCCGTGCTAAATGTCACGGCCGCGTGCGGCGGAAAAGATGACAGGATGAGGGTAGGAAATTAAGTGATGGTGGATTTAAAAAATGAATAAATATTGACGCGACCACCCATTGTGCCCTAACCTACGTCCTTACATCCTAGGGGAGTTGCGGATGAGCAAGCGTCACCATCTGGTACAGCATTCTGACTTCACTGGACAAAGGACTATGTGGATATGTGGGTGCAGCTGCACTTGTGAAAGACTTCTACTCACTTCAAATCCCCGGATACTCCTATCGCACCGTGAAAAACCAACCGTAAGAGCGAACTGCCCAATCTGCCACGATACGTGCACGCGGATGACTTGCTCAATCCACTTTTTTTTTTACACTGGCTCGACATAGTGACTACAGTACCTGATGGTAAGTACAGTGTAGTCCAAAAACGAAAGCGACTATCAAAGGATGAAAATCCATTGATAGTCTACATCGTCATGTCGGCCCTCGTATACCACGACTGAAGGTCTCTAGGTATATGAGCTACTGGATATGCACAAGCTGATTCCGAAACGCGACAAGCCGAAACTGGTCACGATGACGGGCTTTATACCCATGCACTGTGGTCGCGATCCAGACCTCTGTGACTATGTGGATGATAGCTGAATTTGTGTCAGACTACTACCTAGCAATGACCCCGGGGTGTTCCTATTGCGCCGCGGAAACTCGGCTGAGGGAGCGAACTAAGAAATCTGCCACGGTACCAGCACACGAACGGTCTTGTCAGGTCTCCTCGAGTTATTGAGGGTGGGTGGAGTAAACCACCTCCAGAAAACTGTCATGATAGGCAGTATGTGAAAATACTCATGCCCTTCCTCCCTCATATACGCGCAGTGGACTCCTTCAAGTACCGCAGTCCATGTTAGTGATAGGACAAGACGCAACGCAACACCATGCCAAATCCCTATTGGATTACAATGGAATACTATTTTTCTCTATAATTGCAAACATCTTTCCCCTACGTAACATTCCGTTACCTCTTCATCGTTCTCTTCGTTTCGTTCTCTCTTTTTTGATACTGGCTCTACAAAGTGAGTTAATTGCACTTGACGTAAAGTATAATGTAATCCAAAAACGGCAACCACTTTAGTTTGCGGCTCGCGACACCATGCTTAACACCAGTGACGTGCATCCTATAAAAGCATACAAAGCATTACCTTTTTGTACTTGGACATTTATAACAATAACATATTATCACACTATATCCCTCACGGAGTGAGCAAAGATGCATTAGAGGCTGTAACCACTTAGCGTTTATATATTAGCCCAACGTATTCCACAAACTACTACTAAACATTATATGCGAACCTTCTACTTACGAGCTTTGCTTTTGTAAACACTTTATGTTCCATAGCATATGTGATAATTAAAATCTTGTCTTTTTCTAAATAATAACTGATTCATTTATTTGATATAAATGAATCACTTAATAATAAACAAAGAATGAAAAATATTTAACTCACTACAAGAATTCACAAAACTGATTGTAATGGTTGCTATAATAAGGATAACGGATATGTAAATGGCAGGATGACCTTTAAAGCTTAATTGATTCGTAATACAATTTATATCCCATCGTTATAATTATACAGTTTCACATATGCAATTTAAAGTACTGTTAAACTATAGCTAATATCCATTGCTATATATTACATTACAAATGATTTTTAATTGATTCATTGAAGTTTATGTCATTGTAACATTGTTGTTTGAAAAAAAAAAAAAAAACATTATTTTTTTAAATGGAACGCGTTGAAGTCTTTTGTATGAAAAATCCGAATGCGAGTTTTCAGAATTACTTCTCGGACTGTTAAAGCAGCAGTTGGATGCTGGCAGTCGCGAATCCTATGCAAGTAAATGCAGGCATAATAGTGCAATGCGATCTGGTAGCTACTGTTCGCCTTCGCTGTCAAATCGCGCCTGCTCGAACCCAACATGTGCTTTTATTTCTTTTAAAAGACAAATTGTACTGGGTTAGTATTTTTCGAACGAATTGGTAGAAGCGCTGAGCAAAACTCTACACAATTTGATATGAATACGTGAACTAATTCGATTAGTAAAAGATCGCGCTGTGTTCTAAGAAATCTTTATAACGTAACGTCGTGTCTACTTTAATAATATAAAGTACATAAAATGCATTGGTATACACTCATTATAAATACTTTAACGGGACTTATGCGTGAAATAACTTACTTTTAATTATGGCTCGACGTTCCGACCTGGTTACACAGTTCATGGTCACGAGTAGAGTTACGCGCCGAGAAAGTTTCTTCGAGGGCGGGAAGATACTTCCTCCGCACTCTTTTATTCTAGATAATTTGAATAGATGTCTCAGGACTTGTGTAACAAGGTCAAAACGTCGAGCCATAATTAATAGTAAGTTATTCCCGCATAAGTCCCGTTAAGGTATTTATAATGAGTACAAATTACGAAAGTTCTAAATGTGTTATCGAGACATGATTATGTGAAGTAAATGCTTTTGAGTTAAACATTTAAATAAATTTTTAAATGAAAGCACATTAGCAAGTGTAATTCTTTCCGGATGAGAAGCACTTATATATGTATCGACTATACGCTAGTAAAAAAAGTAAATTCAAATAATATCCGTAATAGCTGTTACATTTGTTACAGGATAAGCTGCTTTGTTAAGCCGGACGCGGCTTAGCACAGTGGCCTACTAACTTGGATACTCAATAAAGGTCAACCGAGCTTTTGCTTATTTCATGGAAGTGAATGTCAGCTTGACTAATCTGTTTTACCCTCTTTAATCAAAAGGCGTTATCTCTACCTGAGTAAATTTTAATCATTCGATGTTTTTTCATTTTATTTTCAAAAGATACAAGAGTCAGCAAAGTTTTCACATAATAAATATAAAACAGTAATCAAGATAATTAATTATTATTATTAATTTATGATTTACATGTGGACGTTTGACCACAATCACACTTGGTGGAAGATGAAGATGAGTCCGATGATGGATTGCCTCTACCCAAAATTTGATTAGTCACGCCACACATCGCTCTCAGTATCTGCATTCGTACAAGGCGACATAAAACTAATTGCTAATTTAATCACTGGGTTCCACGCCGATTACAACTTAAGCCTATTATTCAGATTAAAAGTTTTGTGCTTTTTAATCAAGAAAAAAGACGGTAGGACAAGTAACTTCCTTATCCGTCGATAGCTCCACAGCGCTGCGGTCTGCTTGTGACCATGGCCTGAGTAACCAGGTCGTAACGTCGAGCAATTATTAAAAGTAAACTAATTGGCATTTACAATAATATATCGTCGCGCTATATCCTTTTTGGGGTAAACAGAGACACATTAGTGGCTAAATCGACTATTGATAAAATATATAAACACTTTATTAAAAAACTTGTATGGTGCTGTATATTTGTTGCTTAATAACAGCTATACACACACATACAGACAGGTTTACGCATAAGCGTATCTCTACGCAGAGTCCTATGCATATACGTACATACATACAAGAGTTGAAATTATTATCGACTTTTTTAATTCGAAGAATACCCTATTATCTTTTGTTTTTAAAGCTTAATTTAAAAGGGACAATAATTTTTGACCAATATTTTTGGATAAATAGTTAGTTTAAAACGTTTTGAAATATGCTGTGATTTTTATTTCATAAAATAAATAAATGTAAAATGAAGGCAAACACGAGAACAACCCCCCTGATAATAAGCCACCACTGTCACCTGTGGACAAATGCATCACAATAAGTCAAATCATTACGCTGCCAACTTAAAAGTGCATTTTTTTCTCCTTTATATATCCTTAGAGTCTTGTCTATCAATAAAATATGTAACATTTGCAAGAAATATTACTTATTGATGAAATTCGTAATATTTAAATTAAATTATGTGTCGATAAAATATGCGACACAAAGACTGTCTCCAGTTATGATTGAATACGAAAAAACATCGGCGAATGTTCGCGTAAAGTAAAAGTAATTAAACAGATATTCGCCAAATTTTGTCGAAAAATAGCAAACCCGCTTCTGAGGTGAGGTTATTGCTCATCGTTTGGCTACTTTCACTCGGCGTGCGCGCTCCATTACAAGTCAATGCATCGGCGAACGATCCATATTTTCTAATCTCTTAATCTAATAATAACAGAACACGCTGTATTTCTTTCTATTTAGAACACGCTGTATCTATTTTTAAATATGATGTCAATCTTTTCTTTTTTTTCGATACAGTCCAGTCGATACTGGAGTAAATGATACCGCAACGAAAAACTTCTAAGTTTAATAATAATATTTGTAGATAATTACACACGATGAACTTTTTTTTTTACAGGATTGCGGCAAGCGCAATCAATTCCTCAATGTTACCTGATGGAAAATGGTGATGAGGCCGCTGATAGAGAGCGCTTACATAACAAATACCGATTCACTCGTCGTTAGAAGATTCCTGGACAAACAGTCGTAGGAAGCGAGTTCCTCTCCGAAGCGATTTGCAGCAAAAACGAGCAGGTGGATTGCTTCGCGCGAGCAGCTTGAATGTCAACCATATTACGGAGCACACCTTCTTTAGTGGTATATGTAGATCGGCATATCGATAGCGTGAGTCAATGAGTTTTCATCTCTTAGTGGTCACTGCCTGGCTTGGACTAGACTTCCAACCTCATACCTCACGATAGTTTTCTTTACCGGTCGCTCATGTGTTGGCCTAAGCCCGTACTTAATCCGAAAAAATCCAAAGGTACATGCCGGGATTTGAACCTAATATCAATTACGTTGCCGCATATTGACACCGGTTCCTTATCTACTAGGCCACCACATACTACCTCAGAAATCTATTTGGACTAAATTCGAAAGTTCATTTGTATAAAGTCTTGACAAAAAGAGTCTTTAGTGTAAGTACAAACGTGTTACGCGATAAAAGTTTAGAAATACGGAAACAAATGTTCTAGTAGAAGACGCTAATGACCCGAGTTTCATAAACTTTAACACAGAAAATTCTGTTACAAAATTGTGGTATTTTAAACTATGTTTCATTATTTATTTACACGACCATTTGTCGCATGATGTAGGTTAAGAGACACCATTTACATCTTCGCAAGAATATGAAATGATAATTGTTTATATTCGACATTGTTTTTACAACATAATAAGTGGTACATTTATTTACTTTGTTACTACAAGCCCCCATAATCACAAATCTTTGTCTAGTACTCATAACACAAGCGTAAGGTTACTTTGAGACTAGATCAATATATGTTATTGTCCACAAATATGATATATAACAGCATTGATGTACATATATTAAATATTTCTTTTTAATAAATAAATTAGAATGTATGCTGATTGACGTATAGAAGCCTAGAAAGCGAGCGGCTATGTTCTATATTCCATCTATCAGGACAATTGCTGATTCATCGTTGTAATTGTCTACTAGACGTGTTGATGTTTTTTGGGATTGTTTTTGGGTCTGAACAGTGGCAAGATACCGGAATAACAAAATACTGCGGGAAATTGGTGATTTTTCCGATGGCGTGTGGTGGAGAGCGCTTCACTTGGGTCGTCGATTTTGACGTCAATCAGGAACAACTGATTGTTAAAAATATTAACTACGAGCTCAAAAGGACTCATATCCAGAACCGTAATACCTAATAACAACAACAAATATATGCTTACAAAATATTGTATGTAAGCAATTCTGCCGCTTGTCATGTGACCAGATTTTGCCTCGTAAATAATTTCTCCTAAGGTTCGATTGTTTCCGTCTGGCACTTTTCACTGTACTGTGAACTGACGCCAAACAGTTTTCTCCGTTTTCACTCATAACAATAGTTAATATTTGTTAGTGGAAAGTGAAAGTAAGAGTGATCTTCTTCTTGGCATCGGTAGCTAAGAAATACAGTATGTTTTAAAAATCATGTCTTACTCGAAAGGAGCACATTAGTGCCACGATAATGTTACCAAAATTATATTATTCGCGAATATTAAAAAGTTATTGTTATATAAAATTGAAGAAATTAAATGATTTTACGTACAATTTACTCTCGAATTACTAACAAAAATCAGTATAAAGACTGATGAAACGATTTTATTATTAAACGGTGCTTGGGTAGAACGGAGTTTATGAAGTACTAGCATGATCTTTTGCTATCCTTTTTTCTTTGTTCACTAGTTACATACACTCCCCAGTGTTGCCATCTATAAGTTTTCCCTATTTTCTTCATTTTTATTTTATTCTTGTTTTTGCTCTTTAAATAATAAATACAATCTAATATCGTTACCGAGTATCGTCTTTACGGACCGAATAAGGTTTTTATAATATTCTGTACATTATTTTGCGCAAGTGACCACGTCGATATCGACATCAGTGGCCTCAATGAGATCTTTAACTCACTACGAGTGTGGGGCTCAGGGACATTGCAAATGATGTTGCATTATCTGTACATCGCATATGAGTAATTATAATTTTAATTTAACGACAAACTTTTCTATAACACGCTTAGTTTATCACAAGTCAGGGATATGTGAAGGCTTCACTCGGTATCGACATTATATTTTATTTAGGTTATCCTTTAAAAACCTAATACAAAAAAAAAACTGGCTCGAGAATAAAGAAGGAAAGCACACGATCTTGCTAGTAGGTTAAGACGTCAAAAAGATCATGACTTTCGATGATCCCTAGCACCATTTATTAATTTCATTGTTTTAATAGTTTTAGAGTGATTTTTGTAAGTGATCCAAGCTTAGATCGCATGTAAAATAATTCATTGTATTTTAGTAATGTTATCGTGTCACCTACGTCCCTTTCTGGTCGGACAAGTTTTTCAGTGACTACATTGCACCTGATGGTAACTACAGTGTAGTCCAAAACCGAATGCGACTATCAAAGGATGAAAATCCTCCTCCTCCACTCCACTCCTTCTTTTGCCGTGTCGTTGGGCTGTGGAATGATCTTTCGACGAGCGTGCTCCCACCATCCTATGATATGGGATTCTTTAAGCGTAGCGTGAAGAGATATTTGTGCAGGCTGGCATGATCGCTGCGACTACCGATGGGTTTTTTGTTACCTTTCGATAGTAATTGGAGTTTTTTGGACTGCACTATGCTTACCATCAGGTTTGGTGTAGTCACTGTGCCGTGTCAGTGTAAAAAAAAAATCTGTTGATAATCTTCGTTGTCATGTCAGTCCATATATACCACGACTGAAGAAATCTAGTTATATGAGTACCGGTATGTATAACTTTGTCTAGCACCCATAGTACAAGCATCAACTAAATTTGAGGCTAGACTATAAATGTTACCATATAGTATTATAGTAATTGTCCATGAATGTTAAGATATATTGTAATCAAATAATCTCTAAATGAAAAAAAAATGTACTCCCAAACTAACTTATTATTTATATATTTGAACCTATTCATTGAGGTCATACACAGAGTCACAAATACAAAAATAAACGCGTAAGAAGAAAAAACCCCAAGGTTTTAGCGTAAATTTATATTGTAAAAGTAAAAAGTATAACTTTTATTTACGTTGATGAATTCTCTAAATCTCACAATAAGATAAATAAATCTCATTAGACTCGCGTCAAACACAATAGAATGCTCGCTGAGTAGTAGATAGCAATCTAACACTTTATTCCAACGCGTGCTCCGAGTGATTCATCATGCAATATACAACGCAGAAGCGACTTTTCACATCTCCGAAATTGTTGTAGTTTTTATTAGTGGCCACACAATGGCAACTCATTAATGTTAGTTGACGTTCAAACTTGGAACGCGAGTATACGTGTATCTGTTTCGTGTAATGGAGCATCATTGATTTGTCGTTGTTGTAACCTTGATACGTGTCGTTCTTTTAGTCTGGACTGGTGTTGTGGGTATGGATAATGACGAGATATCCGGATGGCAGTGCTGAGGGGAATCTGTGATCTTTCTGCTGGCATGGGATGAAGTGCGCATCGCTTGGGTCGTTGGTTTAGACGTCAATCAGAGACTACTGAAAATTAAAAATACTAACGACGAGCTCCAAAGGACTTGTATCCATAGCCAAAAAACTGAATATAAAAAAATCATTAGTCTATTGAAAGTGGTGCTCGTTTTCTTAAGCAGAGACTTACAGACGCTTTTGACTTCGATTTCACTTTCTTGAAACATTACAAATTATATCATTTAATATCAAAGTATATGTATATGATAAGTCACTGATTTTGTCAACGTGGATTTGCCTCTACGAATACTTAGGTTATACTCAAGTTTCTATTATATAATATTTCCGTTTTTTATTTCTTAAAACTTATTTTAAAGGACCCGACATGATGTCATGATGTTTTGAAAAATACAAACCCACAGTCCAGAAGTGCAAAAACTGTTATAGTAACTCGGTTCGGCCTATCGCGTTTCAAGATCATTTTGTTTACGTGCAGCTGTTGATATACCTAGAGACCTTCAACCGTGGTATATGAGCGACGGTATCACGACCGCGACTGTCATTGAATTCTCGTTCCTTGACGGTCACTGCTACCTTTCGACTACACTGGACTTACCATTACATACTGAGTAGTAAAATTGTCGAAACGATTTTAAAAAATGAACTATAAACTATAGCTGGAAGTTGAATCATGATTTTCAACTGAGATACCGGTTCTACAAGTTCTCAGTTTATACTCTATATTCCAGTAATGACGAATAATGGGTATGATGAAAATTGATAACAGTGCCTGTAGTTAAATTGACGAAACGACCGCTACACACCTTGTTTCAAGTTTCAACTTTTACCTTCATTGATGTTTCTTTGGCGGTCATTATCCAATTTTGTATTTTTATTCATTGTTAATTTTATTTAATCTGTTTTGCTTTTAGCTCATTGTAACTACTATACAGAGGGCCACGTTAAGGTAATAATAACAAAAATTATAGTAGAAAGTCCAATAATGTGTGGGTTATACGAGTACACAAAGCAGACATGTGACAATTCTATAGATTTCGTGTAATTTCTCTGGAGAGAAATAATTTTTAGATATTATTATTACCTACTTTAGAGATACTAAAATATAATCAAATGCTTTTGTTATTAAAATTCCAATCTGAGACATTATTGAGGGTTTGATTTTGTTGAATCCATACTTATACTACCGTTTAACGTTTTTAATGTGCAGTTGTTTTCACCTTATTTTTAAATTGTATCCGTAGTATTTTATCCGACTGTACTTTTTTTTTTAATTTATGACTGATAATGTTGACTTTTATTAACATTCATATAAAACAGGCCACTCTAATGTATGTTGTGGATGCCTTAATAGGAACTGTACATTTTTCATTGTAATTATGTATGTACTCTGTGAATCGAATAGTGTATTGGGCCACTGGTAACCCCTGTATAAATAAAATCAAATAAATTAATTTCTATAAATCAGATCCCCTAGCAACGAAGTTAACTTCCCTTTGGCACATCCTTTGCTTATGTTGTTTTCTACCTTTTTTTTAACCCGGGGAAATCCCTAACGGACCTCAGAGGGCGATGAGGGTTGCCTCCCGGTGTGTCAGACTTGCACCGACTAAAACCCTCAGGGTGTTCCTTCTCCCGTCTGCCGAGTGCCAGGGGCAAGGCCGAGCCATCTTCATCGGCACCTGGCGACGTCTGTCTTTGTTCTGACCCCGCCTTTTTGGCGGGGAGTGGTTCATTAGTCGCCACTCCTCGCATTCACCTAGCACAATGTAGGGGAGGGTAGTTTAGGTTTGTTGTTTTCAACCTGGAAACCTATTATTCTGTGATGAATTCCTATGTTATGTGGCAGGTAGGTACATGTGTTTCACTATTTCTGTTTAAACGTATTTTTTTAACATTACATTTCTGCGGTAATTTTATTTTTCAGGTGCTTGTACCAAAGCAGGAACTATAACTTTTCGTACTATGAGTTTTTTGAATCAATCTCCCGGTGAGCCTACTTTAAACTGTGAGGGCTTCAAACTTTAAACTAAAAGACTTTGGGGCATTTTAAACTTAGCTTGATGAGATATTGTTTGGGCCTGCATGATCTTTGCGAGTATTACTATAGTTATATATATACTTATATAGTTTTTCTAGTTCTAGTAGCTTCTAGTTTTAGTACTGCAGCATGCTTATCGTCAGGTGTTGACTAGTTACTGTCCCAATTCGAAATTTAAAAAAATAAATGGTACAGTAATAGTAACCTGAATACAATATGTAATAAAAGTGCAAAACGTTTTAAGCCAATCTTAAGAAATTTCTTATTAGTGCGAAACAAACTTCACTGCCAAATACACGGAGGCCGTGACATCATACAACCCACATAAAGTAAACTAGCCAAGCTGGTCAACTCTTACGAAAACCACCGCATAATATATGCAAATAGCTTTCCACCATTGTTTACGTCTTTTAATATTTTCTTATAATTTTACAGTTGTATATAATGTGCTAAGTTCGTAATTCTTAGAAATTGCTGGTTACAGTCATATTAAACTATTTTTTTAAATGTAATATGCAAGCGGACGCTCGACCTCGACCGAGGCCGACGATGAACTGCGACTACCCAACAAATACCTAATCACTCTTATCGTAAAGGCTTCCAAATAAAAGAAACGTGAAAATACGCTTGCTTGAAATGCTATCATCCCGGGCAAATGGCAAAGGGGCATTAGTAGGACGTGAAACGAGGTAAAATTTGATGCGCAGGATAGATCTAAATGGATATGCATTGTAGATGCTCTCTGCACTAGACAGGCACCCCGTTACATTAAGATGTAATGGCAAATATAAGACTATTTCAAGCCTTAAATAAATGTATATTCTAACTGCAACATAAGCTAAGATGATGTCGGTAATGCTCATAATACTGGTAGAGAACTTGTTTTTACGTGCAATATTATTTATGAGTAATGCCTTTTACAATAGTGCATTGCACCATTTGAACGCCGCATACCAATTTTTCCGTTTTTACGTATTCGGTTAAATTCTGCCTGATGGTAAATACAATATAGTACTGAGAACAGAAGCTACCAATAAAAAATACAACTCTATTATTTATATTAGAAAATAAAATACTTATAAAAGAATATGTGAAAATTTGGCTTTGGTGATGTTGTGGATAAAGGACCGATAACCGTGTGTAGCAACACAACTGGTCGTATGTGCGTATCCCGGGCACATACCATTTGTTTTTTTTAGATTAATACGGCACCAGGTGTTTATAGATTTTTTATAAGTAAACTAAAATATTTATCATTAATATTTTATTCTAATTCATTACGTATGTTTATTGATATATGTATGTATATCACCCTAATAAAATTAGTCGACCTCAAGACGCCTGAAGCAATCTGAATATATAAACTTGTATAAATTGATTTTTTTATTAATTTATAGGTATAAAATTTCTACAAATACAACCTTCTGTGAATGCTAATATGTTAATTCAAGGTCGATGAACGGTTCTCACAATAAAACGTAGCCATGTTCGGCGAAATGTGGGACAAATCTCCATATTATCCGCAATCTTATGATACTGCGTGTGGAATTTTGAAAATTCTTGTCTATTTATGTATACTGTTACGGACAGAAGTAAAACTTCGGATGCCTTTTTTTTATTCTGATTCGACATAGTGACTGCACCATACCTGTTGGTAAGCATGGTGCAATCTAAAAAAAACGCCAACGACTATCGACAGGTAAGGAAAACCTGCCGGTAGTCACAGCGATCATGCCGGCCTGCACAAATATCTCTTTACGCTACGGATAAAGGATCCCATATCATAGGATGGTGGGAACACGCTCGCAGGAAGACCATTCCACAGCCCTACGACACGGCAAAAGAAGGAGTTAGAGAACTTCTTAGTCCTTATAATACTTATTTAACAAAACGTTTGGTACAAAAGTCTGTCTCGTAATGATGGATGCACTAAAACTATAGACGGCAGGAAGCCTAAAATTCTACTTAGTGTTGCAATAAAGTTAATATAACACACAATAAAAATTAAATATATTGTTTGTATGGAATATATACTTCAGGCTCAGCTGGTTACCTAGAATTTCCTACACTAACTTCCTTTTGGCGCATCATTCCAGGATAGGGTATTTATTTTGTTGTTTTCTATCGTGATTAACTTATCCTCCTTTTTGGTATGTTGTGTTATGTGCCAATTAAATACTTTTCTTTATTTAAATCTTTATAACCTCTCTAAACAGGTACGGTCCCGTTGATCTACATATATTATGTTTATGTATAGTTAAATGATCAAATATAATCAAGCAATTAAATGACAGAGGTCACAAAATTGAGCTTCTACTATACAACTTGCAAAGTAATTAATCAAGTTCCAGACACTTGTTCGCTTAGAATCATTATCTGAATCCATTTCAGTTCATTTTAAATATAGGTAATTATTTATGAAAAATAAACATTGAAAAAATAAAATATTTGTGGACAATTTCACATATTGATCTGGTCACAAAGTAAGCTTGCGTTTGAATTATCGGTACTAGACAAATATATAGAGATACATACTTAAATGCATATGATTCGCGACAAACTAACCTATTCATCATAAAAAAAGTTTTCCGTTACCGGGACTCGAACCCAGGATCTGCAGCGTTACTACCGTTGCGCTATCAGGCCATCAAAAAGATTTACTTTATTAAAGTTTTACATTACTTGTGCCAAATGAAATTGAACCATACGATCTACCTATAAAGTGCGCATTATCTTTGAAATATATGATTGCCACCGTGAATTAATTTACGAAAAATTAAATCTGATTAAGCAAGATGTTATACGTAATTAATTATATAGTTATAAAAATAATCACTTAGTGCCGGTGTTTAAGGTTCTTATTTATTTAGAATAAACATTGCATATGAAGCGAATGTGTATAGAGCATCTACGTAAAATCTCCTGCCTTCTTCTTTCTTCTTTTCCTAGTTGTACGATAGTTTCAAACTTTAATACAACCATCTCCGTTTTACCTTTACCACTTTAAAGTAGTGGAATTGGCTTCTAGGCGCTATATTTTCTCTGGATTACGACACAGGGCTCTTCACTAAGATGTTCAAAAGAGCGGACTCGTCGGCGCACGTTCATCTTCAGAACATTGCGCCGCTCCACGCAAGACCCCCAGACGAAGGTGAATGTCACGAGACATAAGAATCCCGAAATACCGATCTAGTCCTTACCTAGACTGCGCCCGACACGGAGAGTGCGCGCTGGAGAGCACTAGGCGGATGTGCGAACAGATCGCTCACCCTCAATATTCCGATCCCACAGAAGAAACGCCCGGATGGACTCCGTAGATTTTCCACCAAGAAGGACGCGCAAGCCACCTTCGACCAGCGACCCGTCTGTCGTAGCAGACGGAGAAGAACGCCGCCGTCAGGAGGTTCGCCTCGATACAGCTTCCCGCCTCAGTCCCCCTTATTTGTCATAATTAGGCTAAGGTTTAAATGTAAATAAATTCCTCCTCTGCTGTTGCGTTTTTATTTAATATTTAAGGCTTAGGTTAATTTTTGTACATACGTAGTTAAGGTTTAGTTAGTTCCTAGTTTATTAAGAATTTTGTAATATAGCTTAAGATAGGTTTAAGATATATTGTAAATTTTTTAACAAATAAATGGCACCACCCAGACCTTATCAGCGGATGGATGAAAGTATGATGAAGGAAAGGCAGTGGAATGGGGTGGTGTGAAATTCATTCAGGGCTCTTCAAAAAGGAGTAAAAATGATCTTTTAGGTAGGCAACATAACGTTAACATTACGTGTGTGGCAGTTGTCTATTGTCGACAGTGACCATTTACTCGAACTGGCTCGTGACTTATAATCACAGTACACAACTGTAAAGACCGCCATAATGACTAGCTTCGACTTGTCGAGCTTCGGTATCAGCTTGTTATACGTTCAGTAACTCATATACCTAAAGACCTTCAGTCTTGCTATGTCTGGGCTGACAGGACGAGGGCGAAGTCAATGAAATTTCATCCTTAGTCGCCGCCGTTTTTGTACTGCATTGTACTTTCCAACAGATGCACTGTAGTCACTTTGTTCAGTATAAAAATTATATAAAATTATAGGTAGAAATAAAATAAATAAGACAATAGTCACGCTCAGCGGTCGATGGTATACCGCACGCCGATATCGATAAACCAACTATTACACAGACAATTTAACTCGCCCGCTCCAGTAACGTAGCCGCGAGCCGGACACATCACGTTTCACCATAATGACATATTAGTGATTGATTCTCGAAAAAAAAGGTATTTTAGATCGTTAAATTTATACTTGATGCAAAAATATCAAAGCGGTCTTACGAGTATTAATATAGTTTAAAAGTAACGATGAAGTCTGTGTAAAGTCAACTGTTTTGTTGTTACTATAGGATAGTTTTTATATTGAATCAATTCTAAAACCAATTTTAATTTTTTTATGATATATGACAAAATAAATATCGATTCACTTGTCGTTTAAAGATTCCCATGTCGTCAGATGATGGAAGAACAAACTTGATGAAGTCTTCTGTCCGGCTGAGAGGTGGCGTGCAGTTTCCGGTACGCCGTCCGTGAAAAAGGTTTGGACGAGTGGACTCTTTACGAGCCGTCTGCCAGAAATGAAGCCCAAACAGGCTATTCTCTCCCCAGGCGGCTGCAAGAATCTAGATTCCCAGGCCTGGGTGACGTGTATGGAAGGACACCCCAGGGAGTTGTAGTCAGTCTGACACACCGGGGTTGTTGCCCTAACAGTGGCCTTGATGGTTCTATGCAAGATTTTCCTCCGGGACACCAAAAAAAAAATGACTCAGTAAGCGAATTGCACTCCTTAGCGATTCGCAGCAAAAAGAGGAAGCGAACAGCCTCGTATTAACAGCTGGATTGTCAACCATATAAGAGTGCAAACCCGAACGGTACCTTGAATTGGCGTACATTTTGGTCAGAAAATTATGTGTGAAAACTTTTTAACATGCTTAAAATTCTTAAGTATTGGATAGTAATTTCTAGAAGCAGAAATATGACAATTAACTTAAATTCTTTTCACGCATGAAGTATGCTTGAGAAGTAACTGTCAATATTTGAAAGTCAATGTCAAAATTATTGACAATATTGCGTCCGACTTGTTTGTTTAACCTAATGCACGTCGTGTTGTGAAAGTGTCTATTGGCAAAGATGGCACTTTATCACGAATAATTTTTAACACGCTCAAGTATGTAATGTACGTATTAAAATAGGGTTGTCGATAATACTCCTAGAAATTCAGCTCGCGATGAGCGAGACATCCTTCGCTGATATTGATCATGCAGTAGACTTGAGTTTAGCATACTGGGGACCATAAATGGACAAATTAAATATTAATAAAAATGATTACGATTACGTTATACATTTTTTACCATTAATATGACTGCATTTTGCTCATTTATGTTTTAAACACTACAGAATCCTAGATAGAATACACATTTATGATTTCTTAATGTTTTAAATGGATTTAATCATGATTATAGAACAAGAAAATTAAAATTACGACTACATTTTGTAATCGTTAATCATTAATCAGATTACATTTTGCCCATCTTTGCTGGGGACACAGTTTTTGCGGCTGCTCTGACAGCCCTACACAGGTTATTCCTAAGGGTGACCAAAAGAAGGTTTATCGATAGTTACAATTTAAATTAACGTTACTTAAAGCAAGAAGCACATAGCTTCTTGCTTTATTTTGACATAATAATTAGCATTCTTCTTCATTTTCATATTTTTATGTGAAATACTAATATTATTAACAAATGTTTTATCGATTAAAAAGAGTCTCGATGTTATTAATTTTTTTTTATTCTATTTATTTAAGGGACTTTTACGTGTGTACGTGATGTTATTAATGTTTACTGAAATTTTTATTAACCATTTCTCGCCCTGACATATTACGAATATAAAGTGAATTAATTGTATTTTCATGAAATTACCTAGAAGTTTATTTTATAATTTAAACGAATTTCGACCTACACTCAACTCTCACTATTATTGCATTAAACACAATGACATTTAAGACATATTATACACATTTTAAAATATTTTTTATTACCTATAAGTACGAAATATAATAGTGTGAGTAAGTAATAATGACCTATTGTATAATTAATTTTTAATTAATTCTTAATTATCATTATGACCCACTGATTTTTACTTCTTTATGTTTTTTATACGTTGCTTCATACTTGTACTTACTCTTGCGTTGTGCATATGTTTAAAAACAGATACACAAGCTTATAGACCTGAAATAATTAACATATATATATATATATATATATATATATATACTAGCTGTGCCCGCGACTACGTTCGCATAGAAGAAGTACTTTTGCTATGACAATGATAATTTCAAGCTGAAATGTTTGTATAAATGATATAAATGCTATCGAGTTTTTTTTAATTACAGGTAGGCTTGCGCTTGACCTCAATCTCACCCGATGGAAAGTGATGATGAGGATGATGATGGAACACGCTTACCCAAAGAATATCGATTTAATCGTCCTTTAAAAATTCCCATATCAAAAAACAGATGCAGGGAGCGAATTCCATTCTAGTATATAAGTACAAATCAAAGCTGACACGTCGGACTTCGTGCCGCCTAACAGTCAATGAATGTCGTGTTACAGATTAGATGATCTTAATTTATGATTTAGTAATATAATGAAAACAAAATATATGGTACATTATATACTTATAACCACAATCTACATCGCACTCTTATAATGCACCGCTACTCTAAGCTATCCTGCGCATTACACTTCAGAATATATCCCACGTCAGGCCCAAATCTTCAAGCCGGAGTCCGGGTTCCGGTTGTCAAATTTTAAAAGCGGCAGACGTGCACATCACCCACTGAATAATAACTAAAAAAATGGGCCAACTTCTTCATATAAATTGGGTTGAATATTTTAAAAAATCTTTTTTTTGACGGCCTGGATGCGGCCATCAGCTGCGCTACTGATCACGTTGGATACAGCATATAAACGCAAAGGGGAGACAGCCACTAATGTATCTCTGCTACCCTGAAAGGGGCTTAGCGTGACGATATATAATTATTATACAACGATTCTTTACATCCTATTAGCTGACCAGCCGAACTGCGTACTATCTAATTATCATTGAATGTTGTTTTAAATTTTAACTAAGCCTTTTCTCCTTCTCCTGCTCTCCTTCTCTACTGTTCCTCCCATACCCCCTCTCACCACTCTTCCTACATTATATTAAAAGACAAAATATAAAAAAATCCATGTTTGTACTCGTAACTTTCCTCGTAGTAAATTGCATCCCCCATTTCAACCCCTTCATGTTTTAATTTTTGTAATCTATGATAAAATTTATCAAAATATGTTCAATAGCTTAACGTGAAAACAAAATACACTCTTTCGGATTTGTAATATCAGTAAGGACCTCGGCGGAAATAAATAAACGTGCACGTAACCAATAAACTGGTATTACATAAATGAATCATTAACTTGATTTTAAATCTGTACTCGGGCTTAATTTATTACAAACGGATTTAAAGATCCTTTATCTAGATAATTTAAAACACATTTTGTAACAATTAATTATGACAGTGAGCTCTATCTATCTAATCTATGAATTTTAAGACATTTATTAGCGGTTAAAGTATTAATCTATACTATAAAAGAATTTATATATATCCATTCATATTTTGTCACGGTCAGCGCTTGCTCTGATTACTTCATACTTGAGTAAGATTCACTAATAGGATCGTCAAATTTTCTCATATACCCTTTTTTTATATATTTTCTAGTCTACATAGAGATAGAAACGGTTTTCTTTATAAATTTCATTAATTAATAATTTTCATCGTTTATCTTAAAACGTCAACTAAAAGTCTATTATCTTTAGACATAATTGAAGTTTCTAGTAGGCTACATCCATTGTAGCTATTGTATAATGTTTGTAGTAGTATTTAACTATATGCTGAATATACTTTTTTTTTGTATTTCATCCCTTTCTTTATGTTTCAGTATATACATATATTATAGCTAGATACATGTTACTTAATTGTTTGGTGTACAATACTAATCGTCAAATCTTCCTGAGAAGCCCATACAAATTTTGCAAAAAATTACTAAATTTGTAGTCACTATACCACTTAATTCATAAATTAGCGATTTGGGGCAAACAGAGAATTCGCGGCATCATTAGATTGTAACGACGCAATATAAGTATTTTTTTGGAACTTTGTTCTTAACACTTAGTATTTTGCTCAAAATCAATACTAAACGAAATTACGAAATTTTACAGAATTAAAAAGCCCTACCAAATTATTACCAATACGAAACAGATTCACGTAAAGAGGGTTCCATATAAACGGATTATTTGATATCAATTTCATCTCGACACTTCCATGCGTTCCTAAAAAGTCTTGATACCATAGACAAGCAGATGAAAAACGGAACAATAAAAACATACTTTTTGTAACACAGTTTGAAATTGTATGTTACTTTAAGTTACATTTCAGGTAACATTGTTTGAAAAGTTTATTAAATTAGGTTATATTGTACATGTAGATTTTAAACAGCACCTAATTTCTGGAATTTTTTCCTTACGTAACCTTTCTTCGTTTAAGCTGAGATATTAAAAATAATTAACCCCATAAAAGAGAGCTCTTTCACAGCCGTGTCAGGTTCGCGATTGTGACGGCTAACAACACTGCATACATTAAAAGCATTTACGTATTACCACATACTGATCGGTACATTCCAACCAGGAGTTTAATTCTCTAAGACAATTTAGCGATTCCTTGCTTTGATATCACGTCAATTACGTAAAAAGTTACGACATTTGCAAAAATCGAATTCTCTGTGATACTTTGTTGAAATGAATCGGATTCGTTACCGTGACATGATATAGATAAGACACGATGTTCACGTGGTTTTCAAATGGTAAGATTTGAGTGTGAAATCTAAATTGTCATACAGAATTAGGCTCCTGGCAGTTGCTGTCAAATCGTGCCTTAACAATAAAGTGTTAAAAATCTAAAAGCTACGCGTGAAAATTAAGAAATTCTGTTATTACCTCTAATTGACTTCAATTTATCTTCACAAGTCGAAATGTTTAGCGTTTAGATCGTGAAATTATGATTTCTTCAGTAATGTACGCACATAGTGTCGAAACATTGACGTGTTTGGCAATATTCAATGCGACGCTAGCCAGCACGTGTCAACTGAGACTAGGGGCCGCTGTTTTGTAATTATTTGACGGCTCCTGAGTAGACGTTAACTTTGTGAATTAACAATATAATAGGTAAAAATGTTCGGCATCTTCTATCTAAATATATATAACTCAAAGGTGTCTGGCTGACTGACTGACATAGAGATCTAGCAACGCAGAGCCCAAACCACTGGACGGATCGGGCTGAAATTTGGCATGCACGTAGATGTTATGACGTAGGCATCCGGAACGATTTTGATCAATTCCACCCCTAAGAGGATAAAATAGGGGATAAAAGTTTGTATAAGTTCACCCAATAGCTTGATAGTTTTAGCGCCTAATGACAGATTAGTTAAGAATATTGTGTACAAATAAGTTTTGTAGGCACTCATTTTTTACACACGCTAAACAAAAGTAAAATCGCAAAAACTATACCTAATTAATAATAATACTTCTTAACGCGAGCGAAGCCGCGGACAAAAGTATTGTATGATAAAAATCATTATAACCATTAAAACTTCTATCGTTTTGCTTGATGACACATTTAAGATAACTATAACTCCCAAGTATTCTTATTATGATTTACAGGTGGACGCTTGACCTCAATTACACCTGGTGGAAGGTGAAGATTAGTCTTTCGATGGACCGCGTCCACCTAACATTTGTTAGGTTAGACTATTCACTCTTCTCTTAAATGCTCCCAAGTTATAAGAATGTGCTAGTATGGTCGCTGGAGGCATATTCCTCTCCTTAGCTGTTTGCAAGGTAACTGTAGAAGCGAATCTTTTCGTGTGGTGTGAATCGTCCGCTACATAGAGATGGTATCCGATACAGCTCAGTATATTAATTATTATTAGTCAGTTTCGTCCCACTGTTGGGCAAAGGTATCCCTTCCCTTATCCGCTATATTTGCGGCACCCATAGGGGAGATGGGGGGTTGGACATTTAACCCAGCACGCGTGTCCAATGCGGGTTGGCGGATGTGCACTATATGAAGAGAAGGTGCATGCAGCAGCTTAGATGTTAGCAATCTGCATGCAATTCGGCTTGATGTATACTTTAGTCGACTCTTACGCTCTTTCGACATCTCAATATGATTAAGAAGCACTATTATATTCTGCCGGTAAGCTCCACGGCTAGTTTTGTTTTTAGTTTTTTTAATTTAGCGCGATTATATCGCTTTGATACCTACCAGGGTAGCGTGAGATATCTACAACACAATGCTATTAATTTACAACGACCGATGCAATGTTTATTTCCACCCTTGAGTCGAGTACAATGATTGGTTTCTTATGTCTACTACAAGATTAAATAATTGTTATAATACGAATATACCATACGTGTCAAAGCGAGTCACTATATTAAACTCCGAATTTAATCCATATTTATTCTATTCATGGAAACAGAATTTCGAAATTTGGATGGGCTCGAAGTTCCTTGGAAACCCAAGACAATCCAGACATTATTTTAATCCTGACTTGGCAAGTACACCACGCTTGAAGATTAACGTGGTGCTGTCCAAAAAATAACAATGACTATCAATAGTTAAGAAAAACCCATCGGTAGTCCTAGCGATCATGCCAGCCTGCGCAGATATATCCTCACGCTAGATGCTGAGCTGAGACTGAGATTTATAGAAGCAACTTTAAGTTTACTTAGATTTTACTAAAACATTACAATTTATATTACTCGATGAATGTCAAAGAGTTTCGTAAGTCACCGATTTTGACAACATGGGCTTGACTCTGCGAATACTACAGCTAAACTCAAGTTCCTATTATATGTTTAGTTTTTTGTCAAAACGAATTTATTTCTTGAGAACTTTGCTATGCAAAATCTCTAAATCTCAGGCTGAGATTTATACACGCTACTTTGCACAAAAAATAAGATTGTGCTTGGCATAATAACAGCAATACAGTCAAACCTGGATAAGTGAGAGAGAGTTCAAGGGAGCACAAACTCATTCTCGCTTATAGAGGTTTCTAGATAACCCGAGTTTCACGCTAATGCAGGTACATGGGTAGCGATTCTCTCTTATAGAGGTACGCAGCAATAACAAGTCACAGAAAGTACGAACGTTGTCATTTGTTCCTCTAAATATAAATAAATAAAGCTCGACTGTCGCTTATAGAGGTATAGATAAGTAGCAGTCTCACTTACGGAGGTCCATGAGGGACAAACGACTCTCTCTTACAGAGGTTTCTGTTTCTCGCTAACAGAGGTTTTGGGAGCTTACAATGACGGGTCCTGGCTATTATATCGCAGTAGTTGTTGATATGTTTTTCATTTGCCTATGTTTTCACTTTCATTGTTTTATTCTTATTCGTTAATGTGTTTCTTTTGTAAGTAGTATTGTTTATATTTTTTATGTGGTGGCTTTAAACGGCGCAACACATTAATGTGCATTTTTTGTCGATTGTTTTTTTTTATATTGTCTTGTAGTGTGTCGGTCACTTGCCGCCCTTAAAAATGTAAAAATAAATAAATTACTCTCACTTACAGAGTTTTCTCACTTATTCAGGTTTGACTGTACATATAATAGCAACATGAGTATAGCTTAAGTATTCGGAGTCAAGTCCAAGTTAATGAAATCGGTACCATATACTTTGACATTAATCAAATGATGATGATGTCCTAGCCGGATTCGGCCACGGCGACTGTTTCAACACCGATTAAGAAAATCGAGGACCAGTTTTCGGAAACATTCTATTGTGCAGGAGATATTCAAGTGCATAACTGGAGGCGCTGCCAGAAAAGCACTCTCTCGTCCGAGCTCCCTCAGGCCCGATGGAATGGAGAACCAGTACGATCGGGAGGGAGCGAGATGCAGGTTTGGTCGAGTTGTCCTTCTCTGAACACCTGGTTGAATTGCAGTGGTAAAGAGATACCTTAGTCGCCTTTTACGACACCTCGGCAAGAAGAGGGGAGTGCTATTCTATTCTGCCGGCAGCCACCACGGCGGAAAAAATCAAATCAAATAATATTATATCGTCACGCTATATCACTTTCGGAGTGAGCTGAGATACATTAGCGATTGTGTTGTAACTTTGCGTTTATACATATATTTCGCATAACGTAGCCAATAGTGACACCGATCGCTGTCCTCAGGGCAATTACATATGATACTTCCGATAATAAACTCACCGAGATCATATTCTATGACGGACTTTGCTTCCATTTATTTTGGTCATGATCATTTGAACAATGACGTTGGTCTCAGAAAACAAATTACGAAAATAATCAAATAAATGATCAAAATGTTAATGACCTCAATATCTAATGGTTGATATTACACAAAAATCATTAAATATTGCTAATTAGGCACTTGACGATTTAAAATTAATTAATTTTATATAAAAAAATGTTATTACTATCATACTACTATATAACTATTGTAAATGCGAAAGATTGATGGGTATTTGTTACTAAATTGCGCTAAAACAGCCGAACCAATCTGGATGAAATTTGGCACAGAGAAAATTATAGTCTGGAATAGGAAAAGTAACTTTTAATTCGTTTAACTTTTAATTTTTAAAACATGCGGAAACGCAAAAGTGACTACGTAGGGAAGCTAATTAAAACCACAAGACTTGTCAAATATTTAAGCTTTTGTTTCATTATTGATAAGATACAGCCACTAATGTATCTCTGCTAACCCCGAAATAGATATAGCGTGACGATATATTATTATTATGTAAAGTTATTTTATTCTGATGAGTTCGGAATCAAAGACAATTGTCGGCGTTATGTCGGCCTTTGAAAATTAACAAAGTATTGGAGCACGGCGCGGCGTTTTGGCGAATCCTTTGTCCACTAAAGCGAGAATGCTGTGCCAGACGGTGACGCTTGCTCATCCGCGACTCCCCTAGGATGTAAGCACGTAGGTTAGGGCACAATGGGGCTGATATATTCGCTGGAATAAAAGCCCCTAAATAAAAATAAATAAAAATGTTTGCCTACAGATATAACACGATGGAAAGCTCTATATAATTGCATAAATGTATGTAAACAGGTTGATCCCAATAAATGACAGTCTTCGGGCCTATCAAACCTGAGTACACGAAAAGAGACGTACAATAATTGCTATAGTAACAAAACTAAGATAGGTGATAAGATAGGTTATTAATTTCAGCCATATGACGCTCTAAGACTTGTATATTCATCATATATGAGCCACGGAAAATTAGAATGCACGGAAACAAGGACGTAGGTACATTCTGTAGTTTAATGTAAAAGTGCAACCGTACGTTGTAAGATCCGGTCCACACATCTCATGTTACGCCATAACTAAAGGCCCGGGCAGGGACGACTCACTACAAGCCAAGGTTAGCGATAAACTCATTATTAACGTTCTATTTAGTTGTAAATGCATTAATCCACAATAATTCCTAAGATATATCTATAATCTTGTCTGTTATAAAGTTTTAGTGCTCCGGTTACAACACAACCCGCGTATTTCTAATGTCTGGGTTTATAAGCTGAGATTTATAGACTATACATTGACTTTGCTTGACAAAGTGCTCAAGAAATAAATTCATTTTGACAGAACACTAAAATCCTGTATATTTATATTTTGCATATCATCATTACGATGTATGTTGAGTTAAGAGCCGATGCTGGCCGAGACTTAACAATACAGACCAGAAAGACAATTCTGATGGAGGGTACGGTCAGCAGTACGCGAAACCGGCGAGATCGCATGAAGGGATGAATTAATTTGGAGAAAAGTTGCGCTCCATTCTCTCTGCCTAGACTAATAGGGAATCGGCATTGTGTTAGATAAACAATTTAAATACTAGCTACAAAAGTATACTTTTGACAAATAATTTATTTATCAATAGGAAAACAAACAATTATTATAATACATTTAAAACAATACACTTAAATCAATCAGGTTTTCACAGTATTCTGAAATATACAATTGAAACAGACTAATAAGACAGAAAAAAAAAACAATAATAATTAAAAAAAAACAATGTTAAATAGATTGATGGGCAACGCCGGCGACATATGCTATATGCAATTCAAAGTGATTGATGTCTAAGCTTTGAACGCGAGTCCTCTGTTTCCTTCATCGGAGAGTTGCTTATTTGTCGTTGTTGTGGTCTTCTGAATGTATTGCTCTTGTTCTTTTGGTAGGTGTTGGGTCTGGACAGCGAAAAGATGCTCGGATGGCAAAGTGCTGCGGGGAATCAGTGATTTTTCTGATGGCGCAGGGTGGAGGCGCGTCGCTTTGATCGTTGGTTTTAACGTTAATCAAAAACTGAATATTAATCATTATTAACCACGAGCTTAAAAGGACTTGTATCTAAAGCCGTAGAACTTAATAAACAAACAACACAAAGTACTAATATCAGTTTAATATAAGGGAGTCGAAGCTGCTCGCGTCCGTAGGCTTTACCCTAGTTTCCCTACACGTGACTGGGTTGTGCTAAACGAGCAGCAGCGAGGTGGTAGGGCGTCGGTGCTCGTCTGGATCGCGAGCACAGTACATGGGTGTAAAGCCCGTCATAGTGACCACTTTCGACTTGTCGCGTTTCGGGATCAGCTTGTATATCCAGTAACTCATATACCTATAGACCTTCAGTCGTAGTATACGTGGGCCCAAAATGACGATGTAGACTATCAATGGATTTTAATCCTTTGATGGTCGCTTTCGTTTTTGGACTACACTGTACTTACCATCAGGTGCTCTGTAGTCACTATGTCGAGCCAGTGTAAAAAAAGGGAATTTTTGATTTAGTGAACTTTGAGCTATTCTCATTTGTCTTTTGAAACCTGTAAGATTGCAAGTATTTCCTTCACCTATCCATCCTTAAAATTAGCAAATTATAAGTAACATGTGTCGCACAAAGGCGGTTAACGGTAGATTAATCAACAAAACAAGTTTCAACACTTACTTTCCAGTCACACGGGAAAGTTGCCGAATCAGAAAGGCTTGCCAACAAACGTATAGGACATGGCTATTATCGAAAACTACAGGAATTACTACGCGAAATCAGAAAACAATAGTAGAAACAGCGTAGAACTAATTTGTAACGGTACAGCAGACGTTTTTTGTTTATAAGTGATGCGGTGAAATCGTCGTTTTATTTTAAGTATCTAGCAAATATGCGAAAGTAATAACACAAGTGGAAATTCGGCACAATGCAAATTCGTTATCGATAGATATTGTGACCCGTCGACCCAGCTGAAATTAAACATGAGCAATTGATTGATTGGGTAAAAACTGACGCGGTGAGCAGATATGCATCAGTGGTGGTGTCCACCCACTTTGCGCTTATCTATCATGCCCAACGAGACCAGTACTGCAGCTAATCGCATTTCTCACAGCACTACAACAAATGACATTCTATTAGATGCCATGCGGGTTCTCGCATGTTTTCCATCACCGGTGAACATCTGGTGACTAAATCCTTACGTAATCTGTAAAACCCAGAGGTACGTGCCAGATTTCTTAACTACGAATATTTGCGATGCCGCGCATGGAAACTGTAAGTTACCACAGCCACAAAAAAAATGATATAGCTTCTATAAATCTCAGCCTTAGAGACCTTCCGCCGTGACGTGTGTTTATTATTTATTTATTTATGTATTCTTTATAGGGTTGCCACAGGCCCGGTACAATAATTCATTTACACAACACATACACAATTACAATCAACAATGTACAGTTCCTATTAAGGCGTCCACGACATACGTTATAGTGGCCTGTTTATTTATATTATTTGAAGGGTAATTAAAGTCAAGATTATTAGTTTGTGCGTCTCTCAACAAATCGAAGACATTTCTCTTGAATCTGGGCATGGAGTCCACGAGAAAATCAACCGAATCTCTAAGAAACGAATAAGCCCCAGACAATCTACAGAAAGCACTGTTGACTTTAAGGTTTGTTCGTTTAAAAGGTGGATGAAAAAGAAAAACGGCTCGTATGGAATATTTACCGGGGGCTCTGATTGAAAATTTTTGGAGCAGTTGGGGGCAGTCAATTTTATTATTTAAAATGTTATATAAAAAGTTCATAGCCAATTGCTGACGACGAAGCGCTAAAGAATTCATTTTAAAGTATATGATGTGTTGGACGACATAGCGATGGCGATTGTCAACGGATTTCCGTCTCTTGACGGTCGTTGCCGATTTTAGACTACACTCTTACTTTGTAATGCAGTAAAAAAAAATCGGACCTAAAATGAAAAAATGAAATGAAATGAAAAAGTATTTATATCGCCACAAATATACAAAAAAAAAACAGAAATTTAAATGTAGCAATACAAACAACATACAAAAACAAAAGAAAATACAGAACATATAAACATGGCGAAAATGGGCCCTTCATCAGCCTAAAGCCACAGAGGAAGTCTGCAGCGCTGATTTTCGTGAAGGGCCCCGGTCGTGTTACATCTTATAAGAATTATCGATAAACAACAAAATTCATATAGCTTAAATAATAAATACAAGTGATACTAAAATAAACTATTACATACAATAAATAAATCGACTACAAAATGTATTAGTGATAGATACTATAGTAAAAATATATGTATATCTAAAAAAAAAGAGCAAAAGTATAATTAAAAATAAATGAAATAGACTACGTGCAACTAATAGATTATTAAATAAATATCATTTTAATTCTATTTTTGAAAGTAAATTTAGATTTGGATATTCTAAGCGGTGTGGTAAAATGGTATTGCTTAAAATCTGATACCCGATTTCCAACTCATTTTTAATCCTAAATCAGAAGATATAGATTCCGCAACAGTCAATTATCAACCTTGCACGATAAAGCCATTTTTAGAGATCCGTTAAAATTATTTATAATTAACACTCGAAACCTGTTTCGAACTAAACGAATTCTAGAAGGCAGTTGTAACCTTGCTCTGGTATTAACGTAACACTTAATTCCCATCACTCTTTGTACTTTTTTATAATTTGCGAGCAGTTACTTGACCTCAATCACACCTGATGGCAGGTGAAGATGAGGCCAATGATGATCTGTGTTCGCTCAATAAATATTATTTAGTTTTATTTTAACTGAACCAATGAAGCATGGCTTCAAGCATTAGTATTTTGAGCCAGCCGTTTTGCGATCAACTCGTCCTAAATAGATCAAAATCGTTGGCCCAGTCTAGTCCACTGCTGAATACATACTTGCTTTTATAAACGCCATTAATCTCGGACCTTGGCTTTCCTCATTCAATTATTGTTAAACGACTATAGCAAGGTGATTCAAATTCTTAGATTAATAACAAGTAGGCATCTAATTTTCTTTTCCTACGGTTCTCAGGTAAATAGCTTATGGACGCAAAATAAACTATTTACCTTGTCTTTTATCAGCTTTATTATAGAACGAGTTTTAACTTAATCAAAGGTTTTTAAACACAAGCAAAAGTTAGATATTATATACAAGGTGTCTCAAAAGAAAGTTCACATTTAAATCTTTTTTTAAAAGAAAAGTCTTAGCTTTATTGAAAAAATGTTTATTTTATATTGAAGTACACTGTTTGGGAATTTATTTTTTAAAAATAACATCGTCCAAATGTAAACCGTTGCGCTCTCGGCATTCATTTAGTCGGGCACTAAAATTGCCTATGACAGCTCGGCAGGTAGTCTCCGTGATGGCTGCCATTTCATGACGGATATTTTCTTTTATTGTGCCAGGGAAGTCGGTTTATTAGCGTAAACTTTTGATTTGACATAACCCCACAGGAAAAAATCCATAGGCATTAAATCGGGACTCCGTGGAGGCCAATTTATGTCACCTCGCCTGGGGATTAATTTGTTCGGAAAAATTTCTCGAACTCGAGGCAGAGATCTGTTGGACGTGTGTGAAGTTGCTCCATCCTGCTTTTGAGACACCTTGTAGTTATTAGTTAGATATTATTGCTAGTGTAGAATAATATTTATATTTAAAATTAATTCACTTCAAAAAGCAAATAACAATTCTAATGTACCAATTAAACTTAGTAATTTTTCAAGTTAGTACAAGTAATATACTATGATGCCTGGCAGTAGACTTGTGGGAGTCTGCTGCCCGGATGAGAACAAGGCGGTGCGCAATATGTTGCTGTATCACGACGAATGTTCTGAAGAGTTATTCAACCTTGCTCCACCTTCTCTCTTCCATAGCAGAACCACGCGTGCCGGTTTACGGGGTCACGGCTATTCGGTAACTCACATCTTAGCTAGGACTAAGAAGTTCTCTAACTCTTAATTTTGTCCAGTCGCTGGGCAGTGGTCTTCCGGGGAGCATGTTCCCGCCGTTCTATGATATTGGGTTCTTTAAACGAAGCGTGAAAAGGTATTTGTGCAGGCTGGCATATTCTCTGCGACCATCGATGGTTTTTTTTCTGTTTATAGTCATTGTCGTTTTTAGACTACACCAAGCTTTACCATCAGGCGTGGTGTAGTCACTGTTCCGAGCCAGTAAATAAAAATATATTTTTTATTATTTTTATAAAAAATATAAGCTCATTTTTATTACTGACTTCAATCATAGTTTATACCTAAGATAAAATTCGTTCTTTAATATGGCCAAATATGTTGAGGAAAATGTATTTATACGAGTAAAAGCAATTTACAAAAAGGCAATAACAGATAATTGCAATTCCAGTGTAAATCGAATGAAGCTTGAATGCTTAACTGTATCCAGTACTTAACCCAGATATTCCTATAAACCAGAGAGTGTTTTGTAACGGTATCCGCAATCCCTTGACTGTACGGGTACATGTTTTCCGACTGGGCATGTGTTCCAGATAGACAACCTTGCATGCCCACCGTCTTTAATACCAGGAGTAATTATATCGCTCAGGATTGATCCCCACAGGATTGAGCTTCATGAAGCTTAGTGTAAGCTCGTCGATATCTCGCTACATACTGCCTAACGCGCTCCGTTGTACTCAGACTGCGAAACCATATTTAGTAACCAAATGTTTGTATTTTTTTTAATTATTTATAGGCGAACGCTTGACCTCAATCACACCTGGTGGAAGGTGAAGATGAACACCATGATGAACTGCGTTCGCACATCAAATGCCTATTCACTCTTCTCTTAAAGACTCCCAGGTCATATGATCGCGGAATTATGATCGAATAGAAGATAGAAGCATATTCCATTCCTTAGCCGTTCGCATGATGAATGTAGAAGCGAATCTTTTCGTGCAGATATAAGGAACATCCACCACATACGGATGGTATCCGACACGATGTCTAGTGGTATTGTCGGCAAAGTACACGGCTATTGCTTACAGATAACTATGATCAAAAGCAATTGCACATTTACAAATCCATTTCTAAGACGTAATAAATATATGAAAATTAAATTAAACACAATAAATATACTTAGTGTCTGTGGTGGCCTAATGGATAAAGTACTGGTTTCGATGTGCGGCGACGCGAATGGTCGTAAGTTCGAATCCCAGCACGTACTTCTGGCTTTTTCCAAGTTACGTACGGATTTAAGCACCATACGCTCACCGGTGAAAGATCACATGACATTTCTTTTAGATACCATGCGGGTTTCCTCACGATGTTTCTTTCACTGGTGAGCATGTGAGATCCAAATTCGTACATAATCTGGAAAAATCCAGATGTTCATGCGGGGATTCGAACCTGCGGGGATTCGCGTTGTCGCGCATTATTGACGGTCCCTAGATCGCAACAGCCACAATTATTTCGGAACAAATTCAGAACATTTTTTTTTTTTTCATTTCTTCTTAAAATTACGATCTGTGCTCTATTGCCGTAGAAAAATTAATAACATATGCGATTTCCAATTCTACTGAGTCGATGCGGAAGACCAGAGTTATGTATAAATAATATATTGTTAACATTGAAAATGGTCACTTTCACTACGCGCGAAAGTGTTACAAAGTTAACTATGAATTTTTAACATTAAAATATTAGTATGGTGTCGTTATTTTTAATTATTTAACAAATAACAGATATGCTAGTTACAGTAACTGTTATTTGAGAAATAGCAATATTGTTTTCTGTAATTAAAAAAAAGAAACGGTGTATTCGATTTTCAAAATTCATAAACCATAAACAATAGAGCTTTCACACGGTCTGCATTATTTTTTACACGTTTGTTCTATATATGTATATGGCTGTGTGTATTAATTAAATCTTTTAATAAATATTTTACTTTCACCAGTCGTCGAAAAAAAAAAAAGATAATGACATACAATAATATATTACCTTATTACTTATTCTTATAAAGACCATTAAGGCATGGATGTTGAAAATATTTGGGGCACAGCAAAAACTACTGTCCACCTCACCTAATTTTGGACCATTTAGCTTTGTTCCTCAATTATATAGATTATTCCAATGAAATAATGTTTAGAACACATTTTTTAAAGATTTTGTGCTCGGCAATAAATTTGTAAAAATCATTTATCGCACATGATGTGAAATATTTATAAAAAACAACTTTTGACCTTGCATAACTTAAGGCAAGTTAACGATATCTTATGAGACTTTTGAGTTAACTTTTAAAACGTCAAAATAAAGGCGTGTACAAATTGTCAGCCAATTTTTTTACGGAGAAGTTGGCCCGTTTGGTACACCGGAGGACGAGCTCATCTGCCACCTCTAGGTTATGCGCCCCGGGCGCAGGTCCCGGCGTGCACCCTAGATTTAGGCCTGAGACCACTAGTGATAAGAATTACTATAATAATTTCAGACTGTTGATATATTAAAAGGTGGTATATAGACTGACAGGTCACTTAATTGGAAGTGCCTACTGTCGCCTATAAACGAGAGCAAATTTTCTAGTTTTGTAATATTTCTGTATTGACACTGTACTCCGACCTTGAAGAAGTAGAAATGAAAGAAACTGGGTACACCGGAACTGATCGTGAAATGTGACGGACCGAGGTGAGTCACTAAGATATTTTCCGATTTGAAAGACTAATGTTTCAAAGCTTCTTATAGTCAGTCTTCTTTAACATTTTTAAACTATAATTTTATATCGTCACGCTATATCCCTATTGGGGTTAGCAGAGATACATTAGAGGCTGTATACACTTTGCGCTTCTCGTGCCCAACGTGATCAGCAGCGCAGCTGATCGCCGTTCTCAGGGCACTGGTACACATGACCTTGTTATATGCCATGCGAGCTTCCTCATCTTGTATTACTTTACCCGTGAACATGAAATGGCTACACCCGTACTTAATCAGGAAAAAACTGGAATTTATACCGGCCCCTAATGCAACCACAGCCTCAAAACTAATAAACTAAACTAATTAACTATAATTTTACACATTTTTTTGTTTAATATTGTTTTCCTCGATGGTAGCTAATGAAAAGAGACTGTAACAGATTTAAATATAATTTAAAACGAGATACTCATCTACATTAGGTAGATTAATACTTTGTACACCATTGTAGATACATTATATGTATTTAATTATACTTTAAACATAACGTTTCATCGGTATCGCAATATCCGTTGAACTAACATCGACAGACTATTACGAAACTTAGTAATTATAATATTTCGATTTGAAAAGGCATTAAATATTTATAACTTACTGATTAAAACTGCCACTAGTAAAAAATATCCAGTTACAAATGTGGTCGATTTCATATTGGAAAATCTATTTTGGGCACTTTCACTAATTCACTATCACTTACATTAGCATTAAAAATCTACTAATTAGTTATACTAGCCCCTCACAATCGTTTCAAATACGATAAATCACCCATTTTTGTACACAATAAGGTTATAGCCGGTCAAAAAGAAATTGAATTAATTTACAATTCGCGCACGTAATTATTGCCGCCAAATTTCGTTAGTGTTCTGCGCGTGCGTTAAACAATCCCATTCGAAAGTCAAACGTAAACTGCGGTCTTGGCCAGCAGTGTTGCTAGCCCCTACTAATAATCCCCCCTAAAAAAATATTATAAATAATATCGTCATGCTATATCTCTTTCGGTGTGAGCAGAAAAACATTAGCGACTGTATGCACTTTTTAATTATTTGTAGTGCCCAAAGTGATCTTTAGCGCAACTGGTCGCCGTTCTCGGGCACAAAAAACTTTAAAATGTCTCTAAAAGTCTATAAATATTATATTAAGCCAAATTCACGTTTTTCTGCTGGGAAAAATACATGGGCTATTAATTTATGCATAAACTGTAATATATAACCCCTTTAAATAAAGAGAAAAAACACTGTAATATGAGAGAATGTAATATATTGTTTATCATTTCTAAAACATCTTTATTGCTATCGATAGCTTTATTATGATTTGAAATAGTAATGGTGCGCCCGTAGCAAATGTTTCGTTTTTCGCAGAGCATCTGCTTGCCTTTTTTGTGTATTAGCGATTAGTTTTCTTTTTCTCACAATGTTTAGCGCACATAATTAAAATATTTGTGGAAAAACAAAAGACAGAAATGACAAGCAGACGCTCTGCGAAACATGAAATATTTACCGTAAAAGGTGGATCGCCTTTATGAATTTGTGTATTTTCCACTAAGTTTCCAATACGATACAAAACTTTATTGTATAAAAAACCTATTTAAGATTCGATCTCATTTCGCTCAATTAACGTTTTATAATGGGTAAAACTGTTAGCAAAATCTTCCTTTCTAAATAAAAACTCCCAAACTTAAGAGAAAATTCTTAAGCAGGCCTCTGTATGGCACAGGTGGGCAAAGGACACGATGCAAGAGTACGTTATAATTCGGGCAGATTGAGACCAAATTAATTATTCAAAGTTCGAAGGTGAAATCAATCTAGAATTATATGTTTGTTTATTACTTGTGAAATTATACAATAATGCATAAACAGCCCGTGGGTTATACTAATCTTTCAATGCAGGAATTGAACATACGAATTGCTATACAGAAATCGATCGTTCAGCACTCGACCACTGCGTCAATCAAATTGTAATTGTTAACACAGGCTATATTATTATGTGGTAATTTTTGAATTGAACATTTCTTTTGATGAGGAAAATTACGGAACTCGCGTAACCGTCACACTCAGATAATACATATGTACAGAAATGTGCATCTGTTTGTGTATTATAAGTTAGTTAAATATTCAAGTTATTTATAAGTTAGTTCTTTAATCAAATTTCATTATAAATACAAATATTAACTAAAACCGAACCTTAACGGAATCTTAACAGAAAGGTAATCTTTACAAGTAGTGAAGCAAAGAAATTATAACTATTGTCATGTACTTTTGTGTCTAAGAGGTTTTTTTTTTCATTTACCCTTACTATACTTATATTACAGTATAGAAACTGGTTCAGTAGTAATTGGTGTTGTTAGAAGATATGTGAAAAATTATAACACCTGTACACCAGAGATGGGCAAAATGTAATCTGATTAAAGATTACAAAATGTAGTCGTAATTTTAATTTTCTTGCTCTGTAATCATGATTAACAAAACCATCCATTTAAAAACCATTCAAAACACCATCCATTTAAAACATTAAGAAATCATAAATGTGTATATGATCTGGGATTCTGTAGTGTTTAAAACTTAGATAAGCAAAATGCAGTCATAATAATGATAAAAAACGTAAAATATATTCGTAATCATTTTTATTAATCTGATTACATTTTGCCCATCTATGGGGTACACCTTCTATAACCTTATCTCTTTCTCACGCGTAGTGTTGTTATAGTGCTATCTTGATTCCAGTGCGCGTAATTTTTATATATCACTGTTAAACTGTTAATGATTTCACGTTTTCCCCATTTCTAATTAGAAGCCTAACTTCCGAAGCCACAATTTTCATATTATATAATTATTTTTTATTGTCTTCTTTGAGTTTTTTTGAAAATATTAATTATTGTCAGTTATTTAGTTTTAATAAAAAAAAAAACCCAATGTTAGTTTTTTTTTAACAGGACATATCTCGATGGCCGGGATAGGCCTTCACAACTAGACCAGGATTGAAAATATATATTATTGTACTAATTAACCTTAATTTATTTTACGAACTACATTTTATTACCGTGGTCTTATGATTAAATTAAATCATTGTAATTCTATTAAAAAAAACTATTAAAGTATTTTTTCCTTTTAAGCCTACCATCAGCACCTTGAATGATCAACATTGGCAATTTCATGTATAAATAAGTAATCAACTCTTACACGCATGTACGCGATAAATTACGCAATGCCTTCTGACCCTATAAACTATTTATATCCAAACCAGTATTCATTCAACATAGCAACCGCAGTTCAAAAGGAGTTTAACAAAATAGCTTATAGTTTTTTATAAGCTCAATTTACGCTGCAACTTATCTGTTTATGCGAAAATTAAAAAATATTAAATTTTAGTGCTGCCATCTAGTAATCTCTTTTAGAAACATAACCTATGTATCATAGTGGTTCAAAAATCTTCCAACTATTTTTATAGAATAAAAGTGTATTTCACCAACAGATGACGCTCACATAAATAATTTAAATAATTAGTACGTATTTAATCTCTAATTTATAATTAAAATGGTTTATTGAATCAAATATTTTATTAATTAAATATTTCAGCTATATAATTTATATTTTATTAAAAAGAGAAATTATATCGAGGATGTCACTCGCCATTTTCTTAAATTAATTTCCTTGACTTTGAAACAAATTTGTGAGTCTAAACTATTGTAGTGTCTAATGATAATTAAATGAAAATCAGCCAAAAAATTTATTGGGAAAAATAAATATTTTTAAATAATTATCTAAGGCAGCCGATGACGCCATCGGTAAAATTTATCAAACGATCTGAAGGTTGTTCGCCATCGCAGTTTTTTAGTCGTCGTTGGCAGTGAACGGAACGAAGTGTCGTTGTATAGATCGCTCGTTGGCTGGCTGGAAATAGTGAACCAAAGTATGAGTTTTCGAAATATGTTCGAATAAAAAGTGAAGAAGTGTGTGACTGTCATACAGCAAGATGGTCGATGACGTGAGAAATTTTAACGAAACCGCTGAAAGCAAAGGTACATGTGCAATTATACTTAAAATTGTGTTGTTCTAGTGATAAAATGTGATTGAAAAAATTGTCTAACCCTAACCGTGTCGTGGCCCCACGTAGCGGACTCATGCTGCTTTCGAGAACGTCCGCAGTGAGATATCTCCATTGCAACTTCGTGATTTGTTTTTTACCTGTTTTTGGAAGTCTTTTACGCGTTTTGGTATGTTCTAAAATTAGAAAAACGCTCCTCAGATGGTGCCTAGTCTAGTATTCGGCCAAATAGATCCCTCACTAATGTCAGATTTATTGTAGTTTAGTTCCGTTTTTGTTGAAATGGCTCATTTTTCACCGAATTTTTGCACTTTCTATATTTGATTACCGCTTAATTTCACTTTAAGTATGGATACAATGTAGTGAGTGGTAATATGTAGACAGTATGATGGTGTTTGAGTCATAACTTATGATTTTGACATTTAACATACTTGAATATCATTGAATGCGCTACAATTTCGTTAATTTAGCATGATTAAATATAAAGCAAATTGTCTACTAGCAATAATTTGACAGATGATTATATTTAGAAAGTATTAAGAGTGATGAATGTGCAAATCATTCTTGGTTCTTTTTTTATCTAAAATGAACAGTAAAAACATTTTCTTAAGCCTAAATGATGAATTTTTATTCTTGGGGATATCCATTTTTAATTTTCTTAGTAATATATTCTTTAAAGCTATTTTTCTTTACATAAATTTCATAATTATTTTTTGTATGTGACAATAAAAATAGCTCCTTTTTAGTTACTCATTATAAAACAAAAGGCAAAGAAACCTATACCATTTTGAAGTGTGTCATGCATGTGCATTAATATATTTTCATATGTGTATGTTACTATTAGGGCTGATAAGTAAACACATTTTATTGTCCTACAAATGAGTTAATCAACTTCTTGATCATATTTCAAACATAATAGAAGCCAGTGCCCTTGGACAAAAAAAAAACTTTTATTGATCATTAATGCTTCTGTGCAAATGTAAGAAATTGATGTAGTTTTGGGGATTCTTAGATCAGATTAAACACCAAAGTCTACATAAAAATGCTTTATTTCACTTTTCAAATTAATCTCACATCTTATCACTTTTTTCATCCCATCACTAACTGCCTGCTCCCTTAAAAAATCCTTATGTATTGACATAACATCTCAATGTGCTATTCAGAAAGCTTATATCAATGTCATCTATTTTGTATTTCTCTACAAGCATTGTCAATAAAGAATTGTTATTTTCTTAGGGCTTAGTAATAATTCACCAAGATCAGTCTCTTATATTAGCATGATAGTTATAACTTTGACTAAAATGACAGGGGTTTCGGAGTTTAGCCATCTAAAACCCTCAACTTTCTATAATTTCTCCTATATAAATAAATATTTTTACAGCAAGGAATGCATAAATGTTGATGTGTTGTACCCAATTTTAGCACATATGCACACATTCTATCTAATCTTATCACATTATGTATTTTATGTGCAAAACACAGTGGCTAGGATATTGCCAACATTGAGTGATTTTAGTGAAATTTTCTGTAATCTATTGTTGATAAATGGATAAAATTAAGCTATTTATCATATGCCTTGATAAAGTATATTATGTTTTGTTCAGCTAAAGTATATCGGAAGGGAAATAAAGAAACCTATACACATATCTAATATACTATACTAATTTTTAAATTTACAATTTAACACTGCAAACACATAGATTAAACCCATTAGATACATATTGCTCGCTATGTGTGCAAATAATTTTCGAGTCTGCAAGACTGGTTGCTCATGCTTTGTGCAGTGATAACAATGAGCTATTATCTATTTCTGAAATGAAGTCATACAGATATCACACATTTTTTAAAATTAATAGTATAAGTAAAGTATAGAAAAAAAATTATGCTCTGTGTTTTCATTATATTTAAAAAATCCACTGATCAGGACTTTAAAAAATTGCTATCTACAATTTCCTATCCTAGATGACTTATATTTGAACCCTTAGTATGAATAATAATATAGTCAGATTATGTATATCCAGTTGTTCATATAAATAGAGGCTTTATGCGGTGGGCCGACATAGTGATGGTGGCTGTCAATGGATTTCTGTCCCTTGGCTGTTGTTGCCGTTTTTGGAATACACTGCACTTTACATCGGGTGCAATGTAGTCACTTTGTTGAGCTAGTATAAAAAAAAACAGTATCTATGCCTGACTAGTACTCGGTACAAATACAAACATGGTACATAGATGACAAGCTTCTCATACGTATGACCGACAACCAGAGATGGGCAAAATGTAATTTGATTAATAATTAACAATTACAAATGTAGTCATATTTTTAATTTTCTTGCTCTGTAATCATGATTAAATCCATTTAAAACATTAAGAAATCATAAATGTGTATACAATCTGGGATTCTATAGTGTTTAAAACATAGATGAGCAAAATGCAGTCATATTAATGGTAAAAAATTATAATAATTTTTATTAATCTGATTACATTTTGCTCAGCTATGCCTACAACACTGCAGTCTAATTTGAAGATCAGCCCATTTACATCTTTCACTATAGTATATGTAGACCAGTATAAACAACAGTGACTGTACACGATGGACAATACTCGTTGACTAGTAGCAGGGATTCTTCAATAAAAACACTTCTTCGTTCGTAGTTCGCTTCTTTATTCGCAGTTTATTCTTGAGGGTAGCTCCGAGGGAATTCTTCGAGTCTTTGATCTTCGCTGCCGACCAACGATTAGGTCGCTATATATATCCCCTCGGGCTACCCTAACAACTAGTACTATATACAAAGCATTCCTTAAAACTAAGTCCGCCAATAGCGACGCCGGATTCCGCCGTAGTTCCTACGTCCGGCCGCCGCTGTCGCTGCTGTCGCCCCGGTCGACGTGCTCCTCTCCCGCACCCCTATTCTTGCGTCTCCGGCGCCCTGGGCTCGCTGTTCGTAACATCCTCCCCCCGGCGTAGCTCGTCGAAGCCTTCTTTTTCCAGCCGGAGAACAGCCAGCTTCCTTGCAGGGCGCACGAAGGTTCCACCTCTGGTGCGGATGAGAGCGCTGCGCACGTCGCCGTCTGGCCCGGGGTACACGGCCTCCACGATGCCTCGAGGCCATGTGTTGCGGGGCAATGCAGCGTCGACCACGATGACTAGATCTCCGGGGCGTAGCGGGCGCTGTCGATCGTGCGCTCCGCCGCGCGCCACCAGCGTCGGCAGGTACTCCCGGACCCACCGTCGCCAGAACTGGTCGGCGAGCCCTTGTGCCGCCTTCCATGCTCTCCTATCCGCCGGCGAGCACACCCCGGTCTGGGGCAGCCCTGCCGACGTCCCGATGAGAAAGTGGTTCGGAGTCAACGCCTCCGGATCCGCTGGATCCACGGAGACGTGTGTCAGCGGTCGCGAATTGATCGCGTGTTCCGCTTCTGCCAGCAGCGTCGTTAGCACCTCCTCTCGCGGTGCTTGGTCGTGTAGAGTCGCGCTCAGCGCAGCTTTTGCTGAGCGCACGAGTCGCTCCCACGCGCCGCCTTGATTCGGCGCGCCAGGAGGGATGAAGCGCCACTCCATTTGGCGCAGCTGCGCGTAGTCACGCAGCGCCGGCTCCCACTCGTTGTATGCTGCCCGTAGCTCCGCGTCGGCTCCACGGAAGTTCGTCCCGTTGTCGCTCCAGAGCTGACGCGGCCATCCGCGTCGCGCTGCCATCCGTCGCAGCGCCATGATTGCGGAGTCGGCAGACAGGCTGCCCACTACCTCGATGTGGACAGCTCGGGTAGTGAGGCACGTGAATAACGCGCCCCACCTCTTCTCACGTCGGCGGCCGATAGTGACGGTCATCGGCCCGAAGTAGTCGACCCCGCAGTTGGTGAAGGGTCGGCGATGCTGATCCAGGCGCGCCGGCGGCAGGTCCCCCATCGGCGGCACCCGGGGCTTCGCTCGGCGCACCCGGCAGAGCGCGCAAGCCCGGGCAACCGCGCGCACAGTGGGGCGCGCGCGCAGTATCCAGAAGCGCTGCCTGATGTCATTGAGGACGCGCTCGTTGCTGGCGTGTCCCGCAGCCGCGTGTTCTCGTAGCACGATGAGTCTTGTCAGCGGGTGACGGCCGCCCAGTATGATCGGCCGTTTCGTCTCGTACGGCGCGCGTGCGGCATCGATCCGTCCGCGCACACGCAGCAGGTCGTCCTGCAGCATCGGGTCCAGCTTGGCGAGGCGGCTGGCAGCTGGCAAGGTTCGGCCAGCGCGCAGCCTCGCGATCTCCTCGCCGAAGTCTTCCTCCTGCGCCCTGCGTAGCCATAGGTGCTCCGCTCGCTCGATGTGCTGTAACTTAAGTTGGGTCGCTCTCTTGCGACATTTGTCGATGAAGGCGAGCACCGTCGCCGTCGCCCGGATCAGCCGCTCATACGATGAGAAACGGCTAATGTCCGGCAACGGGCTCGCGCTGTCGATGCTCGCTGCGCAGCACGCGGCCTCCTCGATGCTGCCGGTGCTGCTCGGTCGCGCCTTTTCCTGCGGCCACGTATTCTCCGGCCCGTACAGGAAAGAAGGTCCTGTGAACCAGCGGTCGTGCTGGTCGGTTGGCGCCTTTCCACCGCGGGTTGCGTCATCCGCGACGTTATGTGCGGTCGGCACCCAGCGCCATTGTTCGATGTCCGTGGCCTCGAGTAAAAAGTCGTTCAAACTTTTGTTCTGTACGCGGTGCGCTGCGTCAAACACTAGCCGTATCTTGTTTGGCTTATTCGGGTTTCGTACGGCGAAGTGCGGTAGAAACCACTGTATAGCGCTGTCTCGTTCACTCTCGCTATACTTTTCTGCGTATCCTTTTTTCAACAAATTTTCAATCTGGCGCGTGTATTCTTCTTTAAATGCCGGGTCGCGGTCCATTTTCCTTTCTATGCCCCTGAGGCGTATGAATGCTTCACTGTAGCTTGGCGGCAGCACGATGTCATCGGTGCGCCACGGCAACCCGACTTCGAATCGATTGTTTACTCGGCGCGCCGTTTTGTTGAAAATCTCGATCGCTCGTCGATCTTCTGGCTTTTCCTTGGTGGTCAGCGACACACCAAGCGCTTCCAACGTGAAGTGCTTCTTCACCAGGTCTTGAAGACGCTCGTCGTCTTCTTGCTCGGTGCTCGAGGGGGTGCTGCCGCAGTCTCGTTCCGCTGCGTGCAGATGCAGCACCGTGTTCTCCCCCCGTCGATGGAGCAGGCGAGGCTCGATGCCGTAGATGACCCACCCTAGGCTGGTGAGTGATGCGGCGGGCTCGTTCTTCTTTCCGGTCCTCATCTGCTGGGAGACCATCAGGTGCCAGTTGTCGACACCTATCAGGATCCTCGGCTTCGCGTTCTCGAAGCAGGCCTCCCGGAGATCTTGCAGGTGGGCGTACCGCGTCAGTTCCCGCGGCGCCCGCTGTCCTCGCAGGTCCAACTTCTTGACCGTGCGAGCGGTGATCTCGTGTGCGGCGCGTTCTCGCCGCCCTCGGATGCTGATGCTGACCCGCTGACTGCTGCTCTCGTGCTCCGTCGCGTTGACACCTCGCAGCCTCAGTGGTGCCGGAGTTCCCTTGACGCCGATGCTGTCTGCCAGTTCTTGGTCGATGAGGGTTATTGACGACCCCTCATCCAGGAGCGCGTACGTAGCTACTTCTCCTCCGGGACCTGTAATGATGACGTTGCAGACTTTTAGCAACACGCTGCTGTCTTCACTAGGTGTCGCTATTGACATCACTGCTTCTTCTCTGGCCGGGCGGGGTGGTTCCTCCTCATCGCTGGATCGCACCTCTGGCTGCGCTCGCACTTGCTCGGTGTCGTGCAACAGCGGGTGATGCGGCCGGCGGCAACCGCTGACACCGCATGCGTCAGCTTGGCAGTCGGCCCGACGATGCCTCTTCTTCAGGCACTTGAAACAAACGCGCGCTGACTTTGCCCAGTCCCAGCGGGCGCTGATCTTCATATTCTTGATCTTCTTGCACTTATCCGTAGCGTGGTCCGCTCCACAGCAGAAGCACCCTTGTGGTGCGCGTTGCTCCTCTACCGTTGTGTAGACGGCTGCCCCACGCGTCGTTCGGCGTGCTGGCTTCGTGTTCTGCTGCCTCGGTCTTGCTGGCGCGGCGTATTTTGCAGTGCTGACGGCGCCCGATGTACTGGATTGGCGCGTGTAGCTAAACGCCAAGTCCGCTTCGCGTGCGAGGAAGCGAGACAGAGTGATTACTTCGCACTCTTCCATCCCTCGGTGCAGATGTGCGTAGTCTCTCCACCTTGAGACTAGCAGCGGGCTCATTCGTTCCATGATTTCTCCCGCCAGCTGAGGATTCCGTAGATAACCGCTGTGGCCGACGTTCTTCAGCACGGCGATTATGTTCTGCACTCGTACTGCAAACACGTTGAGCTCCTGTGCTGTCATTCCTGCTTGTGGCAGCTGGCGCAGCTTCTCCATGGCGTCGTTGATGATGGTGTCCGGCTGGCCATAACAGCGCTCCAGTGTGTGCATTATGGCATCCGGGTTCTCCGCCGTGTGCAGTAGAGGTGCCACGGCGTCCCTCGCTTCTCCCCGGAGACACACCCGTAGCCTGGCTAGGTTCTCCGCCGCCGAGAAGTGGTACATTTTCGTGCTATCTCGCATAGCTGCCTTGAATGGCAACCACTCGTTCGGTGCCCCGGTGAATATGGGTAGGTCCGAGGCTTGACGTGGCGGCACTCGTTCCCGTGCCGTCATCCTCTTCAACGCCTCGGCCAGCTCCTCGATCGCCCTCGATCTGCCCCTCGTGGGCGTGGGCGAACGTGTGCGACGCCGTTCTGTCGCCTCACGTTGCTGTGACCTTTCTTCCTCAAAGGTCACTCGGGCCGCGGTCAGCTCCCCCCGTTGATCGTCGGAGGTGTGGAGGGCCGTTCTGCCTCCCTGTTCTGCTGATGGTGTCTCGGCCGGGTACGTCGAATCCCCCTCGGTTGCTTGTTGCAGCCAACTGTTGACGCGTTCGTTCGTCTCTGACACGTTGCTGCCCCGTTCGTCTTCTTCGATATTTTCGAGGTCCACTTCTAGTCTCTTCCTGACTAGGTCCGCTTCCATGCGCAGTTCCCGCCGTTGGATCTCGGCGAGACGTTCCTGTGCTTGCAGCTCCAACTGCAACCGTAATCTGGCAGCTGAGCTTGTACTTGTACGGCGTGACCTCGCTGGCGAACGTTGTCTTGCTGCTGTAGGGAAAGAAACTGCGTTTGACGTTTCAGCGTTTGACAATCGAGCGTTTGACAATCGAGCGTTTGACTTGTCACATGTCAATGTAGCGTTTGACCCCCCTGTCGTAGTCTCAACAGCAGGCCGCACTGACGGAGAGCGCGGTGGTTCAACATGACGCACCGAGGCCGGTGCGTACATGTCACACTCGTCCGTAGTATCGGCCCCCTGTGATCGAGTCTTGACCATTTTCCCCAATTCTTGATGCAATCTTCGATAAATCGATGCGTTGGTTCTACTTTCTTTCTTCTATTCGGCTTCCGATGGACCAGGATGTACACGATGGACAATACTCGTTGACTAGTAGCAGGGATTCTTCAATAAAAACACTTCTTCGTTCGTAGTTCGCTTCTTTATTCGCAGTTTATTCTTGAGGGTAGCTCCGAGGGAATTCTTCGAGTCTTTGATCTTCGCTGCCGACCAACGATTAGGTCGCTATATATATCCCCTCGGGCTACCCTAACAACTAGTACTATATACAAAGCATTCCTTAAAACTAAGTCCGCCAATAGCGACGCCGGATTCCGCCGTAGTTCCTACGTCCGGCCGCCGCTGTCGCTGCTGTCGCCCCGGTCGACGTGCTCCTCTCCCGCACCCCTATTCTTGCGTCTCCGGCGCCCTGGGCTCGCTGTTCGTAACAGTGACTATTATTGGTCAGTGCAAAATGAATCTTTTGAAAGATAAGTGTGTGTGTGATAAAAAATCTTTAAATCCCTAATAATTCTTTGATCCCAATATTGCCATAGATAAGAAATGAATCTTAGGTTCAGTAATATAAAATTGTATTTTAAAAACAAGACTTACTACTTAAATAAGCTTCTTCCATTTTATATCCATATGTGCTAGTTTATTAAACTAGCTGTGACTTTTTAGAGGTTTTATTTGTGATTTTTTTTCCTTTTTAATTATATAATCAGTTTCAGCATGGGAAAATTGCTTTAATTTTATGAATTAAACAAATAGCTTTATTCTAATGGACAGTATTTTGCATTAACACAACAAATTCACATGAAAATCATTGTTCTACTGCACTATTTAAGATAATATCATTTGTTTAAATCAAGGTCATCATGCTTAAGTCTAATTTGTAGTTGTAAACCATAATTTTATGATGATTAATAAAAGTATTATCACAGAATATAGTTTCCAGGCTAAATAGAATCATTGCTCATAATTTAATTTTTTCTTTTGCTTGTACATCTATATTACATGTTAATTCCCTTATTTGTGTAAATATTACATGTATGTTTTAGTCTAAGTGAATTCAAAATACAGTTTTTCAAATGTTCCCACTGTTCTGTGTTTGTAAATTTTAGCACTAAATATTATATATCTTTTTTATTTCTTGTATTTTGTTTATACACTAGCAAACGTGTTGAACTGCAATAGACACAACTATGTACCTTACCAGACTTCATGAAATAAAAGAACTGTACCCCAAATTTAACTGTTGTATTCTCTCGCAGCTTCTTTTATTAATGTTAACCACATCACTATCTTCTAATATATCTCATCCTCTATAGAGTCATAATATTATATTTAATTCATTACAATTAAGAAGCATTAACCCTTTTGCTATGGCAGGTCTTGCTGCAATGTGTTTTGCAGGAAGCTCTGTGCTGAAAGTGTGTACAGATATGCATGCAGTTTTCAGCATTCAGGGTCCAAGTTTTTAATAAAAACGATTTTTATTAGTATTTGAAGAAAATAATATAATGTATTCATCTATCCTGTTCAGATGGCATTTTTATCTGGTAACTATAGTCACTGATAGCAGCGAAAGGGTTAAAATTGAGGCTTTATGGCATTTACGTAGGCGTGTATTACCTCATCACTAAGCCTGAGAGGTGTCTGACTAATTATTATAAAATGTACATTCACAACCATTGGAATGTTTGAATATAAATAAGCAGTACCCATGCTCAGGTGATGTTTATATTGTGTTGAGATTGTTTCAGTTTAGTATAATTGACTGCAGCCTAAACAAAGTGCATACAGATTTTATTTTGTATTGCCTTTTTTTTAATATAAATCTAAAACTTTGGGATAACAAAATAGATATGGGATATGGATTTGGGAGTCGAAGTTGCTCGCGTCCGTAGGCTTTACCCTAGTTTCCCTACATGTGACTGCTGGGTGGTGCTAAACGAGCAGCAGCGAGGTGGTAGGGCGTCGGTGCCCGTCTGGATCGCGACCACAGTGCACGGGTGCAAAGCCCGTCATAGTGACCAGTTTTGGCTAGTCGCGTTTCGGGATCAGCTTGTGTATATCCAATAGCTCATATACCTAGAGACCTTCAGTCGTGGTATATGTGGGCCGACATGACGATGGAGACTATCAATGGATTTTCATCCTTGGCTAGTCGCTTTCGTTTTTGGACTACATTGCACTTACCATCAGGTACTCTGTAGTCACAATGACGAGCCAGTTTAAAAAAAAATTTTCAACATACAGCTTACAACAGAACCTTCTCAGGCTACAACTAAAATTATGACTTATTTTTTTGTAAAATATTACATGGTTTCAACTATATTTTTTCTACATTATTTACTTTATTATCATACAATAGGGCTGCTAAAACTGAATGATCTTGAGCCAATGCAATCCATCAGATTGTAGGGCCATAGAATAATTATATATCGCCACGCCTTATACCTTGTGAGGTGAGCAGATACATAAGTGACCATATCCACTTTGTGCTTATATGTGGTGCCCACGTGACCAGTAGCACAGCTTACCACAGTTCTCAGGCTGAACACTAAGATAAGTTTCTAGGTGACAAAAAGATTTATAAAAAAACTTTTTAGGCCAATAACTATTTCTATATGAACTCCCGTTTTTTACTATAACATATTACTTTTATAAGGAATATTCTAATAACAAACATTTGATTATAAAAATATAATTGAATCATTGTTTAATTATTCTATGAATTTATGATCCTCTGGTGTTGATTGTTAAAATATTAATGAAACTCTTTTAAAAATAACCAGATATCTTTTTAATTTGTATGTGAAATGTGCTAACCAACAGCTGCCTTACAACTTACTGTCTTTTTTTGCATAATTCATGAGTAAATTATCTGTTCAGTTTTAATTCTGCCAGAGACTTGTTTTCAATGTAGCTGATATAGTGTCACTATTAGCACAATGCAATGAACTCTGTATGGGTACTTACTTATGTATATTGTTGATTTTGCAAATAAATTAATCATTTGCTCATTTTTAAAATAATTTTGTTTAAAGGGTATTTCTGCAGCTGAGTTCAATCCTGCCAATATACCTGTTTCCCGCTTATTAAAGAATATAAGGGAAAAATAAATGTTATTCGAACTCTTCAATAATACAATATTTAATGTTAACATTTCTAAATTCAAAGTTGACTTTTGATTTGATTATAAAAACTTAATTTTCAATACTAGTTTAAAAGGCATACATAGAGATTATTGCCGATTTTTTTAGTGGATTTACATGATTATAAATAAATAAACATCCAGACTTACTGCTTAGCTTAACACATTTTCCGCCAACAAGTTTTTTCCAGTTTCCAGTGTCAGTCACCCATGACTGACAGGCAGTCAATGTGTTAAATGATTAATTGCGGATCATATATTTTGGATATGTCAAAAATACATAAAAATATCAGTTTACGCCATTGTTACCTTACTTAAACAGTTTAGCTGATATTCCTTATATTTCCTCAGTAGTCTTCATTTGTTCTAGTCAGTTTGTAGTACTCATAAGAAATGCCTACTGATCCAGAAACCACTCATCAACTTCAATTATCCCCTTACCAGTACTATCCCATTACAAGTCTTTCCGCTTGTTTTCCGCAAGTTTAGAAAAAAAACCTGATTTTCTCTAAATCTAATTGAAATTTTGTATAACTCCGATTAGTTTTATCAACAAAATATATTTTTTATGCAATTTCTTACATTACACTTGACTTTGAATTACATTGCAATTGTTCTATGAGAGATAATATGAGTTACCTAATAAGGTAAGGACTTTTTACGTGTCTTGTAATGAATGGGACGTGTCACTAGCGAAAGTTAAAATAACAATTATTATTAGGCAGTTTCATCCCATTGCGAGGCCAAAGCACAGAGGGAGGGGGAGGGACACAGGCCTTCTTTCCTTTTCCACTATAGTATATGTGGAATCCAATTATTCAGTAACACTTCGTTTTTTCTAAACAATATCTGGTAGGCCTTCAAATCAAGAAAATTTGGTTAATGCCATAAATAGTACGAGTATAATATAAGATCTTCTCCCACGTTCGATTTGTAAAATGATAACTATGTCGACTTATATGTCATGTACTCTTAAGGAAAGATTGTGTGGGTGAAATTGGATATTTTCCTTAAATATTTACCGTTGATACCCGCCTGGCATCTAATAGAAATATGATGTGTAAGTGCTCTGAGAATGGCCATCGGCTGCGCTACTGGTTACGGTGGACAACGACATATACTAGACACAGAAATTAAAGGATATTAAAAAAGGTCCCCAATTTTTAGGTGATTTTCAAGAGGCTGTTATTTTGAGGGAAATGGTCGTACAGAAGTTTTAAAAGCAGAATGTTATAGCTTCAGGTTTCTAGTTTTCAGTTTTAAACGTTAACATAATTTACACGTAGGGTTTTTGAGTAATCGTAAGAAAAAAACAGGAAGAAAACGTTTTAAAAATTTTGCTCGTTTTCAAAATGTTCAATGGACTTTAATTTTGTTTATTCAATTGTCTTATCTTAAAATTCTTTTAGATAATCTAATTCGCTTTTATTTGACTTACCTACGAGCCTTCTACGATGATTTAATCCTGACTTATTGTTGATCAAAGCAAAAAAGACGTTATTGACTTTGACAATTGATTACTTGGGTAATAATGATTGGACAGAATATCGAAGCAAGGCTTTATAAACTACAAAATATTCTCTATAAGATGAAATTACAATTTTTTGGTGGAATATTACTTTTTGCAAAGAAAATGCTAAGTGAAGATAAGGTAAAAAATAGCATATACGAGGATATTTGGATAACTTGAAATAACTTTGCATACAATGGGTTAAGGAAGAATTCCGTCCATAAGTTTCAAACCCTAAGGTGTCCTGAAAAAACTCTTTGGAGATTCGAAGAGCCACGACTTTGTTCTCTTCTTTACCGAAAGGTTTATTTCGAGGTTTTTTAAATATGTAAAAAAAAGTGATATTTTATTATTTCTATTAAAACAGTCAATTATAGTCAAAATAGTTCCATAATACGTATGAGTAATTATACACATGAATGAATGAATCACAATTAATTATTAAGTAGATATTTCGCCTGACCTACGCCAGGATAAATTACGAAGGGAAAATGAGCTAATATCGGTTCATCTCATGCCTCACTGAGCGTTTTCTACCGTCTGTATCATGGCGAGTGTTCTGAAGAGTTGTTTTACCTTGTTCCACCCTTTCCCTTCCTGAATAGAACCACGCGCGCGTGTTTGCGGGGTCACAGCTATACGGTATCTCACATCCCGGCTAAGACTTAAGAAGTTCTCTAATTCCTTTTGCCGTGTCGTTGGGCTGTGGCATGGTCTTCCGGCGAGCGTGCTCCCACCATCCTATGATATGGGATCCTTTAAGCGTATTGTGAAGAGATATTTGTGCAGGCCGGCATGATCGCTGCGACTACCGATGGGTTTTTTCTTACCTTTCGATAGTCGTTGGCGTTTTTTGGACTGCACCATGCTTACTATCAGGTTTGGTGTAATCAACGTGCCGTGTCAGTGTAAAAAAAAAAACTAAAATTAAGTAAAAGGAATTTTATCTACTTACCGTACTTTTTACGGATTCATTCTCATTTGTTAGTAAAGTTTTCTTTATGATTTGTTTGGGAATATACTAGAGATGCCACGAATATTCGGCAACTATTCGGTATTCGGCCTATTCGGCCACTTTTTTTGCTATTCGGTATTCGGCCGAATAGTACGTACTATTCGGCCGAATACCGAATACCAAATCATGTAAAAAAGACACGTTATATGACTCAAAATTATTTATTTATTTCCAAATTACAACACTTTAGTAATTAAAATTGATCAGTGGTAAGTTGTGATGGATAAAACAAGCTTTTCAGCATTTTTGGTTGCAAATGATTACGCTTTTCATCGTAAATGTTACCAGCCTCAAAAATAACCTCTCACTAAACACGCTACTTCCAGGAGAAGAAAGATAAACTTTAGCAAATTTCGAAAGGTTTGGGTATTTTTTTTCGTTTGTATTGGGTATTGTTTTGTCTTTGCTGGTCGCGCCAACCCAACGAGGAAAACAGGTTGCAACTTGCCTTAATCCAGCTAACGCGCCCCCGACAAGCATGTATTCCATGCCGAATATTCGGCGCTTCGGCCGACAGCGTTGCCGAATATTCGGTATTCGGCCAATTCACTATTCGTGGCATCACTAGAATATACATATGTAGTTATTTACGTTTGTATTCCTTACACGAAGGTCCAAACTAAGTCGTTGATGGAATGTGTCCGAGTTGTATTTGTGAGAGAAGCGTTTGTGGGTGCCTTTGGTTAACAGACTTGACGTTGGAATGTTTAACAAAGTCTTAGCAGAACTATTATATGATGAGGCGTCAGCACTGTTCCGATCAACGGCGCCATATGTCCTATGTTAGGTATTTTTGTATAAGGGTACGATGGGGCTGACATATGTACACACGTAAAAGTCCCCTAAATAAATAGACTTTAAAAAATGTTACAAACTATCCTATCCTTAACTATATACCTAGTATATAAAATTACCATGTGTAGCTGACCGTAACAGAGAAACCTATTTAATGCTGTTGTTTACAGTTTTGTATTGAGTAGGTTCAATATTAATCTGGTTTATTTAGATTATATTATAATATACAAGTACCACTTTACTCGAAACTGTCTAATGAACTATGAAATTTGAATATTGATGATTTTATGCGGCCCGTATCGCCCACGGCTCTTGGTTTCAACAGGTGTTCTTATAAGCATTTGATAAGTTCAATTATAAGACAACGCCCAGACTTCACGAAATCAAATCGAATTTTAGTGAATAGTTTGGTATCTCTTAACTACTATAAAATCATATGGAAGTATCCTAACAGTAGTGTTGAGTGTCTACATAAATAATAGTGACGGAGATAAATACAATGGCTAAAAAAACATGAAAATCGGTCCAGCCGTTGTTGAGTTATGTGTTCAAACAAAACCAACTTTGTTTTATATTTATTTATTTATTTAATAGTGCTACACAGAAAAAAGAAAAAAAAAGAAAGAAAGAAAAAGTTTATTGAGCCAAAAGATAACAACACACAACAAACATATTTATATAAAAAAAACAACAATGAAAGAATACATAACATCACATCATGTATCCTGTGTGCTGCTACCCATCTCAAAGAGAACTCGGCTTAGCGTATGCTGGGCGACGCTGCACGCGCCATCCAGCGCTGATTTTCAGCCGACGCTCAGGGGAATCGATTGCACAGCACAGCACATTATAAGAAAATTATATACAAAAATAGGAAATAAAATAAAAATCTAAAATGCCAATAACGTAGTTACACATACATATTAAATTTTGTTAAATGTTGGGTCGCTCTCCGTATCGTTATATATAGAAAATTTAAAACAATACAATAAAGAAACACCTAAATAAGTGAAGTTCTCGCAGTAAGCTAAGATATACAATTGAAGCAAACTTTTTTTTTTTTACACTGGACTTTTTTTTTTTTTACACTCGACATAGTGACTACAGAGTACCTGATGGAAAGTACAGTGTAGTCCAAAAACGAAAGCGACTGTCAAAGGATGAAAATCCATTGATAGTCTACGTCGTCATGTCGGCCCACATATACCACGACTGAAGGTCTCTAGGTATATGAGCTACTGGATATACACAAGCTGATCCCGAAACGTGACAAGCCGAAACTGGTCTATATGACGGATTTTGCACCTATGTACTGTGGTCGCGATCCAGACGGGCACTGACGCCCTACCACCTCGCTGCTGCTCGTTTAGCACCACCCAGGAGACACGTGTAGGGAAACTAGGGTAAAGCCTACGGACGCGAGCAGCTTCGACTCCCAAAAACTAATATAATATAAAAAACTATAATAAATAAAAGAAATGTTCAATGAATTGATGGGCAATGCCGGCAACACATTGCTGTACAACTTAGTGCTGAATCGATTGAATCGTGAGCTCTCACACTTTACAAAAGAAAGTCGGGTTACATCGCTAGTTATAATTAAAGTACTCCCACGGACCAATACAACTCGATCAACGCGACCTTCTTTATTGCTTAACTGCCTTCTATGTAATACGTTATAACTCATATAAATTAATTAACATACTAGCTTTCTCGTGCAGCCTGGACCCCTGTTTGTTTGGTTGGTAAGTCGCTCCTAGGTTGAGATATATAGACGCTATTTTGACTTTATTATTATCAAATAATAAGCAAGCAGCTATTAGCTGATGTGCCTGTCTCAGCTGGTCTGTCCGACTATCACATATTGCTTAGCACTGCGTTGACAATACATTAAAATCTGGTTGAGATGAGAGCAACTACCCAGTTGCCTGAGTCAAACTCAAACTTTACTCATGATGAAGAAACTGACCAACAAACAGTGGAAGCTTGCTGGGCCCATAACCTATAATAAGGACAAATATATAGATTAATTAATTAGATTAGTATAGATATTTTATATCTGAGATAGTCATACACAATAATTTTAATGACAACTTATTTTTCTATCTTTGAAATTATCTAGATATGAGCATATAGGTTTAATTTACCTTTAACTACAAAATAGTTTTCAACAACACAAACATTCCAAATTATATTATTTAATTAATGTAAAAGTAACTTTTAATGTTCTCGAATAATATAATTTTCTGACCTATTTTGGTAATTTTGTCGTGACACTAATATGCCTTTTTCGGGTCGGACAGTGTTTTCAATACATACTGTATAATAGTAAATCTTTAATTATACGAGTGAGTCCTATAATAAACAGATAGTCATATTTAACTTGCGAAAGTAGGTCTGAAAAGTTCCAATAAGATAAGCCGAAGACCGCGCTCAAGGATTTTGGTCGCGGTAGAGTGCGCACGCTTTTCGTTTGCGCTCCCTTCCTCCGCCTCTCTCGAACATTTCGATCGGCTTTATGCCACGTGTTCAGCACGTGTTTGCATTGCCTCGCGCACCTGTCGCACCCGATCCGGCCACAGCCTGCCTTTTTCAAGGCTACGTCTGTGGCGAATAGTTTCGTTAACTGCATGTTTCAAACGCATTTGCAAAAGCCACGCTTTTTCAGTGGTTAGGCCGGGGGAAACCTACCGGTGTAAACAACCGGCCTAGAGCGAGTCCCGGGCGCTCGCGTTTGCCCTTTTGGCAACCGCACTCCCGGTTGGGGTCGGACAAGTTGGCATTGGGAGTGACCCCCTAGTCAACCCCGGCTATCGCCTTCCCAACCCTCCTATCCTCTTTCCTGCCGTCACAGTAATTGGTTTGAGCCTGCTCAGCGGGCTCCTGCCTTGCTGTGACACGTTAGGCACACAACCCTTGCTAGGGACGCTAGGTCACACACCCCTCGGGCCCTAAACGGGTCTGGGGGACTGCCTCCCTGGTAGGAAGGGTCCCTCCCGAACTCGTTCGAGATGGACCTCATGTTAACTATTCAGCAAGGCCTCGACTCTTGGTCCGAGGCCGAAAAATCAAAATTAGCTGCATTTGTTGACGCATTAAATCGACGCGAAAGCGCAAAGCTCATTGAGCTAGATGTCCCCGCGTCCCCCGACTCGGTTCTACCTGCGCCTTTCGCAGAACCCCGTCCCCCCGCGCCTACCGCGCCCACCGCACCTACCGCTCCAGATGTGCAGGGGCTCCGCACACAGCGCGAGCCGGCCGCCACCCGCGACCGATCGCCGCTGCGTGCGTCTCGCTCTAACAGCGACACTCTCGCTCGCACACTCGATAGCGAGCAATTAGATTCCGCCGACCAAATTGAGATGTCGGTCGACCCTCCCGCAGAGAATACAGCCTCTGCTACTCCCTCGGACGACGAGTTCATTCTCGTCCAAGGAAAGCGGAAGAAAAAGTCTCCCGGCGGCCAATCTAAGGCCGCCAAACTAGACACTCCGATAGAGGCGCCTACTACAGCCGCCGCTAAGTCCAAGGCTAAAAAGCCTTTTCCAAAAATTTTACGGTCGGGCCCTCCGCCCCCCGTTGTTATTAGGGATAAGAGTGCCTGGGAGAACATCTCCTTCGCACTTAAAAACAAACAAATAGATTATACCCGGGCGACCTCTACGCCAAACGGGATTCGCATCCAAGTCTCTTCTCCGGACTCCCATAGGAAGTTAACGGAATTCCTCCGTGTCCGGTTAATTAGTTACTATACATACGCTCTCGAGGACGAGAAGAAGCTGAGAGCCGTCATTAAAGGCGTCCCTAAGGAGATTGACGTCAATCTCGTTAAGGATGACCTTCTCGCGCAAAACATTCCTGTGGAGGAAGTCCACAGAATGTACCGCGCGTCCACAAGAGAACCATATGACATGGTTCTCGCCATCCTACCTCTTACAAACGAGGCAAAAGAGATTTTCTCGATTGAGTCCGTCTGCTGTCTCAGCGGACTTCACATCGAACCGCCCAATAGACGTGGCATGCCCGGGCAATGCCACAATTGCCAATTATATGGCCACTCAGCTCTAAAATGCTATGGGCGCCCTAGGTGCGTCAAGTGCCTGGGTGACCATGGCACCAAAGCATGTGCGCGTACGAGGGACGCACCCACACCGCCTAGCTGCGTGCTGTGTGGCAGCGAGGGGCATCCCGCAAATTATCGTGGATGTCCGCGAGCGCCGCGCAGTACGCGGCCTAAAGCGAGGCTGCCACAGCGTGCGCACGCATCGCTTAATCGTTACACGGCCCCTAGGCCTACTCTCGATGCGGGTAATTTCCCACCTCTTCCCGCGAGACGTGGAGCGCTGCTCCCGCCTCGCGGCCCGGTCGCGCCCGTCGGCGCTGACGCCACCTCGGCTCAACCGACCCGCGGCGGCACCGACGATGCCAATGCTGCCACTCCGACACAAACTACCGGCGCCGCCGGCAATGTCGCAGCTCAGCCTGCTTCAATTACCGCTCCTGTGATTTCTCCTGCCCCCGTGGCAACACCTACTGCGGGGCCTGCCCACACCCAGAACGCCTGGGTGCGCAGCGCTCCAGTGCCAACCGCACCTCCCGCACCTACTGGTAAAGGCGCTATCGACCTCACCGTCGTCTGGCGCTTCGTGTCATGTTTCAACATGAGCGAAGTCTCTACTCTCGCAGATAAACTCCGGCAATCGGACAACAACCTGGAGGCTAGGCTCGCGCTCATCACCGAGCACGCCGAACTAATATGCACGTTACAACAGTACCGTGCTTCTGTCTAAAAGACGCTGTGATTCTCTCATTTTGTTAGGTAGTTAAAATGCTTTCTAATACGAGTAGGTTCAAACCATTTGCGTTAAACATCGTCACGTTTAACGCCTTCGGCTTGAAAAGGCAAAGGAATCTCGTCGGCGAGTTCCTTGTCAAATACCAGGTCGATATCATGCTAGTGCAAGAAACCCTCCTCAAGCCGAGTGTTAAGGGGCCCCGTTTGGCCAATTACCACCTGGTTAGGAATGACAGGACCCACGCCAGAGGCGGAGGCACTGCCATATACTATAGGAGGAGACTACACTGCATGCCCATTGATCCGCCCAGTCTCACCAACATCGAGGCTTCAGTCTGCAGGATAGGCATGAGCGGTCACTCACCTATATATTTAGTGTCGGTGTACCTGCCACCCGACAAAGTACTTCTCCAGAGTGATCTCACAGCACTCTTGGACCTAGGACACTCAGTGATCATTGCAGGCGACCTAAACTGCAAACATTTGCAGTGGAATTGCCATCTTACCAACTCGAATGGCACTCGCCTGCATGATCTGAGCGAACAATTAAATTTCGATGTCGTTGCTCCGACATCTCCTACTCATTTTCCGTATAACGTTGCCCACAGGCCCGACATTCTGGACCTTGTGCTTCTAAAAAACGTAGCCTTACCGCTACGTTTGATAGAAACAATAAGTGAACTAGATTCTGACCATAGACCCGTTCAAGTGCAATTGGGCTCCTCACACCCGCCCGCACTTACCATCAAGAAGGTCACGGACTGGAAGAGACTTAGTGCAAACTTGGCCTCGGACGATCCGAAACCTCTCTTAGAATCGATTCCAGATTCTTTCTCCTCTATAGAAGAAACCAACAATGCGATTGATGCACTCACCAGTCATCTCCAAGGTGCCCTCGCCGACGCCACCAGTGAGGCTCCAGTTGGTGATCTCCACCGCTGGAGGCTCCCTGACGACACAAGGGAACTGTTGACTGCAAAAAACGCTGCCACTAGAGCCTATGACCGGTATCCCACTGAAGAACACAGAGCGAGGTTGCGTTATTTACAGAGGGCTGTAAAGAAGCGCATATCCGAACTCCGTAATAATCAATGGGATGCCCACCTGTCCGAGATCTCGCCCTCCCACCAGGCCTACTGGGGCCTGGCGAGATCTCTTAAGACCGATAACGACCGCTCTATGCCACCTCTAGTAGGGATAGACAACTCTGTCGCTTTCGATGACATCGAAAAGGCAGAATGTCTGGCAAATAGCTTAGAAAGTCAATGTTCTCCCAGCACTCACGTAGAGAACCCCGATTTCATAGCTAGTGTAGACGCTGAAGTCACACGTATAGCTGCACTCCCTCCGTCCACCGACCTGGCGCCCGTTACAGCTGAGGAAGTCACAGATATAATTAAATATCTCCCGATCAAAAAAGCTCCCGGCCTGGACGGTATTTCAAACCGTGTCCTAAGGTCACTGCCCGAACAGTTAATTATACTTCTCGTCGTCATTTTCAATGCGGCAATAAAAAACTGCGTCTTTCCGAATGTATGGAAAGACGCATGCGTCGTTGGGATCCCTAAACCAGGGAAACCTAGCAACCTTCCTTCCAGCTACAGACCCATCAGTCTCATCAAGACGATGGGTAAGCTGTACGAGCGGTTGCTTCTCAACCGTCTTCAAGACTTTGTTACGACAAATAAGATTCTCATAGACGAGCAGTTTGGATTTCGCGCCAAACACTCGTGTGTAAACCAAGTGCACCGCATCACGGAGCACGTCCTTAATCAATTCTCTCTTTCTAGGAAAGGAGCCTACACAGGAGCTATTTTCCTCGACGTGGCGAAAGCCTTCGATAGAGTCTGGCATAACGGCTTGATATACAAGCTACATACTTATGAAGTGCCAGATAGGCTCGTGCTTATCCTGCGAGACTATCTGTCGAATCGACACTTTCAGTATCGCGTCGAGGGCGATCTCTCCAGTCCGCGTCCGATTCGAGCGGGGGTTCCGCAGGGTTCAATCCTCGCCCCGCTCTTATACAGTCTGTACACCAATGACATCCCGAAACACCCGGACGTAGAGCTAGCTCTTTATGCGGATGACACCGCACTCTACGTCTCAAATTTCCGTCGAGATATCATACGTCTACGCCTGCAGGAAGCAGTGCGAGACTTAGGAGACTGGTTTCGCAAATGGCGCATTGACGTCAACCCCGAGAAAAGCGTAGCAATACTCTTCTCTCGGGCAAAACGCGATTTGCCTAAGCGAAACGTCCTCCTCCACGACAAGCCCATCCCTTGGGTCGATGAGGTCAAGTACTTAGGAGTCACTCTCGACCGTCACTTGACCTTCGGACCACATGTTAAGGTTGTGCGCGACCGCGCCGCCTTCATTCTCGGTCGTTTGCACCCTATGCTGTGCAAACGTAGTAAACTGTCGCTTAGAAATAAGTTGACTCTTTACAAAACCGTAATAAGACCGGTGATGACCTACGCTAGCGTAGTATTCGCCCAGAGCCAGTCCGCTTCTCTGGATTCCCTTCAGGTCATCCAAAATAAATTCTTGCGTAAAGCAGTGGGTGCCCCGCTGTACATGCGCAACATAGATCTCCATGACGACCTTAAGCTGGAAACGCTCGCCAGTTTCATGCAAAATGCATCTCGTCGATATTTCGACAAGGCGCAGCATCACCCTAATCCTTTAGTCCGCAGTGCCTGCGATTACACACCGAAAAGCGGCATCGCGCGCAAACTACGCCGCCCGCGTCATGTCCTATTGGATCCCGTCGATTCAATTACCGCGGCCCTTGCGACCGCCGATCCTATCAACAACGAGGTACACACAAGCACTCGTCACATTCCGAGACACCGGCGTCGCCGGCGGCGCCGACGACGACGATTAAGGATAGGTCCGTCAATTGTTGTTTAAATAACGCAGTTTCACTCCGACGCAGCCTTGAGTTTCTTTCGGCGTTTCTTCTCAAGGTAGTCGCTTCCGAAACGCTGGTAGATCACCGTTAGGTTCGTTTTTCAATTGGCCGGCCGCCCAAGTCGAGGTCCGTACCCACAGGGGTGCCCTTGCGTAGCCGCCCAACCCATAAATTTCGCTGGCTGAGCGCCCTCTGCGTTCGCCCACCAAGCCCGGTTTTGTTGTGAAGGTCTTTCCCAGGCCACCAACGTAGGACACGCCGAAAAAAAAAAAAAAAAAAAAAAAAAAAACCGCGCTCAACGGCGATTATTGGGAGAGATTTATCGTCTAGCTGTGGACTAAAGTAGACTGATGATGATGATGATGAATAAATAAAAAATTGGATGGTCACGACGAAAAACACACTCGACAAAGTAACTACATTTCACCTGATTAAAAGTCCAGTGTAGACCAAAAACAGCAACGACCGCCAAGGTACTAAACTCCGTTGACAATCATCATCGCTATGTCAACCCACATACACCACGACGGAAAGTCTCTAGGTATATGAACAATTGGATATACACAAGCTGATCTCGAAACGCGACAGGCCGAAGCGAGTCACTATGAAGGTCTCTACACTTGCGTAATCTGGTCAAGACCTGGTTCGAGCAGTCGCCTTGCCACCTCAAGCGTCGTCCTGTCGCTTTTTGGCATCAGTTTGCTTGCTTTTACTCCTTGAGGAATGTCTTACCGTGTAAGTCAGACATGATAGAGATGGGGCCTGCGTGACACGGTCCGCGTAGGCACTTTTATAATCTATTGACAAGATAAATCCACGCCAACCGATAGGTCGTCGCGAATGTAAACATTGTCTGAGGTTACGTAATGCATTCCATCTTTATTATCAACTAGCTTTTGCCCGCGGCCTCGCTCGTGTTAAGAAGTATTATTATTAATTAGATATAGTTTTTGCGTCTTTACTTTTGTTTGGCGTGTGTATACAATTAGGGTCTAATCTCTCATCAGGCGCTTAAACTATCAAGCTATTATAGTCGAAAATCAGAGAAGATTTATACAAACTTTCATCCCCTATTTTATCCCCTTAGGGGTGGAATTTATCAAAATCCTTCTTAGGGAATGCCTACGTCATAGTAGCCTTAAGCGTGCAAAGTCTCAGCCCGATTGGTTTAAAATGGACAAAGTTTCATACAAAATTTAATTCCCTATTTTATCCCCTTGGGGGTAGAATAGATCAAAATCCTTTCTTAGCGGATACCTACGTTATACCATCTACCTGCATGCCAAATTTCAGTCCGATCCGTCCAGTGGTTTGGGCTGTGCTTTGATAGATCACTATGTCAGTCAGTCAGCCAGTCAGTCACCTTAGAGTTATATATATTTAGATAGAAAGATTTGCGTGTAAGTTATTCAGTTTGGAACGCCGACGAAAAGTGACCTGCTTTACGGTTTTCTATAGATGATATTCTGGAGAGTGTGCGGCTGATTTGTACAATTTAATTCCTCCCTCACCCTTCTACCATAAATTGACTCCTCGCCGTGCGGGTTTGCACCCTTATGTGGTTTCATTCCAGCTGCTCACACGAGGCGATTTTCCTCCTCTTTTTGCTGCGAACTGCTAAACAGTGGAATTTGCTTTCTACGTCTGTTTTTTTAGCATCTTACTTAGTGAATCGGTATTTATTGGGTGAGCAGCGCTCTATCGTTGGTCTCATCATCACTTTCCATCAAATAAGATTGAGGTCAAGCGCAAGCCTGTCTGTAATAATAATATTTTTCTGTATTACAGCAAATCTACCGTCCAGTTGTTAGTTTTCCTAGAAAACTTGTTTCGTGTATGTGGGCCGACTGTCAATGGATTTGCTCGTAGGAGGTCTCAGTCATTCTTGACTACACTGTACTTTCCATCAGATGAGCTGTAGTCACTTATGAGGCCAGTGTTAAAAAGCGTAATCAAAAAGAAAGTACTTTCATACGTGACAATATAATGTAATGATGTTAATATGTCAAACATATCTAAATCTCACGTACGACATTACAGATTAGCGTGAAAATAACATTTTCAAGTGACGCAGACAAGTGGGCGTATTTGCGGAACCATACGCCATTGTTTACTTACGAAACATTGGTATGCGAAAAACATACTTAATATGTGTGATATTTTTTTCGGCTTCTATTCCACAATGCCTGAAAACTATAGGTTTCAACCAATGCGTCCTGCCAGTTATACGTACGGAGCCGAGACGGTTGGGCTAGCACACCAGTTTGCCGGAGAGATGCGTTCGCTCAGAGCGAGCGCGACATCCCTCGGTGACAATAGCCGGCCAGTAGACTTGAGGGAGTCTGGTGCCTGGATAAGAGGGAGGCGGTGCACAGTGTCCAGCGCGCCGCCTGTGAGATAGGTATTGGAGGGGTGGGCTCTTTACCCGTACCCCTCCCAGGGAGGCAGCCTCGACAAGGCATTTCGCTCTCCGGGCGTCTGGATGAATTTGGTTTCTCAGGCTCGGGTGGAACGATTAGAGGGACACCCCGGGGGTTTTTAGTAAGTAGGAGTCTGACACACCGGGGTTGCTGCCCACACACAATGATGGTCCTATGCAGGATTTTGCCCCGCGACACCAAAAAAAAAAGCTTAACAGTTTAAGGTCGCACAGCGTGCAATGGAGCGGGTTATTTTGGGCATCTCTTTGAAGGATAAAGTCCGAAATGAGGTTATCCGGTAGCGAAATACGCCAACAACTACTAAGGGACGAGAATCCAGAAAACCGGCCCTCATATACCACAAGTGAAAGTTTCTAGACACATACAACTGGAGGGTACACAAGCTGTTCCCGATACGCGATAGTCCCGGAGTGACTCACTAGGACGGTCTTGATGCTTGTGTACTGTGGTCTCGAGCACGTTCGAGAAATTAAAAAATATTAGAGACCACGCACGCGCTCCAAAAGTATGACTTGGTTGGCGCGGTGGTCGTATGAGTGAGTTTAGTGCAATAAGTTGTAGGTTCGATCCCCAAACGGAACAAATATTTGTATGACCTTACACATCTATGTACAGAATGTGATTATATTAATCATCAGATTAATGATCACAATTACATTTTGCAATATTAAATCGCTTTTGCACATTCTTGAAAATTTTCAGGCTCTGGAACTAGCATGGGATAAATTATAAGTATAAAAAGAAACGTCTACTAATCTTGCTATTAGCTTTATCTTTTTCGCACGAGTAATATTGTCATAGTACTTTCTCGCTCTTAGTCCGTGTGATTTCATTTATCACTGTTAATTAATAGTGATTTCACGTTTTTCTCTTTTATTAGATGTAAATCAATCCGGCGCCAAACGCGACGCTTTTCATATCCGTGCGCGTGGGAAGCCAGCCTAAACAGTCATGCATAATGAAAAACAATTTTAGTTTAATTGATAATAAATAATAATCACATATCTTCACGCTGTATACCTTTCGGATTGCGCAGAGAAAAATTATTAACTATATTCACTTGACGCTCATGTATTAACCAGTAGCGCAGTTGATCCTCGTTCCCAGGGCACTTAAGACATTTCTATTAGATACCACGCGAGTTTTCTTACGATGCTTTACCGGTAAGCGTGGGGAGCATTATTCCTTACTTCTTAAAAAACTCCAGAAGTATGTATTGGGGTTCGAACCAACCATAGATGGACAAAATGTAATCCGATTAATAAAAATGATTACGATTACATTTTACGTTTTTTACCATTAATATGCCTGCATTGTGCTCATTTATGTTTAAAACACTACAGAATCACAGATTGCATACACATTTATGATTTCTTAATGTTTTAAATGGATTTAATCATGATTACAGAGTGAGTACTATGTTTTGTAATCATTAATTAGATTACATTTTGCCCATCTCTGGAACCAACGAGCATTCGCAGGAGGTAATAATAATTAATTGCAATATTCACGCGCAGCTATTTATAAATATCCAGATGTCATTGTCGTTTGATGAAGGAAAAAGTTATATTATTTCCAGTGTGTTTATTAAAATATTTACTGCCACAGGATTTAAATGGAGGGATTGTAATAAATCAAATATTTATATATTCGGTATCATTTAACAACATATTTATACATTTTTACATATATTTAAATCCTACAATTATTTGCCCATTATACAATGATAATATTGAAATATAAATGAAAAAAAAAGAGTAACAGATAACTCGCAATCATAAAAATTAATTCCTAATTACTGCAAAGTTTATGTGTATATAAATGGTACAATAAAATATCGTCACGCTGTATCCCTTTGGGGTGAGCAGAGATACATTAGTGGTTGTTGTATCCACTTTGCGCTTATATGTCGTGTCCGGTAGCGCAGCTGATTACCGTTCTCAGGGCAGTTTCGGTCCACTGTAGGGCAAACGCTTTCCTTCCCTATTTCCACTATATTTGTGAAATCAATGGGAAGGGGCTTAACCGTGTAACACTGTACGCTTGTCGAATGCGGGTTGGCGAGTCTCAGCTATGTGTAGAAGTGTATGCAGTAGCAATCTGCGTGCAATGCGGCATACTGTAGACCCTAGTCGTCCCTTACGCTCTTACGACACCTCAGTATGATGAAGAGGGATGCACTAAGCTAATCTGCCTGTAAACCCCACGGCTGTATTATTATTATCAAAAAATGTTTAATACATTTCAGCTGTATTAAAAGCAAATATATACATGTTAAGTACAAAAGTATTGTATTCAAAATCCTTTACGGATTAGTACATTGAACTGTTCAAACGACGCTTGCGTTTTATTTGTTGGCCAAAAAAAAACTATGCAATGTCACAAATCTAGGTAATATAATTGATGTAGACAAAAACATCTATTATACTTTTGTAGGTAAAAGTGGATCATATTAAATTTAAAATAAACCTTGTTTCTTGTTTTTTTTTTATTTAAACTTGTAACACGTTCGTCGGCCAGCGCAATTCGTTTGTGTTTCTCACGAGGTCCAAATCCCAAAGTGATATGCAGGATTATAAACAATGTAGCTCGATCTTATGATTATATTGCAATACTACCTGCGCCCGCGAATTCGTTTACACGGAAGTAGTTCTTTTGGTATGATAGTTATTATTTCAAGCTAAAATCTTTGTATAAATGTAAATATGGATGTCATAGATTGTTTCTTAAATAAATTAAACAACACAGCAAGCAATTTTATTAAACGTATATTCGCCAAATCACTTAAAAAATTGTTTTATACCATTTTTTTTTTTTCAATAAATGAGCGGCGTGTTCTTTAAACTGTTTTAACTTTTTTATTTATCAACCGATTAAAATAAAATTAACGCTCAATGTTCAATTCAGCTTTTCAAAATACATTAGTGAAAACCGCATCTAAATCGGTGAAACCGTTTCTGAGAATAGTGGGAATAAACGCGTACATATATGTGTGTATTGATTAACAATTCTGCAACGTTTTTACTAACCTACATCTAAATTTCAGCCCTATTGTTTTTTGGACTGCAGAATATAAAAAAAAATACTGTTAATTTAATTCTCATCTGGAACATCCTGCTGCAGTTGTGATTAATTGGTTTTTCATACCCGTGTTCAAATATTATATTTTTGTGGGTCGCGTCATGTTTATTCGACACGAAACATATGAGAAGGTGTTATTGATTATTGTGCGCTGTAAATGCGTGACTGCTATGTGCTATGTATTTGAACTGAATCGGGTCATGCTTACGTCGATGATCGTTCAATATGATTGACCTTTATTTGTGAGTAGGGTCAGAAAAACATGCCTTCGATTGTCCCTGGCTAGAACGTAATTTTTTTTGTAGTTGATACGTTAATATTTCTACCGATAAATCTCTATATATATAAAATTCTCGCGTCACAATATTAGTTACCTTACTCCTCCGAAATGGCTTTACCGATATTTTCCAAATTTTATATGCATATTCAGTAGGTCTGTGAATCGGCTACTAAGTATTTTTCATACCCCTAAGTGATAAGGGCTGTTAGCTCTTGACATTTTTTTTTAACTTTTGGACAACATTTTTTGTTTTTATTTTTCTATAATGTGGCATTAAAAATACATACAACCTTAAATTTTTACCCTTTTATCACCAACCCCTATTTCTTAATAGCCATTTTAGTAATCTAATCATTTTTCCTCCTACTCGATAACTGATCAATTATCACCTAGAATTTTTTTTTTTTTACACTGGCTCGATATAGTGACTACAGAGTACCATAGTAGTGATGGTAAGTACAGTGTAGTCCAAAAACGAAAGCAACTATCAAATGATGAAAATCCATTGATAGTCTACATCGTCATGTCGGCCCACATATACCACGACTGAAGGTCTCTAGGTATATGAGTTACTGGATATATACAAGCTGATCCCGAAACGCGACAAGCCGAAACTGGTCACTATGACGGTCTTTACACCCATGCACTGTGGTCGCGATCCAGACGGGCACCGACGCCCTACCACCTCGCAACAAAATAACTTATATGGCAAAACAACGTTTGCCGGGTCAGCTAGTATTATATAACAGCAAGTTACACTCCTGTAAGGTACATAGGTCTAACAAATTTTGTAACCTAATTAGTAAAATGTGAATGATTTTCTCTCCATATTGTAAATTAATGTAAAAAACAGCCAAGTGCGAGTCAAACTCGTACACTAAGGGTTTCATAAAAACTTACAATGTGAGAAAAAGTTCTCGTCGAATTTAACTAACAGAGTGCGTCGGTATTTCACGTCGGATTAACAGTTCCTATTGTATAAGGCTCAAGTCAGGCCCTGCACCCTTTTTTGTTCTTGATAATTTGTATAGTTACGACACGTAACAATCACAGTATCAGAATTTTTATAAGGCGACGTTAAAGTAAGTAAATTTGCACATAAGATCCGTTAAAGTATACATAATAAATTTTACTGGTCAGATTTTTTTCCTGCCTTACAAATTAATAACCGTCACGTTCATTCCATTGAGGAGAGCGAGGGGTGGCTTTTTTACGCCAACCCCTCGCAACGCAGAGATGCAGCCGAAATAACGGCCAGACGTCGCCGCGGACCGGAGAAGAGGATAACGCTGTATCTCTGGTCCCGGCTAGACGGGCAGGAGAAACGCCCTGGGGGTTTTAGTCGGTTCAGGTCCGACACACCAGGGGGTGGCCTTCACCACTCCCTGAAGTCCGTTAAGGATCTCCCCCAGTTACCAAAAAAATCACGTACATTCTTGTAAATAAAAAAAAAACGCTTGCTTATACTTTTCATTATAACACTGTTTTAGACAAACAGCGACACAGTTTCCTAAGATCGTATGATCGTATCTCTTGTAGCTAAGGATTTAATTGTACTGTCCTATAGGTTTTGACTCCCTTGTGAAAACGGCAAAAACTATAAAAGGGACGTCATAAACAGATATATCTTTTGATTGCGTTGCTTTAGAAGTATAATGTTTTCAGAGCCACAAGAAACCGTAAACCTGAATATTTGATATTAATTTCAACTTGAGAACCTCCAACGCTTTCCTAAGAAAAAGGATCTTAACAAACGAACAAATAGAAGAGCAACAAATTAACCCTATAAGAGTTGCGTTTTTACTTTTAACCTGTTAACTGGGTAAGACGAAATAGTTCGTCATACGTAAAAGCCTACTGCAATGGGCATGACGACATTTTTCGTCATAGAAATTAATCGTAATATACGAAATATTTTATCAAAATAAATAAAAAACAAAAGTTAAAAACGATATTCTTTTATTATTTGAGGTGTGATATTACTTATCGCTCCGAACAAAAAGACCCCATTCTGAAACGAGCTGAGCAATAGCTAATTCCCCGGTTAACAGGTTAAGATACGGAACTTGAAAAAAAAAGATAAATTATATTGTGTGGGTATTGTTAAGTATTCGCTTGGCGAAGTCACTGATGAGTACGCGGTAGTAACGGCGAGTTGCCCTTCCACAGAGGCCCTGGACCGATCGAGACTGGCCCGCGAGAGGCGCGAGGCGGAACAGAGGAAGCGGCTGGACGAGCTCAGGGCGCACGCCGCCGCCGCCCAGGCGCAGCGGGAGAAACGGGACGAGGACCGGAGGAAGAGGCAGGCAGAGCAACGAGCCAAGGACGACGACAGGAGAGTCCAGGTGAGACCGGACGAGAATATCCGGATAATGTCTGATACTATTTGACGTGTGTAGTGGAAAACAATTAGTGTGAATAGAATGCAAGGAATAAATAGAATACAAAATGTAAAAGTCAATATTATTAGCCAGTTTTCATCCCATTGCGGAGCAAAGGCCTTGTTTCTCTTTTTCCACTATATTGGTGCATGACTGTTATAGTGACTCGCTTCAGGCAATCGCGTTTCTGAATCCGCTTACTTACGTCACGCATAACTCATGCCTAGAGACCTTCAATCTTGGTGTATGTTGACGGACTACACTGTACTTACTATCAGGTGTAATGTAGTCACTTTGCTGAGCCACTGTAAAAAATCTGCTATTTGGTTTAACCAGTTTCTGTCAAAACCACTGTAGCCTGTCAATCCGAAGACCTTTTTTTGATAACTTCAGTTCTCCGTCGGACGAACTCATTTTAATATGTCTAGGTTACCCAGGTTTAATCCTAAAGTACGCAGCGGTTCTCAAAAACATTATTCTCGTCCACTTTAGGAGTTGTGGAATAGGTTGTCTGGTACAGTTTTCCCTAGAACATGGGGATTCTTCTAGACGGCAGTGGGCGACATCCTTCTTGGTCGGCAACCCGATACCAAAACTCCTTGTCTTGCAGTTAGCCACAGGCGACAGTAACTAGTTACCATCAAGTGGGCTGTCAGCCTGTTGTCGACAAAAGTGAAAATAAACTCAGGCAGTAGCAATTCCATGCGTCATAGCTATAAAGTAACTCGCATTCCGGCTAGGTCTGAGAAGTTCTCCAACCCTTACTTTTGTCTTGTCGTTGGGCTATGGAATGGTCTTGCGACGAGTGTGTTCCCACCTTTCTATGATATGGGGTCGTTTAAACGGAGCGTAAAGAGATATTTGTGCAGGCTGACATGAGCCCTGGAAATAAAAAAGAAAAATCATTTATTTGGCACGCAACATAAAATGCAACATAGAAGGATAGGTTAATGAAGAGAGAAAACAACAAAAGCAAATACCCTGTGTTGTGATAATGCGCCAAAGGGAAGTCAGCTCAGCAAATGCTACGATACTGCTTCGACCACCAATAAGGTTTCTATCTTTAATATTGATAGTCGTCATTTTTTAAACTTTATGATGCTTACCCTCAGATTCGCTGTGGTTACTGTCGAGTCAGGGTAAAAAGGCAACACCCATACAATAGTTTCATGAAACAAGGCCCAGACTGATTTGCATGTACGTTGCTATAAAGCGGGTGCAAGTGTGCATCGAATGCAAGCGACGCGGTCGCCCACTCTGAGTACGCGAGTACATTCACTTTCACCGCTCGAATAATAGTCGCGTCTTGCGTTAAACGCAGTGAAAATTAGAAACTATAACGCCTATGGAAAATAACTTTATGACCAACATTATTGTAAAGGTTTTGTGTGATCTGGTAATATTAGTCCACGACAGACAATTTTTTATGCTATATTGGTATTTAATCTTCTTCTCTCTTCTTTTCTTTTCTATCTTTTCTTATCTTGAGGAAAATCTTCGTAGGCTCGTCTTAGCCTAAAAATTATATCCATAATATATAATGAATACAGGAGTATCAATGTAGAGTTTTTTTTTACAATAGTTACTTTCATAGTGTAGGCAAGAATTACTAACAAGTGATTGACTATCTACATGTGTTGAGTTCCTATGATTAGCCTCATTACTCAGTACAAGCTATGAAAGGTCTATCAACTAAGTGAAACCAACAATTGCGTGATTTATTTTACCGCTCACGCCATCTATTGGCGTAACGCTGCACTGCTCCCGTTATACTAATTTGAATATTGTTTGTTACAGTTTCATTCTATGCATTTGTATTAACAATTATGTTAATACAAGTTTCATCATGACATATCCTTATTTATGTATCCAGTAATACATTAATGAATGTTTAACAATGCCCTTGTAACGGCCAGTTTAAGAAATGCTCCTTAAATTTAAAATCACTTTTAAACATTGATGAATCGTCACTTGCAAACAAATTTATACCTTATTAGTCTTCAAAGGCCTCTTAAACTGTAAGAATTGTTTCTTAAACTGGATGTTAGTCAGCCTAGTTAAAGATAAAATTTAAATAAAATCTAACTAGGGTTGTTGACCCGGCGTCGCCCGGGTGGAAGTAATTTATCACCTTGGGGATTGATTTTCAAAAAACGTCGAAATACATATTATTATTTCTAACCAAAAGGCTAAATGTCAATTTCTATAGTGTTTACTTGAAAATTTGTAAACAAATTTTCAATCCGTATTTTACACCCTTGAGGACTGATTTTCCAACCAAAAATCTAAATACCAAATTTCTTAGTGCTTATTTTAAAATTGATGGATTTTCAAATAAACTTTCAACCCCTGTTTCAACCTTTTAGGGGTGGAATATTAAAAAATCCGTCCTTAGAGGATGGCTACGTCATACAAAGAACCCAATGCTAGAATTTCATGACGACATTTCAGACAAGGACAAGTTTTTTAAATTCTGATTCGACACAGTGACCGACTTACACCTGATGGTAAGCAAGAGCCAGTCCAAAAAACGACAACAATAATCGACAATGAAAGTTAGTGATTATATACATTTATATAGGTATAGAAAACGTCTTAACACATATAAAAACTTTTTCTTTTAGCATTGCATTTATGAAACACTTGTAATAGATCTATACTAATATTATAAAGCTGAAGAGTTTGTTTGTTTGTTTGAACGCGCTAATCTCAGGAACTACTGGTTCGAATTGAAAAATTCTTTTTGAGTTGAATAGAACATTTATCGATGAAGGTTTTAGGCTATATAACATCGCGATGCAATTATTAGGAGCGAAGAAATAATGGAAAATGTGAAAAAAACGGGCAAAATTATTCATCCTTGAGGGCTTCCATTGCGTGCGCTGCAAAAACGGTTCAAGATACCAAAAATATATGTAAGAAAGAATTATTCCTCTTGAAATGATCTAAATAAATGTATGCGATAGTATATGTCTATCTTTTAACATTAAGTCACTAGAACCGTTTTTATGGTAAACAAATTTGGTCGAAATTAATGCGTTATTTGTTAAGAGTTGTATCAACGTAATAATATTAATCTTTATCCAAATAAATGTGTTGTTCATTAAGAGTATTTAATTGTGAACAAAATTGTCTTTGACATCACTTAATTTCAATGAACATCTTAGAAGATATTACAAAACCTTATATAGCAAAACAACGTTTGCCGGATCAGCTAGTATTCAATACAACCTCAGACGTAGACGCGTGTCTCAGAAATATTATAATTTTCTATTGTATTAGTAAAAGTGTTACACAATGCACCAACTTCCTCTTAGACGTTAGTTACGTTTTCAATGAGATTTGGAGCGATTCGTTTCCATTTATTTCGTGTCTAGAGCGAATTTAGCAGCGCACTGTCGAATGTCCGCTTATTTTATTACACCTCTGATTGCGTATACAGGGGGTGATTTTACTAGGAAAATATTTCAGAAGACAATAATTTGTACCTTACAACTAATTAAAAAAAAGTAAATTTCTACTTACCCTAATAAATCATTAAAAAAATTGATGTTATTTATCTGAGAATTAGTCCGTAAAAATGTGGTCACCTCAATACCTATCTAGTCTATAAAATCACCCTGTGTGAACCTTAAATCATTATCACCTCATTAATTTTTTTTGGGGGAAAATTCTGTTTGGGACTGTCAGCGTAGCAGCGAGTATGGCGCTCCTGGTATAGACTCCAACTGGCTAAAACCCCCGGGATGTCCCTCATCTCCCTGCTAGTCGAGCCTGGGTAATCATATTCCTCTATGATCTGACGAGCGAATAACCATTCTCAGGCTCCGTTTCTGCGAGGGGTACCTCAGGACCTCTATCAAGCGGTGCGTAGGACAGTTTTGTTTTTTTATTTTGTGTAAGTAAGTAGCGCAGGACTGAAGCTCTCTCTTTTAACTATTGGACGTACTTAAAGTAATCTCTAAATAAGCAAAACGTTTTTTTTTTCAAGACAATATGCTAGTGGCCAGCAAATTCCTTTACAACTTTATCAGGCAAAGGAGGGCAATATTAAGCGTTCAGCAAGCGAGTTATCGGTTGGGTGACCAGCCAGGAAAGGAACCTAACGGTTATCTACTAGCGTTTCGGTAGCGATTGCCTTGAGAAGAAATGTCGAAAGAAAGTCAAACTGCGTCGGAGTAAAGCGACAGACAGATGTCCGCCACGATGATTATCTTTGCATTCGCGTACTGCGGTCACGACTAGTGATGAAAATGCCCGGGAATTTTCCCAAAGTGCCCAAAACTTGTATGGGGAATATTCCCGGTAATTTACGAAATGTTCGCGGAAGTGCTGGGCACTTTGGGAAAATTCCCGGGCATTTTCATCACTAGTCACGACCCAGTTCAGGCAATCGCTCTTCCACGTTGACGTGACAGAAATCGATATAAATATCAAGTTATTTAAGTAAAGTACGAATGTAATGCATTTCTAATGATGCGCCGAAGTCAGTCATTACCTCATTATATAACAGCGTCCTTGCTTGGATGATGTCATGGCACGACGCGTCAACCATCATTTGAACAAATGAAATTACCATAATCTATTTAAATATTGTTTGTCTATGGTTTTGACTGTCTCCGCTAAATGCCTATACTACACTTAATACTCAATCTGTATTTTCTGTGATGAGCAGATTTGTCATTAGCTCGCTGTTTATGACATATTTTAGATTGGCACGAACGCTCGGGTCGTTAGAGATAGAAGAGCCAGAACGACATCAAAAAGTTAACCGGATCATGCTTTCGTTAAAAGCATATTAAAGTTTTGATCCGAGACGTAAAATTGTCGGACTCTATTATAGATATTATATATAGTATGTACAGAAAGTTTTTCTTTTAACAAGTAATGGAGATCAAAGCATATAATGGTTTAACTACACTGAGGTCAGTAGAAGCATGACCTTATAAACATCTATGAACCGGTTTCGTAATTAACTGGGTCACTCCACGTTGTCTATCAGATGTTTTCATCTTGATTGTCATCAATTTGCTCACAGCATAAGTTATATCCTGTGCTTTTGATATGGCAACGAAATCTAGGTCTACTAGACACCCAAGTGAGCAAGTATTGAGATCACGAATACTTCTTGCCGGTACACAATATGTACAGGGATGAATATTTAAAACTGTTAACTGTGTTATTCAACTGTTCCTTTTATATAAGGCTCAGGTCTGGCCTTGCATGGAATATTGTTCGCATCTTTGGGACGGTTCTGCCCAGTACTTACTTGATGCCCTGGACAGGTTGCAGCGGAGGGCTGTTCGCGTTGTGAATGATCCTGACGTGACTAAACATCTTAAACCGCTTCAGTTGCGCAGAGATGTGGCCTCACTGAGCGTTTTCTACCGTCTGTATCATGGCGAGTGTTCTGAGGAGTTGTTTAACCTTGTTCCACCCTCTCCCTTCCTGAATAGAACCACGCGCGCGGGTTTGCGGAGTCACAGCTATACGGTATCTGACATCCCGGCCAGGACAAAGAAGTTCTCTAACTCCTTCTTTTGCCGTGTCGTTGGGCTGTGGAATGGTCTTCCGGCGAGCGCGTTCCCTCCATCCTATGATATGGGATCTTTTAAACGTAGCGTGAAGAGATATTTGTGCAGGCTGGCATGATCGCTGCGACTACCGATGGGTTTTTTGTTACCTTTCGATAGTCGTTGGCGTTTTTTGGACTGCACCATGCTTACCATCAGGTATGGTGCAGTCACTGTGTCGAGTCGGTATAAAAAAAAAAGCTCATTAAGAGGCTGCACAAGCTGAATGCATGATGCTATTGATCTAGGTTTTACCCAATTTCAAATCTTCTGTTATCTATTGTTGCACCTGGAATGGCATTTTGGCAGATCTTTTGCCCTGTGAAGCCAGAGTGCTGTGTCAATTGATACAAACTCATTCGTGATTCTTAGAGCGTGTAAGAAGGTTGTTTATAATTCAAATTGGCGCACACGTTCCGCTGAATAAGAGCCCCTAAATAAAAAATTAAATAAGATAGTGCTCGATGTCGTAAAAGGTTGATGATAAAAAGCGTTGGTTAATAATATGCAATACGGTGATAGGACGCGCAAATCAATGGAGCACGTTTCCAAAGGCTATACAAATTATCACACGTCGATGACGGAATCGAAGCAAAATGTTGACATAAAACACGAAAGTTATATATTAAAACTAGCTGTCCCGGCAGACCTTGTTCTGCCCTATTTCTCTAAAACAAACTCACATTGTTTTTTATTTTTAATGTTAATAGCTATTGGCCTGTGGGCTGTTTTTTGAAAATTGTTTGAAGGAACCTGGCCTTAATGCTATATGTATAAAAATTGACAAATATTGACATTAATATTTATACGTCACTCATTTGTTTTGCCTTCCCGGAACCCGTCCACTGACATTTAAACTTTATGGTGTGGTATTAAAGTTCAAAATGACTTATAACCAATTTTTTTATGAGAATATAGAAAAGTGGTGTTTTTAGACTTTTTCAGACAATTTTTTCAATTTTTCTTTCCGTAATAACCTTCCCCAGACTTCATCAAACACAACAAAAAAGGAATCAGCCAAATCGGTTCAGCCGTTCTCGAGTTTCGCGCTTATCAAGACATTTTGCGATTCATTTTTATATTATAGATAAACTCAAATAAGTATATTGGATAAAAAAAAACCAGGCGAATATGAGAGTAGTTGCATTTATTTGATTTCTTTGTTTTGGTAGGACATTCTGCTGTTGGCCGAGAAAGACTTGTGTTTACAACTCCACCGGGCGAGTGTTCAGCTTCTATCCATATAAAAGGACGTTGGAAATGCATGCTCATTCTGCCAGCTACCAAACCAGCTAAAGTGTTTACTGATCATTATGAAACAACTTGATATAAACTAAATCGTATTTAATGAGTGGGATTAGAGCGAAACCTATCAATGAGTGGTTTTATTGCATCTTCTCTATACAGTATCTGGTGATCCTATGAAACACACATGCTTAGCAGTCCAGCTATATGGGTAGAACTAGATGGCAATAATTTGTTTTTCGACTGCGGTTTTATGTAAAACTGATTGATTAAAAAGTCTTTCTTTTTATGTAGATGACTTTTTGAAGGAAGTGGATATTCAGGGACTATATTCAGCATTCGGTTCTAATTCCAAATATGTAAAAAATGTGATATCTTAATATTTCCATTAAAACAAAGTAAATTATAATCAACGTATTCTAACACGCGTGAATGATTGAATAAGAATTAATTATTAAGTAGTTATTTTTGCCTGTCCTAAGTTAAAATAAAGTAGAAAGGGATATAAATCAATACCTGTTTACCTAAAGTCGTGCGCGACAAGCGCTACGGTGTCCACGCTTTTTACGGATTCTCATTTGTTCACAAAATTTTGCTTACGATTTGTTTGGGATATACTTATATACATTTTTATTATTTGCAAGAAGGTACAATTTATCAGTAGCGCTCATTCCATAGATGCATGAAAGCATTGCATATCCTTGCGATAAATAAGTCTGAAATACATTGCTTGAAATTAAACAAAAGAAAAGGAACCATTTATATTCATATCTATTCTATATTCACGTCATCCATCTTTCCTATAAAATCAATATAATATTTACTATCATTATATAATATTCAAATTACTTAACCAAATTCTGCTTACCCTGTCCAAATATCCTATGCACGTCACTGCAATTTTCATATCCTGAAATATCTCCCTGATCTTTAAAATCATCCTGTAGGTATAGATGTGAAAGTATATAATATTTGAGATGAAATAGGCCCGTATCTAGTGGACGTTACGAATATATTGCATACGTTCTTAATAAATTGGTAAAGTCATTTGTGAAATTTAACAGTTTTTGTGTAAACTGGCACGGATGCGACGTGCCGTTGTGTTCTCAAACTAATGGACACTTTCACTACTTTTGCTCTTAAACGCATCTCCGTCATTACCCTGATAGACTGAATGCGTGATATTATTTAAAAGATGTGTTATTTGACTTCCCAAATTATTAAGATAAATGTAGACGAAATCCAATAGAATATCCGCCTTCAACGTATCCTGAAAGTTTGTTATAAGGGAAATTGATTTTATTAAAGCTAAATTAAAAGTTGCTAAAGTTATAAAAGAGGATGAAAAGGAATTAGGTCTTTGTGAAAATTACACAGAAGATGAGGTGAATAGATAAGTTATATTCGATATAGACATTACGAGATATGATTATGTGACTCCCGTGGATATAAACGAAGAGAAATTGATAAAACCATCTGATTTTATTGCTGTTTTCTTTTTAACTACGGACGCGTTTTGTATGATTATTGAAAATGTAAGTACCCCATTAGATATATAAGGAAACGTAAATTTGTGACTTGTGTAGAAAAATTTATCAAATTCCGAATCGGCTTCCGTAACCGTTTGAACAATCTAAGCGCGACCGAGCGACGCGACGCGGAGAATCGAAAGTCTTATACAGAAATACACCTCGCATCGGTTGCACCGGCGTGCTGCATCAAAAATAATTTAAAATTAAACCCGGCACCAGCGGCTTTGAGCGGCCGCGACAAAAATAACGGCCACTTCCTTCAGGACTATGCATTCCTTGTGCCTGGTGAGAATTTCAATGTATACCTATAACACTATAACATCTAGCTTTTACAGAGCGCTGTGTTAACTTAAAAAACTCTAATTATCTTCTAGAAGTTACACTCCTTTTGATTAATCGGTATAATAACCTCATGCTTAATGTTAGAATGATTTTATCATCACTGAAACTATCAGTGCTCTGTAAATTAGAATCAATGATGTCCAAAATAGTCCTAATATTGCACAATATTAATACCAAGTCAAAATGATTTGAGTCTACAAGATTCTAGTCTTGCTTACATTGCTATTTAAGTAGAAGGTGGCATCTTTCTCGAGAGCCTTAAGAGTATCACATGCAAAACCAAGATCAAACCAAGTAAGCTAACACACTAATATAGGATCAAGGCTAGCTGCAGTTTGGTCTGTAATAGTCTTCACTCTGATAATTGGCAGTAGAACAAGCATGCGTAGAGTTTTCCCCGGTATGGAAGCTATAGAATATGTGGCAACACGTTCTATTAACATTGTTTGATTTAGTTGATTTTTCAATTCCTAACTATTAACATGCATTGTTGGAGACATGTTATTAACATGTCTCCCTTAGGTACTTACCCAATAAATTTTCAAGAAGTATATTCAAGTAACTCCTTTACTAATATTCTAATTAACTAATATATTTCTATTTTTCGGCTTTAAATCAGTGAGTATAATTTATACTAGAATCTGATACTTTAATGAAAAAAGGCCACTTAATCAGTAGTAGAATGGAAAATGATCGAAAATATTCTTTTATTCCATTCATTTTTGTGTAGTATTTCAGTTTAATTGTTATTGTCTTACACTTTGTATGTCTATTTTTGCAATTAAATTATATAATGTAAGATATTATAACATAGCTATGTGTTCTCTCGAAAATTGCCGCAAATGTGTGCTGTTATGATGTAGTCATAATCAGTTTTGCTCCCAAAGTCACTCGTAAGCGGCAATGGCAACATTTTGACCAAAAGTTAGTTATAGATAAATACAAGAGTGATGCCCATCCATATTGTAAAGTGATAAATGAAGTTAACTCGAGATAACGGAGAAATGTTCCAAGGACGTTTCTAAGTCACGTGTTGCTTTAATGTGTGATTATTTTTTTAACTGTTTATACAAAATATGAATTAATAATCCTTAATATTTGTTTACGTTCCATCTAAAAATAATTTTGATAGGTTTAAAGTTACTTTAGGTATTATAATTCTTATAAAACTAAAATTAACATGAGCAAATCGAACTAATGGGTTTACATTACTGTAATATAAAATAGACGGAGTTTTGTGGTAAGAAGAAAGGGCAAACGCAGACTAATTATAGTGAAATGCTTTAGCACTGTCGGCTATTCAACTATCGACTTATGTAGTCAGACGCTTCGACCTCTAGACCGTTTTGAGGGTGGCTAAACATATAATGAAATACAATTTAAAGTGATGGAATCTAATGCTATGAATTAACAAGAAGCTTCGTCAAGTTATATTTGATAAAATGTAAGAAAATGTAGCTTTCTTTACGTGCCTACCTTTTCCTACCTTAATTTTTTTGCTAAATCACTTCTAAACAGCTTCTTTAAAGCACGGGGATTTGTGTTATTTCATAACAAATATCAATTACTTAAAGCTTATGTGTTAATATCTAAACTGATTCAAATTTGGTCACATTACAATAGGAAGACAGTGTAAAATGTACAAAACGCGCGGCCAAGTGTCAAATCATGTTGGAGAGCTCTCGTCTCGGGCATTAGCGTCAGCCACGCTAACCTAAACCGGCATTCCGTTGCAAAGTTGTGTATCGACTTAGCCGGAGTCTAGCTGGTTGGCTCTACGCCAAAGAGCATTTCCACGATAGACTGCGTTGTAGGAGTTTTGAGCCAATTAAAATGACTTGTAAAAATTCATTATGCGCACCCTTTGTTTTGTCATTATAACAGCGTTTATTCATTAATTGACGCCATTTTAATCATGTCTCTATAATATTGCCTTAAATTGACTTAGAGATTCCTGTTTCTATTTAGCAGAATGGTTTTTTAATTCCACGTCTATATAGTTTTTCTGTTCATCTTCGATAACTTTTTTTCATTATACACAGGCTTACGCTTGACTTTAATCTTACCTAATGGAAAGCGATAACGAAACCTACGATGGAACGAGCTCGTCCAACAAATATCGATTCACTCATTGCTTGATATCCCATATTATACAAAGCTTCATGAACGAACTTTAAAGTTTACCTAAATTTTAAGTTCCTCTTTACCATCGGAATCTTAATTTAAAACGTCTAGCTTGAATTCATTATTTATATTAAAGTAAGGAATTTCATCCATTAGGTATACTACATTTGCAATAACCAGAAATGGGCAAAATGTAATCTGATTAATGATGAACGATTACAGAATGTGTTCGTAGTTTTTATTTTCTTGCTCTGTAATCATGATTAAAACCATTTAAAACATTTAGAAATGATAAATGTGTATACAATCTGGGGTTCTGTAGTGTTTAAAACATAAATGAGCAAAATGCAGTCATATTAATGGTAAAAAACGTAAAAAAATCGTTAATCATTTTTATTAATCTGGTTACATTTTGCCCATCTATGGTAATAACTTCATTTACAATAGTGTCTAATTTAACATCTACAATAGGCTAACAATGTCCACAATTGACCAGAAAGGACTTGACACATAACTGTTACATTTGTTGGAATAACTGCATTTATATTTGCATATCTAATTCACTATGCATATTAGAGTTGACCTGTGTCGGTCTGTACTTACAAGAGAGTCATTCACCCTTAGATTATGTGGGCGATGCCGAGACTCTTGATTTTTGAACAATTCCTGCGAATTGCGTTTACCGTCGCACCAGGAATGCGTGGAATGTCTCGGTGCTGAAAATTAATGAAATATGATAATTACAAATGTCTGTAATTGCAGTCTAAGGGACGAATGGTAGTTGCAAGTCAGTAAAAATTATTTTAGGATAAGTTGATAATGGCGTCGCATAAATTAAATGGTTTGTAAAATTGAAACGAACTATAATTTCGCTTTTTCATAATTCTTAGACGTTCTGTACATATTAATCCAAAATATTAATTTCAATTTTATTATAATTGCTAAGATTAGATGACGGTGAATTTTCATAGATTAATATTTTTGCTCCATAAATTCAGTTTTACAGGTCCATAATTTTTATTTTCATTTTTTTTTATATTCAAAATTCTAAATGTTCAGCTGATTCGAATGGCACTGCCCGATGCTGTATTTTTGTTATTAAATTACCTATTAACTTAGTTATCGTTCATTACAATCTACATAGTAATGTCTTGCTTTGGAAAATATTCTAAGAATATGAAAATTTTCCAACAGCTTTGACGTCATTATCATATTGCGCTGAACTGTAACTGTGTATAGGTACGCACACATATTTAATGTATATTTGCTACAAAAGTAAACTTGCAACTGTTTGTAATATAGTTGAGAAAAAATTGAAGTGTGCAAATATTTCTAAGTCCAGTCGTATAGAATTATGCGGCTTAGTTTTTATATTAGCTCCGAGATAGGCATGTCGTTCAACCTGCGGCCCGGCGGCGGTGCCGTGACCTGGTATTTGTAGTATTCCACCATTCAAGTCTACCGGCTGTTTGGTTATGCACTAAATGCTACATACGTAAATGTTATGCTTCGGGAATATACCTATGTCCTTTATAATTAGAAACCATATTCGTTTCAAATCACTTCATTTACTGCCTTTTGTCCTGGAAATATATGATGCATGATAACTTAGATTTAGTCCAATAATTCTAATCAGATACCTTCAAATGTCTTTCACCATATCCGATTGTGTATTATCAAATCTAATAATATTATTTTCTTTAAGTATATCAAATCTATTTTAGTAACTAATGACGAAGTATAAACCTTTATTGCTTGTTTTAAAACAAGCCTTTCACCTAAGATGCAATGACAGCGACACATCACCAGCAGCTCTACTCGTAGAAAAATCTAATTTTCTACGGGATAGGATCATAGAAATGATTACCTAGGAGCATGGCTATATACAGCTAAATGCAATAGACCATAAAGGGTCTTATTCATGTTGTAAACAACCGGTGCGTCTCGTATCACTTTTATCTATCCACTCACTTGTCGTACGTCACACGATAATGACAAACGGTTTCATCTCCGAAAATCACACAATTGCGTATTATTCGCGCTTAAACGGACACGTCTATTTTTGTCTATATACATATTAGTCTTTATAAAGACATTGTTTCAACACTGTGCTTCGCTGTCACTCTGAGATCCGTTAATGGTAATAAAATTAAGTGCTTGCTTATTTTAAGCAATCTGTGACCTAAATGTAAAGTGTTTGATTTCAACTGATTTCATTTATCTAAAGATAAAAACGTGTGTGGTAGTATGTCTGCCGTGTGCTGTCCAAATCTGTGTTTATTTCCTACTCAATTTTTATTATAATGATCAATGGTATGTCTTGTTTATTAATCTTGCATTGTGTGATTATATTAATACCCAATAATTTAATGATTGCTTGATTAAAGTTAAGAGCTGATGGCACCATAAATGCTGCTACAAATGTTATTTCAAAATGTGAAACTTCGCGTTAATACTTTTCAATAAAACTAACACAGTCTGCTTCAAAAGGCGCTGACCAGATCCAGATTTTTAAAACCACTATACCTACACCGCAGCGTGTATAAATCGCTGAACAAAATTATTACCAAAATTAGATAAAGGAAAGGTTACAATTACCTGAATACCAGCATTGTATTTTGTAAATTGTATTAATTACCTATTTGATTCCCAATTAAAATTAATTCTAGCCAATTAACTCCAATTTTATAAACTATATGACAAATAAAAGTGGGACTTATAATATTTAGAAATCTTAAACGGGTAGATGATCTGAATATTTGTTCAATTACACAACGTTGGCATTACGTTTATAACATTATCCTCAAATGTGCGCCTTAAACTAATCAAAAAAGTTAATGATTAAAAAACACTTCCTGAAACCCAAAAATATAACAGTCAAGTAACGATGCCATTAATTAACCTAGCCAATCTCGACACGACTCTACCCGTTCCAGAAATAACCCAAAAATGCCGACGAGGAGCAGCGCGTTAGCTCGCGAACTAGCCGGTTCTACCGGTCAACACTGGACATGACACTGACACAGTTGGCAATTTGGACAGGCGTTGCGAAAATATCACCGGGTTCCCCCATGAATCTGGCATTGAGCTCTCGCGTCTGCATTGTTTCGTTTCCGAATGAATTTGATTTTGTTATTACATGTATATCACAGATTCTTCTGAAATTTGCGCATTTATTGTGTTCTGCTAGAAACTTACATTTCACCATTCATTTCTAGCGCCTTCTCACCCTCTAAGATTACTTCAGACCATAATAAGTTATCGATTCTCCTCTACGTCATAACTTCGATGTTTCCACACGAATACAAGGCGTGGATTATCCTAGAAAACAGTTCTGTGCATTTTCATAAAAAGTAAATGAAAACCGCTTTTCAAATAAAACACGATAAACGCAGTTGTAAACGTCTGATCATTGATAATGCAGCGTTAGGTGGACTTTCAGAAGTTAAATAGATATATTCTGGTCGGAGTAAACATTTATAGAAGTTGAATTCTTCTGTGAGTATTATTTCATCATCATAGGTGTATAGTTTGTTGGAAGATCTGGGATGGTTTTATTGGCAAATTAATTAAATCCTTTTTATTCGGTGACATTGTTACACGAGAAGCCACTAACGACAAAATGGATATTATAATGTCGATGTATGTGATATCCGTCTCTTAGAAGATTCTCGAATGTTCCATGGTCATTCTCTAGAGTCTAGGAAGCGGCATTGCCTTGATCATTAACCTCGTGAAAGTCTGTAAACCTTTGGTTAAGATCACCAGAGTCCTGTTTGAGATTATTGGCATCATACTTATAGGTATTACGTTACGTTATCTATTATCCTTTTTACTGTTTTATATAAATGTGTATGTTGTTTCTTTTTGTCTAATAAACGTTATTTTCGTTTTTATCTGTTTATATAGGTCTATCCATTGTTTTTCCATGTTGTAGCCATAATCAGTCCGTGCAGGTCAAACCCTTCGCACATCACGTCTGCACCTCGAATTATCTGTTAGTTATCAATGTTTATCTGCCTCGTTTATCTCGATGACACGATGGCTGCCCGATACATGACCGATGTTCAACTCGGTATGGTGATATCAGAATCCATAAGCATCTATATACGGAAAATATTTATAAGAACTATTATTCCTATAGGATGGGAGAGAGCCTTCAGCCCTAAACTCGGGTTTTCATGTCATCTTTGCACTCTTACTCGAAGTCGCATCATTTAATATGTTGTGTAATTTCTTCGAAAATCAAACGGGAGGCCATCGCCACCGTTCATTGTTCGAATAGCCCAGAAAACTGGTCATATAGACTAACGTGTTTATCTTCTAGCTTCTTCTATTCCAGGTTTTGCTTTTCACTTGACATACTGTGCGCTACTTAGAAATCAGTTTGGCAACCCAGACACAAACTTTTAACATAAAATCCGAGTTCCATTCTAAGAATTAACGGTACATAGTCAGCCTGGTTGTGCAGGAAAGGTGGATCAAGTTGAGGCACGCTGAAGGTCTTCGTTACGTGGGACAGACCAAAATCTTTGATCAACGTGTTCAGAAATAAAAATGCCCGACAAAAATAAGTCCGGGATTAATGGAGAGCCCTGTTAATAGCATACGATTGAGAAGAGAGAAACACTTCAAAGAATATCGTTGAAAAGTGATTTCATAAAAAATAATACTTTTTAAATTCTTGATAAGTTAAACTGGAAAAATTATCAATAAACATTTGCTAATCATTTTTTTTAATAGGACCTTGAATTGAAATGTTCCAATAAACTTTACACTGCTTCTTTTCCGTGTTATTTTTATATATTGATAAGTCGTAATATTATTATAATGTTATGTGATAATAGTACCATAACATTAGCAATCTTACGTGCTGAACCAGCTATTTTTGTAACGGGTGGAAAAACTATGAGCTCCTTCTGACAAGCTGCATCAGCTTGCGAGACACAGACCTGAGACATGTCAAAAGGGTGCGGGAGACTCCAGCTACGCTGTATACTGCCCTATAAAACCACCTGGCTTTTCCTCCAATACCACGTGTTGTTGATCATGGGATCGTATATTTTAACCACGAACCACAACTCGTGGCCCTAAGACAATTCCATAGGACCCGCAAGCCGGTGCAGCTCCTCTCTGTTTAAGTCGCATAGCCATGGGCAGAAGTATTTGAAACTGACCATACCTGTACTTCCTCAACTATACTCCATAGGTCACAATCGCAAGAGCAACGGCAGTCACCTCGGGCCGAGGTGGGGAGTGAACTTTGTCCCCAGCTCAAAACCCCAGGCTGATGCTGAACCTACCTTTTTTTTTTTTTTTTTTTTGGTAACCCGGTGGAAATCCCTACGGACCTTCAGGGGAGCGGTGAGGGCCGCTCCCCCGGTGTGTCGGACCTGCCCCGACTAAAACCACCGGGGTGTTCCTTCTCTCGTCTGCCGGATGCTAAGGGCAAAGCCGAGCCATCTTCCTCGGCATCCGGCGACGTCCGGCCTTGTGCAGGCCTCACCTACTAGGCGGGGGGACGGGTAAATAGTCGCCGCATGCTGAACCTACCTATCTTAACCTTAGTATGAACAAATTACAGTGTGACCAATATTATAAGGACAAAGTAGCTTACATTAATGGGGCTAATATAATTTTTACGGCGACTCTGGTTTTGATTGTCTGATATAATTTTCCAGGTGGAGGAACGCAAGCGCGCGATATGGGAGGCGTCCATATCGCGGCGCGAGGCGCTGCTGCAGCGCGAGCGCGACCGAGCCGAGCGCATGGAACGCGCGCGAGCAGCCCGCTCTGCGCCGCGACCTGCGTTCGCGTTCGGCTCGTCCACGCCGAGGCTTCTCGACCCGCTCGATTCCGCCGGATTCTTTTGGGCTGCGCGCAGGTACCTACTTCACCTCTATAAATTAAACCAGCGCAGTCTGTTATGCCCTGGTTCCACACTGGGCTCATGATCGGCGAACCATGGATGTGGAACGCCGATTCAAATTTAGGTCTGGTATGAACACAACTAACATCTTTGTTGTGATGCGATATTGTAGTCACATAAAATGCACTTATTATAAAATACTTTTATTTACCAGACATCTGGCAACACAGTATTTTTCATAAATTACTAACTAACCAGCTGCAACAATAAAATTGCGCCGTAGTTGAAAGTAAAATCGTGTACCAGTGATACTGTACACTTTTATATATAACTTCCATGATTAATTAATGCGTGTATTAAAAATTACTTCTTATTAACCAAAGTGCCCAATCAAAGTTAATGTAATTCACATAGACAATAGGATTACAGCTAAAATGCCTCGCGTGCTTTTAATATAGTACTTCGCGTGGTTTGGACGCACGCTAGACATGTTTTTCTATATGACAAAAGTCGCTATGCGATGGTAAAAAATGTATGTATGACGCCATTTACAATTAGTATGATAATTATTTAAGCCACGAGTAGTAAAGTTATGCTTTTTTTATTTTCCTAAGTGAGAATTTCTACGGGTTAATCAAATATTTGAACAAGTTTAACTCTTTTTAAGAAAACGATAAACAAGTTATTTTTTACATTCTTGCGATTGAATTTGAAAAAATTCATTGAAAATATAAAAAAATAATCACAAGGAAATGACGTATTCGTTCTGAATACCAAAAAGTAAAATAAAAATAAACTTATTGAGGTTATAAAAAAAATGGTTAAATATGATTTACCTTACAAATTTTCACTCCAGTCTTAGGTATATTTTTACAACTCCCGGCGTTATTTTTTTTTTCTTATTTGGTGTTGGGTTCCCGCAGAACACGCCTTAGTGAATAACAGAAACCTCCCAACTACCATCATTTGTTTTTCTTTTTTCTTTATTAATATTGTTTTTTGTTTTCTCCCTTGCCAGTACCAATCCAATAGATCAGATGAACTTTTTTGAATCACTGTAAGCACTTTTTTTTCGTTATTTATATTTTTGTTTATGATTTTGCTAATTTTGATTTGTTTTGTTGTGATTGACTAATTTTGTTTGATTATTTGAATATATTGATATACTGTAATCACTCTTACACTATGGCATTATTTTAGTTAGAGTTTTATTAATGTTGATACTTGCATGTAAAATATTAATAGGGTGTTTTATAAATTCAACAATTGTATTAAGTTTCTGTAGTGATTACGACCAAACTGGTAACTGATGCATGGTATTTGTAATTTGTGCATGTTATTATTTTATTCATTTACATTCTAGAGTATCAATAGACATTCAACGGTCTAAAAAAAAGTACAAAGTATCTAATTAATCTATATTTGTAGGATGAATTGTACTCGGAAGAAGGCAGGTCTGGTTTCAAGTGTTCAGTGAATGGTAAACGTGCAACTGCTGTGTATGATTCAGAAGAAATTTTCCAATACACACGCTACAATGTCATCGTATTAAATTCACGATTAGATAAATAACAGCAAACGATTATAATATCGAAATTATATTGCTATTAACGTCACGTGTTATCTGCAAGTGTCGGCCCCTGTAATCACCTCAATATAGACAATTCTTCCCAAACTTTTTAAAGGCGGACCACTAGTTGATAAACAATGCATGTCACGCCCTCCCAAGAAAAAATGTGTACAAACATAAAAAATTTTTTTCAGAGCAATAAGAACAATGGGAAATCTTTTAGTTTGTGCTTCATTTTGCTTGTGTATTTTTACATTGTCCATGGACTCAAGGTTGGGAACCTCTGCAGTAGATTATAAGCTCAACAGTGCGTGAGGAGACAGCCGTCACAAACATGGCTTGTTTTCATATAATATTTCTTTTTAAATTCGTATTTCACTTTTTTTATATATAAAAATGGACCTTATTTTGCTTCGTAATACATGTTGTGCTTTCATTTCATTGAAGTGGGGCACTGTAATTGTAGAAATCATTGTTTCTACTAGTATTTGTAATATATATACACTCTGTTTGAAAGCATATTAAAATAAATATTTCCCGTACATTCAGTAATTCGATTTAATTCTCCTATACACTTTTTATATCGCGGAAAACAACTTAAAAGATCCCATGTCTCATAGATTACGATGCAACATTATACAATGGTGCGGCCTGACGGACCAATGTCGAAATCGCAAGTCATTATTAAAATAACGAGACAATAGAAGAAATATATTTATTTAGAATTATTTAGAAGACAGTTATAGGTATCCAATTCGATGCGCTAAAAACTTGAATTACCTAGTTTTTGCTGGATGTTTTGACAAACGAGCCAGATTTTTTTTTGTCAACTTTGTAATTTTTGATTTACATTTATACCAAATCATTTTGGAACACACAAAACTCGAATCTGAGCCATTTTGATGGATCTTGTTTCTTGACCCACTCCACCTGCACAAAGATATTGCCTTACTAAGCGTATTCTACCGATTGTAGCACAGAGAGTGCTCTTAGGAGTTATTTAATCTTGTCTCAACCTCTCCCTTCCATAAAAGCACCACATTCGCGGGTTTATGATGTCACGGATGTATGGTAACTCACGTCCCGGTTAGGATTAGGAAGCTCCTTTAACTCATACTTTTGCAGAGTCGTTGAACTATGGAATAATCTTCCGGTGATCCTGTTTCCAATGTCCTATGCAACATTGGGTCCTTTACTCGAAGTGTAAATGGATATTTGTGCAGGGCGGCATGATCACTGCGACTATCGATTGGTTTTTCGTTGTCGTTTTTTGTCTGCTTATAATCAGACGTGGTGTGGTAGTTATTCTAAGTCAGGATAAAAAAAAAAACAATTTGTTATTTCTAATATCTAAAACTGCAGTGAACTTATTGTATTTTTTTTTTAAGTATTAAGTAAAAATAAAAGTTGATTTTCACAATAGATATTGATACAATATCAGCCTGCATTCAGACAATATAGTTGTATCCGTGAAACTGCGATCGGAATACAAACAAAAAATTGTTTTCAGGTTATTTTCGTGTACCACTGACATAGCGATGTCTGCCTAGGCAGACCGGGAATGTAGGTCGAATCGCTTGCATCGCGCTCCGGCCGACCGCTTGGATAGTTTGCAAGGCGCGTGTCCAATCCGAGATGGCTCCATTCGAAGCGAGAGTGCGGCGAATTGTGACATTTTGGACTCGATCACGCCTCTCGGAGCATCGAAAAAAAAACTGTCATAGTCACAATTTCTGTGCATAATCATATCTTGTCCACTCTCAATCATAAACTTCTGTTTAAGTCTGAGCTTGATCTTCAGTTCTTCTTACTCAAATCAAAGTCAAGGATTACTTGTTGCAGCTTGATTATTTACAAACTGAAAATCTTTTAAATACTTATATACAATCTGCACTCACACACAACACTCTTTACTCACCCTTTTCTACACATAACACACCTATACACAACACGTCTATATATTTTTGTAATTATTTGTATTCTCTGTAATGGTGGGCGCTGACGTCTGCGATACAGTCTCACGACTAGTGCAGGCGTCAACGTAAATTAAATTATATAATGTAAATTTTTGATCCAATAAAAATTATTATTATTATTAAATATTGCGTACTGCTTTACGCAAATCGTCACTCCTAATTAGCCCAAGGCCGTTCTATATCAAGTTTGCTTTGAATGCATCTCTCGCCTGGCGAAGTTGTAAAGGTCTTACCCAGTGCACAATTGGGTCCGGTCAAAAATGTGTATAGAGGTTGGAGAAACCTTAAGGTTCCGCTTAACTTTAGTAAAGTTTGTATATGTCCTTTGTTAGTTCGTTTAGTTTTATTTTTACTGTGTATAGCGAAATATTCATATAAGGAGAAAAATTGGAGTACAAAACGTAGTGAAACGAATTACGTCATTAATGTGGTGATGGACGGGATACCTGGTTAGAGATTCTGACGGTCGGTGTACTAAGTCCCTCATGGAATGGCCGAGGGGGTACTAGCCTATTGGTAGACCCATTGCGAGGTGTACTGATGACATATATAAAGTCATGGTTAAAACTTGGAACCAGCAGATGTTTGTGGCATGATAGGGAGGAGCTTATCCTCAGCAATGAGTGCAAATATGATGACGATAGAGAAAAAATGTTTCTCTTTTTAATACACTCTATATAAAGTGTTTTAATTAAATAGAGGTATATTCTGATAGGACCTTTTTATAAGAAGTGTGAGATCGCTATAAAAGAAGAAAATTATCACAAATTTCGTAAGACGGTACATATTAAAATGGCCATAGTTGATATACCATTTCCAAATAATAAATTTACTCGACTTCATCATTCATAATTATACAAGAAAATGGTACTATGCAGTAAATAAATAAAGAAAGAAAAAACATGCTTATCGCACAACAAACATAACATTCAACACGGAGGGATAGGTAAATCAAAATGGAAAACAAGTAAAGCGAATACCCTCTACTGTGATGATGCCCCAAAAGGAAGTCAGCTCAGCAAACGCTTGGTTCAGAGCCACCCAGCACTGGTTTTCAGCTGACACCCATTTGTGGTGTCAGCGCGCAGTAAACCGCGAGGTCGGGAATAATTCAGTTTAGATACACCGCTCTAGAGATTATTTCAAAGCGTCATACATAATGACAGAAACATGCATACATAAAAACACGCATATACACACATATCGTATACAATAAAAAACAATTAAATTTAAACAAATACATATAAGAGGCATCCAGTTGTTGCACAATATGCTGCTCATCCAACAGGAAGATTAAATGGTATAATAATAAGCCGCGGTGGCTGCCGGCGGAATAGAATAGCAACTCCCTCTTCTTGCTGAGGTGTCGTAAAAGGCGACTAAGGTATCTCTTTAACAACGCAATTCAACCAGGTGTTTAGTGAAGGGGAAACTCGATCAAACCTGCATCCTGCTCCCTCCCGATCGTACTGGTTCCATCGGGCCTGAGGGAGCTCGGACGAGAGAGTGCTTTTCTGGCTGCGCGTCCAGTTATGCACTTGAATATCTCCTGCGCAATTGACTGTTTCCGAAAACTGGATCTCGAATTTCCTAACCGGTGTTGAAACAGTCGCCGTGGCCGAAACAATAATAATAATATAATAATTAATACTAAAGATAATACGTACAATTGTATGAAATTACATGTAATATTGATGAATTCCGCGAAAACTGAACCGCACACGACGTTATCTCGCATGACGAGGATAATTAAACGAATTACAAACACACCTTGAAAGTTTTTCAAATGACCTGTGCGTTCGGATTTGAATAATTCTCTAGGGTGTTCGCGTTTTTAATTTTGTTATCACCCGTCACGAAGACTTTACCTGATGAAGAACTCAAAGTTGATGAGTCCACTTGCCCAACAAAATTAATGATTTCTTGGAATAATAGCAAAACCCTTTTTGCAAGTCTTTAAACCTAGTGTAATTTTCAAGTCCTGCTTATTTAGAAGACTAAATTTAAATATGATTTTTATGTTTTGCAGGGAGTCTCTTAAAAATCTTGTTGGATAACTAACATAACAGAGACTAAGGATTTTTTTTTACATTTATGTGATGAACAGACCCTACCGTTGGACATAAACAGCTCTGAGGCTTAGATTTATAGACGCAACTTTACTAAAACATTACAATTTATATTACTCAATGAATGTCAAAGAATTTGGTAGGTCACCGATTTTGTCAACATGAAGTTGGCTTTACGAATGGCTATGCACAAGATTCTATTATATATTCAATTTTCAAAGTGAATTTATTTCTTGAGAAATTTGCTAAGTCAAAATAGCGTCTATAAATCGCAGTCTATGTGACCCCAACACTCTCTGTCCACAGTGTTGCTTATGTAAAAAACACCAAAAACATTTGCAAATGTTAACTGATGAAATTATGGATTTCTCCTGTGATTTGGGTGGATTTACTAAGATGAACTTCACACCCAAAAACACGCAGATCTAAAACAATTACCTGAAGGTCATACAGATATTTATTCCGTGTGGTGATCAAACACACAAATCATCGCACGATGTGATTATTTGTTATAAAAAAAAAAAGAAATACATTATCGCTCTGTTGGAAAATATAATTTATAATCTTATCGTTAAATGGATATACGAGTATAACAATTTTATTAGACATAATAAGTTCACGTTTGGTATCAAACTGTATTTTGTAAGGTTTTGAACTGATGGTAAGTTAGGCCGCTGTAAGAGATGAATTATTATAAATCGCTTTGTAAATTTGTTCGCCCTCTAAGTGTCACAGGGTGATGAAGCATTATTACTAATTAAAGATTGGACACAACGTAAAGTTTAGTGCCCATTACCGTAAACTGCTGTAGTTGTCAAAGTTTTATTAACGCGGCCTAGGGGCCAAGGGCTTAAGTGTTTTTCTAGACACCTAACGAAAACTATTAAATAAGTTTCGTCGAAACTTCCGCACTTATAATAATACTACATGTTACGTAAATCAATTAATAGAGTATCTCGCGACACGCTGGATATATGCCTCCACGCCCCTAAACTTTTCACTAAAATAAAACAACATTATTTGAAATTAGATCATCATAAATATGTATTATAACATGGTGTTTATGATTAATTTAAGCTAATCATATTAATTAAATTAATTTATTTATGCTTGTGAAATTGTCTGCTCCGAATTCACTGGCTGCCCATAAGTTTGACATATGACTTCGTAGTCTTTCATAAGTAATTTTTAACCTAAAACTGTCGTTAAGTTTGATCGTGATTGATAGGTTAGAAAAGAAGATATATCTTTGTTTTTCCTTAGTACACTAAGAAGATAAATTAAAAAGATTAATACTGGTTTTTGTTTTGGTAAACTAAAAAAATCTTAATTAAGTTTTGTTGTTTCAATATACTTTTTACATGTTTTTTTTTTTTTCATTAAACACAATTTATTATATGCCTTATACTGTCACTTATTAATAAAATGAGATATTAATGTAGAAGCTATTCTTCTCAGTGGATATACAAGCTGATAATGATTTTAATGCAGCAAAGTTGTATAAAGATGGGGGCATTGAACGTAAGTTTGAGAAGCCGTGGTCCCGACCGGTAAGGCCAATCGGCGCGTGCAAAACCACGTCCGCGACTTCCGTCTCGGTGCGCGCGCTGTCCCGCGGTGACGTCACCGTGCTTCCTCCTACTGTCGCGCCGAGTCGCCATTGTGTCGAGAGAGACAATGGCCCCAGAACTCGATTGTCCACGGGGAAAGTTTTTGCCGTAATTTTGCGGTATTATCGCTGGTCAAGATTTAATCTTTTTTTTTTATTTCTTTAATATTTTAAAGGGGTTTTGTCACAGAGTGACCACGTCACCCCCGTACAGGCCAAACACTTATAGTTACTTTAAGCCACCTTCAGGTAAAGTGCAACTAACATTTTGGCCTGCTCGGAAAGATTTAATCAAAAATACATTAATTTAACTTAAATGAACATTTCCACGTGTCTTTTCACCAGATGCGCTGATTGCTTAATTCAGTTCTCTATGATTTGTTTTCTTCAGAGATGGGCAAAAAGTAATCAGATTAATGATTACAAAATGTAATTGGTTAATCTGTAATCATGATTAAAATCCTTCTAAACATTATATACAGTTGAAAATCCCTTAGTGTTTAAAACATAGACGGGCAAAATATAAACATATTAATTATGAAAAATGCAAAATGTAATCATAATCGTTTTTCATTAATCTTGATTATATTTCGAACATCTGTGGTTCCCTTATAAATTGCAGTAGATGCAATTTGCGCCTTAGCAAGAATTACCTGTATTTTCAAAAATTGGCTTTGTTAATTTAAAATTGGTGTGGCATGTTTTAGTAATACTGTCATTAAAAAAAAATGTACGTATCTGTTATATAAAATGGTAATATATGAGGAGAGTTAAAAATGTATTATAGTTTATGCCTTTGGAATGCTTGAAGAATAATAAGCTCAAAATTGTATGCATGCAGTTAGTCAACATGTAAATGAGCTTAGTATTATCTACTTGAATGAAGACTAAGCTTGTAGTTTTTAATAACTTATGTTTCACGCTTTTCGAATGAAATATTATTTATAGTATGCTTTTAGAATTACATATTTATTATTTTTAATTTAATATTATATATCTCGATTAAGACTATAATATTTGGGCACCAGGTTAAGCTGTCATATTTTTAAGTATATTGCCTGAATTTTTACTTTTAGTATTCCGTAGCAAAATATAAACGTTTCTTAATAATTGCTGCTTTTTCCTACCTTGTATACATCTGTAGTGAGTCATTACCAAAAATACAAATAATAATAATACTATATCTTCATGCTATATGCCTTTCGGGGATGAGCAGAGATATGTTTAGTGGCTGCACACACTACGCTCATATGTCGTGCCCAACGTGACTAATAGCGCAGCAACTTTTTTTTCATTATCTATTATAATAATAATACTGAATATGCAGTAAGACCGTTTCTTTTTTGTTCTCCTCAGTATTATTTAAAAATTGATTTATTTTATGAAAACCTAAGTTGAGGCTTCGGTATCAAATCCAACTCGTGCTATACTGAGATATTTAATTGTATAACTAGTGACTAAATTACAACACAAATGCACGTGAAAGTCGTCAGGCATGCGTAACACCGAGCGCATATTAATACAATGTTATCAGTAACTGGTTTATTGATAATATTAACTAAATTTATGATGTTTCAGAGCGGCATCAACGACAAATGTGATGTTCGTGTCTGCCCCGCTCACGAGACGCGCCTCGGCGTTGCAATTGGACACTTCAGACACTGACAATAAAGGTATGTTCACGTATTTCATATCACTATCAGGTGCAGTCTTCTTTCGATTAAATTTTGAGGTCTATAGGCAACATTTCTCCATATCCCATTGCTCTGTAACATGTTCATCGTCACGTCACCTAGATATGACTGACGCTTTTTGTTATTGAAGTTAATATAATTTAATTTAATTTAGTGGAATAAGCATTTATATATAAATATATGATATACAACATTAAAATACTAAAAATATTCGCATTATAAAATATAAGCCGTTGAGCTATATTAATTTATTTGTTTTTAGTATATAATAATAATTTTATTGGATCAAAAATTTACATTATATAATTTAATTTACGTTGACGCCTGCACTAGTCGTGAGACTGTATCGAAGACGTCAGCGCCCACCATTACAGAGAATACAAATCATTACAAAAATATATAAAAATATACAGACATGTTGTGTATAGGTGTCTATATAAACTATGTGTTATCATTGTTGGACGTCCAACCTAAAAGGGATATGAAGGAATATAATAAGTACTATTATATTTCCAAAACTCTAGTTTTAGAATGGTTTCAGCAATCACTGAAGCTTCAATAAATCCTTTAACGGGTCTTATGCGTGAATTAACTTTAAATTGTGGCCCGACGTTTCTACCCGGAAAAGTAGGACTTAGTTTTATGTCACCTTGTAGAAACCCTGATTACTGTGAATGTTGTGTGTCGTGACTATTCAAGTTATCAAGAACAAAAGAAGGTAGAAGAAGTAAATTTCCGCCCCGGACGAAAACTCCGCGGCGTGTCAGTCTGCTCGTAACCATAGTCTGTTTAACAACTGACATTGAGTCATAAGTAAAAGTAAGTTAATTCGCACATAAAACACGTTAAAGTATTTATAATTCATAGAAAGTACGAAAGTTTGAAATCTTTTATTGCAATAGTAAATGACTATATAAAAAGTCGTTAACATTACTATACTCCGACGTAGAAAGAAGAAAACGATATCTATATATCACATACTACATATATTTGTATATAGAAAATCTTAGCCTGTATAGTCATACTTTCTATGAAAATAATATACTCATAAATAGATGAGTAATATAGTCAATCATAAGGCTTTATCAAAATGGTCATGTATTTGCCAACGTTATTTGTGCAAGGCTATTATTTGCATTAGAAACTTGTAATCGTGTGCATTAACTTAAATTTTGTTTCTGTGCTGCCGAAAAAGGATTATTGATGTTTTCAAGTTACTGTAAGTTTTCATAGTTATTTTCTTTTTTTTTTAACAATAACTTAATTTTAATTGTCTTAGTATTCATGAAAATATGGTTAGTTGATGGAAAAAAGTAAAGGGAATATTCTTTGAAATAATTGTATAATATTTACCCTGTTCTTAATAATGATTTATAGTTTAGTTTGAAGACTGGCTGCATGCAAGTGTGAATCTATTTATTGAAGAAACCGATATTATAAGAAAAACAATCAGGCTGGCTATACTATTGTGCCACTGTATCATTTTTGTTACTTTTTGTTTCATTTTCAGACAAATTAAAGAGAATTCTGTTCGCTAGAAGGCAAAGTTAAACGTAATTTTAGTTATACTGGGCGCTCGAAAATATTAACGAGTGTTAGGTTAAAGAGTAGGAACTTGCGATATACCTAGATAAATGAATTACTTACCGAGACTTACATACACAGACCAAACAATGAGAATCCCGAAAGGGAGTGAGATCCGGATAACGCAGAATCGACGGAATTGCATGAAAGGATTAATGTTAAAGAAGTAAAAAATAAAGTGGCTTTTCATTATCTGTACCTATCCGAATAGGAATGGCTTAGATAAAAGATAATTGTCACGAAAAATTAGTGCACCAAGATGTCGACTTGTGGAGATAAGCCCGTGGACCTGGATGGACCTGATACCTAGATAGAAATGATTGAATGGATGTTGTTGGTTCCAGACCAAAACGACTTGTGGAGATAAGCCCGTGGACCTGAATGGACCTTCAACCTAGATAGAAATGATTGAATGAATGTTGTTGGTTCCAAACGAAATCGACTTGTGGAGATAAGCCCATGGACCTAGTGGACCTGATACCTAGATAGAAATTATTGAATGGATGTTGTTGGTTCCAGACGAGATCGACTTGTGGAAATAAGCCCGTGGACCTGGATGGACCTGATACCTAGATAGAAATGATTGAATGGATGTTGTTGGTTCCGACCAAAACGACTTGTGGAGATAAGCCCGTGGACCTGAATGGACCTGATACCTAGATAGAAATGATTGAATGAATGTTGTTGGTTCCAGACCAAATCGACTTGTGGAGATAGGCCCGTGGACCTTCAACCTAGATAGAAATGATTGAATGAATATTGTTGGTTCCAAATGAAATCGACTTGTGGAGATAAGCCCATGGACCTAGTGGACCTGATACCTAGATAGAAATTATTGAATGGATGTTGTTGGTTCCAGACGAGATCGACTTGTGGAAATAAGCCCGTGGACCTGGATGGACCTGATACCTAGATAGAAATGATTGAATGGATGTTGTTGGTTCCGACCAAAACGACTTGTGGAGATAAGCCCGTGGACCTGAATGGACCTGATACCTAGATAGAAATGATTGAATGGACGTTGTTGGTTCCAGACGAACCCGACAGGCAGCAGGCGCCGCCGATGTGGACCTCAGTGGCGCGTCGGCGCACGGACCTGGTGCCGACGGTGCCGCTGGGCCGAGCGCCAGGTAGGGCCCACTCGATGACTCGCCTCGACCGACTGCCGGCGCAGCGCCCGATACACTCGGCCTCGCCCTCCATGCACCATCTCAACAGGACGCGTAAGATCCATCTACATTCTCGCTTCGACGCTTCGCTTCTCTCCCTTCCCGTCCGTAACAATATGTTGGTGTTGGATTTTCATTAATATCCTGGGTTCTCTCCATTTATAGCCCTTGTATTTCTAACTATAATTTCAAGTTTACTTTTATCCGTCTGACCTAGACTTCTGGAGTGAATTAACTTCTACTTTTTGGGTGTTTGAATTTTATTAATAACCTGGGTTCTCTCTACATATTATATGTATACTCATAATATTATCTAAAGCTTACCTTTTCGTTTTACGTAAACGTCTAGAGTGAACTAACTTCTACTTTTTGGGTGTCCAAATATCATTAATATTTCTCGATGCTTAATATTATATTCACAGCTTACTGTTTGTTATTCATTTGCAAACATTTTTTTTGTAACCCGGTGAAAATCCTCCTTGGAGCCGCTGTGAGGGCAGCGACCCCGGTGTGTCAGGCTTCTACTGACTAAAAACCTCCGGAGTGTCTTTCTAATCGCTCCACCTGGGAATGGAAATTCGAATTCGCCCAGAAAGCCCGGGAAGCTTTGGCAATGATCTCAAGTAACTGGCTTCTACTTTTTGGGCGTTATATTTTCATTGATATCACGGGTTCGAGGTACATATAAGCTCACTTATGCTAGGAAGTATTATTCCAAGCTTAATTTTATTCGATTGACCATACCATGAAGAATGCTAAATTCTTATTTTTCGACATCAGATTTTCAATATAATCCTGAAGCCAAATTCTCCTATTTAATTTTCGGTCAGTTTTGGACAGCATTTTAGGTTTACGTTTACTTTATATTTATATACTTTTTAATATATACGAGACAAAGATTAGATTAGAATTAGATTTTGAGTGTTTTAATTTACCAGAATCGGTGATCTGGGCTCCCCCAGTGCATTCAACTATGGTATTCCCAATTATTGATTCAAGCTTACTTTTATTCATATGACGTAAGATCATGACCTAGAGTAAATTAGTGTTTGCATTTTGGGCTTGCTACCTCATTGATTTCTTACAATCTCTAATCATATTACTTTAAATAATATCCGTGGGCGTCTTATCTTTTCATTGCATAGATTATTTCATATTTCAGCTTTTAGTGCATTCACTTCAACTCCATCTCACATATACTCATGGATTCAAGATAAGGAGCAGACTAGGCCGCATATTCTTGTTTTGTGTACAATAAAACTGTTTTGAGCTTAATGTTCTTTAACGACCTCAAATATTCAGCCGTTTTTAGTATCCCATTACATACAGTTTATTATCATTACATTTTATAAAAATATATATTTATATAAATGAAATATGGATAGTCTCGATAGGGAAATCAAATTTGATAATGTATTTACTATAAAAATAACTTATTATACAAAATGGAAAATCCAATAGCCGATTCACTTTTGAGCTTAGTGCGATGACAGTATGCGTATAAGCTTTGTGTGACGCTGCAATGCTTAAAAGAGTTAATTTTTTTTTTTTAAATAATTACGAAGTCATTTCACGTGTTTTGTGTTCTGGTTGATAATTTAACTTTGTTTTTTAAACATATTAAATAATAGTTGGCTTTTAAAAGTGTGGTAATATTTGAGTTTCTTCTTAAGTATCTCAAAGAAGTTAGATTATAATGTATAGCATAATATTATCTTCTACATTCATCATGCGAACGGCTGAGGAGTGGTAAATGCTTCCAGCGCGCATAGTTCCACTATCTTACAGTTTGGGATCCTTTAAGAGAATAGTGAAGAGGCATTTGATGGGTCCATCTTCGGACTCATCTTCACCTTCCATCAAGCGTGATTAAGGTCAAGGCATACGTCTGTAAATAAAAAAATATCAATGACCTTTGCTATGCAAATATGCATTAATACATGCGATTTGTAAAGAAATCAAGTGGAAATATGTTTTGTGCTTAGTTTTATTATATTTTTTATTTTTATTTTTGGTTTTCATCCATCTCTTGTGTTCACATATCATCGCTTTAATTGTATTACTACGATATTTATATAAGAGGGGTCAAGCATATGTACTGTTATACCCAATAAGGTCAGAAATTTTTGTCACACCCTTGATTTTAGCAGCATATCATGGTTGAATGTCTCAATGGGCTCACGCGTCATTATCCCTTGTCATTCCTTGTCAAGCGTTACGTTCTTCGGGTCTCTGGTCCTTCATGTTCGTAAGGTAAGTTACTAACAGTATAATGGTTTGATTGTGTGACTGTAAATATCCTGTATATATGATATATATATAAATATTATATAGAGTGATTTTATAGACGAGGAAAATATTCAAGGAGGATATTTAGTGTTCGATGTTAATTCCAAATACATATGTAATAATCAGTGGCGTGCATAGGGGATTTGGTCAGGGTAGGCAGATTCGCATAATGAATTAGAATACTATATTATGATAATAAATATTATATTACTTTCATATGAAAAATAGATGGCATGAAAAAAGGATTGGTATGAATATAAAGGTTTCCTTTTTTTGTTTTTACACTTGCTCAACATAGTGACTACAGAGTACCTGATGGTAAGTACAGTGTAGCCCAGAAACGAAAGCGACTATCAAAGGATGAAAATCCATTGATAGTCAACATCGTCATGTCGGCCCACATATACCACGACTGAAGGTATCTAGGTATATGAGCTACTGGATATACACAGGCTGATCCCGAAACGCGACAAGCCGAAACTGGTCACTATGACGGGCTTTACACCCATGTACTGTGGTCGCGATCTAGACGGAAACCGACGCCCTACCACCTCTCAAAAAAAAAAGGAAAAATTAAAGGAATTTATTCCAGACTTATTTATCATAAGGGCATGCAATGCTTTCGGGCATTTATGGAATGAACGTTACTGGTAATAATAGCGATATTTTCATATTTCCATTAAAATAAAAGTAAGTAAACATATTTAGGAACAATTAAACACATGTATGAATGAATGATAATTAATTATCAAGTTGGTATTTTGCCAGCATAAAGTATGAAGAGAAAACAAGTTAGTACCTGTTTAACTAAAATTACGTAAAAGGAACTTTATTTACTTACCAAACCATCGCGGGCGACACGCGCTAACCGTAGCGCGAATGAGAAATTATTATAATTTGTTCATCAATGTTTCTTTGTAATTTGTTAGGGAATATAGTTATTTACATTTATATTAGTTGAATGAATGTACAAATTATTATATCTTGAAATATCTACCTCGTCTATAAACTCACCTGTATAAAAATTGTTAACTTTATTCGTATTAACTTAGGTGTACTAATTAAATTCTAAAGTAAATATCTCTTGAATTACTAAAACGCTTTTAAACGCTGATGTGTCATCAATTGCAAACAGACGGTTAACTCGATAATTATTCAAAGCGCCTTAAAATATAAAGATCGTTTTTGAAACTGGATGGTAGTTTGGATGGGCGTTTTATAAGTTAGCCGAATAGTCTCATAAGATAACGTTAACAGGTATAAGTCATTGAACGTCGAAGGTTACAATGTTTCTATTTTTGCAAATATTTCTCATCGTGTGCTATAAATGATATTTACATTTTTACATAAGTTATAGGGCACGAAATTGTCTACAAACTGTGGTGTAAATATTTTTAATAGGATTAATATATTGGGAGGGGTTTGTAGACAGTATTTTAGCCCAGCCATGAAAAATTGTAAGAACCGGGGCTGTATAATGTAAAAAAAAATACAAGAAATAAAAAAAACCATGGCAAAATGGCCCTTTCTTCAGCTTTATGCCGTAACTAGTAGCGCTGGATATCGCGAAACGCCCGCATAGGCCTAACGACATATATCATCACGCGTTTTGCTTTCTTATTAAAAAAAAATGAAATGAGTGAAAGTAAGCCGGGGCCTATCGAGACCATAGATGGGCAAAATGTAATCAGACTAATAAAAATGATTACGATTACATTTTATGATTTTTACTATTATTATGACTGCATTTTGCTCATCTGTGTATTAAACACTACAGAATCCCAGATTGTATTCACATTTATGATTTCTTAATGTTTTAAATGGATTTAATCATGATTACAGAGCAAGAAAATTAAAATTACCGCTACATTTTGTTATCGTTAATCATTAATCAGATTACATTTTGCCCATCGCTGATAGTACTTACCTGAACAGACTAAATTAAAAGAGTTCTGATGGAGCGTAATGCCAAAAGTATGCGTAACGGCGAGAGTGTGTGAAGGGACTTATGACTGTTAAGGAAACGAAAGAGGTTTTTCATGAATAGAGAGAAGTAGCGGTTCAATCTCTTTGCCTACCTCAATAGGGTTTCGGCGTGATGTAGATAAAAAACAATCGATTTCCTCGTCACATGTAATTTGTAGATTATGGAGTGCTATGTTTCCGTTTGTACAGAATGCCGGTCCGGCGAGAGCACGCCCGGGTCACGGCCGGGCAGCGCGCTGTCCAACGCGGCGCTGGCAACTCCGGGGGCGGGCTTGGCGATCGGCGCGGGGGGCGTGGTGCGGCGGCCCACCTCCGCGCACCGCAAGCCGCGTCCCGCGTCCATCGCCGGCACCGGGGTCAACACGCCCAGGGGTAACTACTAAATTTAGTTTTTCTTTTTTAAGTGATACTTTCCACTCCGACGCAGCCTTGAGTTTCTTTCGGCGTTTCTTCTCAAGGTAGTAGCTTCCGAAACGCTAGTAGATGACCCGTAAGTTCTTTTCCCTGGCCGGCTGCCCAAGTCAAGGTCGTACCCACAGGGGTGCCCTTGCATTGCCCCCAGCCCATAAATTCGCTGGCTGAGCACCTACTGTACTCGCCCCCTAAGCCTGGTTGAGCTGTATAGGCCTGTCCCGGCCATCAGTAGATAGTCTGTTCCAAAAAATAAGTGATACTTTTTAAAGTCGTTGTGGAAACAGAATAATAAGGGGGTATATACTAGGGATGTAACGGAGGCAGTTTTATCGGAACCGAAGTCGGAGTCGGAGTTTTTAAATTTGATTTATCGGAGTCGGAACCGGAGTCGGAGGCAATATCAAAGTGACGGCAGAATAAAATAGTATTATTAAGGGACAAATAAAAACATTATTCAGTGAACCTTTTTAATTAGAAAGTGATCAATTTACAAATACACAGACAATAATAATTGCTGTGTTTCTTATTAACATTTTCCCATTAACAGTGAACAAATTAAATCAAATTTGCTCCAGGGTTGTTTTTGTGTTAATTTCTATTTTACTTAATTTAATGTAAATGTAAAATAAAAAAACCTTTTAGTAATAAATTTAAATGTACATTTAGTTTTAAATTTAATAATTTCAATAATATTTTTTAATTTAAGTTTTTAAAAATGTCTTCTATAAATTAAGTAGTACTGATTGTTTGATTAATTGATATTATGTTTCAACAACAGTAAAATGAAATCAAATGAATTGACCACAACAGTGGTGGTGACCTCCGATGAATACCTCCGATTAAAAAGTTTCGGAACCGAAGGTGTAATAACAATCGGAAGTTCCGACTTATCGGAGTCAGAGTCGAAGCTCCGTAACATCCCTGGTATATACATAAATCTTTAGTAAGTTTAAACCTGCAAGAGAATGAGATAGAGTACATTATACAGTGTTTTATACTACTCGGTTTTCTCGTTGTATGGTGCTTCGTAGTCTTTAAAACTTACCAAAAAGTCTATGAATAGGGGTCTTATGCGCGAATTATTTTACTTTTAATTATAGCTCAAAGTTTCGACCTGATTACAAAGGCCATGGTCACGAGCAGATTGACGCTCCGTAGAGTTTTCGTTGGGGGCGGGAAGTTAATTCATCGACCCGGTTTTGTTCTTGATAATTTAACAGTCACGACACACAACAACTCATATAACTTCAGTCATAACCATGTGTAGTGTGTATGTGTGACCAAGACGAAACGTCGAGCCATAATTAAAAATAAATTAATTTCTGCATAAAACCTGTTAAATCAATACATATAATAAATGTGGTCCTCTGCCGTCTACATTCCTATCATAGATGGGCAAAATGTAATCACATGAATGAAATTGATTAACGATTACAGTTTACGTTTTTTACCATTAATATGACTGCATTTTGCTCATCTATGTTTTAAACACTATAAAATCGCAGATTCTATACACATTTATGATTTCTTAATGTTTTAAATAAATTTAATCATGAATACAGAGCGAGAAAATTAAAATTACGACTACATTTTGTAATCCTTTATCATTAATCAGATTACATTTTGCCCATCTCTGATTCCTATGATATTGAGTTCTTTATAGGAAGCGTAAAGGGATATTTTCGATCACTGCGATATGGGTTGGTATATGGGTTTTTCTATACTTTTGATAGTCGTCGGTGTTTTTGGGCTTCACCATGGATATCCTTATTCTGAGCGCGTATCTGTGTCGCAGCCGGAGTGGGCGGCGGTGGCGGCGGCGGCGACGCGCTGTCGCAGTCGCTGGCGACGACGCCGAGCGTGTCGCGGGACAGCACCGTCGTCGCAGGCGGGGACGCGCCGCGCCGGCCCGCCAGCACGCCGCGCCGCCCGCGCCCCGCCTCCGTGCACGCGCCGCACCGCCAGCCGCACTCGCAGACAGGTCAGCGCAGTGCCCTCGAGCCCGTAAAACTACATAATTAATTCTATCTATCTAACATCACGCCGAATCCCTATCACAGTAGGCAGAGGCAATGGAACGCCACTTCTCTCTATTCTTGCAAACCTTTTTCGCTTCCTTAACATGACTTGGTCCCTTCATGCACTCTCTGTGATTCCGCGTGTATTTGACATTGTCCTCCATCAGAATTGTTTTTATTTGCTCTGCGTAGGTAAGTCTGGGTCGGGCTCGGCTCTAGCTTCCGCTCACATTACTATTGCACACCTTTTTATCATCGTTCATCTTCTCCACGTGCCCGATCCATCGAAGCATACTTTTGTACGACCATAACCTTATTTCATTATTATATAAAACCTCTTTAATGTAAACTTTTCTCTTTATACTATAATTGTAATTTTTAAATTTATAAGTTTATTGTTTTTTTTTTGTTTGTAGTTTTGTCAAATATAATTAAAATATGTAAAAATAGTATAAACACGTAAAATTATTTATTCATCGCCTTCAACGCAAACATTGGGGGGAATTATGTTTAAAATCTTATTTGATTGTGACATAAAACCAATTTTAATTGTCACCTCTTTTCTATATATAGTAATATTGTATTTTTTTAATTTAGAAGAAGATTGTTTTTTTTTTGTTTTTAGTTTAGTCAAATATATTAAAATATGTAAAATAGTATAAACACGTTAAATTATTTATTCATAGCATTTATTAAATATCCAAGCATTACAAGGTAATCTTTTATATGCTTCTATGGAATGCACGCCGCTACCTACCTGATTGTGCATGCTCTATTAGGAAAATACCTACATCTACAGTTCACCTTCTTCCCTTGGCTCTTTGACAACAATATGTACGCTATCTTCTTACTAAATCATAGAGTGTGTAGAACTGGGCGAGTAGTATACAAAAGGTGCTATCAGAGAAATGTTAGAATTAAGGAAAACCAGTCCTTACCGCTATTTGCTCTTCTCGAATAATACCTACATCCAGGTTTTACTTATATTTACTTACACTTTTACGATAACACCGACATCCACTCCTTGTTTTCTACTTTTTCTCGCATTGTATTTTGAGTTCCTCTGTGGCTTTAAGCTGATTCCCATTTTCGCCATGTTTATATGTTTTAGTATTTTCATTGTTTCTGTATGTTGTTTGTGTTACTGCATTTAAATTTCTAGTTTTTTGTTAGTTTGTAGCGAAATAAATACATTTTCATTTCATACTCTTCTCGAATAATACCCACTCCTACACCTCTCTATTATCATTACACTTTATAATAGATTCCATTTTTCGAACAGGTTGTAAATTAACTTATCCATTTTGAAAATGTATTAGTTCTTATAAATAGAGCAAGCGTAGTGGTTTCTCTCTTTATCCCACTTAAGTCCAGTAGACCGGCATGATGACAGTCGCATAACGCAGTCTGTATTGTTACAGCTTCACCCGCCACGCCGGGCGAGGGCAAGCCGCCAGTGCACAGGAAACCAAAGCCTTCCAAAGAACACGACAAGGTACGCATACTCTTGTAGTAACAATACTGTGTGAGTGCGCTTAATACATAATAAGGTATTTATAGTTCAATGCACGATATCATGGTTACACTAAGGATACTTGGTTACGTAATAACCAAGATTCAAGTCCTGGTCAGAGATGGGCAAAATGTAATCTGATTAATGATGAACGATTACAAAATGTAGTCGCAATTTTAATTTTCTTGCTCTATAATCATGATTAAATCCATTTAAAACGTTACGAAATCATAAATGCGTATACAATCTGGGATTTTGTAGTATTTAAAACATAAATTTGCAAAATGCAGTCATATTAATGGTAATAAACGTAAAATGTAATCGTTAATCATTTTAATTAATCTGATTACATTTTGCCCATCTATGGTCCAGGTGACCTTTCAATCAATACGCCTCCCAAAAGCTGTAAAGACATGTCCCCCACAAATAGTAGACAACAGTCTCCCATAAAAGGTAGAGACCAACCAGCCTTCTCAATTGGTGACACTGTCGTGATCACGTGACCTGACACACTTTATTACTTTGTTTTTGTAAAACACAATTTAATGTCCTATCTGAAAGAAAGAAAGAAAACGTTTTATTAGCAGCAGCCAGACAGAAATGACAACATGCTACAATAAATTACATGAAAAACCAGAAAAAAAACATAAAAAAAAATAAAAAAAAATCACAAACAATACATAAAATCTAGGCCGCAGCCAATAAGGACCCTGTCTCAGCTTGTGCTATAGAGCACTGGACTCTGCAGCGCTGGTATTCTGACAGGGCCTTGCGGCTGACACAACCACTTCACCGACACAGCTCTACATATACATATATATATAAGTTATTAGGATCTTGTTACACAATAAAAACAAAGAAACGAAAACCGTCAACAAAAAAAAACATTTAAGCACAAAAAACCGAATACAATTTGACCTTTCAATTTAGATGATAAGCTATCTATGAGAAGTTAGCATCCCATAAAAGCTTATGTGTTCATAATTTTTTCTTTAAAGTAAATTCTGGTTTGTCTCGTTTCTTTCTCACTGGAATCCAATTGCGTGATCCCCCTCGCTGATCGATAGATTGAATAATTATATTTGAATGACTATATCACGTGCACGGCAGGGCGGGCGCGGCAGAGGCACGGCCGCGTCGCCGGGCCGCGCGCTGTCGCCGGCTCCGATCGCTTCGAAGGACTCTAGCGTCGACAAAGATCTTCCGATCAAGGTGACTAACCACGCACGACTATCTTGTTTTATCCTTAAGCTGTGACTGTGGTGGCAACTGGTGGATATCTGCCACGTTTCTATACTTCAATGGTCATAGGTTCGAATCCCGGCACGTACATTTATGTTTTGACAGATTACGTAAGAATTTAGGCACCACATGCTCACCACTGAAGGAAAACTTGTGATAAAACTGGCATGGTGTCTAAAATAAATATCACGTGCCCTGAGAACTGCGTTTCGCTGCTGGTCATGTCGAGCACGACAGATAAACGCAAAGTGAGTACAGCCAACTCTCTATCTCTGCTTAAAGGAGATAAAGTATGACTGCTTATTTCGCACACAGTTTTAGGAACCCATAAGAATAAAAATCATAGATGGTCATCACGTTTCTGCAACCAAACGCTTGCGTGTTTAAAAATAATATTAGTGCCATCTAGTTTGTGCGAAGTGAACTAAATTAGACAATGTCGATGTATTATTACGTCATAAAAAATAAAATAATTAATACAGTACTGACTTCTGTACTGTCGACTAACTCATTAAAAAAAGTAGTATGAATTGTTTTAAAAATATATGTTTATAAAATTTCCGGACAAATCACAACTTTTTGGTTTTAATTGGATCATTCAAATCTGAGATAAGCAAATAGAAAACGTTATTAATTTCTGCTACAATTGGTCAGTCTATTGCGAGCGAGGAGTTGCCTGTCGTCGGGACGACGCCGACAGCCGACCGGAGTCAGGTGAGCGCGGCCGAGGTCACGCAGAAACTGGAGGCGCTGCAGGTCACCACGGAGACGGTACACGAACAGGTACCTACCTAGATCCCTCTTTTTTTTATGAAGTACATGTACTGCTGCGGCGTGCATAGGGCATATAGACAGGGTAAGCAGAGAAAAATAAGCATTATTTTATTTAAATTTATAATATTATGAACCCAACACACCTTATGACAATTTGATTGCGTAATGGTAGTCACCCTGGCTGTGACGCTGAAGGTTCTGTGTTCAATGCCTGATAGTGTCGGTAGGTAGTTTCTATCTATAATATAAAAATGAATCGCAAAATGTCTTGATAAGCGCGAAACTCGAGAACGGCTGAACCGATTTGGCTGTTTTTTTTTTTTGTTGTATTTGATGAAGTCTGAGGAAGGTTATTACGGAGAGAAAAAATTTAAAAATTCCCTGCAACAGTCCAAAAATAACACTTTTCTGTATTCTCATACAAAAAATTCGTTATAAGTCAAATTGAACTTTAACACCATACCATAAAGTTTAAATGTTAGTGGACGGGTTCCGGGAAGGCAAAACAATTATTGAGTGACGTATAAATATTAATGTCAATATTTGACAATTTTTATACATGTAGCATTAAGGCCAGGTTGCTTCAAACAATTTTCAAAAAACAGCCGACAGGCCAATAGCTATTAACATTAAAAAAAAAACAATGTGACTTTGTTTTAGAGTAATAGGGCAGAACAAGGTCTGCCGGGACAGCTAGTGATAAATAAATGTATATAGTTTGTCGCGATGCATGTATATATGTAATTATTGCGTACTATATTATTATTTATGTAAGATCTATAAGGATTAGTCACGCCAAAAGGTGCAACCCAAGAACATTAAAGTTAATAAAATGTAAACGCACCTGATCCCCAACGCCATCTGGCGAACATTCAATTTTACTTAACCGTTCTCGTTTTTAACACAATCGTCGCATCGCGTTCTTTTTCGTTATAATCGCATATAATAGTTATTCTAACTCGCTATACACATCGCAACTCCTCAAACTCCACGTCATACGCACTCACATACATACAGAGTGAGTGACTGTGAAATGCCTGACTGCCGCTGCCGAGTGGTAAGTACTTTAACTGTCTCAAATTATCGCAAATCTTTATTTTAAAATATATCCTGCCTACGAGGCTGCGTTTTGTGCAACGGCATAAGTCCATCAACTTATCCCGGCCCGAGTAAGGATAAAACATCAATATTTATTACAACTAGACATGAGTTATACACACACACACACACAAACTTACTACTTTAGGACTACAACAGTATGTCTAATAAAATCCCCCGTATTAGTATGTGTATGAAGTCTCAAGTTTTTTTTTATTTAAAGTAAAATAATTTAATTAAAAAAAATTAAGAACGCCATTGTACACTGAAAGTAATTACATATGTTTTTAAAGTCCCTTATTAATCAATCCTATTTTTCACGAATAATAAAATTTAAAAGCCCCCATTTCATCATAAAATCACTAAACACCGTGTCGGATACTACCCGAATGTGGTAAACGTTCCTTATACCCGCACGAAGAGATTCGCTTCTACATTGATCATGGGAACAGCTAAGGAGTGGAATATGCTTCCAGTGTCCATATTTCCACGATCTTATGACCTGGGAGTCTGAGAAACAAAGAGTGAATAGGCTTTTGTAGGGTAGACGCGGTACATCGTTGGACTCATCTCCACCCTCCACCAGGCGTGGATTGAACTCAAACGTTCGCCTGTTAATCATAAAAGAAATGCGATGACAATACGATCTTACCCTTGCTCTGTCATTCCTAGACAATGCAGAACGGAGAGTCAGCAGAGATGAAGGTGGAAACGAAAGCCGAACAAGTGGAGAATATAATCGAAGACGTCAAACCCGAGCCGGCCAAGCCGGTCGAACTACCGAAGCCAGTTGAGAAGAAACAGGAGATCGAAGAGAAGAAGGAGCCATCGCAGGAGAAGACTGAAGAGAATGAAATGACAGGTGACGATTTCAAAAATTTACGAGTTTTATTTTACCTTTGCTTTTATGTAGAATTAATAAGTCAGAATTTACTTGACTTTACTTATTTTTAGTGAAATAAAATACAGGAAACCAAACTTCGGCCCGGAGTCAAGATGAAACCCGCTGATGTTAAGACCTATGAAACCTTTGTCCTATATATCTTATATGTTATTTTGTAGTGGCGTGGTGGATAATGGACCGGTTTTCATGCGGGGCCACGACAGTAGACGTAGGTTCGAATACCGACACATAGCTCTAGAGTTTTCCAGATTACGTACAGATGGACCACGCGCTCGCCGGTGAAGATAACATTATGGGGGAAACTCGCATGATATTTGATAGAAGTGTCATCTATACTAGTGCCGTGAGAACGGCGGTCGGCTACGCTATAGATAATCGCAAAGTGGATACAGCCACTATTATATCTCTGCTCACCTCGAAAAGGATATAGCGCGTCAATATATTATTATTTATTGACAAATCATGTGTACTAGTGCTGTGAGATCGGCGATCAGCTGCGCTACTGGTCACGTTGGGCACGACATTATAGCGCAAAGTAGATACAGTCATTAATGTATGTCTACTCACCCCGTAAGGGATATAGCGATTAATATAATAAAAGTGGTATATCGTGTGTGCAGCGTCAATGAGCCGGCGCATCACGACGGAGGAGCAGGCCAAGGCGGCGCTGGCGGAGCGCAGGCGGAAGGCGCGCGAGGAGCTGGAGCGCCAGGCGGAGATAGAGCGGCAGAGGTATGAGACCCATCAGAAAAACTGCTATAGCCTCCAACTCTTCCATAACAAGATCGGCTTCAGTCGAGTGCATAACAAGGAGTATATTGTTATACTCACATACATAATAATAAAATAATAAAGACATTTATTTCACGATCAACAAATAAGAAATAGAAATTATACAATTATTATGATGAATTATTTTAAAAAACATAAAGGTACATATATATATATATATATATATATATATATATATATGTAATATAATAATCGATAATGAATGTGCAATATTTTTTTTAACTGTACGTACTAATTATTACTTAAAAAGTCAAGCTATTTTTTTTTAAATAATTCTAGACGACAGTGTCGATAAAATATCTCTTCGGGTATAGGCATCCTTCAAGCAATTCCAAGTTGGTTTACTCACATACGTAGATGGGTAAAATGTAATCAGATTAACGAACAAGGTTTATGATTACAATTTGCATTTGGCATCATTAATATGATTACATTTTGCCCGTTTTCAATAGTAATTATTCCTCAATTACTTACAAATTTATAACTCATTAATGACTGACGGCCTGACAGCGCACTTTATAGTGACTATTTACAATGCTAAGGTCCTAGGTTCGACTCCCGGTAGTTGTAAATTTTTCTGCGATGAGCAGATGAGTTTGTCACGAGTCATGGTTGTGTATATGTATTGAAGGATGTATATCTTTGTCTAGTACCCGTAGTATAAGCGCAAGCTTAATTTAGGACTGGGTTTGTGTGTGTAATGCTTAGTAAATATTGTTAATAATCCTAAGAAGGATTTTAGTGACGATTACAGACAAACAAAATTAAGATTACGATTATATTTCGTGGTCATTAGTCAGATGACATTTTGCCAATCTCTGTTCATTGCTACGTAGTATTGTTGAAATACCTCTATAAATTCATATCAAACGGTGGCCGGATCTGATAGCTAAACGGGAACTTCGTAAACTACTTATAACCCCTTAACATACTTACAACCCCTTAACATACAACCCCTTAACATACTTACAACCCCTTAAAACACTTGCAACTCCTTAAAATTACAGACTGCAACGCGAAGCCGAAGAGGAAGCGGAGAGACAGCGCCTGGAAGAAGAGAGGCAGCGTCGCGATGAGGAAGAAGCCCGCGAGCTGGCGCAGCTGCAGCGTCGCATGGAGGAGGAGAAACTGAGGAAAGCTATTGAGGTCAATCAACATTTTGTATACAATGAAAATTAAATGTCGGTAAATACCAATATACTTTATAATAAAGGTGACACTCAATGAAACACAGATTCGAGACTGATCGTATTTATTTAGGGTAATTTTATAAATGCCCAATATACCCTCGCATAGGTATACACCAAATGTAAGAAAAAAAATGCATGGACTGTGCCCGTGTAAAAGTGAAACGTTTTTTTCTGAGGCGGCGGTCCGACTGTGCGAACTGGATAGTCTGAGTGACTCGCTTCGGCCTGACGCGTTTCAGGATCAGCTTGTGTATCTATATCCAGTTGTTCATATGCCTTCCGTCCTAGGGACCTTCCGTCGTGGTGTATGTGGGCCGGCATGACGGTGGCGGCCGTCGATGTGTTTTCGCTTCTCGGGGGTCGTTGGCGTTCTTGGAGTACAGTTTAATTTCTATTATGTCTAATGTAGTTGGAGACAAAAGTGACTGTCAATGACTGTTTCGATAAGAAAGTTAATACACAGAGATACGTTAGTGGCTGTATCCATTTTGCGCTTATATGCCGTGCCCAACGTGACCAGTAGCGGAGCTGATCGCCGTTTTCACAGCACTAATGTATATGACATTTCTATTAGATGCCATGCGGGCGTTCTCGCATTTTCCTTCACAGGTGATCATGTGATGTCTAAATCCATACGTAATCTGTAAAAACCCCAGAGATACGTGCCAGTAGTGGATGACAGCCATTAATGTATCTCCGCTCACCCCGAAAGGGACATAGCATGACGATATACTATTATGAAAATCTGATATTGAAGTGTTAACAAACGAAGACATGTTAAAACGCAGGCCCAGCAGCAGCTGGAGCGCGAGGAGGCGGAGCGCAAGAGTCGCGAGGAGGCGGAGCGGCAGGCGCGCCTGCGGGACGACGAGGAGAAGCGCCGCGCCGCCGAGGAGGCGGAGAGGGTGCGCCGCGAGGAGGCCGAGCGCGAGGAGAGGGAGCGCCTCGTGAGGAAGCAGCGCGTCGAGGCCATCATGGCGCGCACCAGGCTCAGGAAGGTCGCTCGCTGCGCATTGATGATTACATTACGATGTTTTTGGGAGTCGAACCTGCTAGCGTCCGTGGGCTTTACCCTAGTTTCCCTACACGTGACTCCTGGGTGGTGCTAAGCGAGCAGCAGCGAGGTGGTAGGGCGCCGGTGCCCGTCTGGATCGCGACCACAGTACATGGGTGTAAAGCCCGTCATAGTGACCAGTTTCGGCTTGTCGCGTTTCGGGATCAGCTTGTGTATATCCAGTAGCTCATATACCTAGAGACCTTCAGCCGTGGTATATGTGGGCCGACATGACGATGTAGACGATCATTGAATTTTCATCCTTTGATAGTCGCTTTCGTTTTTGTACTACACTGTACTTACCATCAGGTACTCTGTAGTCACTATGTCGAGCCAGTGTAAAAAAAAAGCCGCGTCGTGACCACAATCAGATATGGCCAAAATGTCGGATTAATGGTTACAGATTACAAAATATATATTTAATTTTGTTTCTCTGTAAACATAATTAAATGTCCTAAAACATCAGAGAATCATACGTTTGTATGTAATTGAGGAATCTTTAGTGTTTAAAACACAGATGGACAGTATGTGATCATATTATTGATAATAAACGCAAATTGAAATCGTTTTTCATCAATCTGATTACATTTTACACACCTATGGCCACTATACACGAGTGTAAGGACCGTCATAGTGACTCGCTTTCGCCTGTCGCGTCTCGGAATTAGATTGTGTGTATCCAGTAATTCGTATACCTGAACACCTTCAGCCGTGGTATACGTGAGCCGACATGACTACAGAGATTGTCGATGAGTTTTCATCCTTTGAATGTCGCTTTATCGAGCATGTGTAAAAAATATGTGTATCGTTCACTTTAATAGTTTGTCGGTAGTCGGTTAAGTGCGACAACTGATCATGGAGAGGCGTGTAAATAGCCCTCCATATGAGCGGGGAACGTATCTTGGTTGGCGGTTAAGAGAAATTAAAATTAGGTCAAAAACGAGTTTAAGGAAACTTATCACTCCATAAATCGCAGCTGATATACCAGAATGTCTGAATCACTAACCTGTAGGTCTGCAGCTCGTCCAGTATATGCTACAGCACGGAAGGTTCCAGGAGTCCGGTAGAGGCCACGGGCACAGTAAGTTTCCTCTCGCACAATTACACCTTATTTCTCTTCTTAATAGCAACGTCGTGTGGCGGTTTTATTATATTAATACGGCGGTTCTATATATTTTAAAATCAGATCGGAGATAGCACGACGTCGCGGCGGTTGCATACAATTATTATACAGCAAAGTAATGTAATGAATGACGTTTTTGTGACGTCAAACAAGAGCGGTGGTAATATGAGCGACATCTGTTGGTTTCACTACAGAATCAGGGATGCAGATAATCCTTATATCATTCGCAAGTAACTTATGGAGTGATAGAAGAATTTTGGTATGAAGCGGAAATATCTTAACCGCCTCACCATGCTCCCCCATTTGGAAGGTCAAGAGATCTTCCAAAACGACAAACTTAATACCTTATGGTAACAAGTAGTAACTTAACTAGCTACCCTAAACGTTAAGATGCGTATTAGAAGGCACTGTAGTGAAACATAAATATATAATAATAAATAAAATATGCGGTGAGATAAATTTACTATATATAAATATACCATAAGCGGGTGAATTATAAACTAGGCGGTCAGATTAATTGTTTATATATACATATACATAAGCGGCTGAATTATTGACTATGCAGTCAGAAAAATTATATAATATATAATAAGTGGCTGAATTATTAACTAGGCGGTCAGATTAATTGTTTATATATACATATACATAAGCGGCTGAATTATTGACTGTGCAGTCAGAAAAATTATATAATATATAAATATATAATAAGCGGCTGAATTATTGAATAAACTACGATTATTTACACACGATTAATATTATCTGAGCCAGGGTATATTTCAGTAATTATCCCTAACGGCCAGTTTAAGGGAGGAGAATCCTCTTGTCCAATTAATACGACAGTTCCAATTTGAACGGGATTCTCAGGCGTTGCCCATTTCTGCCTGACTTGCAGCGCGTCTGCGTCAGAAAAACTTCCTGAACTACATTTTCTTTCTAAAGTCATAAATCGACGAGAAGCGGTTGGATAACAATTGCCCGACTCATTAGGATTTCGACAGAAAGGCAAGGCTACAGAGTACTTACCCTCTGTGTCCCCAATGACAGAAGATCCGTATAAACTTTTACATTCTATATCATCAGGGCTTACGAATTGTTTAGGGGATATTTTATCTAATTCCCAGAATTTTTGCACCAAATCATTACGTGCTACAGCGGTAAACGAAGCGGGGGCGGTGTGAGTATTCGTGCTGGGATAGTCACCCATAAGCACATAACCAAGAGTGGTCGAAAAGGCGGGGGGTAAATGTGCTCCTAACTCAACTCTCTTTCCTAAGTATATATATGGAAACAGCTGAGCTCCTAATAGAAGGTCGATATTTCCGGGTATACTCCACGTGAGATCAGCTAAAGGTATGCTGCTCTCGGCAGTCATGTCACACTTACTAATAAAGTGCGAAGGCAACTTGTCAGTAATGCAATCAACCACTAAAGCCTGTATATTATATTTATTCTTCGGGTATACGCGTGATTGAATGTTTATATTCACATAGCCATAAATCGGACGTGAACTAAGACCTACACCCTTGATGTACGAATTATTTAACGGAATAATCGGCTGGTTAAGCGCTTTGCAACAATCCACAGTAATTAAATTATTCTGTGAACCATTGTCAAGTAAACAACGAATAACTGCCTTATTATTATTGCCAATATTCGAAGCGGCGTAAACTTGAGCGGTAGAAAGCAGAACGTTAAAACAAGGCTGCTTGACCCCTAACGGCACGCGCGCAATGCTAACAACAGATGTATTAGTTTCGAGCGCAGGCGTCAGCGTCGTGCGAGCGCTGTCAAGCGCGGCGCTGGCATTACATTGGAACGCGGTATCTTCACGACCGTTTATCGGAATGATAGGCGGAGCTGTATAACTATGTTTACTTTTGCTATGAAAATGCAAAAACGTGTGGTGTCGTTTGCTGCATATCTCGCAACAAGACGACGATTTACATTTAGAAACGGAGTGTGATATACTCAAACAATTCACACAACCGTGTTTCGATTTAATAAAATCATATTTATTTTGCGGGGTATTCAAACTTTTAAATCCTTTACATTTATATAGTTGCGTATGATCTGACCCACTACAGTAAGCACAGACCTGCGCAGGAGTTGCAGGAGTATTAGCATTTTTAGCTATGAAAGTCTTGTAAGTCGATGACCTCGTCGTATCAGCTGACTTATTATTACGTCTTGAGGCGCGAGTATTAGAATTATTATTTATATTATTTGGGCGATTCAAAATCTTAACTTGATCTTGGACAAAGGAAATTAATTGATCATATGTGGGTACATCGACACCACGCACAGACATCTCGAAATTCTGCATTGTTTGTGAATCAAGTTTCCGTAAAGCGCAATTTAATAAAATAAAATCCGTTAAATCATCGACTTCCAATTGTTTCAATGCTGCAACCAAAGCGGAATATTTCTCAATAAATGTATCTAAACTGTCAGCAGTATGTATGCAAGATTCTATGTCTAGAATATTATCTATGTAGTGAGTACCTAAACGTCGCTTATCTTGATATTTATTAATTAAGCGACTCCAAATGACGCTGTAGGTCTTTCCGGAAGGCACAGTGCCTGCCGTCACTCTCAACGCTTTGTCAGTGAGTTTACCCACGAGATACTGCACACGCTGCGAGTCAGACAGTTTAGGGTTATCATGTATATTGGATTTAAAAGATTCATAAAATTTAGGCCAGTCCTCGAGGCTACCATCGAAACTTGGCAAATCTATGGGCGGTAACTTTATCGTTTCCGAGATTTCTGAGCTATTCGCGACAATATTCGGGGATGACCTTGGATTTAATATTGTATTACGGACTCGTTTCACTGACGTATACAAGTCGTCAAACCTAGTTAAATCCTCATAATCAGGATCATCCGTTGGGTTGATAGTTAATTTTATATTATTAATTTCGTCAATGATATGCTCGAATTTATCTCGATATTCATCGACAATCTCAGACGCGGTCAAGAACTGTTCATTTGAGCGGGACTCGAAGCTAGAAACATTTTTACATAAGCCGTGCATATTACTGAGCCTAGTAAAAATTGCTTCCTTTTTGCAAGTTAATATTTTTATTTTAGAATATAATTCTGCGGTTGCTTTATTAGTAGCCATCGTGTAAGTAATATATAAATAGGTAACAAATAATATTACGAACCTATTTTTTATTTATAATATAGTATGTGTGTATTTATGTATATATTATACGTATTTATATATATTATATATATGTATAGAATTAATGGACAGGCATATAACTATGAACGCTTGTCCAAGGCGGGTTATAAAGTATGCACTATGTGCAGCAATGGTGCATGCAGCAGCTTAGATGTTAGGAAGCCGCAAGCAGTCGGGCATGCCGTATACCTTAGTCGGCTCTTACGACACCTCAGTATGAGGAAGAGGGAGGCACTATTCTAATCTGCCGGTAACCCCACGGCTAATAATAATACAAATAATAAATACACAATAAATAAAATATGCAAATAAATGATAAATAACTACCTACGAACTTCACTGGAAATTTCCAGTGAACCAGTGAACAAAAAGTTAATGTAGGTAGCCAAATAAAAAATATATAAATTCTATTAAATGTACTAATTATTATGTACTAAATTATAGTTGAGTACTAATTATACTTATGTACTAACTGTTCTGGAACTATCCAGGCTCGACCGGACCAAATTATGGAAAGGCGTGTAAATAGCCCTCCATATGAGCGGGGAACGTATCTTGGTTGGCGGTTAAGAGAAATTAAAATTAGGTCAAAAACGAGTTTAAGGAAACTTATCACTCCATAAATCGCAGCTGATATACCAGAATGTCTGAATCACTAACCTGTAGGTCTGCAGCTCGTCCAGTATATGCTACAGCACGGAAGGTTCCAGGAGTCCGGTAGAGGCCACGGGCACAGTAAGTTTCCTCTCGCACAATTACACCTTATTTCTCTTCTTAATAGCAACGTCGTGTGGCGGTTTTATTATATTAATACGGCGGTTCTATATATTTTAAAATCAGATCGGAGATAGCACGACGTCGCGGCGGTTGCATACAATTATTATACAGCAAAGTAATGTAATGAATGACGTTTTTGTGACGTCAAACAAGAGCGGTGGTAATATGAGCGACATCTGTTGGTTTCACTACAGAATCAGGGATGCAGATAATCCTTATATCATTCGCAAGTAACTTATGGAGTGATAGAAGAATTTTGGTATGAAGCGGAAATATCTTAACCGCCTCACCAGATCAACTTCTTGTTTTATATGTATTTCCCAATGAAATATTTATATTTATAAGGAAAATACATTAAATTAAACCTTGATTATTATGATGATGATGATGTCCTGGCCGGTTTCGGCCACGGCGACTGTTTCAACACCGGTTAAGAAATTCGAGGTCCAGTTTTCGGAAACAGTCAATTGCGCAGGAGATATTTAAGTGCATAACTGGACGCGCTGCCAGAAAAGCACTCTCTCGTCCGAGCTCCCTCGGGCCCGATGATATGGAGAACCAGTACGATCGGGAGGGAGCGGGATGCAGGTTTGGTTGAGTTTTCCTTCTCTGAACACCTGGTTGAATTGCGGTGTTAAAGAGATACCTTAGTCGCCTCTTACGACACCTCAGCAAGAAGAGGGGGGTGCTATTCTATTCTGCCGGCAGCCACCATGGCTTGATTATTAAATACTAATAACAAATATTTATTTCACAACAATTTTTTACATCCAATAAAGCAGGGTGGTCATTCTCACTGTTGTACAATAATGACGCTCTGACCTGGGGAAAACCAAAACTCAAGACGTAATGCGAAATAAACAAAATCTGTTCCGACACCTTTCGCAGGCGGCGTTTGCGACTTGCGCTCGAATCAATTGTTAACGAAGTGACTGTAACCGTTTCTACATATAGCGTCGCTCTGCTCCTTATTTGTCCAAACAACAAATTTGCATGTTTGCTCAAACTCACAAGAAAATAGTAAAACGTGCCCAAGTTTTACCTATCCATGAATATACAAAAAGTTTCTCAACCCAGTTTAAAAAAAGCATTGTAAGAAGATGTGAAACTCACGCGCGGGCTACTTCATTCCAGGCGGAAGAAGAGAAAAAGCAGCAGGAGAAAGCTCAAAGCCAAGCAACCTCGGCGGCCATCCCCGCGCCCGCCGCCCCCGTGCAGGAGGCCGCCTCGGACCCGGTCGCGCAGGAGGAGGCTCCCGCTGCCCCTGCGCAGGAACTAACTCCTGCAGCGGAAGCGTCCGCAGAGAATCGCGATAACGGCAACGTCACAACCGGAGATCTCTTGAACTTCGGTTCTAGTCAGGTAATCGGCTTTATTCCCTAACATATTATGAGCTATGTGGCTCCAGAGATGGGCAAATCGTAATCTGATTAATGATGAACGATTACAAAATGTAATCGTAATTTTAATTTTTTTGCTCTGTAATCATGATTATATCCATTTAAAACATTAAGAAATCATAAATGTGTATACAATCTAGGATTCTGTAGTGTTTAAAACATAGATGAGCAAAATGCAGTCATATTAATGGTAAAAAACGTAAAATGTAATCGTAGTCATTTTTATTAATCTCATTACATTTTGCCCATATATGTGTGGCTCTATATATGTGCGGCAATGGGTTCGAATCCTGGTGCATAACTTTGGTTTTTTTTAGGATTATCTACTGACTTACATGCTTACTCGTGAAAGAAAATATTCTGAGGAAATAAGGAAACTTTGCGGAAAGGCAGGCTCGTGACTTCTTGCTCTCCGATATTAAGGCATATGAACACAAAACGCGAAAACTTAAATGTGGTAAAGGAGCGAGAGGGGGAGTAGGTTTAGATACAAGTTAGCACTACAATCATTGATTGTTAGGCGCTACGGAGTCAGCTAGTGTGTTGTAAATAATAATATGGTATATCGTCAGGCTATAGCTCTTTCGGTGTGAGCAGAGATACAATATTGGCGTTCTGGTTTAGTGGATAAGGGAACAGAATCCGTGTGCGGAAATGCGAGTTGTCATAGGTTCGAATCCCGACTCGTACTTTTGCGTTTTTCTACATTAATTACGGATGTAGGCACCACATGCTCACCGCTGAAGCAGAACATCGTTAGGGAACCCGCATGAGATTCTAATAGAAATGTCATGTGTACTAGTGCTGTGAGAACGGCGATCAGCTGCGCCACTGGTCACGTTGGGCACGGCATATAAGCGCCCAGTGGATACAGCCACTAATGTATGTCTGTATGTCATAAACGATTAAATAATAATAAGCAATGTAATATTCCAGGCGGACGGAACTAAAACAGCGACGGAGGAGAGTCAAACGAACACCGAGACGGGCGAAGCGAAGGTGACCGTCACGCCCAACAACGGCAACGTCACTGCCGACCTTCTGGGACTGTCCGAACAAAATAATGTCAGTAACGTATGTTGTCTTCGATCTTTGCTTATTCTCTGAACGTGGTCTTTATGACACCGGCTTTATAAATTATCATTATCGATTGTCTCTGTGGATAATTATTTTTATCCTGTACTTTTTTTAACGTTTGTATTTCACCATTTTAATTTTTTTTTTGTAATTTAACAAACAATGTGCTTCTGTGATGGTCCAGTGGATAAGAAACCGTTATTCATACGCGGCAATACGTATGATCGTAGGTGTAAATCCTCTTGCAAGTACCTCCTGAGTTTTTTCAGACTTTCACATGCTCACCGGTTAAGGAAAACATTGTGAGGAAACTCGTGTGACTCTAATAGAAATGTCATGTGTACTGGAGCTGCGGGAAACGCGAACAGCTGCGCTTCTGCTCTTTTTTTTACACTGGCTCGACATAGTGACTACAGAGTACCTGATGGTAAGTACAGTGTAGTCCAAAAACGAAAGCGACTATCAAATGATGAAAATCCATTGATAGTCTACATCGTCATGTCGGCCCACATATACCACGACTGAAGGTCTCTAGGTATATGAGCTACTGGATATACACAAGCTGATCCCGAAACGCGACAAGCCGAAACTGGTCACTACGACGGGCTTTACATCCATGTACTGTGGTCGCGATCCAGACGGGCACCGACGCCCTACGACCTCGCTGCTGCTCGTTTAGCACCACCCAGGAGTCATGTGTAGGGAAACTAGGGTAAAGACTACGGACGCGAGCAGCTTCGACTCCCAAAAAAGCTCACCCCGAAAGGCATACAGCGTGAAGATATATTATTATTAAAATCGACATTAATACTTTTTTACTTTCAAATTTGGTAATAAACGATCCCGCATACGTTAATTCTAGACCGAGGACACAATACAAGAGCAGTCGACGCAGAAACAGATCGACAAAGCGACGAGCAACAACGAGCACCATAGCGAAACAAACAACGGCAATGTACGCGCCGGTCAGCAGCAGTCGGCCATCGCGCACATCTCGGCCAGCTTCCTGCAGAGCGAGCGGGCCGCCCTCGAGACCCAGACCAAGATGGCCGACGTGCCCAAACTCCTGGACGACGATTTCACAACGCACAACGGTCACACGCACCCGTTGACGTTACAAAACGCGATATAAACACACCCAGCGGCTTTATATCGATCGCATTGTGCGTTTCACTGCGTATATATTGGCTGAACCTGCGCCTCGTGCTCGATGTTTGTAACGATAATATCACAATGAGCATAGAAACTCGTTGACGCATCAAAACGCTATCTAAATAATCACCACGAGACCTGATATATAATGCGTTTAGTATTTCGCTGCATATATATTGGCTTAATGTTCAACATGTACTCGATGTTTGGCAAACATTTTGGACAATGATTACACAACGAGCATACACGCCCGTAGACATTACTAAATGTGTTATAAATCATCGCTACGGAACTTTATCAAATACGTTTGGCATTTTACTGCGTAAATATCGGCTGAACGTTCGTCACATTTGATATTTGTCAAACGAACCCATTGTAAAAAAACACGAACTGATCCTTCACTATGAGGCTTAAAGAATATTTAGCTATACCGTGGCCGCGTATTCGATATTCGCCCAAACTCTTAGCTATATTTTCACAATGGGAATACATGATCCTGGACATTACAAAATGCCAACTAAACTATTGCCACGAAGCTTTATCGAACGCGTTTGACGTTTCATTGCGTATATATATTGGCTGAGAGTTCATCGCGTACTCGATGTTTGGCAAACATTGGATCAGATTCGGCTTATCGACTCTTTGTTGATAAGTAAACAAACGATCGATGATCGATACTGTTGTATGCTTCGATGTGAAAAAAGGACAAAAAAAGTGTCATTTAATATTTGGATCATACTTGGTGCAATTTTTTTTTTTGTTTATTTTATGACACTTTTTCAACATTTAGTACCTTTGTATGATTTTTTTTTTTAATTCTTCTGCTAGTTGAATTCCTTGTACGTGTATAATCCTCAAAAATATACAATATCCTGAGCTCAAATAAGCGGAGTAATACTAAAGTATTACGAAATAAATGGTGCCTTTGAAAATTGTTTGTATACGTATTTATTTTTGGTGCTAGTCGAGGATTGAACTGTAGATAAAAATGTTAATTTATTCCATATAGAAGTTGTCTTGGTAGTAGCTTTGTTGTCGACTTTCCCAAGATTTAAATTAAATTTTTAAACTACCTCCCTGCCTGTTACTGTTCTGTTATGTGAAATAGTGTAAACTAGTATATAATTTCTTGTCAAAATAAGTTATATCGAGTTACTGGATATGCAGGAATGCATACATCAATTCAATGTTTACGAGTTACCCTACCAGCCTATATATATGCATTGAAAGCACGTTTTTGTTTCTTTGACAGAGTATTTTTCGTAATATCACACATCTCGCCTATCGAAATAGGTTTGTTAATTTAATCACATATTAAATTAGATATTTTTACAATAATTTCAATTATGGAAATATAATCTGTCATATATATATCTAATTTGAAAAGAAACTTAACTGATCAATTCAGTGAACAACTCAGTATGTTATTAAAAGCGGCGTTTCGATGTATAATGTAACTGAATGCATTTATATCATATCGAACTTGAAATCACTTGAGATTGATATGTCTAGATTAATTTGATGTTTATTTTTAGCAAATCTGTTCTTGTTTTTAAACACTGTTAATTAATCATGTATGTCGATATTGTTTTTGTGGATCCAATTCGTGATGTTTCGATGCGCTACGTAAACAAATGTATCCTTAATAATATACAATTCATGGCCAATTACAAAGTTATTGTCATATTATGCTTTAAAAAAAAAAACATGTGGGCGATGATTCTTTCGCCATGAGTGCGTATTTTTATCAATCTTGAAAAGCTTCCTATACTGCAATGATTATTGAAACATTGTTATTTAAGTAGATGATCGGAAGTATAATGTTTTGGTATTGCTTAATCAACGTACAATTTAAAAGTCGATTAATATTATTAATTTGACATTGACATTTTGAAATAAACACACGTTGATTTTTTTTTTGTAAATACAGTTACATATTATTTTGTTTGATGCGATTATAAATATTTTGTCGGTGTTTATAAAATTTATTTTCTTTACTCATTGATAATGGAGTTAAAACCAAAATAATAACTAATAAATATGTTTTTTTTTTAATCGACTAGCGATTTCTGTTCCGTTTGCGTTCCTCTTGAGATATATACTTGATGGTGTTCAAAAACAAGAACAAAATAATCACCGCTTGGAATATTATATATTTTCATACATTTTGGATAATGTTCTTTAATCGTATAAATGGTTATCTCACGAAGGCGAGTTGATCTAAATTGTATAACTCGATATACAAGTGACAGTCATCGTTTCTCTGCGCGTAATCGATCAAAACACTATTTATATGTTATGTCGATGAGTTAAAATTTAATTTCTCGCACAAACTCATGCGTATTAATTATACTTCGACTGCCTTTATGAGTTAAAATGTCTATACTTGAAATATATCATAAAATTGACAAGGATATACGATTATTATGAAAAGTTTTGTGTTTGTGAAGGTACTTTGCTGTAACTAGGTGTAAATTCGATAGGAAATGAAGTCGATAGATATTAAAAATGTTTTGTCGCTAGTAACATGTTCTATCGACATCGATAAAATTTGTGGACTTAATTCGAGCCTTTCATAGGAGCCATCGCGTATCGACAATATTAAATATACAAATCAAAATTTATTACATGCATAGTACATATGTAATTGTAATTTAATCATAAGTTACATTACAAGTTGCAAAATTAATCTTTAATTGTAACATTAAAATTGAGATATAAAATGAATTAGTCATAATATGTTGGTCTCTTTTACTCCTCTTTGTATTTAATCGAATCGAGTAATAAAGCAATATTTCTCTTGAACGATTCTACGGTGTTATGGATAATCGAGATTAGTGAAATCATTTTTTTTTTTTAAATAATAATTCCTTTTGTCTTGAAATATTGTAACTTGCGTAACTGTGTTAATTTATTGATTGATTTATTATGCAAGTGTGATGTATTTGGCTTTGTATATCTTTTTAATGTAGTACAATCGGCGAAGATATTTTGTGTAGTTTGCTTAGACTGTCGATTTTACTCTTAGTTGCGTCCATGATTTTTATATCGATTGGTTGTAATATTGGTTTGTGTAATCATTTAAATTAGAAGTTTAATTTATTGTGATGTGTTAATGAAATCATTATGTTTCATCTTAAAACGATAATAATAGTCTAATTTCTTCAAGTATTTTAATAGAATCATTAATGTGCGATGGGACTAGTTTTTGTTGAAATAACCTAGAATTAACTGTACTGAACTAATTTGAAAATATTTATGCGGAAGCGAAAAAAAAAATTCTTCGTACTTTTAAATTATGAGATTTTCATCGAATCTAATATGAAGTAAATGATATAAGAAAGCATACAGGATTTTTTTTTTAAATAGAATTGATAGTTCTTGTGGGCATCATATTCGATAAATATCCTAATAATAATATTACATTATATCCTTTATCATGTAGGCAGAGATTATCTTTCGCTAAGATAATCGAGGCCGACGTTACCAGTGAAAAAACTTTTGATTTTTTTTCTCAGCTTATATATTACTAGTGTTCGATAAGTAAACTTGAAAACGGAAAGTCTTCGCAAGAAAGTCGTTGAAGACCCTTGTCACATTTACTTAATTCATTTCGTTGTTTTAAAACGTCATAACGTCCGTTTTGTCAGCCGCCTGCGTATTTATTTCGCCGAGTGTATAATGTACGTGCGTCCGTTCATGTATACGCCAATGTTACGTCGTAACCGAGAAGTCTTATGAAATTGTATCGATACATTATATGAATTTTGTCGATATGTCACTGTTATTTTATTAAATGCTACGTTTTTGTAAAAAATCATCTTAGGTTTCATATCGTATCGAAAATTCTGTTCACATCATTATTGTGAATGTAAGGTAATGTAAATTATCGATAGGTAGTGATAATAATCATTTATTACAATATATTTTGCGAAAGGAAAAACGATACGAAACGTTAAACTATTAATGCAAAGGAAAAGGATTTTGAGGAAGTTTTGAGTTAATTTCCAAAGCGAACATTTTTCGATAATCGATTTTTTTTTGTATTGAATTTGTTAAAGAATTTTTTGGACACAGAAAATTATGTAAAGTTTTTCTTTTTTAGTTTTGTGTGAATTATTTTATTAGTGAGTTTTAGATTGCAATGAACTTGCAAATTTATTTAATAAAATATCTCGAAGAGGGTAGAAAGTTAATTCTTTTGTTTTGGTTTTATTGCATTAATAATTTATCTCTATTTATAAGAAAATCCTTGAAGTGACGGTTGAGGTAGTCGCTTGTGATAGCAATATGAGCCTAAAGCTTTGGACACTCGAGTTATACAAATATATACTGAATTGTGCGCGACTGTGTGAGATAAAATGAATTTATTCAAATATATTTTATTTCATACGATGTTTAATAATAATATTATTGTTATGCTTAACAAAATAATAATTAGATTAAGTTATTTAACGACATGCATAAACTTTCTTTTGTATAAAAAGTAGGTAGCGTTCAAAAAATTTAAGATTATTAATAATATATCAATAAAATTAACTATTGTCATTATGCGTCATTACTCGATGTTGCCTTGCTATGTTATGTTTCTATTTAATGCAATTACATAAATATTTTAACATCAATTTGGATCGATCAACAGTTTTTCATTATTCATAATGAAATTTTTCATGGATAAAAAATAATCACTATAGTGAGAAAGATTTTTTGATTGTCATTTATAATAGTACACACACTACTAGTACTACTAGTAGTTACACTGTAATGTGAATTACTGGCAACATTTTCTACGATTTCTTTCATTATAAACATTGAAAAATAATTTGTCATATTTTAAATACATTTTTATTTAAAAGTTCATTTATAGGTGACGTTAAAAGAGATTATTAATTAACCCTTTCGCTACGGCGCGCGGCAGGCTTCGTTGCAAAGCACATCGGACGCGCTTTCTTCAGCATTCAGAGCCAAAGTTTTGGCTCGAAATGATTTTCATTAGTTCTCAGAAAAAAGATAATACGGGTGTATAAAATATAGTCACCCATCGTGTATGAGCGGTGTATTTGGCCGGTGACAATAGTCACCGATAGGAACGGAAGAGATAATAGAAAAATTCTGTTAAGTCTTGAAAAAATTATCGAGATAAATTATATCCTACAAAAATGTAATATCCTACCAATAGGAACTGTATCTTGTAACCATCAATTCAAGAAATTATGAAGTTTAATTGTTTTTATCGATATTATAGTTAATGATTAAAATGTATTTAAAGTGTGATTATTGATAATTGCTTTATAAAAGCTGCTTCAATAATAAATCTATTGTTTTTTTTTTCTACGTAATGCTTATAATTATTACATTTTTTTTTCTTTTTGCTATCATGTATTTCCATCTTTATAAATGAATCATGTAGTTGACTGTACTGAAACGGCGTAACTGTTTTCTTTACTGTATTCAGAATGGGAAGGGGATTTGTACAGTCGATAAGAATTTGACACGAGAAGGGAACAAGGGAATGTGAGCCATCCGGCCAACAATAGTCGCTTAGCGGATAGAAATTTATGACTAGAAAAGAGAGCTATACCAAAAAAAAAGAAAATATATATCGACTGTACAAAATGTCGATGAGTTGATGGTTTGGTACAATTGTAATATTTATTGTAATTCTTGTGAGAAGTCGCCATATTTAATGTAATTTCTACTCAATAATAAAATAATTATTGGGTTAATAAGAATCGTAATCCATTAGCATGTGTTTCTGGTTTGAAATTTTCAATATGGCGGCGTTTCACCGTGTGTATGAATGTATGAGACGAGTCATACATCGATGCGGTTGTTAGCCGTCATTAATGATTAATAAAAAACATCATGTTTTTCTGGTTTGAAATTTTCAATATGGCGGCGTTTCACCGTGTGTATGAATGTATGATACGAGTCATACATCGATGCGGTTGTTAGCTGTCATTAATGATTAATAAAAAACATTGTATGTAATGTATTTATGTATATCACACACGAGACATGGCTTCTATGTACCTTCTATATTATGTTAGCGATGAATTTATAAGGAGAAGTTTTAATAAAAAATATGAAATTACATTTGTGTGTTTTATTTAATTATTTCGACATTTTTCTTGTTATAAACATCGGTAATATGGAATAACCTAAGTAATATTTAAATTAAGGTCAAGAGAGAGCTGTCTAAACTATTTATTGAGCTTTCTAATTTATGAATATATTAGTAATTAAAAAAAAACGGTATCTTTTAAATATTTTCTTTTTACTGTCTTATCTAAATGTCTGTTAGATAGGAGTTTCGTAATCCATTTTTTTCGAAATTCGATTATAAATACCATAATGGGTCACATGCGAGGAAACTTATTTATAAACATAAACGGGCAAAATGTAATCAGATTGATAAAAATGATTAACGATTACATTTTACGTGTTTTACCATTAATATGACTGCATTTTGCTCGTTCATGTTTTAAACATTAGAGAATCCCAGATTGTAAACACATTTATGATTTCTTAATGTTTTAAATGGATTTAGTCATAATTACAGAGCAAGAAAATTAAAATTACGACTAAATTTTTTAATCGTTCATCATTAATCAGATTACATTTTGCCCATCTCTGTTTATAAATATAATTTTGCTCGCGTATAGACGCTGTTACAGTATTTGTAATAGAAACAAAATGTTTTGTAGCCTACAAGTAATTATACCGGGTCTGGGTGTTTATGGATGTGAAGTTTGCAAACGCACTCACCACAGGAGTACAAAATGTTATGAGAGCAATTTAAATATAAAAAAAAAGGGACAGTTTCTTAGATACGGATTCCGCAAGATATAAAATGGGTAAAAATGTATGCTTGAACATAAAATAAAACATTCCGTAACGTAAGCAACTGCGTTTATTATTATTTATTATACAATTACATTTTGCCAGCCTTTACAAAATGCCTTTATCATTTATATCGTACGAAATTGGACCTGAAATAAAATTACAGTTATGTATATTGTTATGTTCATACGAATTTATATTTAGCTGCAAAAATGAAAGCAACAACACTATTAATTTTTTATTAAATATTGTTTATTTATATTTTCGTACAAACAAGTAACCTTTAACAATTTTACCAGCAAATTACTGCGTAAATTCATTCTTGAAGATGTCTTTTTCAAAACAAGTTTTCAATCGTTAGATAAAAATCGGTTAGGTATAAATAATAAAATCTGTCTTATTTTACATATAAATTAGTTCTAACTGGCCATTGTTTCTATGTTTTAAACAATGTAATTTCACTTAAGTCCGCAAAAGTTTTCAAGTGCATTTAAATAAAATTTGACTAAACCGAAATTAAATTTCAAGATACATCTTTAAAAAATATATATATTTAATATAAAATTAATACTTAACAAATGATTTTCCTTTACCTGATAACATTTATATAGATAATAATATAAATATTCTTAGTTAATTATACATCTATATTAATTATAATTGATTTTTGAAATTATTATAATAAAATTTATTTTATTAATAACAAGAAATATTTTATTCAGTTGGAAAAGTTCCAATGTGTGGGTATTACGGGGTAGGCATACAAACATAGGTATTTTGATAATACAATGTGTAGGATTATAATAATATACAATAAAGAGAACAAAGCTTATATTATAGGCAAATTACTTTCCTATATTGGATTTCTTTGTATTATTTTGAACATGTAGCATTAGCAAATAATATCAAAAGCGGAATAAAAGTAAATACATAAAATAAATATCATAATAGATTATTTTAAACACTATATTGAAATAAATATACCTATATTAAATACCCATAGTTTATAAACATATAATAATTTACAGAAAATGTAGGTATTTTTAAAAATGTAGCATGTAAATATACATTAATTTTAGAACCAAGGTAATCTTTAAAGAATAAATGAAATGAATGGCGTTCATTTACATAATTCGGTTTGGCTTTATTTGCTCGTACACAGTTCACGTTAGCCGACAACTATCTATTGCTATTTGTTTGACCAATTGTGTTCATAACCAATTTTTGGAATTTTATCATTCGCTTGACCGCATACTGTCGTCGTATTCAGACACCGATCTAATGTAAATGAATCAAGACAGTAAATAACTGAAAAGTAAACAAAACAGTGCTTATTTTTCCCTAAAAATATTCTTAATAGACACAATATTGATTACAATATTATATCTCAAGTCAATCGCTAAAATAAGCCTTAACTATTAATTGGCAAGGAAATCTTATTCATTAAGATATGTCATAATCGAAGGAAGTCTTTTAGTAAATAGATATATTTTTGGTAACTTTTCATATAATATATGTGTATGTCGCCTGTCGGCGACACCTTAGTAGGGCGTATCGATCTCGGGGCTTGATTCTGAAAAAAGAAAACCAATTTTTATTCAAACATACAGAAATTCAAGACCTTTTAATAAATATAATTATCTTAGTTTTAAAGTATATATCATCAGACTACGGCCCTTGTGGAGGGATCAGAGATGTATTAGTGATTATTCGCTTTACGCTTGTCGGTCTTGCCCAACATCAGTAGTGCGAAAATATATATTGGCAAAATGTAATCAGATTAACGAAACATGATTACGACTACATTTTGCGTTTTTCATCATTATTTAACTATATTACGAAATCCTCCTTGAAATGACTCCTTAGTGGTTTGAAGGGATTTAATCATGATTACAGAGCAACAAAACTAAAATTACGACGACCTTTTGTAATCATTAATCAGATTACATTTTGCCCATCTCTGAGTGCGAACATTCTGCTATCCCTGCAGATACGTAGTAACTTCTTTCGTGGAAAATCGAATGCCACACCAGCAATATTGCCAAACAACATTGAAGAAGAGAAAAAAATGTGTCAATGTGTGATATATGTATACGGGCAAATTTCTAAACGTAGCTTGCTAAACGAAATGCTATTATGGACTTTGCATCGACACACTGTGGTCACTATTATGAACTGTGGAGCATGCTTCACTCTCCAGCCCGGGATCTTTAAATATTTCAAGGCGAGCCAGGAACTATTGTCCAACCCGATAGTCCCTTTTTACCTTTGTTTCTCAATTATGTGGATCAATCCACAAAGCCAAAATCACATTAAAATAATATTGTGTTTACAGTATAATTATTAAACATTTTCTACTATTTTTTGTAAAAATGAAAATATTATTTAATGCATATGAAACAAAAGATTCATTAATTTTCTTTTACCTCGCATACCTTAAGACGTAATGATAGCTTATGAAACTTTTGAGTTAACTTTTAAAACGTCAAAACAAAGTTTTGTAATTTTCTGCTAATTTTTTTATGAGAAAGTTGGCTCATTATTTTAGATATATCATTAAGTGGGAACGCTGTGTGATGTGCTCGTCTAGCGCCCTGGCATTTGGCGCCAGAGACTCGGGCCGCGATTGCTCCTCTAGTAAAACCAGGCTTGCTACTCTCGCTCGTTTAGAATCACCGCTGAGCCAATAATAATTGTGTAGTATGAGTGAATGGTTGAGAATCTATACTAATATTGTAAAGCTGAAGAGTTTGTTTGTTTGTTTGAACGCGCTAATCTCAGGAACTACTGGTTCGAATTGAAAAAATATTTTTGTATTGAATAGACCATTTATCGCGGAAGGCTTTAGGTTATATAACATCACGATGCAAATTAGGAGCGAAGAAATAATGGAAAATGTGAAAAAAACGGGGAAAATGATTCATCCTTGAGGGCTTCCATTGCGTGCGTTGCGAAAACGGTTCAAGATACGAAAAATATACGTATGACAGAGTTATTCCTCTTAAAATGATCTAAAATAATGTACTCGACAGTATATGTCTATCTTTTAAGATTAAGTCACTAGAACCGTTTTTATAGTAATAAAATTTGGTCGTAATTAATGCATTATTTGTTAAGAATTGTATCAACGTAATAATATTCATCTTTATCCAAATAAATGTGTTGTTGATTAAGAGTATTTAATTGTGAACAAAATTGTTTTTGACATCAATTAATTTCAATAAACATCTTAGAAGATATTACAAAACCTTATATAGCAAAACAACGTTTGCCGGATCAACTAGTCTTATATAAAAATAGACAGACAAAAGATTAACTGGTTATAAGTCAATTTAGCAATAATAATTATGAAACCGTTAATTACAAATGATCAAAGAAAATATTTTTAGACTATATACACATTTAATGAATTAAATTTTTCGTGTTTCAAAGAATCGAGTTTGGACACTGCAAACAAATGTTTGAACAAAAATTAAGAAAAGCGTTTGCTTTTCAATGTTCAACGAAAAGCGAGAATTAACATACTACATTAAACAGTCAGAGAAGGGACTTAGGAAGAAGGGTGTTTATTCAAATCTTAATACATTAAAATATTAAAAATTTACATTCAACCCAATCCTTTCTACGTTTAATCTTTCTTTTATGTAGTGAAACTAATTTCTTAAAAATGTTGGATGGATTCTAACCAAAGAGATGTATAATTTAATTTTAGCAGCTAAATAAAAGTGATTTATAATGGTAGTTTTTTATAATGATTTCGTTTCTTAACGCAACTACTAACTAAAATATTATTATAATTTCAAAGTGAACAGATCAGAAGGTTAATTTTTGATTTATTTTTTTAGTTCACGGTATAAAAATGGTTTCGAAATTATGTTCACTAAAAGTTGTTACGCACTATACACGATTCGAATACGTGAAATGAAGAGTCTAGAAACCTCAGACTGAGTTTGAATACAGTATTTCGCATTGCTTTTGATTCAAGTTCGTAAAAATACGAATTCAGAAGCTCTTTACAATCACCATGAATCTTTATGTCAATGCGACAAGAAATACAAGATAATTCAGTCTGTTTTCCAACATAATGCACGAGTATTCACAAAATACTAATAGTTTAATAGCTATACCTGTCCGTCAATATTATGATATTATTATCCGTGATGAAAATTTACGGATAACGGATAAAAGTTGTACGATGGATATGAAATGAAATGAAAAAAAATATTTCGGCTCAATAAAGATAAAAAATACAAAAGCATAAACAACATGCGGAAAAGAAGCAAATACAAGAAACAAAAACATAAATGTGACGCTGGTTTTTGTGAAAAACCCAGATCGTAATACATCTTATTAAACAAAAAAAAAAAACAGTAAAAAAGGACTTACCCATACTACCCTGTTTAGCTACTTCAAATTAAATAATACTACATAAGCTGTAACATGTAATAAACAAATCGTCTACAAATGTAATAGTGATACTATTACAAACAAGAGCAAAAGTATAAGAGAAAATAAATAAACTACTTATAAATTATAAAATAAATATATATTTTTTGCATAAATCGAAACCTAGTGCGTTAACCATCATACAAATTCGGTTTCTGATTTGATGCAAAGCCAAACGGCGCGCACAGGTGCTGTGAATTAAATTTAATAAAAGATCATAAACAATCATACCATCAGTCCATTTCTTGCCACGCATCCCGAAGAAACCCATCTGGCCCTTTCTCTTCGGGAATGGACTGCTCAAGAGGAACTTGATCTCCTGAGGACTGCTGTTTCTCAAATCTTTCTTTCCGCGTACTCCAATAAACTTGCCACGGAAGCTCACATCATAAGGGCGTTTGGTCTGCACGGATTTCTTCCCACGTACTCCGTAGAACTGGTGAATTTTAGAAGCTCGCTTGTCCACTTCGTTAGTCATTGGATCATTCTCTTCAGCTGTGTCCTTAGATTCCGAGTCAGCTGCAGCGGGAAACTCCAATTGTTGCATATAATCATACAATAAGCCATTAAGGAGCGGATATTCTGGAATGTTCTGGAGTTCGTTCGACGTGTAGTCAATCTGACCGATTAGCGATCCGTCTCTCTTCGGCACAAATTCGTGCGACAGCGCGTATATCTCGTGGTCCGGGAACATGGATTCTTTCTTGCCCCTAACACCCAGGAATCCAATGCGATCCCGTTTGAAATCAGGGTTTTCTAAGTCGTAGGTTTTCTTCCCTTTGAGTCCAATGGAATACTGGGGGCTATGTTTGTAAAACTCGGAGCTATCTTCGAAGTATTTCTTGCCACGCATGCCGAGGAAACCTTGAGGCACTCGTTTGTCTACCTCCTGGGCTTTGGCCATGGAGATGAGTTGCAGGGTGATCAGCATGAAGCATGTTCTTGGTATACCCATGGTTATAGCTGAAACAATATAATTTACTATAAATTCTTAAAACATTGCTTTTTATAGAAAGGAAAAAACTTTACGAAAACGGTATTTTCTAGTGAAATTTTCTTTTTTTACTGGCTCGACAGACGACAGGCTACACCGTATTTCCAAACACAGTCGTCGTCGCCATTGTAGTTCCATGTTCACAACTAAGGAGTGTAAAGTGCTTCCAGCGACCGTATTTCTACATTGTTATGAGTAGGGCGACTTTAGAGGAAGAGAGAATAGTTATTTGTTGGGCGGACGCAATTCATCGTCGAATTCAACTTAACCTTTCACCTGGTGTGATGGTGGTCAAGCGTGCGCCTGTAAATCAAACAAAAACATGGTATTTAACCAACTGAGCATATACAAGCTGAACCGGAATTGCGATAAGCCGAAGCAAGTCACTTGAATTTCTTTCGGCATTTCTTCTCAATGTAGTCACTTCCGAAACGCTGGTAGATCACCCGTACCCACAGGGGTACCCTTGCATTGCCACCCAACCCATAAACTCGCTGGCTGAGTACCTTCTGTGCTCGCCCCTAAACCTGGTTGAACTGTAAATGCCTTTCCCGGCACTCAGTAGTTAGTCCGAAAAAAAAAATGCGATAAGCCAAAGCAAGTCACTTTGATAATCTTTGCCCTTGTGTGGTGTAGTCACGATCTAGTTCGGGCAATTGCTTTACCGCCACAAATATCTCTGTTGGTCAGTAACTGAGGCTAAAGTTTCAAATCATTTTGTATAAGTATGTCTAATTCTACTTATAAACTGCTAAAGACTAAAATAATGCATAACCCGCGATCAGTGACACCATTTATAACATATTTTTAAAATATTCCAAAGGCTTTACGTCTGTCACGTGCTTTCAAAGGTAAATAAAAATGAATATTGGAGCAAGGTCATGTAAATTGTAGACAGTTACCTTTAGCACAGTAAAATAAATGCAGCTAGTTCAATGTATACAAGCAATAGTGAGATTAAACTGTCAAGTTTTCTGCGTCTGTTTATACTGAACGACATCCTACTTGTAACTTCATCACGCAAGTAATGTAGTGTAGTGACCTGATTACGCAGCTTAAAGTGATCCTGATATAATACTGAAGTTCTTGGGGTCGCATTTATGTTGTAAGAGTAATCGGGATTTCATTTCAAACGTTTATATTATACTAAGCTTGTCCGTATAACTAAAATTTAGCATTTATGCAGAGCTTTCTAGATTCTATGTAGCTTGCATTATACTTTACTCAAAAAAAAATACTTTTTTCAATAAAATATATACAAACTTAAAGTAAAGTCTACAAATCTCAGCTTTAAGTGCCTAAAGCAGACGGAACAAGCTTTTCTCCTTAAACTGTGGTCGCCAGTGTCCCTCAAATGCCGTAGACTACAAAATAATTAAACAACACGCCATCTGATGACAAAAAGTGTTTAATTTTAGCAGTGTGCGACCGAGACGGAGCTTCACGATTGCCAGTACACAAGAGGGAGATAAAAGATCGCCTAATGAGCCACCGTCATCCCTTGTCAAACGTTAAAAGCCATTTGAAATATGTGGCGCAAGTTTTTGAGCAATTAAACTATTTAAGAGGTCTGTAAAAACTTGGGCTCTCATGTGGTAACGGTCGGTAATTTATTTCACGCAAAAAGCAAGAATAATTTTAAACACCCCGTCTTGTCTTAGCTCAAATAGCAATAAATAATAACTTTGTTGTATAAGCCAACGAGTATTTAAAAAGTGTGAAAATGTCTATTGTTGCTGAAACGAGGCTGAAAAAGGCCGGAAAACCGGCCTCAACAAAAAATGTTTTTTTTTTTTCATTTCTGTTTGATACTGTGCTAAAAGTTTTATATTAAAAAAAAAAAATGTATATCTGTGAAATTAAGAGAGATAAACTTTTTAATAACATTTTTTTTATTATAATTGAAGGGCTCACGAGTCAAATTATCTTTTATATTATAATAAAGAATATAACCATAGGTTAAGATCGGAAAATAAACTTAGTTTTGTAAAAAAATAAGTTAATATTTATTTTGTTCTTTTCAGTGCACGTTTAAATGACCTTAATACGTTTCGGTTGAGTACTAAGAAGCCTGACATACCTTTAGTGATAGCAAACAGGAAGTGGAAGTGGGCGGGCCACATTTATCTTAGATTCAATAATAAGCCGGCAAGGAAGTGCTCGAGTGGAGACCACAAAATGTCATGACTCGCATCGGCCTGCCGCGTTTCTGGGTTCGTTTGAATATCCAGTTATGTATTTACTTAGAGAACTTCTATCGTAATCTATACCTGACATATCGATGGCGACTGTTAACAGGTTTTCTTTCCTTGATGGGCGTTGTCGGCCATGGACTACAATATACTTACTATCAGATGCAATGCATACACACATACACAGACACACACACACACGCACACTCAAATCACATTATCGAGTCAGTATAGAAAAAAACACGTGGAGATAAGCAGCCAGTTGAACCAACTTGGTTAAGATGGTTGGGAAAACCTGGTCAATCAAAACTCGCGACCATGAAGATTGAAAAGAACGGAAAACACTTTTACTCAGCATTAGGTGGCTGAATATTGAAGAATGCAAGGCTGGTAGCTAGATTTTGTTCTTACTAGCACGGTCTTGACCTCTAGTTTTACAGCATCAAGATTCAACAAAAATTTAGTTTTAGCCAAGACAAATAAAATAATAGCTACAAAATATTCACAATCTAGTCACGGAGGAAACAATAATTAAAAAGGTACACTTTGTATAATGTACAATAACAATTTCTTTACTTTGTAGGCGAATTTATTTTTTCTGTTTTATATAATAACAATGATATATCACCACGCTATATCACTTTGGGGGCGAGAAGAAATACATAAGTAATTGTTTCCATTTTGCGTTTACATGTCATACCCAACGTGACCACAAACTCAGCTGATCGCCTAGCTCAGGGCACTTCCACATGACATTTCTATTAGATGCCATGCGGGTTTCCTCACGTTTTCCTTCACAGGTGATCATGTGATGTCTAAGTCCGTACATAAACTGAAAAAACTCAGAAGTACTTGCTGGGATTAAAAGTATATTTATTTGTTGTTCTTTGTCGATATGCAAAACAATAGTTGAATGAAATATTAGGTCCTTACATATGAAATTGGCGTTTTGTATGGAAGGAACAAAAAGTCGAATATTTTTTAATATAATATATTTAATTAATCAAAGTATGAACCATTATTTTCTATGCACTTTTGCCATCTCATAGGTAGTTCATTGATCCCTTTACTAAAAAAACCAGTCGGACGGGAATAAATAAAATCTTTGAAGGCGATTTGGACTGCCCCATCGGAGTTGAATTTTTTCCCTTGCAAGAAGTTATCCAAATTTCGAAAAAAATGGTAATCTGTTGGAGCAAGGTCCGGGGAGTACGGAGGATGTCTTAGACTTTCCAATTGAAGCTCTTCTAATTTAGTAGCCGTCTGTTGCGCAGTGTGTGGTCTAGCGTTGTCGTGAAGCAGCAGTGGCGTGGAGCGATTGACCAGCCTAGGTTGTTTAGCCGCTAGCTTTTCCATCATGGTTTGCAATTGCTGACAATAGACATCAGCCGTAATAGTCTGGCCAGATTTGAGAAAACTGTAATGAACAATACCGGCACTAGGCCACCAAACGCTTACAAGTAACTTTTTTGGGGTTAATTTTCGCTTGGGGCAGGATTTGGCTGGCTGGCCAGGATCCAACCATTGCGCTGAGCGCTTCCGATTATCGTAAAGAACCCATTTTTCATCACAGGTAATGATTCGGTTTAAAATACCTTCATTATTGTGCCGGTTTAGTAATGTAACGCAGCAGTCGACGCGCGTTTGCCGGTTTGCTTCAGTCAATTCGTGAGGTACCCACCTTTCAAGCTTTTTAATCTTCCCAATTTGCTTCAAGTGAATTAAAACAGTTTTATCACTAACATCGCAGCCTGCAGCTAACTCGGACGTGGTTTGCGATGGATCCGCTTCCACAATAGCCTTCAACTCTTCATTATCAACTTGAGTCTCAGGCCGTCCACGGGGCTTGTTCTGCAGGTCGAAATTTCCAGAACGAAAACGTTGGAACCAAAAACGAACTGTGTTTTCTTTTGCAACACGACCGCCATACACATCATTCACCCTTCGAGTTGTTTCCGCAGCACTAGTGGCACGGCGGAACTCGTACTCGTAAATAATGCGATATTTTAAGTTATCCATTTTGTAAAATGAGTGACGCAAACAGAAAAAAAACAGAAGAAAAAAACAAATGAATGACGATCATCGAAGCACAAATACATGAGTCTATAGCTGTACAAATTTGAATTTGTAATTCCTTACCAAAGAGGAGAAATTTGTGATTAAAGTGGCCAGTACGAAAAACGCCAATTTCATATGTAAGGACCTAATAGTTGGGAGTCGAAGCTGCTCGCGTCCGTAGGCTTTACCCTAGTTTCCCTACACGTGACTCCTGGGTGGTGCTAAACGAGCGGCAGCGAGGTGGTAGGGCGTCGGTGCCCGTCTGGATCGCGACCACAGTACGTGGGTGTAAAGCCCGTCATAGTGACCAGTTTCGGCTTGTCGCGTTTCGGGATCAGCTTGTGTATATCCAGTACCTCATATACCTAGAGACCTTCAATCGAGGTATATGTGGGCCGACATGACGATGTAGACTATCAATGGATTTTCATCCTTTGATAGTCGCTTTCGTTTTTGGACTACACTGTATTTACCATGAGGTACTCTGTAGTCACTATGTCGAGCCAGTGTAAAAAAGAAAATAGCAGTTTGAATAGTTTATTAAATTCTACCGCTTTCTAAAGAACTTAATTTGAAGTTTAAAGGGCTCATATGCGGAAAGTCGGCTATGGGTATTGAAAAATCTACTTCCATGAATACGACCGCAAAATCCCGAAAATTGTCGACAGACCCCATTAGCTTGTGACTGGTCGCATAGGGTTGCATTAAAGCTACAAACAACAAAATATTGAGAAATATATTGTCGCGCTATGTTGTTTTTGGGATGATCAGAGGTACATTAGTGGTTGTACCTCCTGTGCGTTTATATACCATGCTCAACGTGACCAGAAGCGCAGTTGGTGGTCATTCCCAGACAGTGACGTGCATAGGATATTTGGTCAGGATAGGCAGATTCACATAATGAATTTGAATATTATATAATGATAATAAATATATTACTCTCATAGGGAAGATAGATGGCGTGAAAATAGAATAGATATAAAGGGTACCTTTTTTTTGTTTAAATTAAAGGAATTTATTTCAGACTTATTTATCGTAAGGGCATGCAATGCTTTCATGCATTTATGTAATGAACGATACTGTTCTCAGAGTACTTACATAAGACATTGCTATAAGTTAGCATCTGAGTTTCTTCAGAATGTTTTCCTTCGCCAAAGAGCATGTGGTGATGAAATCATTACTCACTCAGGAAAACCAAGAAATTGGTGCAGCGATTCGAACCTACGACTATATGCACTTCCAGACATGGCTACCACTCAGCCCACATGGTATATGTGTACTAACATAGCGGTGGCAACTGTCAACGGACTTCCAGCCTTTGACGATCGTTGCCATTTTTTGAACTACACTGTATTTACCATCAGATGGAACGTAGTCACTTTATCGAGCTAATATAAAAAAGAAAAAAAGATGATGATCTTATACTTCAGCCACAATGAACACCCCATGTAAATAAACTTAAACACATTATTTAAATATTTAATTAATGTGTTATATAATACCTGGAAATAACAGATTTAATTTCTTCATCAGTTTATAATAATAATACTTAACATGTTCACCTTTTTTTCAAGTAATACAGGAGACAACCCTCCATAAGACAATCAGAGTCACCGTGACGGCGGCGACCCCGCTGTATTAAACTCCTACTGACTAAAAACCCCGGTGGTACCCTACAAATCGCTGCTCGTCGGGCCTAGGGATCCGTATTCCTCCAAACACCCTGGGATTATGTTTACATTGTGTCAAATAGAAAGCATGTTAAATGATGTCACTATAAATTGCGCAGTTACTACATGAGGTTACGGCAAATATTATCTTTAAAAGCTGTTACTGCGTATTCACCATCTCTAGAGACCTTTTTTTTAATGTAATACATTTGTATGTATGGCTGACGACTCAGTTATTGCCACGCGATAGGATTGCGGTTTTTTATGTAGTATGATAGAGAGTTTACACTGTAATTCATGGTAAAATTAAGTAGAAAAACAACAGTAACCACCAAGAAACCAGCGTCGAATCACTGCCGCTGCCCTTATGCCATCATCAACATCTGAGTTTTTCCAGAATAAGTAGAAACCATAGGCCCACAGATGAAGGAAAAGATCATGAGGAAACCCAAATGACATCTAAAAGAAATATCATGTGGAAGCATCGTGAGAACGCTGATCAGCTGCGCTACTGGTCATGTCGGGTACGACATATAAACGCAAGAAGAAGTCCTCTAACTCTTACTTTTGTCGAGTCGTTGAGCTGTGGATATATCTTCTGGCGAGCGTGCTCCCACCCTCCTATATAATTGGGTCCTTTAAATAAAGCTTGAAAATATATTTCTGTAGGTATATGATAACTGCGACTATCGCAGGTTCTTCTTTACTGTTGATAGTGTAATTACTCTCGATCCAGTATAAAAAACAATACGGATGTGAGTTGTATCAACCCTGAATTTCAATATACAATGAAGACAGTTTTGTACAACCAAGGCAACCCTACCGTGACTCCGATATATTGCATTCGGGCTTACGTCTCGCACAGAAAAGCGCTACGACTAACGTGCTACTACGTGCTACGCCGCGTAGCGTTTTGTTTTGAAACACTACAGTGTAGCGACTAACATCACACTATAAAATTCCATATCAAGATTTACTTGGATATCAATCATTTTTTCTATGGTATTATCTTGGTTTTTTAATATTGTTATCAATAATAATTATAATAAACATGTATGTGTAAAAATTGCTAAAACAAAACTCAATATTAAATTTGTATTATTTGATGTCTACGTGAAATAAATAAAAATATAAAATCTTTATTAAAATGAAGATAGAATGTTAGTTTTGCTTTAATAATAATTAAATGGCATCGTTCGTCGTAGCGACCCTGCAAGCCCTTTGAAAGGCCTAGATTCGAACCCTGATAGCGGAAAATATTACTGTGATAAACTTATTATGCATATTTATGATTAATATTAGGTAGAAAGTGTTTTTTAAATTTAAAAAGTATTTCTCAAACTTGGTGTGCCTTTAATTACGATTCGATGTTGTTTTTCGATTACACTGAACTTACTTTCAAGCATGAAAAATAATTTTGCTAAAAAAAATCGTGTCCGAATGAAATAATGTATGGTGCTGTATATTATGTTGCGGAGGACATTCCTAGCTCCGTAGTTACGTGATACGCGTATAAAGGAAACTTTATTCTATAACATGTCGTTCTGTGTTGTCAAAAAGAGAATAGGCTGTAGTAATAACTTTATATAAGCACTGTTTATTTCATTGCCAACGGTCTTTTTTTATCTTTACCTCCCCTTTTTTTGGTAGCCTGGGGGAAATCCCTATGAAACTCGGAAGGGCAGTGATGGCCACCCCCTGGTGTGTCAGACTTGCACCGACTAAAACCCCCGGGGTGTTCCACCTTCCACCTACTGGCATCGAGGGCTCGACTGGGATCTCATCCTCGATATCTTTACCTCCCCTGATTAAGGTCAGCAATCATGATAATTAATATCATTATCGTGAGAATATTTCTTAATTTAAACTTATACTTTCAATTTGCTTTCTTCAACGGTATACACTAAGGCAGGGGTCGGCAACCCGCGGCCCGCGAGCCGCATGCAACCCGTAAGCTACTACAGTGCGACCCTCGCAAGTAAGAGCCGTTGCGCATAACGCTGCATCGCAGGCAATAAATTAAAAACACTCATAGAAATACCTATAAACACTTGCAAAACAAGTACAACCTCAAAAATCGCATTAGCTTTATAAGTCTTAGTTAATTTTGTACCTATTACTTCAAAATGAGGGTAACAATAAATATGGTTAAAAATGCATAAATACGTTTTATTTTAAAAAAATGTGTTTATTAGATGAAATGTGGCCCGAACCAAGATACTCATAATATTTGTGGCCCTTATATAAGAAAAGGTTTTCGACCCATGCACTAAGGCAAGGTAAGGTAAGGCTACTTACTTAGGTTATTCGGACAGTAAACTGGGAATGTCTGCTGCCCGGATGAGAGGGAGGGTGAAAAGTGGAGGATGATTAACACATTTGCTGCCTCCGGTCGCGCTCAAAAGTAAAGCGAATCGGAGTTTTACGCTCCAAGAAATATTTGCGAAGGTGTCATTAATTGGCGCCGTCCCCTACGCCGGGAAGCGGATTCGTTCGACAGTTTTAAAGAGCCGATATCACTAATTTTGGGTGACGAGGCTGGCAGTCAAATTTTATTTAAAAAAATTTACTGGGAACAATTGAAATATTTTACGACATGGCAGAAACATAATCGTACGGCCTCTTTTTTATTTTTTACTCTTACTCTGCAAAGAGGCTACCCAGCACCTGATGGCAAGTACTCCAAGGACGGCAGTGACAATCAAGAGACTAGAAAAGAGGTTACAGTAGAAAAGGATGAAGGATGGAAAGTATATGTCGGTCCTTACCACTAATGATAGACCATAACTATTTACACAACTAAATAGCATATCATAAGCCCTAAAACCGATTTAACTAAAAATGTTAAATCTAGTTTACATCTGTAAGAATGCTACTTAAATTAATTCGAACTCAATTACTGTTAAGGTTTTATGTTAAACTATCGAAGACAATAGAAGAAGAAATACAGTTTAACGCTACATAGCGTTTTATATAAACAAAAACCAGATTTAATTTAGTAGTGCAAACTGTCGTAAAGACTATTCAGCATTGCTTTGTAAGATTTATAATTTATCTTGCCATTTGTCTTTTTGTGAATTTTTAACGGTGGCAATCATTTTTACTTAAGTAACTAACTGCTTCAGTTTCAGAAAAGATTGTTAAATTTAAGACCTTTTTAAACACTACTATAATACATTATACTCATCACTCATGAGTTTTACTGTCGTATTGATATTTTCAACTGCACCCTTACAGATATCAAGGGTCAAGTGAGAACAGCCTACAATTCAGTCACATTAAACTGATATTGGCACTTTGCGTTGTATAGCATATGTTTTCAGCGTTGCCCGTCAATTCATTTAACATGGCATTTCTATTTTTTGTCATTGTTCTTTTTTTATCTGTCTGCTTCAGTTGCATATTTCAGAATACCAGTACAACTTGATTGATTGAAGTGTACCTTTAATGTTATTGTTTTAAATGTGTTATAATAATTGTGTGTTTTCCTGTTAATAAATAAGCTTGTATGCAAATGATGATTCATTAACCACGCTTTTAAATGCTTGTAAATTTAAGCACCGTTTCTGAAACTGGGTAGAAGTTATGTTTTTAATAATCAGCAAATATTGTAATTGAAACAACTGGATGTCTCATATATATAGTTGCTTAAATTAAAGTTGTTTTTAGTTTTTTATTGTATATACATGTATTTGTATACGTATACTACTAAAATATAATTGATATATGTGTGTGTAATATACGTGTACCTACATACATGTATTTAGGTATATGTATATATCAATATCTAATACATTTTAAAATAGTTTAAAGTAGCTTTGTATCTATACTATATTATACCCTCATCACCATATTTCATAGTTTTAACACAACAAATAGCAGATGGGTGGCTTAGTTCGTCACCCAGTGTTTCCTGAGCTGACTTCCTATCATCCTTTGCCTTTCCATCATCACAGGTGTTTGTTTGTTGTTTTTTCTAATCTTCTAAGTTATCCTTTTGCGATGTAAAAGTAAATTATATCTCAATTAAATGCCTTTTCTTTGTTTTTCTTATTAAGATTACAATATTTCTCAAATCTTAACTTTAAAATAAAGTTGATAATTCCTGCGACTGTTTCCCAGCATCATAATAGGGGCTATAAGCAACTAATGAATATGCATTTGTAGGGGAGTGAGCCCCTTCATTGACCTTACTGTCGCTTTTCGTCAGGCGGCATTAGGTCAAGCGAAAGCCTCATTATAAATTAAAAAGAACACATTCCAAAACAGATGGAAGAAATTTCAACATTCACGAAAATAAATGTAATTTATTGAATAATTTATTTATATCTATTTTTTTTGCAAATTCGATGTCGTTTTTACTATAATAAATTGTATTTTCTATTTACCTTAAAATATTGTACTGCGTTAAAGGACACTTATCTAATTTTTTATAGGTCTTTGAGCAGAAAAAATCGATACATTCGATATCCGGCACGTATCATCAAAGAACGCTTTCAAAGCAGGCACCTTTTGTGTCACAAATAACGTTATCATTGAGGAATTGACATCTTAAATCTTCACCTTTTTTTTGAGGTAAGGCTATATTCAGAAGTGTTTCGTGACCACAGTACACAAGTCTAAAGACTGTCGCAGTGACTCGCTTCTACCTGTTGCGTTTCGAGTTCTATTATTGTATATTCAGTTGTAAGCATAGATGGGCAAAATGTAATCAGATAAATAAAAATGATTACGATTACATTTTACGATTTTTACCATTAATATGACTGCGTTTTGCTCATCTATGTTTTAACACTACAGAATCCCAGATTATATACACATTTATGATTTATTAATGTTTTAAATGTATGTAATCCTGATTACAGAGCAACAAAATTAAAATTACGACTACATTTTGTAATCATTAATCAGATTACATTTTGCCCATCTCTGGTTGTAGGTATATGAACCTAGAGACCTTCCGTAGTAGTATATATGGGCTGACTTAGCAACAACTACACTACATTTCATCAGGTAAAATATAGTACCTTTGTCGAGTTGGTATAAAAAAATTAATAATAATCTATCTAAAACAAGATATAGATTTAAAATTACTTGTATGCTGATATAAATTTCAAAATTTGTTAATTAATTAATAAAACATTTTTTCATTGAATAATAATTTTGATTTTTTTTAGTAATAATAATAATATATCATCAACCAATATCCCTATAGGAATATGCAGAGATACATTAGTGGCTGTATCCACTTTGCACTGATATGTCGTGCCCAACGTGACCAGTAACGCAGCTGATCGCCATTCTCACGGCACTAGTACACATGACAATTTTACAAGATACCATTCGCTTATCAACAAGGCCACACAGACTCTTTATTTATGATAATTTTATTAACAATACTGTCATACAAGATGCCAATTATAATAATTAAAAGACAGTTCAGGAGGTAGTAGGGCGAGGTGGTAGAACGTCGGTGCCCGTCTGGATCGCGACCACAGTACATGGGTGTAAAGCCCGTCATAGTGACCAGTTTCGGCTTGTCGCGTTTCGGGATTAGCTTGTGCATATCCAGTAGCTCATATACCTAGAGACCTTCAGTCGTGGTATATGCGGGCCGACATGACGATGGAGACTATCAATGGATTTTCATCCTTTGATAGTCGCTTTCGTTTTTGGACTACACTGTACTTACCATCAGGTACTCTGTAGTCACTATGTCGAGCCAGTGTAAAAAAAAGGAACTGTAGTGACCAGGAAAAAACGTGAATTTATTATCTTGGCTAGAATGACATTTCTAAAATTCAATATCTATATAGGCTTTTTTTTTTGTTAACCCGGTGGAAATCCCTACGGACCGTCAGGGGAAGTGGTGAGGGCCACTCCCCCCGGTGTGTTGGACCTGCCCCGACTAAAACCACCGGGGTGCCAGCACTGCCCTCTCTTCGCTTTCGCCGAGCCTGGGAATCCGGATACTTCCGATGGCTCGGCGCTATCTATATAGGCTACATATCAGTGTTGTCGATTTTTGCAGGATTTCCCCAAATATATGAGGAATTTCTAAATGACTTGGTATTTTTGAGGAGTACGGTGATACGGGGAAATATTGAGATAATATTTTAATCTTTATAATAACGCAGGCTGCTATTAACATAGTTTTGTAAAAATATTATTTATTGAATAATGAAAATACTAAAAATATTATTTATTCGTGAAGTCCATATTTGTAAAAATAATAATTATTTAAATTATGAAAAATAAAATATTCTGCAAAGTGAATTACAATTTTTTTTTTTCAGTTAAGTCAGAGATTGAAAACCTTTTCTTTAATTAATAAATAATGTAATTTTTAAAGTAAAATTGTGTAGAAATGATGGCTTATGTCCCAAAAATTTAGGGAAATTAGATTAATTTCGATTTGTGGATTATAAAGAATTTGTATCAGTAATAGTGCCACTCACGCACTACCTGATTGTTCCATTTGGCCTAATGAAATATCACGGTTCGTATCTCCAGGGTAAAACAACGAGCGTGAGGTGCATCTACTAAAACTTAATGATCAGCCAAGTAGACGTAAATTAAGAAAGATTTTTTCCTTATTTATCTATATATAAAATGTAGTAAGTATGAAGACAGAAGAAGAATTATGAAGACAATATGAAGACACTACATCTGCAGCAGTAGATAAAACTGAAAGAAGCAATTAAATATCCATCTTAAGACATGAGAAGTATAAAAAAATGCGTTGTACAAGATTTTCTACTTCTTAAACGACGTTACAACCATTGTTGAGAATAAAAATGATATTTTGAAGAGAATTCCAAGAATAAATTTAAACTAATTTCCATAACATTTATAGAAACATGAAACGAGAGATGAAAATTGCATTATGGCTGCTAGATTTGAGTGCACTCGTGTCTGGAATGGCTTACATTAAAGTTTAAGATTTGATATAAACAACTAATTTTATTTCTTATTCTTATTACTGTTGTGATCAATTATAATAATAATAATATAATTATTCTAAGTTGTTTTGATGTGTTTTGTTTTTTTTTTTGTAGGTACAAGCCGTGAAAGGATTGGTCAACAAGAATTTTGGTACAGTATACATTTCTGTTTTAATTCTTACTATCCCTACTTATATTACAATTTCAAAAGTTGTATGTTAGTATGCTCAGCAAAGTGACTAAACCTAAAGGGAAGTACAATTTAGTCCAAGAATGACAATGAAAACAGAAATTCCATTGACATTTGCTCTTGTCATGTCGACCCACACATACCACGACTGAAAGTCTTTAGATATATAAAATACTGGAGATATACATGCTGATCCCGAAAGGCGACAGACCCATACGAGTCACTATGACAATTTCGATAAATTTTAGCAAATAAATAGATTAAACCTTGAAGGCCATCATAGGCTACCTTTCGTTGCGAAAATACATTATGAAGGAGTTGAGATTGGGGGTGTAATTTACCACGAGGAAATATATATATATTTTTAAATTAGGTTTCCAATTATGGATTTTTATATTTGATATAATGTAAGGGTATAGTAGGGTAGGGTGGGGAGGAGAGAAGTAGAAGGGTCACTGGAGGGAAAAGCAGGGCGAGAGTGCTAAACAAGTTGGCGTGACCATACTCTTGAACCCGAAAGACGAGTAGAAGAAATCCCTCGGTTTATTTAGTCTGTAAAAAGACTCCGTCATATCGGCGCCGCTGCACACGGCGACCTTGATGACAAATGAGGATTTCCACCAGGTCAAAAAAAAGGAAGAGCGAATGAAGGTATAAGGGGATGGCAGAGTGAGGAGAGATGGAAGTAAAGGAGAATGAAAGCGTAAGAGTGAGAGAGAAGTAAGTTTAACTAAAAGTTAAAATGACGTTAATTGGCTGTTAGATGGTACAATACTCGCCGGGTCAGCTTATATAATGTATGAAATTAAGCTTGAAATAAAATTGAAGGGAATATTTAATTTTAACAACTTGCAATGGGCGAACTATTCTCAAAGAACCATTAAAATGACAGATAGCGTAAGTGTAACACGGAATATACACTGAATTAACGTTATCATTAACTAAACGAGATAATACAAAGTGAACGCTTCAGATAGTACAATATCTATAAAATTATTATCACAGGGATTAAGCATTGAGATGCAGTGGCTATGAGTACCGACACGAGACCCCCCATTTACGGTTTAAGGGGTAAAATTAACTACCTATTTAGTTAAGAATTTGTTATTTATGATTTACAGGCGGAAGCTTGACCTCAATGACACCTGGTGGATGCCAAAGGTGAGTCCGATGATGAACCGCGTCCGCCTTACAAATGCCTATTCACGCTTCACTTAAAGACACCCAGGTCATAAGATCGCGGAAATATGCTTGCATACATACTGACACACTGATATACTGAATATATTGATGAAGATTGGGTTTTCACACCATGTCATGATAAAAAGAAAAAACAGATATCGACTTAATAATGAATCAAAATTGAGGTTATAATTGTTCAAAATGACTCCTTAAATTGGCTCAATTTCCTACGAAAACCAAGCCCACTTATTACATTAATATTAAAAAGAGATTTCTTTTGGTACTGTATTTGTTACCTTTTATTTAAATAAAAATCTTATTTTCTTTTATTACCAATTTTGTCATTTTCTTGAGGTTATAATTTGTTAACTAAAGAATCCGTTGTCATCTTGAATCTTTACAGGGGTCCGTGGAGCCAAAAGTTTGAGAAACCCTGGTCTATGACAATTCACATACATTATCAGTTGCAATAAGTCGTAATTTTGTCACCTATGTCCTCGACAGCGCTAATGGACAGATAATATTATCTCAAATGACGAATCATGTCATTATTAAGTGCTTTTATACAGTCTGAAGGGGATTATGAATCAGGCTTTGAATGACAGTATGATGGGCTGTTCACATAATTACTGTAATCGTGATCCAAGCTCTATGGAATGGATGGTTTAAAAGTGCATATAACACAATCTGACGGATAAGCTTTCATTTATGTATAGTAGGATTCTTAAAAGAATGAGTTACGCAAATTGATACGGAAATTAAACAGAACAGATTTTTTGGGAGTCGAAGCTGCTCGCTTCCGTAGGCTTTACCCTAGTTTCCCTACACGTGACTCCTGGGTGGAAACGAGCAGCAGCGAGGTGGTAGGGCGTCGGTGCCCGTCTGGATCGCGACCACAGTACATGGGTGTAAAGCCCGTCATAGTGACCAGTTTCGGCTTGTCGCGTTTCGGGATCAGCTTGTGTATATCCAGTAGCTCATATACCTAGAGACCTTCAGTCGTGGTATATGTGGGCCGACATGACGATGTAGACTATCAATGGATTTTCATCCTTTGATAGTCGCTTTCGTTTTTGGACTACACTGTACTTACCATCAGGTACTCTGTAGTCACTATGTCGAGCCAGTGTAAAAAAAAGAACAGATCGCGTTGCTTCCGCCCCCACTCTGGCTGCAATTCCAGCACACATTCAGAGAATGTTGTAGCTTTTTAATCCTCAATCGGCATAGCGATCACATGACAACTGATGGGAACCATGTTTGTAAAAAAAACACAAACTAGTATCAACAGTAACGAAAAACCTATCGACGGTCGCATTGATTATGCCGGCCTGCACAATTGTCTGTTCACGCTTCGTTTAACACGTTGAACGCCGGCCCTTTTTCTCAATACTTCCCGTTCAGGCCGTTTTAATCTCTTTATTCTACAAAAAATTCTATTTCGAAATATGTTTTTCTTATCATTTCTAGTGTTATAAATCTGCGTTTTATCACATTTTTTACACGTCGTCGGGGTCACGGTTGCACACTCCCCGGCCCAAACGGAAAGTTCACTGGGGATCACCGGTGACCCCCACGGCGTTCAACGTGTTAAAGAACACAATATCATATCAATATCATATTCTATGGAACGATGGGAACACGCTCGCGGGAAGACCAAAGCCCAACGACTCGGGAGAAGTAAGAGTTAAAGGACTTAGTTTTGGCCGGGATATGAGTTACCGTATAACCGTGACTCCGAATAAAAATAAAACGATTTCTCTGTGATTTCAGAATAAAGTATCCAATGATATACATTTGAATGTAACATAATACATTTATAACCTAGTGCACTTTATATAAAATGAAAACCGCGTGCATAAATAATAAAAAATCTAATTCTTATAATATAAAAATGAATCGCAAAATGTGTTGATAAGCGCGAAACTCGAGAACGGCTGAACTGATTTGGCTGATTTCTTTTTTGTTATGTTTGATGAAGTCTGAGGAAGGTTATTATGGAGAGATTTTTTTTTAAAATTGCCTGAAAATGCAAAGAAATTAAAATAAATGTAATAAAAACTTAATTAAATCAAAAATCTGCTTATTTATTGCCTCTTAGGCGGAACAAAGTTCGCTGGGTCATCTAGTTTAAATATAATAATAAGTTTAATAATTCACTTAACGAGGAAAAGTTAAATAAAAATTGAAAAGTTATGGATAGAGAATTAAAACACACAATTTATATTTATTAAGACGCTTATTAAATAAACCCAGTGTCAGATACTTATTAGTTTAGTCATTTTAGCTACGGGAAAACTGGCGCCCAAAATTGTTTTTCTGAAGGGTTGGCTGAAAAGAATATTAAATAAATAAAGATATGCGATTATTTTGATATCGCATATCCATAAAATCTTTATGGAATGAAGAACATCGAATGAGAAGAGAATACGTCGTAAAGGTAATGTCAACTTGTTAAGAGCTACTTTACGCGAGTCGCCGCGATCTAAGTGGCTTGCAATTACGCAGCCTGACAACACCGCTGTAAACACTGACACGGTGATCCCAGCTCCGGTGTTTTTACCTCAAATTCGGGACTTTATTTTCATTGCGTAGCAGTGGCGTGCATTGGATATTTGTACAAGTTAAGCATTTTTTTTTACATTGGCTGAACAAAGTGTCTACGGTGTACCTGATGGTAAGTACAGTGCAGTCCTAATATGAAAGCGGCAATGAAAGGACGAAAATCCATTAATAGTATCCGTCGTCATGTCGGCCCACATATACCACGACTGAAGGTCTCTAGGTATACAAGTTACTGGATATCCACTAGCTGTTCCCGAAATGCGACAAGCCAAAGTGAGTCACTGTGAAAGTCTTTACACTCGTGTACTGTGGTCACGATGCAGTTCGGGCAATCGCCCTATCACCTTAAAAATATTGCATTTACAAATTTTTAGCGGAATTTTTTGATAGAATTTGGCAACACTACTTTGAAACGAATCCCTTCAAGCACTTTACTCGATGGAAGGTATTACACAGCACAGTTAAATTTATAAAACCCACGTGTACGCTGACGAGTTTGATTTTAAATCCGCACGTATATATATATATTATATACGGCCTTAAATTTCGTATCCGATTGGGGTGATGCGAACCTGGCCAGATTTAACGCGCTGAAGACGCAGGCCTGTCTCTTCTCCGCCAAACGGAGCCCTTTCGTCTTGGCTCCTACTTTCCAGGGTGTTAGCGTACCATTGGCTGATAGCCTCGAGCTTCTAGGCATGGAGCTAACTGCGGACCTTAACTTTGGGCGTTCGATTGAAGCTAAGGCTAAAACAGCTGCTCGGAAACTGGGGGTTCTTTTCAAGGTTAGGCGGCATTTTACGCCGACCCAACTTCTTAACCTGTATCAGGCGCAAGTTCGGTCGTGTGTGGAGTATTGCTGCCACCTTTGGGATGGTTCCGCCAAACACCATCTGGCTGCTTTGGACTCAATTGATCGCCGAGCTCGGCGACTCATTGCCGATGAGGCTCTTACGTCGCGTAAACTACTCAGTTTGGAACACCGGCGTAATGTGGCTTGCCTTTTGGTTTTCTATAGACTATACTCTGGAGTGTGTGCGGCTGAGTTGTATGATTTAGTTCCACCCTCCCCCTTCTACCATAAATTGACGAGACGCCGTGCTGGTTTGCACCCTTTTGTGGTTGACGTTCCTGCTGCTCGCAATAAGCGATTTGCCTCCTCCTTTTTGCTGCGTACCGCGAAGGAGTGGAACTCGCTTTCTGCGTCAGTGTTTCCGGCGTCTTATGACATGGGAATCTTCAAACGTCGAGTGAATCGGTATTTGCTGGGTGAGCGCGCTCCATCGTCGGCCTCATCATTACTTTCCAGCAGGTGAGATTGAGGTCAAGCACAAGCCTGTATGTAATAAAAAAAAAAACGTGAACTTTCTCTTTCATATGCGAGACTTTTTCATTCCAAAAAGTCACACCGTAAAGCAACAGCGCTGTATTTTATGTTCAATACTGAGCAATTTTAAAGTCGTTCATAACCATAGAAAAATACGAGAAGGTTTGTCGAGAGTCACTAAGATAATGCGGGCAAGCTTGACACATGTCTTCTTACTTTTAAAATTGAATATTAGATCATCCAACATGATAAGAGGAAAATAGTCGCTATAGCTTAAAAGGTTTCAAGATGAATTTATGAGCGTCTAGTGGTACTCATGCCTAGAGTCTTATGTCATGGTATGTGGGCCGGCATGACGATGGTGACTGTTAATGAATTCCCATCATATAGTAGTCTTGACCGGTCGAGCGCTACCTCGGCACGCCGAAAAGACGAAGTAAAAAAAAAATAGTGAAGTGCAAATAGAACACACGTTCTTAACACGTTAGCCGGCCATCACGACTCGTTTGTGTTTCTCACGGGGCCCAAATCCTCGCAAACAAGCAACATGCAGAAATATTAACAATGTAACTCGAATATTATCATTATATTCTGATATTATTTAATCTTCGATTTAGCGCAAAAAATATGTTCTTCCTTTCAAATGTGTTTAGAGTGCTTTAAAGAAAAAGCATGCGCATGAGGCATAATGTAATATTTTAGCGTATATAGATTAATAAAAGGTATTATATAATGTGAATATTTTTAGTATTTCAATATTGTATATCCTATATTTACATATAAATGCTTATTCTATCAAGTTCCTTTTAAAAATCTAACCAAAACTTCTATTAACTTCAACAAGAAAAGCGTCACTTACAAAATTAGACAATTATTGATAGAATAATACCATATGTTATAGGTATGACTAGAGGATATCTATCTATTCTTATTTCTATAGTATAAAAATAAATCGTTAAATGTGTATAAGCGCGAAACTCGAGAACGGCTGAACCGATTTGGCTGATTTCTTTTTTGTTGTGTTTGTTGAAGTCTGGGGAAGATTATTACGGAGAGAAAAATTAAAAAAATTGTCAGAAATAGTCTAAAAACAACACATTTTTATATTCTCATACAAAAAATTCGTAATAATATTTAAAAGTCAATTTGAACTTTAACACCATACCATAAATGTTAGTGGACGGGTTCCGGGAAGGCAAAACAATTGAGTGACGTATAAATATTAATGTCAGTATTTGTCAATTTTTATACATATAGCATTAAGGCCAGGTTCCTTCAAACAATTTTCAAAAACAGCCGATAAGCCAATAAGTTTTGGCAGATTGAAATCTGACGGGGAAGCTATTAACATTAAAAAAAACAATGTGACTTTGTTTTAGAGAAATAGGGCAGAACAAGGTCTGCCGGGACAGCTAGTAATATATATAAGGAAGATCTATCTAGGTCAATGTAGTCAAAGCGATCATCCCGGCCTACACATATATATCTTTATATTTCGTTTAAAAATCTCAACTTACTACAGTGATAAAAATAAACGGTTTCTTTAAATAGCGCTAAGTTTACAGTTGGCTGAACGGTGGAGGATCGTTATAGCAATTAAATAAATATTTTCTAACCAGTTGCATCGGCTCTCAACCTGCGTACTCGGTTGTTACCGCCTCGGCGAACCGGCGAAATTCCTTAACTTCGCTAATAAGTTGTTGAATCTATACCGAGACGCAAGGCACGACTTGCTGAGCGAATTTTATATCAGCCATTATGAAATAGAAACGAACTGAATATCTAAATAATTGTTACTTAAACAATTTTTGAGCTGACTGCGATTGCCCGAACTGGGTCATTTATCTAATAGAAATGTCATGTGCAAATGCCCTGGGAACGGAGATCAGTACAAAAAGAATACAACTTATATTATAAGTATAAAAAGTATAAAAAGAAAATTATATAGCATGATGATATATATAGTTTTCGTCTGAAAGTTGGTATTTTCAAATTACTTTATGTTATCACGAAAAGTACCAAATATTGTGCTTTCCCTGTCTAATTTAGAAATAATTTTATCGAAAATATGTGTAATACTAGTAAAATACCATATTTAAACTTAACAAAAACAAACTCTGTAAAGTTTTGCTAGAAAAATAATCTTACAGAAAACCCATAGTTAGAAAGACTTTATTATCATTGCAAACATTCTAAGAGCGAGAAAATATACGTATATGTGAGCTCAACTTTCTACAAATAATATTTATTCTATATCTCAAGGATGCAGCAAACTCCTTGAATATATCTTCATCTATCTCTGCTATTATAATTATTGTTTGTTTGGAATTCTGATTAAAGGCATACTTCGGATTTTAGTGGTACCTAGCTGCTTAGCAATGGCAGTCCGACCGCGATATACCGCTCTGTATGCAATTGTATGGAAAGCCGTCCGATGTACACGACTGCGCAGCGCTATCACAGTTGTGAACTACACACAAAGATGGGAAAATCGTAATCTGATTAATGATGAACGATTACAAAATGTAGTCGTAATTTTAATTTTCTTACTCTGGAATCATGATTAAATCCATTTAAAACATGAAGAAATCATAGATGTGTATACAATCTGGGATTCTATAGTGTTTAAAACATAGATAAGCAAAATGCAGTCATATTAATGGTAAAAAACGTAAAATGTAATCGTAATCATTTTTATTAATCTGATTTGCCCATCTATGCCTACACACATGGGAGTCGAAGCTGCTCGCGTCCGTAGGCTTTACCCTAGTTTCCCTACACGTGACTCCTGGGTAGTGCTAAACGAGCAGCAGCGAGGTGGTAGGGCGCCGGTGCTCGTCTGGATCGCGACCACAGTACATGGGTGTAAAGCCCGTCGTAGTGACCAGTTTCGGCATGTCGCGTTTCGGGATCAGCTTGTGTATATCCAGTAGCTCATATACCTAGAGACCTTCAGTCGCGGTATATGTGGGCCGACATGATGATGTGGACTATCAATGGATTTTCATCCTTTGATAGTCGCTTTTGTTTTTGGACTACATTGCACTTACCATCAGGTACTCTGTAGTCACTATGTCGAGCCAGTGTAAAAAAAAAACACACACACACCGCCTGACAGCATTACATCGGTACATAGGTGCCAGGTAGCTAATTATAACTATTCTATGTTATCGTTTGTATTTTTATAAAATTACTGGATAATGACATTTGTATAAGGCATTGACGTAATAAACATAACAGAACCGTGAAAAGAATAAAATAATATATAAATATATAATATTCATAGAGCTTTTTTACTTTGACTTGTTAAAGTAACTACAATGTAACTGATGGTAAGCAAAGTGTAGTCCAAAACTTCCAGAGAGGAAACCTGAATAGGTTATTCGCTTCCCGGGCAACGGGACGAATTTGGTTTCCCAGGCCTGGGTGGAGTCATTAGATGGACACCCCGGGGGTAGTCAGTAGCCATCTGACTCACCGGGGTCATTAGCGTTCAAATATATAGCTCAATGAGTTAGGCACCAATTACAACCAATGGGTGAAGACTAGTTGTACTTTAAAATTTAATTTATCTGTACTAGATCAATAATTCCAAGTTTTAAGGTATTTCGCTTGTTTTTATATAAATTTTAATGAAGTCCCTCGAGACTGGTTGCAATCTTGCTAAGTAATTACGTCACTAGATGCGGTAACTCTAAATTGCCTTTCCGTGTAAAAAAGTATAAAAATCTCGTGAAGTTTTATAAATATCTATTGTAGAGGTAAATATTTTTCTTTCGGAGATAGACGAACTACTTTCTAAATAATAAATATATTAAATTATTTATCTTGTGATTGTAGTTGCCTAGTAGATAAAGGACCGGTTTCCACACGCAGCGATGTGAATGGTCGAAGTTTCGGTTCCTGGAACGTACCTGTAGATTTTTCAGACTGATGATGTCCTAGCCGGTATCGGCCACGGCGACTGTTTCAACACCGGTTAAGAAATTCAAGGTCCAGTTTTCGGAAACAGTCAATTGCGCAGGAGATATTTAAGTGCATAACTGGACGCGCTGCCAGAAAAGCACTCTCTCGTCCGAGCTCCCTCAGGCCCAATGGAAAGGAGAACCAGTACGATCGGGAGGGAGCGGGATGCTGGTTTGGTCGAGTTTTCCTTCTCTAAACACCTGGTTGAATTGCGGTGTTCAAGAGATACCTTAGTCGCCTTTTACGACACCTCAGCAAGAAGAGGGGGGTGCTATTCTATTCTGCCGGCAGCCACCACGGCTTATTTTCAGACTACATATATATTAAGACACCACATTCTTACAGGTGAAGAGGAATATCGTAAGAAAAACCCGCATGGCATCTAATAGAAACGTCACACGTAAGTGCCTTGAAATTTGTGCTTTGTGCCTGCGCTTCTGGTCACGTTGGGTACGACATACAAGTGCAAAATTGATACAGCCACTAATGTATCGCTACTTGCACCGAAAGGGTTATAGCGTGATGAAATATAATTATTATTTATGCATATAGCTATCAAGTTATACAAATTCGAATAGCTCTTTGAATTATTCTTTAAGGCAGGAATCGCAATCCACCCCAAGGGGGCTCGATTAATGACAACGGTACCTGCATAAATTACTTAGTGTCCTGATCAAAATTGTCAAAGTTTATACAATTTTGGACAGGTTTGGGAATCATTTCTAGGCAAGGCGAATACCGGAACAGCAGGTTAAAATACTGAGATTTTGATTTTATCAGTATTATGAATAAAAGCGCATCATTGAGGCATTTTAATCGTTCTAAAAGCTTTAATGATTTTCCACTACATTGATCGAAAAGTTTTTTATTTTTTTACACTGGCACGACATAGTGACTACAGAGTACCTGATGGTAAGTACAGTGTAGTCCAAAAAAAAAACGAAAGCGACTATCAAAGGATGAAAATCCATTGATAGTCTACACCGTCATGTCGATCCACATATACCGCGACTGAAGGTCTCTAGGTATATGAGCTACTGGATATACACAAGCTGATCCGGAAACGCGATAAGCCGAAACTGGTCACTATGACGGGCTATGCACTCATATACTGTGATATAATACCTAGTTAGATATTATTAAGATTAATCCCAATATTATATCACAATAATAAGATAAAAACAGTCTAATATTTTATCGTGTATACATATAAGTTTAAATGGTTAGTGATTTAAATGATATTAATGCGCAAAAACACACAGATAAACATTCTACTAATGATAAGAATTATATAAAAATCAATCTACGTTATTACTGAACCTCTGCTTGCGAATATAAAATTTTGAGTTGACCATCTTTCGTATTTTAGCTGTGGTTAGGTCACATCGTTTATGAAACATGACGCCTTGTTGCATGGGATTTGTTACCGGAATATATTTGATAGTAGCAACTGTTAAATTAAATTTAATAATATTTATAAAGCCTATCACTTTAGTTTCACTTCAAGCTATTACTTTCATTATTGTCTTACGTAAGCGATAAACGCTGCAATACGATGCGACCCGACACTTTATGAAAATATTAAAAATTGTTTTTTTTTACGCTGGCTAGTCAAAGTGACCACTTTGCATCTGATGGAAAGAACCGTCAAGGAACGAATGTCCGTTGACAGTCGCCACCGTTATGTCGGCCTAAATATACCTCGACGATAGGCCTATGAACAACTGGATATACACAAACTGATTTCAAAACGCGGCATGTCAAAGCAAGTCGCTATGACAGTTTATACAATTAGGTACTGCGGTCACGACCCAGTTCAGGCAATCACCCTACCCCCTTTAAATAGTTGGAGGTGGCCTACGCGTTCGTGTAGAATTGTTTGCGACTTCTCTACATTTTTTTTAAATATTTGTAAACAATTACATACTTTATCTAGAATCCACGTTTAATTTGCCCTAAATATATTATTTTTTTTTTTTTTATTCTGACTCGACTCAGTGACTGCACCACACCTGATGGTAAGCATGGTGCAGCCAAAAAAACGCTAACAACTATCGATAGGCAAGAAAAACCCAACGGTAGTCGCAGCGATCATGCCGGCCTGCACAAATATCTCTTCACGTTACGCTTAAAGGATCCCATATCATAGGATGGTGGGAACACGCTCGCTGGAAGACCATTCTACATCCCAACGACACGGCAAAAGAAGGAGTTAGAGAACTTCTAACAACATAACAACATAACATAACAATAACATTCATTTTATTTCTCCTTTGTTTCCTATGTTTTTACAATGCCAAGTATTTATAACAATCAAAATAATATATCGTCACTCCATATCTTTTAGAGAGTGAGCAGAGATACATTAGTAGCGATATCCATTTTGCACTTATATGTCAAGCCCAGTGTGACCAGTAGCGTAGTTGATCGCACCGTCCTCAGGGCGCTTACACTTGATGTTTCTATTAGAAGTCAAACGGGTTTCCTCACGATAGTTTTCTTTACCTGTGAGCATATGGCTCCCAATTTCATACCTAATCTGAAAAACCCACAAGTAGGTGTCGGGTCCAAACCTACGAACATTCGCGTTGCCACGCATTGACACGGGTCCCTTTTACTAGGCCACTACAGACACTAAAATTTTATTTGAATTTTTAAATAAATGAATGAATTAAACAAAAGAAATGAATTGAAATAATATTGGTCTATAAAGAGTTACTTCATGTGGAGAATTGTGTCGCAATAGCATCGGGTCGCATCGCTTCGCTTCGCGCTTGTCTCTCACACAGGACATAAAAAGCGGGCTTTACATATTAAAAACTTACGTGAAGTGCCAAAAAGTCCACTTGATGTAGGTCCTGGCGTTGTTATTCAAATATCATGAGATAGATTGATTATTATATTGAAATATACCGTCTTATACATTATAATATTGTATGAAAAGAGCATTACTCTTGACAATTATTTTGAAAAGGTTAGTTTCCTTTTATATAGTGCACTTTAATATCTAGAGTTTTGTCTAGCCCATAATTAAGATCAATATTGTTAACCATATGTAGATAATAGAATGTGAAATCTACTATTAGTCATATTTAAAGAATTAACCGTGGGGTTTACCAGCAGAATAGAATAGTGCCTCCCTCTTCATCATACTGAGGTGTTGTAAGAGCGTGAGAGCTGACTAAGATACACAGTATCTCGAATTGAAAGAAGAGATGCCACGAATATTCGGCAACTATTCGGTATTCGGCCTATTCGGCCACTTTTTTTGCTATTCGGTATTCGGCCGAATAATACGTACTATTCGGCCGAATACCGAATACCAAATCATGTAAAAAAGACACGTTATATTACTCAAAGTTATGTATTTATTTCCAAATTACAACACTTTAGTAATTAAAATTGATCAGTGGTAAGTTGTGATTGATAAAAACAAGATTTTCAGCATTTTTTGATAGCAAAAGATTACGCTTTTCATCGTAAATGTTACCAGGCTCAGAAAATAACCTCTCACACAACACTCTCTCTCTCGCTCGCACACATACTAATAAACTTATACCGTGAATATCTATATAAAAACACAAAACACCCTTGAATAACCCGAACGGAAGTGCGAGTCTCACCAGAGACAAGATTTACTTAATTGGTGAGACTTATCACCCTGTGTATATGCATAAGTTTTGTGTTGAAATAAAGATTATTATTATTACTAAACACATTACTTTCAGGAATATTCGGAGGCCGAATATTCGGCGCTTCGGGCGACAGCGTTGCCGAATATTCTGTATTCGGCCAATTCACTATTCGTGCCATCACTAATTAAAAGTAGATTGCTAGCATCTAAGCTGCTGCATGCACCTTCTCTGCATATAGTGCACACCCGTCAAAACCCATAAAGAATTTTACTCGGGCCGGGATAAGTTATTTGCTTATGCCGTTGCAAAAATGCACCCTCGTAGGCGGGATAATTTTATAAAAACGATTTGCTATAATTTGAGACAGTTAAAGTACCTCCCGGCTGGCAGCGGCAGTCAGGCATTTCACAGTCACTCACTCTGTATGTATGTGAGTTCGTATGATGTGGAGGGTGGTGTTTGAGGAGTTGCGATGCGTATAGCGAGTTGGAATAATTATTAGATGTGATTATAACGAAAAAGAATGCAATGCGATGTTTGTGTTTAAAAAACGAGAACGGTTAAGTAGAATTGAATGTTCGCCAGATGGCGTTAGGGATTAGGTGCGTTTACATTTTATTATTTTTAATATTCTGGGGTTGCGCCTGTTGGCGTTACTAAATTTTAAGATTTATTTAATTAACAATGATAATATATCGTCAAGCTATATACCTTTCGTGAAGAGCAAAAGTACGTTAGTATCTGTATCAACTTTGCGCTTATATATCGTGCCCAACGTGACCAAAAGCGCAGCTGATCACCGTTTTCGAAGTATTAACACATATGACGTTTCTGTTAGATGCGAAAGTTCTTTCCAAATTAGATAGGGAAAGTACAATGTTTGGCATTTTTCGTGATAAAATATCATTTTCCGGAAGCGTCAAAGATCTTTCTAAGAAAACTTATATATATATTGTCACATCATACCCTTTTCGGGTGAGCAGAGATAGACTAGTGGTTGTATCCATTTTGCACTGATCACCGTTCTTTTTTTTTATTATTATTTTTTTTTTACACTGGCTCGACATAGTGACTACAGAGTGCCTGATGGTAAGTACAGTGTAGTCCAAAAACGAAAGCGACTATCGAAGGATGAAAATCCATTGATAGTCTCAATCGTCATGTCGGCCCACATATACCACGACTGCAGGTCTCTAGGTATATGAGCTACTGGATATACACAAGCTGATCCCGAAACGCGACAAGCCGAAACTAGTCACTATGACGGGCTTTACACCAATGTACTGTGGTCGCGATCCAGACGGGCACCGACGCCCTACCACCTCGCTGCTGCTCGTTTAGCACCACCCAGGAGTTACGTGTAGGGAAACTAGGGTAAAGCCTACGGACGCGAGCAGCTTCGACTCCCGTTCTCATGGAACTTACATATGACGTTTCTATTAAATGCCATCCGGGCTTCCTCACAGTGTTTTCCTTCATCGGTTAACATGTGGTGAAGGAAATCCGCACTAAAACTGGAAAATCCCAGAATAAATATGATTAAATATTTTATCATTTGTTACATTTGAATTGGTTAAATATTGAATTTTCCCGTTTGTATCATGCAACTGAATATGGTGACGTACGATTATTTTGAACGCAGGCAATCGGATTTGGTACTGACATTGAAAAATTACGTACGCTGTCATTTGAATGAATTCACAAATTGAATGTGCCTATCTGCCGCTGAAATATGAAAGCGTGATGATAAAAATCTGTAAAATAAATGAGAATGTGTCGGCCAGTGAAATATACACGTGTTTCTGCTCAAAATATTCAGCAATTGTGCTGCCCGTACCCGTAATCAACATTTTTACAAATATTTAAAGTGGAAGAGCATCAAGAGACAAGATCCCAGCTACAGTGCATAGTCCGTCATAGTGATACGCTTCGAATCACATGAGGTGATCAAGTACTTTACGTCCAGAAATCTTTGTTTTTTTACACTGACTCGACATAGTGACTACAGAGTACCTGATGGTAAGTACAGTGTAGTCCAAAAACGAAAGCGACTATCAAAGGATGAAAATCCATTGATAGTCTGCATCGTCATGTCGGCCCACATATACCACGACTGAAGGACTCTAGGTATATGAGCTACTGGCTTCAAGCTGATCCCGAAACGCGACAAGCCGAAACTGGTCACTATGACGGGCTTTACACCCATGTACTGTGGTCGCGATCCAGAAGGGCACCGGCGCCCTACCACCTCGCTGCTGCTCGTTTAACACCACCCAGGAGTCACGTGTAGGGAAACTAGGGTAAAGACTACGGACGCGAGCAGCTTCAACTCCCACATATAATGATGATAAAATCCTAATCGATTTCGGCCTTGACAACGTTTACTAATCACATAAACTAATCGCGGGCTGCATCCCTATTCGGTAAAAGTGAGCTTCCCTCTTAATTTAATGGGACGGTTAACTTTTTTTTTTTTACTTGTGATTAATCTTCATTTGACCATCTCAGCCGCACAGGGGGGTTGCGCGACCGAGGTGTGTCGGACTTGTACCGACTAAAAACCCCAAGGTGACTGACTACTTCTGCGCATTGGCGGAGACTGTGGGTCCTGTAATCAATTCGCCACAGCCCCGTCGCGCCGCGCCCGATGGGCACAAACTCGGGGGAAGATGATACCCTTCCCGATACTGCTCGTTCTATTTAGGCAGAGCACGTCACAATGCCCTGCCAACTTCTCGAGGGCCGCTAAACCAGTTGCTCAGGGCCCCCACCCTGACCAGCCACGACCCCAAAGACATCAGCCAACTGGTCGTGGATCGACCGCTCGGCTGGGACTGATGTGCCAGGGCGGTTGCCGGCACCCTGGTGTCTCCTTCGAGCGGCCTTCTGCCGCTCTCGCTCTACGGCCTCCTTCTGGGACATGACATCTTCACAGAAGGAGACCACAGCCCTGCAGTTGTAATGGGACGGTTAACTAACACAACCAGAGAGAGGCAGGTTGCAATATCTGGGTACTGATAACTGACCCCTGTAAGCGACGTAGGCCTCTCATAATGACTTGTTGCCTTGCCAGAATTGTCGATAGGCTAGACTGCCATTAGCACATAGTACATACGTTAGCACATTATATACAATACATTACTCAATGTATCCTCTGAATAATGATGTAAAAAATGGACTAAAATAGGAATTTATTTTTACATTGCCAAAGTTAACTCAAAAGTCTCATAAGATACTGTTATTATGTATAAACTATTCAAGCTTAAAGGTTACGATATTTGTTTTTCTCGTAAACATTTCCCTTCCGTTGCGATAAATGGTATTAACATTTTTGCAAAAGTTGTACAGTACAAAACTAACTACAAATTGTACTGTGTACATTTTTTATAAAATTAATGCATAGAATAGAGAAATGCAGGTAAGAAAAACATAGGAGTGACAACGTAGATTATGCCCTGCCTCGAAAAACTTCAAAACTTTGGGCTGGATGTTGTGTAATCACGTTCCTTAAACACAATATATTTTTTTCTTATGCTCATTAAACCCACATCTCTAATGTTAGTAGTAGTAAGTTTATTTTTATAACATAACATTTGAATTATTTATAACTTCGAACTTTTATAACATTTAGGTTCGAATTCCAACATGTATCTCTGGATTTTTCCAGATAAAGTAAGAATTTAGTCGCCCCATGCTCTCCGGTGAAAGAAAACATCAAATTGAAACCCGCGTGGCATTTAATTGGAATGTCATGTGTAAGTGCTCTGAAAACGGCGATCAACTGCGGTATTGGTCACGATGTGCACGACATATAAACGCAAAATTTATATAGCCACTTATATCTCTACTCACCCTGTAAGGGATATAGCGTGAGAATTTTTTTATTATATTAGAACTTACGCTTTAATTCTGATATATCAAGCTTTTACTATCTAAGACATAAGTGAATCGCTCCAATTGTGTAGAGATGTTGCCTCATTAAGTGTTTTCTACCGCCTGTATTATGGCGAGTGTTCTGAAGAGTTGTTTAACCTTGTTCCACCCTCTCCCTTCCTGAATAGAACCACGCGCGCGGGTTTGCGGTGTCACAGCTATACGGTATCTCACATCCCGGCTAGGACTAAGAGGTTCTCTAACTCCTTCTTTTGCCGTGTCGTTGGGCTGTGGAATGGTCTTCCGGCGAGCGTGTTCCCACCATCCTATGATATGGGATCCTTTAAGCGTAACGTGAAGAGATATTTGCGCGGGCCGGCATGATCGCTGCGACTACCGATGGGTTTTTTCTTGCCTTTCGATAGTCGTTGGCGTTTTTTTGGACTGCACCATGCTTACCATCAGGTTTGGTGCAGTCACTGTGCCGTGTCAATATAAAAAAAAAAGTGAAATCAATTGAAGACCATAAGTTGTCACAACTCTTCAAGATAAAGGTTTCTAAACCCTGGCTTTTATCCCTAAACCGAATTTCAGTAACAAGATCTTTTTAAATATCTTTGTAAACGTTTTTTTATTGAAATACGAACAAGTATGTCAAAAGGTTAAAACAGCCCGAGGTGAAGCCCCTTTTCTCGTCTTTACTAACATATCAGACTTTGCAAAGTCTCCGCTTTAAATTCTTAATATTTTTCTATTGTTCGTGTAAAATACGAGATTGCATTGTACTCTATTCAAACTGCACAAGATGTAAGTAAAATAACGATATTCGTTTTTTGTTATACAAAACAGCACAGGGTTCAGGGTTACTTTATAAACGAGGGTGTTATTTCCGGAGGCAATAATTTGTACCTCCTTGTAACGAATAAAAATGTGCATAACGATGTTCTAACAAATCACAAAGAAAAATCGATGAATAAAATAAGTAAAATATAAAAAGAGCCAGAGCCACGTGCCGGATTCGAATTTATGGTCACTTGCGTTTCCGTGCATGGATACAGGTTCCTTATCCGCTAGGCCATCACAGCTTAGTTAGATGTAATCTATATTTTTACCTTTTTTGAACATCTTGCATAGAACAATCAGGGCAGCTGTGAGGGCATCGACCCCAGTGTGTCAGATTTAATCCCAGAATGTCCTTCTAATCGCTCCTCTGGAGCCTGGGAAACCAGATTGACCTAGACGCCAGGAGTAGCAAAAAGCTTTGTCGAGGCTACATTTCTGGAAGGGGTGGATGTAAAGAGCCCACTCCTCCAAAACTTCTCTCTCAGGTGTCGTGCCGAACACTGTGCATCACCTCTCATCCAGACAGCATCATCCTTCAAGTCTACTGCCCGGCTATATTTATACCTGCTTCAGAAAATAGTACCGCATTTATCAATCAATCAATATACATTGATTTTTTGACTAACTTTGAGTGAATATTTTTGTTGAAATAATAATTTAATTTTTAATTGATTTATTTAATTAATAGGATATTGGATATTTTGATTGCAAAAATATAATAAATAATTATTATTTTTGTCACGCTCATTATCAACTTATAACCTATTGCATAATACATTTACAAAGGAATCCCATATTGAAAAGAATAATTTAGAAATGTAGTAGTAAAACACTATTTAAAAAACGTCAATTTCTATATTTAACTTGATACTTTCCGAAGTGGGTCGATCAAACCAACATCAATCTTCTAAATTGGAGGATTTCTTATACAAAGTTTAATAATTTTTAGACGATCATTTTAAAGACACGGAATTATGGTTGTGTTAGTTTAGAAATTCAATTTTATATAATTTTAATATAAAACAAAATTATGGACCCCAATAAACTAATTTTTATAGTAAAATGAATTAAAATATTATTATTATTTGAATAAAGATAATAACAGTAGTTTTTTTTTATCCCGGGGGAAAATCCTGTATAGGACCATCAGGGACGCTGTGAGGGCATCGACCCCGGTGTGTCATACTCCTACTGACCAAAAACCCCCGGGGTGTCACTCTGATTACTCCACCTGGGCCTGGGAAGCCAAATTCGTCCAGACGCCCAGGGAACAAAACGCCTTGTTGAGGCTACTTCTCTGGGGGCGGGGTGGGAGTAAAAATCCACCCCTCCAGAACCTCTTTCTCAAGCGGCACGCCGGACACCATGCACCGCCTCCCTCTCATCCGGGCAGCAGACTCCCTCAAGTCTACTGCCCGGCTATTGTCACCGGGGGATGTAGTGCTCGCTCTGGGCGAACGCGTCTGGCGATGGTGCCTTGGCTGCCGAATGGCCAGAGAAGATGTTCGCTCTCTGACCCTTTCGGCGGCCTCCTTCTGCTTCATTTCAACCTCGCAGAAGGATAATGATAATAGTATATCATCACACTTTATCTTTTAAATATAACACTTTAAATTGATATTACATGCTTCATACTACACTTACTGCTACTACCTTGAGGGGCAAGGAGAGATATAATAATACATATATTCACTTGTGCTTATATATCAGTTCGATATTGTTCATATCTAAGTTCGAACTTAATATAAAAAAAAGAGCTACGTGCCAGAACCAAAACCTACAGCTATTTTCCTTATAAATTATGGATCTTTACGAACTATTGTATTGCAGTTATTTGAAAACCAAATTTAGAATTGATTATTACGTACAATATTTACAAAAGAATATATTTATACTAGCTGCGGCCGCAACATCTTTCCCGTGGGAATAGTACTTTCGTTATGATAATAAAGATTGTATTTCATGCTAAAAACTTTGTATAAATGGTTATATAAATACCATCGATTGTTTTTCTTATATAAATTAATACAACAACAATAAATATATTTGAAACTCAATCAGTGCTTATAACTTACAATACTTGAAAATAGATATCGTTACTACTTTCGTTCAATCTTTTGAAAATAAAAGTTGAGGATCCTTTTTCAGTATAAAAAGTAGCCTAAAATGTTATCCAGTATTTATAAGATTAAATGAATTTCTAGAAGTACGCTACAATCTAACATAAATGCTAGAATATAGGAGATGACAAGAGAATCTGTTTTTTTTTTTTGGGACTTGGGATCAGGATGACCATGTCAGTCCCATAATCACACTATACTATTTAAATGCTAATTCATTTATTTATATGTGAGTCTACAGAGCATCTCAGCTGCGCAAGGTGTTTGCTCAGCTAAGACGCTGTGAAATAGACCCACATCAGACCTGTTCAAACCAAATTGTTTATACATGATTTTTCTCATAGAAAGGCTCCGAACACATTCCACCAAGAAATAGTGTATGTCTTCTGGGAATATATGCATTTGATATGAACTGCTGTTCTGATATAAATATACAGCAGGTTCAAACGCGGGACAGGAATTATCTACGAAATGCTAAACCAAGCGACCTAAGCGAAACTAAATTGAAGTTAAGTGATTAGTGCGACATTGTGTATTGTTTAGTGAAGTAATTGACGTTTTTATTTCTATATGACTAATCAAGCTTAGTAATCTCACCTTGTCCCAACAAACACACACACACACACGCACGCACACACATCTAGTTCTTATTGTTGCGAGTTTACTGTCATAACACGTTGTTGTGTGTTTAATGTCATTTTCCTTTTCTTTGTTAGTTTTTAAATATTATCATTGTGTAATTGTCACAGCTTGTTAACTTTACCGTATGTAAAGTGTTTGTATGTGCTGTACATTGATAGTGAATAAATAAAATAATACCGGTGTGGTTTTATTGAAGACCCCGAACTTGCAACAACATTTATCAATATAGCTAAATTGGAGTTATTTTTATACGAAGTCGCCTACCAATAAAAGGCAAAGGTAAGCGATAATCTCGGCATTCGGGCGGTGTTAACGCGCAGTGGCAATATTTCGGTCCCTAGGGACGTGGAGAATGCTGTGATCCGGGATTTATTATCGGGAGTGAACGGATTTCTTACGAGAATCCAACGGCGAGCGGTCAGTGAAGAGATTAAATGAAATTATTACTAGGGTTTTTCGTAGAATACTAAGGTTTATTTACTTTTTGTCCTTGCAAGGTAACATCAATAACACAGAAACACGTGAGAAACATTGCAAAAATCTCAAGGTATATCAAGGTTCTAGGGCGTCTGCGCCTGTCTGGTTTATGTCCACATGATATTAACGCGAATTCGTAATAGTTACCAGCTTTGGTTCGTCACGTTTCGAGACCAGCTTGTATTCGTTCAGTTTTTAACCGTTCTCAAAAAAGGGAGGCTCTGTTATTCGACTGTGTGTATTTTATATGTATATTCAACCATAGCTAGGCATACCAATTTTGGTATCCTATACATTTTCCACGCACACCTGCGGTCAAAAATAAAACAGGGATTAATTCACCAGTAAGCAGATCTTCCATCTAGCTTAGCGATCTAATATCGTCCTTCAATATTTTTGGAGATTCCTTACCGAAATTCAAAAGAAAGGCATTGGAAGCACTAAGGGACATGTTAATGTAAATTGTGTGTGTTAATATTTGTGTTTTTATTTTGATTCTACTGTGGTCTTATTGTTATTCTTGTAGTTTTAGTTATGGTCTGCGCAGATCCTGTTCCTTCCTTCTATTTATCATTAATCTGTAAACTATATGGTTTTTGATGTAAATTTTCTTTTTTTTTTCTATGATTATTATTAGTTTTTGTTTACTTTCCGTACATTTAAATGTCTGTAGTCAAAAGTTAGCAATTTTATTATATATTTTTATTAGTGTCCGACCGAAAGTTCGGTTTCGGTTTCGGTTTCGGCCGAGTTTCGGCCAAAAATCAAGTTTCGGCGGCAGTTTCGGTTTCGGCCAAAATTGGCCGAAACTTTTGCCGAAACCGAAACTGATTTCGGTAGTTGTCATACATGCTTGCCTAGCTTCGTTTCTCGCGGCAACGCTTTGACGGACGCTGGTGGCCCTGTTCGGGATTCGTGCACCGTTCGCATTGTTTTTTTTTCGAATTTACACGTGTTTGTTTACCGGGAAAGGTCTTCACAACTTAACCGGGCGGTTGGGCGAACACTGAGGGTGCTCAGCCGGCAATTTATGGGTTGGGTGGCAATGCAAGGGCACCCCTGTGGGTACGAACTTCGACTTGGACCGCCAGCCAGAAATACGAAACCTAACGGTTATCTACTAGCGTTTCGGAAGCGACTACCTTGAGAAGAAACGCCGAAAGAAACTCAAGGCTGCGTCGGAGTGTAACTGCGTCGTTTAGACGACAGTTGACGGATCTAATTCGCATTGCTCTATAGCAACACAACTTAGTCAGTGCGTTATCACCCGACGTAAACATTCTTTAGAGGTTATGCTTTGATGGTACTGATTACATGTAAGTTTTTGTTTCATTTTTTTACTTGACCACGTTGACTTTTATACTTGACCACGTGAGTTTCGGTTTCGGTTTCGGTTTCGGCCGAAACTGAAGCCACGGCCGAAATTTCGGTTTCGGTTTCGGTTTCGGCCGGAAAACCAGTTTCGGTCGGACTCTAATTTTTATATAATGCATCGGCCACTGGATAATATAAAAATAGCTCCGAGATTTATGGACCAATCTGTATAATTATTTTTTTAGTCTTATTTTATTTTGGATAACAGGGTTGCCAGTGGCCCGATACAAAACTCCACTCAAACAACACATACACAATTACAATCAACAATGTACAGTTTCTATTAAGGCATCCACAACATAGATTAGAGTGACCTGTTTATAATGTGTTAATGTTAATGAAAGTCAAGATTATTAATCTGTGCATCTCTCAATAGCCCGTAGACCTTTCTCTGTAATCTCAGCATGGAGTCCGCGAACAAATCGACCGAACTTCAAGAAGATTGTTGGCCCGAGATAATCTACATAAAGTACTGTTGATGCCAAGGTTTGTTCATTTAAAAGGTGGGTGAAGAAGGAATAATGCTCGTCGAGAATATTTACTGGGGGCTCTAAATGAAAATTGGGACAGGCAATTTTATTATTTAAAATGTTATATAAAAAGTTAATATTTCATTATGTTATATTTTATTAATATGGTGCAGTTCTGATCCGGAGGAGGACCTACATACGTGGCTTTCCTCCCTAAAAACCGGATATGTCGCATTAAGCGGCGCACTTGAGGGAATGCGCCGTCCAATGATCCAGGCGAGAGCAGTGTGCGATGTTTTCCCGCACACTGCTCCAAGATAAGTAGCCGAACGAGGAGTGGGTGGCCATTTACACCACCCCTCCCCTGCTTTTTGCAATAAGGAGAGGCCAAATGTCGCCGGGTGCTGAGGAAGTGGCCAATGCTGTATCCTTGGCCCCGGCAGACGACTAGGAGGAACACCCCGGGGGTTTTAGTCGGTGCAAGTCCGACACACCGGGGGGCGACCCTCACCGGACCCTGAGGTCCATTTCCCCCGGGTTACAAAAAAAATGGTGCAGTTCTGATGAAGATCTTCAGAGATATAAATCTTAGTGCTTGAACGGATAATAGCAAAATGTATAGATTTCCCTTTATATCGTGAGTACACCGATATTGTTAAATATTTTTCTTACAATACACTGCTAAGTTACGCAAAATATGGTTACGACACTGATTTCAAAAAGGACGAAGTTATATTAATGTAAATCTACTTTTATGTCTTTCTTAATAATTTACACGCGGACGTTTAATTTAATCACATCTGATGGAAGATGAAGATGAGAACGACGATGAACAGCGTCCGTTCTACAAATGCGTATTCAATTTTCTTCTAAAGGCTCCATAGATATAGAACGTGGAATCCCAGTCTTTAGCTGTTCACATGATGAATGTAGAAGCGAATCTCTTCGTGCGGATATAAGGAGCGTCCGCCACATACGAATGGTCTCCGATACGGAGGCTAGTGCTTTTATAGTGATATGGTGCTGGTGGAATTAGAGAATGTAACCCTTTTTTTTTGTTCACCCGGTGGAAATCCCTACGGACCGCCAGGGGAGCGGTGAGGGCCGCTCCCCCGGTGTGTCGGACCTGCCCCGACTAAAACCACCGGGGTGTTCCTTCTCCCGTCTGCCGGATGCCAAGGGCAAAGCCGAGCCATCTTCCTTGGAATCCGGCGAGAGAATGTAGCCCCTGAGAACACTGAACGTTGAATTAGGTTTAATTTACAGAAGGTTTAGGATTTTTATTTACTTCTTAAAGTCGGTTAAGTTTTTTTTTTTATACTTAGAGGCTGGTATTTGTAAATTATTATCAAAATTGATAAATATTGAATATGTTTATAAACAGAATTTAATATAGACGTGCACCGTGAGGTACTGGACACGCGATTGACAGGACGATAGCCCCCCTTGCTTTACCGTGTTGATTTATGTATCCGTAATGATCCAACACCATCCCCCTGACCTTCGATTAGTAAATAAAATATTACCAGTCAGTAATCAAAATCAAGTTAGGTAAATAATCAATTCTGAAACGATTTTATGAGAATTATGTGAGTGTTAGAAGCTATTTTTCATTGCATTTTCAAACTGCCAAAGGATAGAATAAAAGTTTCCGAAAAAAAAAGTATTTGGACTATTTTTGCTAATAGACCTGACATTGTGGTGTGATCGGTTGGTGTGCCGGGCAATACTCGTTGATATCACCGTACCACATGATAAGAATCTCGTGGAAGTGGTAAAAGAAAAATCTTTAAAAGATTTAGACCTCGCACACATTACCAGCACGTGGGTTGTGGATCCTGCGATTATTGTCCCAACAGTCGTATTGACTAATGGGCTGATCACAAAGAACCTCGATTACCATCTTAAGAGACTCTCGCTTGGTTATTAGATCAAGGATTAGATACAGGAGGCAGTATTACTCGATACGGCGCGCATTGTTAGGAGGTTCCTCACTCTGAGCTCCTAAATACCGGTGGCTTGTGCCTTAGGCCACGCCTCCCTAGGAAAACGTGTGTCTTTTTTTTATATGTATTGTGAATAAAATAAATACGAATATTTTTATTAACAATATAAAAACGTTTACATTTTGGACTTTAATATTCATGTATATTATAAACAGATAAAAAAATCATAAAAATACCAAGATAGCCATGGATTTATATGGGCTATTGAACGTATTATGTTGTATTAATGCTATATTATGATTTTATAATATTTTATCTTAAAATAAAAATGTATTAAGAGACCATTTATAGAAGAATAGAATCGAATAAACGCTTAAATAGTAAAATAAAAATAGAGAACACCTGAGTGTAGCTGAAAGGAAACTAATCCCACCGGCGAGCGACCCCATGTTGACAAAGATCTCGAAACGGCAATGTTTTCAACTCCCGAACTGTGTGAGCTTTAACCGTGCCAATACTTTGTCAACTCTATCTTTAAATTATTATTTCTATGTGCATATGTTGAAACTCTGTTCAAAAATCAATACTTATTCGCAACGATTAAAGTCGAAATTCCTAATCGACATGAAAGAAGAAAAATGTCGAAATTCAAACAATAACTGCCTAGGTAAGCAAAACTTGTCTGTCTATTGTACTTTTGTTTTAATGTGTTTGAGTTTACTATGCTTTGGAATTGCTGTTGTTAATTGCGTTCCTTTGTCAACGATTTCTAAAGCTTAAGACCTTTTTAGCAAGAGCTCAGTAGTCAATCTGTCATGGTGACCAATTGTTATGTATAAACACTTATTATGAGTTTGCCGCCAATGCACCTGCGTGTACACTTGCAGACTGAGACCGAAGCCTGTGAAAATAAAAACCGCTAGATAGTACGTTTCGCGCTAGTATTGAGTCCACACTGAACTTAACAAATTCTATCGAATGCGACGAATTCTCAAACGATATAATCACCCCCAATACTGTATGAATAAAATATCCGTGTAACGGGACCAAATATTATGATTGTAGTTCGCGCATATCTGTGTGTGTGTATCTTTCAAATAATAAGTATAATTTTCTTTTGCGATCAGATATACTTATGTATCATGCCCAGTGTGACCAGTAGCGCAGTTGATCGAAGTTCTCATAGCACTAGTACATATAATATTTTAATTAGAAGCCGGTGATGTGCTGGTTAAGCCCTTACTCAATCCAGAAAAGTTCAGAGGTATGTGCAGGATTTCGAATCTACAACTATTCACGTTACCGCGCATCGAAACCGGTTCATTATCCACTAGTTCACCACAGTTTCCTATCTCAATTAAACAATAATTATGGCAAACGTAATTGCAATTTCTTAATGGCTTTATTTTATTATGAACACGACGTAAAGTGGAACCTTACCAATTTTTTCTCTTACAACGCCCACGGGGCTATTATTGCGATAATCGCCCTGCACTGTAGTTTAAAAAGCAGTTGTTAGTGAATAACAGTAGTGGGTATAATGAAGTCAAGTAGGACCCATCAGGCCCGGATCTAGGAGGGGCAAGTTGGAACCCTTGACAAATTCTTGGAGCGGCAGATGGGGGCATCAGCCAGCGTATCCACTAAATCGATATCAAAATATACAATAAATCCTTTTCTTAACCACCTATATAATATTATTTAGATGAAAAATCTTTTTTTTTTGAGAGGATAAACACTGATGGCCGGGACAGGCCTTTACAACTTAACCAGGCGGAGAGGGCGAACACTGAGGGTTCTCAGCCAGCGAGTTATAGGTTGGGCGGCAACGCAAGAGCATCCCTGTGGGGACGAACCTCGACTTGGGCAGCCGGCCAGTGCAAAAAACCTGACGGTGATCTACCAGCGTTTCGAAAGCGATTATCTTGAGAAGGAACTCCGAAAGTAACTCAATGCTGCTTCGGAGTGAATGCAAAATCATTTGATAGCTTATATATATATCGTTTTACAGAAAATTTTCGCTTGCCGCGATGTTGTTTAGTACAAATGTATTAGAATCATTAGTGGCCGCTGATCTCAAAAACGACTTTACTGATCTAGATGCGGCTTTCCCTAGTATATTGTGGAAAGTTTTATTTATCGTTTAGTGTTAATTTTATTTCAATCGGTTCATAAATAAAAAAGTTATGTTTAAACAAACACATTGATTCTTTGGAGATTTGGTTGAAATAAATATAGTGTTATACTTTTAATAAAATTGTAACTGAGCACTGCGCTGTGTGCGCGTGTATATGGAAGATGTATGAGATAAACTTTTATTATATTTAACAATTGTAATATAAAAAAGAAACAGTCGATGACATATTTATAAATTATACTACACTTTTCAGCATGAAATTATAGTTATTTTGCTTCTTATGTAATAAATTGGGGTTAACATTTCAGAAAGTTGTTAAGAACGAATTGCAAAAAATAGTTTTGTAAATTATTTTTCTTGGATAAGGAATTCTTTGTGTGATCAGACCGTAGTATTTTCCCCACCTCAAAATATTATAAGATTCGGGGCTGAAATCCACTGGACCACTGAAGTACAGTTAAAATTATTAGTGTAGTGTTCCATTGTTCCAGAGAGTTATAGAATTAAGTGACTTTAGCACTCCCCTGCTCACGGAGCGGCTTTCGACTTAAATTGTTTTGAACTTTAAGATACTCTGTGGTGATATGTGCATAAATTATGCTAGTTGTGATCTAACAAGGAAAATGTCTCCTTTATACATGAAACTAGTAAAGATAAATAGATAAAAGATACCCATAAAAACATCAATAGGATTATCTTTTAACATATTATTTAATAAACATAAACACATAAAAACACATAGCATTTGCATTTCACGTATAATTTAATCAAATTCATACTCAGAGACTTTATACTAATTTTATTTTATTTTATTTTTACAATATTGAGGGCGGCCAGTGGCCAATACACTACAGAACAACAACAAAAAAAATCGAAAAAAAAGTATGTTAACGTTTTGTGCCGTTTAAGGCCACCACATCATGCATCAGAACATAAACAATACAATACAGCTTACGAAATATATATACTAACAAAGAAGAATAAATCAACGTGAAAAAAAAATGACCCAAAAAAAAAATAATAAAAAAATAGAAAAAGAACAGAAAAATCACACCAACACCTAATGAACCTAATAAGCAGTATATTTTGAAAACCCTGCCTAACCCGAAAGGGTTATACAGGTGACATTATAAACATTACCAAAATGCATCAGAAAATTGATTTATTTGTGAACTAAAAAGTTATTGTCATATAAATTATTTTACACACGATTTAAGATCGGATTACTTACAAAAATCAGTTTATAAATTAATGAAATGATTTAACCCTTAATAACCTAGAGTTACAATTTTGATACCAATCTTTTAAACCGAATTTTCACATTACTATTAGTTTTTATGCCTGAAGTATCAAAATTGATACCTGTTTTTTTTTAAATAAAAATGTAAAAAAATATTGTGATTTTTTTAGCTATTTTTCCCTTCATCTAGACACTCAAGCAAACACAGTAATATTAAAAAAAATCACTTTCGTAAATCAGGCTAATAAGGGTTAATCGATAAACGGTGCTTGAGATCATCGGGGGTCATGACTCTTTAGACGCGATGAGCTACTGGCATTATCCTCAGCTTTCCGGTTTTCACGAACTACGCCCGCTCGCAGTGTTGCCACGAAAGTTTCCCAAGATTTTTTTTGCTCTTTAACTAAAAATCATAAACTAAACAGAATCTAATATCGATACTGAGTGACGCCTTCACATGACGGACAGAGTGCTTATAATATACTGTATTTATTGAACATTAGTAAAAAAAGATAGTATTTTTTGCTTTTATGGGATGCACACCACTGTATGAAACATTCATTCACATACATTACATACGAACTCAATACTCGTACATTACATTTAGGCCAAGATTTATACAGGCTACTTAGACTTTGCTTAGACTTTAGCATAACTAGACTAGAGTATGACTTTTTTGATAAGCTGGGTGAAAATTCTGCATAGGAATAGCAGGGCAGCTGTGAGGTTAGCTGCACCAGTTGCTAGATTCCTACTGGCTAAAACAAAACCCCCAAGGCGTATCTTCCGTCAACTTACAATGGCGAGTGAGAGGTGGCTCTGCCAACCATAACTAAAGCTATATAAAGAAATCTGTTGAAGTTATCTTTTGTTGATAAAGAGGTGGAAATAGGAGCTGAAATTTAGTACGAGGAAATAATTATTTCATAAGTTTGATATACAAAAGGATTAAAATATTAACCACAAAGAAAAAAAAAAGGAATAGGAAAACGGAAAGTGGGAAAGGAGAACGAAAGGGAAATGGGAGTGGTGGCTTAGCTAAAACTTAACACGACGTTCATTGACTAAGCGATAAGAAGTTCGCCGGGTCAGCTAGTAATAACATAAAATAAGAGAAAACGCTGACTTAAAGACTAATTCAGACAGTGTTTTTCATCTTATAAAATATGCATGCTACTTCTGGTAGAATTCCGAATAAATAAACGACGGACCTCTTGAAATTCAAACCCGCCGAAAAATACGAGTGTCTAATCTCGAGTCAAGATGTGGTCGTATTCTTTTGAAATGTGACACACAAAAGGTTCGGGAATTCGGACATTCCGAACCGAGAGCTTTTCAGTCCACAATCGATGTGTATTTAGTATTTCGAAAATCCTCATACATTGACTATCATTCTTAACATTCTAGTCAACCACAAACTGCAAAATCGTCGGCTCTTCTCTTCCAATCCTTTCCGGCCACCTATCAATCATCACTTCAAGTTATTTGAAGTCGACCCATGCTACGCCTGTCGATCAGCGGTTTCCACTGAAGAACTCGTCCGCTCCAACGATTATAAGTTTTTCGGTATACATGACTAGCATACTGCCAAATTAGCTAGCTAATGCGAAGAGCTATATCGACAAATTTTGTTTTCGGTTGCATAACCTCATTTCTAAAAGTCACATTCATAAAATCATTTAAGTACAAACTTGCGGCTAAAATTGACGCAACATATTTTCTTCATTATAGAAAGCTCGATGATACTTATTTTGTTCTATGCTTTGCTTTATCTTTGCTTGTCTTTAATTGTCTTTGTGCTTTGTCATTAATTTTATAGTAGTTTTTACAATAAATACGCCTATAGCGGAAATGCTCGCAGCGTGCGTTAGAAACGGAGAAATACGCAGAATGATTTGTTTGAAAGATGCACAAAAGCATGCTCGCTGGCTCGGACACGTGGAGAGTATGAATGATACAAGGATGACGAAAGAAAAAAACAATATGAATATGAGTGGAAGTAGGAGCCAAGGCCAACCTAGACTTGCCCCTACACAGAACAAATGAGAGTTCTGATGATGGATAATGTCAAAATTAAGCGAAATCGGCGTGAGTACATGAACGAATTCATGAGTGTTATGGAAACGAAAGAGTTTTGCAAGAATAGAAAGAAGTACCATTCCATTCTCTCTGACTACCCCAACGGGGATTCAGCGTGATTCAATCACTCATATACTAATTTAGGTAATTCATCACACGGAAACCGTTCCCAATCAAGTCTTAAGCCTCAAAACGGAACACTCAACAGTACCGGATATAACACAAATGAGAATTCGCTAATTCCTACAGGTGTATTAGTTATTTACTACCTTGCATCAGATCAGTGTCCATAATTTGAATATTCTTTCGTCAGTAACGCGTCCTATTATAGGATACAGTGAAAAGTCCTTATCATAATCAGTTAATGCGGTTGTCACTAGTGATGAAAATGCCCGGGAATTTTCCCAAAGTGCCCAAAACTTCCTTGGGAATATTCCCGGGAATTTACGAAATGTTCTCGGAAGTTTTGGGCACTTTGGGAAAATTCCCGGGCATTTTCATGACTAGTTGTCAATAATGTATCGTGGAATGCTGCTTTTACATTTAGTGTCCATCGGTTCTTAAATAAAAAAAGGATAGTTTAATAAATCACATCGATTATTTAATGATTTTTTTTTTTAATAAAATATCTGTTCAATTTATTTAATGAAAACTTTAGTGAATTTTAGTTTGTATCACCCTGACGATTAAAAATTTTTGTGAACAAAATAACATTAAATAAAAATCGACAGTTTCGAAGATTGATATTTTTCCAAGATTAGTTGAGCTCATGTCTATATTGTAAATAATTTAAAACAAAGTTCAACGTAGCTTGAGCTACCTCTGTATAAGACCGCGGGTACAATTTCCACGCTAACGAAGTCGCGAGCACAGCTAGTAAATAATAAGTCACGGAAGCAATTGAGTATTAAAAAGCATCCTAAAATGCTGACAATTCTAAAATATAAGCAATTCATTGAAGCAATAAACCTGTTAAACACCGAGTAATTACCACAGAGGGCCGCCAGTGGATCGTAAACTAAATAAATATTTCGTCGACTTCGCGCCGGTAGCTCGTAAATCTCGCATAAAGCGCCATCTCGTTACATGACGCGCACCGTTTTATCGCTGTAAAGGTACCGCCTTGATTCTCGTTTTACTCCATATTTCAATTTAAATTTTTAAATAAAGGGATAGTAAACATGATAAAAATTAAATTAATACAATAACCTTGAAATCAGATATTTTATACATCAAGAAATAGATTATGAAGGGGTTAAAATACGATTTGAATTCTTGGAGTTACTGCTTGGCAGTGGCAGCTCAGCAACAGCCATCGGGCTAAGGAATTCACGTCCAAGCTTGGAACGCAAGCGCCTTCGTGCTCTGTCATCTTTTTTTTTCGTTAGGACATTATGTTTTTGGTTGGAATGTCAGCCAGAAAAAACCTAAGGTGATCTTCGGAAACGACTATCTTGAGATAAAATGCCGAAATAAACTTAAGGCTGCGTCGATGTGGAAATACAGTGCAAACTCTATATAACGACCCTCAAGGGACTTTGCATATTTTGACGTTATAGAGAGTTGTCGTTAAATGGAGAGAAGAAAAATCTGTGTTAGAAAAAGTTTATTTCAGACTAGTGTCAGTAATTACATAATAACCAGTTCTTTTTTTATCGCTATTGAGTATAATCTGTTATTTTTGTCTGACGTCTTTTGCTGCACAAGTAATTTTGTTGTATTTTTTAAATTATTTTATCCAAATCTCGCGATATTGAGGCATCTTGGTGATGTTCGGTATGTGTAATGCTGACAGTCGAGTTTATTACGGGCTACGATAATAAAACGACAAAAGAACGTACACAGCGGCGCAGTTTTTACTAATTTTGGCAACTTAAAAAGTATTTATATTATTAAATTGCTGTCGTTATTGAGAGTGGGTGTAGCGCTATATATAGAGTATCATTGTATGGGAAACAAGCTAAACCAACCAAAGCCGAGTGATATCGACGCTTTAGGGAGTTTGTCGTTAAATCGAGTGACGTTATATGGAGTTTACACTGTATTTCATCCATCGGAGAATTGCAAATTATCGTTGTTGTGGTCTTCTGGTGTGGTACTTGTTATTTGGATTGGTATTGGGCAAAACAAAGTTTCTGTCGAATAGCAAATTGCTGCGAAGAATTAGTGATTTTTCTGATGGCGTGAAGTTAAGTGCCTGGCACCTGGATCGTTGGTTTTCACGTCAAAGAGACACAACTGAATATTAAAAATTTCTAACGATGGGCTCAAAAGAACTTGTATTCAGAGCTGTAAAACGTAATAATAATAGACTCCTTTTGTAAGTACCACGATCGAAGAAAAGACCAAATAATTGAAAGTATAAGACGATCAAATGTCCTTCAAATGCAGTCAATCAGCCTTGAGTAATAAAAGCACAGATAACATAAAACATTTAACTGCCAATACTGTGCCATCGATGTTTCCGAATATTGTTCCCATAAAAAACAATTTCGATCGCGGAACGGTTACTGATTTTAATGATTTTGTTTCCAAAACATCCCTAAACGGTAGCAAACTGGATAGTTTTCTGCGCGTTGAATAAAAAGGTGTCAGCTGAAAATCAACACTGGGTGGCTCAGGTGATCTCTTAGCATTTGCTGAGTTGAATTCCTTTTGGCATAACTAATAATAGAATTACAAAAAACTCTTTGCATTCATGGTTTGATATAACCACCAGGATTAAAGAAAAAATTATGGTTTAAAAATGTACTTAGGGTGGCTTGTACCAAAAAAAATATTTAGTTTAAATTTGTATAAAACGTTTTATAAAACACTAGCCATTTAAATCGACCTCTATTATGATTTAACAACGGTAAAACGTCGGATTAAGGGCGACTTGCAGTAGAAAATTAAATCTGGTTTAGAGTTACTTAAAATACTATTGTATTTAGCGCTGAACTGTGCTTATTGACTTGCATATAATCAAAATCCAGTTGTAACAACTCTTAAACTGAAATCAAGATGGAATTAAACCGGTTTAATTAATTTAAATTTTATACAAGCTTAAAGTAGATTTAATTTGTTAGTGCAAGCCACCCTAAGTAACATGATTAAAAACGTACGGTTTTCTTTAAAAAATTGTGTTTTCTGTGATCTATAAGTCCTGTCGAATTAACAAACTAAAATGTTTACCTAAAATCCTTTAAAGTTCAAACTTAGCAACCCGGGTACCTTAGATGTAAATAACTGTCCACGTCCCTTAAACTTCGCAAAAGATACAAATCTACGCAATTTACTATTCCCGTTTTTCGCCTCTAAACAAACTTCCATGTTTACTAGTTAGAGGAATATAGTCACGATTGGTCTACTATAGAGTACCTAAGAATTAAAGTTTTTAATAAATAATCGTCACGCTATATCCCTTTCGAGGTGAGTAGAGATATATTAGTGGCTGTATCAACTTTATGCTTATATATCGTTCCTAACGAGAGTAGTAGTGCAGCCGATCTCTGAGTTTCAGAAGACATTTTTTTCTTTATTGACTTAAAAATTTTCATCTACCTGTAGTGGCGTAGTGGGTATAGGAACGGTATATATGAAACATAACGTAAATAGTCGTAGGTTTGAATCTCACCACGTACTACGCACCACATGCTCATTGATGAGGGAAAACATCGTGAAGAAATCCGCATGCCATCTAGGGTAAAACGGTAATCAGCTGCGCTGCTGGTCACGATGGGCACGACATATAAGCTCAAAGTGAATACAGGTATTTCTGCTCACCCCTAAAGGGACTTGCCTTGTCGATATATTATTATTATCCTTCAGATATATCCTTAAGTGTTGTATGTTATGTGCCACACAAATGCATTTTCTTTCTTTCTTTCTGATATACATATATATACTTTTATTTAAATAATTGGCGACGACGATCGGATAAACTAAAACGAGTTCGCACTTCCTTATGAGGCATCCTTACATGAATAGTTAATACGTTATTTACAAAAACTGAAGTGTCAAACGGAGAAATCGAATCTTACAAGATTACAGGAACTACAATTGAATTTGAGACTGACGACGGAGTCATATGGAGGAGACACATCGATCAAATACTGGCAGCTTCCAGAGTTCCTTAATCAGGAATGGTGGCGGACGATTGATGTGTATATAGTTTGATTTAACACTTTCAATATAGTTCTTTGTTTAACTCAATTTGCAACGTGAAATAAGACAAAGAATATTTCCAGTTCCGGTGATGCCAGTTATTTTCAGGTAACGAACTAGTTGCAAAATGTAACGCTCGACGCTAGAGTAGAAACTTTATTACAAAACGTGTCTATAAACTAGAACATAGAGCAAAACAACGTTGAACTTAATAGAGTTGTTCAAGTATATCTGGCAACTACGTGCTATTAATTCTGATCGTCGAAACATACGTACGGATAATGGATGCTCCGAAACTCTTATGATTGCCACTATTATTTTATTATATACCGTAATAAGATAAACAACAAGCGACATAAAAATCAAGCTAAGGAATACAAAACATAAAAAGAAAAACATCAAACTATATTGAAGATTTTTTATATTCTGACTTCGCATAGTGATTACACCGTATTTGGTGGAAAGCACAACGTAATCCTAAAACCGAGTACAATTGCCAAGTAACAATCACCTCCCAATAGTTGCTGCGATCATACCGACCCTTTTTTGACCCGAAGAAAACCTGCATGGCACATATTAAAAATGTCATGTGTAATGCCCTGAAAACGGTCATCAAATAAGCTATTGGTCACGTTTGGGGACGAAATTTAAGCTCGAAGTGAATACAGCCACTTATATATCTCTGCATACCCCGAAAGGAACATAGCGTAACGATCTATTATTATTTAAATTTTCATATTTAAGCAGTTTGTTTTTTTAGATAGTTCGCAATTGTATCAAACATTCCTACATACTGAACTAGTATTTTAGTGCTAGAATTCTCCCTTTCAGCGTTATAAAGGTTTTTTTATAATGGCTCGAGAAACTGACCACAGCGCACTAGATGGAAAGCACAGTCGAGTCCAAAAACGGCTACAACGACTAAAGAATGAGAATCCATTAAGAGTCACCGTCATGCCAGCTGTAATACTAAAAGTCTCTAGACATATGAACAGCTGGAGGTACAGAACTGATCCTGAAACGCGACAGGCCGAAGCGAGTCATTATGGCTGTCTTCGAACAATTCTTCTACCTTAAAAATCACCACAGGATCTTAAAATAATATTTAAGGATATAATAGAATGGTTTCTAACTACCTCCCTATTCTTATAGCGTAATGAGATATCCAATATCATAAACAAAAGCATTTGTAAATATAAAACGACATGCATTAGTGGTTCAGAGGTATAATTCTCCATCCCGATTAATATCAGGAAAGGCTGGTTGCTCGTAACACAATATTCGTCATTAATACACATTGCTGAGAAATATTATCTATACTAATATTATAAAGCTGAAGAGTTTGTTTGTTTGTTTGTTTGTTTGAACGCGCTAATCTCAGGAACTACTGGTTTGAATTCAAAAATTCTTTTGAGTTGAATAGACCATTTATCGAGGAAGGCTTTAGGCTATATAACATCACGATGCGATTATTAGGAGCGTAGAAATAATGGAAAATGTGAAAAAAACGGGCAAAACTATTCATCCTTGAGGGCTTCTATTGCGTGCGCTGCAAAAACGGTTCAAGATACCAAAAATATATGTAAGAAAGAATTATTTCTCTTGAAATGATCTAAAAAAATGTCCGCGACAGTATATGTCTATCATTTAAAATTAAGTCACTAGAACGGTTTTTATGGTAAACAAATTTGGTCGAAATTAATGCATTATTTGTTAAGAGTTGTATCAACGTAATAATATTAATCTTTATCCAAATAACTGTGTTGTTGATTAAGAGTATTAATTGTGAACAAAATTATCTTTGACATCATTTAATTTCAATGAACATCTTAGAAGATATTACAAAACCTTATATAGCAAAACAACGTTTGCCGGATCAGCTAGTGGTAATGTACTTTTCACTGTGAAATATGTATTTATTATTTTATATTTCGTGCTTTTAACTTTTTTCTTCAACAGCTAATGCTAATGTTTGAGAGTATCTCTACAACCTCACCGGGTGAGCATTTAGGGTGCTCAGCCAACTAAGTTATGAGTTGGGTGGCGCCGCAACTGCAACTTAATGGGTACGGACCTCTACTTGGACGGCCAGCCAAGTGATCTACCAGCGTTTCGGAAGCGACTACCTTGAGAAGAAACGCCGGAAGATATTCAAGGCTGCGTCGGATTGGAACTGCGTCTCGGAGCGTAAACGCACCGTATAGCGACAGTAGACTGAACTATTCTTTTTTTTTACACTAGCTCGACAAAGTGACTACAGAGTACCTGATGGTAAGTACAGTGTAGTCCAAAAACGAAAGCGACTATCAAAGGATGAAAATCCATTGATAGTCTCCATCGTCATGTCGGCCCACTTATACCACGACTGAAGGTCTCTAGGTATATGAGCTACTGGATATACACAAGCTGATCCCGAAACGCAACTGAAACTGGTCACGGGCTTTACACCCATGTGCTGTGGTCGCGATCCAGACGGGCACCGACGCCCTACCACCTCGCAAAAATATATCCTTTAGCGAAGCCGGTGACTTGGAGTAAATTTACTGACTATGTAAGTTAAACCATTAATTTAGAAAAGCGTAAGTGTGGAATAAAGTTACCCTAGCCGCTGGATCTACTCGCTTGAGAGCGGTTAATTGTGCTGTGTCCATATGATAAAATGATTTTATGGTGTTAGGGTGGTTAACTGAACTGACTCATGACCACAGTATAGGAGTGTAAAAACCGTTAAAGCGGCTCGCTTTTGCCTGTCACGTTTCGGAGCCAACTTACGTATGCCCAATAACTCATATACCTCTAGGTAACAACGTCACTAGACCAGTCTCTAGGCAAGGTCTCTAGACCTTCAGTCGTGATATATGTTAGTCCACATGACGACGGAGACTCAATAGATTTTCGTCCTTTGACAGCCGCTTACGTTTTTGAACAGATGGTTTGTATTAACTTTGTCGAGAAGGTGTGAAAAAATATTATATACTTTCACACAGTGGAAAGACGTCAAAAACAAAATATAGCTGAAAATACAATTTTTAAATTATAAAAGGACTCAGGGATGAGTGAAATCGCTTGCAAAATGAAACAGCAATATAATATTTAGACCGTTCAGTAAGTATTCACGATAGAACGCAATAACCCTGATTTTATTATCATAAAGATTTATTTCTTGTTATTTTGGACGTAAAGTTGTCGGAATACGTCAATATCGGTGCAGAACAATAAAGTTAAAGCCAAGCGGATAGCGCTTCCCGCAAACGGTTCTAGCTATTCCAAATATTCATGAGAACGTACTAACATCTCGGTGCAGGGTTGCCAGGTTGTTGAAAAAATGCAGATACATTTCTTTTTTGTGTGTTGCAGTCGATTGCATGGTAGAGACTTCATTATATGGACGAATACTCGTCAAGATCAGATTTCTAGGTTTTTTGTGATGATAAGAAGTTCCCATTAATATCATTTTGAAAGCTTATCATTTGGAATTGCGAACCAATTTTAAGAAAATCTAATTGTATCAAGGGGTGAAAGGCTATTTGATTTAAGCGAGATTTTTTTGGTGTTATAGTAATATATATATATTCGGAATCGGTAAAAAACGCTGATTCCAAATATATATATATATATATATATATATATATATATATATATATATATATACATATATATTACTATATCACCAAAAAAATGTCGCTTAAATCAAATTGCTTTTCACCCCTCGATATAGATATAAGAACGACACTCACGACTTTTTTTTTTTAATTCTGACTTGACACTCTGCCTACACCACGCCTGATGGTAATCATGGTACAGTCCAAAAAATGACGACCACGATCAACAGTTAAGAATAACCCATCAGCAGTAGCAACGATCATGCCGGCCTGCACAAATAACTCTTCACGCTACGTTTAAAGGACCCCATATCATAGGACAGTGGGAACACGCTCGTCAGAAGACCATTCCACAGCCCAACGACTCGGCAAAAGTAAGAGTTGGACAACTTCTTCAGAAGATTGATAGAAAAAGTAACTATTATAACACACAACACACACATTCACACACATTATGTTTTCGTAGACACAACAATAATTATATATCGTCACGCTATATCCCTTACAGGGTGAGCAGAGATATAAGTGGCTATATAAATTTTGCATTTATATGTCGTGCACATCGTGACCAGTAGCACAGCTGATCGCCGTTCTCAGGGCATTTACACAAGACATTTCTCTAATATGGCATGCGAGTTTCCTCACGATGTTTTCCGTCAATAGACAGAATATGGTACTCAAATCTGTATTTAATCTGGAAAACCCCAGATACACGTGCTGGAATTCCAACCTAAGACCATTCGTGTTACAGCACTTGAATACCGGTCCCTTATCTACTAGACCACCACAACCACGAGCCGCAGAAATAATATTCCCCAATAATCTTATTTTTTTATAACCTGGCAACATTAATATTGTGAAATTTCCAGCATCAATACAGTCGGGAAGCTGCGATTTTGACCGCGGTCAGCATGTCTCCTCACTAGAGTTGTCTGGGATATGGAATTTCGAATTTACGATACGAATTCGGAGATACCAAACATTTATGTTTCGATTACGGATTATAACGTTTAGGATATTCGAATACTTTTGGCTATGAACATTGTTATCACTACCGTGCGATTAGTGACTAAAACAGAAGCCAGTTAACATGTATACACTATACAGTCTACTCTTGTAAAGTCGATATTTTTGTCATCTTCTTTAAAGTGACGGATTTGTCAAATTGAGGCGAGATAAAAAGTGCTCTTGCTAGACAGATATTGATCTTCATATCTATTCGCTAGCTCTATCAAATATATTGACTTCAATAACATGGATTACACCCCGAGGGCTTTTGTCGGTGCGAATCCGTCACACCTGGAGGCGGCCTTCACCGTCCCTGACGGCCCATAATGGGTTTCTCCCGGGATACCAAAAACGAGACATAGCTGTTCTAATTATTTCTTCAACAACAGGCACCAAAATATCTAAAATAATAAATACAACAAAACGAATATAAGCGAGTTTGTAAATATCGAATATCCGATAGATTTGTTTTCGGATATCTAGAACATCCCTAATTCAAACGAGTCTGATTTGCTTGATTCTGGATTAGGGTTGACATGATTGTGAATACAATGGATCTGCGTTTAAGAATCCTTTATCTTCTTTTGGGATATTCTGTTGCATTAGTTATTAAATTCTTAATGTGTTGAAGTTGATGTAGGTAAACGATTTAGTTTTTCAATCCGTAATTTTGCTTTCAGTTTCGTATTGTTCATTTTTAGGGTACCGTGTCTCAATACAAAACCCTTTTAGGGACGCTTCGTTGTCCGTCTATATCAATACCTTTTGTTTGCGTTGAAGACGATGAATAAATAATTTTTACGTCTTTTTACTATTTTTACACATTTATATTTTTTATATATTTGACAAACTAAACAAAAAACAATAAACTTCTTCTCAATTTAAAAAATACAATATTAGTATAAAGAGAAAAGTTTACATTAAAGAGGTTTTATATTATAATGAAATAAGATTTTAAACACCTTTTATCTGAGGAACATATTTATCATTAAGTTTTAATTAATTTCATTTTCATTTTAATTGTATTCAATGTGTTGTAGTGTGACTTTGGTGTCTTAGCAGGTAATGTATATGTTTGTAGGTTTGAATACCGGCACTTATCTTTAGCTTTTTTTCCAGATTACGTTCAAATTTAGCCACCCCATGCTAACCGGGAGAGGAAGACATTTTGGGGGAACTCCCATGACATCTAATAAAAATATCATGGGTGCTAGTGCTGTGAAGCCGGCGATCAGCTGCGCTACTGGTCACATCGGGCACGGCATATAAATGCAAACTGGATAAAACCACTAATGTCTCTTTGCTTACTCCGTGAAGAATGAAGCGTGATAATACTTGTATAGTTATTTTTATAATAATAAATAGTTCATATGATTTTATATTATTACTTCTGCGAAATCAATGGCTTTTAAAATAATCCCATTTTTACTAATAATCAATATTAATCTTTTTTTTTGTATGATATACGTGTTATTGCATCTCATTATGTTAAAAAGAGCAACTACTAGAGTTTCTTGCCGGCTCTTCTCGATAGATTCACTTTACTTTTTTTGACGATTCAAAAGTGCTTGGAAGTAGGTCTATTTGATTAAAGTTATATTTCATTCAATGTTTGTCGAAGGAAAACGCGGCTATACTTAAATGTTCTGTGTTAAAAAATGGAGCATCACATAAAAATTACGATAAAAAATCGTCACTGTCGTATTGGCAATGATTTTAAAAATGATTTTGAATTGGTAGCAGTGACATAAAATTATAATTTCGCGTAATCACTGTTATAAAAATGGAGAAATTTTCATACCTATTGAGGAGCAAAGTTTAGACAAAACATTAGGTATTACTTCATATTTAATTTGAGCTGTAAACCAAACTTCTAATGTTTGCACATGAGTTGTGGGAGCGCGGCGGATCCAGACAAAACTTCAAACTCGAAACTCAAAGTAATTTGGTTTCATAGAAGTCAATTTTTCACGTGGAAATTGTAATTTTTTAAAGGCAAACTTAATACGAGTTCTTGTTTTACTTTTTATTTTAATATTCAAACTCTATTCGCGGTTGTGAGATTAAGCAAAAATGTTTGCTGTAATAAATCAATTTATTTCTATATTCAGTCGTGAAAATTTTTTTAGCGGATAGGTTCGCGTTACAATTCAATCCAGCGTGGTGGAAAGAATAAGCTAGACAATGGGTCATATTTGCTTGATAAATGTGGAATTTATCTTCCTCTAAAACCACCTTCTTAACAAAAGTCTTGATTTTTTTATATCTGTAAGATTTCGTTTTCCTCGTTATTCCATGCTATCATGTATGCTCGTGTTTAATTGAGTTTCCTAAATGCTATATTTTCCTGAATATAAAGGGTCATTTTATAGGGAGATATTTAGAGATTAGTATTAAATTTTAACTCCAAATATGAAAAATTGTGGTATCTTAATATTTCCGTTAAATTAGAGTAAAATATAGTCAACATATTTAGAGCCTTTTACACACATGAATGATTAAATAAGAATTAATGATTAAGAAGGTATTTTGCCTGTCCTAAGCCAGGATAAAGTAAGAAGGGAAAGCCAGTCAATGCTTGTTTAACTAAAATTACGTAAAAGGAACTTTATTTATTTATCATTCAGTCGTGCACCACACGCGTTGCGGTGTTTAAACTTTTTACGGACCAATTCTCATTTGTTCATCGATGTTTCTTTATGATTTATTAGGGAATATTGTTATTTACATTTTTATTAGTTACAAGAAGGTACAAATGATTGTATCCTGGAATATCTCCCTTGTTTATAAAATCATCTGTATAAACCTTTAGAGACGTGTGGAAACGCAATCTACGTGTGTTTTGATTGAAAATGCAAGTAGACGAACCGCGGATACTTTTGGCAAAATTGGTTGAGAATGGCGGCGGAAAAATTTAACATTTTAACATTTATAACGACAATTGAGACATATTAATCGAGAAATATTTTATTCTTAACAAGATCGAGCATTCCAATTCAACATTTCATTTCAACACCATTAATTTAGACGTAGCTATTCTTATAATGTATTTGGTTATTATTTAAGCTGTGGCTATTCTATCACTGAGTGACTTGCTAACCCTAAAGCTTGTAGCGAATCAAAATTTCAGTAATTTCTACGTAAGTCTATACGGAATGAAATAAAGTATAATTTTATTCAAATAGGTCTACTTTCAAGCACTTTTGATTCGTCAAAAAAATAAATAAATCTACAACCGGTTTGAAAAGCAGAATCCACCGAGAAGAGCAGGCATGAAAACCTTGTAGTTGCTCTTTCCGACATATCGAAATTTATAGAAATAACGATTCTAACAAATAACAAAATTTTGTCTTTTTTAAAAATGATATCCATAAACAATTACGAGATATTCATTTCTTAAATTAATTAGATTAAATTTATTTACAGCAGTAGCGTTCATCGATAAATGCATGCAAGCATTGCATGCTCTTATGATAAATAAGTCTGGAATAAATTGCTTAAGGTTAAACAAAAAATGGAACCATTTATATTCATATTTATTCTATATTCACGCCGTCTATCTTTCCTATGAAAGCAATATCATATTTATTATCATAATATATATATATATATATATATATATATATATAAATACGTGAATGCTGCCTACCCTGTCCAAATATCCTATGTACGTCACTGACTTACAGAGTATATTTCAATTATGATAATAATAACAGAAATGGGATTAAGTAAAAAGCATTAATAAGATTTTTTTTTATAATTTACAGACGCACGCTTGACTTCAATCACACCTGATGGAAGATGAAGATTAGTCCGAGGATATACCACGTCCGCCCAACAAGTGCCAATTTACTCTTCTCTTAAAGTCTCCCAAGTTATAAGGACATGGAAATATGGTGGAAACATATTCGACACCTTTTTTATACTGGCTCGACTGAAGTGATTAGATTGTACCTGATGGAAAGCTTAGTTTAGTCCAAAGACAACAACCGCCAAGGAATAAATATCTCTTTACAGTCGCCATAGCAACCTCCGCCCACATATACCACGACGAAACGTTAAAGTTGATTATACACAACCTAATTCCGAAACTCCGCAGGCTGAAGCGAGTCACTATGACGATCTTTGCACGTGTATACTCTGGTCAAGACCCAGCTCGGGCAACCGTGCTACTAATTTAGCTGTTCGCATGATAAATGTAGAAGCTATACTTTCGTGCAGATATAAGGAACGTCCACCACATACGGATGGTATCTGGCACGGTGTTTGCTTGTTTTATGTTGAAATGAGGCTGAGAGAATTAGAAAATGTAGCAGTTGAGCATACTATCAACTGTGCAACCGGTAAAAGATTATGGTGCAGGCAATTCAATTAAAAAAACTCTGTTAAAGAGAAACTTGTTCTTCTAAGTTAAATATAATTTAATTAACTGAGTACATTTGATTTTAATAAAAATTATAAGAACCTAAACTAGGTTTTTTAGGTAAGTTATTAAACACTAGAACCGGTGTAAAAAGAGAAGTTAAATCAAATCAACAGCCTTTCTAAATTTAGGTTCAGGGAAAGTTCAATATTAGCAGAAGAAAATTATACGTAAAAGTTTTGTAACAGGACTGGGGCGTTAACCAATTTCAGACCATAAAATGCTAAAGTTACTGTGATGTCAACTGTGACAGGACATTAATAATACTCTACGGAGTTTAAAGGGGAACTATGTGGTCGAGATAGGCACCAAGTTTTGTTCCAGCAAATTCGAGTCAAAATTTTAACGGACAAGTCTGTAAGCGTTACGAGAATTTATAGAAATTAGGAAAGGACATAAATAATAATAAAATAATGTATCGACATGCTGTACCTCTTTCGAGGTGAGCAGAGATACAGTGGCTGTATCCATTTTGCGCTAATATGGCGTGCCCAACGTGACCAGTAGCATAGTTTATCGTCGTTCTTAGGACATTTCTATTACATTTCACACATACATGATATTTCTATTAGATGCCATGCGACATTCCTCATTATGTTTTCTATACTAACTGTACTTAATCTGGAAAAAAGCACAGAGGTACATGCCGAGATACGAACCTAAGACCACCGCGATGCTCCGCAGGATACCGGTCCTTTATACACTAGGCGACCACAGCCACAGTTTATATGTATATACAGCGTGTCCCGTAAGTCAATGTCTAAAGCTAAAGGGCTGATAGAGAAATAGCTAGTTCTATAGCTTACTATAAATAGAATTCTCAAATTCCAGCGCGTTTAGGAGATACTTTAAATATATTTTTTTTTAATCCGGCATCGCTTAATTTTTTTTATTTTCTATTATTTCACAATGTTGTGGGATGTAAATTGCCTATTACTATGTTTTAAGATAAATATCGAACAGTTAGTTTCATCACTGAAATCATCGTATTAGTAAAGTTATAAGCAAAAATTTTTGTAATTATCTCGCATTCAAAAAAATTGTTAAAATTGAAAAGGAAATATCTTTAAAAAAGTATATTGTACTCGGTGTATCCCGGTATTGAAAAAAATGCAATTAAATACGAAATTTTTACTATGGTAAAAATTTCGTATTTTACTTCAAGTTTCTAATTTTTTTTTAGTCATAAACGGTAAAGCAAATGTGTGCTGAAGCACAATAATTATTCCACATACCTTAAAAAAATCAACTAAACTCACTGGAATTGCAGAATTATATTTACAGCAAGCTATGGAGCCACCATTTCTCTATCTGCCCTTTAGCTTTGGACGTTGACGTACGGCACATCCTGTATAATCATAATAAATCTATCCAACTCCTGATATGACCAAAGTAAAGGTAACATACCTCCAAATGAATAATTCAATATCAACTTTAGAAAGACATTAAGATTTTAAGCTTTTAACATAATTTACGGTTGAACTGTGACCTGATTGGAGATAAAAGTTTCTTTAAGCGAGAGATAGACTTTTGTTCGTATAAGAAATTGTTTCAGTCAAAATTGACGTCCTGTGCCAAGAAAGTATAGGTGAGTTGCTACAAATACAGTGTAACCTTCATGTAATGTCACTCAATTTAACGACAAACTCCCTAAAGCGTCGATATCACTTTGGTTGGTTTAGCTTTTTTCCCATATAATGATACACTCTATATAGCATTACATCCACTCTCAATAACGACAGCAATTTAATAATATAAAGCACTTTTAAAGTTGTCAAAATTAGTAAAACTGCGCAGCTGTGTACGTTCTTTTGTCGCTTTATTATCCTAGCCCGTAATAAACTCGACTGTCGGCATTACAGATACCGAACTTTCTAAGAAATCTGTTTTTTTTTTTTGTTTACAAATCGGGATTGCCTGCACGTGTTGACTGTTGTTAGTAGGAGTCATGGATTATCTATACGTTATCATATTCTTAGTTACTGGTGCAGCAAAAGACGTTAGACAAAAATAACAGACTATGCTCAATAGCGATAAAAAAAGAATTGTTTTTTTTATATAATTACTAAAATTAGTCTGAAATAAACTTTTTCTTTTTCTAACACAGATTTTTCTTCTCTCCATTTAATGACAACTCTCTATAACGTCAAAATATGCACAGTCCCTTGAGGGTCGTTATATAGAGTTTGCACTGTATTATCATTCGAGAGAAATACCCTGGTTGCCACATTAGCTCGTAAGTGGAACCTGGTTGAGGGGGCTTGCACGATGCTTTATGGTGCAAATTGTTGCGGTAACTCCTCGCTTAGTGCAAAAGTCTGCCTACGTATTTATAATCTGTCGTGCTAATGGCGACTCAATCTACTGAGGATTCTGGTGAGGCAGCAAGCCATTGTGAAAGGTCTAGGGTACCGATAAGCGTCAGTCATCTGTTCGCAGACACTGCATCTTGGCTCTCACTAGATGTGTCGGTTCCCCGACAGATCGAGAGAGGTTTCGACGTGAGGATGCCTTTGTAAAAGCTCTAGTATTCACGCACTGAATATATTCTACGTAATCAACTGTTTTCAAATATATTCAATAGGGCTCGAGCCCGCGGCTGCTTGGTGTGATTTGGATACGTCTTCAAGGCCAAATGAACCAGGATTTTTTCATAATCATTTATATTGGCTCGGTACAGTGACTACAGCGCATCTGATGAAAAGTGCAGTGCAGCCCAAGTATGAAAACGACTACAGAGAAATGAGAATTAATTGATAGTCCCTGTCATACCGGCTCAAATAAATCACGACTAAAGGTTCTAGGTGTATGTATGTGGACAACTGAAGGTATTGAAATTGATCCCAAACGCGACACACCGAAGCGAATCACTATGACGGTCTTTAAACTCGTGTACTATGATCATTCAGTTCGGATAATCGCCCTGCTACCGCAATATAATTTAAACACTACGATGATAAACTCAGGACAAGACTTTTGTGTGTGTATATATATTTGTTTGTATTTTTTGTGTTAAATATAACTAGGCGTTTCTTCATACGAAATTAATGGTAAAATACTCAGTACTTCTCACGACATATTCAATTACAGCCTTCAAATGGTCCCATATTCCATCAAGCGTCGGTCGGCGCTATAAAGCGCAAAATCTTTTTCTGTGACGTTTAATTTCCGAAATACGTAAATTACATTGCCGATATTAAAGCGTATTAATAATTTTAAACGTTATGTGAATGTTACAGATCGCTGGGAGGCGATATGACAAGTTTTATAAAACTGGTTCAACAATTTTATTTAAACACTTTACTCAATATACTAAAATTTGCAATAAAATGAATCTACCACCGCCGCACCGGTCCGTCAAGTAGGATCTACCGAGAAGAGCCAGGTAGAAATTCTGGTAGTCTATGTATTCAAAAAGTATAAATAAATACACTTGGGTATTTAAAGCCCCGAATCATAAAAATATGTATAAAGCAAGAAACTTGTTTTTTTTTCGCTATTCGCGTTAGAAATGAAGGTGTAAATCTATTAATGCGAATATAGATAATATCCACACACAGTTGATAACTGACAAGGTGTCTAATGATTTTATGGTTAAAGAACCTGAGAATAAAAGTCTTTTGCAGAATCCACCAAGTACAACCAATAAAAGACCCCGAGGTAGGCGATTTTTCGACGATACTCCATTTTTTTGCAATGAAAGAGTCATCATAAATATGTTTACCAAATTTTCAATAGATTTCTGTTGAATTTTCGTATGCTATTTTTACTTAAAAATTGCACATTAATTATTATTTTATACCCAAGTAAAATGATTTAGAACTAGTATAGAATACTACTATCTTAATTTTTTTTATTAAGTATGTAGGTAACATTATGGTAGTATAATCATAATTTATTTAAAAACGTATACGTTTTGTTTATGCACGACTATTTTTTTTTTCAAATTTTATACGTGTAAATATTTATACGTTAAATAAAACGTATAATTATAAATCTTAAACAACATCCAAATAATATTTAAATGTAAGTAATAATAATAGCATTTTTTAGCTAATAAATATTAGGATAAAATTTAAGATAAAATACATGATTCAACAATTTCAAAATTATAAAAACTTAATTTTCATAAATAACAATTTTTTTTTTAATTGCATTTTAGGTTTTTTTTTTTTTCATTAATAAATAACCACTTACCTTTAATTTTGCGAACTAGGAGCAATGTAACCTGCAATCGAGCTTAAGCGATGTTCATAACTTTCGAGCGTAACTTTAGAAGTTCGTCCACGCGCTTGCACCGCCGGGAAAAGTTGCCGGCGACTGATGGAAAGCCCGCCAAAACGTCCGTACTTACGCTCTCCGGCGACCAATCAGCGCGCCGGACGCCTCCGCGCGGAAAGCTGTGACCAATGACGTCAAAGGCGAACACTCAAAAACTTAATAGGTTTTTCATGTTGACGTTTTTGAAATACGCTTTTCATTGGAAATTATCATTATCTATAAGCCTATTGCTTTTAGTTTAGCACTGGTTTGAGCACGCGGCTATATCTGCTTTAGAAACGATTACTCCAGCTCATAGATGGGCAAAATGTAATCAGATTAATGAAATGATTAACGATTACATTTTACGGTTTTTACCATTAATATGACTGCATTTTGCTTATTTATGTTTTAAACACTACAAAATCCCAGATTGTGTACACATTTTTGATTTCTTAATGTTTTAAATGGATTTAATCATGATTAAAGAGCAAGAAAATTAAAATTACGACTCCTTTTTGTAATCGTTCATCATTAATCAGATTACATTTTGCCCATCTCTGCTCCATCTAGGGCAAAAGCAGTTTTTAGAGGTGGTAAGGTGGTTGGCCGAACTGGGTCGTGACCATAGTACACAAATCCCAAGACCGTCATAGTGACTCGCTTCAGCCTGTCGCGTTTTGAGATCAGTTCATGTATATCCAGTTCATATTCCTGGAGACCTATATACCTTAGTTTATATAAGCCGTGGTGGCTGCCGGCAGAATAGAATAGCACCCCTCTGTTCTTGCTGAGGTGTCGTAAAAGGCGACTAAGGTATCTCTTTAACACCGCAATTCAACCAGGTGTTCAGAGAAGGAAAACTCGACCAAACCTGCATCCCGCTCCCTCCCGATCGTACTGGTTCTCCATTTCATCGGGCCCGAGGGAGCTCGGACGAGAGAGTGCTTTTCTGGCAGCGCGTCCAGTTATGCAATTAAATATCTCCTGCGCAATTGACTGTTTCCAAAAACTGGACCTCAATTTTCTTAATCGGTGTTGAAACAGTCGCCGTAGCCGAACCCGGCTAGGACATCATCATCATCATTCTTGGAGACATTCATTTTTGGTATATATAGGCCGACATACCGATGATGACTGTCAATTTAGTCATTTTAGCCTTTGTCGTCTTTGTACCACATTGCACTTACCATCAGGTGCAATGTAGTTACTTTGTCGGGCCAGTGAAAAAAAAAGTATTTCAATAATAACTATAGGCATAGATGGGCAAAATATAATCAGATTAATGAAAATGATTAACGATTACATTTTACGTATTTTACCATTAATATGACTGCATTTTGGTCATCTATGTTTTAAACACTACAAAATCCCAGATTGTATACACATTAATGTTTTAAGTGCATTTAACCATGATTACAGAGCAAGAAAATTAAAATTACGACTACATTTTGTAATCATTCATCATAAATTAGATTACATTTTGCCCATCTCTGACTATAGGAGTTTTTTTATATTAACTTGATACAGTGACTATATTACCCCTAACAGTAAGTACAGTGTAGTCCTCGAATGAAGGCAAATATCATAGTACAAAAACCCAATGACGTTCGTCATCATATTGGCCCACATATAACGCGACTGAAGGTCTCTAGGTATATGAGCTACTGGATATACACAAGCTGATCCCGACACGCGACAGGCCGAAGCAAGTCGTTATAAATAAATTGTCTATCGACGAATAATCTCCTTTTTCTTGATAATTACGATCGATTTTGTACAGCGCTATACTTACTGTCACGTGCTCTGTAGTCACCTTAGCAAGCAAATGTAAGAAAAGTAATACTAACAACAGATTATAAGTTTGAATCCTTCTTAGGCCTGAATCAGGCTAACAATAAGTTAAAATTGATGTAAAATGACAAATACAATGTTGCGAAACATTCTTGAAACAATATTAAAACAGTAATATTAAATTTGTACCTTTAACTTAATAGTGATGCAATAGTCCAAAGGTTTATTCCGCGTTACATATATAAATATTCGGTTTTAAGTTGTAATAATTTTGTCAAGTGAAATGTGATGATTCTCTTTGAGAAATAAATTTCTTTAAGCCTATAAAAAAACTAAAAACTATTGTTTAATAAACTTATAAATGGTCGATCTCACATTTTCAACATCTTAAAACAATAGACAGACAGCTTCTACGATATTACAATAATAGGGAAGATGTATTAATGTCTGCCAGATTTGTCGAAACATAGTGATGAAAGGGACCGAAATGTACGAGGATTAAGGGTTTTTTGGTGATTTGGTACCGCCCACGCTTTTGGCAGATCGAATCCATTACACAATCTCATCGTAAAGGGTCAGAGAGACTTTCATCTAACTACATTAGTTTAATAATAGTATATCGTCCTTCTATCACTATCGCGGTGAACACTATACGCTTATATGATGTGCCCAACGCGACCAGTAGTCCAGCTGATTGCCATTCACAGGACGCTTAGACATGTCACCTTTATTAAATGCCAAGCGGGTTTCCTCATGATTTTTTCGTTCACCGGTGAGCACGCAGTTCCTAAATCCATACGTAATCTAGAAAAACCAGAGGTACGTGCCGGGATTCGAACCTACGACCGTTCGCGTTGTCAAGCATGGAAACCGGTCCCTTATCCACTAGACCACCACAGTCTGAGGATGGATCCACACAATGAAGATTTTTCTCAATTAAAAAGAAAACTTATCTATCTAATATCGCGCCGGTTTCCTATTGGAGAAGGTAAAGAGAATGGAACGCCACTTCTCACTACTTTTGCAAACCTATTTCGTTTCCTTAACCAAATTTAACCAAACGACAGTGGCAGTGATCATGCCGGCCTGCACAAATATCTGTTCACGCTTCCTTTAAAGAGCCCAATATCATATGACAGTGGTAATACGCTCGCTGGCAGACCATTACACAGCTTAACGACTCGGTTGCAGTAGGAGTTAGAGAACTCTTTAGCCCTAGCCGGGATGTGAGCTACCGTATAGCTGTGACTCCGTAAACCCGCGTTTGTGGTTCTGTTAAGGAAGGGAGAGGTTGGAACATGTTTAAATACCTCTCTAGAACACTCGCCGTGATACAGACGGTGGAACACGCTAAATGGGGCAATGTCTCAGTACAACTGGAGTGGTTCAAGATGATTAGTAACTTACCGCCCTCCTCTGCAACCTATACAGGTCGTCAATTAAGTATTGAGTAGCACCATCACAGAGATGCGAACAGCGTTCCATGCAAGTCTGACCGAAACTCCCTCAGAGTTACCCTTTCATATGTCTAACAACATGTAATATATCTTCTATAATATAAAAATGAATCGCAAAATGTCTTGATAAGCGCGAAACTCGAGAACGGCTGAACCGATTTGGCTGTTTTTTTTTTTGTTGTGTTTGATGAAGTCTGAGGAAGGTTATTACGGAGAGAAAAATAAAAAAAAATTGTCTGAAAAAGTCTAAAAACAACACTTTTCTATATTCTCATACAAAAAATTCGTAATAATATTTAAAAGTCAATTTGAACTTTAACACCATACCATAAAGTTTAAATGTCAGTGGACGGGTTCCGAGAAGGCAAAACAATCGAGTGACGTATAAATTAATGTCAACATTTGTCAATTTTTATACATATAGCATTAAGGCCAGGTTCCTTCAAACAATTTTCAAAAAACAGCCGACAGGCCAATAGATTTTGGCAGAATAAAATCTTACGGGGAAGCTATTAACATTAAAAAAAAACAATGTGACTTTGTTTTAGAGAAATAGGGCAGAACAAGGTCTGCCCGGACAGCTAGTATGTAATAATATTTTGTACTCATTATAAACACGAGTGCTTTGACAGGTCTTATACGCAAAGAAACATACTTTTAATTAAAAGTTAATAAAGGAATTACCTCCCGCCCCCGACGAAAAATCCGTTCTGCTTCAGTCTGCTTGTAACCATGGCCTTTGTAACCAGCTCGAAACGTCAAACCATTAAAAATAAATTTATTACTTTTAATTTAAACAGGGTCTCAGATTGATTGTATCAACCTTTGAGGATAAATATGAAAATGAACTGACGTTTGGTGAGGGTTGTCAACAATCTGCCCTGTCATTATTTCATTTTCAAAGTCCATTTACAGTTTTCTTTCTTTTAAATATTTATTATATCTTTTTATAGTAAACAGTCTGAATTTGACACTTTTTTTATACTTGATCGACAAAGTCAAAAGTGTACAGCGAGCCCAATTGAATTTATAGCCCCTGATATTTAATATTAGCAATCAGTTCTAACTTTGTTATTGCTAATACAACGGTAAGGTAATAAATCTATATAGTAACTCACATCCCGGCTAGAACTTAAAAGCTTCCCTATCCACCGCCCACGTAGAATGGGACGAAGTAAGAGGGCTTTCGTCAGAGGCTTTCCTCAATAGAGCATGACGCCGTCCAACATATACAGACGAGAGCGGTGTGTGATTTCTTCGCGTATACCGCTACAATGAAATTCGTTCAGGGGCGAATGAGGGGTGGCCTTTTACACCCCCCCCCTCCCACGCAAAATTGGTAGATGAAGACTGCAGAAGGCCTGACCTCATCGTGAGCCGGTTAAGTTTTCCTCGGCAGAGCCCAAAAAACCCACCGCTCCAAAACCTCTTTCACAGACGGTGCGCCGGACACTTCGCACCGTCTCCCTCCCATCCGGGCAGCAGAGTCCCACAAGTCTACTGCCCGGGTATTGTCACCGGCGGATGTCGTACTCGCTCTGGATCTCTCGCTCTCTATCAATGGATTTTCATTCTTTGATGGTCGCTTTCATTTTTGGACTACACTGTACTTACCATCGGGTACTCTGTAGTCACTATGTCTAGCCAGCGTAGAAAAAAGACGCACGGGCTAACCTTTACATACATCCACAAAAACAAGCGCGCGCACACTCACATATGAGAAAAATAAACAATTTAAAATTATTTTATTTTACAAAAGTTTTTGTTAAAAAACCATGAATATTATATTAGGTCCTTACATATGAAATTGGCGTTTTTCGTACTGGCCATTTTAATCACAAATTTCTCCTCTTTGGTAAGGGATTCCAAATTCAAATTTGTACAGCTATAGACTCATGTATTTGTGCTTCGATGATCGTCATTCATTTGTTTTTTTCTTCTGTTTTTTTCTGTTTGCGTCACTCATTTTACAAAATGGAAAACTTAAAATATCGCATTATTTACGAGTACGAGTTCCGCCGTGGCACTAGTGCTGCGGAAACAACTCGAAGGGTGAATGATGTGTATGGCGGTTGTATTTCAAAAGAAAACACAGTTCGTTTTTGGTTCCAACGTTTTCGTTCTGGAAATTTCGACCTGCAGAACAAGCCCCGTGGACGGCCTGAGACTCAAGTTGATAATGAAGAGTTGAAGGCTATTGTGGAAGCGGATCCATCGCAAACCACGTCCGAGTTAGCTGCAGGCTGCGATGTTAGTGATAAAACTGTTTTAATTCACTTGAAGCAAATTGGGAAGATTAAAAAGCTTGAAAGGTGGGTACCTCACGAATTGACTGAAGCAAACCGGCAAACGCGCGTCGACTGCTGCGTTACATTACTAAACCGGCACAATAATGAAGGTATTTTAAACCGAATCATTACCTGTGATGAAAAATGGGTTCTTTACGATAATCGGAAGCGCTCAGCGCAATGGTTGGATCCTGGCCAGCCAGCCAAATCCTGTCCCAAGCGAAAATTAACCCTAAAAAAGTTACTTGTAAGCGGTGGACTAGTGCCGGTATTGTTCATTACAGTTTTCTCAAATCTGGCCAGACTATTACGGCTGATGTCTATTGTCAGCAATTGCAAACCATGATGGAAAAGCTAGCGGCTAAACAACCTAGGCTGGTCAATCGCTCCACGCCACTGCTGCTTCACGACAACGCTAGACCACACACTGCGCAACAGACGGCTACTAAATTAGAAGAGCTTCAATTGGAAAGTCTAAGACATCCTCCGTACTCCCCGGACCTTGCTCCAACAATTACCATTTTTTTCGAAATTTGGATAACTTCTTGCAAGGGATAAAATTCAACTCCGATGGGGCAGTCCAAATCGCCTTCAAAGATTTTATTGATTCCCGTACGACTGGTTTTTTTAGTAAAAGGATCAATGAACTACCTATGAGATGGCAAAAGTGCATAGAAAATAATGGTTCATACTTTGATTAATTAAATATATTATATTAAAAAATATTCGACTTTTTGTTCCTCCCATACAAAACGCCAATTTCATATGTAAGGACCTAATATAAAAATAAAACACTTTAAACTTAAATAAATTCTTAAACAATGAAAAATGGTCCATTATAGATTTTTCACAAAACCTCTAAATAAACCTTTCGGTAAAGAAGAGAAAAAAGTCGTAGCTCTTCGAATCTCCCAAGAGTTTTTTCAGGACACCTTAGGTCTTAAAACTTATGGACGGAATTCTTCTTTAATCCATTGTATGCAAAGTTATTTCAAGTTATCCAAATATGCTCGTATATGCGATTTTTTACCTTATCTTCAGTTAGCATTTTCTTTTCAAAAAGCAATGTTTTACCAAAAAATTGTAATTTCATCTTATAGAGAATATGTTGTAGTTTATAAAACCCTGCTTCGATTTTCTATCCAATCATTGTTACCCAAGTAATCAATTGTAAAAGTCAATAAGGTCTTTTTTGCTTTGATCAACAATAACTCAGGATTAAATCATTATAGAAGGCTCGTAGGTAAGTCAAATAAAAGGGAATTAGATTATCTAAAAGAATTTTAAGATAAGACCATTGAATAAAAAAATTAAAGTCCATCTTTCATCATATTTAAAATGAGGAAAAATTTTTAAACCTTTTCTACCTGTATGTTTCTTAAGATTACTCAAAAACCCTACCCGTAAATTATATTAACATTTAAAACTGAAAACTAGAAACTTTAAGCTGTAGTCTTCTACTTTTAAAACTTCTGTACGACCATTTCCCTCAAAATAACAGCCTCTTGAAAATCACCTAAAAATTGGGGACCTATTTTAATATCCTTTAATTTCTGCGTCTAGTGTATAATTACATCTTATTAAAACAACTTACAATTTTAGAATAGTAAAATTGCTTTGAATTTTAAAAATTCTTTAACAAACAAACAACTTTTTCCAAATAACTCATAAGTTGAAACTCCATTTATAAGAATAAAAGTGATTTTAAAAATATTTAACGTATGTATTATAATTATTACAAAAACAGAGGAAGCAGTTTTTTTTTTAAATTAACAATTCAGAGTTTATTGGAATTTAGCAGCCCTATTGTTGATTGTTCAACCACACTCTCCCACCGATGATTGAGCTCTCATTAGCGACGCACTACTGTCGAACTACTCGTACACACTGACAAACAGTTCTCATTCGATATTCACATTGGCTTGCACGCGGTATTTATGGATGGATGGTCTTTGTAGGTAGAACAATGTGCTCTTTATGAATACTCCATTTCGAAGATCTCAGTTTCTAATTGGGTTGGTAGCATAGATGGACAAAATGTAATCAGATTAAGATTAACAATTAAGAAATGTAAGCGTAATAGTTAATCTATAATATTTTAAGCACTAATGAAACCTCAATTGAATGTTTAGAAGGCTTAAAGCATGATTACAGATTAACTAAATTAAAATTACGATTACATTTTGTAATCTGATTGGCTGACTTGATCTTTCTGATTGGATAAAATCGAAAGGTTGGTAGGCGTATAGTGACAGGTCCAAATTGTGGTTGGGAAGTAGACTTGAGAGAATCTGCTGCCTGGATGTGAGGGAGGCGGTGCGCAGTGTCCGGCGCGCCGCCTGAGATGTAGGTTTTGGAGGGTTGGCCTCTTTACTCCAACCCCTCCCAGGGAGGTAGCCTCAACAAAGCTTTTTGGTCCCTCGGCGTCTGGATGAATTTGGTTTCCCAGGCCCAGGCGGAGCGATTAGAGACACACCCCGGGGGTTTTTAGTCAGTAGGAGTCTGACACACCGGGGTCGCCGCCCTCACAGCGGCCCTGATGGTCCTATGCAGGATTTTCCCCCGGGATACCAAAAATAAGTCCAATTTGTAAATCTGTTCCAGATTTTATTCTCTATTAGTTTACAATTTTTCGGGTTTCGTACCAACAAAGCAAAAACAGCACCATTAAAGGATAGTTTTATTGTCCGTGAGTCGAACTAGCTGTGCACCTAAAGCCAATCATGCGTCTTCAAGTCATAGGCGTGTGATACCTATAAGCCTAGAAATCTAGGGTTCAAGTTTCACCCTAATTCTGACATAATAGTATTCACGTTCAAATAGTATTATAACCAGTCTTGGGCGGCTGAGCTGAAGATGTCTAGTCGGGATACAGCGGACAGTGGAGAGTAATTACATCGGGCTGTTTGTACTGTCGGATTAATTTGAGTGTTCAGTGTACGACAAATACACTTCATTGTACCTCGATGTTTGCTTTGGCCCGAGATTGTGGACTATATTGACCTTTGTGCTACCGGTACTTACTTAGATTCTTTGTTAAGCAACCTTCTGTTCTTATAAAAAATAAAAACATATTTAATAAAAAAGTTAACCGACGTCAAAATGAATATCCGATTCTAGGTTTTGGTTTCGGATACCTTCGGGCAAAAATGTTCGGTAAATCTTTGGAATAGGCTAAAGACTAAAGCCTAAGGTTTCTAGCAAGTATGAAACTAAGGCTAATTGAACTGAATCTAATTTTTAAATTACATTTAATAAATTTCGGATTATATGTCAATAAATAGCCAACTTTGACTTAAACATAATATTAGGTCCTTACATATGAAATTGGCGTTTTTCGTACTGGCCACTTTAATCACAAATTTCTCCTCTTTGGTAAGGAATTCCAAATTCAAATTTGTACAGCTATAGACTCATGTATTTGTGCTTCGATGATCGTCATTCATTTGTTTTTTTCTTCTGTTTTTTTCTGTTTGCGTCACTCATTTTACAAAATGGAAAACTTAAAATATCGCATTATTTACGAGTACGAGTTCCGCCGTGGCACTAGTGCTGCGGAAACAACTCGAAGGGTGAATGATGTGTATGGCGGTCGTGTTGCAAAAGAAAACACAGTTCGTTTTTGGTTCCAACGTTTTCGTTCTGGAAATTTCGACCTGCAGAACAAGCCCCGTGGACGGCCTGAGACTCAAGTTGATAATGAAGAGTTGAAGGCTATTGTGGAAGCGGATCCATCGCAAACCACGTCCGAGTTAGCTGCAGGCTGCGATGTTAGTGATAAAACTGTTTTAATTCACTTGAAGCAAATTGGGAAGATTAAAAAGCTTGAAAGGTGGGTACCTCACGAATTGACTGAAGCAAACCGGCAAACGCGCGTCGACTGCTGCGTTACATTACTAAACCGGCACAATAATGAAGGTATTTTAAACCGAATCATTACCTGTGATGAAAAATGGGTTCTTTACGATAATCGGAAGCGCTCAGCGCAATGGTTGGATCCTGGCCAGCCAGCCAAATCCTGCCCCAAGCGAAAATTAACCCCAAAAATTTACTTGTAAGCGTTTGGTGGACTAGTGCCGGTATTGTTCATTACAGTTTTCTCAAATCTGGCCAGACTATTACGGCTGATGTCTATTGTCAGCAATTGCAAACCATGATGGAAAAGCTAGCGGCTAAACAACCTAGGCTGGTCAATCGCTCCACGCCACTGCTGCTTCACGACAACGCTAGACCACACACTGCGCAACAGACGGCTGCTAAATTAGAAGAGCTTCAATTGGAAAGTCTAAGACATCCTCCGTACTCCCCGGACCTTGCTTCAACAGATTACCATTTTTTTCGAAATTTGGATAACTTCTTGCAAGGGAAAAAATTCAACTTCGATGGGGCAGTCCAAATCGCCTTCAAAGATTTTATTGATTCCCGTCCGACTGGTTTTTTTAGTAAAGGGATCAATGAACTACCTATGAGATGGCAAAAGTGCATAGAAAATAATGGTTCATACTTTGATTAATTAAATATATTATATTAAAAAATATTCGACTTTTTGTTCCTCCCATACAAAACGCCAATTTCATGTGTAAGGCCTAATATTATTTAAAACTTTTAAAGTTATTCGAGGACATCCTAATACGTAAAAACAACTTCAAGAGATTATTAAACGTCTATATGATGGCGAGTGTTTTGAAGAGTTGTTTAGTCTTGTTACACCCTCCCCTTTCCATAATAGAACCACGCGCGGGCTTACGGATTCACAGCTATACGTTATCTCACATCCTAAGTAGGACTAAGAAGTTCTCTAACTCTCACTTTTGCCGAGTCGTTGCGCTCTGGAATGGTCTTCCGGTGAGCGTGTTCCCATCGTACTATGAAACTAGGTCCTTTAAGCGAAGCGTGAAGAGATCTGTGTGCAGGCCGGCATGATCGCCGCGACTATCAACAGGTTCTTTTTACAGTTGATAGCCTTTGTCGTTTTTAGAATGCACTATGCTTACCAAAAGGCGGGGTGTGGTCACAGTACCATGTCAGGATATAAAAAAAACATATATAGATTCAATATTTTATAATTTTGCAAAAATAAAATTAGAACCAGTTCAGCCATATTTTTATAAAGCGGGATTAGAATTTGGAGAAATGTGAAGCAATCAGAGTCCTCTATTGTACTTAAGCAGAAAATGAAGAAATTGAGTAAACAGACGTATCAAAAACTTTCATAATGTTACACTAGATGGCAATACGTACTCAATTTTTAAAAACTGTACAGCTATAAGACAAATTACGAAAGTAAATGCCTACAGTTTCTTTGTATTAAAAGTATGTACAATGGCTACAGCATAATTAAAAAAATATATATTATTATTGTACAGAAAGTAATGCATCTCCGCTCACTGCGAAAGGCATATGTCGTGTCGATATTATTGATTATTGTTTACATAGCTTACATGTAAAATGCAGTGCTGCAAATTTATAATTTATGTTTTACTTGTTTTATTTTCCCCATGAGGAGAAGATAAAGGCTTGCATTTTCTAATTTAAATTGAGATCTTCTGTTTTTTAATATTAAGATTTACGGCTGTGGAAACAATTTCTTTAAGGCCCGTCGTTAGTATTTTTAGAATTCAGTAGTCTCTGATTGAAGTCAGAACAACCCAACCAAGGGACGCACATTCCACCCAATGCCATCCAAAAAATTACCAATTTCTCTCAATATTCTGCCACCCAAGGATCTTGTCGCTGCACAGATCCAATACCAACCCAAAGAATAAAAATATAGCGTCCAGAAGAACACAATATTCAGCAATTCTCCGCTAGATTTAATAAAAAAACACAACCGCTCACGTTTCAAGATTGGACGTCAATCAGACTATAGTTATAATAGCTTTGAATCAGGTTTGATTTTAATGTGATATATCTTAGGTGATATATATTATATTGTGATCTCCATGTAGCTCGGTATGGGAAGTATTTTTATGTCATTTCAGCGTAATATTGATAACAAACATTTTAAATGTCGATAGGCATATTTTAAGACAACAGTCTAAGACATATATATATATATATATATATATATATATATTACACATGTATATAACATGTATATTTTGATATTTTTAATGAAAATAACTTTTATTATAAAATTATGAAAATGCCCATAATTGAATTTGTTTCCATAAATATGTTTAAGAAATGTATATTAATACCTAAGAATTAATAAAAAAGATTAAGAACAAAAATTTTTTTCAAGTAGTTTTTGACGTGAAGTTTATTACTTTATTAGCTAATTTAGTAATTTTTTTTTTCCTTTCTTGTGGCCTTTCCACTGGTGTATGATGATTGTGATTTTGCCAATATCAGTGCTTACATACACTTTTGAGTCACTATGTGCCTGGTCACTTTGTCCGGCTGTCAAAAGAGCGTAGGGATGTACTTCTCTAAATAGTGAAAATTTTAAATTAATATCATTTGAAGTAAAATAATTACAACATCGAAGTCAAAAAGAAGTCAATTACTCAAAAATCTTTTTTCCTTTTTTCGAGTTTGTATATACAATACAAATACAAATCCATTTTATAAGAAACAAGAAAGGCGCCATAACAACTAATTTCTTATTATTAAAAACAAAGAACTGCTTAGTACTGGGAATTCAATAATTACTATTGCTTTTACAACCATCCTCAAATTCGTATGTAAAAGATCTATCTCGTTTAAAAGAAAACAATACGTGAAAAACTATTATTTATGTCCGTGTGTTGGAGTACATTCAGCTATCTGCGAATAACATTATGGTTTTTATTAGAACGTAAAAAATCAGACACCGATTTTATAGCATGAAGTATCAATTCAATTAATCGATGCAATACTTCATTTCATTTATATAATCTATTTTCATTTAATCAATTAATTGAGTAATAATCGATATCAGGTTGGCATCCCTAAGAGAGCGTCACAATCTTTCATAAACGGCGTATCAATTATTAATTTGTTTGCCGCTTAAATATTTCATTTAGATACTATAGCCGTGTACTATATTTCAGGTAAGCGTTTTATATTTTTATCACACTCGGCGATGCCTATTTGCTTATTATACTATATGCTAAGTCGAAATTATGTTTGTATTTACATACCCAAAATAATTTCTATGTGGTCAATAAAGCTTAAAACATTGTTTATGAGACTTTTGATATTACTTATATATCTATTCTAATAAAAAAAAATACTAATACCTCCATTTTCATGTTTTTTATTGCTATACCATAACTTTTCTAATGACAGTATGAACAAAATCTTTACTTTGTGTGTAAAATACCCAGCATACATCAATTATACACAACATTGCAGAATGTCAGGCGATAACGCTCCGTTGCCCGACGGTTGGGAGATGAGAACTAGTCGATCTACAGGAATGTCATATTACCTGAATACTTATACAAAGAAATCACAATGGCAGCGACCGGAAGCCCCCGCAGAACTGTCAGAGATCCGATGTAGCCACATACTGGTCAAGCATGCAGAAAGCCGTAGACCTTCGTCCTGGCGCGAAGAAAATATCACACGCAGCAAAGACGAAGCACTGGATATTTTAAAGAACTATCGTCGACAGATTGTAGCAGAGGAAATGTCATTTGTGGACATTGCCACAAAATACTCAGATTGCTCGTCAGCAAAACGAGGTGGTGATTTGGGCATGTTCAAAAAAGGTCAGATGCAGCAAGCATTTGAAGAAGAAGCTTTTAAATTGAAGGTTGGACAGCTTAGTAAACCAGTGCTAACTGATTCAGGCTACCATATCATCTTGAGAACTGTTTAAGAGCAATAACACATTTATAATAATGCTCATGGAAAGAAGAACCTTATTGCATTGACCTATATGTATTTACAGTGCTAAAATAAAGCTAATTTTCACTATTCAGTCTATTAATAATATATAATTATCAAGAATTAATAGTAATGTCATGTGTAAAAGCCCTGAGAGGCAATCAGCAGCACTACTGGTCACTTTGGGACAACATATAAGAACAAAGTGAATCACTAATGCAACTCTGCTCACCCCGAAAGGGATATAGCATGATGATCATTATTATTAATTATCAAGTGTTTTGTGTGTAAGATAAATAATTATATACATCATGCTGTTGTAATAATAGAGACCTGAGTAAAAATGATATCACCCAAATTAAAGTTCTTCTGGTTTACTAATGATGTATAAAAATTGAAATATAATAATATTATGGATGCTATCTGTGAATGAATCGATTATATTGGTAGAATAGTAATATTACATTAATCAGACTTTTTTTTTAATCAAATATATTAATGAGGCTTTTTAGTGCATCCTTGATGACTATGCCCGCCTCGTCATTAATCAGACTTGACAATATTTTTTAAGAGCAGGTATTGACATTTTACGCTATCTTTACACAGTTTGTCTCTATTTCTGTCAGTATGTTCATTTATTAATACAAATAAATGTTGACGGAATTTTCATCAGCAATTAAGAAAGAAATGATAACACTTACATTTAAAATGTGTCACAATAACTGTAAGACATCATAAAATTGTAACTACAAAATTGAAACTTAAAAGAACTCAAAGGATATTTTGAATTGAAATGATGATGAATCAAGATGTATTGAAATTTGTCTAGGCAGAATTAGACTAAACTGTTAGCCATTTGCCCAAATTTACAAAAGTTTAGTTATTGATGTTAAATTTCTAATACATTATTTCACTTGAGACAAAACTTTGTTTCCAAATCCTAAATACTGATATATCCTAATAAGAAAAATCATATTTAGGGACCTCAAAAATAATAGTATTCTATCAATAATGTTACAACTCTCATAGATTAGTATGAAAATATTGCATTCAGATTTAATTACTTTATTTCCAATAGCTTATGATCACATGAGAAATAAGTTACAACATACAATTTGATACTAACTATGCCTATAGTATAATAACAAATATGCTTCAACTAGTCTTTGATGAATCCAGCCATTTCAACAAAGACTCCTAAAATTTTTATAGTATTTTCTTAATGATAACAAATTTAAAAATGGCACATGATATTAGTCATTACGTTGCTCCGATGTGGCATCAAAGTTCTGAAGTTAAAACAATTGAACACCTCATCTACACAGCTTTTGTCGCATGAGCATCATTATCCTGATTGTTTTTGGTTAGTAAAATTGTACCTAGTCTTTAACTTCTTCATGTGCTGGGTTCCAAATTGGACCAATGATGGGTGGAGAACGCTTGCCTCCCCAAGCGCTGAACTTAACTTTCCTCTTGCCATCCTTTTTGAGGTTTCTGTCCAGGTATGGGTGACCGGGTTTGTAGATCTTTGGCAAAGAATCAATGAAGTTCTTAAAAGGAAGTGCGTCTCGGAGGGTTCTCTCATCCACATTTGTACTGAGAGCTAGGATTTTAATCGGATGTCGCTTGTCAATAGATGGAATGAATTGGAATTCGGATAGGCTGACTCTATGCTGCGTCGGTGAGTTAGAGACGATTCCAGTTAGTTCGGGTATGGAAGCAGAGAATATTACTTTGGTTGTCTTGAATCCAGGTTTGAAGATCATATTACCGCTGCGTTTCCCTCCCCAAGGACTGAACCGGACGTGTTTTGGCATGCGAGGCTCCCGCATTGACCCCCTTTTCCAAGTCCACATATGTTCCATGCTGACTTCCCTTTTTCCGCCCCAGGGGCTGAATTTCTCTTTTTTTGTCGGTGCCTCTTTGGTTGCGTTGTCGCCTGTGCCCAAAAGCTGAATTATGAAAGGACTGGCTTGATCTTGGCTGCTTAGGTACGGGTTTTTATCCCACTTGTGGTCTATGCTGACTTCCCTTTTCCCGCCCCAGGGGCTGAATTTTCCTTTTTTTGTTTGTGCCGCTTTGATTGCGTTATCGCCTGTGCCTAAAAGCTCAATTATGAAAGGACCTGCTTGATCTTGGCTGCTTAGGTACAGAGTTTTATCTGTATCGATATGATTTGGGTCCCATTGACTCTCTTGTGAATCATCATTGTCTATATACCTCCTCTTTCGTACTTCCTCTTGCGGGTAAAATTGGTCGGTGGATATATCTGGTATATTTTCGTATTCATTGCCGGATGCAGGTAGGTTAAAGTAATTGGTATAGGTTAGCGGTTGTTGGAGGGAATCTGGAGTGTCGAACACTGTGTCTGCGCCAGGGCCGCCTGTGTTGATGTACTGGAGGCTGGCGCTGCCGATCCAAGAGATGATAACGATCAGCCAGTGATGTGACATGTTTCTGGAAGGAGAAAATAATAGTTGAATTAATGTGAAGATTGAAATATCCTATCGTAATGCGTTGACTATTGAATTGTTGGCAGGAGTTTTTTAATAAACTGTTTTATAGGTACAGTGGTCTAGTGCGGAGGTCGGCAACTGGCGGCTCGCGAGCCACATGCGGCTCTTGAAATGTGTAGCTGCGGCTCTTTAATTCTGTACGCAAATATAATTTATTTTATTAAAAATAATTATAATTTAAAAATCGTTCCGATTCGATGAATAATAATAAGTTATGACCGGTGGTTGTAGAAAGTCACGGATTTTGGCGTTTTACTGTTTATTTGCACTTCAAGGCACACCGAACTGCGACGCACACGCACGTACTCTAGCCTTGCGTCCCGGTAGTGGACTAACTTAGCAAGCGTCCCGTGCGCGCGCGCATCCTCTTTCCCCGCACGTCTCGTATCACCCTAACGACCCTTAGGGCGTGTAATACAATTACGTATCGGGCAGCGTCTACATGCTATAAAGTAGATAAAGTTATTTTTTTATCAAAAAACTTTATTTATGGAAATGCTATTTATTATTTGAAAGAAAATTTTTGTGGCTCTTTGAAATGTTTTTAACTTTTTTATTTTCCACATTAACTGTATTTTATTCGCAGTGTTCACTGTATATATTATGTAGTCCACTAGGTTACAAGTTTATTAAGAATTATGTTTCTATTAGTGCAACTATTCTAGTGTAAATAGATAGAGTACGGAATAAAGCACAGCATCCTCACTGGTGTAGGAAAACCTGAAGAAACCCATATGGAATCTAATAGAAATGTCACGTGTAAAGGCCTTTTTTTTGGCAGGATATTTGTTGATGGCCGGGATTGACCTTTACAACTAAACCGGGCGAGATGTAAGAGCCCTTAGAACGGCGATCAGCTGCGCTACTGGTCATATTAGGCACGACATATGATGATGTCCTAGCCGGTTTCGGCCACGGCGACTGTTTCAACACCGGTTAAGAAATTCGAGGTCCAGTTTTCGGAAACAGACAATTGCGCAGGAGATATTTAAGTGCATAACTGGACGCGCTGCCAGAAAAGCACTCTCTCGTCCGAGCTCCCTCAGCCCCGATGGAAAGGAGAACCAGTACGATCGGGCGGGAGCGGGATGCAGGTTTGGTCGAGATGTCCTTCTCTGAACACCTGGTTGAATTGCGGTGTTCAAGAGATACCTTAGTCGCCTTTTACGACACCTCAGCAAGAAGAGGGGGGCGCTATTCTATTCTGCCGGCAGCCACCACGGCTCACATAACGACACGACACAGGCACGACATATAAGCGCGACGTGGATACATACACTAATGTATCTCTGCTCATCCCGAAAGGGATATAGCGTGAGGATATATTCATATTTTTTATTGTCCTCACAGCGGTATTCGCTGGAATATTTCTTGTCGTAGGTATATATAATGAAAGCATAATTTTAAACACTTTTTATACTTTTTGAAAACATTTCGGAAATACCATATATACCAGTAGGTCGGAAGTATTCGGATTCCCAGGCTCGGCGAAGGCGAAGAGAGGGCAGTGCTGGCACCCCGGTGGTTTTAGTCGGGGCAGGTCCGACACACCAGGGGAAGTGGCCCTCGCCACTTCCCCTGACGGTCCGTAGGGATTGCCACCGGGATAACAAAAAAAAAAAAAACTAGTAGCGTTCATTCCATAGATGCATGAAACCATTGCATGCCCTTACGATAAATAAGTCGGGAATAAAATTCTTTAATTTAAACAATAAAAGGAACCCTTTATATTCATATATATTATATTTTCACGCCATTTATATTCCCTATGAAAGTAATGTAATATTTAATATCATTACATAATATTTACATTGATTATGTGAATTTGCCTACCCTGTCCAAATAGCCTATACACGTCACTGATATACAGGGTTATAGGTAACTAACGCACGGCCTCTTAAGGGTGGCTTTGATTTATCAAGACTGACAACTTTTGTTGTACGACTTTTGCCAAAACCTAATACATCGTTAGATTTTTTTTTTTTTAGTTTTAGTGTGAATATCTAGTCATCGTTAGCTCTATATTCCAACTTTCATTCGATCTGGCGTAGGTATCCAATCAGCTGGTGCTATGCAGTCGTGCGCAAAGTTACGTTGCTACGCAGCGTTAAGGACCGTGTAGCAGAAAGTTTATTAACCCTATACCTTGTTTATTTTACAAACTCGCTTATAACAATTATTTGAACGTAAATTTCCATATTTAGTTAAATAGTGAAAATAAATGTTTATTGATTGACGTACTAATACACTATTAAAACAAACTAGAATCAAAATAAAACATTAAATAATTGTTTCACAAACAAAACCAACCTATTATTTGTCTGCCATAGGGAACATCGTAAAATGAACAAGGTAAAGGCCTCTACGTAAGTTAATGTTTCAAAGGTTGTACAATCTGTACATATTTATACACTGAATCCACAATCCCTTCATACTTATCCAGGCTTAGGACTGGCTACACTAAAAAATAAAAAAGTAAATAGAAAAACACGAACATTGATACGTAATCAAGCAATTCATCGCACCAAAAGAGGCGCGCGGTCTGTTTGAAGATAGATAATTGCAAACTATTTTTTAATGTAGGCGTATTTAAAAAGTGGAATCACTCTATTTACAATAATTAAATTATTTACAAAAATACTCACAAATCTATTTACTCGGAGTCAACACATTCGGAAATAGTCTCGCGGACTCACGGCAAGCTTCAGACAGATTGTCACCGCACCGAGCATAAACACGCACCATTTCGGTATATTCAATGTTAGTGTATCGATTTGACATTGTGATTTATGAAACGAACGCTTCACTGGGACGACTAACACGTCGGCGCACACGCAAGCAAATTTGCGACTGACATGACCCGTGTTACACAGTAGTCAAACACATGTCGCCACGCCCGCTCACCGCGCCGCAGACCCCTTTCTTCGTTAGTAGCGACACAAGACGCCGCGCACTACGTAAGTCTGTCTTCGGTCGCCTATGTCGGCGTGGCGCGATCGTCGCCTTACGAAGAGTTAAAAAGTTCAGAACTGCAAATCTGATTTTTATTTTTTTTGTATGGGAAAAAAAGTAATTGAATTAGAAAAAGTCGTACAACAAAAGTTGTCTGTCTTGATGAATCAAAGCCACCCTTAAGAGGCTGTGCGTTAGTTACCTATAACCCTGTATACTGAGAAATCCAACCACACTACATAAATTTCCAAAATATTTTATCATTAAACTTCCTTTATGTCAATAATCGCTATTTATAAACGATGTTATTACATTAATTACATGTTTATTGGGTAAATATGGACGTCTGATTTCATATTTCAATATGATATCTTATTAGTTCGTTGGATATTTCTGGTTAAATAAATATTTCGTCTAAGAAACTGGCATCCGAACGGAATCGTTTACGGCGTATTTTATACCTTAATAATTCGACAGTGAAGTTTTTATAATATGGGCTACTTGAGTGATTACCCTAACTATGCATAAGGAATGCTGAGTGAGTGAGAGCATTTTGAAGGTTGCCATCTCCACCCTTGTTTTGGGCCTAAGAAGGATTCCTTAAATGGACATATAACGTGTAATGATACAATGGAGTGTGGTTGTGCAGGGAAGAGTAGATGGAGTCAGGTTTCCGCTACCTTGGACAGGACAAATTAAAGCTTTGACCAACGCGTCGTTCAATGAAAACTCCCGGTAAGCATCAGTCCGGGATAAAACACCTGACCACAACTGCTTTAAGCATGCGATTGAGCAGAGATGGGCAAAATGGAATCTGATTAATGATTAAGGATTACAAAATAAAGTCGTAATTTTAATTTTGTTACTCTGTAACAGAGATGGGCAAAATGTAATCTGATTAATGATTAACGATTACAATATGTAGTCGTAATATTAATTTTCTTGCTCTATAATCATAATTAAATCCATTTAAAACATTAAGAAATCATAAATGTGTATGCAATCTGGGATTCCGTAGTGTTTAAAACATAGATGAGCAAAATTCAGTCATAGTAATGGTAAAAAACGTAAAATGTAATCGTAATCATTTTTATACATTTTGCCCATCTATGCTCTGTAATCATGATTAAAACCCTTGTAAACATTAAGAAGTCATACATTCGAATGCAATTGCGGATTTCTTAGCGTTTAAAACATAGTTGCGCATAATTGTAATTGTATTAACCCCTTCGTAACCGCAGTCCGTTCCGCCGAAGTTGTGCTACTGAACCGGGCAGCACGCCGCGAACTGTGCGCATTGCATGATGGCATGTTGGATCGAATTTTCTCATTTAAGTGTATATTTAAAGATTTTGCTGGTATATTAAATAAAAATTTAAATTAGGATAATTCTTAGTAATTAATTTTTTACTTTTCTATAAAATGAATGCCGGCTAAAACTGGCGCTGGTGCTCATGGGGCGTTTTGTGAATGCTGTCTAAAGCTGGGGCTGGTAACGAAAGGGTTAATGATGAAAAATGTAATCGTTTGTCATTAATCTGATTATATTTTGCCTATTTAATACCACTGAGAAGAAAGAAGGCCGTTCGCGTGTCAGTGCCGTGGTTGATTGTGGAGCTAAATCTGGTTTTCCAGGGCGCGTTAGTAACACCCAGAGGCTTTTAGTCAGTAGGAATCGGACACAACTTCGGGGTGACAGTGGTACATTAGTTGCTGTATCTACTTTACGCTTATGTGTCGTGTTCAGCGTGACCAGAAGCGAAGGAGAGCTTAGAAAAGGTAATATTTAATCATCGATAACGCTAATAGAAAATTTATTTTTTCGCCTTTTGATGTACTATTACTATTTTGTGAAGGCCCTCAGTTCGCCGTTCCCAGGGCACTTACACTTGACATTAATTATTTAAATTCTATATTAATTTATAATAACACATACTGATCACATAATGTAATAATAGATGTCACCTAATAATGAATTTCAGATGAGATTCAGCGGCGGGTGGCTCAGCTGGACACCTTGCATTTGCTGAGCTGACTTCCATTTGGCATATCTTCTTTTTTTTATACTGGCTCGACATAGTGACTACAGTGTAGTCCAAAAACGAAAGCGACTATCAAGGATGAAAATCCATTCATAGTCTACATCGTCATGTCGGCCCACATATACCACGACTGAAGGTCTCTAGGTATATGAGCTACTGGATATACACAAGCTGATCCCGAAACGCGACAAGCCGAAACTGGTCACTATGACGGGCTTTTATATTGTGTAAAAAATGCTTTTTCTTTCTTTCTCTCACTAGGTCGTTCAAAAGTTTGGCAAGGTGACTAATGTACATCAAAAACCGATTGCAAATACCGAGAAACAATTCCGGTATTATTTTTCCTTGGTCATGCCGGCATGCTCAAAACAGACTTTTTTTAAAGAATACAATATTATAAGAGGGGGGGGGAATATCCTGGTTTGTAGATTATTCTACAGCCTGGTGACACGGTACAGGTATAAATTGGAAAACTTTCTATTAATTTTATTTATAAATCAAAAATCAAACTATGCGTGTAATTATGTGTTGATATTTTTTTAAATATATTTTTATCATTATTAAAATTAAAAGTTAAATATTACAGGAAAAGTCAGTGAAACAGTTGTAAATATGCTTTGAATACATAATTGTTATAATGTAATGAGTATGTGTACTGAAAACTACAATTAGTTGCAACACTGGTCACGTTGGGCATAACATATAAACGAAAAATTAAAAGGGCCGGTAATGTATCTCTGCTGACCCCAAAAGTTTTATAACGTAATGATCTTAAAAACATACCTCATAGGAAATTTTGCTGCATAACAAAAATGATGACGAAAATAATCACGTTTGCTAGAAACACTGCCACTTCTGTAAACCTTATCCTTGTCTAGTTGGAGATGTTATGATGCTTGTACCGGGCTCCCTACGCTTATATACCTCGTGTTTCACGCGAAATGAGTACCGTTCGCAAAGAAACGATCGTATTTCGCCAGTTTATTGTGTCGTGAATATTTTCGCATCATTCGACAGCTTTTTTTATTTATTTTTAAAGACCAACCGAAGGCTTCGGTTTTAGCCACCTTCGGCTAAACAAACCTTAATATGTAAAATTTTTATATGGACTGAAATTTAAGCTAAACCTTAAGATCTCTAACAACCGTCGAATTTTATACCAGCTCCTGATCTTGAAATTTTTCATGGCGGAACAATAGTCTTGTCTACCGCTTCCCAACAAGTCCTTTTACCTATGTTTTTTTTTTTTCAATTAAGTATATGATTTTATTCAGTAAAATGTGTTTACAGCTTAATTTTTAGTAACTTTGCGCTCAACAACTTTGTTAAAATGTAAATATTATTTATAAAAAGCAAAACATTCACAAAAAACGACCATAGCATAACTTAAAACGTAGTAACGATATCTTATAAGACTTTTAAGTTAACTTTTAAAACTTTCACTTTTAAATCGTTGATGTTGACGTAGCCAAATTTTGTATTCCTTTTTTCAGATTTTTAAGTAATTTTATTACAATATGTAACAAAAAAATCTATTATAGATAAAAATATATTGTTGCATGGTTCTGTTCAGATTAAACCAATCTAATATCTTATTTAATTAAGAGTAAATAATAAAAGCAAAGAATTGTACGTAGATTCAAAATTTATTGTTGTGTGGCTTTGGTCTGCCTGGCTTCAGGAACTACTCGTGAATGACCAGTTATCATTTTAGGCTTGACATAACGCGCGAAGTGGATACACCCACTAATGCATCTCTGTTCATCCCGAAAAGGATATAGCATGACGTTATATTATTATTATGTTATGTTATTATTATTATTATTTGCCGTGGTGGCTGCCGCCAGAATAGAATAGCACCCCCCTCTTCTTGCTGAGGCGTCGTAAAAGGCGACTAAGGTATCTCTTTAACAACGCAATTCAACCAGGTGTTCAGAGAAGGAAAACTCGACCAAACCTGCATCCTGCTCCCTGCCGATCGTACTGGTTCTCCATTCCATCGGGCCTGAGGGAGTACGAACGAGAGAGTGCTTTTCTGGCAGCGCGTCCAGTTATGCACTTAAATATCTCCTGCGCAATTGGCTGTTTCCGAAAACTGGACCTCGATTTTTTTAATCGGTGTTGAATCGAATCGAATGCGGCTAGGACATCATCATCATCATTATGTCATTATAGCAATATTTTATATATTTTTTTGCAATCGGTACAATCTTAGTGATCGTTGAATTGCAATGGGATCCATTTTGCACAAGCTTGTTTGATGTTATGTCCGGATCGTAATGTTGTGGTCATTTGTTCCGTGTCCCTTAGCGACGTTTTTCAGTCTAAATCCTTTAAAAATTGGCCATAAAATCTATAATATGTAATTATTTTTAAAGTGATTAAAATTATCAATAGATATAATAAATCCGTGCCTTAGCTACCTATGTATTGCTGGAAGCAACCAGCAATATCAGGCGGCTGCCGGATTTCCTGGAGGAGCTGAGCTGGGATGATTGAAATCATTCCAACTTTTTTTTTTTTTTTTGTTTACCCGGTGGAAATCCCTACGGACCGTCAGGGGAAGTGGTGAGGGCCACTCCCCCCGGTGTGTCGGACCTGCCCCGACTAAAACCACCGGGGTGCCAGCACTGCCCTCTCTTCGCTTTCGCCGAGCCTGGGAATCCGGATACTTCCGACGGCTCGGCGAGCGGTAGGCCTTGGGCAGGCCTCCTCTCAGGGAATCATTCCAACCTGGCCTCACGCAAAATAGGCGCACTCAGACGTCGAGTTGCGGAAAATGAGCCCGTGTGAACCTGATACCTATGTAGTATTATTCAGATGATTATTTAAAAGCTTCTATATTTACCGGCTTACAAAAAAATTTACTTGCGCGATGTAGGTTGATAAAAATATATCGAAATCTTTAATCAATATACACATCGAGGGGTGAAAGGCTATTTGCTTTAAGTGACATTTTGGCGATATTTTGTAATACACATTTTCGGAATCAGCGTTTTTCACCGATTCCGAATATATATATATTACTATATGACCAAAAAATGTCGCTTAAGCCAAATAACCTTTTACCCCTCGGTATGTTTATTATTAACTTTCAGTAACCAGCTCAGCATGTCTTGCGACATATGCCCCTAAATTACTCTCCGCAAGTGCCGATCCAGTGCTGCTCTCCTTCAGCCTCTAGGCAGATCAACTTCCCACCTTTAAAAATTATTTCTAGGAATTAAATTATCTTGATATAACATTCATAACTCCATCATCATCATTACTCGCTTCACTTGTTTGTCAATCAATGATTTTGTCGAGAAACAATGATGTTTCAATTGAATTCTCAAGAGGACGTGCCTGAGATTCTGATTACATCCGTTGTATGCGTTTATGATGCGATTGAATACAGAATCTCTGCTTTCTATGCAGGCAAAATTATATGAGGGGGATTACTTATGTAAAAATTTGATGGTTGTACCGGCACTTCTATTGCATCACACACTAAAAACTAATGTAGCCTTGAGCTTCTTTCGGCGTTTCTTCTCAAGGCAATCGCTTCCAAAACGCTAAAAGATCACTGTAAGATTTTTCCCTGGTTGTTTACGCAACTCTAGGTTCGTACCCATAGGGGTGACTTTGCATTGCTACCTAACACGCTAGCTGACCATCGTAAGTTCAAGAAGTGTAAAAGTCTTATCCGGTCAATAGCATAATCTCCTGTCAAAAAAACGCATTAGAAGGTTTTCCAGTTTCTCCTTCTGCCGTATAAGGCTATGGAACGATCTTTCAACCGGTATTCTCTTTATACTACGATATTGGGTCCTTTATAAATATGTGAAAAGTCTTTTAAGCAAGCCGGCATGTTTACAACGACTATCAACCATGTTTAAATAATAAAATTGACTGCCCCCAACTGCTCCAAAAATTTTCATTCAGAGCCCCCCCTAAAAATTCCAGACGAGCCGTTTCTCTTTTTTACCCACCTTTTAAACGAACACACCCTGGAGCCAACAATGCTTTGTGTAAATTGTCTCGGGCCTATAATCTTCTTGGAGATTCGGTTGATTTGTTTGCGGACTCCATGCCGGGATTCAGGAGAAAGGTCTTCGGGTTGTTGAGAGATGCACAAACGAATAATCTTGACATTAATTACTATTAATATAGTATAATACAATATAGTATAGTATAAATAAACAGACCACTCTGACGTATGTTGTGGATGCCTTAATAGGAACCGTACATTGTTGATTGTAATTGTATGTGTTGTGTAAATGAATTATTGTAATTATTGCAAATAAATAAATGTCTCCAGTTTGTCATTTTGCGCAGCTAGTATAAAAAACTATCAGAAGATTTAATATAAATAAACCATAATTCCTCTTCGATATTCTCGTAAGCTGTGAATCTTTTCAGGCAATCCTTCAGAAAAATAGTTTTGACATTAACTGTCACGTAGCGAGTGACAAAATTATATAATAAATATTAGATAATTGGTTAATTTCAAGTCAATCTAAATTAATTATAAAGCATGTATTTTAGCTCTCTATCCATAACATTTTCAATTATTCCTTTTCTTTGTTTTGCCTTTTTTCCTTTATTTCATTTGATATTATCATATTTAACACTAGATTGCCTAGAGCACTCATTTTGACTGCTTTTAAAGTTTAGTTATATAAAAATATAAATAATATTATTACTTTTTATATATTATTAGATCTTATAACATTTATTAATAGTTGTACTCACCTCCCCCCTCTCTTTATTCCCTATATACGTATATGCTATACCTATATTCACTCTTTCTAGTGTTAAATAAGATCTATTGTATTTTACAAGAGCTTTTCACTTAAAATACAATTGATTATAACTTTTTTAAGAATTAGGCTACATGACTGGCTGTATCCAATTTGCGCTTATATGTCTTGCCAAACGTGACCAGTAACGCAGCTGAACACCGTTCTCACAGCACTATTAGATGCAATGCGAGTTTCCTCACGATGTTTTCCTCCAATGAATTTGGGAAAACCCTGAGGTACGTGCCAAATTACGCAGCTACTTGCATTCGGGTTGCTGTGCATGGATATCGGTCCCTTAGCCATTGGGCTACTACAGCCACAAATGGGCACAGCTACTAATGTACCTCTGCTCATACCGAAAAGGGGTATAGCGTGATGATAAATATAATTATATTTTATTGTATAATTATGCTTATATATATTTATGAGTGCAACTATTGATATGATTAGATAATATTAAAAGCATAAGAATATTTTTATAAGCCATAACATTGTATTACGGACTCTTTATGTTGAAATAAACAGCCTACACTACTAAAGGGTGGGATGATAATTATGTAGAGAAATATATGTTTAACAATCCTTTTTATATTTAGGACATTTCTTATATTATTATTTTATATTTTGTCGTTATGAAAGGAGTCGCTTCTTAGAATTAGAAAATACCAGGAAATTGGACAAGCTAAATGTGAATTTAAAATATATTATTAACACTTTAAAGATTGAATATAGCTGTTACATACAGTCAGTCCATAAAGTATTCGTACACTTTGCAATTTCGTAAGAAACTCGCTAGAACAATGCTATTTTACATGCTGTGTCCAAATAAAAAATACTACCTACTACCGTAGTGTAGTAAGCAGTAATGTAGCATGTAATAGGCCATTTATTGCGAAAAAAACACAACAACAAAATGTATAAGATACAGTAGAAAAAAATTCGGAACGAAAATAAACTAATTTTGAGGTCCAAACAAGTATTCGTACAGTTATACTTTTTGTAACAGATTGTTACTTTCGAAGTGTATATTTACAATTCAATATTTGGTCGGCTATCCTATGGCTTTGATGACTGCTTCCATCCACCTAGGGAGAGATTTCACATACTTAGCCGTGAATGAGGAGTAAATTTTATCCCATTCCTCTTTTAATGCAGTTTTCAAGTCGCTCTTGTTGGAGATTACCCTTTTTCTTATCTCCCTTTTGAGATATCTCCACAAATTCTCTTTGGGGCTCATGTTCGGAGATTGGAGAAGGTGTATGAAGCTATTTGAGGCAGTTGTGCAAAAGCCACATCCTCGTATTTCTTGCTGTACGCTTGGGGTAATTATTTTGTTGAAAGACAAATTCGTTTTCCAATCCCAACTTAGCAGCGCTGGCTAGCATGTGCATTTTCAATATGTCTAAAACATCATATGATCCATTGTACCATCTATAAAGTATAGGTTGCCCACACCAGCGGCGCTCATGCGTCTCCATACACACACTAAGCCGCCACCGTACTTAACAATTGGCACTAGATTACGGGGTTCGAGTTCGGCATCTTTGTGCCGCCACACTTTGTGCCTACCGTTAGACCTGAAAATATTAAACTTACTCTCATCTGAGAAGATACCCCGCTCCCACTGCTCAGAAGCGTCGGACCGATGGTCCCTCGCAAAAGCTAGGCGTTTCTACTTTCTTCCTGTTCGCTTCACTTACCCAACACTTTTTACGCGCAGTCCATCCATTGTACCCCGTTTCCCATAGCTGTTTACGGTCTGTCTCTTTGCACATCTTGGTACCGCGTCGCTCTAGCTCTGCAGCAACTTTGGAGGTACTCGTAAGAGGGTTTTTTTTTATCTCGCGCAGTATAGCGCGCTTGTCCTGCTCGCTGAGGGATAACGGGCGTCGACATCTCGTTTTGTTCTCTAGGGATTTTGTTTTACAGAGACGGTCAATCACCCTTTGAACAGTTGACCGCGGTCTTCCAATAAGCCTTGCGATCTCCTGCTGTGACTTATACTAAATATGAAGGCGGATGGTGAGCTTTCGCTCCTCCAGCGACGTTTCTTTGCCTTTACGACCCATGATTGTGGTTCTGCCGGCTCTGCAGTTCAATGCGCTCTCGGAGTCACTTGTAGTCACTTGTGATTAGTATTATACGACGCTCTAGTGTCAAACCCCTCCATTCCCTTCAAGAATTGAACCAAATTCGCTCCAAAATACGCCAGCTTTGGTTGAATCGATAGGTGTACGAATACTTGTTTGGCCTTCAAAATTGATTTATTTTCGTACTGCAATTTTTTTCTACTGTATGTTATATATTTTGTTGTTGTGTTTTTTTCGCAATAAATGGCCTATTACATACCGTAGTAGGTAGTATTTTTTATTTGGACACAGCATGTAAAATAGCCTTGTTCTAGCGAGTTTCTTACGAAATTGCAAAGTGTACGAATACTTTATGGACTGACTGTATATGTATACGTACACAAGTCGAAGCTGCTCGCGTCCGTAGGCTTTACCCTAGCTTCCCTACACGTGACTCCTGGGTGGTGCTAAACGAGCAGCAGCAAGGTGGTAGGGCGTCGGTGCCCGTCTGGATCGCGACCACAGTACACGGGTGTAAAGCCCGTCATAGTGACCAGTTTCGGCTTGTCGCGTTTCGGGATCAGCTTGTGTATATCCAGTAGCTCATATACCTAGAGACCTTCAGTCGTGGTATATGTGGGCCGACATGACGATGTAGACTATCAATGGATTTTCATCCTTTGACAGTCGCTTCCGTTTTTGGACTACACTGTACTTACCATCAGGTACTCTGTAGTCACTATGTCGAGCCAGTGTAACACAGGTATAAAGAGGGGGGAAGGTAAGTACAACTATTAATAAGTGCTATAAGATAATATATAAAAAGTCATAAAATTAAAAAAAAATGGTTCCTTATAAAAATATATATATATTAAAATATAAATATATATTTTATATAACTAAACTTTAAAAACCGTCAAAATGACTGCTCTGGGCAATCTAGTGTTAAATGGGTCAACATAAGTTGCTCATACTAGGCGATTTGCTTCCTGTTTTTAGCTACGAACCGTCAGCGTGACCAGTAGCGCTGCTGATAGCCGTTCTCACAGCACTAGTACTCATGACATTTGTATTAGGTGCCATGCGGGTTGCCTTACGAAGTTTTCCTTTATCGGTGACCATGTGGTGCCTATATCCGTAATTATTTTTGTAAAAACACACGAGTTAATTGCCACCGCAGTAGCGTGCTTCCTATAGAAACATAAAAAACATTATTGTGTTATACTTAGATATTGAATACATATGTATATTGATTTAAAAGCTTGCCCAATTTGGATTCTGAGAGTCTATTCTGGTAATCACTAGATATTAAGTGAAATTATTTATTAAGTATTCAAGAATAACAAAATAATGCTATTATGTCACGCACGCAATCACTGAGTGCCGAGTTTCGAACTTAATACCATTCGCGTTGCAGCTGATAGAAGCCGGGCTTTATGCATTAGACCATCACAAGCATAATTCGAGAAATAAAATTCGAAAAAACTAGCGTTTACGATTTTCCATTTTAAGTTGAAGAAAAAAACTTATATGAAATAAGTCTAATAGAAAGATCAACAATACAAAATTCCAAGATGGCCGACACCTGGGACCGATGGAGTCGCCGTTTGATTGAATGAAAACAAATGTATACGTCAGTACGTCTGTTGAATTAAATTACTTGACACAATTCGATCCTTCGTGTATTCGACATGTAATCTCAAAATGTAGTGTTTTTTCTGCTATAACCCAATTTAGGTATGCTATCGAGCGCTGTAAGAGAACGCGTCGAATAACGATAGTCGTGATTCGAAAGCGGCGATTCAGCAAATACCGCCAGATCGCGAAATATCACTCTGTATGCGTTCATATGGAAACGCGTCCAATGTATGCGTATCAAAGGCAACACGTCGAGCTTGCGACCTTTTTTTCTTTTTTCGGTAGAACATTTTGATTTTGGTCGGAAAACACCTTTACTAGTGGATTAGAGTGGTTCTTGACCGTGTAGCCTCCATCAGACACTTTTACATCTTCTATAATATAAAAATGAACCGTTAAATGTGTATAAGCGCGAAACTCGAGAACGGCTAAACCGATTTGGCTGATTTCTTTTTTGTTGTGTTTGTTAAAGTCTGGGGAAGGTTATTACGGAGAGAAAAATTAAAAAAATGTCTGAAAAGTCTAAAAACAACACATTTCTATATTCTCATACAAAAAATTCGTAATAATATTTAAAAGTAAATTTGAACTTTAACACCATACCATAAAGTTTAAATGTTAGTGGACGGATTCCGGGAAGGCAAAACAATTGAGTGACGTATAAATATTAATGTCAATATTTGTCAATTTTTATACATATAGCATTAAGGCCAGCTTCTTCAAACAATTTTCAAAAAACAGCCGACAGGCCAATAGGTTTTGGCAGAATAAAATCTGACGGGGAAGCTATTAACATTAAAAAAAACAATGTGACTTTGTTTTAGAGAAATAGGTCTGCCGGGACAGCTAGTATAATATACATAAATGAATACAAAGCGCTACGTTGCGACCTGAGAGTCGTCGTCGGGCCGCAGCTGCCGAGCGCGACTGTCAAAATACAACAGCTACTTTAAATGAGATGTCTGACTGAGTCGCGAGTTCGTCGCGTGGGTGTAAAAGTCATAGCGACGCGCTTGTATTTATATCCTTTTTACCAGAGGAAAATCCATCATAGGACTTCCCGGTCGCCATGGGGGTGACAGCCGGGGCTGTGTCAGACTCCTAGTGACTAAAAACCTCTGTGTGTTTTCTATCGCGCCACGGTATACCGGCCGTGGGAGTGAATTGTGCAATCTGCTACGGTAACCGTACGCGGCCGGCAAACCTTAAATTATGAAGGGTGAATGGAATTGGCAACCTTCAGAAAACGTAGCAATAAGCATGTGGGGACTCTGACATCCTGGCTTTCTCATGCGCGGGCAGTGGACTCCCTCAAGCGCTTCCCATGGTTGATTTCTCTATACTATTTTTACTGATAGTAGGCTGTGTTCAAATAATGGTTGAGTTTGCCAAGTGACGAATATTCATTGTAAGTTGATATCCTGTAATTTTTTAAGGTATTTATGATTTCCAATGATTTCAGCGTGTTTCAGTGGTTTAAAAAAACGGCCAAGTGCGAGTTAGGCACAGGCACCGAGGATTCCGTACTAACTTAAAATGTATGAAGAAGTTATCCTTCAATATGACTAACTTCCACTGTTCTAATTTCATACAAAATAATAATCCTCACACAAAAATGAGTGTAATATTATAAAAAAAAATTTTGAACCATTTTGCATATTTTTGTAAAAGTTCACGCTTGGCCAAAACTTTTACTTTACCAATTTTTAGATAAAAAGCGCTCATGTTTCTTAAGACCATATTATCGTATCTCTTGTAATATTTCCCTATAATGTCCTCTTAAAAAATAAAGTAATCGCAAAAAAACATTATAACAAAAAGGCGTTTAAATGAGACCTAGAAAAGGTTGGAAATCTATACTAATATTATAAAGCTGAAGAGTTTGTTTGTTTGTTTGTTTGTTTGTTTGAACGCGCTAATCTCAGGAACTACTGGTTCGAATTGAAAAATTCTTTTTGAGTTGTATAGGCCATTTATCGAGGAAGGCTTTAGTCTATATAACATCACGATGCAATTATTAGGAGCGAAGAAATAATGGAAAATGTGAAAAAAACGGGCAAAATTATTCATCCTTGAGGGCTGCCATTGCGTGCGCTGCATAAACGGTTCAAGATACCAAAAATATATGTAAGAAAGAATTATTCCTCTTGAAATGATCTAAAAAAATGTCCACGACAGTATATGTCTATCTTTTAAGATTAACTCACTAGAACCGTTTTTATGGTAAACAAATTTGGTCGAAATTAATGCATTATTTGTTAAGAGTTGTATCAACGTAATAATATTAATCTTTATCCAAATAAATGTGTTGTTGATTAAGAGTATTAATTGTGAACAAAACTGTCTTTGACATCACTTAATGTCAATGAACATCTTAGAAGATATTACAAAACCTTATATAGCAAAACAACGTTTGCCGGATCAGCTAGTTATAATATTAGGTCCTTACATATGAAATTGGCGTTTTGTATGGGAGGAACAAAAAGTCGAATATTTTTTAATATAATATATTTAATTAATCAAAGTATGAACCATTATTTTCTATGCACTTTTGCCATCTCATAGGTAGTTCATTGATCCCTTTACTAAAAAAACCAGTCGGACGGGAATCAATAAAATCTTTGAAGGCGATTTGGACTGCCCCATCGGAGTTGAATTTTTTCCCTTGCAAGAAGTTATCCAAATTTCGAAAAAAATGATAATCTGTTGGAGCAAGGTCCGGGGAGTACGGAGGATGTCTTAGACTTTCCAATTGAAGCTCTTCTAATTTAGTAGCCGTCTGTTGCGCAGTGTGTGGTCTAGCGTTGTCGTGAAGCAGCAGTGGCGTGGAGCGATTGACCAGCCTAGGTTGTTTAGCCGCTAGCTTTTCCATCATGGTTTGCAATTGCTGACAATAGACATCAGCCGTAATAGTCTGGCCAGATTTGAGAAAACTGTAATGAACAATACCGGCACTAGTCCACCAAACGCTTACAAGTAACATTTTTGGGGTTAATTTTCGCTTGGGGCAGGATTTGGCTGGCTGGCCAGGATCCAACCATTGCGCTGAGCGCTTCCGATTATCGTAAAGAACCCATTTTTCATCACAGGTAATGATTCGGTTTAAAATACCTTCATTATTGTGCCGGTTTAGTAATGTAACGCAGCAGTCGACGCGCGTTTGCCGGTTTGCTTCAGTCAATTCGTGAGGTACCCACCTTTCAAGCTTTTTAATCTTCCCAATTTGCTTCAAGTGAATTAAAACAGTTTTATCACTAACATCGCAGCCTGCAGCTAACTCGGACGTGGTTTGCGATGGACCCGCTTCCACAATAGCCTTCAACTCTTCATTATCAACTTGAGTCTCAGGCCATCCACGGGGCTTGTTCTGCAGGTCGAAATTTCTAGAACGAAAACGTTGGAACCAAAAACGAACTGTGTTTTCTTTTGCAACACGACCGCCATACACATCATTCACCCTTCGAGTTGTTTCCGCAGCACTAGTGCCACGGCGGAACTCGTACTCGTAAATAATGCGATATTTTAAGTTTTCCATTTTGTAAAATGAGTGACGCAAACAGAAAAAAAACAGAAGAAAAAAACAAATGAATGACGATCATCGAAGCACAAATACATGAGTCTATAGCTGTACAAATTTGAATTTGGAATTCCTTACCAAAGAGGAGAAATTTGTGATTAAAGTGGCCAGTACGAAAAACGCCAATTTCATATGTAAGGACCTAATATATCGGCAGCGACTTCATGTCTTGCTTTACAGTGAGGTTTAGCGACGTTGCACATTGTATTCTTTCAATCGAGCGAGTCTAACAAAGACCCATTGTTGATAGACCCGAGTCTTGTTTGAATTTATCGGAAAATATGTATATCTTCTGTTACTAAATATAAAACTAGAATAATATATAATGCAGGCATAAATTTATGTATAATATACATAATATGGATATGGTATTTTGGGAGTCGAAGCTGCTCGCGTCCGTAGGCTTAACCTAGTTTCCCTACACGTGACTCCTGGGTGGTACTAAACGAGCAGCAGCGAGGTGGTAGGGCGTCGGTGCCCGTCTGGATCGCGACCACAGTACACGGGTGTAAAGCCTGTCATAGTGACCAGTTTCGGCTTGTCGCGTTTCGGGATCAGCTTGTGTATATCCAGTAGCTCATATACCTAGAGACCTTCAGTCGTGGTATATGTGGGCCGACATGACGATGTAGACTATCAATGGATTTTCATCCTTTGATAGTCCCTTTCGTATTTGGACTACACTGTACTTACCATCAGGTACTCTGTAGACACTATGTCGAGCCAGTGTAAAAAAAAAAATATTGTTCAATTAAATTTATTTAATGCACTCCATAATATATACTCGCAGGATACGTTTTTTTTTTGTAATAATTATGGACCTTCTTGGGCTTGGCATTTATATAGACAATATAGAAGAAGGTTTCAAGTGTGCCAACTTCTCCATAAAATATTTAAGCTAGAAATTTGTACAAGCATTTGATTAAAAGTGTACTCAAAAATCTCATAACACATCGTAACCACGTTTTAACTCTTTCGCTGTGGCAGATCTCGCTGCAAAGTGCTTTGCAGGAAACGGAGCTCCGAGCTGAAACCAGAGATGGGCAAAATGTAATCTGATTAATGATGAACGATTACAAAATGTTGTCGTAATTTTAATTTTCTTGCTCTCTAATCATGATTAAATCCATTTAAAACATTAAGAAATCATAAATGTGTATACAGTCTGGGATTTTGTAGTGTTTAAAACATAAATGAGCAAAATGCAGTCATATTAATGCTAAAAAAAGTAAAATGTAATCGTTAATCATTTTAATTTATCTGATTACATTTTGCCCATCTATAGCTGAAACTGCGCAAATCAAACGCGCCCAGTCGCGTAGTATACAAGGCCAAAGTTTTGGCTCAAACGAGTTTAATTAGTTTTCAGAAGAAAATAATAAGTTGTAGTGGACAAAATCACTAAAAATGTACTATATTTATTTTATCCCTTTTATTAATCGATATAATAGATACAGAAATAAAGGCACTGGAGAGTCTGAGCTCTAGGGGGCTTGAATGTTAAGAAAGCGAAAAAGGTTTGCAAGAATGGAAAGAATTACTTACAGAAGTAAACCCCGCATGCTCATCGGTAAAGGAGAACATTGTGAGGAAACCCGCGTAGCATCTAATAAATATGTCATATGGAAGGGCCCTGAGAACGGCGATCAGCCGCGCTACAGTTCACGTTGGGTACACATATAAACGCAAAGTGGATACAGCCAGTATCTCAGTTCAACCCAAAAGGGTATAGCTTGACGATACATTATTATTATTATAACAATCACAAGCAGACCAATAAGCCCTTGACCTTACTTGCTAAAATTTTGGCCCATTTAAGAGTTTTAAAGAATATGGTTTTATGGTCTACTGCAGGGGTCGGCAACCAGCGGCCCGTGAACCACTACGGTGCGGCCAGAGATGGGCAAAATGTAATCTGATTAATGATGAATGATTACAAAATGTAGTCGTAATTTTAATTTTCTTGCTCTGTAATCATGATTAAATCCATTTAAAACCATTAAGAAATGATAAATGTGTATACAATCTAAGATTTTGTAGTGTTTAAAACATAAATGAGCAAAATGCAGTCATATTAATGGTAAAAAACGTAAAATGTAATCGTTAATCATTTTTATTAATCTGATTACATTTTGCCCATATATGGGTACGGCCCGCGTAAGAGCCGTGCCACAGAACGCCGCACCGCAGGCAATAAATTAAAAATAAGTTTGTATTTCATTGTTTTGTATGCCCGAAAGCCGAAAATTCAGTTCAAGCGGTCACAGTCAGTAAAATGAGAGTAACAATAAGTATGGTTAAAAATGCAAAAATTAGTTTTGCCTAAAAAGTTGTGTTTATTAGATGAAATGTGGCCCGCACCAATATACTCATAATATTTGTGACCCTTATATAAGAAAAGGTTGCCGACCCATGATCTAATGCAAAGCTTAAGTATTTGGTAAGAAACTAATTGGAAGTTAAATGTTCTTTATAATAATAAGAATAGAAATAATTGATAACAAAACAACAATTAAATATGTCAAGATATAATAAATAGTCCACATCAAACTAATTCTGCATGATGTCTTTAAATCCACAGATATACGCGCTCGTAAAGCTCTATGTGCCATACAAAATGGTCACCATACTCCCACTAGTCTCGATTTCTATGCTAATTTAATATCACAACCATATTTGTTACAGATCAGTTCATCTAGACAGAATGGTGAGTCTACCATGATCTTCATTTTAGTGTATATTGTTTATTACCGATAGGTTTGCGTTTGAACTCAATCTCGAAGTGATGATGAGGCCGATGATGGAGTGCGCTCACCCAACAATTATCAATTCACTCGTCGTTTGTAGATTCCCATGTCGATAGATTTTGGAAAAACAAACGCAGGAAGCGAATTCCACTCCTTGGCGGTTTGCAGCAAAAAAGAGATGAATCGCTTCATGCAAGTGGCTAGAATATCAACTACATAAGGGTGGAAACCCTCACGGTGTCTTACCAATTTATGGCTGAACGGGGAGGAGGAATAAAATTCAGCCGCACATTCTCCCGATTATAGTCTATAGAAAACTAAAAGGCTACGTCGGTGATCCAAACTGATTAGCTTACGCGACCTAAAAGCCTCATCAGCAATAAGTTGCCACCCCGGTGATCAATCGTATCTGAGGTTGCAAAGGTTATTTGCCGGAGTCGTCCCAGAGATGGCAGCAACACGGGCCAAGAAGTTGGGTCGGCATTAAGGCTCTTGAAACTACGGAAAACCTGGGCTCGTTTGGTATGTACAGAACGAAGTTATTACGATATATTGAAGAAATATACCAAATTTTTTTTTCATGTTTTGAGAGTGAGGTAGTAATAGGCGCTAATTGAAGATGTAGAGCGCAAGTCCGTTTAAGATTAAAAAATAATATTACCTGCCTCCTGACGTGCCGAAGACACCGCACTGCCCAAGTTTCCTCGTAACCACGGCCCGTTGATTGTCTAATCCACTGGCAACGTTGATCCAAAATGAAACCGAGTTTACTCACGTATAATTTACTATGTATAATGAATCCAAAAATGTCTTTTATACACAGAAATTCAAGTTCACATCGGACGGCGATTGTCCCCTGTGGGCGCTGGCCGCTCTCCACGCGTTGGGCAGCCTCCCAGCCCAGCTCTTCAGACAGGTCGTTGCGTGTGTCGTGGAAGAGAACTCCGTGAGTTAGTTTAATTAAAATTTAGAACAATCTTACATCCTTCATCCTATATTTTTTTTTGTCAAAGGGTGGCAGTCGAGCTCCTCTTTTTTGTAACCTGGGGGTAAATCTTGCTTCGGACCGTCAGAGCTGCTGTGAGGGCTGCAGCTCCGAAGTATCAAGATTCCTATTGGCTAAAAACTCCCGAAGTGTCGCTTAACTCAATGCAAGCCAGGCCTGGTGATCCGAGCCTTAAAACCCGGACAGCGAGCATGTTCCTCCGTCCTATGATATTGCATTCTTTAATCAATGTGTGAAGAGATATAAGTGTGGGCCGGCATGATGACTATTGGTTATTTTTCTTTACTGTTGATAGTTGCAGTAATTTTTTTGTACTGCACCATCCTTACCATCAGGCGTGGTATATTCACTATGTTTTTCGGGATAAAAAAGAGGATATATGTCAGTTCTTTGAATGCTTCTGAACATAATGCCAATGGTTTAGCAAAAGTTTTTAGCTGATACCATCTTAATGTCTATCATCTATGTTTGTCTGAAACCATGTGAATCACTAAAGGTCAGCCTAGGTCTTGTAATTTTTCGAGACAGGGCAAAAACTACTGCCCTTTTCCCCTCCCCCTTTTGCCTTTGCTTCGCAATTATATGAGTTAACCCATAAAAAAATGTTTACAGCACAATTTTTAGAGATTTAGGGCTCAACAACTTTGTGAAAATTTAAAAATCATTTATTGCATTGACGGCGCTATATTCACGAAAAACGATCTTTGCATAAATTAAGACGGAGTCTGGCTATGTTATGAGACTTTTGAGTTCACCTTTAAAACGTCAAAACCAAAGGGCTTGTACGTTTTCCCATTTGCCGATTGGCCTATTTTTTGGATATGTTAATCAATGGATATGCTGGATGATGTGTTCGTTTGCCACCCTTGGAATTAGGCGCCCGGTGCCCCAAATTGTCCCCCGAAAGTCCAAGCCTGCCAAAGGACAAGAGTTGGCTTGGAGTTTACGGCAAATAGAAAGCATATGGATCAAGTATAACAGCCATGGTTTGGCAATTCTTTGTAAGGTTTTTCTAGTAAAAGATACATTCTGATCCAATAAATTCAAATTCTGTATGAGTATAGCATTAACATATAATATCTGCATGCTCTTATGTAAACCAGTCACGCGTTACATGTATTGTATATTAGATTTACGATATTCTATCATATTTTTAGCTTGTATTCAATACAAGTTCATCCCTCAACCTTGTCTATGGTCTCAATGAAGAAACACGATTGTCGAAGAAACAAATTTGCTTGACTTCCCTAGTATGGATGTTGACTACAACGGACAGGTCAAGCTGTTCCATTTCTATCCCACCTATAATAATGTAAAGATTAAAAATAAACCCACGCTTAGACTGACCTCTAATATTATTAGATTGTATAAACAAAAGTAAACAAATTAAACTTGTTTTTTATGTTGGAAATGATGTATTAAAACTTGAGCAAGTCCCATTCAAATTGGTTCAGTAGTTTTAGCATAATTCACGTAAAAATATACACAGACCTAGAGACCTTCCGTCTTGGTATTTGTGAGCTGACATGGCGATGGCAATAGTTAACGGATTGTTGTCCTTTGGCGGTCATTGTCGTGCTTGGATTACGTTTTACTTTTAATCAGGTGCAATGTACTCATTATGTCAAGACAATATAAAAAGCAACAACACAATTTTTCTATAATAACAACTTAGAATGACAAATTCATTTGTTTTTTAAGTGAAACTTCTATAGGATCGTTGTGATTTCAAACCGGATGCAACGGAAAAACGACAGGTAGGAGACACAAATACAAAAATTAGCGAGCCAGAGCGAGAGAGCAAATGTCGGTATTTGTGTGCGTATTACAGCTTTTTAGTAAGAAGTGAACGTGGTGTGTTATTATTTAACAATGTTTGTGAGTATTTTTATATCTTGTTGTGCTAAATAATAAATTTTATAAGATGCCGAAAACTAATGCCGAAATGTGTCGTCAATATCGACGCAAAAAAATTAAATTAAAATTACAAAAAAGTCGTAAGTTTCGTATGTTTAAAAACAATTATTGAACCATCAAGATAGATGTCCAAATGTAAGTGTTAATAAACATCAATAAATTATATAACATATGTCAAATAAAATATCGCTGTAATCATGCCGGCGTGTTTAATTAAAAACTCCTTCAAAGTATTTCTTTTTTTGTGCAAAAAGTATGCGTTACTGATCATTCTACTTGAATATTTCTCTTCCATGTACCATTTGTACCAGACCGGTTTAAATATTCATTCCTCCTACTTGTAATGTAAAAGATAGTTGAAAAAAATTAAAGGATAAACTTATTTTTACAACAATGTCTATAAAAGTACGTTTCTTGCCGTTGAGTGCTACCGTTCCTCAGGGATCTGGCCCTAATTACCTTGTTAATTATGATAATAGAATATTTCGTTGTTTCAATACAAGCCCTTAAGTAAATATTGATGCTACGGAGTTGGATTATAATATAATAATTCGCAAAACAAGAACTTTTAACACCCTCAACCCTTTCTTGATATACATATAAAGACTTTTTTATTGGTAATCCGGGGAAAATCCTGCATATGACCATCAGAGCTGCTGTGAAGGCAGTGACCCCAGTGTGTCAAATTCCTACTGACTAAAAACCCTCAGGGTGTCCTTCTAATCGCTCCACCCGAGACTGGGAATCCGAATTCGGCCAAAAGCCCGAGGGGTGGACAGCCTGTTTACCCTTCATTTATGGGAGTGATAAATAGCGCACCCCTGCAAAGCTATCTTATAGTCTGTCGCTCGTATTTTCATGTTCCTTTTCTTCTGTGCAGTGACGTGCATAGAGTATTTGGACAGGGTAGGCAGAATTCTCGTAATTCATTTGTATTTAATATTATGATAGTAAATATTATATTGCTTTCATAGGAAAGATAGACGACGTGAATATATAATAGATATAAATGGTTCCTTTTTTTATGTAACTTTAAGCAACTTATTCCAGACTTATTTATCATTAGGGCATGCAATGCTTGGATGCTTCTATGAAATTAACGCTACTGCTTCTGTGCTAGTAGTCAACACTTTAAAATATAGTCGCGTTTATAATGTATCTTGTTCATGTCTTATATATTTATGCATGTGTTAATATACATAACCCTATATAAAATATATAAATAAATAGACTGTGTAGGTGTATTGATTAAATAAACAATTAAAAAGCCAGCCTTAGTCAGGCTGGTCATAATCACAATAAATGTTTATGTAGATACTCCCTTTATATGTGTATTATTAAAATATATAAGTCAGTATAAAATAAAATTATAATTGTGTTGGTTCCTTGTGTATATTATTTACGTCATGATTTGTGTTGTGTCCTTGTTCCTGTCTTATTAATAACTTTTTTATGTTTGTGATGTGTATTTTGTCGTAGTTAGTAGGTTTTTTAATTTTAGGTACTTCTACCGGATAATCTCAATATAATTAAAATTAGCAAACACCGATCAACCTTCCTCGCATATTAAAGTCAAAATCAAAACGCTGACTTTGGCAAAATCAGATTGGTCATACACTAGTGGAAAAGCCACAAGAAAAGAATAATAATAATAAATGCTTATACATTTTTATTTATTTTTACTTAGAAATGTCACACGTAAGTGCCCTGAGAACGGCGATCAGTTGCTCTACTGATCATGTTGAGTAAGACCGTACTACATATAAGCACAACGTGGATACAGCCACTAATGTATCTCTGCTCACCCCAAATGGAATATAGCTTGAATATATATCATTGTTTATTTGTTCTTTTTCTGTTTTGCAGGATGACGGAATCAAGGATATTTTAAAGGACACCAATTTGTGTAAGTCGAATCATTTAACTATTTACCAAATTTACTTTTAAATTTAGTTTGCGTCAAAAATCTGTATACTTAATACTTTTATTCCTTTTTTAAACATTAAAATAACTGAATGCCTTAATTTAATTTGATTTAAAGCGCAAAACACACCGCTTAGTGGCCGACCCACGCACTCTTTCAATGTGTAATCTGTGAAAGAGTGCGTGGGTAAATACAAGGAAATACTCCGGTCGAACTCCCGTCCCATACCGCGCCCTCTTGCGGTCTGTATTGCGCTTTAATGACATGTTTTTCATGATTGTTAATACAGAGGTCACTATGGGTATAGGCTGGTACATAAATAAAAAAGAAAAGTTCATAAGACTTGATTTTTATTATCCAGTTTAGTGCCACTTCAAGACAAAGCCCTTTCTTCCATTTTTCCACTATATTTGTGAAAACCAAAGGATTTATACATTAAACCCAGCAAGATTGTACAATGCGGATTCGCTAATATGCACTATATGCAGAGAATGTGCATGGAAGAATTTAGATTCTGGCAATCTGTGTGTAATTCGGCGTACCTTACTCAGCTTCTACGACAACTCAGTATAATCAAGGGGGTGGTTCTGTTCTGTTCTGCTTGAAAGCAATTCAATGTAGGCGACTGTGTTTTTTATTTTTTTATTATTTTTTTTACACTGGTCGACATAGTGACTACCGAGTACCTGATGGTAAGTACAGTGTAGTCCAAAAACGAATGCGACTATCAAAGGATGAAAATCCATTGATAGTCTACATCGTCATGTCGGCCCTCGTATTCCACGACTGAAGGTCTCTAGGTATATGAGCTACTGGATATACACAAGCTGATCCCGTAACGCGACAAGCCAAAACTGGTCACTATGACGGACTTTACACCCATGTACTGTGGTCGCGATCCAGACGTGCACCGACGCCCTACCACCCCGCTGCTGCTCGTTTAGCACCACCCAGGAGTCACGTGTAGGGAAACTAGGGTAAAGCCTACGGACGCGAGCAGCTTCGACTCCCAAAAGCGAGCGCTGTCAGGCGATATTTCAAAAATGTATAATGGCAGCGTCCCGCGATGAATGCGCTCGAGCGGCGGCAGTCATCCGCTGGGTGCTGCGGCAAGCTTGGTCCTGCTCATGCACCGGGGCGCAGCTGACGCGAGACCTCCTCGTGCTGGGCGTGCCTCGCACTCACGCTAATGCCATCTCCGAAGCTCTGGACGACCATAGAGAGGAGTACGAAGCGGGAGTCAAAGCCAAGGGGTTTATGGGTAACGTGTTATATCTTCTATGTAAACTGTATTTTTTTACACTGGCTCAGTAACGTGACTGCATTGGATCTGATGTAAAATACAGCGTAGTCCAAAAACGGCAACGACAGTCAAGGGATCACAGTTGAGTAACAGGCATCGTAGTCTTACCGTCTTAAATGACCAAAAAAGCAGTCGATGAGTGTCCAGGTATTTACATAACTGGACGTAAACAAGCTAATATCAAAATTAGTATCTAATATATTGTCCCGCCCGGTTTAATTGTGAAGGCCTTTCCCGGTCGTTAACGCGAAGACATTCGAAAAAAAAGTTGTGATTGCAATCAATCATTGAACAGTATTGGTACGTTACTGAACGATCCCACAATAAATTTTATTTCTTTTCCAGTTAACAAATTAACGGATGTATCTATATATCCGGGTCCTGAAGGCACAATTGATACTTACGAAATGACTCTTCACGCAAACGACGTATTTACTGGTGAACAAAATAGAAAAAAAATGATTATTGACAAAGCTCAATCTAAAGTTCTTCTTGAAGAACTGAAAAAAGCGTACGAGAAGATGGAGGAATACGATACATGTTTTTCTAAATAAAGATATCAATGTAATATGATTGTTAGTTTTGTGAAATTCCTACTTCCGACTTTGTATTTTATCGTAATAGTTTTATAGTCTAATAACTTTCTTCTTCATTTTGGCATACATATAAATAGTGCTTTATAATAAATGGAGATAACATGGCTGTATTGTTTATTACCTTTGTCTAAATGTTCCATGGATGCAAAAAACAATATATTTAGAGTTCTTATAGTGATGCATGAAATAGATAATAACTGAATATAATTTGAGCGATTTAATTGAATTTTCGTGTTCTATACGGTCGTGGAAGTAAGAGCCGAGACGACCAAGACTTACGTGATCAAATCAAATAAAGAGAGTACTGATGGCGGGGTAATGTTAAAAGTACGCGGAATCTACAAAAGTGCATGAAAAGATTAAATAATGTTAAGGAAGCGAAAGAGGTTCGCAAGAATAGTAAGAAGTGGCGCTCCATTCTCTTTGACTACCCCAATAGTCAGTTGGCTTAATGATAGATAGATTTACATTATAAGAATAGAAAAAAAAAGAAACAACAACAATAAAAACATTTTTGGTGAGACGCTAGCATAATGATGCGTCTCCTGGGTCCTTGAGTTTTCCCGCCAGTCTGCATAGTCTTCCTCGCCGTTTATATTGTGTGCAAACATTTAGTACGGCTAACAAGTAAGAAATGAAGATGTATATGGAATTGAAACTATATCAGAGATATTAAAGCGTGGTGCGAAGATGTGACAGAAAATTTAATAGAACTTGTAAAGAAAAGAGTAAAAGACCCCAGACATGGCTGTATGGTGTGATAGCCTTTGCCTTCTCCATAACGGGGAGAATGAAACCAAAAAAGAAAATAGCAACAACAATTAGAATAAATAAATGAACGCTGTATACTTTATTTAATGTGTTTAATGATTCGTTTGCATTATGTATCAAATAACATAATAAAATTAATTATTTATAATAATTTTAGAGGACTTCTCCAAACGCTTAATAAAATATTGTGGGTAATCTTTTAATAATGTACCCAATGTACCCTACTTTGCTTTACTGCTAAATCTATGTTTATACATAAAATTTGAAACTAAATATACTTGATTGACGGTGGTTTTTGTGGGCTACAAAATGCATATGCTGTGTACCATATGCAGCGATCTAGTAAACCAAGTTGAGAGTATTTACGTGACGAAATGCGGACACATATTCCATTACCATTGCTTGGCGCAGTGGATAGAAAGGTTCGTTTGCATGTTAATTGTATTACTTTTTATATTTTTAGAAATAACTTGATATATGTGTATAGCTATTTGGCAATTATTGCTATAATTAAAGCTACAAATCCATATGCCAGATCAATGCTATAATTTTGATTAAAAAGTAAACTGCAAATCATCCAAAACACTGCCAACAAATAATAAAATAATATTTTTCTATCATCACGCCGAATCCTTATTGGGGTAGATAGAGAGAATGAAACGCCATTTTTCCCTATTATTGCAAACCTCTTTCGTTTCCTTAACATTTATTAATGCCTTCATGCCCTTTCACTGATGCCGTGTACTTTGACATTATCCTGCATTAGAAACTGTATATCATTACAAAGTATACTTTGAGTGAATATAACGCATTCTTCAATTTAGGTTTTGCTTAAATCTGTTCCATTAACTATTTATAACATTAACTATAAGTGTTTATCATATTATGGTGGAATGTGCCCAGAAGGTGGAGGAACATATTTTGTATATAGAAATTGACAGTTTTTCATGAGCCCTGGGAGATGTAATAACATTCTTACTTCTCCAAGCAACCAAGAATGCTTTACAGAATTGTACAGGCACCTATTAAAAAACCAAGAGTGTAGTATATGATAATTTAACACTATTGCTTATAATTCATCAGATGACATAATCAAAATGATCAAACCTTGTTAATAAAATAAAGTAAAAAACTACAAATTTGTTAATAAATGTAAGCTGGCATAGATTTTAGCTACTATCAGCAGGTAATAGCCACAGGGATTGTTTACAAAACTAAAAGTTAACACAACATTCATTGGTTGATAGGTGGTATGAAGTTTGCTAAGTTAGTTAGTATTCATATAAATGAAATTCCAGATCAAAAACATGCCCGCAATGCCGTAACAAGGTGAATGACAAATGTATGTTCCGTTTGTATCCAACTATCTCTAATGATGTGAGCATCAGTGAGGACGCAACTACACTGCAGTCTCAACTAGACGACGCTAAACTCCAGTTGAGACAAGAGAAGACAGTTTCCAAAGAAAAGGATGATAGATTATCTAAGCTTCAATCTGAATTGGAGAGTTATGAGTAAGTGTTTGAAAACAGTTAATTATAAATTAATATTTCTGTGACATATGGTGTGATTTTAAATAGTAAGTTAAAACTTTGAGACCTCTTTTGCAACAAAGTACATATATATCACATTCCTACTCACTAGAGTAGTGATGGCTTATAATAACCAGCTTAGTGGGAGTCCGGCTCACACATTGAAAGTTTCATACAAACCTATAATATATGAAAAAAGTTATCAATAAATATGACTAACTTCCAATGTTCACAATCCTATAAAATATTGTAGGGCAATTTTGAATTGAATTATGTGAATTATCATTTTTTTTTCCTTAATTTATGGCTTTATTCCAAATACTGAGCCTTTGTGACTTTGCCGGTGTCATCTTAAAAATGAGGAATGGTTATGCTGGTTATGCTGTTTCAAATGTGATTAGGATATTGGTCGGTTGTCAAACTGTACTATTTGTCTTGAGATTGTCTGGTACCTAAAACAAAACAACACAAATTAACTACAACATCACAAATATATACACAAATAAATAAACAATAGGAGACACACATAGACGTAACAAGGTGGAGTTAGTAAATTTATAACTTTATATTAAAACGGGTTATGTACTGGAGCAAAACATTAACAAAAGGGGAGTCCACTAATTGGAGAAGGGAACAAAAGTTGGTAGGATGGGGGATGAAATTAGGGAGAATATCATATAATGAAGTAGAATGATTGGGACAAGAAAAAAATATGTGCTCAAGTGAACTTTAATCAATTCCTCACTCATACAGGGAGTGATCTCTTACCCTAAATTAATTATCATTGTTCATTATAATTATTAATTTCAGACAAATTGTGAAGGCACATGAAGTAAAATTAATCAGTAACAAGGCTGCTATGAATGTCTTAAGAGATCAAATTGATTACCTCAAAATCCAAAACAAGGAGACAGTTACATTGAAGGAGGAGAATGAATCATTAAAAAAACATTTACAGCTCTTAGATGGGTAAATAATATAGAATTAGTATATGTAACAATAATAATATACCTAATAAATTCCCCCCTTCCTTCTCTCCAGAATGTGTCACTTGCAATATGCGACAGCCTAAGTATCTTAGGTATGAATATCCGCTGTGATCTCAAGCCTAGGGATCATTTAGGATCTGTCATCTCTACAACATCACGTAGGCTTGGTGTCCTGAATAGGGTGCGACGGTTTTTCACGCCAAATCAACTGTTCCTTTTATATAAGGCTCAGGTCAGGCCTTGCATGGAATATTGTTCGCATCTTTGGGATGGTTCTGCCCAGTACTTACTTGATGCCCTGGACAGGTTGCAGCGGAGGGCTGTTCGCGTTGTGAATGATCCTGACGTGACTAAACATCTTGAACCGCTTCAGTTGCGCAGAGATGTGGCCTCACTGAGCGTTTTCTACTGTCTGTATCATGGCGAGTGTTCTGAGGAGTTGTTTAACCTTGTTCCACCATCTCCCTTCCTGAATAGATCCACGCGCGCGGGTTTGCGGTGTCACAGCTATACGGTATCTCACATCCCGGCCAGGACAAAGAAGTTCTCTAACTCCTTCTTTTGCCGTGTCGTTGGGCTGTGGAATGGTCTTCCGGCGAGCGTGTTCCCTCCATCCTATGATATGGGATCTTTTAAACGTAGCGTGAAGAGATATTTGTGCAGGCTGGCATGATCGCTGCGACTACCGATGGGTTTTTTGTTACCTTTCGATAGTCGTTGGAGTTTTTTGGACTGCACCATGCTTACCATCAGGTATGGTGCAGTCACTGTGTCAAGTCGGTATAAAAAAAAAATATATATACGCTATATCCCTTTCGGGGTGAGGGAAGATACATCAGTGGCTGTATTAACTTTGTGCTTATATGTTGTGCCCAACATGACATCTGGCGCAGCTGTTCTCCATTCTCGGGGGACTTACACAACATTTCGGATTCCATGCCGGTTTCCTCACGATGTTTTCCTTGACCGTTGACAATGTGGTGCCTAAATCCATACTTAATCTGGGAAAACCTAGATATATGTACCTGGAGTCCGACCTAGGATCGTTCGCGTTGCCTCACATGGAAATATAAACACTGATTTTAGAGATAAAGTGATTACATTGGAATATATTTTTGATTTGTTAATGCAAACAATTTCACGATGGACTAGGATACTGTGGTGGTGGAGGGTACTACCGCCTGTGGTAGGAGTGTAGATCAAAAGGCAGTATTAGCTTGAATTCTTTTTATTATTTATTTGGCGCGCTTTTTATATAATTCACGTTACCTTGATATTACTCTGCTCTGCACTGACTAGCGCATCAAACTTCAAATCAAATCATTTATTGCACTCCACAGTGTATTCATATACAATGTTACTGGTAACTAAGGCACAACCTCTTAAAGGTAGCTTAGGTACATCAAGACTAACGACTTTTGTTCTACGACTTTTGCCAAAACCTAATACATCGTTAGATTTTTTTTTTTTTAGTTTTAGTGTGAATATCTAGTCATCGTTAGCTCTATATTCCAACTTTCATTCGATCTGGCGTAGGTATCCAATCAGCTGGTGCTATGCAGTCGTGCGCCAAGTTACGTTGCTACGCAGCGTTAAGGATCGTGTAGCAGAAAGTTTATTAACCCTATACCTTGTTTATTTTACAAAGTTGCTTATAACAATTATTTGAACGTAAATTTCCATATTTAGTTCACCGCACCGAGCATAAACACGCACCATTTCGGTATATTCAATGTTAGTGTATCGATTTGACATTGTGATTTATGAAACGAACGCGTCACTGGGACAACTAACCCGTCACGGCCGGCGCACACGCAAGCAAATTTGCGACTGACATGACTCGTCACACAGTAGTCAAGCACATGTCGCCACGCCCGCTCACCGCGCCGCAGACCCCTTTCTTTGTTAGTAGCGACACAAGACGCCGCGTACTACGTAAGTCTGTCTACGGTCGCCTTTGTCGGCGTGGCGCGATCTTCGCCTTAGGAAGAGTTAAAAAGTTCAGAACTGCAAATCTGATTTTTATTTTTTTTGTATGGGAAAAAAAGTAATTGAATTAGAAAAAGTCGTACAACAAAAGTTGTCAGTCTTGATAAATCAAAGCCACCCTTAAGAGGCTGTGCGTTAGTTACCTATAACCCTGTATATGCAGATATGTTTTTTATTTTTCTATTCTTTTCAACTATGGCCCCTGTTGGGCATGGCATTTATGTAGGCAAGAAGGCTTCAATATTAATATGCCTTACAAATGAATTGACTCTTATAATAAATTTGAGGCTGTATGCATATTGTACTTTTATGTTATGCCCAACTAGACACAGCTCCATAAGTGGCATTTTTTTTATAAATATTAGGCTGTAATCCTGTTACTCTTATGTAGTATTATATGAAGTTTTATTTTTGATTCCAGTTTGAACAAAGTTTTGAATGGGTCATACAATGATGTGGAGGAGATGGTTAGGAGCTACTCTGACGTTCATACCCTTGCAACATTTGCAACTTCACTCAAGCGGTTAGTTTTATTTAACATAAGGTTAGGGATGCACCATCCAATAAGAAATTTATTTGCTGCAACCAGTTCGGAGTCTTCCAGCAAGTTAGGACCCACACCCTGGGTGCTAAATTCTAGGGGCGGCAGCCGAGCACATCACTCAGCGCACTCTCTGAATATATCTGAAAAAGAGGGCCAACCTCTGTATAAAGTACTGGTGGAAAAGTACAAGCCTTTGGTTTTGACATTTTAAAAGTTAAGTCAAAAGTCTCATAAGGTATTGTTACCACGTTGTAAGTAATGCACGTTTAAAGATCATTTTTCGTGAATCCGTCGCTTCTTATACGATAAATGATGTTTTTAATTTTAACACATTCTTTTGTACACAAAATCTCATAAAATTGTGATGTGAACATTTTTCATTGAATCGTCCTATATAATTGAGAAACAATGCCCCTGCCTGTCTACCAGTGCTTTCAGACTAGAAGGGGGTGGGGGGGTCAGAGAATAATTTTTGACCCGCCTGGAAAAATTTCAAGATCTGAGGCTGGGCCGATTTCTAATCTAATATTTATTGAAAGTAATTTAACGTTCACAATCTTATCAACCAGTCTTTGTTTGACGCTTGTTAGAAACTCTAAGGATTAACTTTTTATACTAATTTTGCTTTTATACACTTTTCCTTACGTCTTAATCTTTACGAGCGCTAGCGTAAAAAAAAAAACAGTTTATCCTTTCTCTCTTTCTATCTTTCATTCCTTTCACTCACATACATTCCGTTCTACGCATTTACTACCTCATACCATCCTACACTCGGCCGTCCTGCATTTATATCTGCCCCCAGATATGAATTTTTTTCTTTTTTGCTTTTTCACTCTAGAATAATAATTTAAAAACCTTATAAGAATATGATTGTTAAGTCAAAGATTAATTATAAGTTTTTATAAATTTATGGGATTTGAGAAAATGTGTTATTGCGGGTTTTGAAATTAGACTCCTCATATGATTATAGCTGATTATAATGGCAATATTAATTACAGAGGATTGTGCGAGTCGGAAGCTAAATGGAAAGACGCTATGACGAAACTCAACGCTGCGAAACAGCAGATCTCGGCTGATAACTCGACCGTCGCAAATCTGCAGACGCAGTTATCGTGAGTTCTTATGATCTTACTAGCTGACCCGGCAAACGTTCTTTTGCCATATAAGTTACTAGCTTTTGCCCGCGGCTTCGCCCGCGTTAAGAAGTATTATTATTAATTAGGTATAGTTTTTGCTGCTTTACTTTTGTTTAGCGTGTGTAAAAAAATAGGGTCTACAAAACTTCTTTGTACACAATATTCTTAACTAATCTGTCAATCTGTGTAATATGTCTTTCATTCCCTATTTTATCCCCTTGGAGGTAGAATTGATCAAAATCCCTTCTTAGCGGATGCCTACGTCATAACATCTACCTGCATGCCAAATTTCAGCCCGATCCATCCAGTGGCTTGGGCTGTGCGTTGATAGATCACTATGTCAGTCAGTCAGTCACCTTTGAGTTATATATATTTAGATTTCTAGGTGACAATTGATCGGTTATCGAACGGGATGAAAAATGATTAAATTACTAAAATGGCTTTTAAAAAATAGGGGTTGGTGATAAAAGGGTAAAAATTTAGGTTTGAGACCTACGCCCTACACAAATTGAGATTTGTGTAGGCCGGCATGATCGCGGCGATTGTCGGCAAGCGGGTGTCGCTGGATAATCTCGTTTTTTGGATTGCACTGTACTTTATTACACCAGGCACGGTGGAAACACTGCTGGGACAAAATAAAAATTTAGCAATAAATTACAATGTTTTTATTGCTAAGACAAAATTCCGGGCGCTATAATAATTTTTTTTTTAAATTATTTCTCGATTATTAATCTCTTGAAAATTTATTAGTATGTAGTTAACAGGGCATCTGATAGAAATGTCATGTGTACTAGTGCTGTGAGAACGGCTATCAGCTGCGCTACTGGTCACGTTGGGCACGACATATTAGCGCAGAGTAGATACAGTGTATCTCTGCTCACCCCGTAAGGGGTATAGTGTGATGATGTATTATTATTAACTAGCTAATCCGACAAACGTTGTTTTGCTATATAAGGTTTTGTAATATCTTCTAAGATGTTCATTGAAATTAAGTGATGTCAAAGACAATTTTGTTCACAATTAAATACTCTTAATCTACAACACATTTATTTGGATAAAGATTAATATTATTACGTTGATACAACTCTTAACAAATAATGCATTAATTTCGACCAAATTTGATTACCATAAAAACGGTTCTAGTGAGTTAATCTTAAAAGATAGACATATACTGTCGGTGACTTTTTTTTAGATCATTTTAAGAGGAATAACTCTGTCATACATATATTTTTGGTATCTTGAACCGTTTTCGCAGCGCACGCAATGGAAGCACTCAAGGATGAATCATTTTCCCCGTTTTTTTTCACATTTTCCATTATTTCTTCGCTCCCAATAGTTGCATCGTGATGTTATATAGCCTAAAGCCTTCCTAGATAAATGATCTATTCAACACAAAAAGAATTTTTCAATTCGAAGAATTCTAAGTAGTTCTAGAGATTAGCGCGTTCAAACAAACAAACTCTTCAGCTTTATAATATTAGTATAGATGCACAATTAATAATAGTGACATTATTCTACAGAAATATTGAAAGGAAGTTATTAATAATGAAAAAGAAATACAGCTCACTAGTAAAAAGGAAAGCGGAGAATATGTCCGGGAACGAAGGCAGTTCGCTTGTGGGCAGCGGCTCGCAGCCTGGCCCGAAACAGATGCGCACTTCGGATATATGCGTAGAGAATAACACTAGCGCCAACGACTCGATTGTGAGTATTACTTAACTAAACCTATTGCCCAAAACCCAGGCCTAAGGCCACACGCAGACAGACCAAATCATTTGCTGATAGTTTAATTATTATGTATGATGATGATGATGTCCTGGCCGGTTTCGGCCACGGCGACTGTTTCAACACCGATTAAGAAATTCGAGGTCCTGTTTTCGGAAACAGTCAATTGCGCAGGAGATATTTAAGTGCATAACTGGACGCGCAGGCAGAAAAGCACTCTCTCGTCCGAGCTTCCTCGGGCCCGATGGAAAGGAGAACCAGTACGATCGGGAGGGAGCCGGATGCAGGTTTGGTCGAGTTTTCCCTTCTCTAAACACCTGGTTGAATTGTTAAAGAGTCCTTAAGAGACCTTAGTCGCCTTTTACGGCACCTCAGCAAGAAGAGGGAGATGCTATTCTATTCTGCCGGCAGCCACCACGGCTTATTATGTATACTTACTCAACAAAACTACATTACACCTTTTGGAAAGTGCAATGTAATCCAAAAACAGCAACGACCATAATTGGACGAAATACAGTTAACAGTCGCCATTGGAACGTGCGCCCATTTTTTTTATTACATACAGGTTTGCGCTTGACCTCAATCTCACCTGCTGGAAAGTGATGATGAGGCCGTCGAAGGAGCGCGCTCGCCCGGCAAATACCGATTCACTCGAAGTTTGAAGACTTCCATGTCATAAGATGCCGGAAACACCGACGCAGGAAGCGAGTTCCACTCCTTCGCGGTTCGCAGCAAAAAGGAGGAGGCGAATCGCTTCGTGCGAGGAGCAGGAATGTCAACTACAAAAGGGTGCAAAGCTGCACGGCGTCTCCTCAATTTATGGTAGAAGAAGCCAGGAGCCATGTCAGGCCCTGCATGGAATACTGTTCATAGGGTTCTGCTCAGTACTTGCCGCCCTGGGTAGGTTGCAGCGGAGGGCTGTCCGCATTGTGAATGATCCAGAGGTTACTGAGCATCTTGAACCGCTCAAGCTGCGCAGAGATAAAGCCTCGCTTTCTTGTCTACCGTCTGTATCATGGCGAGTGTTCTGAAGAGTTGTTTAACCTTGTTCCACCCTCTCTCTCCCTGAATAGAACCACGCGCGCGAGTTTGCGAAGTTACAGTTATATGGTAACTTACATCCAAGCTAGGACTAAGATTTGGGCCCCGTTAAAAACACAAACGCATCGCGCTGGGCTACGAACGTGCAAAAATAATAACTTGCCGACAATAATTTAATTATTTTAATTTAACCATTTAGGGCGGCTTGCACTAACGAATTAATCTAGTTTAAGCTTGTATAAAACGCTTATTAATTGAATTGGTTTGATTCCAATTTAATGATGATTTCAGTTTGAGTTGTTATAACTAGATTTTGATTTAGTGCAAGACAATAAGTACAGATCAGCGCTAAATAGCATTTTATATAAATCTAAACTAGATTTAATTTGTTAGTGCAAGCCACCCTTAGTCTTAAAGATTATGAACAGTACATTAAATATGGATATAAACAGTAATATTATATATTTTATAATAGTATTAGGTATGTATCCGTAACACGCTTTATACAGCAAGTCATAAAAATGTGGCTATTCAGCCAGTGAAGGCATTACACGGTATCGATATTGGATTCTATTTAGGATATCTTCTATTTAGGACCAAAAAAAACTATATTGCAACGCTAGGAGCATGCGTAGCACTTAACAAAGGAAAAAAGCAAAGGATCGTGCTAGTAGGTCATAATGTCAAAAGAGCCATGAGGTCCGAGGATCCCAACCACCGTTTATCAATGAAATAGTTTCATTCATTTATAAACTGTTTTTTTTTAATAATCCTTGCATAGATGCATGTAAAATAATTAAATTTCTACATTGTATGATAATATTTTTTTAAAGTTAAAAAAAAAACTGATGTATTTTGCTAATTTTATCGTGTCATCATTACATTTGGGGTGAATAGGGTTTTCAAAATATACTGTTGTTTGTTCCGGGCCCAAAAGTAAAGGTTAATACGGTCGCTGGTTGGTGTGGGGGGTTCGACAAATACTTCCACTTACCTCTACTGCCGCAATGTTTGATATGCACGCTGGCCAGCGGCTTGTTTGACGGTCTCGCGTCAGGCGGGCCTGGCACTCCCCTAGCACAAATAATAGTCCAAAAAAATGATATTATGGCACGAGACAACGAGGTTTTAGCGATGCGCCCAAGCGTGGTGTGTCACCATCGAACGACGAAACGGTAGTGTCGGCAGCGAAAGATTTGCGCTACTACCCTCACACCATGCTATTTTATTGGTCGATGTCAACGCGATATACGAATCTGGTAGAATCCACCGTAACCTACCCTATAACTAACTATTAAATAATGTTGTATGAAAATTAAAGAAATATTGGTACGCGGCCACAACAACTGTATAAAATTCGATGTCTACGCGCTTTTGTAAACCTAATCCCAACTTTAAAATGCAATTTACAATTGAACCTTATTTTAACCCAACAGAATACAATGTTGAACAGAATAGAGACCGCTGAATCGCCATATTTTAACTTGAGACAGGGTAACATTGCACACTCAGCACTTCTAAGGAATGTTGTGGACAAAATCAAGGTAAATAAATATCTATTTATAAACAGTATAGGGACTTTTATTATGTTAAGTAAGGCTAATAGAAGTTTTATGCAAACCTAAGGTTATACATCAATGCACGATATCCAGGTCATGCTCATTACATATAACGCGCGCCAAATAAGTAATAATTGTTTAGACTGCTCTGTAATCATGATTAAATCCATTTAAAACATCAAGAAATCATAGATGTGTATACAATCTGGGATTTTGTGGTGCTTAAGACATAAATGAGCAAAATACAGTCATATTAATGGTAAAAAACGTAAAATGTAATCGTTAATCATTTTCATAAATCTGATTACATTTTGCCCATCTATGGTAGTACGTTAGTGATCTGCTTTGATGCTGCAGTAGTTGAGAGGCAGTTCCGGTGGCATCGTGAGTATTTTGGCTGAAAGAGTGGATGGGCCTTTCATACAATTTTGTGTGAAAAGGCTCATCCCCTCTGGTATTTACGTTATAAAGTAATATTGTCTATAAATATAATTGTTAATAATACATTGTCACATTATATCCATTTAGGGGTGAGCAGAGGTACATTAGTGGCTGTTTCTACATTGCGCTTATGTGTCGCGCCTAGTGATGAAAATGCCCGGGAATTTTCCCAAAGTGCCCAAAACTTGTATGGGGAATATTCCCGGGAATTTACGAAATGTTCGCGGAAGTGCTGGGCACTTTGGGAAAATTCCCGGGCATTTTCATCACTAGTCGCGCCCAACGTGACCAATAGCACAGTTGATCGCTGTCCTCACAGCACTAGTACATATGACAATCCTTATAAGTGCTATGCGGGTTTGTTCACTATGTTTTCCTTCATCAGTGACCATGTGAGGTCTAAAACCGTACTTAATCTGGAAAAATCCAGATGTACGTGTGAGGTTTGAAGTCATGACCATTCGCGTTGTCGCGCATGGTTACTGGTTAATGGGTTTTTAATCCATTTAGACACCACAGTCACCTGTTTTATTATTAGACATTTTTTTCCAGCCATCAGAACTAGCAATAATCAATTCGGAGAGAAATGCAGTAAAAAAACACAATGAAAACATTCCTGTGAACGGTCAAAAAAATCTGAGCATTTTCAAAAAGAAAGAACCAGTTAGTTTGGACCTGGAGGCTGAGAAGAATCCAGCGTTGTTGGATATCAGCTATGACGGCCTCGGAGGACATTCTAAACTGGACCAGTTTCCCATTCCAAATAAGGCTACAGTCAAGAGCTTCATACCGAAACGGTCAGCTAAGCACAGGTTGCAAAGACCTCCTCAGGCTGGAGGCAGTCTGGATATAGGAGAAATGCTTCAAAAATTAAGAAAATGTGACAAGTGAGCAGCTGTCAATATTACTTAATGAAACTCAGGTACTTAGTTGGAGCGAGACATATTTGTTGTAACATTTTTTTTATTTTTTTTATTTTATGGCTTTATCCAAGGACTGGGCCTTTGTGACTTCGCCAGTGTCAATGTGATGGCTTGAAATCGAGGAAAGTTGGCCGGTTATGATATTTTAAATGTGATTAGGATATTGGTCGGTTGTCTAATTGTACTATTTGTCTTGAGATTATCCGGTACCTAAAACAAAGCAACACAAACTAACTACAACATCACAAATGTATACACAAATAAATAAACAATAGGAGACACACATAGAACATTAATTTTTACGGCTCTGGATATAAGTCCTTTTGAGCTAGTCGTTAATAATTATTAATATTCAATAGTCTCTGATTAACGTGAAAACCAACGACCAAAGCGACGCGCACACCATCCCACGCCACCAGAAAAATTACCAATTCCCGCAGCACTTTGCCATCTGGCCATCTTGTTGCTATTCAAAGAACAAGAAAACATGTTCCGAAGTCCACAACAATGACAAATCAGCAACTCTCCGATGAATGAAAGAGAGGACAAAACCACTCGCGTTCAAAGCTTGTACGTGAATCTCAGCTTGACATAGATGATCTGTGTGCTCGGTTAATTAGAAAAAAGTCAAAATATGGTGGCTATGAAAGCACCAGTTTGACCATGGGTCGGCAACCTTTTCTTATATAAGGGCCACAAATATTATGAGTATATTGGTGCGAGCCATATTTCATCTAACAAACACAATTTTTTAGATAAAACTAATTTTTGAATTTTTAACCATATTTATTGTTACTGTCATTTTACTGACTGTGATCGCTTGAACTGAATTTCCGGCTTCCGGGCACACAAAACAATGAAATACAAACTTATTTTTATAAGTGTTTTAAATTGTTGCCTGCGGTGTGACGTTCTGTGGAACGGGTCTTACTTGCGCGGGCCGCACCGTATTGGCTTACGGGCCGCGTGCGACCCGCGGGCCTTTGGTTGCCGACCTCTGAGTTGGACTATGATCTGTCATGTTGTAAAAGGTCTTTGTTTGCATGACTCGTTGACAAATGCACACATTATGGTCTATATACTATAATTATGACCTATGGGGCATTGTTTTTATCCTGATGCAGACATGATAAAGTCCAAAAATAAAATTACCATCATTATTATAAAATCCTAGCAGTAGTCGCAGCGATCATGCCAGCATAAATATCTCTTCACGCTTCGTCTAAATGACCCAATATCATTTCCCACCAGTGGGAATACACTCTTCAAGACGATTCTACAGCTCAATGACACGGCAAAAGTAAGAGTTAGATAATTTCTTATTCCTAGCCGGGATCTTTTGTGGATAGGAAGAGGGTGGAAAAAGCAAATAACTCTTCAGCACACTCGCCGTGATATAGACGGTAGTCGGAGTGATTCAAGAGAATTATAGGTGTATATAATAATAAATTATTTATTTAGACAAAACAGTTTGATAGCAATACATTAAAGTCAGCTGATATCCAAACTATGACTACCTGTGGTTTGGGTCACAGTTATTGATGTCAAACAATATTTTACATGCAGTTTATATCTGCTACATAGCTCCAATCTTAACATTTAATTAATATTTGTACACCAGAAAAAAAATCCTAAATATTGATTATAGTTAACAATAATTACCAAGAGAAATCACGAATTATTCAACTGACGCAAAAATTACCACAATAAATAGAACAAAAATATCAACAATGTCATTTTTTGTATATATAGGTCTGGATTGTGATCTATATATTTTACAACTGGATACCTCTTATTTATAGTTGTTCAAAGATTATTTTTATTCTATATGCATTTATTTGTAGATATATCTGTATATTAATAATAATGTGTATGATATGTGTGTGTATCTGTATACTTTTATATCTGTAAGTGTGTGTGTGTACATGTTCATGTGTATATATATTATAATCTCTAGAACTTTGTATCTGTACTCTAATATTCCCTTCCTTGATGTTTTCTGCGCGTTGAAATAATAAATGGGTGTCAGTTGAAAATCAGCGCTGGGTGGCTGGTCACCTAATATATGCTGAGCTGACTTCCCTGTGGCACATCATCATGGCACAGAAAGAAAGAAAGAAAGAAAAGGTTTATTGAGGACAGGATATTTGCTTTTATTTCTATCTTGATTAAACCAATAGATTATTCTTCTATGTTATATGTTATGTGCTAAATACGTTTATTTATAAGAAAAAGAAAGAAATATCGTTATATTTCTTTCTTTTTCTTTATTATGTTCTATATCTGAGTATTATGGCATATAAACACTAAGGATTTGTACTATGTGCCATAGTTATATACACTGTAATTGTGCTCTATATGTCAGGGTCTATATAATATTGTCATCCAACTTGGTGTTCATTTATGTATAAAAATTGAGAATATGTTTACATTTTTATGTAGCTAGGGATTATCTATTGCTCTCAGTCTCAGGTTCACATAGTAGCTCAATTTGTGTGTACTTATATGTTCTGTAATATAGTGGCTGCATCGTGGATGTCATTGTAGTTGACTGGTTCATAACTTTAAACAATTTTATTCAATTTCTGCAGTATACATATTACGGGTTCAAATAAAAATAAGTAGTCTGTAGAATGGATGTATACTGTAAAAAAATAAGCAATTATTTTATTTGTTTCATTATTTGATACGAATTTTCTACATGATTGGTGAATAATACAAATGCGTTATTTCATTTTATAAAATTGTTACGTTCTTGCAAATGTCTACTGAAGTGTGCTCTGTATTGAATGTAATGTGCATAATTATATTTCAAATATAATTAATTGTGATTGTTAAAAGTTTTTCCATTAATTTTTATTTAAGTTTTTTTTCGGTAAATTATCAATAGGTTAATAAATTATGTGAATCTACTTGTAAGACAAAATGAAGATGATGTATCTGTTGTGTATAGTGTTCAAGAATAATAATAAAATAATGATGTTATTTTTTTTTCAATAAATTGTTTTTTTTTATTTATTTGTTTTAATTTTTACTCTTTTGTAATGACCCGATTGTGTCCAAGGAATTATTCAATCAATTGGTGAATGTTATTTAAAGATACAAATTATTTGGATACCTAGGGAATGGATCTAATTGTTAGTATTCTCAAAGAACAGCTATGACTGTTAAGAATTGAGAATCAGTTTACAATCTCCTTATACTACTGTAATAATATACTGGGCTATATAATTGAAAACATTTGAATAAAATGTCAAGTTAGATCTTGACAATCTAGAATAGTAAATAAATAGCTATTTATTTAGAAAATATTAAATAATTGTACCGAGTGGTTTCAAAATTAAAAAAGATTATTAATTCGATTTCACCTTAGAGACTATCAAGGAGTTAGCAAGACCTGACTTGACATTTCATTCAAATGTTTTCAATTATAGAGGCCAGTATATTATTACAGTAGAGTAAATATAATATGATATAATTTTGAAACCATTCGGTCTAATTAAATTATTTTCTAAATAAATAGCTATGTATTTAGATGATATTTAGAAATTATTTAGTTTCAAAATTAAGAAAAACCACAAATAACTATGAAATTAATGTGATCTACATAATAAACTATAATAAATTAGATAGTCGAAGTAGTATTAGGTTGGTCGACGTTTACTCAACGTGTTTTTGTGTGAAGATCACAAGTGCGATTACTAACCAGTAGAGATGGTAATAACAGCTGTTTTTTAATAATGAATTATGCTGTTATGTTATTTTCAAATAACGGTTTTTAAAAACTGTTATTTATTATATTATTTTTTTAGCATTCATTTTTTTTATAAAGTAGGTCTCATTTTGTGTAGCAATAAAATGAGTTTGGTGTATTGGAAAAAGGGAATATTTTCGTTTATTCCAGCAAACACAGAATTTGTCTCGCGCAGAGGATCCTGAGACTTTGTAAATAAAATCTTACACAGAGCTTAACAAACATATTATGAAAATCCTAAGAAATTATATTTTCGTATATCTAATCCTACGTATAAAAACTCCATAAAATACTGTTACTATATTATAAAGTGGATGTTCAATAAACACAAACAGAAAACAAAAAATAATTACATCAAAAAATTTACGTAGCCTAAACTTACTTTTGCCCCACACATATATTTGTAATAGATAAATATACACAGATTTATATATAAATACACATCCATGACCCACGACAAACTAATCTGCTCATCACAAAAAAGGTTACCGGTACCGGGACTTGAACCCAGAATCTTTAACATCACTGGTAGAGTCACTACAAACTACGCTATCAGGCCACCAACAACAACAAATATTACAAAATAACAAGTTTCAATTACTAATAACTAAATATTTGTGTATAAAAGAACGAATGTTTTATCTATCAACCTATACGTCGTAGCCTACGTCGCTGTCGTTAGTATATTACGTGTTAAAGATGATTTTTGTAATGTAGATATTAACTATGAAATCTAAAATATTAATATGAGATAATAATATGTGTTTGAAAACTTTAATTCTATGCCATTAAAATATTATAGTACCCTAAGGCCTCGGTTTACTCCGATTAGTATGTACAGACAGTATTACAGATTATTCATGGAAATATGATTTGTCTCTGGTGTTTATATAGACAAAGTCCATTTAAAAACATAATCTGAGGTACTTCTGATGAGATTAATCTACTACGTCTGTCTGTTATAATATAACCTGCTTTAGAAAATTCCCTCTTGCATGGCACTGATACAAGCATAATATTTCCATGCTTTATAAAGAGCGAATATAGATATGGGTATATATATTGATGTTCTCGACACCATTGTAGAATACAGGCTTGCCGAGGAATTAATGCTTCTTTAACGCCCATATCTACTTCTTCTACTGCTTTTGTTTATGCTGATTTTGGAGCTTGGACTGGCTTACTTGTTGAATTTAAATTATGCATTAAATTATTTGTTCTAGCCATAATTTACATCTCTAGTAATAATATAAGATCAACGAATATTATGTTGGTATTAAGTTAGAATTAATAGTATGTCATCTATATATAAATAGAGATTAGTGATTTGAGTCAAACATGTTATTTTACAACATCTCTACCTATTATACATTCATAGCACTTGTACGATTGCATTTTCTCCAGAGTACCAATATTAAAAAATCTATTTATAATTTGAAATATGTATCTATTGTAATAACAATAATTATATCATTTATTTAAATACATAATTATGTAAATATAATTAAAACTTCATGGCAATTAAAAAGTTTCAACTGTCAAAAAAATTCAAATGAAGTCTGTATCACAAAAAGCAAATTATGAATATGTTGTATTTAGTGGATACAGCCATATGTAAAATAAAATGTACAAAAAAATATTCGTTTGCTTGTATACAGAGGAAGGTAATATGGTGGTCCACTTTATAGAGTGTCCGCAGCTAATGTTTCCTTGTACCTGCGAGTACTGAACAACAAAACCTTTTTTCGTATACACATATTTTGTGAAATCAAAAATCTAAGTTCAAACCCTAATCATCAAGTATTTCTGACGAAACCAATATTATGTTTATTTATATTATTTCAAATCTTGTACTTACATTCGCAAGAAAACATACATTTCAACTACGAACTACTACGCTCTCGTACTAATTACACTCTATTTTTGTTATTAGTACGTAATTTTTCAAAATGTTTATACGGTCAAGTGTCTACTGCATAAGTACTTCAAAGTTCCAATAAAGTTACCAAGATTTGATGACTTCGACTGACTATACTTTTCGTACATCCCTATGTATATTTTACTTAAATGTAATTTTAATTTAGTGATCGGACTTTTGTAAGATAAAGTAGTTTTACAAAAAATACAAGATGCTTTTTTATATCACATTTTCCAAAATAATTTCATATATGAGTTGTTGTCGACCTTATTTTTGGCATTATAAATACTATACTATTATTTAATAGAACTTAAACAAATAAGATTAAAAATACGCTGAATAGCAACAGCGTGAATGACTTTCTGCAACGAACTGTCTTAATCGTACGTTTTTGAAATTATATTTTAGCAAAATAATAACATTCTTTCATTATTGTAATCGTTTAACAAAATGAAACGTTATTGCAAAACTAATAAAGACCAAAATTGTAAATCTCATATCAATTATTTCCAACTGATAATGATGAATCCGTTGTGTTGACAACATATTAAATAAAATTAAACTTTATTTTATATAGACTAAAGCCCAAAATTCTAATTCTCATATAATATTGGCACAAGCCATAATCTGAAACTACGTTATTCTAACAACATACTAAACAAAATTAAACTTTATTTCTTTTAGCTAAAATACCAAAATTGTAAATCTCATATCAATTGTTTCCAGCTGATAATGATGAATCCGTTGTGCAGACAACATATCAAATAAAATTAAACTTTATTCCTTGCAGTTAAAACTTCAAAATTGTAATTAATCATTTAATAATGGTTTGTAGTATCGTTATTTGCTTAAAATTTTTACAACTGTCTACAATAATTCATGTGTCATTGTTTTGACAATTGGTTATATTATTCGTTGAGAGTTGACAGATTGCCAATGAGTGATGTTATGAACGCGTTTCTTTGAAATGAATAGACAGTGATTATTAATTAATTGTTTTTAATGGAATTGTGTCTTTGATAGTGAGATCAACGAATTATTGACAACAACTTTTTTTGATTTTTATAAACAGTGTTACCCGTTGTATTTAAATAATGCATTAGATTATTTGTTCTGGCAATAATTGACATCTCTACTAACCAGTAACCGCAATTAAACTTTGTATAGGTCGTTTTCTGATGGGCGAAGCGAATCAAAACTTTCACGCAAAATTACATAGAATTCGTGATCGTACCAAGTGGTAAATTGTGGGAACGACCTCTGTTCACTGTGGACAATTACAAGCTTATTATTATTATTAAAAAATATTTTTAATGTATGTAATTCAAAATTTTCAAATTTGTCTGTTTAGCAGGAATTACCAATAACAACACTGAAATACATTGTCATTAATGACAGTCATTTTGTAATAGTCATGATACGAAATAAATCTTTTTAAAGATAAGTAAATTATTAATCCTCTAAGTACTAAGTCCTTTAAGTATGGTTTTCTTCAGAACTGGGGACCTCATAGTGTGTGCCACCCATTACTGGGATAAAGCTATCGAGAAACATGGAGGAGCCCTAACTGTCTCTCAGAATATCTCCAAGGTGTTTAATAGGACACGTGAGCCTTATAAGCAAGCTCCAGTCTTGTGGGCTGCCGGATAGTCTGGATCAGTGATTTCATGTGTCGTTGAGTTGAACGGTCTTTACTTACAAATAGTTTTTGATGGCTGTTCTTCTGATCAATCGGTAATTAATGCCAGTGTTCCTCAGGGATCAGTATTTTCGGCAACATTATTTTTGCTGCACATCAATGATCTTTTTATGCCCGGTGCATTTGGATATGCAGATGATAGAATTGGTAGTAATAAATACTTACCTGGACCGCAGTCGGATGCTGCCGAGATTTCTCCGCAGAGGGAGGCTATGGTGGAGCGAACAGATTTAGCTCCTAAATTTGTCTCTGACATAGATGGGCAAAATGTAATCAGATTAATTAAAATGATTAACGACTACATTTTACGTTTTTTACCATTAATATGACTGCGTTTTGCTCATTTATGTTTTAAATACTACAAAATCCCAGATTGTATACACATTTATTATTTCTTAATGTTTTAAATGGATTTAATCATGATTACAGAGCAAGAACATTAAAATTACGACTACAGTTTGTAATCGTTCATCATTAATCAGATTACATTTTCCCCATTTCTGGTCTCTGATTAGGGTGATGCAAACCGTAAATGCTATCAAAATAAAGGCGTCTCTTTTTTCTACCAAATGAAGTTCTTTTCATCTAACTCCCACATTCTTTGTTGCGGTTTTCTTGCCGGTGCCTCCTCCTCCGGCGGAACTCCTCGGTCAGAGCTACAACAGCTGATCTAATCTTTAGGCGGTCAATAGAGTTTGAAAACTACATGACCAAATATTTTTTAGATTTATTTACATCTTTTTTTCCTTGATGAACTTTAATTTAACTTTCATTTTAATTGTATCAGTTAAAATCTTTAATGTCATTTTTATTATTTTAAAGATTAAATATGAATTTGGTAAGCTTAGGATTTATTGATTTAATATCTGTTTGTGACAGATGTACATCTTGGTACGGAATCTATCCGAAGCTTCACATCTTTATTTTATAATGACATTTTAAGCGTTTAATGTTGGTTGAATCTCCAAATATTATTTATAAAAGATCACTTTCGTCTATTAATAAACCTAAAGATACTTTTAGAACAACATTTAGACAGTGTGGTGGCGCTCATAGGTCAAGTGTTTATATTATACCGACGCATATTTAAAGTAAAATTCTATACAAAACTGTGTTGCGCGGAACACAACGGAACGGAATTCATGATAATTTAAAATAATTTGCCAGAATACACTTAATCTACCATTAAAGATTTTTATGCATTGAATATCGTGTCAGTGTTTTAAACCGTTTCAATTTCAAACCAATGTCCTAAATAAATTGAGTGTAGTGATAAGATTTGTATCTGTACTCTGTCAGCTGATTACGATCACAAAGTGTAATAATATGTTGAATAATCGATAATGACGCTGAGCAGAAGATATTGAAAACAACTAATAGCTGTTATTTTAATAAAACAAAGTGAAAATGCCTTGTAAAATTAAAGTTAAGGTGCTAGCAGGCAGGAATCTGCCCGTAATGGACAGAGCAAGTGATACCACAGACGCCTTTGTGGAGATAAAGTTTGGAGGGATAACACACAAGACAGATGTATGCAGAAAGTCCCTGAATCCTCATTGGAACAGCACAGAATGGTATAGATTTGAGGTATGGAAGTTATAAGAATAACTTATATGAATATGGGACAAGAGACCCATAATTATTTATCTATAATCAGGCAGGCAGTTGACATAATTTATAAGTGATGATATCCTGCTTTTCCACAATTTTTTAACTATTTTTATTTGTGATTAAATTTTTTTTTATCTAGGCAATTTTTAAATTGGTTCACACTTGTGTTTTTGTTTGCGAAATATGTATAATTTAGTTAAGATTACCAATATAAGTTGATATTACCTCACTAAATATTTTCTACGATCCATATCATAGCAAGTTTTCTGTTATTTGACCTAGTACCACCTTTTTCCTTCTATAAAGAAACCACACATATTGGATTTTAGTCAAAGTTTGCTAATTCTGACTTTTGCCAAATCATTGAACTGTGGAATGATTTTTCAATGAGGGTGTTCCCACTGTCTTATTATACTGGGTCTTTTAAACAATGTGTTAAGAGAATTTTGTGTAGGCCGGCATGATGACTATTGATATATTTTTCTTTACTGTTGATAGGAGTTGTTGTTTGCACGACTCCACTATGCTTATTGTGTGGTACAATTATTTGCCTGGTGTAGGTTTTGCCTGGTGTTGTTGTAAAGGTCTTTCCCAGCCATCAATATAGTTTCCCGTTAAATAAAAAGCACAATGTTTACCATCATGAGTGGTGTGGTCATAGCCCAGTTTTTGATCTTAAATTGACCTATCATAGGTACATAATCCTACCTGAAAGTTGTAGACATTTTTAGTCACTTCTGTAGATGAAAAATATTGCATATAAAAACTTATTATAATAAAATAAAGATTGGTGAATGTTGATGCAAAGACTGTCACGCAGGCTTGCTTTATCCATTCTTGATCAACCCTTATATGACTAGCTCCATTCTCTTTCTCTTCTTCAGAGTTGACAGTATCATGTTGATGATAGTAGCCATGTTCCATAGAGTCACATGTAAGCTTATTCTCAACCTTTAGGTATAAAAACATTAAAAACTTATTGTCTTAATATTTTTTTTATTTTTTTTTTAAGTTGTAATTCAAAGATATTTGTCTTGATATGATTAAATAGCACACTAATTTATTACCTATGGTTAAATTATAACCATAACTGTTGAAGACCAAGTGAACAGCTTACGCTTCACAGCTTACAAGGCAAGCAGCAGCAGTAAACCGGAGCTTAGGGAGATCTTAACGGGAATATGACACTAGGTTTTATACTTTAAATGTCAAAATATCACTAAAAGACAACTTCAATTATTAGTACATTTTGGGATAATTGCCCACAGCCTAAGCCAAATAACCATGTGGCATATTTTAGCACCAGTGTCTGGCGTCTGTCTACTATTTGTTGTGGTGACACAGTATACAAATAAACAGTATCACATGTGACATAGTTTCGCATGACATTAAAATAGTCAACCATATCTGTAATATTTTTCAAATATGTAATATATCACAAAAATAATACTACAGTTTAAGTCTAGGCATGTATTGCTAAAACCCACACAATAGCACATTACTATATGGTTAAAGGATGGTGTGCATGCAAAGGGATAACATATCATGTTCACAACATGGTTAACTGATCTTTAAGATATTTCTTAAATAGAAAGAACAAAGGGCTCATCATTTTCAAAATTTCGACATTAAAAATCTATCTGCTTACATATTCTCTGTGAAAGTGTACTATGACATAGTAAAGTAAATTAAGAACTCAATAACACTATTAGTAACCATATAAAGATTAAAAAAAATAGACTATTAAATATAAAAAAATATTTATTTTATGACAAAAAGCAATAATGAGTTATTGTGATCACAATATAACAGTTTACAAGTACTTCATTGTCAAAACGAAACAATAGGCTAAAGGACGATCTGCCTCTGAATTATAGTATCCATCTCAACATTTTAATTTAACAGCAATAAATTTCATATTACCAATTTAATATAAGAAATGTTAATTTAAATACAAAAACATGTTTGTTATTAAAGATTATCCTACTATATCTCCGAATACCATGACCTCCTGCAAAATATTTGTGTATTTTGTGATTCATCTTAGATTGGTAAAATTGGGTGAATGCCAGAGCGACACTATTTCTCTCGTTTAGCAGGCATGATAGAAAAACACTACGCAGTTGGTGATGTCGTGTGTATCTCAGTTAGTATAAAACTGCTGACGTAGTATTTTCTATTCTTTTAGCCAAGTTTTATTTAAGAATGAGAGGTATTTTTATCTATTTTGTTTTATAAGTTTTTGTCACTCGTATTTCTATTACGACGAAGGAGTCAGTAGGAGCATTCACGTGCATATTATTTTTCCACCATTAGACGCTTTAGCATCAGATTAACAGAATCGCGCCTTAAAATATCGGTAATAAAAATTTAACTTCAAGTTGTGTTAAACGGAGAATATTTTAGATTTATTATTCGATATTTTATATTTAAGAAAATATTTGCAGCTTCACTTTTGTGCACGTGTGTGGTTTCTTTATATTTTTTGGTTCTATGGATACGACAAAAGAAATCGCCCTGGGTGGGAAATGCAGATATCTAAAATTTGCAATATAGTCCAGTCAAATAACTTTTTAAATCAAAATTTTGACACTCAAGTTTGCATTTTTGATATTTTGTACTTCTAATAATACAAAAACGATCTGTAAAGGTTTTAGTGTCTGAAACCCCCGGCAAGAGTTAAAAAAAAATGAATTAAAGTTTTTTTCCACAAATACTCGAAAACGGTAATAGTTAGAGAAAAAAAATGTAAGGAAAATATATAGAGCTTAAAATTATACATAAAAAAGGTGGTATGACTTTTTTTCCTCCGGCCTAAATTAACCAAGTTAGGGAGGTTTTTAAGTTTAAGGGTTTTTAAATTCCGCGCCGTTGCATAAAGTCACGAGGCAAAAAGAGAGGGACTATTGCTGTGTCGCTTACTCCCATTGATACTTGACAATTGAGTATTGCGTAGGCGTTCACTATAAAATCTCCGAGTAAGAGTAAGAAAGCATTATCGGATAATTATTTCTTGTACTCTATTTAAGTATCTGTTCATTCGAATAGATCAGGGTAATAAACGTAGATGGGCAAAATGTAATCTGATTAATGAAAATGATTGACGATTACATTTTATGTTTTTTACCATTAATATCACTGCATTTTGCTCATTTATGTTTTAAACACTTCAAAATCACAGATCGTATACACATTTATCATTTCTTAATGTTTTAAATGGATTTAATCATGATTACAGAGCAAGAAAATTAAAATTACGACTACATTTTGTAATCGTTGATCCTTAATCAGATTACATTTTGCCCATCTCTGGAAATAAATATATCGATTGTAAATTTCAAGTTTCGAAAAAATTACTTGACATTCTAAGATACTAGATATAGTACACCAATACCTCGCTTTGGGTCGTTTCGTTTAGCGTTTTTTTCGAAGTTGTGTCGCTGCTTAATTTTTACTGATTTTCACTGTGCGTCGTTAGATTTTCGAAGTTGCGTTGATTTGGATTCGAGTCTTTAATGTTTTTTTGAATTTTTATTTCCTAAAATATGGCAACACCTTTATTTTTAATTGCGTCATGCCATCAAAATTTGGGGATTCCCTTTCTAACTAAAAATCAACGCAAATTTAATACAATTTTATACTTATTTTATACAAACTTAATATCAATTGCTACAAGGAAATTTATTTTACGTTGTGAAAAAAAGCTTTTCAACAAACATTGGACCAATTTTTTGTGAAAGAAAGTCGACCTACGACAACAGCCACTATGGACTCATCAGACAGTGATTAGTTTTAATTTTACGTTCATAAATTAAATGAATATGTAGTTTATTTTGTTAAATTACGTTAATACGTTTTTTGTATATTATATTTCTTTTATGTATTAATTATATAAATGGTTTTTAATTCAAGACGATTCGAAAGAAAAAATAGTATAATTGACAGAAATTTAGCATTATTCCGTATTGGATTTTTTTTTTTTACACTGACACGGGATAGTGACTGCACCAAACCTGATGGTAAGCATGTTGCAGTCCAAAAAAACGCCAACGACTATCGAAAGGTAAGAAAAAACCCATCGGTAGTTGCAGCGATCATGCCGGCCCGCACAAATATCTCTTCACGTTACGATTAAAGGATCCCATATCATAGGATGGTGGGAACACGCTCGCCGGAAGACCATTCCACAGCACAACGACATGGCAAAAGAAGGAGTTAGAGAACCTCTTAGTCCTAGCCGGGATGTGAGATACCGTATAGCTGTGACACCGCAAACCCGCGCGCGTGGTTCTATTCAGGAAAGGAGAGGGTGGAACAAGGTTAAACAACTCTTCAGAACACTCGCCATAATACAAACGGTAGAAAACACTTAATGAGGCAACATCTCTACGTAATTGGAGCGATTAAAGATGTTCAGAAACGTCTGGATCAATCACTATGCGGACAGCCCTACGCTGCAACCTATCCAGGGCATCAAGCAAGTACTGGGCAGAACCATCCCAGAGATGCGAACAATATTCCATACAAGGCCTGACCTGGGCCTTATACAATAGATACAAAAGATCAGGTGTGAAAAACCGACGCACTCTATTCAGGATACCAAGTCTACGGGAAGTCTAGAAGATGACCGTCCCTATGTGATCCCTGAGATTGAGATCACAGCGAATATCCATGCCTAGTATACTAAGGCTGTCACGCACAGCAAGCGGCACATTCTTGAGGGTAGGAAGAGGAGAAAATGGGGATTTTTTGGAGGAAAAAACACACGCTTGGGTTTTTTTTGCATTGAACTCAACCAAATTCCTGTCGCCCCAAGAAGAAATGAGGCTTAAGGACCGATTGAGATCAATAACCAGATCTTCTCGATTCCCAATGGTTTCCTCCCGACCATAAGTGGGCCTGCTGCAATATCCCCCGTGAACCGTGCTGTCATCTGCATAGCAATGAATACAGCCCAAAGACAGCATATCATTGATATGCAGAAGAAACAGGGTGGGAGAAAGTACAGAGCCTTGTGGAACTCCGGCATTAACTGACACGAACTGCGAACTGTGACCATCAACAAGGACACGAATTCTACGTTCGTGCAGAAAGCCAGAGATCCACGCACACAAGTTGTCAGGAAGACCGTACGCTCGAAGCTTGGAGAGAAGACCACGATGCCAGACCCTATCAAAGGCTTTGGCTATATCCAGGCTAACAGCCAAAGATTCGCCATGCTTATACATAGCCTCACCCCAGCGGTGCATGACGTACGCTAGAAGATCACCCGTGGAATGATTCGGTCGAAAACCATATTGACGATCGTTAATAAGAGAGTGATCCTCTAGGTAACGGACAAGTTAAACATTTACAATTCGTTCTAAGATTTTACAGAGCACTGAGGTGACGGCTATGGGGCGGTAGTTGCTTGGGTTGAAACGATCCCCCTTTTTGGGGATCGGTTGAATGTTGGCTTCCCTCCAAGCCTGAGGCACAACACCGGACGAGAAAGGCAGGCGGTACAGGCTTGTAAGAGGAGACGCAAGCTCGGCTGCACAAGCCCTCAGCACCACCGCTGGGATACCATCAGAGTCACTAGCCTTCCGCACATCGAGTGACCTCAACTCACGTAATACAGTACGCTGCCTTATCACAACGTCAGGCATCGTGTAGCCGCAAGAAGGAATTGTGGGCGGCTGGGTGTTGAGATCATCAAGTTTGGAATTAGCCGCGAAGATGTGAGCCAACAGATTGGCTTTCTCCAGCGGCTCATGGGCCAGCGACCCGTCAGGAGATCTTAACGGCGGAAAGGATGGGCGACAGAAATTCGTTTGCACGGCCTTGGCGAGTCCCCAATAAGCTCGACTGTTGGTCGGGTGGTTTACTAAGATCTGGCCAATCCGCGAAACACGTTGAGCATCCGCCCCGCGATACGCCCTCCTGCAAGCCTTGGTAGCCTTGTTATAAGCTGCTTTAAGAGCGTTGACATCAGGATCACAAGTTGCGCAACCCTTAATCCAAGCACGATATGCATTCTGCTTCAGACTAACAGCGACAGAGCATTCGCGATTGAACCAAGAGCGTCCAGAGCGATTACCGACGATTACAGAAGATGGAATGTAATAATCCATTCCAAGCCTGATCTCGTCGGCAATCGCATCGGCAGTCGCAGAAGGATCACACTCATTAAAGCAGCATTGGCGCCACGGGATAGAAGCAAAGTACTCACGCAATCCATCCCAATCTGCTGACGAGTAATGCCATACCTTACGCTTAACCTCACGAGGAGATGGTGAGAGGGCGTGGGGCACCAAAGAACCAACCAGGCAATGGTCAGAATTACCCAAAGGAGCATTTACCGACACAAAATACCCGGAAGGATGGCTCGTCAGCAGAAGGTTCAACAAAGAGGGAGCACGAACCACAACATCTGGAAGCCTGGTGGGCTGGAAAACCAGTTGAGAGAGGTCATGAAGCAGGGCGAATGCATGAGCAGACCTTCCTGCATAGTCAGTCTTGGAGGATCCCAGCCATAATTCATGGTGCGCGTTAAAATCCCCCAAAACTACCAGTTCTGCTGCAGGGTACTGCTCTTGAACGACATCAGCCGCCTGGCTGAGGTAATCAAACAACCGAGTGGTCTCAGAGTCCCCATTATGAGATCGGTATAGGCACACGTAGACACAACTCAGAGAGCCGACATCCACATGCACCCACAGGACAAAAAAAGAGGGGTTCTCCAAACAGCGCAACCGACGGCAACACACGTCCGACCGCACAAACACACAGACCCCGGCCTTTGCATGAAAGTTTTCCTCAAGCTGATAGCCAGGGAAATGCAAATAAAATAAATCAGCCGGACGGTGTATTTGAGTTTCCGTCAAAAAGAGAAGTGCAGGCCGGACTGTCTCAAGATGGTGGTGGACAGCATTTAAGTTAGAATGAAGTCCACGGATGTTAGTGAACTCCATAAAGAAGGTGTTTTCGGGATTAAACACCGCTGAATTACCAGAATTATTATATTGCGCTGACATGAAGCAAAAGTTAAAAAGACGTGAAGAGAATTAACGACCCTCGACACAGCAAAAGGTGAACAGACCAGACTGGGCCAACGCCAAAACCCCCAGAGGACGTAAGCTGAACCAACGGACGGAAGGGCCCCCATACCCCCCCGGAATAGGTCGCCGAGTCCCGAAAACCGGTCACCATCCGGCACGACGATCCTACCCAAGATTATGCGCGGCATGGTGGAGCAGCCTCTCATAGTGGTTAGCTATGATTGGGCCCCTGTACTATACCGCGGGCGGCCAGCAGTACAACCGTTTCTACGGGTCTCCCTGGCCGGCAGTTTAATGTACCCCCCCATAAGGGATCAAGCGAAGACGTCAAGTCAGAACCCCAATACTGTGCCAAAGGTCGCCAATCATGTGCTACTGGATATACACAGGCTATTCCCGAAACGCGATCAGCCAACACTGGCCTTACACTCATGCACTGTGGTCGCGATCCAGACGGGCACCGACGCCCTACCACCTCGCTGCAGCTCGTTTAGCACCACCCAGGAGCCACGTGTAGGGAAACTAGGGTAAAAGCCTACGGACGCGAGCAGCTTCGACTCCCAAATATATAATAAATTTTAAGGGTACTTAGGGTGAATGTCACAACTTTATTTCTGGTGGCGCCATCTGCCACAATGCATCTAATAGGCCACGTCACGTGCAAATTTTATGTCCGATGTACGAGCGGACGCCATCTTTATCTTAGTTGACATGTTAGGATTAATTTTAAACTTTTTTATCATAAATATTGGGTTTGCAAATTGAAAACAACTTGTTCATATGACAAGTTATTTTTTTTACACTGGTACGACATAGATTTTTTTTTCGAATTTGAGCGCGTTGATTGACCGAGAAAGGTCTTCACAACTCAACCGGGCGGGGAACTCAACCGGGCGTGTGGTACGACATAGTGATTTGTAGTACACCTGATGATAAGTACAGTGTAGTACAAAAACGGAAGTGACCATCCAAGGATGAAATTCCGTTGATAGTAATATTTTTTCGAATCTAAAAAAATATTTGAAATATAATAATTGAAGGTCTATATTTAATTTAAATTTTACAGTAAAAATTCTATTTCTATTAAAAATCCTTAGTTTCTATGAAAAGCTATATTTTTATTATTTTATTAATTTATCAATCAAAGTAAATTAATAAATACATATGTTTATTTGGAATTTGCAAAATTTCTCCACTTTTATGTGCTTGCTAAAAACATAAGCGACATAAAGGATATAGTAAAAACTTAAGTTTGAGACAGAACTTCACGTTAATGTTTATTTTTTAATAACTAATTGTAATATATATATATATAGATAAATATTAATATATTGTGGAAGGGGAACTTGTGTGACCGATATTGTGGAGTTCTTCCTTCTTCAGTCAAACTCTTAATATCACTTTAAACTATAAATTTAGTAAACCATTAATACATTTACATAATATTCTCGTTATTTGTTTATTCTACTTTTTCAACCTTTCATTCTTAAAGCTCAATACACAATCTCTAGAATAATCAAGTCCTTTTTCAAATTCGAATTTCGAATTCAAAACGATCTTCCTATTTTCCAATTCTTTCATACGAAATATTATATTTTTACTAAACATAATATTTATGTCATAGATATGTTACCTAATTTTATGCACTCCTTACATACAATCACAACATTATCCTCCCTTTCCTTTTAAATTTTTTTGATAATCCTATTAAATTTTTTATACAATACAAAACAACTATCCTACCTATGTGGGGAAAAAACATTTTTACAAATTTGTGAATACTCTCTGCTAGAGAGTAACTTAATCTTCAGTTCTATTAAAAAAAAAAAATAAAAAAAAAATAAATTAAATTAAACATTTTTGATAAACTATGTTACAAAAAGATTAAGTTTTTTCAAACCCCACCTAAAAGCCTGAAAATAATTACATCCTAACGCACCATCGTGATCATTTAACTACATTTAAAATAATAAAGCCTATTCATTTTAAAAAAAAAAACAAAACTTCTTCCAATCCTTAAATGCAAGCTATTCCAATTAAACTATTATTCAAGAATTATATTAATTAAAATCATCATTAATTTTCCACCAATCCACTTTTCTCGATTATTATTACCAAACTAATTCCTTTTCTATACCTAATAACGTTTCCTTAATCGAACCGACTGCTATGCTAATAATACATTAACTCACACCACCTTATAGTCTAAGTGTGTTTTATATCCATGCTCGGACATTTTATAGTGAACGCCTACGCAATACTCATTGTCAAGAATCAATGGGAGTAAGCGAGACAGCAATAGTCCCTCTCTTTTTGCCTCGTGACTTTATGCAACGGCGCGGAATTTAAAAACCCTTAAACTTAAAATCCTCTCTAACTTGGTTAATTTAGGTCGGAGGAAAAAAAGTCATACTACCTTTTTTATGTATAATTTTAAGCTCTATATATTTTGCTTACATTTTTTTTCTCTAACTATTACCGTTTTCGAGTATTTGTGGAAAAAAACTTTAAATCATTTTTTTTTAACTCTTGCCGGAGGTTTCAGACACTAAAACCTTTACAGATTGTTTTTGTATTATTAGAAGTACCACATATCAAAAATGCAAACTTGAGTGTCAAAATTTTGATTTAAAAAGTTATTTGACTGGACTAAATACTGCTAGCACCCCGCGCGATTACCTTTGTCGCCCACGTACTTCCCCTCAAATTGTGCCCGTCGGATCCTTACGGTTGCAACTCGGCAGATGCGTTCTAATAATAATCTATCGTCACACTATATCCCTTTTGGGGTGAACAGAAATACGTTCATAGATGGGCAAAATGTAATCAGATTAATGAAAATTATTAACGATTACATTTTACGTTTTTTACCAATAATATGACTGCATTTTGCTCATTTATGTTTTAAACACTACAGAATCCCAGATTGTATACTTATCTATTATTTCTTAATGTTTTAAATGGATTTAATCATGATTACAGAGCAAGAAAATTAAAATTACGACTATATTTTGTAATCGTTGATCATTAATCAGATTACATTTTGCCCATCTCTGGATACGTTAGTGATATAATCCACTTTGCACTTATATGAAGTGCAACTGATCGTCGTTATCAGGGTACTTGCATATGGCATTCCTATTACATGCCACGAGGGTTGCCTCACGATGTTTTCCTTTACCGGTGAGTATGTCGTACCTAAATCCTCTTAACCTAATGGAATGGGGAGCTACACATCTAGAGAGACGCTGGATGAATGCAGTGTATTGATAACTGAAGCCTATCAGCACACTAGGCCTTTCACAGTGTCTTGCTACCTCAACCAGAATTGTCGGGTAGACAAGGCTTCCATTAGTACGATAGGTGATGATTAAACAGTCAGACATTAGCAGGGAGTCACCGTAACAACTTACGCCATAAAACATCATGCAAGCCCCCTCAACCTCAACCAACCTACCAGCCCTAAAGAGTGTGGCCGCTGCTTGCTGCACTGCTACCAGGAGCCATTGGTAAGAGTTCCTGGAAACCAATGAGCTTAACTAATTTCTGTCACCTCTAAATAGAGGCTGGTTGACAGAAATCGACGCTGAGTTTACACTACGCGCCAATTATACGCATTAATTTTATTTTAATATATAGATATAGAGTAAAAACCGTTTATGACGACATCGTTTAGATCAGCATACCGATTATATTTGACCCAGAACAGAGGTTCCGACAAAAATAGGACTTCGTATGATGATGATGATGTCCTAGCTGGATTCGGCCACGGCGACTGTTTCAATACTGATTAAGAAAATTAAAGTCCAGTTTTCGGAAACAGTCAATTGCGAAGGAGATATTTAAGTGCATAACTGGACGCGCAGCCAGAAAAGCACTCTCTCGTCCGAGCTACCTCGGGCCCGATGGAATGGAGAACCAGTACGATCAGGAGGGAGCGGGATGCAGGTTTGGTCGAGTTTTCCTTCTCTGAACACCTGGTTTAATTGCGGTGTTAAAGAGATACCTTAGTCGCCTTTTACGACACCTCAGCAAGAAGAGGGAGGTGCTATTCTATCCTGCCGGCAGCCACCACGGCTAACCTTAACGGCTTTCCTACTTCGTATAACTTCGTACTTCGTATCTTCGTTTTTTCCTATACTTCGTATATCGAAAACCTCACCGATTGTTACGACTATCGGTTTTTACGACTAAATGTGAATAGTCCCTTCAATGTCGTTATAATAATAGATTTTACTGTATAAATAAATGTATATACAATCAGAGAGATGATATATCTTGATCACCAATAGCAACCTGTATCCAATACCACTGTGTACTTTAGGTGGACGAATCGGAGCTCCAAGACGAGCCGCTGCAGCTTCGTCTGATGGACCATGACACATACTCGGCCAACGACGCGATCGGGAAGGTCGTCATCAGCCTGGCCCCGCTCCTGGCGCGCGAGGCCAACGAGGCCAAGAGTACGGCCACACCGCATGGTGGTAAGGTAGCCATTTCACTGCATGTAGCATTTTTGAGGTGGTTCGACGTTTACCCGAACTAGGTTGTATACTATAGTGGCTTGCTTTGGCCTGTTGCGTTTCGGGATCAGCTTGTGGTACGTTCAGAAACTCATACATCAGAGACCTTCAGTCGTTGTATATGTGGGCCGACATGACGATGGAGACTCTCAATGGATTTTCGTCCTTTGATAGTTTTTGTCCGCTGCTGTTTTTGGACTACATTGTACTTACCATCAGGTGCACAGTAGTCACTTTGTCGAGCAAAAAAAAGCGACTGTTGCTTGCCTATCTCTCCCGCACTAAAGAATGTATTACATAGTATAGTCCTTGCTCTGATTAACACGTTGAGCCCGTAGTAAAGTTTCCCTTTGCACCTGTGTTTTTTTATTTCGAATTGACCGACTATTGATGACCGAGAAAGGCTTCCACAACTAAACCGGGCGGGTGCCCCGGAGTATTTAAGTATTTTCAATGCATACTTCGCTTGCCATGATTCGTTTCTAAGTGATCACTGCCATACACAAAATGAAGTCTCAACAAAGTATCTAGATCTCGCTAATTATATTAAATGTATTAATATATAATAAATGTATTATTAAAATACTAAGTTTTTCATTTTTTAGGGCCCAAAAATACTAGTTGTTTGTGTGTCTTTTTATTTATTCATTTTTTTATTAAAGTATCTACTAGACATTTAAAATTCAAATAAAACAATAAGTATGTAGTTTTTGTTGACACCTGTACCTTTTTGAATAGCCAATGAATCAAGGAACAAAATTATGTAATTTGTACAAAACATTCTATACATATTTTCTTGGAAATTCTTTGTTTATTTACCTAAAACAATTTTTTTTTGCAAAATGATACTTGGTTTTTAGCTTTTACTTAAGTAATGACGATTCTTTCTTACAAATTTTAATTTAAAATGAGATTATTATTATTTAGCTATACGAATACAGCATAAACAATAACATTATTTTGTATTCGTCACTACAAGGGAACATTTTAACATAAAAACTGGAGTTTTTTAAAAAAATACTTAAATCTTGAATATCTCAGAAATTAACAAGTTTCGGCCATGGTGTCATATGACTTAAATGACTCCAAATAAGCTGTACTACAACGTCTATCAAGGAATGTATCGCATTACCGTTCACCCTGTAAATTAACACATAATATATTGCTCTCTTGTTGCCGGCTAAACAGAAAGTACAGCAATATACAGCGTCTGGCTCAACGTGTTAAACAAAACTAAATCATGACTCTTTGTTGAAAAGATTGGCTGCTCTCTTATCATAGATAGGTATATAAACAAGGGTAATATTTTTAGGCGCAGTGATGTCTGGCTGGATTCCTGTATTCGACACAATGCACGGTATCCGGGGTGAGCTGCACGTCATCGTGAAGGTGGAGCTCTTCTCGGACTTCAATAAGTACAAGACGTCAAGTTGCGGAGTCCAGTTCTTTCACTGTATGTTATACTCCTGGTTAATCAGATCATCATGATTTCACATCTGTCCACGGTCGACCATATAGCTTGAAGTCGCCACTCGTGTCTCGTCAGGGCTGGACAATCCAGAAACATCCATCTGACTTTCTCAGGTTGTCAATTCACCTGGCATCTCATACCAAGTTTCCCGATACGCGGTCTCCACTCATTCGAGACGTTAATCAGATTTCAAAAGCATAATATAGTCGCGATAATTCGGCAAAGCAGTATTCAAGCTAAACTGGTTGTGACTCGGTTGTATTTATCTTAAAATCATCAACCGTTGGAGGTGACCAAGTTCTAGACTGGAGACGGCATTTCGGCAAGTATAGTGTAGGACGAAGGACTGGTGAAAGGGAGTAGAGACTTCCCGATGTTAACAGTTGAGGATAGATATCAATTGGGAGTCTTGGGAGAGGCCTATATTCAGCAATGGCACATTGCGGTCTGAAATTGATTGAAGATTAGACTCCGACAAATATTTTGCAAGGCAAAGTCAAATTAGACAGAGGCCGAATTACGAGGTCCATTTTATTGTGGAAACAAATGCATTAAAAGATGCATAATAAATATTATCTTCAGGGAATATAAGCAAAACGACTTACTTTAATATTAGGTCCTTACATATGAAATTGGCGTTTTTCGTACTGGCCACTTTAATCACAAATTTCTCCTCTTTGGTAAGGAATTCCAAATTCAAATTTGTACAGCTATAGACTCATGTATTTGTGCTTCGATGATCGTCATTCATTTGTTTTTTCTTCTGTTTTTTTTCTGTTTGCGTCACTCATTTTACAAAATGGAAAACTTAAAATATCGCATTATTTACGAGTACGAGTTCCGCCGTGGCACTAATGCTGCGGAAACAACTCGAAGGGTGAATGATGTGTATGGCGGTCGTGTTGCAAAAGAAAACACAGTTCGTTTTTGGTTCCAACGTTTTCGTTCTGGAAATTTCGACCTGCAGAACAAGCCCCGTGGACGGCCTCAGACTCAAGTTGATAATGAAGAGTTGAAGGCTATTGTGGAAGCGGATCCATCGCAAACCACGTCCGAGTTAGCTGCAGGCTGCGATGTTAGTGATAAAACTGTTTTAATTCACTTGAAGCAAATTGGGAAGATTAAAAAGCTTAAAAGGTGGGTACCTCACCAATTGACTGAAGCAAACCGGCAAACGCGCGTCGACTGCTGCGTTACATTACTAAACCGGCACAATAATGAAGGTATTTTAAACCGAATCATTACCTGTGATGAAAAATGGGTTCTTTACGATAATCGGAAGCGCTCAGCGCAATGGTTGGATCCTGGCCAGCCAGCCAAATCCTGCCCCGAGCGAAAATTAACCCCAAAAAAGTTACTTGTAAGCGTTTGGTGGACTAGTGCCGGTATTGTTCATTACAGTTTTCTCAAATCTGGCCAGACTATTACGACTGATGTCTATTGTCAGCAATTGCAAACCATGATGGAAAAGCTAGCGGCTAAACAACCTAGGCTGGTCAATCGCTCCACGCCACTGCTGCTTCACGACAACGCTAGACCACACACTGCGCAACAGACGGCTACTAAATTAGAAGAGCTTCAATTGGAAAGTCTAAGACATCCTCCGTACTCCCCGGACCTTGCTCCAACAGATTACCATTATTTTCGAAATTTGGATAACTTCTTGCAAGGGAAAAAATTCAACTCCGATGGGGCAGTCCAAATCGCCTTCAAAGATTTTATTGATTCCCGTCCGACTGGTTTTTTTAGTAAAGGGATCAATGAACTACCTATGAGATGGCAAAAGTGCATAGAAAATAATGGTTCATACTTTGATTAATTAAATATATTATATTAAAAAATATTCGACTTTTTGTTCCTCCCATACAGAACGCCAATTTCATATGTAAGGACCTAATATATTTAGGCATATCGACCACGTTACGCAGGCCTTGATTACGAGTAGACTCCAGTCCAGACCAGTTCAGTTAAGTCGAGGGTCTTTGAGTGTGCTGTCTTCACCCGAAGCGGAAAGTTGCTTCCTTTATTCGCTTTTGTTATTGATAATTTGAAAGTAATTGCACAAAGAATTCACAACATTCGTATTTTAACAAGCTACAAGCGATGCCCCAGTTCAAGTAAGTTTATCGAGTAATACGGTTATTGCTTTTGTGTGATGATATCTGATCATATTTTTAGCTCCAATGATACCTCCCGGCTACCGAGCGACGGCTATTCACGGCTTTGTCGAAGAGTTGGTGGTCAATGATGACCCCGAATACCAGTGGATTGACAAGATCAGAACACCCAGAGCCTCAAACGAGGCGAGGCAGGTCGCTTTCATCAAACTCAGTAATCAGGTATACAGTGAAAGCCTCCTCCTCCTCCTTACCTCCTTCTTATTCATTGATTAAGTCCTGTACAATTAAGGTTGTGATCTGATCATCAGCCCAAGATTTGAGGATACATGATTCTTTATGAAAACTCAATGGATTTGTAGGAAGGTAAGGGCTTGCTAAGGGTTTTCTCCAATTTTGTAACCTGAAAAAGATATGTTCATGATTTTTTTACGCCGACGTAGAGTGGTTTGACTTTGAATCGGTATTTTATGGATTAGCGCACTCTATGATCGACCTCTTAACTTTCCATCAAGTAAGATTGAAGTCCAGCGCAAGCCATTCTGTAAATAAAAAAAAATGTTAGTGTCTTAATTATTCTGACTTTTTTTAGAATGAAAATAGATACACCTAAACAACTCTTTGTAAGAATAATTTAATTGTTTTGCCCTATCTTTCCTATACCTTTTGAAGACATTAGTTTTACGTCTTAACACCTTGAGTCCGGTATCGGTCCCTAAGGACTGACAGTAAATTTCTAAGCCCTGAATATTTAAGTATTTCCAAAGTGTACTTTATCTGCCATGATGCCTTTCTAAGTGATTACTGCAATTTCAAACCGAAGTCTCAATAAAGTATGTAAATCCCGCTTATTATATGTTAGCAAGTTTTAATATTCCCGATTGCTTGTTCGTTGCCGGCTAAACGAAAAGTACTGCACTATTAAAGCTGGGCTCAAAGTCTTAAAGATAGTTTATGTAAACATAATACCTGAAACACTGAGTAATTTTTTTTAGGTACAACGTCTCGTGGGTCTTAAAGCGGCAGAGTTGGGCGCCAACGCTGTTGTGGGCTATCAGCAAGACTTTGATTTGGAAGGGGAAGCGGGTGTTGTCGCCAGAGCTGTTGGTTAGTACAATAAATCATCACCAACGTATTTAAATTCTGTAATAATTTCATCATCTTAACACTAAATCGACTGTGGAATTATAAATTGCTGTAAGAGCCGAAGTCTCGAATCAGAACGCCCTTGCACCAATTGAAATTACTACAGCTGATTTATTTTTAAGATTTACAGCTAAACACTTTACCTCAATCCTACCTGGTGAAAGGTGTAAAAGTGTGTCCGACGATGAACTACGTCCGCCCAAGAAATCCCTATTCACTATTCTGTTAAAGGCTCCCAAATCATAAGATCGTGGATATATGGTCACTGGAAGTATATCCCACTCCTTATCTGTTCGCATATAGAAGCGAATATCTCGAAGCAGATATAAGGAACTTCCACCACCGTCCGATGAAACGGGCCTGGTGGAGTTAGAGGGTGTCCCCCCTGAGAACTCTCTCCACTGTGCAACCTGTAAAAGGCTGCGAGACGACCGATTTTACGTCCATTCTCGATGATCTGCATTTTAATCTCAGTCGAAGAGTTACTGCCTACAAGTCTACGAGCCCTAAGATCAATCGGGCCCAGAGCGGCTAACGGATATTTAACGGACCCGTCCCAAAGAAATAAATAATAATTCTAAAATGTAAATTTGACATACAGGGATGAGTTTCATTGGCAGCTTTTGGCTATAAATAAAAGGGAAAAGACGCTAAAAACACATCACACTCTTGCCTTCAACTTGACTTTTTTCAGCATTTTTTCTTAATGAAGTAGTTTTCGAAACTCTGTAGATTACTTCCACAGGGATGCCCTTACGTTGTCTCTAAATCCTTTAAATTAGCTACCTCAGGTTGTTTTTTTCAGGAACGGCAGTAAGCATAAGTCCTGTTCCAACCCATAGCCAGCATACCAGCATGCCTCCGTGCACACAACAGTGAGTTAAAATTCGACTACTAGTAATACATGTAAAGCTGTAGCAAGGAAACTTCTGTAGGATTCTTATTTCCATAAGATAGACATTTTTGATAGTGGCGGACATCTGTCGCTGCCGACGGTAATTCATAGCGCCGGCCGCAACAGATCATGGCAAGTAGTACTCTTAGTTTGCGAGACTGTTATGCTAAAGAAAGAGACGGTGGTATGGGAGAGACAGAAAACAATCTCGTCCGCGGATACTCAGGGTCTTGTACAAGACGCAGGAGTCCTTTGCCTCAGGACCCTTTGCCGACAGTAATAAGCCTGTAGACTTAAGGGAGTCTATTGCTTAGAAGAGATATAGCTGGTGTGTGGAGCACACCATCTACGTGGTGACTAGTAGCGGGGATCATTTATTTCCAAGAGATGACACCTCTATAGGCCTTTCGCTCGCTGCGAATGTGGACGAATGTGGATCCTCAGACCTGGTTAACAGCAATGAGGAGATGACACCCCGTGAGTTTTTAGCCAGTAGTACTCTGGTACACTGTCGCCGCAGCCCTCACAGCGGCTATGACAGACCTATGGAGGACGTTTGATATCAATTTCATATTTCTTGTATTATTGTAATGGTCTTAAAATATTTGATAATTTCTCAATGAATTACCAAAATAAACTTAATAACCGTTTATTGGTTAAAAGCTTTCTATGTGCCTATTTGATGTTGTATAACTGTCCGTAACATTATTACATCTGATATATAAAAGATACTTATGAAAATTTTGTTTGCATGGTTTGTTGTGTACGCTTGCTCATTAAACAGACAATTAAAAAAATACTTAGACATTTTGGCGACTGATAACGACAATGTCACGGATTTGAATGAATATTATCAAACGCATCAGGACGAGTTACAGAAATTATTGAATATATTAAATCCTAACGCGTCATCTCTACTCGATGTACAACTGGATGATGAAGATGATAAAAGTCTTGATATAACAAGACAATCTAGTACAAATATCTATCCTAGTAATGTTTCATTGTATCAAGATGATTACATTTCACATAAAAGTCTAAAACACATTTCTGAAGATCAAACCGAATTGAACAGACTACTTAACAAAAAAGATGATTACGATTCCGACTCATCTGGGCCTTTACAAAAAATCAAAAAGTTAAAAACAAATTTATTTACAAAAAGGTTTTCTTTGCGTTCACGTAAAAGCGATAAAGATTTCGATCAGATTTCCTTAAAATCAAATTCATCTGACAATTCACGACTTTCTTTAGCTGATATCAAAAGTGAATTTAAAAAGCTTAAGAAATTGAAAAAGCCGAAATTTGTTAAAGTTGCAACGAATAAAGAGGAAGAAGGGGAAGGGATGGCTTCAATACTTGCTCGGTCAGTATTACACGCTCACACCAGTCTGGCTCGCATTAATGAATCTCAGGATTCGGAGCATTCAGCTGCATCAACTTTAAGACGCACAAGCGAATCGGAGCCAACTATTAGTATTTCTGATGAAGACAAAACTAATAATGCCAGTGTAGATGTCTCTACAAATATTATTGAGGAAGAGACCCCAAAAAATGTCCCGGAAATACATTTCCAGTCATTAACAAATATAAGTTCTGATGAAGCGGTACTGCAACGTGAGAGAAAGATATCCGAATCATGTCCGACATCTCCAATAGTAGGTAGATGTGACAATCTTCTTAAATTACCCGGAGAAGCTGGTTATTATGATTCCATATCCTCAGCTTTATCTGGAGAAAGTTCAGAAATGTATTCGAGTTCTGAAGAAGACGATGAAAGCTCTGATATAAAAACTGATACAGAAAGATCCATCGAAACTACAAGTTCTGTTGTACGATCAGTGTTGAATCATGAAGTAGATCCTGCTATTGTTGCTCAGATGAACAGAAAACTGAGTATTTTGGATAGAGTGACGCCCGAACCACGTGATATAAATCATCAAGATGCCATTGAAAAATGCAAATCTGCTGACTCGCTATTGCATGGCATGGAAAATGTTAAAAATGCCGAAACAGAAATAGTCAAACATGAAGCGTCCACATCTACGAGGGATGTAAATACATGTGAAAAGAAATCTCATAGTCATTATATTAAATTACACAATCCTTTTGCTCATAAAAAGGCATCAAAAAGCATTAGTGCCCCATCATCACCTACAGAGAAGATAGGTTTTGTATATCGCTCTTCTAAACGAATAAAACGACAATTGTCTAAAATTTCCAACAGTAGTATGATTAAAAGTCTTTCTCATTATTCTTTATTGCCGAAAAAGAAACAACCAATAAAAGCACTAAAACGACCTTCTTCTGATGTATTACTGAAAGCACCCAGCGAAACTGTTCTCGGCTCTCATTTTCTTTCATATTCAGACTTAATCAGTCTAGATAAAGAAGGATTGGGTGTCCACCAGAAGCTTCACAAAAGCGATGAATTTGGTCGGTCTAAGTTTTCAATGTATATTGGATCGGAGCCAGTATCAAGAGCTTCATTAAGTGGCCATTCTTCTCCACCTAACAAAGACGAATACAACTTTCATGTGCATAAGAAGGATAAACCTTCAAAACCCACTGGGCTGGTGCAAACTGCTATGGAAACTATGTTGATTGATCGAGTTCAATCACTGCTAATTCCTACATCGCCTGATCATATATCTTCTAACACAAAACGATTCTTTTCTGATGTAAATGAAAGGTTGGAAAAAGTTGAAGAATTCAGGAATAGTCGAAGTTCTATTGGTTTTATCGGTGTTCCAAAAAAAATCAAAGAGCGATCATTGCCTCCGGAATCACCTCAAATTGTATCACTAAAAGTAAAACCTTTTCTTGATGATTACATAAATAATAAGCGTAATGAAGGGAAATGTAAAACTAACCAATCAACAGGATTAATTCATACTGCTATGGAAACTATTCTGATGGACAAAGTACAAAATCTTATGGGCCCCACAACACCAGAACCAATGACATCCATTCCAAACTATAAAAAAAATGAGAGTAAGAAGTCTCTCGATAGTGTAGAATCAAATGCAAGTACTGGGCTGATTAATACTGCGGTTAAAACCATTCTATTAGAAAAAGTTCAGTCCATTCTTCCTGAAACATCGAGATCAATGACTAATAAATCGGAATCAGAGAATGTAATACATAAAGAGAGTACAATGGTCGCCCCTGCCGTCATTGCATCGAATAAATCGACGGGACAAATCGATATTGCTGTGAAAACCATTCTTATGGATAAAGTTCAGGACCTGTGTGAACCTACATCACCGAATTTGATTTCTGATCAAGTAGGAATTGTAAGAGATACTAAAAGAAAAAATGAAGATGAAGAACGAACTGATTTAGTTCATACTGCTATGAAAACTATACTAGCAGATAAGGTTCAAACTTTAATAAATCCACAGAAATCTGAATGGGAAACTGTTGATAATAAAAGTCATGAACTAAAATCTCCTGGCTTAGTTCATGTTGCAATGGAAACAATCCAAAATGGTAAATTTCAGAATTTAAATATATCATCAAACTCTGAAACAAATGTTAATACCCAAAACAATGACATCCAAAACGACGACAAAAAGATGGTAGTTGACGAAACTATGAAAAGTGAGAAAAATCAATTAATATCAATACCAGTTGAAGGTATAATTAAGAGGCACAACATTGCAGAATCCACGATTGATACTAAAAATTCTATAAATGATAAGAATATTAAAGATATTTGCATAACATCAAAGTGCGAAGAACGAGATGCGATTAAAAATATTCAAATAATTGAGCCTACTGAATCACATAATATTAAAATGAATACAACTTTAAATAAAGAAAACGTGCCAGTTATTGTAGCTGAAACTCTAAAAGCTACAACAGAGCCTGTAAAAAATAAAGATATTGAGGTGCCTGTTAAAATAAACTCACTAAGGGGAAAAGACAAGAAACTAGTAAGACAGGATAGCATTCATTCTGTGACGGAGTCGTTGAAAATGTCTAACGAAAACTTATATAACGTTTCAAACAAAATAACAAAACCGATGTTGCAACATTTTCATCCCATACTAAGTGGCACACAGCTAGAGACCATACCATCATTGCCTGAGAGCAGTCTAGACCGCACAGAGAGCTTGGACGTAGAGGGCGTCGAGACTAACAATGTTGGTGTTAGTGTGTGTGGTAACTCGCATGCAGTGTGCGATGTTGGCAGGAGCGAGCGAGACAGGGACAGGTGCGAGAAGGACAGGGCATCGCCGAAGCACGCCCGGCATGAATCGTACGGTGGGAGGGAACCTGTTGCGAATACAGCACATGCGCAGAATTCTTCACTGAACGCTTCCTCCACACCGATGGGAATTCATAGACGGTCATCGGATTCAGATCTTAGCGTTACACCTAAAGGTTTGTATAAATTTAACTAGCTTCTCCTCGCGACTTTTTTACCTGCGGATCTTAAATTTTTTTGATGTGGGATAAAAACTACCGTCGGACGCCCTTGCGTCCTTTTGCTTTTGTTTCTCTTTTATATGCATTAATTCAATTAAAGTTTACAGCACTATTTTTAGAGTTTTGATGGTCAACAACTCTGTGAAAATGTAAACATAATTTATGACATAAGAAGCGAAATATTTACGAAGAAAAACAACCTTTGACCTTGCTTAAGTTTAAAACTTGGTAACAATATCTTATGAAACTTTTGAGTTAACTTTTAAAACGTCAAAACCAAGGGCTTGCACTTTTCAGCCGACGTTTTTAATGAAAAGTTGGCCCTCTTTTTTTAGGCACATTGTCCAGTGGGTACGCTGGATGATGTGCTTGTCTGCCGCCCCTGGAATTTGGCGCTCGGAGCGTGGGCCCCTGCTTGCGTCAAGATAAAGATTCGGGCTGGATCTTTTCTATGCTAGCAATGATAGATGCCCTCGTTTAAAATGATTTTGTGTTGCTGCATTTTTGGTTACTAAAGCATTTTCAACATTACCTAGAACACTTATGAGTATTGTAACATTCTGGAAATATGAGGGTTTTATTAAAAATTGGTCTCAAAATCTGGCATGCGGAAAGTAGTATTGGACTTATTTTGTTCTCTGGTAAAGTGATTACGACCATTCCACTGCGACTTAGCCTTGAGTTTCTTTCGGTGTTTTTTCTCAAGGTAGTCGCTTGCGAAACACTCATAGATCACTGTTAGGTTCTTTCCTTGGCTGGTGAAACAAGTCGAGGCCCGTATCTACAGCGGTACCCTTGCGTTACCACCCAACCCATAAATTCGCTGGCTGAGCACCTTCAGCGTTCGCCTTCTACGCCCGGTGAAGTTGTAAAGGCGTGTCGTAGCCGTCAACGAATTGTTCTCTAAAAAAATTGCGATTTGAGTTTACAAATGCATATAATGTTTTGTATATTACAGGCAGTTCGCTGAATATGTCGTCAGGTAACGTGGGCGCCGGCGGCGGGGCCATACTACGCCCTTCAATGAACAGCAATAATTTGGAAATGCTCGAGTACCCATTCCTCACGATGACGGAGTTTCCGCCAGGATTCATTGTCCACATAGGTAGATATACTTTTATTTTTTGGCTAATCTGCTCGTGACTTGGTTTACCGTAGTACTGAAACCTCATTTATTTCTCGTATAAATGAAATTAGATGCATAATCATAGTTATTAAATTCATTTTAATGTTACGGAGAGAAACGGAGATAACCACTACTGTGAAGTTAAACTATATCTAATTTTAATAAAGAAGATTTTAACAAGTGCTAGAACACCTTGCATCAACAAATCAAATCTAGCTTACACTTGTAAAACACTATTATAATTAAAACCAGTGGATTCGACTTCAATGGTGATTTTAATTTGACAGTTGTTAAGAAGAAATAATGTTCCCGAGAAGGACAATTAGTACTGTTTAACGCTAAATAACGTTTTATAAAAGTTGAAAGCAAATTCAATTTGTTGGAGTAATCCGCCAAAATAAAATTATTAAAAGATACATACAATTCTTCCTCAAGTTCAGTGGCCTCTGTCGTGAGTATTCTTTAGTTTGAATTCATGGAAGCATAGGTACATATAGTAGCGTGCACAGATAATTAAGATAGAGTAAGCAGAAATCATTAAGTAACTAATAAAAATAAACTAAGTGGCTAATAAAAAAATGTTTAAAAATATGAAATTAGAAAATAATATATCTAATACGGTCTGCCAGAACTTGATTCAAATTTCATAATATTATCCCTTTGAAGTTTAATTGGCTGGTACAAATATCATAAAACATATTCTTTAAATAGAAGATTCCATTTGTATTTTTCTAAATAACTCTAAATATTATAATATAGGTGTAAAGATATAAATACAAATATGTAATTTTTGGGATAGGAGGCACGGTTTGCGCTCGCTCAGTGAAGCTGGTGGACGGTGGGGGGGAGAGCGGCGTGCGGGCGCTCTGGTGGGCGGAGCTCAGGACGGAGCTGCGTGCGCATGCGCGCGCCCTGCGCTGCAACGCCGTCATCGCGTACGTCGACAACGCCGCCATATGGTAACGACACAGTCATTGTATCCTATAGGTTAACTATGTAATTCAATCTCTGCTTACAACGTCATAGAAATGCAGGGATCACTATTAGTGATGAAAATGCCCGGGAATTTTTCCCAAAGTGCCCAAAACTTCCTTAGGAATATTCCCGGGAATTTACGAAATGTTCTCGAAAGTTTTGGGCACTTTGAGAAAATTCCCGGGCATTATCATCACTAATCACGATAAAGGGAAACGTACAGAGAGCGGGTGGCAGGTAGTTAAAATGTTATCTTATTTCTCCATATATATTGTATTAAGTTGTAGCCTACTATTTTATCTTTCACTATTTATCCCATTTACTAATAATATTATTAACATTATTTATTATTTTCTTCTTTACATCATATCATATAATAACAGATCAATTATATATAACATTTATTGTATATGTATTCGGTTGTGGAAACACATATAGCGAGCTTTAGGGTTGCAAAATTTCCTACCGTCATAGAATAAAAAATTGCCTTTAAAAATGGTTGAATTTTTCGTGTGCATTGATGGTACAATCACAAATATCTGTCGTTTTGAAGCCCATGCAATCTGCATACATATTACAAAATCCAAATGAAGGGAGTATATATATAATAAAAAGAAGTTGTGTTGTAGCGAGGACGTGTGCGTGCTCTCCGCTTCGGGAACAGCTGCCGTTATAAACCTCGACTGCGACTTCAATGCGGACCTGGAACCGGCCTTAGGTGAGTACCTTTCCAGGTCAGCCTCGGTGTTTAGGAAATTGTTGATACGTTAGTATGACAGAATGGTTAGTAAAATCAGTACTCAGTTCGGTTCTCAGTTTGGAACACCGGCGTAAAGTAGCTTGCCTTTCGGTTTTCTATAGACTATACTCTGGAGAGTGTGCGGCTGAGTTGTATGATTTAGTTCCACCCTCCCCCTTCTACCATAAATTGACGAGACGCCGTGCTGGTTTGTGGTTGACATTCCTGCTGCTCGCTCGAAGCGATTCGCCTCCTCCTTTTTGCTGCGTACCGCGAAGGAGTGGAACTCGCTTCCTGCGTCGGTGTTTCCGGCGTCTTATGACTTGGGAACCTTCAAACGTCGAGTGAATCGGTATTTGCTGGGTGAGCGCGCTCCATCGTCGGCCTCATCATCACTTTCCAGCAAGTGAGATTGAGGTCAAGGGCAAGCATGTATGTAATAAAAATAATAATAATATATCATCATGCTATATCCCTTTCGGGGTGATATGTTAGAAAATTGTTAGAGATTTTGTACTCTACATTTTTGTGAAAATCTAAATACCATTTATCGCATAAATAGCGAAATGTTAACCGAAAACGACCTTTGACCTTTAATAGACGTAGTAACTGTATCTTTAGAGACTTTTGAGCTAACGTTTGAAACATGATTACAGACTCTTGTACAAATTTCTAACTAATTTTGTATAGAGTAGTTGACCCACTTTTTTTAGATATATTATTCATTTATTTGCCGTCCTTAGAATTTATTGCCCGCGCCCACACATTCCCTTCCCGCTAACCTCCCCCTCTGCCCCTCAAATCCGGGACAGGGAAAAAATATATTATAATAGCATAGTAGATACGTTCGGATTACAGATTTCTTAGAAAAATAAGAAATGTTAGTAAACAAGGATGAGGAAATGCATTTTTCCTATCATATTTCAGGGTCAAAGAACGCTATAGATGAGGCGGAGACAGATGCTTGCTCCGTGGCGCACGTTCCTTATTCCCCGGGCGCGGGACCCTACAGGGCCGAGCTGTCTACCTGCGGCGGCTGCAGGTCAGATTTACTATCACAGCGACCTCTGTGGATTATAGTGCAGTTATAGCATTATCAAACTAAAGACTCTGGACCATAAACGGGCAAAATGTAATCAGATTAATGAAAATGATTAACGATTACATTTTAGGTTTTTTACCATTACTATGACTGCATTTTGCCCATTTATGTTTTAAGCACTACAGAATCTCAGATTGTATACACATTTATGATTTCTTTATGTTTTAAATGGATTTAATCATGATTACAGAGCAAGAAAATTAAAATTACGACTACATTTTGTAATCGTTCATCATTAATCAGATTACATTTTGCCCATCTCTGATCATGAGCCAGTCTGAGACACCGCCGGGCAATCGCCTTAATAAAATATATTACAGACGAGCTCGCGTTCCTGCCGTCCTGCTAGCGACTTGCGCGAAGCCGAACAGACTGGCCGCCTACGCGAAAGCGGTGACGCTCACCGCGGTCGGTTAGTATTACTGCCTCTGCCCACTACACCGTGCCGCACCGTGACGGTGCTATAAACGGAACATTTTGTCACACACATTTTTCAGGGAAATATACAGCAATATATAAACAACAAAAATGATGCATAAATCAGCAAAGTCACACACTTAAAAAAATAAAGGTCGCTGACGAAAAATATAGAAGATGATACTCTCTTGACATTAATATTCAGTTAGAGTCCTTTTTATTACTGCGACACACATTGATGGATAAGAGATGAAATAAATTTATTACACAACTAGCCGACTCAGCAAACGTTGTTCTGCCATATAAATTATTTCTAGTGAATATCTTCTATATTATATATATTTTTTTTTTACACTGGCTCGACATAGTGACTACAGAGTGCCTGATGGTAAGTACAGTGTAGTCCAAAAACGAAAGCGACTATCAAAGGATGAAAATCCATTGATAGTCTACATCGTCATGTCGGCCCACATATACCACGACTGAAGGTCTCTAGGTATATGAGCTACTGGATATACACAAGCTGATCCCGAAACGCGACAAGCCGAAATTGGTCACTATGACGGGCTTTACACCCATGTACTGTGGTCGCGATCCAGACGGGCACCGACGCCCTACCACCTCGCTGCTGCTCGTTTAGCACCACCCAGGAGTCACGTGTAGGGAAACTAGGGTAAAGCCTACGGACGCGAGCAGCTTCGACCCCCAAAACAATACTAACAATTAATAAACAACAATAATAATATTAATTAATATACAATTTCGGTCCACATAAAATGTAGATATATGCTGTCGTGGACTTTTATTTAGAACTATTCAAGACAAACAATTCTACGGTATATCATCTTTGTGTAACTCCAATGGTTTAGGCAGTATACGCCAAGATAGCTCTCAGAGGCCAGATTTTTTCCGGTTTAATTGACATGTATCGTTATATTACGTCCAAAATTACATAAAATCATTACAAATTGTAGCCTATGTGTTATTCCGATGTATAATCTATATTACTGTGGCAGTTTCATGCAATTCCGTCCAGTAGTTTTATCGTGAAAGGGTAACAAACATATTCACAAAGTTTCGCATTTATAATATTGGTAGGATTAGTAGGATAATATAAAAAAAAAGCATGAAGAAATGGGCCTTACTTCTTTATGCCAGGGATCGGTAACCAGGCGCGGCGACGCGAATTCTCGTCGGTTCATATCCCCGTACGTTCCTCTGAGTTTACTTAGATTAAGTACGGATTTAAGCTTCACTTGCTCACTCGGGAAGAAAAGCATCTTAAAGAAATCCGTATGACATCTAATAGAAATTTCATGTGTCCTAGTGCTGTGGGAACGGCGATCAGCTCTGCTACTGGTCACGTTGGGCACGACATATAAGCGCAAAATAGATACAGCCGCTAATGTATCTCTGCTCACCACGAAAGGGATATAGCGTGATTATTAGATGGAATCTGTACTAATATTATAAAGCTGAAGAGTTTGTTTGTTTGTTTGTTTGAACGCGCTAATCTCAGGAACTACTGGGTCGAATTGAAAAATTCTTATTTAGTTGAATAGACCATTTATCGAGGAAGGCTTTAGGCTATATAACATCACGATGCAATCATTAGGAGCGAAGAAATAATGGAAAATGTGAAAAAAAAACGGGGAAAATTATTCATCTTTGAGGGCTTCCATTGCGTGCGCTGCAAAAACGGTTCAAGATACCAAAAATATATGTAAAAAAGAATTATTCCTCTTGAAATGATCTAAAAAAATGTCCGCGACAATATATGTCTATCTTTTAAGATTAAGTCACTAGAACTGTTTTTATGGTAAACAAATTTGGTAGAAATTAATGCATTATTTGTTAAGAGTTGTATCAACGTAATAATATTAATCTTTATCCAAATAAATGTGTTGTTGATTAAGAGTATTTAATTGTGAACAAAATTATCTTTGACATCACTTAATTTCAATGAACATCTTAGAAGATATTACAAAACCTTATATAGCAAAACAACGTTTGCCGGAACAGCTAGTGTTATATATAAATCATACTGCGAGTAAATAAATAATTTTAAAGATATATTGCGTGTATATTCCAGCTGCTCGTGTCAGGAGAGCGCCGCCCGCCGCCGAGCCGGGAGCTAGAGACATTTCAGACCAGCTTCCCTTTTTGGAGTACGAACTCCACAAGTTGCTTCTAGCTAAACTGAGGATGCAGGTATGTCTTTATATATTTTACGAGCACACTAGCTGGTTTGATTACAGACAGGTTTGCGCTTGACCTCAATCTCACCTGATAGAAAGTTATGAGGCCGATGTTGGAGCGAGCTCATCCAACAAATGATGATGTCCTAGCCGGTTTCGGCCACGGCGACTGTTTCAACACAGATTAAGAAAATCGAGGTCCAGTTTTAGGAAACAGTCAATTGCGCAGGAGATATTTAACTGCATAACTGGACGCGCAGCAAGAAAAGTTCTCTCTCGTCCGAGCTCCATCGGGCCTGATGGAATGGAGAACCAGTACGAGTTTTCCTTCTCTGAACACCTGGTTTAATTGCGGTGTTAAAGAGATACCTTAGTCGCCTTTTACGACACCTCAGCAAGAAGAGGAAGGTGCTATTCTATCCTGCCGGCAGCCACCACGGCTAACCTTAACGGCTTTCCTACTTCGTATAACTTCGTACTTCGTATCTTCGTTTTTTCCTATACTTCGTATATCGAAAACATCACCGATTGTTACGACTATCGGTTTTTACGACTAAATGTGAATAGTCCCTTCAATGTCGTTATAATAATAGATTTTACTGTATAAATAAATGTATATAGAACCAGAGAGATGATATATCTTGATCCACCACGGCTAAATAAATCCAAAAAAAAACCGATTCTCTCGTCGTTTGAAATTTACCGAATGTGTTTTTTTGGACCTAAAGTGATCAAAGCTTTTGCTCAGACTGTAAGTAAGTATTGTCAAGTAAATAAAATATATGATTTTATATTTTCAGGGCGCCAACGCGTTGTTTTCTCTACAGACGCAAATAGCTATCGGCGAAAGGTGTGTTATGGCTCTAGCGAGCGGAACTGCGTACAAATTAGCTGCTCTGCCGCCCCCCATGCCGCCTAGGATTAAGGTAGTTAATATATAGGGAGGGTGTTTTGGGAGTCGTAGCTGCTCGCGTCCGTAGGCTTTACCCTAGTTTCCCTACACGTGACTCCTGGGTGGTGGTAAACGAGCAGCAGCGAGGTGGTAGGGCGTCGGTGCCCGTCTGGATCGCGACCACAGTACATGGGTGTAAAGCCCGTCATAGTGAGCAGTTTCGGCTTGTCGCGTTTCGGGATCAGCTTGTGTATACCCAGTAGCTCATATACCTAGAGACCTTCAGTCGCGGTATATGTGGGCCGACATGACGATGTAGACTATCAATGGATTTTCATCCTTTGATAGTCGCTTTCGTTTTTGGACTACACTGTACTTACCAACAGGTACTCTGTAGTCAATATGTCGAACCAGTGTAAGAAAAAAAAACGAATGGATTGCGGAGGGAAAGTGCACTGATTATTACATTATTATAATTAATTCTTTTCGTCCCACTGCTGAGCAAGGTTCTCCCTTTGTCCAATATATTTGTGGAATCCGTGGGAAGGGGCTCGGACATGTGGCCCAGGACATAGGGCGTAGGGCGACATCAATACCGAACGATATAATCGCTCCCAAAAAATAAACAACAAAAAATTAATATAATTAAAACATAAGTACATATTATTACTTATAATTATTTTTTATAAAGTTATCTGACGGAGATCCAAAGTTGTCGACATAGCTCTTCGTATAAGGGCAGGACATATATGCCGAAGAACTGATGGTCGTTGGTGCGGGCGGGTTCTTGAGTGGAGACCGGGGATTGGCAGACGTAGCGTGGGACGTCCCTCGGCAAGGTGGAGCGACGACCTGCGAAAGGTGGCCGGAAAGGATTGGATGAGAAAAGCCGAAGACCGGGCTCAATGACACTTGTTAGGAGAGGCCTATGTCCAACAGTGGACTAGGATAGGCTGATGATGATGATTTTTTTTTATAAATTGAGAAATATTTGAATGTTGATACCAGTTTACAAAATCATTTATTAAAAAAAAAATCACACTGTATTTAAAACTGTATGAAGTAGTGTATTATTTATTGCAGGCATCGGAGAATGACAAGGAAGCTGTGGAACTGCAGAAAGCCTTGTGGGACTCATTTACAGCGAATAAAGCTGCCAACGGATATGACATAGGTGAATATACTAAATATGTTGATATAGCTACGTGTCGACTACGACGTTTGGAATACACTGTACTTACCATCAGGAGCACCGTAGTCACTTTGTCGAGCCAGAGTAAAAAATCCGCACTCAAACGGCTCAGGTATTGGTTGATTTTTCATATTAATCTCTCAGGTGTACCAGACCACAGCGCGAATGGAGTCCTCCCGGAAATAGAGGGAGAAGAGGCGCCCGTCTTGGACCTCTGCGCTGATAAGGACGCCTGTGTCTTGGAGCTGGATGAAGCTGAAGACGTATGTAGACAGAGTGACGGGAGGTTTCACTAATGCTTAACACAAGATTTTTTTTTAGGTGGTAGGGAAATTTCTTGTACTAGATCGTGACCACAGTACGCAATTGTTATTTCAATAAATCTATGTAAATATAGGATGTACAGCATTAAAATAATAAATATGCGATATTATTTATTTATGTATGGGCTATCAACAGTTCCATTGCATTTTACATTCACAATGAGATCGCATGCACGAGCTAAATGTCTGCAACGGATACTAATAAAAGATAGCCACAGCATGGCTCAAAAGCATTAACTAAGTACTAACAGTATCAAAACAAAAAATGAAAATCAAAACACCAAAAAAAAGAAAAAAAAAATAGACAATAATCCCTACAATTAAAATTAAAAATTAACACACAAACGATATAACACCAAGAACAATGCCAAGCTCAACACACCTGCTCACTGATCTTCCTCTTGAAGGCCGGCATCGAATCCGAGAATATATCGATGCTCTTGTCCCCGGCCACACACCCGTTATATAAACGCGACAGCCTTGGCACTATAGAAAAGTGACCGAGGTTAGTCTTAAATCGTTTGGTGGCAAATATGGGAGCAGGATACCGAGGCAGCCTGCGAGGTACCGCAATACTAAATTGTTCTAAAAGTTCTAGATCCAACAATGTCTAATATTTTTAAAACACTCTAAATACATTTGTGGTGAAGAAGAAAGTTATTTGCTTTATCCAAGCACTGGAGTATTTTGGACAGAAAATGCTTGCGTACTTTTACCTAACGCAGCCCAGCTGAGTTGGATTCGAAGAAAGTATATAATTTTGGTTATTTATTTGGGAGTCGAAGCTGCTCGCGTCCGTACGCTTTACCCTAGTTTCCGTACACGTGACTCCTGGGTGGTGCAGCGAGGTAGTAGAGCGTCGGTGCCCGTCTGGATCGCGGCCACAGTACATGGGAGTAAAGCCCGTCATAGTGATCAGTTTCGGCTTGTCGCGTTTCGGGATCAGCTTGTGTATATCCAGTAGCTCATATACCTAGAGACCTTCAGTCGTGGTATATGTGGGCCGACATGACGATGTAGACTATCAATGGATTTTCATCCTTTGGTAGTCGCTTTCGTTTTGGACTACACTGTACTTACCATCAGGTACTCTGTAGTCGCTATGTCGAGCCAGTGTAAAAAAAAATGCATAATTAAAAGAGTATTTTCTGTCTCCCAGGTGGAGACGGCTCGAGCACTTGCTGTGAGGAGAGTTCTTCCTCCAGTGTACACGTCGAATCTCAAACCATTGCGAGGAGCACCGCCTCATGCTTTTGCACAGGTATGTAGAACTCGTGCGTATAAAAAAATATGTCTTATTGTGTTTGCTCTCAGCGTACTTACTGTTAAATTGAACGTAACTTATAGACAAAACGGAATATTTCTTAATAATATATCATTACGCTATATGCCTTTCGGGTTGTGCAGAGGTACATTAGGTGTTGTATCTACTTTGCACCTATGTATCCTGCCCAACGTGACCAGTAGCGCAGCTGATCACCGTTCTCAGGGCTCTTACACGTGACATTTCTATTAAATGCCATGTTGGTTTTCTGACGATGTTTTTTCGTGGTCCCATTATATTGTTTAAATGGACCTTATACAATCGTTCGGAAATGAAATCATCAATATCACAAGTCTGTGAAAAATGAAAGGCGCGGAGTTTGTTTTATTTCGGAAAGCAAAAACACATTACACGTAAATAATTCAGTACACGTGAAGGAATTAAAACATCTATAACAGCCGACGACTATGGTAACTGATAAAAATGAAGATCTCTATTATTGCGAACTTCGCCTGTCATGGTTGTCAGCCGCTGTCATGGTTGTCAGCCGCTGTCATGCTTGTCAGCTGCTGTCATGGTTGTCAGTCGTTGCCTGCGGTTACTGTCTGATGAAAAAACATTACGAAAAAATATCCCTTTTTTTTATTGTAGGTGTGGCGGGGTCGTATTGGCGGGTCAGTAGGGGGCGTGGCCGGATGGTGTGCGGCCGAGCGGCACGTGACGCGGGCGCTGCACTCCGTCGCGTATAAACTGCGGCGGCTGAGCCCGTGCGCGCTTGCCGCTACGCGCTTCCAGCTGGAATTGCCTGAAGTAAATACCCTTTAAGAGTTTTATTGATAAAAAACAAAAAATAAATACTATGAGTGGACATAAGATTTATAATTATTAATGTCATATACTATACCTCAGTTACTGCTGACTAATAAAGCTTGTTTATATAGAGAATTCAGTGTTAGTCATTACCAAATGATTCTACTCGAACGGAAAGTTGAATGCCAGCCGCTGACTACTGATACTACTCGAACGGAAAGTTCAGTTTCAGTAACTGACTACTGACACTGATTGAATGGAAAGTTCAATGACAGTCACTGAGGACTAATAATAATGTTTTAACATCTATAATTTTGCATGCAGGACGAGATACAACTAGTAGTATCAGGCACAGCGATACCGCTCCAGGATCCATCGAAGCCCGACCCCTTGTCCGAGAACGGTGAGAACGGTCACCACGGCGGCGGCGACGGTGACGACGACATCTTCGAGTTGGATGAAGAGCAGCTTATCAAGTCGTGTAAAGACGATGTTGAAGAGAAACCGACTCTCGGTGGACAAGTTACTGTAAGAATTAAAGTGCACATTCTGTTATAATGTGTGTTGCGTTTTAATATGTTTGTTAAGTGATTATCTTGATTAGATATTGACAAAAGTATTTGCTTACTAGATATCCCTAAAGTCGCGGCCCACTAGGTTTACTGAAAATTTTGCCCTATTATATTTACCGAAGGTAATTTCTTACTTGATCTGTCTGCGACATTAGTGTCACAGCCCACTATATGAGTATTTATTGATGGTCACGGCCTACTAGATTCGCTGATGGTCGCAGCCTACTAGACTCACTGATGATCACGGCCTACTAGACTTATTGATGGTCACGGCCTATTAGATTCGCTGATGGTCGCAGCTTACTAGACTCACTGATGATCGCGGCCTACTAGACTTGTTGATGGTCACGGCCTACTAGACTCGCTGATGGTCGCAGCCTACTAGACTCATTGATGATCACGGCCTACTAGACTTGTTGATGGTCACGGCCTACTAGACTCGCTGATGGTCGCAGCCTACTAGACTCATTGATGATCACGGCCTACTAGACTTGTTGATGGTCACGGCCTACTAGACTCGCTGATGGTCGCAGCCTACTAGACTCATTGATGATCACGGCCTACTAGACTTGTTGATGGTCACGGCCTACTAGACTCGCTGATGGTCGCAGCCTACTAGACTCATTGATGATCACGGCCTACTAGACTCGCTGATGGTCGCGGCCTACTAGACTCGCTGATGGTCGCAGCCTACTAGACTCATTGATGATCACGGCCTACTAGACTTGTTGATGGTCACGGCCTACTAGACTCGCTGATGGTCGCAGCCTACTAGACTCATTGATGATCACGGCCTACTAGACTCGCTGATGGTCGCGGCCTACTAGAGTCGCTGATGGTCGCGGTCTACTAGACTCGCTGATGGTCGCGGCCTACTAGAGTCGCTGATGGTCGCGGTCTACTAGACTCGCTGATGGTCACGGTCCACTAGAATCGCTGATGGTCGCGGCCTACTAGACTCGCTGATGGTCACGGTCTACTAGAATCGCTGATGGTCGCGGCCTACTAGAGTCGCTGATGGTCGCGGTCTACTAGACTCGCTGATGGTCGCGGCCTACTAGAGTCGCTGATGGTCGCGGCCTACTAGAGTCGCTGATGGTCGCGGCCTACTAGATACGTGTGCAAGTGATGGCCTACTGACTGACCCCCCGGGATAGGTCACGCTAACGGAGGACGTGTTGCCGTTGCAGGCGGCGACGGCGGCAGGGGCCACGCGGGCCAGCACGGTGGCGCTGACGACGCTGAGCAGCACGAGCGGGGCGCGGGGCGCGCGGCGCATCTGCGCGCTGCGGCTGCTGTTCGTGCGCGAGACCACGACGGTGCGCGAGCTGGGCGGCCTCAGCGGCTTCCTGCACACCTTCACATGCGAGGTCCACATGCCACTGCCACTGCCCTACTCCTGCATCCCCGCTACTGGTGTCCACACACGAGTACACCTCGGTTATTCACTGGTGAAAGAAAATGTCGTGAGGAATCCCGCACAGCGTGTAACAGATATGTCATGTGTACTAGAACTGTAAGAACGGCGAGCAGCGGCGCCATTGGTCACGTTGGGCACGACACATAAGCGCAAAATAGATACAGCCTGATGGATGTATCTTTGCTAACCCCAAAATGGATATAACGTGAAAATATATTTTTATTAAAATAAATATCTATATAAAAACATCTAGACCTGTGGGGGCGTTGCCTAAAGCCACCGGTAGTTAGGAGCTCAGCGTGAGGAACCTCCTCACAATGCGTGCCGTATCGAGTGATACAGCCTTCTGTATCTGGCTCTTGATCCAACAACCAATCGATAGTTTCTTAAGATGGTAATCGAAGCTCGTTGCGATCAGCCCATTAATCAATACGACTATCGGCACAATAGCCCTTGGATCCACATCCCACGCAGTGACGTGCATAAGATATTTGGACAGGGTGGGCAGAATTCGCGTAATTAATTTGAATATTATATCATGACAGTAAATATTGCATTGCTTACATAGGAGAGATAGATAGCATGAATATAGAATAGATATGAATATAAATAGTTCCTTTTTTTGTCTAACTTTAAGCAATTTATTCCAGACTTATTTATCATAAGGGCAGGCAATGCTTGCATGCATCTATGGAATGAACGCTACTGATCCCACGTACTAGAAATCTCGAGTACGAGGTGTAGGTGTATATCATTATTAAAAGTATCTATTCTCTCTTTCTTTCTCCTGACTCTGTAATAGGGATGTAACGGAGGCAGTTTTAACGGAACCGAAGTCGGAGTCGGAGTTTTTAAATTTGATTTATCGGAGTCGGAACCGAAGTCGGAATCGGAGTCGGAGGCAATGTAAATATTAAGGGACCAATAAAATCATTATTCAGTGAACCTTTTTAATTAGAAAGTGATAAATTTACAAATATACAGACAATAAAAATTGCGGTTTCTTATTAACATTTTCCCATTAACAGTGAACAAATTAAATCAAATTTGCTCCAGGGTTGTTTTTGTGTTAATTTCTATTTTACTTAATTTACATTAAAATGTAAAATAAAAAGACCGTGTAGTAATATACATTTAGTTTTAAATGTAATAATTTTAATCTAAACTTTTAAAAATGTCTTCTACAAATTAAGTAGCACTGATTGTGTGATTAATTGATATTATGTTTTAACAACGTATAAAATGAAATCAAATGAATTGACTACAACAGTGGTGGTGACCTCCGATTAAAAAGTTTCGGAACCGAAGTCGGAACCGGGGGTTGTAATAACAATCGGAAGTTCCGACTTATCGGAGTCGAAGCTTCGTAACATCCCTGACTCTGTAATGTTTGTCTATAGGTCCTGGCGATCGCTCGCGCGTACACCGCGGCGCTGGGCGGCAACGCGCTCACCTCGTTTTACTTAAAGCAGCTCATGTTACAAGATAACGCGCACAAAAATCAGGTAAAATCAGGTAAACCTCTCCTAGCCACACCCACCTATGGGTACATCATACCCAGCCAATGTCGTGCATATCATAGAAGCATAAAAAGCCTTATCTTGTTATGCTTCGACCTTTGACACGTATATTGATTTTAACCCTTTTCTTGATATTGTATCTGTGGAGATACATCAGAATTTACAAAACCTATTGCCATAAGTTTTTAGCGCAAACTTAATATTTTTATATGAATATTTAGGTAATTTCTCAGTTTTTGAACGCACGGTTAGTTCCTATTAGACATCCTTGGAACACAAGGGTTAAACGGTATGAATATTATTTTGATATAGAAATAAAGAACATTCTGCCAAGTTAAGGGTTCAGTTTGGTCCCACTTGGATTCCGAAGATCCTGTTCTTAAGGTATGTTATGAATACCCTGTCCGACCCGTAAAACCGTTACTTGGTGTCGTATTAGATTCTATTTAGGTTATATTTTATAGTTATAGACCAAAAAAAATCCTAATAAAGTAGAAAATAATTAATTTGGAAAACTTGCATGGTAACACTGGGCGCGTGCATAGTTCATGAAAAAAAAGAAAGCAAAATATCGTGCTAGTAGGTTATGATATCAAAAGGGTCCTGATGCTCTTTGATTCCAAGCATCGCTTATCAATTAGAAAGTATTATTAGTTTTAAAACTGAATTTAGTAAGTAATCTGAGTTTAGATCGCATGTGCACGAATAATGCAATTTTCTGCAGCTCTTTGGTAATGTTACCGTGTCACCAATGTGACCCTTTGTAGTCGGACAGGGATTTAAAAACATTATGTATTTAATACATGACACAATATAAAAAGGTAATGCTTTTAATTTTATGAGATGCACGATACTACCCAGCCATGGGTATATCGTACCCATCAGTGGATATGCCATACCCATTTCAGGCACCATTTTCAGAATTTCCAAAATTAAATATTTTAAGTCATTATTTTTTTTTTTACACTGGCTCGACATTGTGACTACAGAGTACCTGATGGTAAGTACAGTGTAGTCCAAAAACAAATGCGACTATCAAAGGATCAAAATCCATTGATAGTCTCCATCGTCATGTAGGCCCACATATACCAAGACTGAAGGTCTCCAGGTATATGAGCTATTATGGTTCCCGAGGCTTTAAATAACACTAATTCTGTTTCCCAGGGCCAATGTCTCCTGTCTGTCGGCGGTGACGTAGTTCATATAACGTATTAAAGATTTGACATGGGGAAATTGAGGGCGCGGGGGTGTGAGACACCCTTCAGCTTGTTGTGAGTGTAGATGCCCGTGTACACCCTATAATTAATAAGTGTGTAGGTACGCAAGGAATATTAAAAAGGGAAACTGTTATTGCCTGACATTTTGTCTACGTTATAAAAATTGTTGTTTTCTTTATTATTAAATGTATAGGTGGAGTTCACAGCACTGGAATTGTAATTAGAAAGACTTGAGACGTTAATATAAATATAATATATATATATCGTCGGGTGAAAGGCTCTTTGGTGCAAGCGACATTTTTTCGTGATATAGTAATATATATATATTTGATTGAAATCAGCGTTTTTTACCGATTAACAGCTGAATTAAGAGTAAGTTAAACTTCGATCATGAATAACTTTTGACTGAGTTGATTTATCAAAAATTGACTTCAGACCTTTTTTGTAGAGCGTTAAATTCTCTACAAAATAATGAATGGGTGTTGCAATACGATATATCGTTCATTAGCTATAGAAATCAAAAGAAAGAAAAAAACTTTTGTCCTGTGTTATTTGTATGGGAAATCGAAAAGTGCGATGCGGACAACCTAAATATTAATATTAAGGGCCCATACTATCAGAGGCCTATTTTGGCATTAAAACGAAACTTTTGAGCGTGGTTCCGAGGAAAAAAATATTTTTTTTTTTGAACCGCTCTTATATATATCACCTATATCACCAAAAAAATGTCGCTTAAACCAAATAGCCTTTCACCCGACAATATAATATTAAAATTACAACAGTTTTTCTTAATAACTATAGCGCACCATTCAACGTCACAAATTCGATTCTTATTCTAATTTCCTTTTTTAACATATTGACAGATTATTTCAAAATATAATTTAAATATAAAAAAAGGTTTAAATTTAAAAGTATACATAAAAAAGGTAGCCAACATTAAATATAATGATTATTATATGACTAATCTAAGAACTTTGACTGTATATATTATTTTCTTGTATTTCTTATTTATCCTCTATACTGTTCGCGTTAAAAAATATCCGACCAAATAAACCATTCAAGGTGACACGGTTATAACCTTCTTATCTGTCCTCTTTTAAATTAAAGGCCACAAAGCAATCCGGGTGATTTTATAGACAAAAATATTTCAGAATACAATAATTTGAACTGTTTTACAACTAATGCAATTTAAATAAGTATATTGCCTAACAAATCATAAAGAAATTTCAATGAACTAATGTAAATTAGTCCGTAAAAGTGTGGACAAGGTGGCGCGTGCGGTGCACTGTTGATTGGTGTATATAGTTCCAAGTTGCATATTTTTGGGTAAACAAGTGTTGGCTTGTATTCCCTTCGTAATTTATCCTGGCTTGGGACAAGCAAATTACCTACTTCATAATTAATTGAGCCGTTCGTTTTGAAAGTGGCTTAAGTCCATTTTCATCTTTTATCAAGTTGGTACTTGTGACATTTATAATTTGTGCTGAACTGTCAAAAAAATAAATTGGTATTGAAATATACTTAGTACATTTGAAAATTTTATATCACGTACATTCACAAGTCACTTTCAAAATGAACGGCTCAATTGTTATTCATTCATCCCTGTGTGTAGTTGTCCCTAACCAGAGATGGGCAAAATGTAATCTGATTAATTCATCATTATGAACGATTACAAAATGTAGTCTTAACTTTAATTTTAATGTTCTGTAATCATGATTAAATCCATTTAAAACATTAAGAAATCATAAATGTGAATACAGTCTGGGATTTTGTAGTGTTTAAAACATAAATGAGCAAAACACAGTCATATTAATGGTAAAAAAACGTAAAATTTAATCGTTAATCATTTTCATTAATCTCATTACATTGTGCCCATCTATGTCCCTAACCGTGTTGATTATAATTAACTTTGAATTAAAGGCAATTTTAAGATATAGCCATTTTTACATATTTGGAATTAGAATCGAATGCTGAATATCCTCGTTGAATATCTCCCTTGGCTTTATAATCGCCCTGTATACTTCATGAATGTAGAAAAAACTAGATGTCAGACACTACGGGCTCCCCTTTTAACACGTTCCCGCCGGCGGCTAAATTCGCTGTCTTCGGCATCTGACGGCTCTGTAAAATCAAATTTGCCTCATCGGGCGGTGCCGTTTGCACGTAATCGCATATCTCTCATTAAGTGCTTCTGCCGACTATGCCTGCGTTCATTTGCAAACTTTTCTTCTTTTTATTAGCAAAAAATACAAATTAAATTGATTTATTTCATTGTACCATTAATGGTACACGCCGCCCGATGGGTCAATTATGTATGTACCATAAATGGTACACACCTACTGATGGAACAGTCCTCAATGTACCATTAATGGTACATGCCGGCGGGAACGTGTTAAACCTTACTGCAGGTTTCTGGACATTGACATATCCAACAATTAGGTACAAATTAACGGAGCCAATACAAAAACTGTATTTGCTAGTGTTTATTAATATCGCCAGTTTATTTCAAGGCGGAGAGAATAAAATATAAATAAGCAAATAAGAAACAAAATTATTTTAATGTCTTTTAATATTAAGGAAACCAATAAAGAATATTGTCAAGTGTGGTATCGTCTACGTTAACGGCGAGTGTTAAGAAAGAGATAGAATGATACCACGCTTAGCTTAATTATTAGGAAAATGTCAGTCACGTGGGTGTATCGCATATCTCTCTAAACGCCAGTTTCGTGTAAGAAATTATTTAGTTTATCAATATGCAAGGATATCTTTTAAATCTGATTCGCAATTAGTATTTTAAAACTTTCAACTAAACACGGAAATATAATTTTTGAAGCTTCAAAATAGTGACAAGTTTTATTACAGGTGTTTAAAAATACTTTAAAGTAAAAAATGTTAGTAACTTGTGTATTTAGGCTCTCTTTTCTAAGTGTATTTACTCGGTGTTGTCCCTAATTAGCAAATATAGACCGTCAGGAGCAGAGTAGCTTAAGACATAATTTTTTGAATTTTTATTTAGTTGTAGATTTTTTAATTATTTCTTAATTCTTTTTCCCGCCAATGAAATGGAATTAAAATTTATTTATTTACTCGCAGTATGATCTATATATAACATATGCCATAAGTGTTTTCTACCGACTCTATTACGGCGCATGTCTTGAAGAGTTACTTAACCTTGTACCACGTTGTCCCGGCTGGAACTAAGAAGTTCTAGAACTCTTACTTTTGTCGTAGTTTATCGACAAATCTTATTTAATTTATAAAAAGTAATAGAGTTTATTGATTGTATAATGTTATTGTTTCCTAATCTTAAACCATATCAATTGTTTTCATGTAAAATGTAAGCAGAGATTGGCATAATGTTATCAGATTTATGATTACCGATTTAAAAATATAATAGTAATTTTAATTTCGTTAATCTGTAATCATAATTAACACCCTACTAAACATTAAATAGTCATAAATTGGTATGAAATTGAGGATTACGTAGTCTTTAAAACGTAGACAGGCAAAATGTAATCATATCTATAAAGCAAAATGTAATTGTAATCGTTTTTCATGAATCTGGTTACACTTTGCCCAATTTATGTATGTGAAGTAATTTGGAATAATTTAACTTGAGAAATATTTTTCAAAATTGTTTTTGAAAATTATGATTTATTATATTTTCGAATGATTTGTATTATAACTAAGATCGAATTACTAAATCATAGAGTTTGATAGTAAATTAAAAAAATATATTTTACTGTTTATTTTAAAAATATTGGATCTTTGTTTTTCGAACTTAACCCATTGTTCCTTTCAGCTGACGATATCTTTAGTATGAATGTATTGTATAAACTCTTGCCAACTAGATCATATTTTATATTTTAAACGTGTGTCTTGTATTTATAATCTAAAAGTTTTGTATTTCTGTGGTGCTAAATGTATTTTTTTTAATGTTAAGTAGTAAAATTTTAAAAGATATATTAAAGTTTTATTTTCTTCCTAAATTCACCTCTATAAATGTAACGAATGCAGGAATTGCCTTAATTAAGTAGATGTGAGTACCTGGGCAACAAATTTATGTCGTTATATATCAAATTTCTATATGTCACACCTCCGTACATGTGGGATAAAACTAATTTTGTAGCTTAATTAGTAACATTCATGCATTTTTTTCTACATATTATTATATATATATATATATATTTGTGCACAGACCGTCATAGCAGTGACGTGCATATGATATTTGGACAGGGTAGGCAAATTCACATAATTAAGGTAAATATTATGTAATGATAATAAATATTACATTACTTTCATAGGGAATATAAATAGCGTGAAAATATAATATATATGAATATAAAGGGTTCCTTTTATTGCTTAAATTAAGGAATTTTATTCCCGACTTATTTATCGTAAGGGCATGCAATGATTTCATGCATCTATGGAATGAACGCTACTGCGTCATAGTGACTCGTTTCGGCATATCAGGTCTTGGGATCAGCATTCGGCGTAGCATACAAAGTTGAATCTAAGTGCTAAGAAAATTAACATAGAATATTTTTAGACTTTTCTAGAGAATTTCAACTGAAGAAATTCGAGAAATTCGATTTCTATTCACCGTGATTAATGGGTACGTATCTAAATTTTTAATTACAAATCTACGCATACAGGCTTACGGAGTCACAGCGTTTCAGTAATTTATATCCCGGATTTTTTGGGAGTCGAAGCTGCTCGCGTCCGTAGTCTTTACCCTAGTTTCCCTACACGTGACTCCTGGGTGTTGCTAACCGAGCAGCAGCGAGGTGGTAGGGCGTCGGTGCCCGTCTGGATTGCGACCACAGTGCATGGGTGTAAAGCCCGTCATAGTGACCAGTTTGGGGTTGTCGCGTTTCAGGATCAGCTTGTGCATATCCAGTAGCTCATATACCTTGAAACCTTCAGTCGTGGTATATGTGGGCCGACATGACGATGTAGACTATCAATGGATTTTCATTCTTTGATAGTCGCTTTCGTTTTTGGACTACATTGTACTTACCATCAGGTACTCTCTAGTAACTATGTCGAGCCAGTGTAAAAAAAAAATAGAATTAACAAGTCTCTAACTTTTACTTTTGTGGAGTCGTTGGCTGTGGAATGGTCTTCCGGCGAGCGTGTTCCCACCGTCCTGTTATGTTGGATCCATTAAACGAAGTGTGAAGAGATATTTGTACAGGCCCGCATGATTACTGCGATTATCGATAGGTTTTCTTCGGTTTGCAAAATTGCTGCTGTTTTTTGGATTGCGCCACTCTTATTATTAGTGTGGTACCTGTCGAATTTGATATAACAAAATGAATGATAAGGCCGATTTCGACCCTGACGACGTTTTCAAAACACATCAAGTAGGTGCGGGCTCTGTGGGGAATTGATTACAGGACCCCCAGTCCTGTCTATATGTAGAAGTAGTCACCTTTGGGTTTTTAGCCGGTACAAGTCCGACAAACCTCGGCTGCGCCCCCCCTGCGTGCGGCCGGGACGGTCCAATGAGGATTTTCCCCAAGTAAAGAAAAGTAGGTGCGGGCTGCAGCCCTATACGGCAATAGTGAGCTCTCCAGCTCGCCGATGAATGTATACAGGAACAGTTAACTGCGCATATCTCGTCCAAACTCTTCTTAATCTACCGGGGTACCGACATAAATAGACAGAATGCAGTATATATTTTTTTGTAATCCGGGGGAAATATCTAACGGACCTCGGGGAGAGGTGAGGGCCGCCCCACCGGTGTGTTGGGCTTGCACTGACTAAAACCCCCGGATTCCACCTTCCGCCTACCGGCATCGAGGGCACGACTGGGGTCTCATCCTCAATGACCGGCTGGCGTGCGGCCGTATTCACAACGCCTTGCTGCTTCACCAGAATCGATGGTACACTAGGCTGCCATTAGCACGACAGATGATGAATAAGTGGGTAGACTTTTGCACTAAGCGGGGACTCACCGCAATAACTTGTGCGATATAGCATTGTGCAAGCCCCTTAAAGTTTTATCAACACAGCCATACTTTGAAACCCGGTTTATACACTTACAGCACTCTGTGTTCGTTTTTTACCCTATAACCCGGTGAGCGAACTGTCTTTCGAAGTTTTCGTACGCGTCGCCTCCGGTTCATTCGGGCAGCATATTCCTTCAAGTCTACTGGTCGGAGAATGGCAAGTAGGGTTGCTGAGGGATCTTTATCAAAAACAATGAACATTACTTAATAAAACACTTTAAACTTAAAAAAAAATAAACAATGAAAAATTTTGCATTAAGTTGTTTTCTCAAGAAACCTCTGAATAAACCTTTCGGTAACGGAGGGAACAAAATCGCAGCTCTTCGAATCTTCAAAGAGTTTTTTCAGGACACCTTACGGTTTAAAACTTATGGACGGAATTCTTCCTTAAACCATTATATGCAAAGTTATTTCAAGTTATCCAAATATCCTCGTATATGCGATTTTTTACCTTATCTCCAGTTAGCATTTTCTTTTCAAAAAGTAATGTTTCACCAAAAAATTGTAATTTCATCTTATAGAGAATATGTTGTAGTTTATAAAACCTTGCTTCGATTTTCTATCCAATCATTATTACCCAAGTAATCAATTGTAAAAGTCAATAAGGTCTTTTTTGCTTTGATCAACAATAACTCAGGATTAAATCATTATAGAAGGCTCGTAGGTAAGTCAAATAAAAGGGAATGAGATTATCTAAAATAATTTTAAGATAAGACCATTGAATAAAAAAAATTAAAGTCCATAGATCATTTTTAAAACGAGGAAAATTTTTGAAACTTTTTCTTCCTGTATTTTTCCTACGATTACTCAAAAACCCTATTCGTAAATTATGTTAACGTTTAAAACTGAACACCACAAACTTGAAGCTATAACTTTCTACTTTTAAAACTTCTATACCACCATTTCCCTTAGAATAACAGCCTCTTGAAAATCACCTAAAAATTGGGTACCATTTTTAATCCTTTAATTTCTGCGTCTAGTATATAACAGAACAATATATTAAATGCATAGCTTAATCCTACGACAGCTCGTAAAATTTTCAATAATAGTTGAGAGCGATTTTAACAGATTTAACGATGTTTTACGCTGTTAAACATTTTAATGACTACATTTTATTCCTTTAATCATTTATTAATTGGGTACTATCAACTAGAAAACAGTTGAAAGCATCTTTGTCGAAATATCAAGATTCTCAAACAAATTAGTGTCAGTTCATCAGACGTCTTGTAAAGGGCTATTTTTTAGAACTTTAAGGTTTTTTTATATTCCTAATCGACATATTGACCTCACTACTTGATGGTAAGCATGACCAGTCCAAAAAACGACTGACTCTCAGGAGCAAAGTAAAAGCTATCGATGGTCGCAGTGATCACACCGGTCTCCACAAATATCGCTTCACGCTTATTTTTAACCTGTGTGTGTATTGTTTAAGCAAACAATAGCTCTTAGAATTTTTCTTGCTCTTTTTTGTAACCTGTTAGAAATCCTTATTACTTTATCAATTAAACATTTAGGAACATTTTTCTACAGCAAAGTACAAGCAAAAATTTTCAAGTTTTATTGCGTTTTGTAATATTATGAAATAAAAAACCACAGGGCTGTCATAAATATGTATTTATTCAAAACACCATCATATTTAATAATCTTCGTTATTTATAAAACGAAATGCCAAAAAATGTTGATAACAAGATCATTAATTATACTCTTACATCTATTAATACTATAGCGATAAGTACATTCAATTACAATACATCTACACTTATTTTAACTATTAAATTTGGAGAGAGAGGTTACAGACGTCAGCTCTCATTGACGACTGCCGAGTGAATGAGTTTTTTTTAAATCGCAATGCACAGATACCTTATTCAGACATCTAACACTTATAAATAAAGGAACTTTAAAAATGTTTTGGACGATAAACGGCTGAATGTTTTAATAATAATGTATTTTAATATGTGTAAGCCTCATTTCGGTGTTGTTGGTCGGGGTGATGCGCAGTTCTGGTGATGGAAGTCAACGGCGACGGCCAAATCGGAGGAAGGAATGTACCACGTCTTGTCTCTTCATGCCGGTGTCGAGAAGTTGAGGGTAGTCGCGGACAAGTGCTAGAAAATAATAAAAAGGATCGTTTTAATTGGAAAACCATATCTGGAATTATAAGAAACTAGCTTTTACTCACGATTTTGCTTAAGCCATTGCTTAAGCAAAAATTAATGTTACACTACCTTTGTTACATTTGGAGAGGTTTTTGAGAGATGGTCTCTTTACATCAACCCCTCCCAGGCTACCCTCAAACAAGCTTTTCGCTCTCTGGGCGTCTGGATGAATTTGGTTACCCAGACCCGAGTGGAGCGATTAGAGAGACTCCCTAAGGGTTTTTAATAGGAGTCTGACTTATCGGGGTAGCTGCTCTGATGGTCCTAAGCAGGAGTTGCCGAGCGTTACCAAAAAAAACCTTTGTTACATTTTTTTATTATCAACTAATTTCTTCCCACAGCAAAGCAACGGCCTCCCTTCTTTTTTTCATTATATTTGTGAAATCTATGGGAAGGGATTTAGACATTTAACCTACCACGCTTGCATCAGCTTAGATGCTAGCAATCTGCGTGCAATTCGGCATTCCGTATACCCTAGTGGCTCTTACGAAACCTCAGTATGATAAAAGTTCGGCACTGTTCTCTTCTGTCGGTAAACTCCACAGCTAGCTTTGTTAAACGAGCATATATTTTTTAATTACGACTCATGCAAAATAAGTTATGTAATCTATATTCAACTTCATTCGACATCTTATTTTACATCGCCATGTGATATAAGCAGGACTTTTGTACGTTATCGAATGCAGCAAAAATTACACGATCGAAATTATGCGACTCACTACTCAAAATATTTCGTTTCATTCAAAGTTATATTAGATAACTACATTTAGTAAAATTATTTTAATGGGTTAAAAAACGACTTTATATATTTAGTAGGAATGGCGATTACTACGAAAGCTTCAAGCTGTATCTCTATTTCTATGCACTGGATTTTAATAATTTATCTTACTAAGTAACAGTAGAGATTACAAATCCATCCTCAATTATATTGCAGTTTGGCTTTAGTTTACGATTTCATTCATTAACAACCACTATTGTATTAAACGAAAATAAAAGTACCCACTACAGGAAATAACCTTAGATTATATAGATAGAGTCCGCTCATACATCGGACATAAAATTTCCGCGCCAAAATTAACACGTGACATGACCTACTAGATGCATTGTGGCAGGTGACGCCACCAGATATAAAGTTGCCACATTCACCTTAAATACCCTTAAAATTAATTATATATTCCAATACGGAATAATGCTAAATTTCTTTCATATATACTATTTTTTCACTCGGCTTGTCTTGAATTAAAAACCATTTATATAATTAATACACATAAAAGAATTCACAGAACAGTTCTATGGTACATGATGATTTTAATAATTTTCCATAATATTGAATCAATACTTAGCATGAGGTACAACCAAGGCACCACCCTAGGACTATCTATATATCACGATGTCACGATGTAGGTATAGTGTTATTCCGAACAACCTTGTAACTATTTAAGTATTATTTCAAGAAATATATCAATTAATTTATAATGTATTTAATAAATTGGACTATAAGCAAAAAATAAATATAATTAACAAAGATTAAACACTGATGCTAAAAATGTTGTATATGAAAACTATAGTATACTGTACTAATATAATGCCTAAGAGCAATTTATTTAATTAGTAAATATTTTTATTTTTTTATTAGTATCAACTATGGACCCTGTTGGGCATGGTATTTATGTAGGCAAGAAGGCTTTAATATATAAATAATAATTCGAAGGCCTAGGCTGATGTAATTAACGAAATGTGCAACGTAATTTCACGTTCGGTTAATATTGGTATGAAGATCGTTGCAGACACTGGAAAACACATATAATACTTTCATTCCCGAAATTTTTTTTAAAGGAGTAAAATATGGTTGGGAAGAAAAGAAAGACAACCATACATGTTGTCTGTTAGATCGTGAAAGCGAGTTCGCATGGTGGAAAAAAATAGGTTATTCGAAGTACTCATTTTGCGTAGATAAAGTCATGGGCAAAAACTAGTATTGTATATAGGTGACGTACTCATGCATATTAAGAAGTATACAACTTTTCAACTCTTAGATCACTATACCTCAAAAATGTCAATTCTTAGGAGAATACGTGCAAGCAAAATTGTTACAGATAATTGCATAATCTACAACTTTGACATACATATTTTTATTTAGTTTTGTTGAAACATGTAAAAACCCATATTTTTGAACTTAAATAACTTTTTTGTTGATATGGGATCAATGGGAATGGTGTTCCCAACATTCGTACCAGTTTTCAACTCTATGCGATAATCATAACCATGTATTTTGACCGGGCCAATAGCAATTAGTCCAAAATAAAAATACCAAAAAGTTTACACAAATAATAGATATATTTTTCATCAACGTTGTGATTAATAACAACTATATCGTACTTGATTATTTATTTATTTATTTATGGGCTGTTAACAGCTCCATTACACTTCACATTCACAATCTGAATCACATACATAAGCTAAATGTCGGTAACGGATACCAATAATAGACAACCACAGCATGGCCCAAAAGCATTATCTAACAATATCAAAACAGACAACTAAAACCAAAACACAAAAAAAAAAAACAAAACAAAACCAGCCTTGATGCCAGCTAAAGACAATAAAAATTAATATTTTCGTTTTAAAGCACAGGTTAGATAAGTCCCTAAAATTGGGGAGTTTTAAAAAGTAAAAAACTGGCAGCATTAACAGTTAAATATTATTGTTATATGATTTAAAATTATATTGACGTTTTTTTAAAGAAATGCAAACATATTTCACTGTTTACCTATGAAAGGAAATTTTACTATTGCTTCCGAATTATCACTGAAAATTTCTGCACAATTTGACAGCACACCACGCCATAGTTAAAAAATATACCAGAGCACAACACTGCACCATTTCCAAGTGACAACTGTCGTCCATGAGAAGCGTGTCATGTAGTATTACATGCCATTCACTTGAACTGTTTTGTGCGGTTAGTACTACTAGGTTGGAAATAACATGATAATTTGTGTAGAAAATGTATAAATAATTTATCATTGAATTTGATTTATTTCCACGGTTCACATTTTTACTTGCCACACGAAATAATGACAATACTCGTAATTTTCTTGCACAGAAAAAAAAACCTATTTACGAAAGTTCGCGTTCGACTAAGATTTTAAGTATGTCAATTTTATTTTCAAATAAAAACAGCTAAACCTTCCTAAATCCTACTTAAATAAAAACACTGTATATTAGTAAAATCGGATGGATAGTTTTGAAAATTACCTACTCTATACAAACAAACTACATCTTCTCAGTATTCATATAAATTTTCTATCAACGTCGTGGATCCTCATACCTTGGTACTCGGGCACCTGCTCGCCTGCCGCTTCAGCATACAGCTCGAGGAAGGTGTTCAGGGCTTGGCAGAACCGGGCGGCGCGAGGGTCGTCTTCGGCGGCGCCCGCGCACAGCTGAGCCGGCGCTCCCAATGCGGCCGAAGCGCACCACGACAGCACCACGCAAGCCAGAGCCAAGCGGTAGTGTTCACCTCTGAAAACAAACACAATAAAAGGTCATCCACAGCAAACGTGACAAATACATGGGAATGATTTTTATAGACGTGGGAAATGCTTAAGTAAATAATACTGATGATGTCCTATCCGGATTCGGCCATGGCGACTGTTTCAACACCGATTAAGAAAATCGAGGTCCAGTTTTCGGAAACAGCCAATTGCGCAGGAGATATTTAAGTGCATAACTGGACGCGCTGCTAGAAAAGCACTCTCTTGTCCGAGCTTCCTCAGGCCCGATGGAATGGAGAACCAGTACGATCGGGAGGGAGCGGGATGCAGGTTTGGTCGAGTTTTCCTTCTCTGAACACCTGGTTCAATTGCGGTGTTAAAGAGATACCTTAGTCGCCTTTTACGACACCTCAGCAAGAAGAAGCGGGTGCTATTCTATTCTGCCGGCAGCCACCACGGCTAAAACCACGGCTAAGTAAATAATAATTTGTACCTTACATAATAATTATATTCCCTAAAAAATCATAAAGAAACATTGATTTTTGGGAGTCGAAGCTGCTCGCGTCCGTAGGCTTTACCCTAGTTTCCCTACACGTGACTCCTGGGTGGTGCTAAACGAGCAGCAGCGAGGTGGTAGGGCGCCGGTGCCCGTCTGGATCGTGACCACAGTACGTGGGTGTAAAGCCCATCATAGTGACCAGTTTCGGCTTATCGTGTTTCGGGATCAGCTTGTGAATATCCAGTAGCTCGTATACCTAGAGACCTTCAGTCGTGGTATATGTGGGCCGACATGGCGATGTAGACTATCAATGGATTTTAATCCTTTGATAGTCGCTTTCGTTTTTGGACTACACTGTACTTACCATCAGGTACTCTGTAGTCACTATGACGAGCCAGTGTAAAAAAAAAATTGATGAACAAATGAAAATCGGTCCGTAAAACGTATGGACACCACAGCACGCATAGCGCGCGATTTATTGCTAAGTAGATAAAGTACGTTTTACTTAATTTTAGATATTCAGGTTCAGACTCGTTTCTCTTAGCACTATATGCTGGCTTAGGACAGGGAAAATACCTACTTTCTCTACCTTGGGAGCCTTTAGCCTGAGCAAATTTGATTTTGGCATGTTCTGCGGAATTTTAGGGAGACCTTACTCAGCCGAAGCAAAAAATTTGTTCAAGCTGATGGTTCCACACCAAAAATAAAGGTTAGTAGTGTGTTTTAGGTTACGATGGGACTGGCACGTGCCTCGGCACAAAAGTCCCTTAAATAAATTTACTTAATAATTAAATGTTATTCATTCATTCATGTATGTAATTGCCCCTAGTTATGTTGAGTATAATTTACTTTGTTTTAATGTAAATATTAAGATTCATACATATTTGCAATTACAATCGAATGCTGAATATCCTCCTTGCATATTTACCTTGTCTATACAATCAGCCTGTATAAAGTTTTTATTAAAAACATTTTTGTTGTGTTTTCGTTGATCAAGTACGCAAGTGTATGTTAGTTGTTTCAAAATGTAATTAAAGTAAAACTTTCGTAGGCAGAAGCTTATCACGCTTGCCTCTACTTTTTTTTTTGGTAGCCGTGGTTATTCCTACGTAAATCCGTCTCGGATGTCGTGAGGATGACCGCAGTGTGTTAGATTCTCCATCTCACTACAAGCCCGACCCAGGGAGCAAACAACCCCGGTTGTAGGCTCAATCTCAAAGAAAAATGGGTGTAAGCTACCCCTCCAAACCTCTATACCTCTATGGATTTATTATATATATATATATATATATTGATTATATAATATTAACCTATACTATTTTAGTTTGAATTGTTAACAGGGTATAGAGAATGTTGGTCTACAATTCTACTATTCGGGTAAAACGAAACACTCTTGACACTGGATATCTTGTTAATGGTTTTGAAACTTTCGTCTGCCCTTAGCTCGTGTCGTTATAGAAATACATTATACTTGTAATACAATATAACACGTAAATTAATCTTCTTTTGGGGTTATACAATATTAATGTTAGTGGAAGTAAGGGCCGGGGCCGTCCGAAACTTGCCTACGCAGGATTTAAACAGAGTTTTTATGGAGGGTGATGTCAAAAGTACACTGAAAAGGCAAGAGTGCGCGAAGGCTTTAGTTAAGGAAGCGAAAGAGATTTGCAAGAATATAGAGAAGTGGCGTTCCCATTTCTCAGTGGGTTAGTAAAGATACATTAGTGGTTGTATCAAATTTGCGCTTCCATGTCGTGCCCAAGGTGACCAGTAGCGCAGCAGATAACCATTCTCACGGCACTAGTACCCATGATATATCAATTAGATGCCAAGCGAGTTTCCTCATGACGTTTTCCTTAGGAGTTGACTATTCAAGTACGTTAATCCACGAACGTTAAAAACTGAAATTCTCCCTTCGTTGTATTATAATTAGGGCCGAGTGAAGCCCCGAGCGGTTGCTAGTATGCTATAGATCGCATTTTATATTGATCGGATTTGGTTTCACGAATTTCAACAAGCAATAAAAATTGGATTCCACTCGGTGAGTATTAGAAAAACGGGACGTTTTGGAATTCGGCAACGCTCGTATATACAAACCGAATTTATCAATATCTGAATGCCGAGCATAAGTAACTGGATATATTCTCTCCATTGTTTATTGAATTCAAACTGTGTAATTTAAAAATGGATAATTTGAAAACTTAAAAATTATGTGGAAAATATAACACAAAAATATACTTGAGTGCAAAAAATTCGGATCCCTAGCATCAAAAATTGTATTGCCTTAGAAATTATGAATTCTACTTATATATATATATGATGATGTCCTAGCCAGTTTCGGCCACGGCGACTGTTTCAACACCGGTTAAGAAATTCGAGGTCAAGTTTTCGGAAACAGTCAATTGCGCAGGAGATATTTAAGTGCATAACTGGACGCGCAGCCAGAAAAGCACTCTCTCGTCCGAGCTCCCTCAGGCCCGATGGAAAGGAGAACCAGTACGATCGGGAGGGAGCGGGATGCAGGTTTAGTCGAGTTTTCCCTTCTCTAAACACCTGGTTGAATTGCGGTGTTCAAGAGATACCTTAGTCGCCTTTTACGACACCTCAGCAAGAAGAGGGGGGTGCTATTCTATTCTGCCGGCAGCCACCACGGCTAATAATATATATATATATATATATATATATATATATATATATATATATATATATGTATATAAGGGACCAATAACCATGTGCAACAATGTATGTGGTCGTAGATTCGTGTCCTGGCACGTATCACTGGCTTTTTATATATACATACTTGTTTTTGGCCTCACAAGCCCATCGGTGGAGGCAAAACAACGTGAGGGAATCCGCATAGTTAATAGTATTTTTTTATTTTTTGTAACTCGTGGAAAACCCTACCTAAGACCATGAGGTTCATCGTAAGGGTGGCGACCCCGGTGTGTCAGACGCCTACTGACCATAAACCCCTGGTTGTCCTTGCTAGGCGAGCCTTGGAATTCGTATTCTTGCAACGATCCGACGAGCGAATAGCCTTTTAAGCTCCGTCTCTTGGAAAGGTGAGTGTAAAGAGCTCATCCTTCAAGACTTCTCCATCAGGCGTTGAGCAAAACACACGAACTGCCTCCGCTTCATCCGGGCACCAGACACCCTCAAATCTTCTGCCCGGAATATTTATAAACATACAAAAATCCATCCCTACTCTAGATTGTAATCTGAACTTTTTTAATAATATATCGTCGCGCTATCGCCCTTGCGGTCTGAGCAGAGATACAATAGTGGCCGTATCAACTTTGCACTTATATGTCGCGCCCAACGTGACCAGTGGCGCAGCTGATCGCCGATCTCACAACACTAGTACACATGACATTCCTATTAGATGCCATGCGGGTTTCCTCACTATGTTTTCCTTCATCGGTGAGCATGGTTGGACTGGTATGAAAGGTTAGTGAACAGTTTTAGAAAAATATATTTACATACTTGAACATCTAACTCGTAATAAATAAATCCGTTTAAGACAAAGTTATCTATACCAAATTCCAAACCGAGGATCTACCAACTGAGCTATCGGTACATAAATATACACAAACAAGACGTAATAATGCGAAAATCTTCGTCAAAATTCAGTAAAATCCTCTCTCGTTCATCATTTTTATCCAAAATTAATATAATAAGTAACTTTAAATGTAACGCGGATCAGTCGCTTAGCGTACAGAAAGCCTACGCGGATAGCAAAGTCGATAGCAAACAAATTTGAATCCCCCTTAATCTGTTTTGCCATTAATGTTACGGCCGACAACTTTTGCTGTCAACAGTTTTTGAACACAATAACTGTTAGTATAGGATCATTATACATATAATTATAAAAATCTTATACTTTTAATTTTAGCTCGACGTTTATAACTGGTTATACGAATCATGGGCTCGAGCAAACTATGAAAAAAGTAAGTTAATTCGCGCATAAAACTCGTTAAAGTATTTATAATGTATTTACAAAACGCGAAAGTTTAAAATGTTTCAAAGGACAAACTTAGAACTTAGCCAATACTTTTTATTATATTTTTTTTATTTATTTTTTATTAGGGGCTTTGAACTTAATCATATCAGCCCATCATAGCCTAATACATAGAAATAAAACCTTTCATAGCTCACCTTTCATACAGTTTCCATAGCATTTCGGCAGTTGCTTTAGTGGGCACCGCCAAAATGCTATGGAACATACCAACATGCAATCTATTTAATTGTTATTCATATATAACATCCTTCCTTACATTAGCGTTCTGGACACACTCAATCAGGACATGCTGAACATCATCTATAATTCGGCACTCAGGATACATTGGAATATTATATTGAATGAAAAACCTTTTCTACTCAACAATTGTAACAATTGTAAAGATTTTACACTAAAAAGCATTTGACTTCAGAATACTCAGTCAACATCTTAATTTATATCTTACAAAGAGATATATGTGTATTAAAAATATATAATATATAACTCATACTATCGAGGATAATTAGAGCGGCAAAAATAAAACGGGTTTCGCGGATTTTTCAACTTCCATTCCGACGGAACTCGTTTTGGGAAATATCCCTTAACATTTGCTTTAGATGGAATAAATTTAAATTGGTAAAAAAAGGATTTTCTACGTTTCTCTAATTCGTTCAGACGCGTTGTTGGCTTTTAGAGTTAGTTTTTGGTATGCTCTGTTCAATGGAACAATGCACCGGCTCCAATTACGTCGTCTTTAAGTGTCCCTACATAAGAAAATTAAGACATTATTTTTGAATGAGTAGTATAATGTGCAACAACTGGATGCCCCCTTTTATTTAGTTGTATATATTTGTTTTTTTATTATGTATTCATTTATTTTTGTATATTAATAATAATATATAATACTTATATATGTGTAGACATCTTTATATGTATGTATCAGAGATGCACTAAATGTAATTTGATTAATAATTAACGATTACAAAATTTAGTCGGAAAATTGAATTTTGTTGCTCTGTAATCATGATTAAATCCCTTCAAAATATTAAGGAGTCATAATGTGTATGTAATTGAGGATCCCGTAGTGTTTAAAACATAGATGAGCAAAATGTAGTCATATTAACGATGGAAAACGCAAAATCGTAATCGTTTTTTAGTTATCTGATTACATTTTGCCCATCTATGGTAGGAATGTACATGTCAATATCCATGATACTTAAAAATAGTCTCTAGAGCTGTGCATCTGTACTCTATGAATCCACGCTTATTTCATGTCCCTCAAACACTTGATTATTTTCTTTTGAAGACTGGCAGACTTGTTTTTTCTGTAACTCTATTTCTATTATGTAACAAAAAATAAAATATGATGAGTTCAAATGGTAGGGGCAATGTAACAAATCAGCTGCGGCTAATGTCTCTGTAATTTGCTGAGAATCCCGACTTGAAATGGAGGCTTGTTTTTGAGTTGATTTTTGCTTTTACCTTACTTTCAAGCCTTATCTTTGGAAACAAAATTACATCAATTCATTCCAATCAAAGACGTACATTATTACTTGCCTTTTTTTATCTAGTTTTAATAATATAGTAACTTTGTATATGTAGTAAAATATAATCGAGTCAATTTTATATTATTATTTTTTTCTCAAAAGTACGCGGAATCAGCGAGATTTCACGAGGAAACTAATGAATGTTAAGGAAGCGAAAGAAATTTGCAAGAATATAGTTAAGTGGAGTTTCATTCTCTTTGCTTACCTCAATAAGCATTTGACGTGATGGATATATAGTTTTTAAGCACCAATGAATCATAAATTTGTATGTAATTAAGAACTGGTTAGAGCTTCTCTATTCCTGCAAACCTTTTCTCTTCCTTAACATTAATTAGTGTCTTCAAACCAGCGTCACAGACTTCCACTGTGGCATTAAGCTGACGGAGCCCATTGCACCATGTTTATATATTTATTTATTTTTTTTACACTGGCTCGACATAGTAACTACAGAGTACCTGATGGTAAGTACAGTGTAGTCCAAAAACGAAAGCGACTATCAAAGGATGAAAATCCATTGATAGTCTACATCGTCATGTCGGCCCACATATACCACGACTGAAGGGCTCTAGGTATATGAGCTACTGGATATACACAAGCTGATCCCGAAACGCGACAAGCCGAAACTGCTCACTATGACGGGCTTTACACCCATGCATTGTGGTCGCGATCCAGACGGGCACCGACGCCCTACCACCTCGCTGCTGCTCGTTTAGCACCACCCAGGAGTCACGTGTAGGGAAACTAGGGTAAAGCCTACGGACGCGAGCAGCTTCGACTCTCAAAGTTATGTTTCTATCTTCTCTTCTTTTCTGTGTGTTGTTTATGTTTCTGTATTTTTATTTTAAGACGAAATAATGTATTGCAGTTTATTTCACGCACGCTCGCCAATCAGACGTACTTTTGACATTACCCTCCATCACAACATTCTTTATTTAGTCTATAAGTAGGCTTTCACTTTCACTCACATTCATATTTAAAACTCAAAAACGCTATAAAATTTAACGATCTTTTCTGAAACTGGCCCTTAGTTTCTCTCTTCACATTCCCCCAAAGATGCCGCTAGAAAACATACACTAGACGCAGTGTACACAGAGTTAAGAATTAATAAAGCTATACTCCACCCCAAATAACGTGACAGAAGTACAATTTGGGCGGATTATTCAAATAGAAGCGAGTTCGGGCGAAAATAATGAGAAAAGGGAAGAAAAATGCGGCCAACCGCCAATATCAGTACAGTTTCACACTATTAGAATACTTATTGTATTCCATCGAGGGGTAAACGCTCCATGGGCCCTTTTCATCGCATTCCGTAAGATCGCGTATAGACAGAATTTTGTCAAGGAAACCTACAGTAATATAATTTATATCACTGAGTTTGTGTATTTTTATTATCACGCCGATTTCCTATCGGGGTTGGAAGCGAGAATGGATCGTCACTTTTCTATTTCCTCAAATCTCTCTCGTTTTCCTAACATTCATTCATTTCAATTAATTTATTGCACTCCAAAATGTACACAGATATGTTTTTTTAGTTCCAACTATGGACTCTGTTGGGTATGATATCAATGTAGGTAGGATATCTCTTCATGCACTCTCGCTGATTTCGCGTACTGAGGACCTTACCCTCCATCAGAGCTCTATTTGTTCTGTGTACGCAAGTCTCGATCGGCCGCGGTACTCTTTCTTCCTCTCACATTCATATTGTATATCTATTTCGTCATTCTTTCATCGTATTCACGTGTCCGAACCAGCGAAACATGCCTTTGTGTTATGAAAACAATCTAGTTAACGGGTATGTTTTATTAAATACTGTGAAAAAATATATTAAATACTAAAATGTATGTAAAAAAAACTGAGTATGAAATAATGAAAGCTATTTATTATAAGATTTTCATAGTAGAGGTACTTTAATGAAAATAGTTTTATAATTAGAAAAAATCAATACAATTTTGATTAATTAATTTGGTCATTAATGATTGACATAAAAATATTTTCTATTTAATTAAAATCTATTATATTTTATTAAATTTAAAATATTTATACGTACCGCAAACACATAATTAGCAAAGCTTATTTATTCCAATTCGAGATATAAAATAACTTGAATCCACTAAAACACATTTTTACGAATAAAATGACCGAAATCCATTAATTTTATTTAAAAAATAAATCGAATGTATTCCCAGATTAGTGGTGCACGCAACTATTAATAAAATTATCGAGAGTTGAATGACATTGTCGACGTTTTATGCCGCGATGCGTATACGCACTGAATGGTTGCAGACTGGAGGTTAGCTCTGGACCCGCTTTCAATTTATCTTATTACATGGATGTTGTTGTGTTGAAAGAATTTATCGATAATTAAGTACTTTTAATTGGAATAAGGGATCGCTATTAATAGTTCTTGATGCTTTTTGCTTGTCGATAGCATTATCGACAAATGATTAATTCTATAAAGATTGTTGATTCTGGGTCACAACCCATCTGGTCATATAGAGTTGATAATTTATAATAAGTATATTATGCTGACATATTATAAATCATCAAACTGCATAACATATTTATTTAATAGATAATGTAATGCAAAAATATTTAAATGATTGTCAAATGCCATTCGTAATAAACAAGTACCCTACTGCTATCAATTCCTTTTTTTTTGGTAACCCAGTGGAAATCCATTATGGACCTCCAGGGGCGCTGAGGGCTGCCCCCAAGGTGTTGGAATCTCACCGACTAAATCCACTGGGACGTATCATCAAACACAGGGTGCGCCGGACTACGGGAATGTGACTAATGGTCTCACCGAGGTTCGGCGCGTGATCCGCCCAAAGGGTTTCGCCTTTCTGGTAGGGGAGGGGTAGAAACTGGTATCAATTCCTGCTTTTGCTCTCCGGCACGTACATCTGGATTTTTCCATATCAAGTACGGATTTAGGCACCACATGGGCACCGGTGAAGGAAATCCAGAATGGCGTCTGATAGAAATGTCACGAGTAAGTGCCCTAAAAACGGCGATCAGCTGAGCCACTGTTCACGCTGGGCACGCCATATAAGCAAGGTAAATACTGGGTGGCCCAAATAAGACCCGCTGATGTGAAACACAAATAACTTTTTTATTTTTTAACATAATTTATTTTTTCTTTTTGCAGATTATAACTGAACTCTTGGAAATTTAAAATGAATACGTACAGTCCACAACAACGCATTAAAATTATCGATTTTTATTATTCTTCTCAACGATCAATTGTTCTGACGCAGCGAAATTATCGCCGTTTTTTTAACGTAAGATCAGCGCCCACATCTTCCATGATTACAAGTTTAGTTCGCCGTTTTGAGGAACTGGGTTCAGTTGCCGACCGTCCAGGAAGAGGTGCTCATCGAAATATTCGTACTGTAGACAACGTGGAAGCTGTACAGCAGAGTGTTGCAAATGATCCATATGTCTCAACTCGTCGCCGTTCCGGCCAATTGGGTATACCCAGAACAACATTAGAGAGAATTTTAAAGTTGGATCTTAAGATGTATCCATACAAAGTTCAAATTGTGCAACAGCTTCTACCGCAAGACCCCCAACAACGACTACAATACGCTATTCGCTTTACACAATTAGCCACACAAAATGATTTTTTAAATAATCTTTTGATGACGGATGAAGCGCATTTCCATTTAAGTGGTTATGTGAATAAACAAAACTGTAGGTTGTGGGGCTCCGAAAATCCAAGGGCAATGCATCAGCATCAGTCACACCCAATCAGATGCACTGTTTGGTGCGGTGTTATGGCCACAAAAATCATCGGCCCATATTTCTTTGAGAATGAGGATGAAACGCCAGAAACAGTCTCCGGGGCTTCTTACAGAACAATGATCGACAACTTTTTGCGGACAATGGTGGAGCAACATCCTAATTTGTGGTTTCAACAAGATGGAGCCACTGCGCATACTGCTAGGCAAACTATGGACATGCTGCGTGAAATTTTTGGTGAACGCATAATTTCAAGAAATTCAGATTTCTCTTGGCCTCCTCGTTCACCAGATTTAACTGCGCCCGATTTTTTTTTATGGGGATATTTAAAAGACAAAGTGTATGTTAACAAGCCACAGACAATTGGACAGCTCAAGCAGAATATTCGAGACGAAATACGGCGCCTGCAACCAGAAACATTACGCCGTGTAATGCAAAATGCGCTAAAAAGAGCCAATGCCTGTATCGAGCAAAATGGTGGTCATTTGTCTGATGTCATATTTCACACATAGTCACGTTAAATTTCCATAAAATGTATTTAACATATAAAAATAAATCATTTAAAAAAAACCGTTATTACAAGAGTTACACGTGTTTAACATCACTAGGTCTCATTTGGGCCACCCTGTATAACCACTTATGCATCTCTGCTCACTCCAAAAGAAATATAGAGTGACAATACATGAATATAAAGATATTTGAAAATATTTAGCTATTATTGTCATACCATTTACGAAATATATAATCATTTACAAATATTTCATAGTAAAAAAAACTGTTAGAACGTAATCCACATTCGATTGTTATTTATTTATTTATAAGTACACTTACATAGACTACATTAACACATAAAACTATATAAAACATGAAGAGGACCATTATAAATGCGACTATATTTACAAGTGTAGACTACATGCACAGAAGGAAAGAAAAATAAAAATACGAGTAACACAAAAAGAAATAAACTACTCCAATTTGAAAATTTTATAACAGAAATAAAAAAAAAACAATAATCTATGCAACAATCCTCTCTAAAAACATCCTTTTTTTTAAATTTGTAAATACTTTCTTTAAATATGTCGAGATTAATAGATCTCGACATATAGTTGTATAACTTAGTCAATCTGTCTTAGTATCTTATTCGCACAAAATACTATTTATCGATAAGACACAAGAAGTGCGCACATCACTAGTAATGCGTACGTGCAAAATCGCACGCGACTGTTCTATTAAAGCGTATTTAAATAGCACAACACTATTCTCGTACTACAACACTATAATAGTTCACTATTTTGTTTCTTTGATGTAAATAAACGATACATTTCACTCGCGTTTAGTTTGAATAATTTTAATGTTATGTTTAGATGTAATATTATTTATTACTCATTTGTAAGCGGCTTAACGTTATATTTATTATATTAAAGTTATAATAATTTTTAAACTAGATAGGTGGACATCTTACCGCAATTGCCGACGATGGACTGTGTCCGCCTAACAAATGCCTATTTACTCTTCTCTTAAAGACTCCCAAGGCATAAGAACGTAGAAATATATTCGCTGAAAGCAGTGACGTGCATAGGGTATTTTAACAATGTAGGCGGTTCACATAATTAATATTAATATTATATAATGATAACAAATATTATATTACTTTCATTGGGAAGATAGATGGCGTGAAAATAGAATATATATAAATATAAAGAGTTCCTTTTTTTTGTTTAAATTAAAGCAATTTATTCCAGACTTATTTATCGTAAGGGCATGCAATGCTTTCTTGCGTCTATGGAATGAACGCTCCTGGCTGGAAGAATGTTGCACTCCTTGTCTGTTCGCATGATGAATGTAGAAGCGAATCTCTTGGTGCGGATATAAGGAACATTCATCGCGTACGGTTGGTATACGACACGGCGTCTTGTTCTTTTATGATGAAATGGAGCTAGTGGAATTAGAGCATAGAGCTCCTAAAAACTTCACTTTGCGACCGGTAAAAGACTGCGAGGCAGGCGACTTTCTGCTGATCTGTTGATCATGGAATTCAAAAGGCTGTGGAAGGCTTGTCATGTACAAAACGCGCATATAATAGTAAAGCAGAGATGGGCAAAATGTAATCTGATTAATGATCAACGATTACAAAATGTAGTCGTAATTTTAATTTTCTTGATCTGTAATCATGATTAAATCCATTTAAAACATTAAGAAATGATAAATGTGTATACGATCTGTGATTTTGTAGTGTTTAAAACATTAATGAGCAAAATGCAGTGATATTAATGGTAAAAAAAGTAAAATGTAATCGTCAATCATTTTCATTAATCTGATTACTTTTTGCCCATCTATGTAGTGAAGCAACAAGTTTTTTATGTTTGTGCAGCTCTTGAAATTTTTTTGAGAGGGGGCAAAAACTACAGTCTGTCAAATATAACTTTGGAAAATTTTGACAAAATTTATCGCATAAGAAGCGAAATATACCTTCCATAACTTAAGTCATGCTAACGATATCTCATGAGACTTTAAGATTTTAAGTTCACTTTTAAAATGTCCAAATAAATTCTTGTACAAATGTTCAGCCTATTTCTTATGGAGAAGTTGTGAAACGACAGTTTTAGACATATCATTGTTTGCCGCCTCTAAAATGTGGTGGGCAGGTCGTGGGCTTCAACTTGCCCCTCCCGCCTACATTCAAGCCTGCTTTAATATATTTATATGGAAGAAAATAAAATTTAATAAATATATAAAATAAAGTATAATTTTGAGTAATATTATATATCTAATATTACAAAAAGGAAGGTGATTTGCCTTGTATTCGCAGGATACCTTCTTATGAAGGATGTCAAATAACATGAGATTACCTGTTTTCAAGCAACAAACAATGAAGAATGAAGCTATTATGACTGAAACGGCTTTATGGCAAAACTACGCATGCAATGGTATAGAACTAATAGCATTTATGACCCCTGTATAACAATTATTACATTTCTACCGATCTTCTAAACATTTTTACTTTGTTTAAAGTTTACAAAAATATGATTTCAGGGTTTTAGTCTATTTTCTACATTGAAATCTGAGCTATATTTTAATCAGATCAGTAATAAATTCTGTGAGCTTATGAAGATTTAATTTTACAGTTCAATAACACATACAAGTTCATCATGGAATAAATCCAAATTAAATTCAATTAAGTACAAACAGAACAATGTAAGAGGTTAACCCTACAAATGGAAAGATGCGGTCTTATTGTCCCGGCTAATTGGTAATATACTCCACTGAAATCATAAGGCAGAGCATTGCACGCTGCAAGACAATTTGTACCACAGCATGGCATATAGAGACGGACTGAATAAGCGCGGGGCCATTATAGTTATGTTGAAAAAGTATCGACAATTTAAATTAATTTTATCGATATTTTGTTTTCTTTTTTTTTTTATTTGGGAGTCGAAGCTGCTCGCGTCCGTAGGCTTTGCCTTAGTTTCCCTACACGTGACTCCTGGGTGGTGCTAAACGAGCAGCAGCGAGGTGGTAGGGCGTCGGTGCCCGTCTGGATCGCGACCACAGTGCATGGGTGTAAAGCCCGTCATAGTGAGCAGTTTCGGCTTGTCGGGTTTCGGGATCAGCTTGTGCATATCCAGTAGCTAATATACCTAGAGACCTTCAGTCGTGGTATATGTGGGCCGACATGACGATGTAGCCTATCAATGGATTTTCATCCTTTGATAGTCGTTTTCGTTTTTGGACTACACTGTACTTACCATCAGGTACTACGTAGTTACTATGTCGAGCCAGTATAAAAAAAAAATCTCGATACAAAATATAGATAATAATACCATTAGAAATATAAATAATAATACCGTTCCGCTATATTCCTTACGGAGTGTGTAGGGATATATTAGTGGTTGTATCCACTTGGCGTTTGTATGTCGTAAAACCCGAAAAACCCAGAGGAACAAGGAGAATACCAATCTATGACCGGTCCGTTAACTGCCACGCCACTACAGCAATACATACAAAAAATTCAAAATATCCAATATTGAAAATGATGTCAAATACTTTTTTTTATGTAACTAAATATTATTGTTATTATTTCAATACGGTATGTTATTAACAAAATTATATTTTATTTAAATCTCACGTTGCATGAATTACGATTAGGCGTGAGATCAGAGATGGCCAAAATGTAATCAGATTAATGATTAACGATTACAAAATGTTGTCGTAATTTTAATTTTCTTGCTCTGTAATCATGATTTAATCCATTTAAAACATATGAGAAATCATAAATGTGTATGCAATCTGAGATTTTGTAGTGTTTAAAACATTGATGAGCAAAATACAGTCATATTAATCGTAAAAAACGTATCATTTTTATTAATCAGATTACATTTTGCCCATCTATGCGTGAGATACATTAAAACAGAGGACGTTTCTGCAGTTAGCGTTTTCACTTACGCACGCGTTGTATTTATATAGTGCTGTTTCTTTCTTGGTTCATGTGATTTTCATTTATCAGTGATTTTACCGTTTTTTTCATCTTATCTATAACCGTTTGAAGTCACAGATAATCCCGCGAGGTCGATGTATTAACAAAGATCAAAATTAAAAACCACAAGATTTGTGTAAGATCCAAAAGAACGCAATGTTTACGCAAAAAGGGCGTTCTAAAGCAAAACATGTTAATTATAGAAAGTTGTTGAATGTTATACGATTCTCTTTGAAATGCTAATTTCATAATCATGGTTTCAAAGGTCGCGGAATAAAACCGGGAATGACCTTTCAGTTAAGATTTCTCATTAGCGTTTTGATTAGTTTTTTTTACGCTAGTATGTTTTATACTTTGTACTATGTGGCTGCGGTATATAATAGACCGGTATCCACGTGCGGCAATGCAAATGGTCTTAGATGCGAATTCCGGCACGGTACCTCCAGGTTTTCCAGATTACGTATGGATTTCGATACAATGCGCTCACTGTGAAGGCCATTTGGCTTATGTGTAAGTTAGAGCCTTCCCTTTTGGGTTTATATTTAGGTTTCAGTGAATAAATATCTTTATTGGTTTCTTAGAAAATGTATTTATTTACATATATATTTGACATCCATATTTTTTTTTATATGAATGACAGCGAACAATCTTCTTTTTCTTTTAAAAAATATATAACTTGGAAGTTGCGCCTCCGCGTAGGTCGTTCGCGACCATTTGGCGCGAACACTCACCGGCACGGCATCTAATGAAATTGTCATGTGTTAGAGCCCTACCGGAGAATAGATGCGCTGCTGCTTACGTTGGGCGCGAAATATAAGTCGCGCAAAGTGGATACAGCCACTAACATATCTCTACTCATCCCGAAAGCGATATCGTCACGCTATATCGACGTTCTCACAGCACTAGTACATATGGCATTTCTATAACATGCCACGCAGGTTTCCTCACGATGCTTTCCTTCATCGGCGAGCACGTGGTGCCTAAACCGTACTTAATATTGAAAACCCCTGAAATACGTGCTGGAATTCAAACCTACGACAATTTGCGTCGCCGTTTTTGTAACCGGTCCTTTATCCAAACTACCACTGCCACCCATGTGGAATTGTACGTAAATGTTACTTTATGTTTAAGCAAAGTTTAAAAGTGCATTGAAAACTGAAATATTCTAACGAAACGCAATAATTAAACTAGATAACTAATGACGCGTGATATTTAGCTCAAACTGCGTGGGTAGTTAGCGAAATCTGATTTAAATTCAGCGCGCGCGCTCCCGAAACTGTCAGCCGGCATGATGGACGCGGACGGCATTATGCAAGAGCACGCCGCATTGTTAATTACAACGGTAATTGCTTTTACCATTTAAATAATGGTTTAACAATCCAGCGTTGGCTTTCAACAATTTTTCCCATTAAGTTTGCATTATTTGTCTCGCGAGGAAATTATATGTAATGTGTTGAACCCTTCGCATATAACAGTGTAACTTAAAATAGCAATAGCGTTTTCCACATCTTAAACAGCTCCAGTTGCGCAGATATATTGCCTTACTAAGTGTTTTCTACCGTCTGCATCACGGCGAATGCTTTAAAGAGCTTTTATTTATAAAACATAATTGAAATACTGTGAAAGATGCATCGAAACCTTTTGATAAGGTTGTAATATCATATGGTCCTAAGCATGAATTATTAACAGATATCAAAATACTTTAATTGTCAAATTCTTTAAAAACTACTTATTGAGGTAATTCTTTTTAAATCATTTGTCGGCGTACAAACTGTCAGCTGACTTAATGATAAGTGATTATCCCCACCTTAATTTAACCGTAATGTGAACGCTAGCAGCTCGTGATTAAGGGCCTGTGCACACGATGCGTTGTGACGCCACATAAAAATGTATCGGAAAAGATTAACGCTGCGTTATCGTAACGCGCTTATCTCCCTCTGCTTCGTCTCGCGAAACACAAGTTCGGTACGCATGCGGTGCGCCGTAAAGCACCCTGAGCTCACCATGGATATTTTTGTGTAAAACACCGCCGCAACGCATCGTGTGCCTCTGCTATAATGCAACTAGGGTGTGCTCCTGCTTACTCCTGATTTTTCAACAAAATGTGATCCAATTTGGGATTAGGCAACTTTTTTTAAATATAGTCAAATTCATTTATTTTTTTAACAGCTATATGTGCTCGTTAATGGCACCGTAAAACACTTCGGAAAATCTGTATAAAAATAGACGTTTATTTTACCGATTTGTTTGTCTACGACTAGAGCAAATAAAAATATGATTCCATGCCTTATTTATCGATTAAGTTGTTTAATTTTAAAACGACTGTATTACTCGTCCCATGGAATATTGAAACAAACGAATCGTCGGCGAGATATTTCCTAAGGGAGCTGCCTTCAATCGTACCTGGTCGAAAAGTAATAAGGTTTTCTATACCACGCTAAGCGCCTCGTGGGATGTACAGAGAGGAAATGAAATGAATTAACAATAAATAGTTCGATACTGTTCCATTTCCCCGTGTATTTTATTGTAATTACAAAATGAATGAGATTACTTTTAAATAATTAAATAATTTCACATGTCTGTGGTGGCCAGGTGGATAGAGGTATTCATGCGCCCCTATGCGAACGATTCTAGGTTCGAATCCAGGCATGTACCTCTGAGTTTTTCCAGATTAAGTGCGGCCTTATGCTTAATGGCGAAATAAAACATGAGTCAACCCGCATGGCATCTAATAGTAATTTCATGTGTAACTGCCTTGAGAACGGTGATCGACTGCGCTACTGGTCAGGTTGGGCGCGACATATAAGCGCAAAGTGGATCTCTGACGATATATTATTATTTTAATACATTTGCAATATAAAAACCTCTTTAGACTCACCCACTGGGTGCTTAGAATGTAAAATAAAACATGTACTCCTTAATGTAATAATTGGATACCATTCGCATGTGGTGGGCGTTCCTTATATAAACCTGCACGAAAAGATTCGCTTCTAAATTGAGCATGCGAACAGCTAAGGAGTGGAATATTCCTCCAGCGAACATATTTCCCCGTTCTTATGACTTGGCAGTCTTTAAAAGAAGAGTGAATAGGCATTCGCTTGGTAGACGCGGTCCATCATCATCTTAACCTTCCACCAGGTCTGATTGAGGTCTAGCGTCCACCTGTAAATCATAAAAAAATACGCAGGCTTTGTCTTTGAAGGATTTATGCAGAATCTTAATTAGGTGTATTTTTAAACCTTACTTTTTTAATTTTAATATGTAAACTAACACATCAAAACAAAATATTAGAATATATTTTTGCATTAAAAAGTATGTACATGCTTTAATTTACATTTTAAATATCTCATGGGTGAGCTTAAAGAGGTTTTTATTTAGCGAATATATTATTTAATATTAATATATCGTCATGATATATCCCTTTCGGGGAGAGCAGAGATACATTCAAGGCTGTGTCATTGCGCTTGTAAGTTTTGTCTAACATGATCAGTAGCGCAACTAATCGTCTTTCACAGAGCACTTACACGTGACATTTTATTAGAAATTATGCGAGCTATCTCATGTTTTTCTTTACCGGTGAGCATGTAGTGTTTAATTCCGAATTTATCCTGAAAAATCCAATTCTACGTGCCAAGGCTTGGAGCCTACGACGATTCGAATTACCGCCCATGGTTGCCGGCTTTTTTACCTTAGTTTTTTAATTATATAAATCAGGGCTTCTTGAACTTTTGTCATTCACGACCCCATTTATGATTGCGAGTTTCTTGGCGACCCCATACAAGTATAAAAGAAAAATAAATTAATATTTTGATGATTTATTTATTAGGTAACAATATACATATGAAAATATGTAGTTTTAGAAAATCTAAAATTAAAAATTGACCCCATCTGGAGTCGCGACCCATAATTTAAGAAGCCCTGATATAAATTAATCTTATAGTAAAAGTTTTCAGCACAATTTTGAGAAAATGTAAATATAATTTGTCGCATTAAGAACTGAAAGATTAAAACGATCTTTGATTTTAAATAACTTCAGACATGGTAACGAAATCTCCTGAAATTTTTGTATACATGTGCACCAGTTTACAACTGCAAAGACCGTCATAGTAACCCGCTGTGGCCTGGTGCGTTTTAGATTCAATTTGTGTACTCTAGTCGTGGTATATTAGGGCCGGCAAGATGACTCTATTTCTTTGATGACTCTAGTTCTTGGACTCTATCAGACTCTTCAGCAAGTGCGCTGTTGTAAATTTCTCAGGCTAGCATAAGAAGAAACATTTCTATGAAAATAAAACATATACATTTTTATATATGTATATAAAAACGGTGTAAAAAATATTAACTATACACTGAAACTCTTTAATCATTGTCTATTAACATCTACGGTAAATAAAAATCACGGTGAATTTATAACACACACACACACACACACGCACAGCACAACACAGGTAACAAGCGTTTCAACGAATTTAACTAATTAAACCTGCTTACGTAATCATTGGTCGATATAAAACATGGCTCAATTAATTATTATGACTGATATTATCACCAATTGTCTTTTGCAGTTGACATCCCCGGAACATGTCCTTTCTGCTTTCAACAGCATCAGAGAAATAATTTAAAATGATATTTATAATGTACATGTCCGTTGATAAATAAAATTACATTTATCAGAAATCTGGAATCTGATGTATAAATTTGGATGCAACAAAATATTTGAACCAGAGAATTAATGTTCTGGATTTTGCGGAAATGTCTATTTGGTTAAGCATTACTACATATTTTGAGGTACCCGAATAATTTATATTTAATAATATTTATTCAAAGTTACATAGTTCAAACCACAGTACACAAAAAGACCGTCATAGTGACTCGCTTTGGCTTGTCGCGTTTCGGGATCAGTTTGTGTATATCCACTAGCTCATATACCTAGAGACCTTTAGTCGCGGTATATGTAGCCTGACATGACGACGGAGTCTATTAATGGATTTCATCTTTTGGTAGTCGCTTTCGTTTTTGCACTACATTGTACTTACCATCAGGTACTCTGTAGTCACTATGTCGAACCAGTGTAAAAAAAAATCTCTGCTCACCTCTAAGGGACATAGCGTGAAGATATATAATTATTATTATTATTGTGTCAAAATAAAGCGTAACCTTATTCTAAGCCGTATTACTCTTTGAACTAAATAATTATAACGTCTTTCATGGGGCACTTCTGCGGTATTGCGGAAATTACAGCCTCGGGACCATTCTAATGCTCTCCACAACCTACTTTACAATAAAATAAAGAGAAGAGTTTCCGTTTAAAACAAATAAACTTTTCTGATTGAGGATAAAGTCAATATTTAAGATTTGACGAGTGTTTGAAAGGTATAATAAATGTTTTCGAGACAAAAGAGATTCTTTTATACTAGTTCGACAAACTCTACAGCGCACCTGAGGTTGTACATTGTAGTCTAAAAATATTCACGCTATATCCATTTCGGGGTGAGCAGATACATTAATGGCTGTCCACTTTGCACTTGTATGTTCTGGCCAACATGACGCAGCTGATCGACGTTTTCTCAGCACTAGTACCCGCGACATTTCTATTAGTTGCCACGCGGGTCGCTTCACACATTATACTATTTAATTCAAAGCATATAAGTTAAAAAAAATCTCAACTTAGACTTTGTAAATAGTTAGGCTATACTCAAGTTCGTACTATATAATATATTCAGTTTTTTTGTCCAAAATGAAATTATGTTCTGAGTAAAGTGTAAGCAAAATCAAAGTAATGTTTTTTTTTACACTGGCACGACATAGTGACTGCAGAGTACCTGATGATAAGTACAGTGTAGTCCAAAAACGAAAGCGACTATCAAAGGATGAAAATCCATTGATAGTCTACACCGTCATGTCGGCCCACATATACCACGACTGAAGGTCTCTAGATATATGAGCTACTGGATATGCACAAGCTGATCCCGAAACGCGACAAGCCGAAACTGGTCACTATGACGGGCTTTACACCCATGTACTGTGGTCGCGATCAAGACGGGCACCGACGCCCTACCATCTCGCTGCTGCTCGTTTAGCATCACCCAGGAGTCACGTGTCGGGAAACTAGGGTAAAGCCTACGGACGCGAGCAGCTTCGACTCCCAAAAATAAAATAAATGTTTATAAATCTCAGCCTAACGGTAGCGACCACCGAGATACGAGAATCCAAATTATTGATAATTGCCGTCGCCAAGCCGGCTCGCAGATACGATGGGAGCTCACTAGGTGGCAACATCTGTACTTATACTAGTTCATTTTGAAACCCGACAGGTTGAAACGAGTCACTATGAGAATCTTTACGCTATTGTACTCCAGTTGCCGCTTAATTCAAGCAAATTCTCTATCACTAGCCTCGGATCCTGAAATTTTTCGAGTCAAGGAAAAAATACTGTTTATCGCCCCCTGTAACTTGGTAAATATGTAAATATCATATATTGAATAATAGGCGATATATTCACGAAACTTGACACTTGCATGACTTTAGACGTGGTAAACGACGATACGACTTATGCGACTTTTAAGTTTAAGCCTTAAAACGTCAAAATAAAAATGTATACAAATATTTAGCCTATCTCTTAACACATTCTCCGCCAACAAGTTTTTTCGAGTATTCAGTGTCAGTCACCCGTGACTGACAAGGCAGTCAATGTATTAAGGAGAAGTGGGGCTATCGCCTTTTCCGCCTCTACTCAAAGTTTGTAAAGATAGAGAAAAGTGGAATTTCATTCTCTCTGTCTAGATCGTTAAAATAGTCATGAGAAGATCATAGAACATATAGTTCTGTTCAAACATGTATTCAAAAGCCAGTCTACAATATTCTGTCTATACTTAAATAAAGGTGGCGTGAATGTTCACATCTTAGAATGCTGTTGTTCGTAAAGGACTTCAAGTTACGTGCTTAAACTTAAACTAACTTTGAAAGGTAGTTAAACGTAATGTTGCTAGATTCAAAATTATGTCAACCTGCAGACCAATTAATTCTACTCCGAGCTAGCTCGAATTTCGTCACTTATCCACCTGTTAAATTCTTGTTTGTGTAGTAATAGGGTGATTTCTTCTTGTTTCTCGACGAAATACTTAGGGCACCTTGTCCCAACAAATTAAATCTAATTTCAATCTTTATAAAACACTATTTAACGTTAACCTTTACTTATTGTCTTGCACGGAAATATTAACCATTTTTTTTTTTGGTGGCCCGGGGGGATGTCATCAGAGCCGCTATGATTGCAGCGACCCCGGTGTGTCAGAGACTCCTACTGACTAAAAATCCTCGGGATGTCGTTCCAATAACTCCACCCCCAGGCCTGGGAAACCAAATTCATCCAGTAGCCCAGGGAGTGGGTAGCCTTATTCAGGCTTCACGCTTATTCAGGCTTAAAAAGCGTATTCTTTTAAACCTTTCTCCCTTTCCCTTTGCACCGGGCAGAAGATTTCCTGACTTCTACTGTCCGACAGAAACATTATCCAGTGTTAAAAACTGTTCAATGTAAATCACCATTAAGGTTAAATTAAGTCGCAACAATTAAATAGTGTTTGATACAAATCTAAACTAATATGATAATAATAATATATCCTTACGCTATTTCCTTTACGGAGTGAACATAGATACATTAGTAGCTGTATCAACTTTAGGCTTATATGTCGTGCCCAACGTGACCAGAAGCGCAACAGATCGTTGTTCTCAAGGCACTTATAAACAAAATTTTTAATAGATGCCATGTGGGCTTCCTCACGATCTTTTCCTTCACCGGTGAGCATGTGGTGTCTATCCGTACGTAATCTGGAAAAACTCAGAGGTGTGTACCGGGATTCGAACCTAATCATTCGCGTTGCGGCGTAGGGAAACTGGTCCCTTATCCACGAGGCCACTACAGCCACAGAAGCCGCTCTTAGACTCGCAGATGATCGTTTTAAACATTTATCTTCTCTAAGCCCTCAAATCAGCACAACATGCCGTCATACATGATGCTGATCTATATTTCAAATCTAATGAGCCTTTTAATTGCGACTTTTAATTTACAATGCTTATTCTCTCAGAGACAAAGCATAACATACAGAATGGTTTCGGGAGAGGGAGATATTCAATGCGGATATTCAGCATTCGATTCTAATGCCAAATATGTAAAAATGGCTATATCTTAATATTTCCATTAAAACAAAGTAACCTATAGTTAACATATTTAGAGACAATTATACTTGAATTATTAACAATTAATTATTCAGTAAGTGTTTTGTCTGTCCTAAGCTACGATAGAGTAAGAAGGAAAAACGAGTCAACCTTCTTAACTAAAATTATCTAAAAGGAACTTTATTTACTTACAAATCAATCGTACGCCACACGTGCTACAGCGTCCAAAGTTTTTACGAACAAATTCTATTTTTTTATTATGATTGGTTAGGGAATATAGTTATTTTCATTCCTATTAGTTGCAGGAAGGTACAAATTATTGTATACTGAAATATCACCCTCGTTTATAAAATCATCTGTATATTAACTTCAAAGAAAAAAAGACAACACAAAAAGGGGAAAGTTTATAAACTCTGTTAACAACTTTTTATCTAAACTTTATATGAAAACAAATCATATTTTCTTTAATAATATCGACTACAAAGGCCAAGATCCTATTACTTAGGCAAGTGGGAGCCGATAAATCATAATGTTACACCCCTTTTGGGATAGACAGTGTTATTAATGGACAATTATTGTATACTATTTCTCATAGTTTGTGACCTTTGTTTCGAGCTTCAAATTCTTATTCACGCCTACAATATTATGATTTTCCCAAGAATTTTATTACCGAAATACCCTGCGTCCAACCGATTTTTAGTCCAACATATTTGACAGATACAGCGAAAAGGTCCAGGTGTATCTTTATAACTATTCAATTGTCTTTAATGAAACTTATAATTACGTAGACAATATAATTCGTTTGGATTGACCATAGTAATTAATGTTATTTTGTAACTTTTTTATACTGGCTCGATAAAGTGGAAATATTATTCATGGAATATTTCCTACCTTTTTAACGATGGCTTCGTTAAATTGTTAATTTTTGTAACTATTATACAGAGATGGGCAAAATGCAATCTGATTAATGATCAACGATTACAAAATGTAGTCGTATTTTAATTATTTAATTTAATAATAAATAATTTAATTTTCTTGCTCCGTAATCATGATTAAATCCATTTAAAACATTAAGAAATCATAAATGTGTATGCAATCTGGGATTCTGTAGTGTTTAAAACATAGATGAGCAAAATGCAGTCATATTAATGGTAAAAAACGTAAAATGTAATCGTTAATCATTTTCAATAATCTGATTACATTTTGCCCATCTATGCTATTACATATACGAAAAAAAAGACGCACGCGCGTTTGCAGAGTTACGACTTTACGGTAACTCATATCCCGGCTAGAAATAAGAATATCTCTAACTTTTAATTTTGCAGAGTCGTTGGACTGTTATCATCTTCTGGCAAGCGTGTTTCCATCGGCCCATGCTATTGGGTCCTTTAAACGAAGCATTAAGCATTAACGAATTATTGTGCAGGCCGGCATGCTCACTGCGGCCACCGATTGTTTTTCTTTACTGTTGATAGTTATAGTAGTTTTATAGACTACCCGATGCTTATGATCACGTATGGTGTGGCCACTATGACAAACGAGGATAAAAAATCTATCCGTGGAGGGTAAATTTTTAGGAATTTGGACATGTTTAACTTCCTGAACGGATTGTAGATTATTAGAAGCGGCGGTGGCAAAACTGTTGTATTTAACACCTCTAAAATTGCGCCTATCGTGCGCCAAGAGAGCGTACGACCACAAATCGTGTAAGATTAAAGTCCAAAATTTCAAAGTATTTTAACTCTGCCAGTAAATTGTCCGAATATAATGTCTTAAGACGACGTTAATAAATTTAAGAGATTTAAACCTCCTTTTCAATTAAACAATATATTTTATTGTAACTTTTTTTTAATATTAACATGTTATTTATATGAAATTTCTTCTTGTCATTTTTTATATACAAAATTCTGCCTAAATATTTTTAACTTATTAATATATTATTGAAGTGTACTTTTGACGAGTGTTTGAACAGCGTTAAATTAAGAAATAGCACTTGATTTTGCGTATACAGTATGTAACAAAAATCCTGTCGGACCCGTGAAAGAGTTACGTGTTATCGATATTAGATTTTATTCATATTATCCTTTAAGTTTAAAATTAAAAAAAAAAACAGTTAATTTTTCGTCCGTGACGCGTTCTATTACAGGACACGCTAAAAAGTCCTTATTTTATTAGGTATCTCATATGTATATGACAATAGCTTATAAATGTTCACGATTAATGTAATTTTCTTACGCGTTCTGGTAATGCTATTGTGACACTAATAAGTCTCTTTCGGGTCGGACAGGGTTTTCAAAACACACTGTAAAGGCTTAATAAATAAATAATTGTTATTTAAAAATGTTATAAAAGTTCGATTTATATAAATACTTGATATTGTACGATAAACTAGTTAATGATTTTATGAAATTTAAAATATTTTATTATATTTAAAAAAAACCCTTTGTTTTAATCTGCACAGATTAACTATATGTAGAGTAAAACTTTTTTAGTTATTGGAAATAATAAAGTATCTAAGCTCCATTAGCGGCAAAAATTCATTAGAAAAAAAAGTACCAAAAATTTTTCTCCAATATAAATGAGTTGTAAAAATTGAGGACTTACCCGAAAGCCATTTTTGTTGTTTGTCGATCTGTTGGTTGTTGCTACGAGTGAGACTGTGGCTACGCTTCTGCCGTAGTAGCTTCGTAGCACCTTTTATATGAGTTGGGCGCCGCCTCCGAGTACACCGCCCGCCTTGTCCCGCCCTACGTATGCACTAGGGTTGGTAAAAACTTCAAATTTCGGATATGGATGTCACGGATACGCAATACAGAATTTTGATGTCGGTTACGAATGTTGATTTTTTTCATTAACAAACAAGCTGATAGCCCGCGTGACAGAAAGTGTATTCTATCGTCTAAACCCTGTTTAGCCCTACGTATGTACTAGATTTGAGTAAATTTGAGACTTCGGATAGCGATGATACGAGAATCAAGCTGTTACCGGTTGCACAACGGAAATTATTACCAGGGGCTACATTCTCTAATTCCACCAGCCTCATTTCATTTTAAAACCACTAGACACCGTGACGGCAACCATCCATAAGTGGTGGACGCTTCTTATATCCGCACAAAGATATTTGCTTCTACATTCATCATGCGAACAGCTAACGAGTAGCATATGCTTCCAGTAAGCATGTTTCCAAAATTTTATGACATGGGAGCATTAAAGAAAAGAGTAAACACGCATCTGTTAAGCGGACACCATCCGTTGTCGGACTTATCTTCACCTTCCACCAGGTCTGACTGAGGTCAAGCGTCCGCCTGTGAATATTAATTAATTAAAAAAGAAGACACGGAAATAAAAACTAGAATTTCTGGTTTCGTTAACGACATATTCAAAAAAAAACTGACTGAATAGTCATCCTGATGGAAAATTATGTCTGTCGACAGCGCCATGACTCGCTCAGCGTATATATAAGGGCTAGTCAAGCTATGAAATTTCGAATACAAACACGCAGGGTTGTCATGAATAAAAAAAACCTTGTTACTTCAACCCATGACATGAAACAATTTTTCTAATACTTAATGTGATCTTCCAGCAAATGTACACACCACTCTTATAATACTAACTTTTTTAAAAGAATCTGTCTATATTGGACTCTTTTGAAACTCACTACCCAAAGAGGGGGAAAAACTAATAAACGAAGGACAAACTAAAAGTAAATATTTCTTAATTTCACAAACATTTAAATTATTAGTAAATATAGTTTTAGTAAAAGCATACTCATATATTTGTTAATAAAAATATCTCTTCACGGGATATAACTTTCGGAGTGAGCAGAGATACATTCGTGGCAGTATCCACATTGCGCTTATATGTCGTGCCTTTTTTTTTTTACTTGGGGAAAATCCGCATAGGACCGTCTCGGCCGCACAGGGGGGTTGCGCGACCGAGGTGTGTCGGACTTATACCGACTAAAAACCCCAAGGTGACTACTTCTGCGCATTGGCGGGGACTGCGGGTCCTGTAATCAATTCGCCTCAGCCCCGTCGCGCCGCGCCCGATGGGCACAAACTCGGGGGAAGATGATACTCTCCCCGATGCTGCTCGTTTTATTTAGGCAGAGCACGCCACAATGCCCTGCCAACTTCTCGAGGGCCGCTAAGCCAGTTGCTCAGGGCCCCCACCCTGAGCAGCTACGACCCCAAAGATATCAGCCAACTGGTCGTGGATCGACCGGTCGGCTGGGACTGATGTGCCAGGGTGGTTGCCGGCACGCTGGTGTTTCCTTCGAACGGCATTCTGCCGTTCTCGCTCTGCGGCCTCCTTCTGGGACATGACATCCTCACAGAAGGAGACCACGGCCCTCCAGTTGTCATACCCTGCCAGCATTGCCGACACCACTGCTGGCAGGGAGATGTCGTGTCCGATCCTTCAGACCAGGTGCCGCCACTCATTGCCCCATGCCGGGCAATGTGCGAGCGTATGTTGGGCGGAATCCAGGTCCGAACAGCAGTGGTAGCACTGGGTCCGTTACTTCTCGTCCAAACCTGCACAAGTACTCAGGGAAACATCCGTGTCCCGTAAGTACCTGTGTCAGGTGGTAGGTGACGTGATATCGACTACTGAGCCAGGCTTCGAGGTTCGGCAGAATGGCGCCGACCACGCGCTGGCGCATGCACCGCACCTCATCCAGCTGAACGCGCCAAATTCTCAGGGCTGATCGGCGTTCTTCTGCCTTCGGCCTCTCGAGCACCACGGGAGCCACGCTTTCGCCTCTCAGACGGAATTCGCGGACTCGGTTGAACACTGCCGAGTCCACTTCCGCCTGGATACTGAAGGGCAGAAAGCGTGCCAGGATCGTCGCCGCCTCATATGAGATGGTTCTGTAGCCGCGTGCGATCCGTATAGCCATCAACCGCTGCAAGCTGTGTAACTTCTGCCTGCAGCGGCGGACGCGCAATATGTCGTGCCCAACATGACCAGCAGCGCAGCTGACCTCCGTTCTCAGGGTACTTCTATGAAATGCCATGCGGATTTCTTTAGGATGTTTCTTCGTCATTATTAATAAAAATAGTATACCTAAGTATTCAGGATGGGGTCCAATGTAAAAATGGGGAGCATTTTTAGATTATACAGTATTTATATTGAATTGATTGAAATTGTTTATATTAAATGCGATTAAAAATGTAAATATTAAAATCTTTTGGATATCCGATAGTTATGGTTGCAGATATCGATTACGTCCCTAGTATGCACACATCTGCACACACTGCTGATTGAAATTAATTGTTACATTTTGCGAAAACTTCACGTGAAATTACCTTTGTTTTTCTTGTGTAAACTGTAATAAAAACTACATGTAAACAGAGTAGATTGAGGGTTTTAGAAGTTGATCATTTAAGACAGTTTTACGGCCCTTCGTTTTCCATTATTATTTCCCGTATGTATTTTTATCAAAATTATTCATGAATTTTCTGAAATATTCCATGTTATTTATAGATTTTAAATGATTTAAAGCGAGTGTTCCTGTTATTAGGGCTTCAATTCAGAGATTGTTTAACTAATTTAAAAATTGTAATTATCACATAGAGACAACATACGGCTTTTAACCAACAATTGTTACTTGTTTTTTATAAATAAAATGTATGCAATTGAAAAAAGTTAATTTTCTAAATTTGTTTTGATTAAGGAACGAATGAGTCCTGTGGTTTTTTGCTTGTAATAAATGCACGCTACTGACAGATATTAAATGTTCATCAGTGTCCAAAAGCGCTATTGCCCAGCGTGACGCAATCAAACACCCATACAGACATCAATTAATAAAGTTTATATTATGTGCGACAATATTTTAATGTATTTGGTTGATTTAACAAAGTTTGTATTATATTGACATAAGAACCATGGAGATTCTTATCAATATTTTACGATGGTCGTAGGTTCGAATCCCAAGTACATACCTCTCGGTTTTTCTAGATTATGTACGAATTTAGGCATCACATGCTCACCGGTGAAGACACGCATGGCATCTAATAGAAATGTCATGTGTATTAGTGCTTTGAGAACGGCGATCAGCTGCGCTACTGGTCACGTTGGGTGCGACATATAAGTACAATATGCATATAGCCGCTAATGTAGTTCTGCTCACCCCGAAAAGGATATAGCGTGACGACATATTATTATTTATGTATTCATTACATTTAAAACATCTGTATATTTTTATATATTTTTGTAATCATTTGTATTCTCTGTAATGGCGGGCGCTGACGTCTGCGATACAGTCTCACGACTAGTGCAGGCGTCAACGTAAATTAAATTATACAATGTAAAATTTATGATCCAATAAAATTATTATTATTATTATCTTTAAATTTTAAAATATAAAAACATTTTGACCTACACGGGTGAGATTGGAGGCCCAAATCCACCGGTAGTTAGCAGCTCAGAGTGAGGAACCTAACAATGCGTGCCGTATCGAGTAGAACTGCCTTCTGTATCCGGCCCTTGATCCAACAACCAAGCGAGAGCCTCTTAAGGTGGTAATCGAAGCTCTTTGCGATCAGCCCATCAGTCGATACGACTATCAGGGCAATAGTCGTAGAATCTACATCCCATTTACTGGTAATCTCGTGTGCGAGGTCTAAATATTTTAAACACTTCCTAAATTAATCGTTTACAGTGTTCATTCTATAGACTCTTTTGTTAAATTACAATAATTAATGGGCTAACAATGAAATTCGATAGTTAATAAAACTGTTAAAAGAAAGACAAAATATATCAAGTGGATTGTGAAGACTTCATGTTTTTTAATTAATGATGTCAGCCCTTACGTCTACATATATAAGTATGCATATCTTTGTCTAGTACCCATAGTACAAGCGTAAGCTTAGTTTGAGGCTAATTCAGTGAGTATAAATTGCAAATGTTGTTTCTCTTGTTTTTCCACTGCGTCAAACCTCCGGACAGATAAGACAAGGGTTTAAATTAAATAAAACGGTATTTTTCCAGAGAAGTAACAACAAACTGAGGTTTCAATATAAAAGAAACAGTTTGATTGAAATTAACTGCGAAGTTGCGCGTCCCACCTACATCACAGTTCAGGGTTGAAACGCGTGGATCGAATTCCAAACGGTACGACGATCGGCAATCCTTTGATGGCAAAGATCCAATGCATCGTTAATCTTTAAACCATAGTCTATGTCGTCTTATTACAAAACGAAGTTTAAAGTGTTATTATGCCGGCTTCCACGAAAAAATTGAATTTAGCTTTAGCTTGTATTTATTTTATTTAAATAATAACTTCAAAACACATTTACATGAAACAAATAAATCAAATACGAAATTTAAAAAATTAGAGAGCTAATTATGAAGACTTCATAATTAGCTCTTACTTACTAACACTTTCATATTAAATTTTGTTAGTGTTTGTGTGTGTGTGTGTGTGTGTGTGTGTGTGTGTGTGTATTGGATCGCTGTACAATGTGCGAGTGGACGAGTGAGTGTACTGTGAGTGCGTTTATTTCAGTGCTGCATGTCGAGGGGTGAAAGGCTATTTGGCTTAAGCGACATTTCTTGGTGATATAGTAATAAGGGGTGTCTCAGAATGTTTTTCGTTTTTGAATTGACCAATACGCGCCGATCGCTGGTAGCAGGGGGAGGGGAGTGGTCTCAAACGCTTGGCCGGCTTGTTAAGTTTAGTAGCCATCAATCGTTTCACGGGACCGCAGCGCGCGTTTTGCGTGCGAGCGTTTTATAAAAACAACGATTCCTACACTATTGTTCGTCGTCTCTACAGGACACATTTTAATTTAACAAGCTTAAAACATGTGCCAAGTGCCAATTTAATTAAACATTGGGTGTGCAAGTTTGAAGAGACTGGGAATACAATGCCGGACAAATCATCTGGGCGCAAAAGGACATCAAGGGCGAGCACGAACGTCGACCGCGTTCGCCAGTCTGTTATGGACGACCCACGACAGTCGTTGAGATTACGCGCAGCTTCTCTGAATTTGAACAAATCTACGGTTTATCGCATTATTTCGAAAGATTTGCATTTTCACCCATATAAAATTGTTATTGTTCAAGAAATGAAGCCTGATGATCCTGATAAACGAGTCGAATTCTGCAGGACAATGAAAAACCGTTTTAGGAGTTTCAATAACATCTGGTTCTCCGACGAATCGAATTTTCACATCAACGGTCACGTGAATAAACAAAATTGCAGATACTGGGCTACCGAGAATCCGCTAGAACTGCATCAGAAGCCCTTGTACTCACCAAAAGTGGTTGTTTGGGCTGCCATATCAAGTCAAGGAATTATCGGTCCTTATTTTTTTGAGGATAACCGAGGTCGAACTCAGACCGTTAATTCTGATCGATATTGCCATATGATCCGGACTTTTTTGGCTACAGAAATACAAAACCAGTCTGGCTACAACCGCAACACCTTTTTCCAGCAAGATGGGGCCACTTCTCATGTAACAAATGACTCATTAGCTGCTCTTCACGATTTATTCCCCGGAAGAGTGATAAGCCGCCGAGGAGACATAAACTGGCCACCGAGGAGTCCTGATTTAACGCCTGCTGATTTTTTCTTATGGGGCTACCTAAAAAGTAAAGTTTACAATCCATTGCCACCAAACCTGAACGTTTTGAAGCAAAGAATCACTGAAGAAATCAACGCTATTCCAAGAGCAATGCTCCAGCGAGTGATTGAAAATTTTAGCTCCAGGCTAAATGAGTGTGAACAAGTAAATGGTGAACATTTGCAAACGGTTGTTTTTCATAAATAAACTTCAAGATCTGCTCTTTAATTTAACAATAAATAAAACAAGTTTTAATGGATAATGTTGTTTTTTATTTAACATCAAAAAATGAAAAACATTCTGAGACACCCTTTATATTAGGTCCTTACATATGAAATTGGCGTTTTTCGTACTGGCCACTTTAATCACAAATTTCTCCTCTTTGGTAAGGAATTCCAAATTCAAATTTGTACAGCTATAGACTCATGTATTTGTGCTTCGATGATCGTCATTCATTTGTTTTTTTCTTCTGTTTTTTTCTGTTTGCGTCACTCATTTTACAAAATGGAAAACTTAAAATATCGCATTATTTACGAGTACGAGTTCCGCCGTGGCACTAGTGCTGCGGAAACAACTCGAAGGGTGAATGATGTGTATGGCGGTCGTGTTGCAAAAGAAAACACAGTTCGTTTTTGGTTCCAACGTTTTCGTTCTGGAAATTTCGACCTGCAGAACAAGCCCCGTGGACGGCCTGAGACTCAAGTTGATAATGAAGAGTTGAAGGCTATTGTGGAAGCGGATCCATCGCAAACCACGTCCGAGTTAGCTGCAGGCTGCGATGTTAGTGGTAAAACTGTTTTAATTCACTTGAAGCAAATTGGGAAGCTTAAAAAGCTTGAAAGGTGGGTACCTCACGAATTGACTGAAGCAAACCGGCAAACGCGCGTCGACTGCTGCGTTACATTACTAAACCGGCACAATAATGAAGGTATTTTAAACCGAATCATTACCTGTGATGAAAAATGGGTTCTTTACGATAATCGGAAGCGCTCAGCGCAATGGTTGAATCCTGGCCAGCCAGCCAAATCCTGCCCCAAGCGAAAATTAACCCCAAAAAAGTTACTTGTAAGCGTTTGGTGGACTAGTGCCGGTATTGTTCATTACAGTTTTCTCAAATCTGTCCAGACTATTACGGCTGATGTCTATTGTCAGCAATTGCAAACCATGATGGAAAAGCTAGCGGCTAAACAACCTAGGCTGGTCAATCGCTCCACGCCACTGCTGCTTCACGACAACGCTAGACCACACACTGCGCAACAGACGGCTACTAAATTAGAAGAGCTTCAATTGGAAAGTCTAAGTCATCCTCCGTACTCCCCGGACCTTGCTCCAACAGATTACCATTTTTTTCGAAATTTGGATAACTTCTTGCAAGGGAAGAAATTCAACTCAGATGGGGCAGTCCAAATCGCCTTCAAAGATTTTATTGATTCCCGTCCGACTGGTTTTTTTAGTAAAGGGATCAATGAACTACCTATGAGATGGCAAAAGTGCATAGAAAATAATGGTTCATACTTTGATTAATTAAATATATTATATTAAAAAATATTCGACTTTTTGTTCCTCCCATACAAAACGCCAATTTCATATGTAAGGACCTAATATATATTTGGAATCGGTAAGAAACGCTGATTCTGAAAACATATTTTACTATATCACCAAAAAGTGTCGTTTAAACCAAATAGCCTTACACCCCTCGATGTGATGAAACGTTTTTTTTTTATTCTGACTCGACACAGTGACTGCACCATACCTGATGGTAAGCATGGTGCAGTCCAAAAAACTGCAACGACTATCAACAGGCAAGAAAAGTAAAAGGTTAGAGAAGTTCTAAGTCTTAGCTGGGATGTTTTTTTTTATTTGTTAATCCGGTGGAAATCGCTAGGGACCGTCAGGGGAAGTGGTGAGGGGGCCACTTCCCCCGGTGTGTCGGACCTGCCCCGACTAAAACCACCGGGGTGCCAGCACTGCCTCTCCTCGCCTTCGCCGAGCCTGGGAATCCAGATACTTCCGTCGGCTCGGCGAGCGTTGGCCTTGGGCAGGCCTCCTCTCTTGGAGGGGGAACTTAAACCCCCTCACTCTTATCTGGGATGTGAGTTAACCCCTTGTAACCCAAGATCATGAATTTTAAAATAAATCGCGTTTATGGACTTACATTTAACCATAATAAAATACGTTTTTTTTTTTTAGAAAATCAAAATTTTATTATTTGTTTATTTATTCCGGAAAATATGTAGTATGACAAATGTATGATATTGAGACAATATGATCATATTTTTCTATGTAGTGTGGACTTCTTTGAAGCATTTTTTTTTATTGTAGCGTAGAGCCACACTACTATTCTCAGATAAAGTTTGAGAGACTCCTGTGCATTTGAGAAACTCAAATTACCTACTTGTTAGTAGGTAATTTGGGATTCTATTGCGTCGTACCGTCCCAAGGCTCAAAACCCCCTCCTTGTCTAAATACTAATTCAAATCAACTTCTAACATCTAATTTTAGGTACTTCCCCAAAAATCCACGAAAATCCAAAAATCCAAGAAAAACTATTTTTTAAACATTTAAAAAATGTTTACGCTCTCTGTCTTATCACGGCTACTAAACTGTTAAAATAAACTTTCAATTACATATTAATATTAACATCTATGTATGATGTGGTGTATTATTTCCTTAGTACGATATGTAACAATGAAGATACAATAATTTAAATGGAAATAAGTATGGTCTGTGTGAATTTTTAGGATCTTTTATGGTTTGTTACAGAAATGTTACATAGGGCTACAAGGGGTTAACCTATAGATGTGACTCCGTAAATCTCACATCTCATTCACAATGCGTACAGCCCTCCTTTTTTTTGGTAACCCTGGGAAATCACTAACGGACCTCAGGGGCGATGAGGCTTGCCCCCCGGTGTGTCGGACTTGCACCGAATAAAGCCCCAGGGTGTTCCTTCTCCCGCCTGCCGAGTGCCAAGGGCAAGGCCGGACCAGGTTCCTCGGCAGGCGGGAGAAGGAACACCCCGGGGGTTTTAGTCGGTGCAATTCGACACACCGGGGGACCTATCCAGGGCGTTCAGTAAGTACTGAGCAGAACCATCCCAAAGATGTGTACAATATTCCCTGTAGAGCCTGACCTAGGCCTTATACAATAGGAAGTACAGTTAAGTACAACTTAACTCTAAAAAGCGTCTAAATTTGTTATTGCAAGCCTCTATTAACAAAATTAATATTTGTTTCTCTGTCGGCCTGCCCGGATTTTAATGTCAATGTCATCAGAATTTGGCAACTTGTTAAAGGCGCTATCCTCACTTTTTGTGAGCAACGCCTGCTAACGGCCAAGCACCCGCCATTGAAATTTTATTATTTACAATCGAAATACATTGCACTAGCATCATTCGATCGACAGCGGTTGCCCCGGGCATGTGTTGCGAAATAGTCGTTTGCAGTGTATATTTTGCGTAACACTTTTGTTAAATTTCAATAGTAATTGGCTAGCAATGGAATTCGATAGTTCATCAAATTGTTAAAGGGTTTAGGAGCTGATCAGGTGGATTCTGAAGACTTCGTCATTATAATTAAAGATGTCTTTTGCCCCCTGTGCCTTTATCACTTTCAACTTTGTATTTTACAACACTTTAGCTGTTTATATACATAATAATTGTTCGGATATAGCCCTAATACAAATATTTTGTAAGGGAGTAATTAATTAGTAAAAATCTCAAATAGCAAGGACTTTTTGGGCTCATAATGTGGAATAGTCTCGCCGACTCACATTATCTAAATGAACCTTGTCATATTTCCATTAGGTTGACGATGTTTTTATCTATAAAATATTAATTGAACGTCCGTTATTTGAGTGGAATGATAATAAAAATCACACTTGAGTTTCGATACGAGAATAACCATTAAAACCCTGTGTTTATGTTTACTAGCTTAGCAATAATTCCGCTGCATATGATGGCGAGTACAATATAGTTCACGAACAGCAGCAACCGTGTACACTGTACAACCAGCCCAAGATCTAGACCCTCGGAAGTATCTGGATCCCCAGGCCTGCCGAAGAGTAGGCAGTGCTGGCACCCCGGTGGTTTTAGTCGGTGCAGGTTCGACAAACCAGGGGAGTGTGCCTCACCACTCCCCTGATGGTCCGAAGAGATTTCCACTAGGTTAACAAAAAAAAGCCCAAGATCTAGAGGAGAAGAGGGGCTCAAGGTGTGGTACGTGCCCCTGAGCACACGGAAGGAATTATCTACTACCTATACTCTTATCCTGACACTTCTATCCTTGTGGTTTTAGTCGGCAAGTGTCTGACTCACTAGGGCCGACGCGCTGATGTCGCGGCCCTGATATTTATTACATTCAGTAAATCAAATTCAAATTTCACACCACTCACATTCAACTTCCTTTCATACTTCATTCTTTCATCCGTCCGCTGAAAAGGGTTGAGTGGTGTCGTTTATTTCTCAAAATTTACAATATATACTTAATCCTAACTTAAGCCTACATTATAAATTTACAAAAAACAAAACTAAACCTTAATTAACTTACGGACGAAACTAAATTAAGCCTTCATTAAAAATAAAAACAACAGCAGAGGAAGATTTTATCTAACAATTTGTGGCATACTCACTATCTATTTATTTATTTCTGTCTTTAACATTATCTATTTTCTAATTCTTTTTAGTATACTAACCTATAACTAACAACTATTTTAAATAAAATTATTATATCTTCACTTAGTTATCTAAGCAATTTTATCAACACATTGTTGAGTATGCCACAAATTAAAACTTAACCTAGTACAAAATATGAAGGGGGACTATGAGCGGAAAGCCGTTTCGAGTCGAACCTCCTGACGGCGGCGTTCTTCTCCGTCTGCGACAATAGACGGGTCACTGGTCGAAGGTAGCTCGCGCGTCTTTCTTGGTGGAAGTTTACGGAGTCCGTCTGGGTGTTTCTTCTGTGGGATCGGGATGATAAGGGTGTGCGAATCTGTCACACATCCGCCTAGTACTCTCCAGCGCGCCCTCTCCGGATCGGGCGCAGTCTAGGTAAGGACTAGATACATTCAGTATTTTGTACTTTTCTACAAGTATTATCACTGCTCGAATGTTGCTTTCTCTAGGCCCTTAGCTGATTATCTCAAGTAAAATAAGATAACATTTTTAAATGCTAAATCTTCCGGAGTATTAATAAATACTTAATAATATTTCTACAAACTACTCGTATATCGACATGAATAACTTTTATTTGACACAAATATTTATCGATATGATTTCATTGGCATTTTATAAGTGGGGAAGGAAGCGATTGCAACGTATAATATTAGAAAATATTGAACTCGTATGAAATACTTTCCCCTGCGTCAATTTCAACTTTATATCCTGCTTGTCGCTGTAGATTCTATTTTAAGAAGACTTTTTCCTATATTAAGGAAAATGCGAGCAAAGTTATAAACAACCCGCGGTCTTATAGTCGTTAAAGCGAAACCAAATTTGAAATGCGTCAGTGCGCGTATTTTTGCTTTTTTTTTTTGGTCACACAATCTTTCAATCTATACTAATATTATAAAGCTGAAGAGTTTGTTTGTTTGTTTGTTTGAACGCGCTAATCTCTGTAACTACTGGTTCGAATTAAAAATTCTTTTTGTGATGAATAGACTATTTATCGAGGAAGGCTTTAGGCTATATAACATCACGATGCAACTATTAGGAGCGAGCGAAATAATGGAAAATGTGAAAAAAACGGGGAAAATTATTCATCCTTGAGTGCTTCCATTGCGTGCGCTGCGAAAACGGTTCAAGATACCAAAAATATATGTATGACAGAGTTATTCTTCTTAAAATGATCTAAAAAAATGTCCGCGACAGTATATGTCTATCTTTTAAGATTAAGTCACTAGAACCGTTTTTATGGTAAAAAAATTTGGTCGAAATTAATGCATTATTTGTTAAGAGTTGTATCAACGTAATAATATTAATCTTTATCCAAATAAATGTGTTGTTGATTAAGAGTATTTAATTGTGAACAAAATTGTCTTTGACATCACTTAATTTCAATGAACATCTTAGAAGATATTACAATAACTTATATAGCAAAACAACGTTTGCCGGATCAGCTAGTCGTCAATATATTACAGACTAAAGTTAGCGCTAACTAAAGTTTTAGTCAAATGAACTAAACAGTTATTTTAAAAAGAAAACAACCATTATAATACATTAAAGAACTTAAATCAACAACCTTTTAACAAAATGCTGATGTATAAGATTGAAGCAGACAGAGATAAAAAACAATAATTAAAAATGAGAAAAGCAATGATACTCGTAAATAAGCTATGTGCCCATCTAGGGCAAAATGTAATCAAATTAATGAAAAACGATATGTCGACGAATATGTCGAGATCTATTGATCGAGATGATATTTAATGAAAGTATTTACAAATGAAAAAAAGGATGTTATTAGAGAGGATTGTTGCATAGATTATTGTTTTTTTTTTGCTTTTTAAATTTTTATTTCTGTTATAAATTTTTCTAATTAGATTGGTTTATTTCTTTTTGTGTAACTCGTATATTAATTTTTTCTTTCCTTCTGTGCATGTAGTCTACACTTTTAAATATAGTCGTATTTATAATGTATCTTGTTTATGTCTTATATAATTTTTGTGTTAAGGTAGACTGTGTAAGTGTAAGTGTAGTATAAATAAATAAAATAAATAAATAAAACCGATTACGTTTACATTTTGCGCTTATCATCATTAATATGACTGCGTTTTGCTCATTTATATTAGGACTCCTTAACATTTTGAAGGGATTTAATCATAATTACAGAACAACAAAATTAAAATTGCGACTAGATTTTCTAATCGTTAATCAAAAATCGGATTATATTTTGTCCATCCCTGATGGGCAATGCCGGCAATACGCTCTATACAACTCAAGGTGGTAATATTAGTTTATTATCACTGAATTATCATCTACTCTCACTTGTCTCTTGAAACCGACCGAGGTAGAGAAGAGTAGTAAAGTAAGAGAGTACGAGTAAGAAAGTTTGAGAAACATCGATATAAATAAATGCAAGAAAGTAGATTTCACAGTCGACGTAACATTCCCATATTACTCATGTTTACTATGAAATAATGGTATGGAATATGTTGATGCGGTAACTCATTCGGTTAGCCATTTTGATTGAACTATGAATACGGAATATTTTGTTTTATATGTTAAATATCCTTTAATACTGATAGTTTCTCTTGAAATGGTTGTGTTATAAGGAATACAAGGATATATAATATATATATATATATATAAATATAAGACAGGAATACAATAGTAGTTGTATCTATTTTGTGCCCAACATGACTGGCATCGCAGCTGATAGTTGTTATCACAGCGCTAGTACACGTGACATTTCTATTAGATGCCTGCGGGCTTCCTCACGATGTCTTCCTTTACCGCTGAGCATGTGCTGCTAAAATCTGAATTTAATCTAGAAAAACTCAGATAAACGTGCCGCGATTCGAACCTACAACCGTTCGCGTCGCCGCGCTTGAATACCGGCCCTTCATCCACTAGACTACCACAAATATATATACATACTAGCTGTCCCGGCAGACCTTGTTCTGCCCTATTTCTCTAAAACAAAGTCACATTGTTTTTTTAATGTTAATAGCTTCCCCGTCAGATTTTATTCTGCCTAAACCTATTGGCGTGTCGGCTGTTTTTTGAAAATTGTTTGAAGGAACCTGGCCTTAATGCTATATGTATAAAAATTGACAAATATTGACATTAATATTTATACGTTATTCAATTGTTTTGCCTTCCCGGAACCCGTCCACTGACATTTAAACTTTATGGTATGGTGTTAAAGTTCAAATTGACTTTTAAATATTATTACGAATTTTTTGTATGAGAATACAGAAAAGTGTTATTTTTAGACAGTTGCAGGGAATTTTTAAAAATTTTCTCTCCGTAATAACCTTCCTCAGACTTCATCAAACACAACAAAAAAGAAATAAGCCAAATCGGTTCAGCCGTTCTCGAGTTTCGCGCTTATCAACACATTTTGCGATTCATTTTTATATTATAGATAGATATCCACCCCATCTCCATATTACCTTTTAAATCGTGAGTCCGTAATTAAAACGGAAAACTCAGAAAGAAAGAATAAAAGAAAAGAATATAACTACATAAGAAGAGATAGAAATATTAAAACAATATAATCGACACTTCGCGGTATCTCTAGATTACCCTATTAAACTCATTCCTGTAATAATTAAAATGTACTCCAGCAATTTCTCAAGAACGGGCTATTTGCATAAAATAATAGATCTCTATTCTCATGCAAAGGGAGTTATTAATTTTTTAACACGATTCAAGGAGTGAAGTTGAGTTCAATAAAACGAGGTGTATATTAATACCAGCAGTACATTTGGTAATAAATTTATACGGAATTTGTTGGCTGTATTTCTATCGATCCAATTGTGGTATTCTGACACACGAGTGTATAAGGTTGTTCTGTCAAAATTCTTTCCGCTAACGACGCCGACTAAAACGCCTCTACCGGGTATTTCCTCAGGATCTCTAGTGTGAAGACACGCCAATGGACCGCCTGAATCGCCTCTAGATACATCTGCCAAGGCGGAGTCCGTGCAAATGAATGAGTTCATGTTCATCTCCCAGATTCTAGAGCAATATCTTCTGGATAGTATATTGATTTTTGCGAGGAGCAGTTTAGGCGAAATCGGGTCATTGAGCCCGTGGCCTATTCGACCATACCCAGCAGTGAGGCATGCTGTGGAGTAATCCACAGTGCGAGCGGCCGGCATGATGAAATCAACTTTACCGTCATACTTAAAAGCCGTCTCGACAAATACCAGCGCTATATCATTGTACGGAAAGTTGAAGAATCTGTGTAAGATAGCGGATTTTATTTTCCGCCATTGAGTCTCCGCAGTGGTTTCCGTCTGACCTGTATGCACTACATCTTCGTGCAAATTCCCGGCTACTATGCGAAGTATGTGCGGATATTTCGCGTAAAAGAAGTTTGACCCTTCGAAACAGTGCGCCGCGGTGAGCACTCGAAAACGGCTGATAATGCTGCCTCCGCATAAGTTTCTCCACACAGATTTTCCGTCCGCCATTCTATGTGTAGGCTCCTTAATCGACACGATGTAAGGGACGTCTCCTCCGCGAGCTGGCTCTCCGTTCACGACGGTGGGAGTGACGTACATTTTGGAGTATTTCAGCGTGGTGATAACTCGCTTGTCATAGTCACTTGTCGCATGTTGAACCAGAATTAAAATGCAAATTAGGATACTCATAGCATATTTGATGATTTACTTTGCCCACATTTGATCACATTGATGTTGTCACTTAAATGACATAAAAATTGTAGCATTCAAAAAATATACTGTTTAGTAGAATTTTATTGTATAAATTCTTCTTTAACACGTTGACTGCCAACTACGAGATAACTCTTAGATCGCGTTCTTTTTTAGGACGCCAACTACGAGGTATTTCGTTCTGTGTTTACTTGTCATTTTGTGCAGCTACGATTATACTCGAAATATATCAGTGCCAATATCGGAATACGGGTTGTGGGAAAAGAACAAAAATCAATGTTGACTTGCACGAACAGAAAATTTATTAAAAAACGAACAAAAACTGTAATTATAAAAAAGGAAAAAAAAAACACATTTTTTATGCTTTTTGATGATAACTATACACTAGAATTAGAGTATTTAATAATACAATGTTATTGTATCAAACTGTCAATTTAGGCCAGATTTCTGAAAATTGCTGTGGAAGTCAACGTGTTAATTTAAATTAAAAAAAATGGGAAATATTATTTACAAAACAATATTTAGCAAAGGGCAACTGTAACAAATGGAATAATACCCCTTTTTATCAATTTAATTTTATAGTTTTTAAGATGTCTTTAAGTTTTGTTTTGTATAGGCGAATATCGAACCCCATGAAATTTTTTAATCCAGTAATCAGGTAACACTATTTTTTTTACACAGGCTCGACAAATTGTCTACCGTGCACCTGATGGTAAGTATAGTGTAGTCCAAAAACGAAAGCGACTATCAAAGACGGAAATCTGAGTGGCCGTCGTTATGTCGGCCCACATATACCACGACTGAAGGTTTCTAGGTATATGAGCTACTGGATATGGAGAGACACAAAACTGGGTAATTTGTATGTTTAGGACACTTGTATATACCTATGTGTATTTTACAATCTATCCTATTTAAATATTTTAGTTTTCAATTCTACATATTTGGTATATAACTTTAAAAATATTATATACAGCGCAAACTCTATATAACGACCCTCAAGGGACTGTGCATATTTTGACGTTATAGAGAGTTGTCGTTAAATGGAAAGAAGAAAAATCTGTATTAGAAAAAGTTTATTTCAGACTAGTGTAAGTAATTACATAAAAAAAAACAATCCTTATTTGATCACTATTGAGTATATTCTGTTATTTTTGTCGGACATTTTCTGCTGCAACAGTGATTTTGTTGTATTTTTTAAATTATTTTATTCATATCTTGCGATATTGAGGCATCTTGGTGATAAAGAAAATACTATTCCAATAATTTTGCTGCTTCCAGAGCTTCTTTAATGCTCGGCGGCGGCTCAGGCTCATCTTGTTGTTCTTGATACTCGCTTTTTCTCACCGAATCCAAAATTTCTTTATCTGTGCAAGTAATCCCAATTTGTAAACAAAAGAACGGATTTCTTAGAAAGTCCGGTATGTGTAATGCCGACAGTCGAGTTTATAATGGGCTAGGATAATAAAGCGACAAAAGAACGTACACAGCTGCGCAGTTTTTACTAATTTTGGCGACTTAAAAAGTTACTTTATATTATTAAATTGCCGTCGTTATTGAGAGAGGGTGTAATGCTATATAGACTGTATCATTGTATGGGAAACAAGCTAAACGAACCAAAGCCGAGTGATATCGACGCTTTAGGGAGTTTGTCGTTAAATCGAGTGACGTTATATGGAGTTTACACTGTATATTATAATGAATGGCTGTAACATTAGACCCACGGCTTCCGTGCAGTCAGTTAAATTGACCGTCGGCTCCATCAGCGCTGATTGGCGCGTACACTGTTACCTAGCAGACCAGCACACGCCGAGCCGAGGGCTCTCTAAGATTGGTGACAGCACACAGGTCACATGTGATAGTATGTATTATTCTTTCATTGTTTATCTACATCTGTATGTTCTATTGTTAATTTTTCATTTAAATAAGTCTTTCTTTTCCCTTGTAAACCAGTTCTTTGGTAGGTCCTACTTTCCAAATAGGTAAAATAATTTTATTGAAGAGTTTTTTTAAATTAATTTACAGGCGAACGCTTGACCTCAATCACACCTGGTGGAAGGTGAAGATGAGTCCGATGATGAACCGCGTCTACCCAACAAATGCCTATTTACTCTTCTCTTAAAGACTCCCAGGTCATAAGACCCTGGAAATATGGCCACTGGAAGTATATTCCACTCCTTAGCCGTTCGCATGATGAATGTAGAAGCGAATCTTTTCGTGCGGATATAAGGAACATCCACCATATACGGATGGTATCCGACACGATGTCTAGTGGTTTTGTGATGGAATGGGGCTGGTGGAATCAAAGAATGCGTTCCTGAGAACACTCTCCACCGTGCAACCATTTTGCAAAGATATTAAAATGAATATCTTTTTTTCTCTTCTGCCATTTCTTTTATAAATGTAAATGTGTAGAGAAGTTAACTTGTACATCTTGCAATAAAGGGTTCGTTTTAAGTTAAAAAAATCACTCCTTACATGACTTACTACACATTTACGATGTCTTTCCTTAGTCTAAAAGGTAATAAAACAGAGTAATAGTTCTAAAATATATTTATTTAAACAATTTTTTATAAAATATATTTTGGTATTACATACCATATCGTTAATATGAAATTACACAAATCAAACGTTAGGGGTCATCCATTTAATTCACCACGTGGAAACCTCGAGACGTGGGATGGTGCTGAAATTGAGCAAAAATACCGTGACGTATTAAATGGTTTTACCCTTATTAATAAAATGATACTTTACGTATATACATAAATCACTACTCTAAATAAAATATATACAGCGTGTTTTTTTTAACGAGTGACATATTAATCCAAACAATTTCCTATTTAATAGCGATCAGCTTTGCCACTAGTTACGTTGGTTGGGCACGATTTATAAGCACAAAGTAGATACTACCATTAGTGTATATCTGCTCACCCCGAAAGAGCAATACCGTGAGGATATGTTGTTATAATATTCCCAATACAGTATGTAAAAAAAGTAAAAACATTTAATTGAAGCAATAATAATTACATTGACTAGCGTTGTCTAAGCCGTCCATGACGACCAGTTGCAGAAATGCTACTTACATTTTAAAACACTTTTATACACTAACTAGCTTTTGTCCGCGACTTTGCTCGCGTTAAGAAGTATTATTATTAATTAGGTATAGTTTTTTGCGGCTTTACTTTTGTTTAGCGTGTGTAAAAAATTGGCGCCTACAAAACTTCTTTGTACACAATATTCTTAACTAATCTGTCATTAGGCGCTAAAACTATCAAGCTATTATATTATATGATAGTCGAAAATCTGAGAAGATTTATACAAACTTTCATCCCCTATTTTATCCCCTTAGGGGTGGAATTTATCAAAATCTTTTCTTAGAGAATGCCTACGTCATAGTAGCCTTATGCGTGCAAAGTCTCAGCCCGATCGGTTTAAAATTGATAAAGTTTCATACAAATTTTCATCCCCTATTTTATCCCCTTGGAGGTGGAATTCATCAAAATCCTACGTACGGATGCCTACGTCATAACATCTACCTGCATGCCAAATTTCAGCCCGATCCGTCCAGTGGTTTGGGCTGTGCGTTGATAGATCACTATGTCTGTCAGTCAGTCATACACCTTTGAGATATATATATTTAGATTCATCCTCAGTTGTATACAAATTTAAGACTCAGTAATGTTTAAAAGTGTCTTTAAATTTAACGAGAGATTTTAAAACTAGACATTACTCTTACTCAGTATTATAATTACTTCTATAATTTTGACATCTTTTCATACTTTTCGCGTTAAGCCTGTTTCTATTGTACATTGCCAAAGCGTAAATTTCCTTAGTACAATAATGGCGACTCGCATCAATAAATTACGCCAATTTGAAGCTTGTACAAAATGCTATTAAATAAAAGTAGTTCGAATTTATACTTAATGGAGATTTAAACTTAAGAGTTGTTAAAATTGGCTAATGCTTCCGCGCAAGGCAATAAGTACAATTTAACGCTAAATCGCGTTTTATATAAGCATAAACTAGATTTAATTTACTGATGTAAGCCGGCCTAAAGTATATAGTATTCAATTCTATATTATATAAAGTTATTTATACAAATGGCAACATATTTTTAATCAACAAGTAAAAATTAATTATTCTGTTGACAAATATGACACTCGATAAAAAAAATCAGCTTGTATAGAGCAGTAATTGAAGCTGGCATTTAGGACCGAAAATGATCGATGAATTGCATCAATATTTTTATCAATACCGAAAGAATTCGCTAATAACATGTCAACCACGTAAATGGCGTTCGAAGAGAGAGACGACAGGAGATTTAGAAGCATTCTACCTCCCTGTTATCAAATTAAAAAAAAAATATTTTTCATCGTTTCATTAAAATTTTATTTTCACCATTTGTACTATGATCACTTAAAAATAAGTTTGCTACCATGATGGTTTGCAAAAGTGTTTTGATGAAATTGTTTACTCAGTTTGAAAATTTGTATCGGGACTCGAACCTAGGACGTTACAACTAGCGTTGCAGATAGGGGCGCTAGCTTGTTACAAAATCATAAATAATTAATCCTTGCTAATAATTAATTAATTAAAAATATATATTTCATTGAAAAATGCCGTCTCTTTCTTATCGTCCGCCGTTAACGTAGTCGCCAATTTTATAAGAAATACATTGTTTTGAGATATTTCATATAACGGAGGTAGGCAAAATAGGAAGACGAGTTACACCTAGGATAGTTAATTTCAAACTATTCCAGTACTGGAAGGGCAGTACTTGGTCGAGTCGATTTAAACGCAACAAACATAGTGGAGCAGGCGCGGGCCGGGTTGGCAGTTATGAAAGATTACACATAAAAAGCGTGCCCGAGTCGGCCTCGGAACGGGGTGTGACCACAAGGGTGTGATATTTGTCCACAAGGAATTAACATCTACCTGTCGAACTCCTGTCGCGACCCGCACCCGCTCGCTGTGTGTTTTAAACACGATGTTGCTGTTTTCTGCGCGTCGACGCAATAAATGGGTGTCAGCTGAAAATCAGCGCTGGGTGGCTCGGCTGGTCACTTAGCATTTGCTGAGCTGACTTCCCTTTGGCGTATCATCACAACACAGGGTATATGCTTTTGTTGTTTTATGTTTTTATTTACCTATTCTGATGTGTTGTATGTTGTGTGCCAAATAAATGTTTTTTTTAAATGTAATTCCATAGCGATAAGTCGAACGGCGCAATTTATTTATTTTTAAATTATTATATCTAATTATGTTTCTATGAATCCTAGCGTGAAAACTATTGTGTAAGGCAGGGCTTCTTAAACTTTTGTCATTCACGACCCCATTTATGATTGAGAGTTTCTTGACGACCCCATACAAATATAAAAGAATCATAAATTAATATTTTTTGATGATTTATATATTAGGTAACACTGTACATATACATATGAAAATATATAGTTTTAGAATTCGTTCTGAAACATACAAAAATCTTAAATTAAAAATTGCACAAAAAATTATAAAATTGTACTTATTATAGTTTTAAAAATAAAAGTGGATTCTGACCGTCTTAATGCGCGTGTCTAGACTAGTGATGAAAATGCCCGGGAATTTTCCCAAAGTGCCCAAAACTTGTATGGGGAATATTCCCGGGAATTTACGAAAAGTTCGCGGAAGTGCTGGGCACTTTGGGAAAATTCCCGGGCATTTTCATCACTAGTCTAGACGCTGCAAGTCCACTGTATTCCGTCAACTCTAGTGATGTTATAAAATGGTATATATAAATATTTGACATTAAAATCTCTTGCGAGCCCAGAATTTCGTTACGCGACCCCATTTGAGGGTCGCGACCCATAGTTTAAGAAGCCCTGGTGTAGGCAATACTTATATACTTCTATAATGTGAACGCTATTGCTGTAATGATTCCTATATCAATTTAATTTCGAAATATTTACACAATTTAACCCTACTTATGGCCGTTTAAAGAAACTCCTTAAAATGAAAATGGCTTTTTAAAATGAAGGAATTGTCAAATTTATGCCTTACGCTTCATAAGTGTTTAAAAAAGTTTTAAAATTTAAAAAGCGTTTCTGAAACACGGAGTTAGAATGAAATTTTCTACGTTTTGAATAGGGCCGGTTCTTGAAATTTTTCGAGACGGGGCAAATCTACGGTCCCTCGCCAGTGTCGCCACCCCTCCCCCTCTATAGCTTAGTAAAAATGTAACTTACGAAAAATGACTTTTAAACTTACATAGTTTAAGACGTGGTAATGATATCTTACGAGCCTTTTTAATTAACTTTTAAAACGTAAAAACAAAGGCTTGTACAACTTTTCAGCCCATCTCTTACGGAGAAGTTGGCTCACTTTTATAGATATATTATTATTTAGTGAGTACGTTGGGTGATGTGTTACTCCGCCACATTTAGTTTACCAGGTCTGGTTTTAAAAATAATTCTTTACCCTTCCAATCTGGAAGTTATTCTCTTTAGAAAAATCTGGCTTAACACATTTAAAAAAATCACTTTTTTCCTCATCATTAATTCTTTAAGAGGTCTTATGCGCGACATAATCTATTTTTAATCATGACTCGACGTTATGACCGGCTACACAGGATATGATCACGAGCGGACTAACGCGGCGCGGAGTTTACTTCGGCGACGGGAAATTATTTTCTCTACCCTCCTTTGTTCGTGTTAATCATAAGTCCATTCGCGCGTAAGACCTGTTAAAGTATCTATAATTAGCACTAATTAATTCTAATTTATTATACATAACTGGGGAGTGATCGAATAAAATCTTTTATATTGCCTTTTGGATTTTTAAACATATGTTCCTGCTTGAATAAGCGCGCATTGCTGCTGACTTTTATTCATTCAGTAATTAAATTTATTATATTTTAGGCTATTTAATTTCTATATCATAATTTCAAACTCCATTTGTTTGCACATTTCGTGCTTTCCATGTCATAAGTACACTGATTCACGCAGTGGCGTGCACTCCATAAAAGCACAAAAAGCATTTCTTTGTTATACATGCAACATTTAACATGTTAGTCGTGCAACGCGATTCGTTCGTGTTTCTTACTGGGCCAAAAACCGCGTAAACAAGCGATACGCAGGAATACAAACAAGGTAACTCGAGTATTGTTATATTATTTTTGTCAATTTATCACAAGGAATTTTTTCCTTCACCTCAATTATGTTTAGAGTGTTTTAACGAAAGACATACGTTATAGTATGTTAATATTTCTAGTACTTTAATGTTGTATATAATTTCTTTTAAAAATCATTTTATTTCAACAATAGTGTCACCCATATTTGTGTGATAGGGCTCCCACGGAAGCACACCCGTTACCCATTTATGGCCGACATGGCGACAAATGCGTTAATATTGACTGAAAACTTTGTAATTAGTAGAATAGGAAATAAATTGGTTCAAATTTTTAATGAGTTTATATGTTAATGCCAAGTATAACAAGATATCGCTTTTTATATTTCTATGGGACATCACAAACATCACACCGTTAATTTTCAATTTTAATTAATTAATTTATTTGACTTTTCTTTAATTATATTTCCACAAGTTATTTCTAAAAGTCGAACTTATTTAAACATAATAATAGCGTTTTGTTGCGAAAATACAATTAGTTATACAAAGTCAATTTTTAACTTAAGCAAAATTATAAATTAAATATAAAAATATATGTCTGATTTAAAAAATAGTACTTAAATTTACTAATAAGAAATTCACTTACGCCCAGTTTCAGAGTTCCTATTTAAATTTAAAACCGCTTTTAAGCACTAATGGATAATCAATTGCCTACAAATTTAAGATTCATTAGCGTCTAATATTGGTTTAAAATTTAAAATACGTTTCTGAAACTAGGCGTTAATTATTAAATGATTTCTTTGCAATGCCCCTCTATCAAACCTATCAACTATGCATAGAACATTTCACGAACAACTTGTCATTTCAGTGATAAAATACTCTCGGTAAAAATCCCAAGGATTGAGACCAAGATGGCGCTATGATAATACTACGCGTGGGAAAGAGATAAAACTAACAAACTGCAGATCCGCTATAAAGAGAATATTATTCAGGGAAATTGACCCTTGTATATAGTACTTGCATGTTTTTTTTTAAATAAGTTTATTTGTGATAGCCGAGTAACAAAAATATTATTTAATCGTGTCAAATGTGCAACTACCGTCATAGTACCTCGATAAATGTGTGTACCATTAATTGTCTATATACCTAGAGGTATTGAATCGTGGTTTATATAGGCCGGCATGACGACAGCGATCGTCCATGGACACTCATCTCTTGGCAGTTACTGTAATTTTCGAACTACACTGTACTCTTCAGATGCATTGTAATCCCTTTAACAAGTTAGTACAAAAAAGCGTTATATTTCACCGGTGATATAACAGTAACGAAAAATAGCAATTTCACGAAGTTATTGTTAAAAAATGATAAGAAATATTCCATGAATATTAGCAACGTATTTAAGCACGTCATAATCACTGTTAGAAGTGCGGGTAGCTTAAAGATAAAGGGGCATGCTAAGATTTCTTAAAAAATCTATTCTGGAATGTAAGTTATTTACATTTCAGCAGTGACTGAATGCGGTCCACAGTTTAGTAACCGCATTCTGACAGTGAAATAATAACTTAAACTAATCGGATAGTGACCGAAACGGTCAAGCGTATAATGTAAAGGAGCCATAAAGGCTGACAATGACAATGTAACATTTCAGTGTAATGTACGATGTTACAGCTGATGTCTAGGTGGTAGGGCGATTACCCGAACTGAGTCATGACCACAGTACACGAATGTAAAGACCGTTGTAGTGACTCGCTTCGGCCTGTCGCGTTTCGGGATCAGCTTGTGTATATCCAGTAGCTCATATACCTAGACACCTTCAGTCGTGGTATATGTGGGCCGACATGACGATGTAGACTGTCAACGGATTTTCATCCTTTGATGGTCGTTTTCGTTTTTGGACTACACTGTACTTACCATCAGGTGCACTGTAGTGATTTAGCCGAGCTAGTGAAAAAAAAAAACCGAGCATTAAGGCGATTCCACCAGTGTATGCACATGTTTTTCTAGATCGAATCACGTGACTGAACAACAAGGGCTTAATTCTCTAAGACAATTTAGCGATTCCTTGCTTTGATATCACGTCAATTACGTAAAAAGTTACGACATTTGCAATAATCGTATTCTCTGTGATACTTTGTTGAAATGAATCGGATTCGTTACCGTGACATGAAATAGACAAGACACGATGTTAACGTGGTTTTCAAATGGTAAGATTTGAGTGTGAAATCTAAATTGTCACACAGAATTAGGCCCTTGAAGTAACGTTTTTCTTGTTTCTTTGATCTTTATTTTGACGGATACTTATCGGACGCAGTGCGTAAAGTAAGATCCGAGTTTTCTATTGTAGTTTCGTATGTCCACGGATTCAGCGTTTATTTGTCCTGTAGTTGTACGTAGTTTGCCGGGAACAGGCCGTAAGCGCCCTTGCACAGGCCCTGCCACCAGCCTTCGTCGATCTGCAAGACAATAGAGCTTCATTATCATGCTTCATGACACAGTTTGGCGAGGGTAGAGATATATTTGTAACCATGTCGTATGTTTTCAGCGTTTTAAGACGCTTTAAAGCAATTAAGCTAGGCTTACTATCCGTATCCGTATATGGTGGATGTTCCTTATATCCGCACGAAAAGATTCGCTTCCACATTCATCACGCGAAAAGCTAAGGAGTGGAATATGCTTCCAGCGGCCGTATTTCCGCGATCTTATGACCTGGGAGTCTTTAAGAGAAGAGTGAATAGGCATTTGCTAGGCGATCGCGTTTCATCATCGAACTCATCTTCACCTTCCACCAGGTGTGATTGAGGTCAAGCCTCCACCTGTAAATTATAAAAAAAAACTACGCTACGGTTTTTGTACTATTAAGCAGTGGCGTGCATCCTATAGAAGCATAAAAAGCATTATCTTGTTACACTTGGACATTTAATACTTATATATTTGTGTTCTTGTATATGTGTATTTTCATCTATGATATATATCCATCTATGATACTTTGAATTTTAGTCTCTAATGCTGTGTATCTGTCTTATATTGATCCCTTCCTTGCTGTTTTCTGCGCGTCGACACAATAATCAGGTGTCAGCTGAAAATCAGTGCTGGGTGGCTCGGCTGGTCACTTAGCATTTGCTGAGCTGACTTCCCTTTGGCGCATCATCACAACACAGGGTGTATGCTTTTGTTGTTTTCTGTTTTTATTTTACCTATTCTGAAGTGTTGTTTGTTTTGTGCCAAATAAATGTTTTTATTATTATTATTATTAATAATAAATATATTGACTTAAAATCTGGTGTTTACCAAGATAGCAGTCTGAGAGTTCGAATTGAACTAAATTTTAAGTATATATCGAGGGGTGAAAGGGTATATGGTTTAAGCGACATTTTTTGATAATATAGTAATATATATATGTCGGAGTGAGAGCGTCTAAATTGTTATTAATTGAAACGTCAGGTTTAGTGCCTGGACGGAATCAGAGATGGCGTTGCAATCGTAATCTAATATTCGATTTGGTACAAAATTGAATTATGAAATTGGCAGCACTGAATTAAGGAGAGTTGGTTGGGATAAGTCATTTTCGAAGGCATTCATATTTGGACGGTTTGGTTCGGGCGTTTCCTTTCTACAATGAGTGATGAGGACAGTGCACGTGGCGCCCTGACAGGCTTTACCCCGTCATATATGTATATATTCGGAATCAGCGTTTTTTTACCGATTCCAAAAATACACATATTGCTATATCACCAAAAAATGTCGCTTAAACCAAATAGCCTTTCACCCCTCGATATGTATGTGTTAAATGTCCAAGTATGACCAGGTAATTCTTTTTGTGCTTTATATAATAATAATAATAATAATTTTATTGGATCAAAAATTTTACATTGTATATTTAAATTTACGTTGACGCCTGCACTAGTCGTGAGACTGTGTCGCAGACGTCAGCGCCCACCATTACAGAGAATACAAATTATTAGAAAAATATACAAAAATATACAGACGTGTTGTGTATAGGTGTGTTATGTGTAGAAAAGGGTGAGTAAAGAGTGTTGTGTGTGAGTGCAGATTATATATGAGCATTTAAAAGATTTTCAGTTTGTATAAAATCGAGCTGCAACAAGTAATCCTTGACTTTGATTTTTAGTTCATAAAGGGAAAGGGGATATATATTGAGAATTACATTTAGTTTGTTGTAAAATCGAGCGCTTAAAATTTTGAAGTGTCTAGAGGCGACCGAATATACACGGTTTATATGGAATACACGCCACTGGTATTAAGCATGTCGAGGACTCAATCTCGATCGCATCTCATAATTGCACAAGAAGCGCCCATAACTCAGCCATGATCTCATTATTGCTCAAGGACCTCACATAACACATTCACGACCTTATTGTTGCACAAAAATCGCACACGACTAAGCCATGATCGAAAAACTAAAACTCGTCAAAATAGTGATGCCACGAATAGTGAATTGGCCGAATACCGAATATTCGGCAACGCTGCGGCCGAAGCGCGGAATATTCCTGGAATTAGCATGTTTAGTGAGAGGTTATTTTCTGAGACTACGAACTATCTACTAGACTTTTCTATCGGTTATTTACGATGAAAAGTGTTCGCTACCAAAAAATGCCGAAAAGCTTGTTTTTATCCATCTCAACCTACCATTGATCAATTTTAATTACTAAAGTGTTGTAATTTGGAAATAAATACATAATTTTGAGTAATATAACGTGTCTTTTTTACATGATTTGGTATTGGCCGAATAATACGTACTATTCGGCCGAATACCGAATAGTTGTCGAATATTCGTGACATCTCTAATACAAACGTCACATGAAACAATTTTTGCCTTGGTCTAGAATGAGATAGAGCATATATTTCAAGAGCAGAGAGAGAGAGAGAGAGAGAGAGAGAGAGAGGTGGTAATGAAGTTACCATGACGATGTTAGTGATGATGTCATCCGGGTCGAATGAGATCTCGTCAGGCGCCGCCGCCTGGTAGTCGTAGAGCGCGCGCGCCGTGTACCCCTCCTCGCCGGCCTCCGCCTCCTCCGCCGCCTCGCCCTCCGTCTCCCACCCCACCGGGGACACAACGATTGTGGGCTGACGGGCCATCTGCACACGGGGATACGTGAAGTAATGATTATATAACAATTATTGTCTCGCATAGCGTACTCTAAAATAAATCTGAAGTATAAAGGTGTGCGTTTGATTCTGGCAGTTGCGACTATACTGAACCTGGTGGAAAGTTCAGTGCAGTTCATGACCGGCAACGATAATCAAGAGACGGGGGATCCATTGACAGATGCCATCGTCATCTCGGCTCACATACACCACGACGGAAGGTCTCTAGGAATACGAACAGCTGGATATACGCAAACTGATCCCGAAACGCGAGATTCCGGAGCGAACCGCTATGACGGTCTTCGGACTTTTGTATTGTGGTCACTTTGCTTTTGAGGTGGTAGGGCCATAGCCCGAACTGGATCGTGAGCACAGTACACAAGTATAGACACCATCATAGTGACTCGCTTCAGCCTGTCGCGTTTCGGAACCAGTTTGTGTATATCCAGTTGTTTGTATACCTACCGTACCTACCCATCAAATGCAATGTACTCACTATATCAAGCCATCTACATAAAAAAACAAATAGTGAATGTAGTGTTATAATAACTTTTAGCCAAGCCTAATTCCCTCTCCTATTATCCTTCTCCCAACTCTTTTATTACCCTCCCTTTTTCAAATTTTCTGCCTCTTACCCTTCCCCATCTCCTCCCCGCCTTGAGCCAGTTTAAAAAAATGAGGAAAAAAGCATTCCTATGATGAAAACATATACAATAACAATCTACTAATAAAATTATATTATTAGATAGTATGTACCTCTTCCTTATTATCCTTTGGTTCACTCACAAGTGTCACATCTGGCAAGTTCTTATGTTCTTCTTGTATCTCTTCTCTAGTGACCAGTGCCGGGACACTCCTTACAACTTCTTCCTCTGGCACTGCCTGCTTCTCTTCTGCAATGATGACGGGAGCCTTGGCCACTTGTTTGACTGTTTCCGGCTCCGGAGGCTTTTGGTCTTCATCGGGCACTACCCGACTCTTTTCCTAAAAATATTATTTAAGCAGTCAAAACTTAAAATTTCTTTTCGTACTTATTGGCGCTATTTTTCTATACAATTACGTGATAATTATCGGGTAATAATATATAGACACTCAAACTGTAATTGAAATATCTTTAAAAACCATCTAAATTATCAATTTTTTCTTCCTTTTAGCACTGCAAAGCGACTACTCTATATTTAATCAAAGTAATATAGTTCATAAACTAAATTATCGAGAAGACTAGATAATTAATTAGATATTATAGTCCTCAAAATACCTTTTGTGATAAATCTTTATCGATCAGCTCTCTTTGTTGCCTTATTTTTTGTACCGAACGCAAAGCTTCCTGTGAAAGACATAAAAATGTTCAAAACGATATCCGATTACCAGAAGATATTGAAGAATTTAAACACGTATAGATATTTTTTATAGACAAAACATTTGTCTCCTTCATAAACAACGGGAACAAATTTTATAGAGTTTATTTTCATAGAACTAATATCGATATTTTTCATAGACAAAACACGATGCTTTTTTACACTGAGTCGACAAATTTACTACAGTGCACCTGATTGTAAGTACAGTGTAGTCCGAAAAAATAGCTATCATCAAAGGATGGAAATTCCTTGAGTCTCCATCGTCAAGTCAGCCCACATACCCCGCGACTGAAGGTCACTAGGTATATGAGTTACAATGCGAGTCACTATAATATACGACCCAGTTTAGGCAATCGCTTTACCCCCTTTAATAATAAAAAACCTATTATTCAAAAAAATATATACATTTTTCATAAACATAAGTAATTGATGTTTTATTTATGAGAATAATCAATACTTTTTATAAAAAATATATCGATTACTTTCATAGACAAATATAAATATGCCGGAGCGCCTGCATTGTAACGTCTGTGTTGCCAACTTGTTAAATAGAGGTGCCAGAACGAACACCGAGCACTGGGGAGGCGGCCATATTGCAATAACCGGCGGTCTACTGACGAAAGTGGTGAAGTGCGCACGTGACCACGTGCTCGGTGGACGTTAAGTAAATCCAACGAAATCTAGCTAATCATTGATTCTTTTACTATTATTCTGAGTGATTCCCGGAATATTAGAAGTGATTATCAAACTACCGGCCATATTTTATTGAAATACCGTCTCTAACCCGATAATCCGCGCCTGCCTTCGAGATGGAGAATATTTCTTATAAAGGCTAAAAAGACTTTAAATATTTTAATTGAAAAAATATGTGTTGTCCACAACCAAAATATCGATTATTTTTCATAAAGAACATCGATATTTCTTCATCGATATTTTGATATAAGTTAAAAAAATACATGTACAACGACGATATACTATCATAGACCTCACCTCTTCCTTTTCTTTAGCCATGTTCTCAAACCTGGCGCGTATGGAGGAGGGCTTGGCGCCCCCTATATCGGGTTTCTGTTTCGTGTAGTTGGTGCCGACTTTCTCTACCTCGTCGAAAGCGTGCGCTGATTTATCCACGCGGTCCGTTTCGATACCAAACTTGCCACCGAAGCCCTGGATATTGATTTGTTATTCAATTTTATAGAACAAAATATGAGGTCAAAATGCCTCAGATCTGAAAGATACTCTGCAAAAAAATTAATGAGCCAAAAAAAAAATGAAAATTTCGCTGATTTGTGTTCTTTTCGAAAATTTGCTGCTTAACTACAAATATACGCGAAAATACACATGTGATATGGCGTAAATTTTACAGTCCAATGTACCCATGAAAACTCTATGCTATTATACTTCTACAGAGCGAATCCCTATTTTTTTTTCAAGCAATAGAAAAAAACAATGTCCTAATGACGGCCTGACAGCGCAGTTTGAAGCGACCCTACTTACGATGCTAAGGTCCTGGGTTCGAGTCCCAGTAGTGGCAAACTTTTACGTGATGAGCAGATGAGTTTGTCACGAGTCATGGTTGTGTATATATGTATTTACGTATGTATATCTTTGTCTAGTACCCATAGTACAAGCGCAAGCTTAATTTGGGACTAGGTCAATCTGTGTAATTGTTAGTAAAATATAAAATATTATAATTCAAGACATCAATCATTCACCATAAGCACCCCATCGTGACATTAAAGCGGGCAGTGGTACTTGAGGAAACCCACTGCCCGTACACGAGGGCGGCGCTGTGTGTGGATTCCCTCATCGCCATTATAGTTGATCAAGGGGTGGGATATCTCTCCCTCATCGCCATTATAGTTGATCAAGGGGTGGGATATCTCTCCCTCATCGCCATTATAGTTGATCAAGGGGTGGGATATCTCTCCCTCATCGCCATTATAGTTGATCAAGGGGTGGGATATCTCTCCCTCATCACCATTATAGTTGATCAAGGGGTGGGATATCTCTCCCTCATCGCCATTATAGTTGATCAAGGGGTGGGATATCTCTCCCTCATCGCCATTATAGTATATCAAGGGGTGGGATATCTCTCCCTCATCGCCATTATAGTTGATCAAGGGGTGGGATATCTCTCCCTCATCGCCATTATAGTTGATCAAAGGGTGGGATATCTCTCCCTCATCGCCATTATAGTTGATCAAGGGGTGGGATATCTCTCCCTCATCGCCATTATAGTTGATCAAGGGGTGGGATATCTCCCTCTCCTCCCCATTATTCAGAGGTGACCCAAACAGGTTCTGTGGCAGAGTGCAAGTCCGCTCCCCTGGATCAGCGACTAGGATATAGGAGTACCCAGGCGTTTTTAGTCGGTAAAAGTCCAAAACACCTGGGTCGCTGTCCTCAAGACGCCTCTGACGGCCCATAACGATTTCCTCTTGAAAAAAAAGGATAAAAAAATTAGGAAAATTACCTTTTTATGATCAACTTGGCTCGCATGCGCCGCAGTCTTCTCCTGGTGGTCCCAGCCTACCGCAGACGCGTCTTGTCTGTCCGTCTGCACGCCAAACTTACCGCCGAAACCAATAGCGTAATCTATACAAAAAAAAACGTGCATAAAAACGGCGATCAACTGCGCTAGTGGTCACGTTGGGCACGACATATTATCGCAAAATGGATACAGCTATTAATGTATCACTGCTCACACCGTAAGGGATATAGCGTAATGATATATATATATATTATTATCATCGGAGGGAATAGTTGTATAGTGTCAATTATACCGAAAATACTTCGGGTGTATATTGACTTCTTGTATCTCTCTCCACATTAGAGTTACAAACTAAAATACTGCATAGTTCTTCAGTGATGGATGTTTCTCGACTTTCTTTTTTATTCTCACTCGGCACAGTGTCTGCGCCATGCCTGAGGTCATAGATGGGCAAAATGTAATCAGATTAATGAAAATGATTAACGATTAAATTACATTTTACGTTTTTTACCATTAATATGACTGCATTTTGCTCATTTATGTGTTAAAAACTACAAAATCCCAGATTGTATACGCACTTATGGTTTCTTAATGTTTTAAATGGATTTAATCATGATTCCAGAGCGAGAAAATTAAAATTCCGACTACATTTTGTAATCGTTCATCATTAATCAGATTACATTTTGCCCATCTTTGCCTCAGGTGGCAGAAAGCGATTGCACAAATACAGCCTGATAGCGCAGTTTGTAGCGACCCTACTTACGATGCTAAAGGTCCTGGGTTCGAGCCCCGATAGTAGTAAAATTTTCTGGGATGACCAGATTAGTTTGTCACGTGTCATGGTTGTGTATATATGTATTTAAGTATGTATATCTTTGTCTAGTACCCATAGTACAAGCGCAAGCTTAATTTGGGACTAAGTCAATGTGTGTAATTGTTAGTATATATTATTATTATTATAAATACAGTCGTGAGCATGGCGCACAAGTGCAATGACTGTCATAGTGACTCGGTTCGGCCTGTCGCGTTTCTTGATTAGCCTGTGTTCGTCTATCGGCTCATTTACCTAGAGACTTGTCGTGGTATAAGTGGGATCAAGAGATGGGAAGATGATTTAAAAAAGACGGCAGGAAAAACATGGCTAAGGGAAGCTAGAGATAGAAGAAAATGGAAATCCGTAGAGGAGGCCTATGTCGGAAGACAAGTGAATAGTAAAAAAAAAATGTATGTAAAATATTCTATAATAAAGGCTTATATTATTATTATTATTATTATTAAGTGGGCTAGCATAGCTACAGAGACTGTCAAAAGATTTTCGTCCCTTGATAATCACTCTCGTTTACAACTGCACTATACCTTCTGTCAGGTGTAATATAGTAAAATTTTCGAGATAGTATATAAAAAAGCAATCAATGAATGTCGTGTTAGCTTTTAACTAAGTCTACTTCCTCTCTCCCACTACCCTTCTTCCGGCCCTTATATATTCCACCTCTTCCCACCCATCCCCGTCTCCCTTTTCTCCTCCATCCCCCAATTCCTTCTCCCAAGCCGTTATGAAAAAAGGACCCAGTTCAGAAAATCGCCCTAACAGGTGCACCATAATCAATTTGTCGAGTTAGTATAAAAATATGGAAAATATTCTGCGATACAAAAGTTCGGTAAGACTACAATCACCGCGATCATGCCGGCCTGCCCAAATATCTCTTCACGCTTCGTTTAAAGAACCCAATACGTAAGGAACACAGTCGCTGGAAGATCATTCCTCAATCCAATGACCTGGCAAAGCTAAGAGAATTGACTCTTGGAGAACCCTATCCACTACACTCTGAAAAGCAAATGCTACCTTTCTGCGAGTCGTGATGATGGGCGTCCTCCTTATGGTCCCAGCCGACCGCCGACGCGTCCTGCCTGTCCGCCTGAACCCCGAACTTGCCGCCGAAGCCAACTGCATAATCCTTCTGTGATGGATGTTTCTCTACCTGCTCTTTGTGCTCCCATCCGGCAGCACTCTGGTAAAGAAAACCATCTTTAGCTTGCTTTTATATGCTAAGCTGCTTATATTAACCCTTTGATTAGCAGCCCCAGCTTTATACGGCATTCACAAAACGCCCCGTGAGCACCAGCGTCAGTTTTAGCCGGCATTCATTTTATGGAAAAGTAAAAAATTAATTACTAAGAATTATCCTAATTTCAATTTTTATTTAATATACCAGCAAAATCATTAAATGAGGCGTCTAGTTTCAAAACCCGCTAAAACGATTTTTCGTACAAAATTACTTAATAGTCCTTATAGTAATTTGAAATGTTTTTATCAAAGCAAATATTATATATGATTTTTTTTCTTTTTTGCTTTTTCACTCTAGAATAGTAATTTAAATACCTTATAAGAATGTGATTGTTAAGTCAAAGATTAATTATAAGTTTTTATAAATTTATGGGATTTGAAAAAATATGTTATAGCGGGTTTTGAAACTAGACGCCTCAAATATACACCTAAATGAGAAAATCCGAACATCAACATGCCATCATGCAATGTGCACAGTTCGCGGCGTGTTTAGTGATGAAAATGCCCGGAAATTTTCCCGAAGTGCCCAAAACTTGCTTGGGAATATTCCCGGGAATTTACGAAATGTTCGCGGAAGTGCTGGGCACTTTGGGAAAATTCCCGGGCATTTTCATCACTAGGCGTGTTGCCCGGTTCATTAGCACCAACTCGGCGGAACGGACTGCGGTTACGAAGGAGTTAAGCATTAGATACGAACTATTATAACCCAGTATTCAAGAATAACATACCTCTGGGTTTTTCCAGATTACGTACGGATTTAGGCAGTACGTGCTCCAGCTGTGAAGTAAGACATCGTGAGGAAGCCCGCATGGGCCCTCTCCCTTAAAAGTTTTCAAACTCTTACTTTAGCTGAGTCATTGAGTTATGTATTGGTCTTCCAGCGAGCATTTGCCCACCATCCTATGATATTGGATCCTTTAATTCCTTGTTCCATCCTCTCCCTTCCATAGCAGAACCACGCGCGCTGGTCTACGGAGTCACAGCTTTTCAGTGACTCACAACCCGGCTTGGACTAAAAAGTTCTCTAGCTTTTATTTTTGCCGTGTCGTTGAGCTGTGGAATGGTCTTCCGGCGAGCGTGTTCCCACCATCCTATGATATGGGATCCTTTAAGCGCAGCGTGAAGAGATATTTATGCAGGCCGGCATAATCGCTGCGGCTATCGATGTTTTTTTTTGCTCTTGGTAGTCGTTGTCATTTTTGGACAGCACCGTGATTTCCATCAGGTTTGGTGTAGTCACTGTGCCGTGTCAGTGTAAAAAAAAGGTATCTAATAGACATGTAATTTGTACTAGTGCTATGAAAACGGTGATAAATTGCACTCCCAGTCACGTTAAGTATGACATATAAACATAAAGTTGACACAGCCACTAATGTAGCTCTGCTTACTTCGAAAGTGATATAGCTTGACGCCGTGGTGGCTGCCGGCAGAATAGAATAGCACCCCCCTCTTCTTGCTGAGGTGTCGTAAAAGGCGACTAAGGTATCTCTTGAACACCGCAATTCAACCAGGTGTTTAGAGAAGGAAAACTCGACCAAACCTGCATCCCGCTCCCTCCCGATTGTATTGGTTCTCCTTTCCATCGGGCCCGAGGGTGCTCGGACGAGAGAGTGCTTTTCTGGCAGCGCGTCCAGTTATGCACTTAAATGTCTCCTGCGCAATTGACTGTTTCCGAAAATTGGACCTCGAATTCCTTAACCGGTGTTGAAACAGTCGCCGTGGCCGAAACCGGCTAGGACATCATCATCATAGCTTGACGATATATTACTATATCTTTGTTGGAACTAACCTTGTCAACTCTATCCGTCTGCACTCCGTATTTGCCCCCGAAACCCTGCGCGTAATCAGTCTGAGACACATGTTTCTCCACCTTGCCCACGTAATCATGCCCCACGGCCGACTTGTCCATGCGATCACTCTGAACACCATATTTACCCCCGAAACCTGAATTAAATATACATTATTACTCTATGTAACAGTGTTTCCCAACTATTGACTTCTAGTATAATAAAATTTCACTGCTAGTGTTTTTATATATTTAACACGTTGTCCCGGTGATGGCCCCTATTAACCGACAATAAACTTTCCCTTTGCTCCTGAGTATATAAGTATTTCCAAAGTATACTTCGCCTGCCATGACTCATTTCTAACTGAAAACTGCAGTCTCGAATGGATGTCCCAACAAAGAATAAAGATTTTGTTTATTATATGTTAGCAGGTTTGAATATTATTTTATAGTAGCTCGACAAAGCAACTACAAGTTCAGTGTAGTCGAAAAACGAAATCGATTATCAAAGATCGAAAATTTATTGACTCTCGGTCGTCATGTCGGCCCACATACACCACGACTAAATCTCTAGGTATATGACTTACTGGACATACTCAAGCTGATCCTGAAACGCGACAGGCCAAAGCGAGTCACTATGACGGCATTTACACTCATGTACTGTAGTCAAGACCCAGTTCAGGCAATCACCCTACCACTACAGAGTTTCTAAGGTTTACATGTGTATTTGAAACTATAAAAATACCTTGTGCATAGTCTTTTTGTGAGACATGCTTCTCAGTTTTTCCAACATAGTCATGTCCTACTGCAGACTTGTCCATCCGGTCAGCTTGCACCCCAAACTTACCCCCATATCTAAAATATGACAAAACCATATAATATAAACATATATCATATAGCCATATGATATTCAATGTAAAATTGTATTACCCATAAGATGGTTTTGGGCCTTCCTCATACTGTTTCTTCTTGGCAACTTTATCCGATTCTAACACTTCCTCACGAAACTTCGCCATGCTAAAAAATGTAACACAAATATTCAAGATCAAGTTGTACATCAAGCCCAGAAATTGGTTTAAAACTATGGATCTTATGCAGAGTGCAATAAATACACCATTTAGTCTGAAAAAAGCATATTTGTGTCACAATAACGTTACCAAAATACAATAGAAAACTATATTATTCCTGAACTTTAGTTATAATAAATAATAATAATATATCATTACGCTATATCCCTTTCAGAGTAAACAGTGACACATCTTATATTTGTTTCAGGCCTAAAAGTAGTCTAACTTACTCAATGGCCTCAACGTTCCTGCCTCCAGGGCCCCACCGCTGCTCGTGTTCAGTGACATCATTCACATAGTCAGGATCGGTTTCCCATTCATCTGCCTCAGCCATTTCGGGGGCAGCTACATCTGTCGCTGCTTTCCACATCTTTGAACAAAAATAAGGCTTTTGTTCAACCTACTCATGCCCAAAAATAGTTGAATTTAAACAGAATAATGCATGAAAATATACATTGTGATACTAAAGCAATCAACAGATTTGTGTTTGTAAACTTATTACAAAATCGTTTTTTATCTATCAATCATAACGCCGTATCCCTGTAAGGGTAGTCAGAGAGAATGGTAAGCTACTTCTCTCTATTCAATCAAACTTCTTTCTGTTCCTTATCATTCATTAATCCCTTCATTCACTCTCACCAAATTCACTTATTTTTGACATTAGTTATCAGAACTTTATTTGGTCTACCTACACAGGTCTCAGTTGTCCTCTGGTCTTACTTTCTTTTTAGTCTTTTTTTAATTATGCTAAATGAACTAGTTAATTTTTGAAGTTTTAAAGAAATGCTGTCGTTATTTATAATTAGTATCTATTGTCAATATATAATTAGTTAATATGATTATATTTGCAATATATATAATGTTACTGGTAACAGCCCTTTTTTGATAACTCAGTATACTGACCACACCAGATATGGATAAGCAAGGTGTAGTCCAAAATACGACTACAACTATCAACCATAAAGTAAAACAATCAATAGTCACGTAATCATGCCAGCCTGCACAAATATCTCTTCATGCTTCATTTTTTTTATCCTGACACGACACGGTAACATCACGCCCGATGGTAAGCTTGGTGCAGTCCAAAAAACGACAAGGTCTACCAACAGAAAAAAAAACATCCATAACCGCCCGCCGCGATCATGCCCGCAATATCATACGACAGAGGGAACACGCTCGCCCGAAGATCATTACACAGCCCAATAACTCGGCAAAAGTAAGCATTAGAGACTGTCTTAGTTCTAGCTGGGAAGTAAGTTACTGAAAAGCTGGACTCTGTAGACTAGCATGAGTGGTTCTGGTATGGAAGGGAGAGGATGAAACAAGGAATTAAAGGACCCAATATCATAGGATTGTGGGCAAATGCTCGCTGGAAGACTAATCCATAGCTCAACGACTCAGCTAAAGTAAGAGTTAGAAAACTTCTAAGTTCTAGCGGGATAAACAATAAATAAATAAATAAAGGTATGTTAACCCTATATATATATTTGTAATTAAATATTTTATAATGATGGCCTGATAGCACAGTTTGTAGTGACCCTACTTATGATGCTAAGTGTCCTGCGTTGGAGTCCCGGTAATAGTAAACTTTGCTGTGATGAGTAATTGCTAGTAAATATAATAAAATAATGAATATTATAATATTATATTATAATGAAATACAAGGAAATATATTTATTAGAAAAAATTTCCTTATAATATTTTTAGTGACAATGCAATATTTAAAAACATTAATTAAGAACAGTTACCTTTACCATATTTTAAACATTCATATTTTGTATTCATTATAAATATTTTAACAGGTCTTATGTGTGAATTACCAAGCTCCAAGCTCTGTTAAAGCATTTGTAATTAGATATCACTATTACTATAACTACGCTAGATAGCTACCAGCAGAAAGAATTTGCACTGGTTTATCCTATCCTTGTAGATATTTCTCAATATAATATTAAACTAAAGTCATTTTGCCTTATTATTTCCTCATACAATGAGCTTTACAAACAGAAAGTATATAGTACTTATGAAAAATAGTTATATAATTATAGATATGTACAAGTTCCTGTTCCTATTGTATAAGACCCAGATTAGACCCTGCATGGAATATTGATCGCATTTTCTATTTCTGCTCAGTACTTACTTGACACCCTGGATAAGTTGCAGCAGATGGCTGTTTGCATTGTGAATGATCCTGATGTGATTAAAGCATCTTCAACCTCAACAGTTGTCCAGAGATATTGCCTGACTGAGCATTGTCTACCATCAGTATATCAGTGAGTGTTCTGAAGATCTATGTAACCTTGTTCTACCCTCTAACTTCCATAACAGGACCATGCCCACGAGTTTACAGAGTCACAGCTATATGGTAACTTACATCTCCACTAATACAGATCTGCAGACCTGGCTTACAGTAACTAGGAGATACTCAGGGTGTTTTTAAACAGTAAAAATCTAATAGAGTGGGGTCACCGCCCTCAGGGCTTCATTATTTTGTTATAGTTCCTATTTTTTCACCAAATTATAAAAATAATGTTTATGGCATTGTTATGATGTTGGCAAGGAATTATGCAGCAAAATATTTGTAGGTGCATTTTTGTGCAGGAATGCTTGCCAGCCATGATCCGAAACAGAGGTGGCAATATGTGATACTGGAATGGAACCCAAAACTTAGAAGTTCATTGAACATACATAGACAAATTAACATGAAGGATTACACTCCCACCCACAAATCCATATCGAAACATGAGAAGATACATCCTGCATATACATGAATACAGAGATGCATGGGCCAACCCCTACACACATCCACAAAGACAAGCAAGCATGTAGACACATATGGGAAAAATAAACAATTATAAACTCTTTTATTTTGTAAAAGTTTTTGTTCAATAATCATGAATATTATTTAAGAAACTACTTTTTACTTTCACTGCACCAAGTAAGAATAAAAACAAAACAGTATTACTTGCATGGAAAGATTAAAAATGACAAATCATGATCATTAAAGCAACTAAGTGGGAGGTAAATGCTACAATTAGAAAGTAGATCTTGAATAATATATCCAAATAGGGACTTATATTGTTTATTTACTTACAAAATATTAAATTGAAATTAAAAGAATCATCAACAAGAAAGGTGACTCACCATTATAACAAATTACGTGATTATCTCACTGATTATAACTATAATATGACTGACTTTCCACTACTATGTATATCTAACTCTAATTGTAATAAAAAATATGAACACAACTTTCTAACAACGATTAACATAATTACCTTAGCGTCTCAATTAATGTATATAAAAGTACAGACAGAAAAAAAAATCAGTAAGTTTCAGCATTGATAACAAACCTTATCTCAGCCGGTTTTCCAATTTGTACTCAACAAATTCAAGAAAAACGTTAATACTCAGGTATTCTATTAAAAAACTTTAATATTTTTATATTGTATAAGAAACTGTTAAGACCACTGTAACATTCGAACAAGTTTATGGTCTGTTTCACTGATAAATATAAAAAAATACACGATAAGCAAAAATACAATAAGGGCGAAGCCCTATAAATGCGTCATGCACGATTTAACACGAATCAAAATTGACATTGACTTTTTTTTTAATTCAATTGTCCCCCCTTTGTGGGGAAGGCAAGGGCCATACAGCCATGTCTAGGGTTTCTTCTTATGAACTGTATGGTATTTTGATAGCTTCGCAACAGTGGCATGGGCTGCCTAAAAAGTTATTCAGAGTTCGTCGTTCAGTATTTCTAGGTATGAGCGGTGTGCGATGTGTTCCAGCATACTGCTTTATTAAAAATTTACGGAGTCGAGTGGAGGATGGCATTTTACACCACTCTCCCCGCAATTATGTTAGGAGTGAGTGGAGGGTAGTATCTTTAACACCCCCACACAATAGGTGCGGCCTGTAGAAGGCCAGACGTCGCCGGGTGCCGTGCAAGTTGATCCAGACGTACCCTTGGCCCCGGCACAGGAGAGAAGAAAGACCCCCGGGGGCTTGAGTCGATAATAGTCTCGCATACCAAGGCGCCACCCTCACGGCGCCCTGACGGTCCACGAGAATTTCCTACGGGTTACAAAAAAAAAAAGAATAAAACAAATCAGCTTTATTTATTTTTTCCAAAAAGTTTAAATTATTAAGAAGTTTTAACAACAAGCACTAATATAAAGTTTTTGGAAAACAATCGTAATGATAAGTTGTGTAAAGTTCTTTATTAAAATACAAATTTTTTTTTTTTTTTTTCGGCATGTCCTACGTTGGTGGCCTGGGTAACCTGGGTACCTTCACAACAAAACCGGGCTTGGTGGGCGAACGCAGAGGGCGCTCAGCCAGCGAAATTTATGGGTTGGACGGCTACGCAAGGACACCCCTGTGGGTACGGACCTCGACTTGGGCGGCCGGCCAGTTGAAAAACGAACCTAACGGTGATCTACCAGCGTTTCGGAAGCGACTACCTTGAGAAGAAACGCCGAAAGAAACTCAAGGCTGCGTCGGGGTGAAACTGCGTTATTTAAACAACAATTGACGGACCTATCCTTAATCGTCGTCGTCGGCGCCGCCGGCGACGCCGGTGTCTTGGAATGTGACGAGTGCTTGTGTGTACCTCGTTGTTGATAGGATCGGCGGTCGCAAGGTCCGCGGTAATTGAATCGACGGGATCCAATAGGACATGACGCGGGCGGCGTAGTTTGCGCGCGATGCCGCTTTTCGGTGTGTAATCGCAGGCACTGCGGACTAAAGGATTAGGGTGATGCTGCGCCTTGTCGAAATATCGACGAGATGCATTTTGCATGAAACTGGCGAGCGTTTCCAGCTTAAGGTCGTCATGGAGATCTATGTTGCGCATGTACAGCGGGGCACCCACTGCTTTACGCAAGAATTTATTTTGGATGACCTGAAGGGAATCCAGAGAAGCGGACTGGCTCTGGGCGAATACTACGCTAGCGTAGGTCATCACCGGTCTTATTACGGTTTTGTAAAGAGTCAACTTATTTCTAAGCGACAGTTTACTACGTTTGCACAGCATAGGGTGCAAACGACCGAGAATGAAGGCGGCGCGGTCGCGCACAACCTTAACATGTGTAAATACAAATCTTTCTCTTTGTATACTACATTGTGTTATTCTATAGCTATATAAAATTATTTTAGGCCAATCTACAACGGTTTGAATTTATGTATTAACCCTTAGCACTTCGAGTTCTTTTTACTCAAGGGTGCGGCAACTCCGTGACATTTTTGCGTTGGAGCATCGAAAAACAAACCGAAAGCAATAAATATCTGAAATAAATAAATTAAAGCATATGGCGCAATAGCGGCGCCTACAGAGTTAGTGAATTTGATAGCTCTGGCGCAATAGCGGCGCCTACGGAGTCCAAAGGGTTTAGTTTTACAGCTCTGGATATAAGTCCTTTTGAGTCTGACGTAAGTATTTTTAATATTCAGTAGATTCTAAATGATGGCAAAACCAACGACTCTAAGCGACGCGCACTCCAACTCAAACCATCACAAAAATCATAGATTCCCCGCAACATTCTGCCACCTGGGTATCTTGACTATTGATGAAAATGCCCGGGAATTTTCATCACTAATCTTGACGCTAACCAAACCCACAATACTAGTTAAGATAACAAGAACAACATATCCAGAAGACCATAATAACGACAAATAACTAATCGTCTAACAGAAACAGAGAAAAGTACACTCACGTTCCAAGCTTGGACATCAATCTCTACAATGACTTAATTATCTTTAGCATTGCTGTGTAAATTATAATTTCTACCCTAAATGATTACGCTACTATTTTAATAGCTACATTGGGGCTGTCACCATTATTACAATTTTATAGTAGGCAAAACGTTTATTCATAAAAAATAAAATTTATAAGGATCATCTTCACTCATAACAACTCTCGATTATAAAGAATACTCAAATACGAGACACGACGATAAAACAAATAGACTGTTTGATGCATTATTTTTACTCAACATTGTTCCTAAAAACGAAAAAGGTAGCAGCTGTCAATAATTTGTTGATTGCACTGTCAAAAGCAAGAATGCGTTCACATAGTCGGTATGTCTGTTCTTAATAAATGTGTGTTGTCCGCGCAATTACATTTATCGTTGTCATTTATGAAAATTTTATAACAGATGGAGCCACCGTTCACTGTTCTTTAGCTGTCGATTACAATTTTGTGCTTTAAAGTTATAAAGTTTATATTAATAATATATAACAGTTTATAGACAATGTTATTCGCAAATAACATAACTGGATTATTAATTACAGAAAAAGAGATGTTATTAACATATTTAATGGCAACTCTACAAAAATATAGCTAATTATAATTTAAAGTTTTATTATAATTTAAAATTCAGGATCCGGAGCATCGATAGCGTAGCCGCATTTTTGCAAGGCTATTTTGATTTCTCCAAACACGGTCGGATCCTCGATAGTGGCGGGTAACTTGACCGCCTGTGACCTGGCAAGCTTGGTGATAGCTCCGCGAATGACTTTCCCTGACCTGGTGCGAGGTAGGGCGGGGACTGCGATGGCCTTGCGGAACGATGCGATCGGGCCAACCAATTTACGGACCAATTCGATCAATTCCTCTGTCATGGTATTTTCCGTTATCATCTCCTCATCTGAAATGTAGACGTGCGGGCATTAGTAAAAAAAGAATGCAGAAGGATACTGCAGACATTGAATGTATATTCGTGAAGTGAAATTTTGAAAATTTTAGAATGTTCTAGAGAATGCATCGTGCGATTTTGTAAAGCTGTAACGTACAGTGTTGAAATGATCTAGTATTGATGATGATTACCATCTTGAGGAGGTCGCATCACATAAAGACAGACGGGCACGTCCCCCTTTGTAGGATCAGGTGCTCCGACAACTACTGCGTCAGCTACTCTGGCGTGCCGCAATACAACGTCCTCCAGAGCGGCTGTGGACAATCTGTGTCCAGCCACGTTGATGACGTCATCGGCTCTTGCGACAACCCAGACTCCACCCTCGTCATTTATCCAGCCAGCGTCCTGCGTATCGTAGTAACCCTGGACAAGAATGCAAGCATATTATACACAAGAGATAAACCTAATCAGAGTATGAAAAAAAAAAGGATAAAATGAAATCTTTCAAACTAAGGATTAACACATTGCTTTGGGATGTATCCTCAATGTTCGATACGTTACACTCTGGTGGTGCTATGGTACGATCATGAGGTGGTAGGACGTCTGTTTTCAACTGGATCGCAACCACAGTAGATATGTGCAAAACTATACAACTCGCTTTGGCTCTATCTCGTTTCGGGATCACCTCAGCTACGTTCAGTTATCAATCTGGAGTCCTTTTTTTGCCGATCAGTGAGTACACATAAATCATCATTAGCCCAGTCTACTGCAGTGTTGGCCACAGGCAAAGGGCTTATTTACGCTCAATGGTCCTTAATAGGTGTAACAAGTGCCATGAGCTCTGTTTTTATGTCTTAGTTTGTCGTTTCAGATTGCTAGGAAACTTCTCATAATATATAAGCCGATTATTGTTTTGTTAGCCCGTTGGAAATACCTTCGGATCTTCAGGGGAGTGGTCAGGGCCACTCCCCGGTGTGTCGGACTTGAATCAACTAAAACCACCGGGGTGCCAGCACTGTTACTCTTCGCCTTTGCCGGGCCTGGGAATCCAGATACTTCCGAGAAGCCGATTAGCCTACTGCATAAGGATTATGAAAGTTTTCTTGCGACTAGTAGATATACTTACTGGGTAGGATTCAAAGTAGGTACTTTTGAAGCGATCATCATTCAACCATAGTGTAGATGCGAATCCTGGGGGTAGAGGCAGCTTGGCAACCAAGCGTCCTACTTCCCCTTTGTCGCATTCCGTGCTGTCTTCCCGTAGAGCACGAACTATGGACACAAATTGGGTATTACGGTTTGCTTTTTAAGAAGATGAAGCAGCAAGTAGCTAGAGTAAGATGTAGTAATTTTATATCATCCTCAATATTAGTATGATAACATTATTTTTAATAGTCTTTTATGGGTTTTATGGCTGTTTTCCACTCTCTCACTTTTACAACCCAATCACTAGCAATTACTTTCAAATGCATAGTTATATGGCAACATTTATAATCCATTTTGATAAGAACTAATAAGTTCTTAATCCTTACCTTTGTTATTGCGTTGAATTGTGGGATATTCTGGCGAACATGGTTGTTTTGTTCCATGGTAACGGCTTCTTCAAACGAAGCATGAAGATTCAAGAATAAATATTTCTGTAGGATTGTGATGAAGAGACATATGTGACTGATAGAGTATTCATTCGCGATTGTTGTATAGCATTTTTGGACTATACTTCATTGATATAAGTCTTTCTGTGGTTGTCATGCCGAAATGTAGTTAAAAATCCATATCTTACTGTCATATCCAGGGATAGGATAGCCAGCAGAAAGGAGTGGTATTGTCTTCACGCCGTAGCCAAGAGCAGGGCCAGTAATTGGTGATCCTGTTTCAGTCTGCCACCAGTGGTTGAGGATTGGCACGCCGAAAACTCTCTCACCCCAGTGCTGTGAACAAATGTATAAACTGATTTTTATTATAAAAGTTAGGGTTTACTTATGCTGGCATCTTAAACGCATATCATCCCCGAACGGTACTAAAAGATCAACTGTGAATTAATACAGAGTTTGTGTCCACCAAGAGAACAACAGTTGTAAAGATGGTTACAGGGACTCCGTTCCGCCTGCCCATTTCGCAATCTGGCCTTGTGACTCTGCCAGAGGTCTTCTGTGGCTGTTAGTACAGTTTAGCAACAGCATGCTGATGATGCAATCCTTTCCTTTAACTGAAATGCGAAGTATCACTTCCATACCCTGACCGCATATCACCAAATACACTTTTTTTAACCCGGGTGAAAACCCTAAATAGGATCGCCAAGGCTACTTTCAGGGTTTCGGACCTGTTGTGCCAGACTCCTACTAGCTAAATGTTCCCAAGGTTTTCCTCCATTCGCTATATGCCGGATCTGTGAACCTGTATTGCTCCTACAATGCAGTGAGCGAAAAGCCTTTTACTAGGTGGAACAGATATAAAGAGTTCGCCCTTCAGGACATTACAGCAATCAGGTGGGGCATAAGCCATATACACATTGCCTTCTCTGCATCCAGATAGGAGACTCCCTCAAGTTTGTTGCCTGGTCTATCAAATAATAGCTACGCTCAACATCTCTGCAAGTCAATACCTTGGAATCCAAATCACAGTGTTCGCCGGCAATAAAGACATTCTTCAAAGACTTTTGGCAGTATCTCTTCGCATACTTTGCGCTTGGGTCCGCTCGTTTCAGCACGCGAAGAGCAGTCGGGATAGTGAACAAGGCATTAACTCTATGCTGGTCGATTATCCTGTAAAAATAAATAACGTTAGACTGGCAATTCCCAATAGCGTTTAGCAGCACTGCGTGCGCAAAAACATCACCCATGTCATGTTTTGGGTTCCGATGATCTAACTACCACGGTTTTTACAGTCACAGCTCAGTATAACAGCAAAGTACAAATATACACTAAGTTAATTCCACAACATCGCCGGGGCCGCTGCGCCACCGCGCCGGTAGATGGATAGTTTAGTCAACTGTTCCACTCCAACATCACCTGAAGTTTCTTTTAAAGACAGTGGCGCTTGAAACGCTAGTATAATCTTAGGAGTTTCCTTGGTTGTCCGCCTAACTTACGTTCGTACCTACAGAGGTGCCCTTGTCCCTTGTGTTGCCACCCAACCCATAAATTCGCTAGTTGAGCACCTTGAGTGCTGTCTTTTCTCGGTCGATCAAACGTATCTTCCGACCATTCCAGAATTCAGTGACACGGCAGGTTGTTTAAATCGAAACATCGCCAGCCAGCAGCAAACCAATGAATGGTTCGTATAATTTGTATGGAGCGTATTTCAAGGAATCACGAACGTTGCTGGAGCCCATCAAACTACCACCTACCTACCTACCTACCTACTACCTTGTAGCATTGCCCTTGACCAAGTGCTTCTTTCGGCTGCTCCGCTGCTTCATCTATATATCACATACTTTTTATACTGGCTCGACAAAATGACTAAATTACACCTGATTGAAAGAAAAATTGGAGAGAGGAGTGGAAGAGAAGGGGAATAAGAGGTCTGGGAGAAAGGAAATTGTAAAGATGAAGTAGACTCGGCTAACAAGACATTTACTGATAGTTTTTCTTATACTGGCTCGACTTACAGACTACATTAAACTGGATGGAAAGAACAATGCAGTCCAAGAACGAAAACGATCGCCAAGGGACGAAAATCAGTTGACAGTCGCCATTGCTGTCGGCCAACATATACCGCGACGGTTGGGATCTAGATATGAACAACTGGATATACACAAACTGATCCCGAAACACTACAAGTTGAAACGAGAAACGTTGATGCTCTTTACACTGTGAGGCCTTTCAACCTCAGAAATATCATTTCTATAATAGGAGTTACCGTAAAACCGTAACTGCGGAACCAATCTCCTTATGTCAATTTGTGAAAGGAGAAATAAGGAAGAGATATATCACCTGAAATACTGTCCTGGGTCTGGAGTTCTGTCCGGCTTTCCCTCGTAAAGGACGGAAGTCAAGCCAGCGAGTAGAGGTCCGTAGCAGATGTATGAGTGGCCAACAACCCAGCCCAGGTCTGACGCAGCCCACCACACTCCTCGCTTCAGCCCGTAGACAGCTTGCATAGACCAGCATAAGGTGGCTGCGTGTCCACACGGCCGTTGGATGCCTTTTGGAGAGTCGGTGGTACCTGCGTTGCGTATAAAAAATCCACCTCTAAATATCCAAATATAATTTATATTCAATGTGTACGCATATTTATACATAAACAAGATTTAATCTAAGAATATTGAAAAACTTCGAGTCCCCAGATATTTTACAATAGACAATTTCAATTGCAAATCGAATTACTTTGGATGTATTGCGTGACCTTTTTTCCAAGTATTTACGCGTTAATTCCTTCATTCAAATCAAAATGAAGGCGATATAGCTGATATTTTCTATTAATACAAAACAGCATAGCGTCCGTACGAAATTTGTGAAAATACGGAACTAGAAAACTCGGAACCCTATCAACTCCTATGTTGGGTTACGCATTGTCTCCGATTTCAATCCGTCAAAATACAGATCGAAACCAGGCAATTCGAAAACAACAACAAATCTATGTAAATAAATCTATAAAAGATTGTACACAAATCAGTGTTAAAATATATATATATATATATTTTGAACGGACTATCCTACTGATAGCCGGGACAGGCCTATACAGCTCAACCAGGCTTAGGTGGGCGAGCACAGAACGTGCGTGCTCAAAGCCAGAGAATTTATGGGTGATGGCAACGCAACGGGAGCAACCCCCAAAAACCCCTGTAGGTACGAGACCTCGACTTGGGAAGCCAGCAAGGGGAGAGAACTTATGGGTAGGCTTGTCGAATAAATATCGATACATCGATATATCGATATTTTCAATTCAATATATCGATATTTTTGGGCGATATATTTTGTAATGATATATCGATATAAAATATCCAGTATCGAAAATAGTATCGAAAACGATATTTTTTTAATTCTTATGGAAATGAAGTCGCTGAAATCTGAAGAATCTGAATAGAAGATAGGACCGAACGAAAAAAAAAGAACTATATTGTCTATGACTGTTGAGTATTATGTTTTGTTACGTTGCATGCATTGACATCTAAATTTGTTGCATGTGTATTATTTGCCGCCATTTATTTATTTATTATTTATTTTGGTTTGATATCTTAAATAGGTCTTAAAGTTAGAAGATAGCCTTTTAGTTCTTGATATTTTTGTAATTTTGTCTAATAAAATAGAATTCTGGTAAAATACTTTCGTGTTTATTGAGATTTAAACGATATATCGATATTTTTCATTCGGTGTATCGACGCCGATATTGATATTTTAATAAATATCGATATATAGATATTTTCTTCCATTTTCGACATCCCTACCTACGGGTGTGATCTACTAGCGTTTCGGAAGCGACTACCTTGAGAAGAAACGCCGAAAGAAACTCAAGGCTGCGAGTGAGATACATCAAATTTGCAACTCCGTGTATAATATATATGCGAGTTCCCAGAAAAACTACACTAGCGCGATGTAGGTTAATAAAAATGTATGAGAATCATTAATTGATCTGTACGTATTTGTCCACGTTCGCGACCTTAATACTGCTTCAGGATTACAAGGGACTTGCAACTTGACAGTCATCAATGTCCTTAAATGTTACCAGTGTCAGACATAATTATAACACATCGTTTCCGTTTATACAATGGCAATGTGTAACCATTTGCCAAAGGTCCAATATCACCAATTCAATTTTCGGTAATTAGCATCAGGACAATGAACGAGCATTCATTACACATCGACCAGCAATCACTATACAGGTGACCTTTATAGACGAGGGAGATACTGTAACTTCTAGAAATATGACCACGTACAAAGCGATCATTGGAAAACTATTTAGATGAATACAGTAGACTAGTAAATAGATTAATTTTTATCAATTTAAATACTATTATTATGAGTTTTTATAAATTAATAAAATAATTAATAATTGTAAATAGGCCTCGCCCCATAGGCCCATATATTTTAAAATGTAAATAATATCTGTATTTATTTATATGTTAAATTAGTATTCGAAATAATAATAAAAGTATATGAACTTTCATTTAAAAATAAAAAAGGAATATACATGACAGTGTCATCTATCGATATTTCTTAAAACTACTTATTGCAAAAACATATTGGAATCGTTGCTCAATATACACATATCTGTACACGTTGTGCCCACTAATGTCAGAAACGGCTTAACCGATGTGGATACAGGTTACTCTAATATATGTGAAAAGTTATACCTACTTAACACTTTATGTTAATTCGATTTCAATCGGCACATAACCAAAAAAGTTTTATCAGTTTAAAAAAAACTGTCGATCTGAAATATACCTATGAAATTGTAATAAATTTGTAAGTATAATATTATATGCATTTCATTAGTAGTAATTTAGTTCTTTATTGATTAATTGTTGTAATTGATATCATATCATATTATGTGGAAAGTTTTTAACTTAAAATAATAATCATAAGAAAAGTGCGAACCATATCCCTCGTAAACGAACTCGCAGGCATAGCTAGTTACAATATATTCATTGCATTCATGCTAGTTACAATATATAATCCTCAATTTGGTTTAGACTTGACTTTTAGACTGTGCGAAATGCGTCGGGTTAGGTAGAGTCAAATTAATAAATATTATGACCGGTTGTCGTGGGTGTGTTGGTAGAAAGACATGGATTTTGGCGTTTTACTGTTTATTTGCACTTTAAGGCACACCGAACTGCGATGCATACGCACGTATTCTAGCCTTGGGTCTCAGTAGTCGACTGCTTTAGCTAGAGCATCCCTTGTGCGCGCGCATCCCTTACCCCGCGCATCCCGTAACACCCTAACGACCTTTAAGGCGTTTAACACAAACGCGTATCGGGCGGCGTCTACATACTGTAATATCTATTAAATAAGTCATGTCACATATTCTTTTCTTTAGTTATTCATTTCTAGAATTCAAGCACAGGTCTTATTTCTAAGCTTTGTGATGATTTAGCCCTATATAAACCCCATGTTATAGAACTATGAAATTAAATGAAACAGAATAAAATGAAACGGAATAAAACAAAACGAAACCAAAGGGAACGAAACGGAATTAAACAAGGGAATGAAGGGTCAACTTACCAGAAGTATAAAGGATATACAAAGGCTCGTTTGCCTCCACAGACACGCAAGGAACGGGATCAGCTTCCAGTGCATCCTCCCAGGAAATGTCCCGGCCTGGCTCCAAGCTGCAGTTGAGAACCCTGCGCCGCTGGAATATGATGCAGTTGCGAGGCACGTGCGAGCAGTGTGACAGCGCCTCGTCTAGAATATCTTTGTACCTGTAAATGAACTATTAACTTAATAAAAAAAAACATAAAAAGAGCCCAACCGAAAAATCACATTTTGAATATTAATGAGGTTGTGTGTTTTGACTCTAATGTTGTCATTTGAGTTTGATTAATGTAACATTTTTAAGTCCGTAATAATCAACAAAAAAAAAAAATCTTCCCATAAAATTATTTTTCATAATAAAAATCTCTAAATGACAAGGTCAAATCTGCGGGGCGAGTTAACCCTGGGCTCACGCCCCGGGCGCTAAGTTACAGGGCAACAGTCGAGCACATCACCCAACGTACCCCCTGAATAATATATCTAAAAAAGTAGATCAAACTCTCCATAAAAAAATATCTTAAAAGAACAAGCATTTGTTTTGACATCTTAAAAGTAAATTCAAAAGTCTCAGAAGACATCGCTACCACGTCTTGAGTTATGTAAGGTCGTTGATCGTTTTTAGTTAATATTTCAGTTCTCGTGGTATAAATTATATTTAAATTTTAACAAAGTTGTCGAGCACAAAATCCCTGCAAATTGGGCTGTAATCATTTTTTATTGGATTAATCCATATAATTGAGAAGTAAAAGGATTGGCAGTTGGTTTCAGACAACACATTTTGCCCCGGTTCGAAATAATTCAAGATCTCGAGCTGCTCAATGATAATTATTTACCTGACAATTTTGTTCGGTTCAACGCCACAACTTGCTGCTATAATCACCGTCGGTGCCGCGTGCTCTATTCTTGTTCTTAATTCGCGTGCGGCAAATCCTAAAAATATGAATGCATTATTTATCTTCTTATTTTTAGATTGCTGTATCTCAAATGGAACCCTTCGTTGTCTACCTGCTTGCTAAGGTTCTTTTTCTCAGGAACGCGTAAAAATAAGTACTGTAGTGATTGTACGAATGGTTAAAGTAGGCTAGTTATATTTACCACGTGATTCGTCGATCTGCGTAGGTGACGTGCAGGTAAGGGTGGGCCGGTTCATTAGGTACCTTGGGCTCACCCTAGATGGCCGCTGGGGCTTAGAGGAACACATCGAGCGCCTTGTCCCCCGAGTTCAGAGAATAGTAGGTGCCCTACATCGTCTCCTGCCTAACCTCGGGGGACCCTCCGAGGGAGTCCGTCGCCTCTATGCCGGAGTCGTGCGATCCGTGACCCTTTACGGAGCGCCAGTCAGGGAGCACAGGCTGCGCATCCGCCGCTGCAGACAGAAGATACACAGCCTGCAGCGATTAATGGCCATACGGATCGCACGCGGCTACAGAACAATCTCATATGAGGCGGCGACGATCCTGGCACGCTTTCTGCCCTTCAGTATCCAGGCGGAAGTGGACTCGGCAGTATTCAACCGAGTCCGCGAATTCCGTCTGAGAGGCGAAAGCGTGCCTCCCCTGGCGCTCGAAAAGCTGAAGGCAGAAGAACGCCGATCAGCCCTAAGAATTTGGCGCATGCAGCTGGATGAGGTGCGGTGCATGCGCCAGCGCGTGGTCGGTGCCATTCTGCCGAACCTCGAAGCCTGGTTTAATAGTAGGTATCACGTCACCTACCACCTGACACAGGTACTTACGGGACACGGATGTTTCCCTGAGTACCTGTGCAGGTTTGGACGAGAAGTAACGACCCAGTGCTACCACTGCTGTTCGGACCTGGATTCCGCCCAACATGCGCTCGCACATTGCCCGGCGTGGGGCAGCGAGCGGCGGGACCTGGTCCAAAGGATCGGACACGACCTCTCCCTGCCAGCAGTGGTGTCGGCCATGCTGGCAGGATATGACAACTGGAGGGCCGTGGTCTCCTTCTGTGAAGACGTCATGTCCCAGAAGGAGGCCGCAGAGCGAGAGCGGCAGAAGGCCGCTCGAAGAAGACACCGGGGTGCCGGCACCCGCCCCGGCACATCAGTACCAGCCGATCGGTCGTTCCACGACCGGTTGGCTGATGCCTTTGGGGTCGCGGCCGCTCAGGGTGGGGGGCCCTGAACGACTGGTTAGCGACCCTCGAGAAGTAGGCAGAGCATTGTGACGTGCTCTGCCTAAATACAATGAGCAGTGTCGGGGAAGATATCTTCCTTCGAGTTTGTGCCCAGCGGGCGCGGCGCGACGGGGCTGCGGCGAATTGATTACAGGTCCCGCGGACCCCGTCAATGCGCAGAAGAAGTCACCTTGGGGTTTTTAGTCGGTACAAGTCCGACACACCTCGGTTTCGTGCAACCCCCCGTGCGACCGAGACGGTCCCATGAGGATTTTCCCCAAGTAAAAAAAAAAAAAAGGCTAGTTATATTTGGCACTTTTGTCCGAATTGGCGGATAAATAAAAAAATAAGTTTTATTTTAGAAAGGAGAACATCGCATTTTAAAATATGAAGTTTGATTTGATTTATTCAATTATTATGATAGACAGATTGAATCAAAAATTCAAAAGGAAGGGTCGGATTGTATAAATTATATTATAAAAAGATTAGAAAAATATATGTAGACATTAATAAAATACATGCGAATATAGATATAAAAAAGTGTTATTAATTTCAAGCGAGTGAGCGACCAAACATATAAGGAAACGTAGACACGACTGCAAAAACGTGTCACAGTACATATATTAGGTCCTTACATATGAAATTGGCGTTTTGTATGGGAGGAACAAAAAGTCGAATATTTTTTAATATAATATATTTAATTAATCAAAGTATGAACCATTATTTTCTATGCACTTTTGCCATCTCATAGGTAGTTCATTGATCCCTTTACTAAAAAAACCAGTCGGACGGGAATCAATAAAATCTTTGAAGGCGATTTGGACTGCCCCATCGGAGTTGAATTTTTTCCCGTGCAAGAAGTTATCCAAATTTCGAAAAAAATGGTAATCTGTTGGAGCAAGGTCCGGGGAGTACGGAGGATGTCTTAGACTTTCCAATTGAAGCTCTTCTAATTTAGTAGCCGTCTGTTGCGCAGTGTGTGGTCTAGCGTTGTCGTGAAGCAGCAGTGGCGTGGAGCGATGGACCAGCCTAGGTTGTTTAGCCGCTAGCTTTTCCATCATGGTTTGCAATTGCTGACAATAGACATCAGCCGTAATAGTCTGGCCAGATTTGAGAAAACTGTAATGAACAATACCGGCACTAGTCCACCAAACGCTTACAAGTAACTTTTTTGGGGTTAATTTTCGCTTGGGGCAGGATTTGGCTGGCTGGCCAGGATCCAACCATTGCGCTGAGTGCTTCCGATTATCGTAAAGAACCCATTTTTCATCACAGGTAATGAATTCGGTTTAAAATACCTTCATTATTGTGCCGGTTTAGTAATGTAACGCAGCAGTCGACGCGCGTTTGCCGGTTTGCTTCAGTCAATTCGTGAGGTACCCACCTTTCAAGCTTTTTAATCTTCCCAATTTGCTTAAGTGAATTAAAACAGTTTTATCACTAACATCGCAGCCTGCAGCTAACTCGGACGTGGTTTGCGATGGATCCGCTTCCACAATAGCCTTCAACTCTTCATTATCAACTTGAGTCTCAGGCCGTCCACGGGGCTTGTTCTGCAGGTCGAAATTTCCAGAACGAAAACGTTGGAACCAAAAACGAACTGTGTTTTCTTTTGCAACACGACCGCCATACACATCATTCACCCTTCGAGTTGTTTCCGCAGCACTAGTGCCACGGCGGAACTCGTACTCGTAAATAATGCGATATTTTAAGTTTTCCATTTTGTAAAATGAGAGACGCAAACAGAAAAAAACAGAAGAAAAAAACAAATGAATGACGATCATCGAAGCACAAATACATGAGTCTATAGCTGTACAAATTTGAATTTGGAATTCCTTACCAAAGAGGAGAAATTTGTGATTAAAGTGGCCAGTACCAAAAACGCCAATTTCATATGTAAGGACCTAATAATACACATAAACACATTAACACATATAAACAGTGTTTATATAGTACATATAAACTAGGGATGTAACGGAGGCAGTTTTATCGGAACCGAAATCGGAGTCGGAGTTTTTAAATTTGATTTATCGGAGTCGGAACCGAAGTCGGAATCGGAGTCGGAGGCAATGTCAGTCACAGGTAATGGCAAAAGAAAGTAGTTTTATTTTAGGACAAATAATAATATTATTCAGTGAACCTTTATAATTAGAAACGAATAAATTTACACATACACACACAATGAAAATAATAATTGCTGTATTAACATATTCCCATTAACAGTGAACAATTTAAATCAAATTTGCTCTGGCGTTGTTTTTGTAAAATAATAAAACTCTTTAGAAATAAATTTTAATATACATTTAGTTTTCAATTTATTAATTTTAATCATATTTTTTTAGTCTAAATTGTTGAAAATTTCTTCTTCAAATTAAGTAACATTGATTGTTTGATTAATGGATATTATATTTCAAGACATATAGAATATAATCAAATGAATTGCCTGCAACAATGACAGTGAACTCCGATTAAAAAGTTTCGGAACCGAAGGTGTAATAACAATCGGAAGTTCCAACTTATCGGAGTCGGAGTCGAAGCTCCGTAACATCCCTGATCTAAACAACGTTAATGGTAACTGACGCCAAACCACTTAAAGGTGACTTAGGTACATCAATACTAACAACTTTAGTTCTATGACTTTCGCCAAAACTTAACACATCCTAAGACATATATTTTTTTAGTTTTAGTGGGGATTTCTATCAATCGTTAGCTCTAAGCTTAAAGCTCAGTCAGCTGATGCTACGAAATCGTCTGCCCCAGTTGCATGGCGCCGCCTTTCTGAATATTAAGAAGATCACAAGTGCAAATTTGATTTATATATATTTTGTATGGGGAAAAAAAGATTAAATTAGAAAAGTCGTAAAATAAAAATTGTTAGTCAAGTGATATACCAAAGTCTCTTTTAAGAGGGTATTCTACTCTAGAGGCCCGAATTTCGAGCGCTTTTTGGCATATGATAAAAAAAGCAATTGATATTTTTAGTATCCATTTTTTCTTTTCTAGATTACGTACAGATTTAGGCACTATATGCCCACAAAACAAAATCTTTATGTGATGATAAACATCGTGAGGAAACTAGCAAAGTATGTAATAAAAATGTAATTTCACAGTACTGTGAGAACGTTGGGCGCAACAAGCGCACAATGGATACCACCGCTAATGTATCCCTGCTCATCCCCATAGAGATACGGTGTGATAATATATTGTTAGGATCAGAAGCTGTTTTACTAAAATAAATAAATATAAAAAATATATGTGGTGATTAAACTAAACTCCATTTAACATTTACTTGGATAACCAAAACAACAACAATCGGAGATTCGACACAATAATAGAATTCTCACGTAAACTAACAAGAGGTCCGCTCCGCACAGAATCCCCGGCCGACGTGCTTGCATTGGCTTATAAATCGTTTCTATGTGAGGTATATAGAGCCGTTTTTCTATTTGTCAGTTATCTAACAATATTGTTACTATTAATTATATTGACCGCTAAAACCATGTACTCCATTTACCTCCAAATACGACAGAATGTATTGCTCCGATCCTATTTGTAGCCAGCATTGACACAATCGCTTCTGGGACCAAAGGCATGTAGATGAGGACACGCGAGCCCCTGGTCACTCCTAGAGAAGCCAACTTGCCGGCCAGACGCGATACCTGGATAAAAACATGAAACGGTGAAGTTGTATGCAAAAGTTCAGCAGCGCACTTCTTGTTTTATTTTATTTTTATGCTTTTAATTGCGGAAAGAATGACTGCGTTTCTATTTGTTCTCAATTCGATGTGTGTTTAAGCTGCTTGCACTAGCTAAGCATACGATTTCTCGCTTTACAAGTAAAAGTGACTAAAGTAGTTACGGTGAGATTTATAGACGCAACGTTGTATGACTAAAACATTACAATTTATATTACTCAATGAATGTTAAAGGATTTGGTAAGTCACAAATTTTGTCAACATGGACTTGGCTCTGCGAATACTATGGCTGTACTGAAGTTCTTTTTTTTTTTATTTATTCTTTATTAGGGGCTTTTAACTTACGTCATATCAGCCCCATCGTAGCCTAACATATAGAAATAAAACCTTTCATACCTCACCTTTCATACAGTTTCCATAGCATTTCGGCAGTTGCTTTAGTGGGCACCGCCAAAATGCTATGGAACATACCAACATCCAATTTATTTAATTTCAATTCACATATAACATCCTTTCTTACATTAGCGTTCTGGACACACTCAATCAGGATATGCTGAATATCGTCTATAATTCAGCAACTGAAGTTCTTATTATATATTCAGTTTTTTGTCAAAAGGAATTTAATTTTTGAGAACTTTGCTAAGCAAAGTTGAAATAGCGTCTATAAATAGCAGTAGCGTTCATTCCACACAAGCTTGAAAGCATTGCATGCCCTTACAATAAATAAGTCTGTAATAAATTACTTAAAGTCAAACAAAAAAAAGGAAATATTCATGTTCATACCTATTCTATTTCTACGCCATGTATCAATTCTATGAAAAAATATAATGTTTACTATAATAATATACATATACAAATTAATTACACGAACTCTGCCTATCTTGTTGAAATGCCTTATGCACGTCACTGATAAATAGCCTTAGTATTTTTTTAAATATTGACTTGTTTTACAGTCTTCATAATATATGTGATAAATCCTACTTTTACTTTTTTATTATTCTTTAATATCAAGGAGAATGAGCTTTATAATATGAAGCACAGTCTTATAAAAAAATTGGTACTATAACTATATTTCATATTTATTCTACGCTAATGTTTTAAATTCACAAAAATGTAATTCTATTTTCCATTTAGGTATATTGTATCCCTTCTTACTAAATATTTCAACTCAACAGCGACATCTATTTTTAAATAGTTAATCTAAAGTTTTAAATTATGTAAGCCCGCTTTGGCTTGTACATATTATTTAATATATACAATATTACAACCTATTAATAACTACAGTGGCTACTATTAGTATAGTAATAATAATCTCTTTTTTTGTTATGTGTCTTAGTAATGTTTACAATCGTTTTTTTTTAATTTCCCTGCAAAACAAGTCCACGGTTTTTACCGTGGGAGTTATTTTAAAAATAGCACTAAATATATTTAAAAACGACTAGAAATCTGAAGCGAATGCACAATGACGAATATGTTATTAAATATTATCTACAGCTATAATAATTCTAGTTTTTACGCCGTTCTTCAAAATCAATTTTTTTTATATTGTCCGATTTTATTAGCCAGCTCCTCATTCTGTAAAAATAATTTTACCGACAAATTAAATAATTTCGCTCAAATCACTTTAAAGAATCGTTATTATAATTTACCTGATCTTTGAGTTCCGAATAGGTGATCTTCCGGACAGTATCCGTGAGAGGGGAGTCATGAACCAGTGCAACCTGGTCTCCTCTTCTATTCTCCACGTGACGGTCGATTGCATTGTAGCACACCGACATTTCTCCCCCGGCCCACCTAAAAATGATTGGCTTTTATCTAATTATCACCACTCCGGGTCCCTGTTGGCTTAGACAATAAAAATAGACCCACGAGAAGTCGGCAGAGTGTCGTGACGTTATGCCGAAATTCACCGTGTTATGTTTTTTTTTTACACTGGCTCGACATAGTGACTACAGAGTGCCTAATGGTAAGTACAGTGTAGTCCAAAAACGAAATCGACTATCAAAGGATGAAAATCCATTGATAGTCTACAGCGTCATGTCGGCCCACATATACCACGACTGAATGTATATGAGTTACTGGATATACACAAACTGATCCCGAAACGCGACAAGCCGAAACTAGTCACTATGACGGGCTTTACACCCATGTACTCTGGTCGCGATCCAGACGGGCACCGACGCTCTACCACCTCGCTGCTGCTCGTTTAGCACCACCCAGGAGTCACGTGTAGGGAAACTAGGGTAAAGCCTACGGACGCGAGCAGCTTCGACTCCCAAAATGTGGATTATGTGGGTTAAAGCAGTGTTCCACTCTCCGCGATTGTGCCAGGAGAGCGAGGAGCGGCGGGGTTACCGAGAATTGTATGCAAGTTCCTCAGTTCCTGTGCAATGCGCAAAAGTAATCACCTTGGCAAAAACCCCTTACAAATCCCGCACAGCCTGGCTACAGTGGCGAGCTTCCCCTAAAAATCATTACCTTGTAATATTTAGATATTTAATATTGACTTAAACTCTTGTAATTAACAGAATAGGAATGTCAGCATCTAAATTTTATTAAACTTTAATTCAATATATGTGTTAAATGTACAAATATAACAAGATGTTTTTTGTTTCTGTGGGATGCTACTGCTTGGCCGCCACCCCCCCCCTATGTGTAGCTGGGATGGTCCTGCGAGGGCTTTTATTTCATTAACTATCAAGTTGTCAAGTTTTAATGAAGTCGCAGTCATTTACCAGTTGCACAGCGGAGAGTGCTCTCAGGAGCTATATTCTCTTATTCCACCTGGCCTTTTTCATCATAAAACCACTAGACGCTGTGTCGGATGCCATCCGTATGTTGTGAACGTTACCAGTATCAGCACAAAGAGATTCGCCCTGTTTAGTTGTGAAGATCTTTCCCGGTCAACCAACACGCGTCATTTAGAAAAACAAAAGTCACAAAGAGATTCGCTTCTACATTCGTCATGCGAAGAGTCAAAGAGTGGAATATGCTTCCAGTGATCGTATATCCACGATCTTATGACTAAGGAGCCTTTAAGAGAAGAGTGAATAGGCATTTTTAGGGCAAACAGGGTCCATGGTCGGTCTCATCTTCACCTTCCACCAGGTGTGATTGAACTCAAGCATCAGCCTGTAAATCATAAAAAAACTGCATTGTACGCCTGTTTGCCTTCCTTCTACATAAAAATAATAAACAGGGTTCTTATTTCTTGGAGTGAAAAATAAAGATACATCGAAGAGAATTAAAAGTACTATTCAAATTCTGCCAGTCGGCACTGGATGCTGGGTCGCGATGTACCGCTCTGTGTGCATTGATATAGAAAGTTGAAGATGCAGGACTGTCACAGTTATCATGGTCGCGAGCTTGTCAGCCCTGCGCAGTCGCCTACATCGACAGCAGCGACTACCACAATCCGAATTATCCATTACCAGTTATTGAAAAAGAGAAAAATAATACCATTGTGTGAAAGGTGGATTGGAGCTATCTAGAACGCGGTCCCACGGTTTCGTCCAGTGCAACACTTGGCCGACTTCTCCCCAGAAACCTTCTGGATCGTCGAGGGACCGCCGATGTACCCTCTGATATTCTTCAGTCAAATCGTCCGCTCCTTACAGAGGGTAAAACGATATAAAATTACTATCAAGCATCTACATTAAACAAATACTTAGCAATGTTACTGAATAAACCTCTATTATTGTAATAAGAAAATGTATTCGGTATTAAAATATCCAAAATCAATGCTTTTTTAGGTTTTTTTTTTATACATATTGGATCGAGAAAACGACCACAATGCACGTGATTGAAATTATTGTGTTATTCAGAAACGGCAGAAATCGCCAATATGCGATAATGCATTGAAAGTCGCTATATTTCCAGCGACACAGCTATAAATATAGCTAATTTTGGGTGAAATAGGGGTTAAAGGTTTGTTGGAAAATTTGTAAATTTCGAAGCAAGCACTATGAAAAATTGTATTTAGCTTTTTAGCATAAAATAACACAAACACATGTTTCGACGTTTTTGGAAAATCAAAGGAGTAAATAAGGACAACGCCCAGTCAATACTCATTAGTAATTAAAAAAGCTTTTACAGTATTTATTATTGACTCGATTCATTTCAAAGACTATTCTTTTATGTCGGTTCCAAGCGAGGGTAATTAGTTTTGAAAGCTACAACGGTTACAAAAGTGTCCATAGACAGGGCTATTTTATAGAAAACGAAGATATTTCATGATTTAATCATTTGTGCCTTCTTGTAATTAACAAAAATGTAAATATGTAATTATATTCCTTAACAAACCACAAAGAAAAATTGGCGAACAAATGAGAATTGATTCGTTAAAACTTAAAAGTGTGGACACCATAACGCGAGATGACGCACGACTGAATGATAAGTAGATAAAGTTAATTTTCAAACTATTTATTTCTTTTAAAAAAATGTATATAATAGTTACACAGTTATTAGACATAGAAGCAGAAATGGACAATATGTAATCTGATTAATGATTAACGATTACAAAATGTAGTTGTAATTTTAATTTTCTGGCTCTGTAATCATGATTAAATCCATTTAAAACATTAAGAAATCATAAATGTGTTTGCAATCTGGGATTCTGTAGTGCTTAAAACATAGATGAGCAAAATGTAGTCATATTAATGGTAAAAAACGTAAAATGTAACCGTAATCATTTTTATTAATCTGATTACATTTTGGCCATCTATGCATAGGAGTATGCCTATATCGCGATGTTCCTAACACGTAGGTACAACCTGCGTACCGATTTCACATCTTGAGTATTGACTCAATATTATTGGAGAAACTTGTATAAATAAAAAATATTTTTTATAGAATCGACTTGAATCTCATCATCATGGCGAGGCTGTGGCGGCTTAGTGAAAAATGGATCGGTTCCCATGCACGGCATCGTAGGCAGTCCGTCCAATCTTAAAACAGTGGTTGTTACGAGGTCATGGCTCGCTCACATACCGGATGACACAGGTTCTCTCAGGGCACGGCAGCTTTGGGAGATACCTGTGTCTGATCCCCGGGAGCGAGCCGACGGAAATGTGCAACCACTGCGACGGATGCCTCGTCGAGAGGGCACGACATACCCTAGAGGAATGCCCAGCCTGGGATGATGAAAGAGCTGAACTTGACCAAAGTGTTGGCAGCGATCTTTCGCTGCAAGCAGTGGTTCGAGCGGCCGTCAGCAGTGAGGCCGCGTGGAGAGGGATGGCGGCCTTTTGCGAGGCCGTCATGAGCGCAAAAGAAGCGGTGGAGCGGGAGAGGGACACCGCCAATCCCCGCAACCCTCGGCGCCGCCGCAGAACTAGGCGGCTCGGGAGAAGGGAGCAGTTCGCGCAGGACTACCAGCGCGACGAGCTCCCCTCCTGACACAGGCTGGGCGGGTGACGTTGAGGGCGTCCCCGTCCAGCGGAGAGAGGTAGGGTCGGGGTGTGTGTGCCCACACGCTGTTCCCATAGAGAGGAAGTGAGGGGTTTCAATTCCCCTCCCTGAGAGGAGGCCTGCCCAAGGCCTACCGCTCGCCGAGCCGTCGGAAGTATCCGGATTCCCAGGCTTGGCGAAAGCGAAGAGAGGGCAGTGCTGGCACCCCAGTGGTTTTAGTGCGGCAGGTCCGACACACCGGGGGGAGTGGCCCTCACCACTTCCCCTGACGGTCCGTAGGGATTTCCAACGGATTAACAAAAAAAATAATGCACGGCATCGTCAGCATCAGGGAAACATCGTGTGGAAACCCGCACGGCATCTAATAGTAATGTTGTGGGTCTTGAGAACTTTATGCTACACTTACTGACACTGCATTAGGACCATAACCGTCACAAATATTTACTCAGCTAGCGTTGCATTTTTTTTCTTTTTTGTAATAAAATTATAATATGTAAGACATTCTGGATTAGGTTCCCTTATTTTGACAATAAGAAAAACAAAGGAAACATAGCTACCAGATAGTGATGCTTGCTAGTCAGCTAGGACGTAAGTATGAACAAAGGTTAGAGTACAATGGAGCTGATATATTCAGTGGCGACTGAACGAATTTGGTTTCCCAGGCCTGGGTGGAGTGATTAGAGGGACACCCCGAGGGTTTATAGTCAGTAGGAGTCTGACACACGGGGGTCGCTGCCCTCACAGCAACCCTGATGGTACTGTGTAGGATTTTTTTCCCCGTGTTACCAAAAAAATAAGAATAAAAAGATATATTCAATGGAATAAAAACCCCTAAATATAAAAAAATGGCTGGAAATAATTTTTTACTAATTTATTTCTTTTTTTTTTAATGTATTAGGTGCGCAACTAAATTCTCGCTGTTTTTTTCATTAAAATGAATGTTAATTATTAAGAAACACTTATATTTACATCATTCAAAGTATTGGCCATTACTAGCTACAACTTTTTCCCATCTTTCTGGTAGAGCTCGAATGCCCTTACGATAAAAGTGCTCGTCTTTTGAGGATATCCACGAATTAAGCCATTTTTCGATGTCTTCATATGATTGGAACTGCTGATCAGCCAGATCGTGTACCATCGAACGGAATAAGTGATAGTCGGCCGGAGCAATATCTGGGGAATATGGCAGGTGTGGTAGGACTTCGTATTTGAGCTTTTCTGAGTAGGTTTTAACGGGGTTAGCAACATGAGGCCGAGCATTGTCGTGCAACAGAATCACTTTTTCGTGTCTTCGTTTGTATTGTGGCCGTTTTTCGCGCAGTGCTCGGCTCAGTCGCATCAATTGCAGTCGATACCGCTCCCCAGTGATGGTTTCGTTTGGTTTCAATAGCTCATAATTAGTAATCATAATAGTGTTATTCATTAATAACACCGACCTGGTCCCACCAAATACACAGCATTACCTTCGCAGCGTGTATATTTGGCCGAGCCGATGACGCAGAAGCATGACCGGGCAGTCCTCATGATTTTCTTTTCTTTGGGTTGCTGTAATGAATCCATTTTTCATCACCCGTTACAATTCGATGAAGAAAACCCTTCCTTTTTTGCCGCTGGAGCAATTGTTCACAGGCGAAAAAACGACGCTCAACGTCCCTTGCCTTCAAATCATAAGGAACCCAAGTCCCTTGCTTTTGAATCATTCCCAACGCATGTAACCGCTTAGAAATGGCTTGGCGGGTAACTCCAAATACCGAAGCAAGCTGTTCTTGCGTTTGGCACGGATCCTCATCGAGAAATTTCTCCAAGTCAGCATTTTCAAATGTTTTTGGCCTTCCTTCACGCGGACAGTCGTCAACATTGAAATCGCCGTTTTTAAAACGGCGGAACCAATCGCGGCAAGTTGTTTCACTTAGAGCAGCCGCCGTTTTTTTTTGAATGAAACAAGAAAAGTAACACTTCCCGCAAATGACGATTATTTGGCATGAATTCGGACATTTTCACACAACTAAAAATATATGATCCAACAATGAAATCATTAATGTGTGAAAGCGGTTTGTTTACCATATGTCACAGCTTGTTTTTTGACCTTTTCGCTATATCAAAATAGACCAACACTTACTGCTGGAGCCACATATTCATAAACAGCGAGAACTTAGTTGCGCACCTAATAACTTTTCTATTGTCATAAAATCCAGCCTAATACAAATACAGCCAAAGAGACTTTATTACCGGTTTATACTACTACTACTACTACTACTACTACTATACTACTATATACGAAAACACATCGGACCTAATAATGCATCAAGAGTAGAATTAAAGATTTTTTGATAATTATTTGAAATTTCGTTGATTTAACTCGAAGTTACATTTTATATTTTATCGTCGCTTCGCTTGTATTTGTCAAAAGGTTACTCTCATATTGTGTTAGATATAATAATAATAGCGAAACGTACCTTCATTTGCTGGACACCCGAGGTTAAGATTTCCAATATTATGCCTTTTTTCTAATGGCTTATAGTCTTTAATAAAAGAGTTCTCGGTAAACCTGGTGTTATTTTGAAAATTTACATTATGACCAAATGAATCCATCGTTAATTTTGTATGTTTAAACTTTATTGTAAAATATTTTAATTTTTAATTTTCTTATTAATATTTATATAGCAAATATGTTTATTATTTCATAAAGAGTTATCTTTAAAGATACTTTGCTTCAAATGAATTATATTTTCAATTGAATGCAGTAATTAGCATTAATATTGTAGGAATGATAATAGTTTCACATATATTCATCGTTAGAGATACTCATCAATTAGTGAGTACTTTATATATATAAAGGTCTTTATATATTTAATATATAAAAATAATATATTTTAACATATACCCACAGTTGTACAGGAGTTCATATAACTTTTTATTTATACTAACTTACGAAAGTGACAACGCCGCATCTCGTAAAAAGTATAGTCACAGTCAGCCCCCAATCTAAGGGAAGAGGTGGCAAGTCGGGGGCCGGAGTAGATGAGCACGTCACCCAACTTATTCGCTGAATGATATATCTTATAAAATGGGCAAACCTCTAAAAAAATTGGCTGCAAATTTATATTAGCCATTATTTTGACGTTTTAAAAGTTTACTCAAAAGTCTCATAAGATATCTTAGCACGATGTTTTAAGTTATGTAAAGTCAAAGGTCGTTCTACGTGAATATTTTACTTCTTATGCGATAATGAAATTTACATTTTTACAAAGTTGTGGAGCACAAAATCTTTAAAAGTTGTGCTGTAAGCCTGTTATACATTGGATTAATGAATATCATTGAGATACAATGGTAAAAGGAATCGCGGGAAATTTAAGCGGTGGAGAGTAGTTATTGCCCTATCTTGATAAAATTCACAATCAGGCACTGACGGCGGCAGTAACTGCCGATGGACGAGAATCCATTGATAGGTCCACGACTAAAGATCTTCAAGTAAAGAATAACTGGGGGTACACAAAAAGATTCCGAAACGTGACAGGCTGAAACGAGGCAATAGGGCGGCTTTTACAGTTTTGTACCACAATACAATCCAGTTTAAGCAAGTCCTTTTTTTGACCCGGTGGAAATCCTGCTCGTCCAAAGTTATGTCATTAGAGCGGTGTACGGGAACACATCACATACCGTTCTCGCCTGGATGTATTGGACGGCGCACTCTCTTGTGTGCGCTGCCCAAATGTCGGGCAATAGCCCTACCTCTTAAAATCCTTTTTTTAGTAGCCCAGGTGAAAATCCTGCATGGAACCATCTTGCTACGAACTAAGTGTGCCAGACACCTACTGACTAAAAATCCCTGGATCCTGTTATCTATCTACTATTAATATCCATTGTCGACATTTAGCTGGTGCATGCGATTTAATTATTAACTAGCTGTCCCGGCGGACCTTGTTCTGCCCTGTTTCTCTAAAACAAAGTTACATTGCTTTTTTATGTTAATACTGCCCCGTCAGATTTCATTTTGCCAAAAATTATTGGCCTGTCGCAGTCTAATTAATGACATGCAACCTCTAATCAACGTGAAGGCATACCAAAGACAATCCTAACGCACCTTTGTTTTGTTTTGATTGACATAATATGTTTGACAGCTACGGACAGAGTGGTTTGTTGTATTGGAAAAGAAAATTGTTGTTTTTACTGTTTTCCTTGAATTTTTGAGTTTTTTCACTCAATAAGAACCTTCCCCAGACTTCGTTAAACACAACAAAAAAGAAATCAGCCAAATCGGTTCAGCCGTTCTCGAGTTTCGCGCTTAGTAACACATTTTGCGATTCGTTTTTATATACATATATAGATGGTATATGTAATTGTACTGTTGATAGCCATAATGAAATATTAATAAATAAATAATAGGAAAAGTAGAAGCTCGCAACCGTCATGAGTAAAAAAGAATGGAAGAGACCCCCCACTCAGCAACGGGTGGCTGTAAGTTGAAGAAGAACATATCCTTTTCGCGGTGAAAAAAGATAGACTGGTGACTGTGTCCACTTTGTGCTTATATATCGTGCCCAACTTGACCTGTGGAGCAGCTGATCGCCGTTCTCAACTTCTCAAGATACTTACTCATCAACGTTCTATTAGATGCCATGCGGGATTCCTTACAATGTTTTTTTTTTTATAATTTATAGACGAACGCTTGACCTCAATCACACCTGGTGGAAAGGGAAGATGAGTTCGTTTATGAAACGCGATCGCCTAGCAAATGCCTATTCACTCTTCTCTTAAAGACTCCCAGGTCATAAGATCGCGGAAATATGGCCGCTGGAAGCATATTCCAATCCTTAGCCGTTCGCATGATAAATGTAGAAGCGAATCTTTTCGTGCGAATATAAGGAACATCTACCACATACGGATGATATCCGACACGAAGTCTAGTGGTTTTGTGGTGGAATGGGGCTGGTGGATTCAAAGAATGAAGTTCCTGAGAACACTCTCCACCGTGCAACCGGTAAAAGACCTGATGTTCCGATGTTCTCCTTTACCGGGGAGCATGGGATGTCTAAGGCCGTACTGAATCTGGTAAAATCCATTTGTTCCAAGGAACATATCAGCCTCAATGTGCTCTAACCTACGTCCTTACATCCTAGGAGAGCTGTCAATGAGTAAACGTCACCATCTAACACATCATTCTAGTTTCACTGCACAAAGAAACTGAGAAAATGCCATGCCATGCTTCAATACTTTGTCTATTAATTTTCAACTTGCTCATCAGCGACTTCCTTTGTGCCTCGTTCCGGGCACAGTCGATCAGCAAGTAATGCACATATTCAGTCTTTCCACACATGTCATAATTGGGCGACTCGGTTTTCCTCATAAGATATACATAATCAAAATTAGAGTTACGTTCAATTCAGTCCTTTTTTTTGTATTCCGGGAGAAAATGACCCCGATGTGTCAGACTAGGCTTGTCGAATAAATATCGATATATCGATATTTTCAATTCAATATATCGATATTTTTGGGTGATCCAGTATCGAAAATTGTATCGAAAACAATTTTTTTACCTAATTCTTAGGGCAGTGAGGTCGCTGAAATCTGAAACTGTAGAAGAAGGACCGAACGAAAAAAAAAGAACTATATTGTCTATGACTGTTGAGTATTATGTTTTGTTACGTTGCATGCATTGACATCTGAATTGTTGCATGTACATTATTTGCCGCCATTAATTTATGTATTATTTATTTTTGTTTGATATCTTAAATCGGTCTTAAAGTTAGTCGATAGCCTTTTAGTTCTTGATATTTTTGTAATTTTGTCTAATAAAAAGGAATACTGGTAAAATGCTTTCGTGTTTATTGAGATTTAATCGATATATCGATATTTTTCCTTCGATATATTGACGCCGTTATTGATATTTTTGTAAATATCGATATAACGATTTTTTTTTTCATTTTCGACATCCCTATGTCAGACTCCTACTGACTAAAAACCCCCGGGGTGTCCCTCCGATTACTCCGCCCGGGCCTGGGAAACTAAATTCATCCAGACGCCCAGGGAACAATAAGCCTTGTTGAGGCTACATCATGGAGGCGTAGGAGTAAAAGCCCACCCCTGCAAAACCTCTCAGGCGGTGCGTCGGACACTGTGCAGCCCCTCTCTCTCATTCAATTCAGTTCCTAATCAATTTACCTACAACTTAACAGTTAACTTAACTTAACCCTGAATAAAATTGAGGACAAAAAATATATAATATTTAAGATATGTAATATTAATATTACTTTATTATTTAATTAATATATTTAATTATTAAATTATATTCATACATGTTTTTGCATGAATTACATTCGCATAAATTATGCTAATACATTCAACGGTTGGAACTACACGATACTTCAAGTTTGCGAGATGTAATTATTTATTTTTTATGGCACATCATCTTTAACCAGAGATGGGCAAAATGAAATCTGATTAATGATTAACGATTACAAAATGCAGTCGTCATTTTAACTTTATTGCTCTGTAAACATGATTAAAACCCTTCAAAAGATGAAAAAGTCATAAATGTGTATGCAATTGAGGATTCCGTAGTGTTTAAAACATAGTTGAGCAAAATGCAGTCATATTAATGAAGAAAAACGCAAAATGTAATCGCAATAGCTTTTATTAATCTGATTTCAATTTTCTCAGCTATGTCCTTAACTAGTACTCCTTTCGTTGCCCTTAGAATGTTTTATAAGGTACTGCGCAAGTCTCTCAATCTTCCACATTGTTCTACCTCTGTTGAAGATCGTGTCTCCAATTCGTTTGGTAAACTAGCTATCTCTATCGATATCTGTATGCGTTTGTGCCTGATAATCTCAGAAACTGCTTAATATATTTAGATGGGGTTTTGATTAACGTATTGTGAAAAGATGGATTAAGGGCGGCTTGCACTAACGAATTAATCTAGTTTAAGCTTGTATAAAACGCTAATTAATTGAATTGGTTTGATTCCATTTTAATGATTATTTTAGTTTAAGAGTTGTTACAACTAGATTTTGATTTAGTGCAAGACAACAAGTACAGATCAGCGCTAAATAGCATTTTATATAACTCTAAACTGGATTTAATTTGTTAGTGCAAGTTGCCCTTAACATTTAGTGTTAATACTAGCTGACCCGGCAAACGTTGTTCTGCCATAGAAATTATTTCTAGGGAATATTTTCTGTATTATAATAAAATGTAAATTATAAAAAAGTATCCAATTTAATGAAACTTATGGTTCACAATTTTGGTCATAGTGGCTTCCACATAAAATGTAGATATATGCTGTCGTATCATATGACCTTTTATTTAGAACAATTCAAGACAAACAATCCTACGGTACATCATCTTTGTGTAACTCCAATGGCTTAGGCAGTGTACGCCAAGATAGCTCTCAGAGGTCAGATTTTTTTTCGACTTAATTGACATATATCGTTATGTTACGACCAAAATTACATAAAATCATTACAAATTCAAGCATATATGTTATTCCGATTTATAATAATCTATATTATTGTAAAAGTTTCTTTCAAATCCGTCCAGTAGTTTCATCGTGAAAGAGGAACAAACATATTCACAAAGTTTCGCATTTATAATATTGGTAGGATAGTAGGATTATTCAATCGGTTTTTAATTAAATATTGTATTAAGTGCTTGTTTAGGCGTAGGGCATGAATACAAGAAAGGAACTCGAGTCCCTTCCCATTTCCTCGACCCATTCCACACTCGGCCGTTACAGTGAAACTTGTGTACGCACCGCGGGCTCATTCAGTCTTATTATCAGCGGCGAACCCGGTTACACTTCGGAATAGTCGGTTGCCTTTGGATAATATGGCGGAACACCTAAATATACTATAATTGTTTACGGTGAACGGTCCGGAGCTCCAGTAGTCTTTCCTCATCATCCATTTTCCAGGTGCCTTTGACTATTTAATTGTCAAAACAAAGAGACTTGTTTGAAATAATTATTAACATAATAAACTACTTCCACGCGAACGAAGTCGCGAGCACAGCTAGTCTGTGAATAAATATTAAAATTTGTCAAACACAACAAATTATTATCTATACTAATATTATAAAGCTGAAGAGTTTGTTTCTTTGTTTGTTTGAACGCGCTAATCTCAGGAACTACTGGTTCGAATTGAAAAATTATTTTTGTGTTGAATAGACCATTTATCGAGGAAGGCTTTAGGCTATATAACATCACGATGCAATTATTAGGAGCGAAATAATGACGGAAAATGTAATAAACGGGGAAAATTATTCATCCTTGAGGGCTTCCATTGCGTGCGCTGCGAAAACGGTTCAAGATACCAAAAATATATGTAAGAAAAAATTATTCCTATTGAAATGATCTAAAAAAATGTCCGGAACAGTATATGTTTATCTTTTAAGATTAAGTCACTAGAACAGTTTTTATGGTAAACAAATTTGGTCGAAATTAATGCATTATTTGTTAAGAGTTGTATCAACGTAATAATTTTATTCTTTATCCAAATAAATGTGTTGTTGATTAAGAGAACTTAATTGTGAACAAAATTGCCTTTGACATCACTTAATATCAATGAACATCTTAGAAGATATTACAAAACCTTATATAGCAAAACAACGTTTGCCGGATCAGCTAGTATTATAAATATAAGGAAAAGAATATATGTCTTTGAAAATCTTTATCCTTACAGTAGCTATAAATTGTTGTCTACTGTAAATTTATCAAAGTTAGGCATGAATGTAGGTTCGGTTTTTTAAATCAACCCTCGTAAATGCAAAAGAGAGGAGACTTGTATAGGGCTCGACTTCGCCAGGTACTGTGGAAGGTGGCAAAGCCGTTCTTTTGGTCCCGGCAGATGGGAAGGAGAAACAAATCGATTGTTTTAGTGGGTAAGAGTATGGGACACCAGGGCACTGTCCTCGCAGCGCCCTGGCGGTTCATGATGACTTCCCCGGGTTAAAGGCTTTAATGTAGGTATAGTGAAAAGCGAAGAATTCTTAATATAGACAAAATATAATGTCTACGGTCAAATTTACTACTGATGGCGTGAATAAATAAACACTAAGCCTGAGATTTACAGACCCTACATTGACTTTGCTTAAACTTTACTAAAATATTACAAATTATACAGAGTTATTTTTTAGACGCGGGAAATATTTTAGGATACTAATTTGTACCTTCTTGTATCGAATAAAAATATAAATAACTATATTTCCTAACAAAATATAAAGAAAAATTGTTGAACAAATGAGAATTAATTCGTAAAAGTGTGGACACCGCAGCGCGTGTGGCGCGCGATGATTAGTACGTAGATACACTTCCTTTTACATATTTTCAGCTAAAGAGGTATTGACTCGCTTTCCCTCCGGACTTTATCTTGGCTTAGGACAGGCAAAATACCTATTTAATAATTATTTTTTATTTATTTATTTATGTATGTCCCTAAATTGTTGACTATAATTTATTTTCTTTTAAAGGAAATATAAAGAAATCACAATCCTTTACATCATTGGAATTAAAATCGAATGTCGAATATCCTTCTTGAATCACCCTTGTCTTTTTTTTTTCGTCTATAAAATCACCGAGTATTATTTAATTAATATCAAAATATGTGGTGAGTCAACGAGTTCAGTTGGACTAGGCTTTGTGAGTAAGTACACTAAATTCAAGTTACTATTATAATATATTTTTAGTTTTTTGTCAAGGAGGAAATTATTTTCTGAGAAAAGTCGAAATAGCTGCTATGAATCTAAAACGACACACGTTTTGGCGCGCGTGTGTTGCTTTTTTACATTTACTAATTGTGTGCATTCAATAAATTCTGATGCTTTAACTTTTTAACCTCGAAAATAATTGTCTTCATAGCAACGAACTCACCATTGCTTTGATTATTACCGAAAGACACAAAAGTCTGTTTTAATTCTTGAATTGATGCCTCAAACGTGTTTTCCGTTTTACCGGAAGTATTTTCTTCATACATCTTGCAATTGAAACTCTTTACGCGCAGGAATTGAATATTTTATAATCGGTTTAAATTAAACACTACTTTCTACACTTTCAGTATACACTGGAGCTTCCTAACGCGGGACTGACTTACAAAATTTAACAGAACTCGGGTACGCATAAAAATGAGCCCCTTTGATCCTGATGAATTATTTAACAGGTAAGTAAGGCGGAGTTTGTTTGAAAAGTCGTTTTGGATATATCACAGCGTATTATTAGCCAATAATAGAACACCTAGTGAAATATATTGACGTACATACTGCAACCTATAACCTCAGCGCATGAAATAAGAATAAGGAAATAAAATACGTTATTGCAAGTAACGCAGCTATTTTTGACTGAGCGAGGCGAGGTTTCTGAGTTAATTCAGGAGGTTCGTATTTTGTGCGTTTGTTTGTTCGTTTATCAGAACCATGTGCCTTCAAAACCGGATGTGAGGCAGTAGCGTTCATTCCATAGAGGCATGCAAGCATTGCATGCCCTTATAATAAATAAGTCTGGAATAAATTGCCCACAGTTAAACAAAGAAATGAACCATTTATATTCATATCTATTCTATATTCACACTGTCTATCTTTCTTACGAAAGCAACATAATATTTCCTATGATAATGCTTTATTCAAGTCAATTAAGCAAATTCTGCCTACCTGTTCAAATACCCTATGCACGTCACTGATGTGAGGGTACCGTTCCTCGCTAAATAGAGGCACGATCCTACATTCGTAGGACGAATTCGACGAAGTATCGTCATTTTTAGAGCTAAAAGCTTGAAATTTATTTTTAGGCTGTTTATTCGATATAAATAAATATGATATTTAAAGTTTACAAAAGCTTTACCCTCAAGGGCGTAAAGTAGCAATAGGAAATAAGTGATGAAAGTGTGTATGGAAATATGTAAGGTTTATGTGAATCTATACTAATATTATAAAGCTGAAGAGTTTGTTTGTTTGAACGCGCTAATCTCAGGAACTACTGGTTCGAATTGAAAAGTTTTTTTTGTGTTAAATAGAATATTTATCGAGGAAGGCTTTAGAATATATAACATCACGATGCAACTATTAGGAGCGAAGAAATAATGGAAAATGTGAAAAAAACGGGGAAAATTATTCATCCTTGAGAGCTTTCATTGCGTGCGATGCAAAAACGGTTCAAGACACCAAAAATATATGTATGAAAGAATTCCTCTTGAAATGATCTAAAGAAATGTCTGCGACAGTATATCTTTAAAGATTATGTCACTAGAACCGTTTTTATGGTAATCAAATTTGGTCGAAATTAATGCATTATTTGTTAAGAGTTGTATCAACGTAATAATATTAATCTTTATCGAAATAAATGTGTTGTTGATTAAGAGTATTTAATTGTGAACAAAATTGTCTCTGACATCACTTAATTTCAATGAACATCTTAGAAGATATTACAATATCTTATATAGCAAAACAACGTTTGCCGGATCAGCTAGTGTTATATAAGTTTGGGACAAGAGACAAAATATTAGAGCTATTCTGATGTAACATTTACAGATTAATTACAAAATGTAAAACGGTAAAAAAAAAGTTAAGACGGGTATGAAATTTTCCAAGCACCGCGCCGTACACAATGGGGGCTGTGCAGCCGCGCGGCGTGGCACGGCGCGGTGTTGCTGGGGAAATGTGCCTGTGTGCTTTCCCGGACGGGCAGGCGAATGTGCCACATGCATGCGAATACGGATTCATACGTATGTGTCTTATTTGTAAAATAATTAGCCTAAATAATTAAAAATACTATCCAAAGCTATTTCACGCGGCCAAAGTCGCGGGAACCGCTAGTTTGCTATAAATATTTCTGACAGTTAATTTCTCCAAAAATAATTTACAATAGATAGAAGTTACGGTACTGACACTTATCTTCGGCAAGAGTTTAAAAATAAATATGAAGGTATGAATAGATATATCCGTTGCGACCTTAACCCAAAGAATCACTTAGATGGCGTCATCTCCATAACTTACATAGAACTCACTTACCTTTATAGATGGGCAAAATGTAATCAGATTAATGAAATGATTAATGATTACATTTTACGTTTTTTATCATTAATATGACTGCATTTTGCTCATTTATGTTTTAAACACTACAAAAACCCAGATTGTATACACGTTTACTATTTCTTAATGTTTTAAATGGATTTAATCAGGATTACAGAGCAAGAAAATTAACTTTATTACTACATTTTGTAATCGTTGATCATTAATCAGATTACATTTTGCCCATCTCTGCTTACCATAAAATAATGCTATTTTACTGTCGTTGATTTACTGTGTAGTTTTTGCTGTGTAGACCTAAAAGGCTAGATTTAGCTAGGTATAATTTTTTTGGTCAGAAGTTCTAGATAATGGTTTCGTAAACGTAAATTCTGTACAATTTTGTTTTAAAAAATTAATAAGGTAAATTTTAAATCACATAGGCTATAGGACATTTTAAAAACATATATTTAACTCGTAATAATGAAATAGGTAATACATATTTTTTGTTAGTTGTAGTGATTAATATCCCAGATAACTGAGACTAAAATTACAATTAAAAATACTTTTACAATATCGTAAAAATGTAATAAAATACTTGAATCAGATAACAGTATTAAATAGAAATAAAACGTTTTTATAGCGTTATTATTTACTATTTGAGTCATACAAAAATATGTTTGTCTCTTATTTTTTTGTAGTTTTTACTTGTAAGTTTTATATTTTTAATTATTAATTTGTATGTAAATATTTAGTTCATTTAAATGAGATGTTTAGCTAGTGAACCAATGATATATGTATATTATAATATTAGATCGTTACGATATAGTTTTTTTTACACTGACACGGCACAGTGACTACACCAAACCTGATGGAAAGCTGGTGCAGTCCAAAAACGACAACGACCACCAACAGCAAAAAAAAACCATCGATAGCCGCAGCGATCATGCCGGCCTGCATAAATACCTCTTTACGCTTCGCTTAAAAGACTCAATATCATAAGATGATGGGAACACGCTCGCCGGAAGATCACTCCACAGCCCAACAACTCGGCTGCAGTAAGAGTTAGAGAACCTCTTAGTCCTAGCCGGGATGTGAGACACCGTATGGCTGTGACTCTGAAAACCCGCGCGCGAGGGTCTATTCAGGAAGGGAGAGGGTGGAACAAGGTTAAATAGCTCTTCAGAACACTCGCCATGATACAGACGGTAGATTGTTATATATACGATATATTCCTTTTGGGGCTACATTAGTGGCTGTATCCACTTTCCCAACGTTTTTTTTTTGTCGTACCCAAGACGATAAGTAGCGCAACTGATCGCCGTTCACACAATACACATCACTTCCCTATTAGATTCTTATAAGATGTAACACGACCGGGGCCCTTCACGACAATCAGTGCTGCAGACTTCCTCTGTGGCTTTAGGTTGATGAAGGGCCCATTTTCGCCATGTTTATTTGTTTTGTATTTTCTTTTGTTTTTGTGTGTTGTTTGTATTGCTGCATTTAAATTTCTGTTTTTTTTTGTGATTTGTGGCGAAAGAAATACTTTTTCATTTCATTTCATTAGATGCCATGTGAAAACTCACACGAGGAAACTCTCGTGATGTTTTCTTTCACCGGTGAGCATGTGGTGGCTACATCTGTAAAACTCCAGAGCTACGGGTTAGAATTCATATCTACAATAACTCGTAATACCGCGTAGCGTGCGTTGTTTTTTTATGTCCAGTATTTACTTGACACCTTGGATAGGTTACAACCATAGATGGGCAAAATGTAATTAGATTAATAAAAATGATTACGATTACATTTTTTACCATTTATATGACTGCATTTTGCTCATCTATGTTTTAAACACAACAGGATCACAGATTTTATACACATTTATTATTTTTTAATGTTTTAAATGGATTTAATCATGATTACAGAGCAAAAAAATTTAAATTACGACTACATTTTGTAATCGTTTATCATTAATCAGATTACAATTTGCCCATCTTTGGTTACAACGGAGGGATGTTCGCATTGTGAATGATCCAGACGATACTGTGCATCTCAAAAAGCTCCAATTGCGCAGAGATACTGCCTCGCTAAGCGTTTCTACCATTTTCTTGCGGATAGTGTTCTGAAGAGTTAATTAACCTTATTCCACTCTCTCCGTTCCATAAAAGAATCCGAGTCTTTAAACCGCGCACGGGTTTAACCCTTAGTAGCCTGATTTACGAAAGTGTTTTTTTTTTTAATATTAATGTGTTTGTTTGAGTGTCTAGATGAAGAGAAAAATAGCTAAAAAAATCACAATATTTATTTTACATATTTATTAAAAAAAAAAAAACGGGTATCAATTTTGATACTTCAGGCATAAAAACTAATAGTAATGTGAACATTCGGTTTAAAAGATTGGTATCAAAATTGAAACTCTAGGTTATTAAGGGTTAAAGAGTTATGGTTTTAAATTAACTCATATCCCGGCTAGGATTAAAAACTTCTCTTACTTTTGCTGACTCTGAGCTGTGGAATGGTCTTCCTGCGAGCGTGTTTCTATTGTCCATGATACTGGGTCCTGTAAACGAAGCGTGAAGAGTTGTTTGTGAAGGCTGGCATGATGACTGCCACTATCGATAAGTATTTCTTAACTGTAGTCGTACATGATTTTTGTATTGTATCATGCTTGCCAACGGGCGTGGTGTGGCCGCTATGTCGATACAGAATAAAAAGGCACAGCTTTATATTTGCGGGGATCAGGACTTACTAGCATCATCCTTTGCTTTCCTCTGTTCATGAGCTACGCACGCTCCCAGTGTTGCCAAGTAATTTTCCACATTTATTTTTTATTGTATTCATTTTTTGCTCTTTAACTAAAAAGGATAACGTAAAAAAAATCTCATATTGATACCGATTAACTGGTTGGACAGGATTTTTATTGCATATTGTATACAAACCAGTCGTTGCTTCGTCGACATACTAACATTAAAATTTCAGTGTTACCATCATCACAGCAATATATCATTCAAGTTAAGGGCAACGTAGAAATAGGACAAACTTTAGCTGATTTTCTCTACGAATTCGCTGGTGAAATGTTAAAAAAAATTCAAACTGCCCAAGTTTCATCTCCTCGTCTGTCGTCGATACATCATGGAGAAAATAAGGATCAACCAGTAGTTCAAAATAAATTGTCTATACTGGAAGAAGTCATTAGCAATAAAGTTCAAGACAAATTGCATATCTATGGCAAACATAAAAAACAGGACGAGCATAAAAGAATTAACAATATTAATATTTGAGTGAATAAAGTTAATTGGCGTTTTATTTTACATACATTATACAGGAATACAGGTAATTAACACAAAACCTGTTAAGGGTGACTTTGGTATATCAAGACTAACAACTTTTGTTTTACGACTTTTTATAATTAAATCTTTTTTTCCCTGTACAAAAAAATAAATAAATCAAATTTGCAGTTCTGATCGTCTTAATACTCTGAAAGGCGGCGCGATGCAACTGGGGCAAACGATTTCGTAGCATCAGCTGACTGAACTTTAAACTTAGAGCTAACGATTGATAGAAATCCCCACTAAAACTAAAAAATATATATCTTAGGTGTTAAGTTTTGGCAAAAGTCATAGAACAAAAGTTGTTAGTCTTGATTAGAGATGAAAATGCCCGAAAGTTTCGGAAAGTTTCCGGGAATCTTCCCTTTATTCCCGGGAAAATTGGGGAATATTCCCTGAAAGTGTCCAAAATTCCCAAATCTCATCAATTTTGTCAATCATAATTTTCTCGATTCGTGCTTTCTTAAGGTTGTTTTTAAGGTGTAATTTATACTTAGTACTAATAAACCTCGGTAATATATTACATTACAATGAAATTATTATAAACTATGTGATTAAATTTAAAGTTAAAGGGAAACTATGACATTCGTACCTTCCGGCAAGCCGAACCCATGTGTTTTTTTTATTTCACGTATGAATTTTATAAACAAAGGAAGGCGATATTATTCATGAGTTAAATAAATAATATTTATTTAGTTTTAACCTATGTTCAAAAATCTATATACATATGTATATAAAATCACTTGTCCTAACATTCATGACATAACATTCATGTATATATCATCGTTAAGCTCAAACGACAACAGCCAGAAACATGAAATTTGGAAATTGGTTTTTACTACTAATTGGTATGATGTAGGTATCCACAAAACGCAGAGTTTTTGTGATTCCATCGTTATGAGGGTGTAGAAACTATGGTTGGAAAAATGTTTGAAAAATCTGCCAATTTTGAAGTAAGCACTATCAAAACCAGTATTTCGACTATTGGTTGGAAATTAGAAAAAAAAAATGTTTCGACCTTATTGGAAAATCAATCCCTAAGAAGATAAAATAAGGGTGAAAAGTTTGTTTGTTTGTTTAAAATCCGTCAATTTAAGTAAGCCCTATAAAAATTGATATTTAGTTTTTTAGTTAGAAATAAAAGAATATGTGTTTCGTCGTTTTTGAAAAACATATGGCGAAGTGAGTAAATTACTTCTTCCCGAGCAACGCCGGGACACACAGCTAGTGTGTAATGTTTTTTATGTATGTACACGAACTACTCCAGATTTGTGTATTTTTTAATGATATTTATTATATATATAATTTTTATAATATTTTATAGTATAAATAAATCCGGAGTAGAAGTTTTTAGATCCACTGCAGGTGACAATCTCCTAATGGCGGTGTTTCAGGTAGTTCTTTAAATGTTTGACTGGCGTTTAGTGATTATTTAACAGAGCTATATTCACTCTCTGCTATAATAATATTTTCTGTATCGTTTTACATAATGTATATGTAGGTACAAAAATATAATTACACTGCATTACTTTTTAGAAGTCGTTATTTGAAAAGGATAAGAGAGCCTTTATAGAACCAATTCCTTGTCTGTCTGTCTGACACTTTTATTCAAAAACGCCCAGAGGTATTAAGCTGAAATTAAAATCAAATACTGATATTAGCAATTCCTTGTACCTCTAATTTTACTTTTAAGATAATACTAACAAAACATGTACCCTTTTATGTCGCATATTTTACAGTTTATGATGTTTTCACAAAGGAATCATATTTTAAAGGATATTTTCTGTTCATCTAGAATCATGAAGATCTTAAAAGAAAAGTACACAAAAATAAAATAAATTCATTCTTTAATTAATTATTAAGACTCTCATCTGTGCGGCATTTTTGAGCGGTGACATAAAAGTGTCAGCGGAACGTCTTGCTGCGGTCTCACTCACACGCACACAATCTGTATAATGCCGTCGCATGCGTTGTTTGCCTCCGCGCAACTTGTCGCTTTGCCGGTCCACAGTTGGTAAACATATCGCAGAATACGAATAAAATCCGTCAAAAATATTTTGTAGTATAGCGGTGGTGGCCTAGTTGATAAGGGACCGGTTTCTATGCGCTAGAGTGTGAATGGTCGTAGGCTCGAATCCCGGTACGTACTTCTGGGTTTTTTCAGATTAAATACGGAATTAGGCATTACATGTTTACCGGCGAATGAAAACAACGTGAGTCAACCTACATGGCATCTGATAGAAATATCATGTGTAAGTGCCTTGAGAACGGCGATCAGCTGTACTTCTGGCCACGTTAGGCACAACATATAAGCGCTAAGTGGATAAAATTACTTTTTTTATCCCAAGGAAAATCCAGCATAGGACCATTAGGGACGCCGTGAGGGCAGCGACCCCGGTGTGTCTGACTCCTACTGACTAAAAACCCCCGGGGTGTCCCTCTGATTGCTTCACCCGGGCCTGGGAAGCCAAATTCGTCCAGACGTCCAGGGTACAGAAAGCCTTGTTGAGGCTACCTCTCTGTGAGGGGTAGGAGTAAAGCCCACCCCTCCAAAACCTGTCTCTCAGGCGGCGCGCCGAACACCGTGCACCGTCTCGGATAAAACTACTACTGTATCTCTGGTTACCCCGGATTATAGTGTGACGATATATTAGTATTTATCATGATTTTTTTTTTTATTGTTCAACAATAAAAATATTTTAAATAATAATATACAAACATATCTATTTTGAAATATTTTGTGGTTTATTACGTCTCAAATCATTTTGAAAAGTTTGACCTCTTCATACACACACAATTTATACACTACACTCGTGTAACTTTCCTATATAATAAAGACACCATCCTTAAATAAGTATAAATAAAAAGTTTTTTGATTATTTCAAAATAGTTGACTTCATCCGGAATGAAATAGCAAAGGTAATTTATTTTTTATATTTAAATTTTAAGTAAGAAAATAAACTGCAATATAAAAGTCTCGTTTTGATATCATATGTAACCATGTTTACAATCGACCCACAGGCCATTATTTTATTTCGGAAATAAACTTTAAGAAATAAACGTATATTTCTGTTTACACGTTCCATGGGAATATTCCCGGGAATTAACGGAATGTTCTCGGGAATTTTGGGCACTTTGGGAAAATTCCCGGGCATTTTCATCACTAGTCTTGATGTACCGAAGTTACCTTTAAGAGGTTTTGCATTAGTTAGCAGTAACGTTGTATATCATGCCAAATCTCTAGTGGGGTAGGCAGAGAGACCCTAACGACACTTCTTTCTACCTTTACATGTTTTCGCTTAACATTCATTAATCTCTTCATACTTTTTTTTTTACAGTGTCTCGACATAGTGACTACAGAGTACCTGATGGTAAGTACAGTGAAGTCCAAAAACGAAAGCGACTATCAAAGGATAAAAATCCATTGATAGTCTACATCATCATGTCGGCCCACATATACCACGACTGAAGGTCTCTAGGTATATGAGCTACTGGATATACACAAGCTGATGCCGAAACGCGACAAGCCGAAACTGGTCACTATGAAGGGCTTTTTTTTTTTTTTTTTTTTTTTTTTTGCACTGTGGTCGCGATCCAGACGGGCACCGACGCGCTACCACCTGGCTGCTGCTCGTTTAGCACCACCCAGGAGTCACGTGTAGGGAAACTAGGGTAAAGCCTACGGACGCGAGCAGCTTCGACTCCCAATACTCTCGCAGATTCAGCGTACTTATGACATCCAGGCTGGTCATATTTCCCAGATTCTTTCTGCCCCCTTCTTCTATCAAAAGTCATGTATACCCGTCTAGGCATTCTCGCTGCCGACTATAGAGTTGATGACAGCCGACAGCGAGAAGTCGCCACCAATAATAATGGTCAAATTAGTACGTTCGTCGACCCAGGCTGGGCATTCCTCAAGGCAATGTTGTGCCGTATTTTTAAAGCAGCTATCAACCCACAAAAAATGCTGAAGGCTCTCTTCCGGGGATTTGACAAGATCCTTCATGAAACAACAGCGTCCGGAGAGAACCTGTCCTCCTGCAGGAATCTACTACTCAGCCATAGATAAAGGCCAGGACAGACTGTAACTACATTCCTGAAACCGGCACTGGGTTGCCCCATCCTAACTTCCCACTAAATATTTATTATTAAGGTTACTCCGTGAAAGAATTGCTTAACCCTGAAAAAGTGATGTATAGGGATATCATCAAAAAACAAAAACGATTTCATGATCCTAAAATATTTTCAAAAAATAAAACCTCTAAGCATGTCACAAAACACTAAAATAATGCCTATTTTATCTAAAAGGGAAAAATAAAAAGTAAACTTAAATATCAAATAAAATTTATTAGACAACGAAACGATATAATGTATTACAACAACAAAAAATGTTATAAAATTATATTTTAAATCTAAATGAGAATAGGCCCCATTTGTTGCCACAATAAACGCATAATTACGACAACAAAGAACTTGAATCCACCAAAAAAAAAAAGAAAGAATTTATTTCGAAAAACAGTAAAAAATGGGCAATTATCATTAATTCTGTTTACTAAGTAATACCAATTATATGTAAAAATATTATATCCAGTTGATTTACACAACATTAATTAAAAAAATAAATAAAAGACCTTACAATACAATCATCAAATTTAATTTTCAATTATTGCTATAATCATGAACAGTGCAGTATTTAAATCGGCTATTCGCAAATATAAATTGATTATCATAATATCGTTAATTTTATCTTTACTATTTTTTTTAACAAGCACATCTCCTTACTCCTCTTCCTTTCTACCTCTTGTAGAATTTAACTCACCTAGCCTTAGATTATAATTTATCCATTTTGAAATTAAAAGCTGTACTTAAAATATGCTACGGTCAGATCGGTCAGAGCTCAATAGACTATATTTATAATCTATATTTAGCTATCGCAAATAATATACATTGTTTCCATAAGCGTTAGCGGTAACAACAATCTTCGTATCAATTTATTAAACTGTAAATTGAGAATGATATTTTTTTATGTGTATAGTACTCACTATTTGAGAATCAAAAGAATGTGGGATAGGCCATTTTTACGCATTCCTCTTTAATTTTTAGTGACAAATATCGATTTTAAATGTCCACTAGACGTCGCATAACTAGCCAATGCTAGTTCAATTACTAGCTTATTTTTTTATTATCACCACAAAGACCTTTACTATTTAATATATTGTTATATCAAGCCTAAATTAATTAAGAATTAAGTAAGGAAAACCAGATTCATTACAATGTTTTAACTTTATATTAATAACATATTTCTGCTAAAAGGTACCGAAACCTATATTCGCTGCAGTATATAATAACCTACAACAATAAAAATAAACAATCGGGGCACATAATTCTGAATTAACATTTTATAATTAACATGATACGATTTTATAATTAATATGACATGATTAATATAATTACGTACGAAATAAATGAATTAATCATTTATTTCGTACGTCATATTAATTTTAATTTTCAAATTTCATTAATGTATCTGTGTGACTTGCGCCCGTCAAACTCAATCAAAATTCGCTCAATTATTAATAAAATTATCGAGCCTTTGCAACATAAAACAGAATGTGTCAAAAATATATATTTCCACGGTTGATATATTTCCGTTCCATTAGTTTTCATTCCGCACAACTAGTATTTAGTACAGAAATGATCCTATGAAAACTACATACTTGTAGAATTTGTATACTAAGGAATATTGTATCGATTACAAAAATCTAATGAAAAGGTTAATTGTGATAATTTAGTTTCTGCACCTCACTCTACCCTTAATACTACATTATATTCGACTAAATTTGGATAACTAGAAGACTGTGCTGTATTCTCTACCGAAATATAATCGATTAAAAATTCAAATTACATACAAATCGATATTTTATAAAGCAGTAATCGACTAATTATCTTTAATTTTTGTATCCACTCTTTACTGGACGCGATTTCAGGTGTCATTTTTATCAATTTAAACGGGTTTTGTAAACATCTTGCTTTAGCTATTTATAAATATCGATTATCTTGGAATTTGTTCGATAGTTGAACCATACAGCTACAGTAGATTTTTACCATAAATTAAGGTATTTTAAAGCCTGGAATGTCACATACTAAAAGCACTGCTTTTATCCACACACTGCCCTTACAATCCTTTTATTTTCGACTACATGTTTTCCATAGATATATCGACTATAAAAATTGGTTGACAATATAGCAAAGTCTCCGCTTAACGGTTATAGTGAAGTATCTTTTAATAAAAAATATACTAATTTAACATTCAATAGTATTTTTATCGATGTTTGTTACATCTCGCTTATTGTTGCTTTCATTTTCTCTCTATTTATGTATCTTGTAAGCAAATTGCGAGCATTTTTTGATGAATCCTCCTATAAACACCAATGTAATGAAATAATTATTAAACATGGAATAATGAAAAAACATTATCTTATTCTAAGCATAGTTTACTAATACAATTCAAATCCTGTTTACATTTGTATAACTTTGAATGTAACTAAACAGTTTTAAAAATATATGACATCTTATTTGATTTTTTTTTTATAGTGAATTACGACCTTTTTCGTAGGAGGTGTCGAACTCTTATGCGAAATGATGCTGATTAATATAAAAAAAAAGTATAACTTAGAGGATATAAAGCTAGTTATAAATCACGCGGCCATAGAAAAAGACCGGGAAACTCAGCGCAAATCGGGATTGTCGTTGATCTGTTTCTTTATGCGCACGAGCATAGTGGTGTACCATTGGTCCAATCTGGATATACTATCGTAAGTTTTTACCGCTTCGGTGAATGCGTCCACGTTTTGCTCCTCGAGATGTTCAATCAGCTCCTAAGAGTACACAATTTTGTAGTAACACCGCATAAACACAGTATAAGTTTTGTAAAATGAAAGTAGATGGCGCCAGTAGAAAAGATTTAAACATACTATCTTCAGGTCAGCCGTGAACCTTGAAAAATCACACAGCTACAGATCTAGAAATGTTTCGAGGCGGGGTAAATCTACTGTCTAGCGTCTTCCCCACAACCCCCTCAATCGGTACTTTTACTTTTGGTTTTCAATTATGTGGATCAATCCAATGCCACAATGTTTACAGCACAATTTTTAGAGATGTTGCGTTCTGTAGAACACACTTTGCAAAAAGCATTTATACCCCAGGAAGTGAAGATAAGGTATATAGTAAATACGCTGGATGATGCGCTTGTCTGCCGCTCTTAGAATGTATCACCCGGGGTGCAGGACCCGGCATGCCAAAACTCTAAAATAGATTTGTTGATAATGAATCTTTAACTGAGACTAAAATGCAGAACATCAAACATCGACGTTAAGTGGACTGCCTCCTAGTCTTTTACCGGTTGCATAATGGAGTCTCCTCAGAGGCTAAATTCTCTAATTCCACCAGCGCCATTTCATCATAAAACCACTAAACGCCGTGTCGGATACCACCCGTATGTGATGGACGTTCCTTATATTCGCACAAAGAGATTCGCTTCTACATTGATCATGGGAACACCTAAGGAGTGGAATATGCGTCCAGCAACCATATTTGTACATTCTTATAACTTGGAAGCCCTTAAGAGTAAATATGCATTTATTGGGTGGACGCAGTTCATCGTCGGACGCATCTTCTACCAGGAGTTCTTGAGATCAAGCGTATGGTCGTAAACCAGTACAAATATCTACAATTCTGTACTTTTTCATCACGTATGCCGTACGTACTTGGTCGAGTATGTATAAAAAAAATAGCCACAATGCATACCCATTCTCTTAGGGAACTTGTTATAATAAAATCAATTTAAAAATTGTATGAATGTTCAAATACCTGGATGAGTTTGAATTCCCTGGTGTCAGCGAAGGCCGGGTACAGACCGGCGTATTTCTCAATGGCGTGCTGAGCGTTCAGGATATCCACACAGAGGTGGCAGAGGGCTGCGCGGAACATGTACTCTTTGGCGCTGTATTTCAGCAAACTGTTGTCCAATGAGGACTTCGCGACCTGGAGACCGAATGCGAAAAGAAAAAGATATTAAATCAAATATAATTTGGTATCAAATATAGTGGCCGGATAACAGACCGGTTTCCACGCTCTGCAACGCGAATGGTTGTAGATTAGAATCCCGGCACGTACCTCTGACTTTTTCCAGATTACGTACGGATTTAGGAGCCAAATGCTCTCCGGCGAAGGTAACCTTATGAGGAAGCCCGCATGAAATCTATTATAATATATTTTGTTTGTTTATTGATTCATGGCTCGCATAGTTTTATTATAACAAAAAATATATATTAACGTTCGTCTGCCAGCGCGAGTGGTTTGTGTTTCTCACTCGAATATTATCGTAAACAATTTTGCTTCTCACCTCAAATGTGTTTATAGTGATAAAGAGAAATATGCGACATAGTATAATGTAAATTATTTTTAAAAGTCCAACTAAAAATCACATTTACTTCAACAAGCGGAGCGTCGGCGTACAAAACTGGTCTGAAGTTATTTTTTGCGACTGACTCTCCTATTCAAACGAGTGCGAGACAGACATGGGCAAAATGTAATTAAATATTACAAAAAGTTGTAATTTTAATTTTATTTCCCTGTAATCATGATTAAATCCTTTCAAAACATTAAGGAGTCATAAATGTATACGCAATTGAGAATTCCGTATTGGTTAAAACAAAGATAAGCATAATGCAGTCATATTAATGATGAAAACAGCAAAATGGTAAGAGAGAATGATTACGCCATTTTCAATATATGATGATGTCCTAGCCGGATTCGGCCACGGCGACTGTTTCAATGCCGATTAAGAAAACCAAGGCCCAGTTTTCGGAAATAGTCAATTGCGCAGGAGATATTTAAGTGCATAGCTGGACGCGCAGCCAGAAAAGCACTCTCTCGTCCGAGCTCCCTCAGGCCTGATTGAAAGGAGAACCAGTACGATCGGGAGGGAGTAGGATGCAGGTTTGGCCGAGTTTTCCTTCTCTGAACACCTGGTTGAATTGCGGTGTTAAAAAGATACCTTAGTCGCCTTTTACGACACCTAAGCAAGAAGAGGGAGGTGCTATTCTATTCTGCCGGCAGCCACCATGGCTACACATTTTCAATATAGTTCTTGAGCTGTACCTTGTTCAGTTTACGAAGACCCTTGTCATGATATCCTGGCCGGTTTTGACTTTGGTGACCCTTGCATATCACACCAATTAGACGTGGGCTGCAGCTCCAGTCGGCAAAGGTGAGCTTGCTGATCGCAATACGCGAAAAGAGTCAATTGCAGAGGATGTATTTGGTTTATGGTTTCGCGCGTATGCGCGTAGTACCTGCTCGTAGATCTGTATGGCCTTGTCGTAGTGCTCCAGCTGCGCGGCGTACTGCGCCAGCTTGAGCATGCACTTGTTCGCCGAGGACGTGGACTCCTCGCCTCGGAAGTAGTCCGCCGCCTGCTCATAGTGCTGCATGGCGCGCGCCAGGTCCACACATTCGGTCTCGTACAGCTCGGCTATGTTCTACAAACGGTATACTTACTTTATCAACATTTTTTTAAGAAAGAAAAAGCATTATTTTACTCATAAAATATAACACAAAGGAACGAGTTCAACAAGGTAGAAAGATCAGGGAGACGGCAGTCAGCTTTTTTAAAAGATTTATTCTTACTACCACTTCAAATGGAAGCTGATTTAGAACTAACTTAATATTAATAACCCTGAGCGTCTCGGAGCCTTTCTGTCCCGGTGGTCGCATTATCTATATGCGAGCTAAGTATATCTTGTTACTGCTCTGGGACAAAAACACTACGCCACTACAGGAAGGGCCAAGCAGGAAGGTGTAACTAGGTAGAAAACAGCAAAGGCAAATACCATATGTTGTGATCAGTAGCGTTAATTGCATAGGTCCACGAAAGCATTGCATGCCCCTACGATAAATAAGTCTGAAATGAATTGCTTAAAGTTAAACAAAAAAAGGAACCATTTATATTCATATCTATTCTATATTCATGCCGTCTATCTTTCCTATGAAAGCAATATATTTACTATCATAGTATAATATTCAAATTAATTACGCGAGGTCTGCCTACCCTGTCCAAATATCCTATGCACGTCACTGGTTGTGATGATATATATTTACGAATCGTGCGGACGGCAGAGTGTTAATACTTATAGACCCTATTAGCTTTGGTAGCAAAGTGGATAATGGACCGGTTTCCATGCACGGTAACGTGAACGATCGTAGGTTCGAATACCGGCATGCACCTCTGGGTTTTTCCAGATTACTTGTGAAGTTAGGTCTCGCATGCTGACCGGTGAAGAAAACATCATGAAGAAACCCGTATGGCAACTAATTGAAATGTCATGTGCAGTGATAGGCTCATAGGCTATTTGGATAGGGTAGGCAGAATTCACGTAATTAATTTGAATATTATATTATGATAGTAAATATTATATTGCTTTCATAGGAGAGTTAAATGACGTGAATATAATTCTATATTCAGATATGAATATAAATGGTTCCTTTTATTATTTAACTTTAAGCAATGTATTCCAGACTTATTTATCACTAGCTGATCCGGCAAACGTTGTTTTGCTATATAAGGTTTTGTAATATCTTCTAAGATGTTCATTGATATTAAGTGATGTCAAAGACAATTTTGTTCACAATTAAATACTCTTAATCAACAACACATTTATTTGGATAAAGATTAATATTATTACGTTGATACAACTCTTAACAAATAATGCATTAATTTCGACCAAATTTGATTACCATAAAAACGGTTCTAGTGACATAATCTTTAAAGATATATTGTCGCAGACATTTTTTTAGATCATTTCAAGAGGAATTCTTTCATACATATATTTTTGGTATCTTGAACCGTTTTCGCAGCGCACGCAATGGAAGCCCTCAAGGATGAATCATTTTCCCCGTTTTTTTTCACATTTTTCATTATTTCTTCGCTCCTAATAGTTGCATCGTGATGTTATATAGCCTAAAGCCTTCCTCGATAAATGGTCTATTCAACTCAAAAAGAATTTTTCAATTCGAACCAGTAGTTCCTGAGATTAGCGCGTTCAAACAAACAAACTCTTCAGCTTTGTAATATTAGTATAGATTGGGGCATGCAATGCTTTCATGCATCTATGGAATGAACGCTACTGGGCATTTGTACTAGAGCAGTGAGAACGGCCACCAGCTGCGCTACTGGTCACATAGGGCGCGTGATATAAAGTGCGAATTTGATACAGCCACTAACGTATTTCTGATAACCCCGTATGGAATATAGCGTGACAATATTTTACAACCATATAAACCACTCCGTCGTAGCCTTGAGTTTTTTTTAGCGTTTCTTCTCAAGGTAGTCGTTTCCGAAACGCTAATAGATTACAGTTTGGTTCTTTCCCTGGCTTGCAGCCCAAGTAGAGTTGGTCGTATCCACAGTGGTGCCTTTGCGTTGCCACCCAACACAACTTTCTGGCTGAGGAACTTAAATGTTCGTCTCTCTCGCCCGGCGAAGTAATAAAAACCTTTAATGGCAACAGCATTATATTCTGCCAAAAGAAAAGACATACAAATTGTCATACCTGATGTTGCTTGGCCGCTACGGTGAATCTTCCCATATCAGTATAAATCTCGATGGCTTTTAGCAAACAAGAAACAGCCTCTGTAACAAACAAACAAACGAACAGTTAAAAATATGGCAAAGCGATAACGCAGCTCCTAATTTTGGGCACAATACAGTCCAGTCGTTTCATTAAATTCAGCCCCTGATCTTCAAATTTTGAGGCAGAGGAAAAACTATAGTCTACCGCCCCTCCCTCCGCCATTCCTTTTACTTTTATTTCTCAATTATATGAACGAACCCAATAAAAAATGTTTACAGCACACTTTTTAAAAAAATTGTGCTTCTTTGTGAAAATGTAAACACAATTTATCGCATAAGAAGTGAAATATTCACGAAAAACGAACTCTGACCTTGCGTAACATAAAACGGTTTAATGTCATCTTATGAGACTTTTGAGATAACATTTAAATCTTCAGAACCATAGAACTGTATTTTTTTCTGCCAAATTTTTTTATGTAAAAGTTAATCCACTTTTTATATATAGGTAGTTCCTATGCCGCCCCTGAAATTTGGCAACCAGGTCATCTGCTCCAGCTTGACTCCCCCAAGGTCCGGTTTCGCATGTATTTGATGCAGTGGAGTGAGTATGAAATAACAGTGAACAAGTATGTTTGGTGAACGCAGTCCATCATTGGTTTCATCTTCACTTTTCTCCAGGTTTGACTGAGGTGACGCGTCTGTTTCTAAATCATAAAAGACTTTTTTTTTATTACAGATAGACTTGTGCTTGACCTCAATTTCTCCTGATGATAAGGACGATGATGGAGCGCAGTCATAAAACAAATACGGAAGCCACAGTTTTTTAAAACAATTTCAATGTATAAATCAAGTTACGTAAACGAAATAAACAAGATTAACTACTTACAATGGCATTTTTTCTCGAATAAATCATTTACACTAGATATAGTACATTGATAAACGATGATTATGATAAGCTACTGATTATCAAACGTCATCCTTACGAGCCATATCCAGCGAATTCGAACTTGTGTGGTCGTCATTATCAGGTACGTAGTACATGGTGATAATAATCAGTGTCTTTGATATTCAGAAAACAATTTCGCTACCGAATGCATCTTTACAATCACATAAGATAAAGAAAGGGATTATAATTATGCAGTAGGGGGGTTATAGTCTTATTTAGCCTGTATCACCGTGACCTAAAAGATCTATTGTGATCGCCACCTTACATCCAAGGTTTTTTTTTTACACTGTCTCTATATAGTGACTACAGAGTACCAGATAGTAAGTACAGTGTAGTCCAAAAACGAAAGCGACTATCAGAGGTTGAAAATCCATCCAAGGTTCTTTCTCCAGGACTATAATTTTTAAAAACTGTAAGACTTTATTGCTAGATAAAGCTTGAATCACTCCTGGGTACATGTATGCTACATTTGAGCATTAACAAGTCACATTCATACAGGAGGTTCTTCGAACTTTTGTCAGGACTTTTTCATCTGCAGTCTCTAGTGTTCCGGCCAATATTGAACAAGTGCTTGTTCAGACAGTAGAGGCCAGTCAGTGTTTTTGCTAACACTCGTAATTGTTTTCTTCTGAGCGTAAAACCTCTTCTTCTTTATGCTCGTCAAAACCGTGAGTAGCTTTTTCGAATGTTTTAACACTAGAGGTTTGAAGAATTTCCTTTATATAGGTTCCTTAAAATCATTTGAACCGGGCTTGTAGGGACACCATAAAATGGCTCTGGACCAAATTGTGGATAAAGGGATATACAAAATAAGATTCTCTTGTTTAAGACTCGCGGGTGTCTAAATGGCGGATTTAAAGTGTAGTTTGTACAATAATAGTAAAATTTATGTTGTGTTTTTATTACCGCCAAACACTATAGTGGGAGAATTTGTCACACATCCTAAACTCTTAGGAATGTGTATATTTATTGCACCGGCTCAAACTCACTAGAGTTCCACTCCGACGCAGCCTTGACTTTCTTTTGGCATTTCTTCTCAAGATTTGGTTTCTTCTTGGTTTCTAAACACTAGTAAATCGCAGTTAGGCTCTTTTCCTGGCTGACCACCCAAGTTAAAAGGAAGTAAACATGGGAGAAGAAAATGATTGAGTAATGTTACTCAGTGACATTCTCATCAAACCATCTGCAATGGTAATGCCACAATACAAATGCCTATCCACACGAATTCTGTGGAAATGTCATAGCCAATTGGTAGAATATGCAATTTCATCTCAAACTAGACCATTTGTTGAAAGCAATATTTAATAAAATGGCTAAACAATGAATTATTTATTGAATGAAATTATGAATAACCATATTATATTTGAAATGACATGCAATGAATAAGATCTCTCAATACCGATATTGTTTAAATAACAAGGTCTTAATTTGTCTGAAATCTTGCCTAAATGCATTTCTTAACAAACATTGAAAGTTTAATTGAAGAAATACAATAAAAATTTAAATTGGTAGTGAATAGACTACAGAAATGAGACTTGTAATCCACACTAGCTATTTGGCTGCAAGCCAAATGGACCATCGATTTCTAGACCTGTACACATGCTTTTTATGGATTAGTGTTTTCTTATCCCAAAAAAATGTTGCCTGTACTGGTTTATATAAAAAAAAAAACAACAATTTGGCAAAGAAATGTGTATTCCATTCACAAACAAAATCTAAAGATTGTTTTATTTAAAATGGCTTTTGAGTATTTCTTAATAATTTTTTTTTTCGGCGTGTCCTACGTTGGTGGCCTGGGAAAGACCTTCACAACAAAACCGGGCTTGGTGGGCGAACGCAGAGGGCGCTCAGCCAGCGAAATTTATGGGTTGGGCGGCTACGCAAGGGCACCCCTGTGGGTACGGACCTCGACTTGGGCGCCCGGCCAGTTGAAAAACGAACCTAACGGTGATCTACCAGCGTTTCGGAAGCGACTACCTTGAGAAGAAACGCCGAAAGAAACTCAAGGCTGCGTCGGAGTGAAACTGCGTTATTTAAACAACAATTGACGGACCTATCCTTAATCGTCGTCGTCGGCGCCGCCGGTGTCTCGGAATGTGACGAGTGCTTGTGTGTACCTCGTTGTTGATAGGATCGGCGGTTGCCAGGACCGCGGTAATTGAATCGACGGGATCCAATAGGACATGACGCGGGCGGCGTAGTTTGCGCGCGATGCCGCTTTTCGGTGTGTAATCGCAGGCACTGCGAACTAAAGGATTAGGGTGATGCTGCGCCTTGTCGAAATATCGACGAGATGCATTTTGCATGAAACTGGCGAGCGTTTCCAGCTTAAGGTCGTCATGGAGATCTATGTTGCGCATGTACAGCGGGGCACCCACTGCTTTACGCAAGAATTTATTTTGGATGACCTGTAGGGAATCCAGAGAAGCGGACTGGCTCTGGGCGAATACTACGCTAGCGATTATATATATTGTAGCTTTCTTCAGACAAAAGCAGATAGGATCCTTAGCTGTCAGAGACCGAAGTTGTTAGTTTTTTTTATACTGGTTAAGTGACTAAGTAGCATCTGAAAGAAAGTAGTGTAAGCCAAAAAAACAATGACCGCCAAGGGACAAAAAATTGGTTCACATCACCATTACTATGTCAGTGCTCATATACCATGACAGAAGTTTTATAAGTACATTAACAACTGGATATATAAACGTATCCTGAAATATGTCAGGCGAGTCAGTATGACAGTCTTTACACTTGCGTACTGTGTGTATGGAGGACATCAAAAAGCGGACCGGACTGAGCTAACCAACTTTGAAGAAAAAACATGAGTTTGTAGGAAGTTTAGTCCATTAAATTACTAAATTCATTATGAAGTTGGCATTCTATGATGATAGATATAACCATATCCATCTATTACAAGTTGCTGCAAATATTACATCATTGTTTATTGTAGCAGCTCATCAAGCCAGTCTTAGTAAAACCAAGGGGTTTTATTAGGAATGGATTGATGTTCCTGATGTTGCATAAGGATGCCACATCAGATACATCTAATCCTATGGCTGTATGAATTTGGATGTCAACACATGATCATGCCTAATTAATTAAAAAAAACTAAATACATCATTAATAATTCTCATCAGGAGAGTCAGACTCACCAAATGTATTTACCAAGATTATCAGTAGTATTACTAACTTGTATAGCAATACTGTTTATGTTCATATTTGATACTAGTCAGGTAATTAAAAATGACAATGCCTTGTAAAATGTATACTATATCGATTTGTTTTATTTAAAATTTCTAAGCCTTGTTGTTTCATGTAGGTTGTCTTATGGTTGGAGAGTATATATACAGGCGTTGATAACTATATTATGCTAAAACAATAGTAAAATATTGTTTTTATGTATTTAGGCAATGCTATATTTGATTAACAGTAATACTAGTAGAAAAGTGCAAAATTAAAAGGATGGAAGTAACAGACAGATTTGTTAATTAGAAATTTACATCAATTCTGTAAAGTTAGAAATTTATAATTAAATACTGTTCATGTTTAATCATTTACTTCGTTCCCATTATCACTACATGTTGCCTTAGCAAACTCATACACTGACATCCATGTTTTAAAAAAAAATGAAATAAAATATATATACATTTCTATTAATTAGTAAAAATTATATATTTGGTACTAAACATTATTATTGGTAGCATGCGACTACCGATGGGTTTTTTCTTACCTTTCGATAGTCGTTGGCGTTTTTTGGACTGCACCATGCTTACCATCAGGTATGGTGCAGTCACTGTGTCGAGTCGGTATAAAAAAAAAAAAATGAAAAAAAAAAAGATAAAATTTAAAATATTTTAACACCTTTTTATGATTCATAACCTCATCTACTGGGTAGCCTCACCATTCCTACGAAACGAGTTATATAATTATGTACCACATTCCAATTAGTATTTACATTTTGATTTGAAATGTAAGTACTAATAACATTTTCATAGAAAGAAATGTTTATTGAGAACAAAGGAACACACAAAATATATATTTATAGAAAACAATGAAGACATAATATCACATCATGTATCCTGTTTGCTGTCACCAATCACAAAGAGCACTCAGCTCAGCATGCGCTGGGTGACACTACTACACACCATTTAGCACAGCCTTTACACCTTTTAATAGAGTTATTGCTAAAATAATGTTATTTTGTCAAGGCTTTCTGGTGTCTTTTAAAAGTGACGAAGTAAAAAATAGTATTGCAGGGTTGGATAACACCCTTCTGCCATCATATTAGCTCTTTTGTGCCTATCCCTATATTCCAACGTAACTTACCATTGGGGTCACATTTCTTGAAACAATTGGAGGCGTCAACAAAGTTAGTGGCTGCATCATGACGTACACCAGCTTTAAGGTGCAATTGGGCAGCAGTGCAAAAAGCCTGGCCGGCCTGAGGCCACTTCTTAGCCATTTTGAATAGATTCGCGGCTCGGAGGTAGCAGTCTACTGCTTCTTCAACTTTGGATGAACCTCTTAAATAATAAGCACACAACCAATTAATTAATTTGAGCAAAAGATATACTTATTAGGAGAATCACAATATGTACTATATACTTTTACAACAACAAAAAAAAAACAAATTTTTTGACCCATTGTGAACTTGTAACTGGAATAAACGAATTATTTATTTTCTACTTTCTTTATTCGATCGGGCTATCACAATGGCATTATAACAATAGTTTATCCTTTGCAAAATGAGTTTACTGCTGAAAATGATGATTCATTTGCCACGAATCGTATGCATAAGTAAACTGTAAGACAACAACAAAAAATCATTTGTTCTCACCCGAAAAGTGACCCAAGAAATGATTTCGAAGAATTTAACTTTTTCTCGGCCTCCGCTACCAACTGGATCGCTTTTTGTTCGTTATCTGCCATCTTCGCAGATAATTACACAACAACACACTTGTAAAAAAAATTTAATCACATAAGAACTTTAATAATTGAAAAAAAATGTCGTCATCAATGTGAATTAGAATCCCCTTGCAGTCATTTGCAGGTTGCTGTCATCGATTGGTTTTAGTGTTGCGGGCACTTACGAAAATTTCTCCCTATGTATTTTTAAAATCTCCCGAAAATATTTTATTCTAGAATGAAATGGTTATTAAATTAATGTAATTGGTGGCAAAACTTCAAGCCGGGTGGTTTTCTCTTCTGCACTCTTGTTAAATAATTATTGTTTTCTTTTTGTAGGGGTCGGCTGGGTGTTCAATTGTTGCTTGAGATTATGTTTTGGGCTTGGGCAGCAGTGGAATGCTTGGTCAATCATGTGTGGGAATCAATATTTTTTTGCCGAGACGCTAGCGGAGTGATGCATCCTTTGGGTCGCTGAGTTCTCCCGCAAATCTACATAGTCTTCCTTGTCGTTTATTTTGTGTGTGTATCAAATAAGTGCAACAAACACAAGATGAAGATAGATTAGGTTAAATTCAAACTATGACAGAGATATTAGAGCGTGGCGAGAAAATTTATCAGAAATTTAATAAGACATGAAAAGAAATTACCACAGACATGGTTATGCCGTAGATGACTTTGCCTTCCCCAAAAACGGGAAAAAACAACAAAAAAAAAATGAAATTAGTGTTGTCCAAATAAAAAAGCATGGTATCAAAATTAAATTATACGGAATATATTCATGATCAATATGAATTTCAAATGGTCTAAGTAATAATATTTGCCACTAAATCTGGTTACTTCAATGTGATTTAATGAACGGTTTAAAGACTAATAATATTTTACTACCTTATCTAGAAAATATCTTTCATAAAAAAAAAACTCCTAAAATTAGGAAAAAAATCATAAAGTTCACATCACCGCAATAGAAAATAAAAAAAAAGTCGCGTCCAATGTTTACTAAATTCAAAACAAAAGTACGATCATAATTTTCTTGTATGCTTTTGTCAGCAATTAAGACAGAGTAAATAATAATTGTAAGTACCACAGTATCCAAGTATAAAGACCATTACAGTTAATCTTTTGGCCTATCGCATTTCGTGATGAGCTTGAGTACGTCCAGTAACTATTATACCTATAGACCTTCAGTCGTGGCATATGTGGGCCGATATGACGACAGAGACTGTCAATGGATTTTCGTCCTTTGATAGTCACTGTCGTTTTTGGACTACACTGTACTTACTATCAGGTGCACTGTAGCTACTTTGTCGAACTAGTGTAAAAATGCATATCATATTAAATATCAAAAAGAGGTTCTTACCAAGACAATGAAGCATCTTCCGAGGCTTCAAGAAAGAGAAGAGCTATAAAATTACGAAGATTTTTGAGTAGATCAAATGAGTTTCTTTAATTTACTGCCACAAAGCCATTTGTGGAATACGAGTAAGTATAATTAAAAAATTAACATATATAACCCTTGAATTAATGAGCTGTCTTTTGGCCTGGGCGTCATTATTGAATTTTGATATGATATGGACGAGTGACGTGCATGGGTATTTGGACCGGGTAGGCAAAATCCGCTTAATTAATTTGAATAATAATTATGATAGTAAGTATTATATGGTTTTTATAGGAGAGATAAATGACGCGAATATAGAATAGATATGAATATAAATGTTCCTTTATTTGTCTAACTTTAAGCAATTTCAGACTTATTTATCGTAGGGACATGCAATGCTTTCATGCATGTATGGAATGAACGCTACTGATATTGACCCATTTACACCATAGTGCGGCGTGTCGAGCTTGCGATTGTGACAGATCGAGTTACTGTTGAATCATTTTTTCTAAACCAGATTATATTACCATAATTGATACGGATTATGAAGTGGTAAAATTGTTTCCTTTACTATCCTAGCACTATCAAGTCTTAATTTAAATTTGTAAATTACAAAATTTATTACAATATTTTATTTGTAAATTAATAAAAAAACATTTGTCTATGCTTCTTTAGGTGTTATGCACTGCTACTCACCAGTCTTCTCTAATGAAAAAAGAAAGTATTGACGGCAACATTTCTACATACGAATAAAACACACAGGCAACTTTTATTAATTTATTAATATAGATATTTAATCGCTTCCTAACAGCGACTCAACAGTGATACACGATTTTCGAAAGCTTTATAGCATTTCAGAACATGAGAACCTTTATTATAGACGATAGAACTATACTTTAACTACATGTAACATTGCTCCTCTAACAAAAATATAGTTTCCAATTTATATTTAATCATATTTTAAATCATAGAGCCAATCTAGTGTTGCCATGTCAGAAGTGATTCAGTTTTTTTTAAATAATTTTATTGCATGTAATATCGGCTTCTATTTTAATTAAAATATGGAAATATATTTTCAACAGATTTACATTTATTTCATAGATATCTATTAGAAATATTAAGATATTGTGACAAGTTCAAATGGAATTCTTGAGGTTTGTTTTATATAAGGGATAAACAAACAACTGAAATCCATACTACAAAGATGATTGTTACCCTAAAACAAATTCTACATCATTTTATAAGCTTAAAACAGATTCTAATCTCTGCAACTAAATTGGACAAGCTATTACATATTCGATATAGTATTGTCATCAGAATAGGAGGTAAAATAGACGATAATATACACATTCTATTCATTACATTTTATAGTACACTAACATTTTTTTTAATACAGTAAATCGGTTTTAAAACCTACATTTTCAGAAAATGATTAACCTTAACTCAATGCAAAAAAAGGTAAGAAAATAAAATTAAACTCAAAAAAATAATATTAATCGATTTTATTACTTTCATAAATAATCTAAATTGAATATCTAAACGCTCGAGTTACAGTAAATAACATAGCAAGGTATATATTTACATAAAAACATAATTCAAAGTAAGGATAAAATGTACAACTTAAAATTTTGAAATGCCTCATATAAATTCATAGAACGCGGCATTAACCTTAAAATAATCTAAAATCAAATCTAACGCCTAAGCTAATTGCGAATCCTACCATTTCAAATAAATCAGTCGAATCCACTTCACATCACAGCATGCAATGAAAAAAGTACAGTATGGCCAACGGAAAAAAATATTGACTGACTGGAATACACCTGGCAACTCATTCTCCTCGAAATAGCGGGAAAATACCATATAAATAATTTCTTTATAACAATGAAACTAACGTGTAAAATATTGCACAAAAGCTTAACAAAATTAATTTCATGAAATCAATCAACAGATCCAAAAATAACACATGAAATCATATGTACCACATATACGAAAACTAGGCAGCATACATTCTAAAATATATAGATTACTTTTGCTAGCATTAAAAATCTCACAGGACTCAGATTAATTGAATAATTAAACAGAATAATTCAACTTGTTTTTAGGAATACACAAGCATCGGGTATGCATCTACCTAATATAATAACAAGCATTTAAAATTGGGTAAAGTACATAAAGGTACATATTTTTCCATTCAAAATTGCCTATGACGAACAATGTGTACAAAATTTTTGCATCTTGTAACAGCAATTCACAATCTCAGTGCTACCATCCTTAAAAATAAAATTACAAATACTTCATGGAAAAATAACGATGAAAACACTTTTAATCATTCATAATATACAAATACATTGTATATTTCTATGTACAACATATTGCTTTATGAAATACACGTAATATTCCAATATCGCTTTAAGAATACTTTTAAGTTTGTACAATTCATAATTGTAATTTATAACTTATTTTCCACTATTTAAGCGAAAATAATTAATTCATAAGCAAATAGGCATAAATTCAATAAACTAAGAGACTTTGATAAATCGGTATGCCTTTGTATTTACTGTCAACAGCCACGCAATAGAAATACACCCGTATCATCTATAATCAATCAACAATTAACTAAGCTTTTTTTTAATATAAAGCTATGAAAAATATGTAAAACTATTAAAGAGGCATAGTTCTAAATATTTAGAAGATAAATCGGCTATTATAGAGGCCATTATAGTACAAACATATACTTTCCCAAATGTTGCCAAAACAAAAAAGTTTATGAAAAACAAGAATCATTCATATATTTTATTAAACATCTCTAAAATATATATATGTATATATATTTTTTCAACATTATATGTGTAATATAGGGATCTTATTATAGTGACTAATTAAATATGAATGCGAAAATATCATACGATGAACATATATACATATATTTTAAAGTTTACATTCAATATGAACTATGTATTTTACTTCAAAATAATTTCATCCCATACTTTTTTTGCATGACAACTGTATCTACGGGAACAGAAGTGTAACATATTTTTTCATAAAATCCAATCACAAGTTACAAAAATATACATTTTAATTCAAATCTTTTAAAAATAATTCAAATGGTAAGAATTATAAAATAAGAAAAAAACTATTACAATATAATTCTTCTACAATTATGGAATGTGATGTCTGTTGAATTTAGAAAATGAAAAAAAGAATAAATAGCACATAATTTTCATAAGAATTCATTCATAAAAATCATAAAAACATCTTGTGTCCCATATTTTTGTATAATTTCCAACCAAAAATCTTAATTCACTGTTTGCAAAGAAAAAAATAATCCAACAATATTTTGAAATAAACTAATTCTTTTAAGTCCTACACTGAGGACACATATGCTATACTCATAGAAAAAAAGATGCGACTGGAAAAAAAATCAATGCGGAAGTCACCGATACATTACAGGGGTAACTTTAAATACAGAAATAAATTTTCGAAAAGAACAATTCCTGATAAAGTAACAAAAACTATTTTTTGGGTCTTATAGACCGCATAACGTTTTTCAATGATTTCATATATTAACAAGACATTGTTCAAACTCAAACATTCATTTATAACTTCTATCTGCGATTAAAATGGCAATTATTATCATAGATAGACCCGTATTTATGACAATTTACAAATGATCGTGTTGATAATCAAAGTATTTTATGGCAAACTTCATTAGCTTTTTAAATATAACGAAATCCAGTCAAAATGTAGGGTCTTCAATGTTAAATTTGAACCAGTGTTGCCAACTCAAAATATTTTTAGCTTAATTTAGAGCAGGGCTTCTTCTTCTAGCCAACAAAGTCAGAAAATAGAAAAGTATCATATTTTTAATGAAAGAATACGATACGAGATAACGATACTTTTTAAATTATCATAATAATCAAGACATACAGCAAAATTATGGAATCTTAATTATCTACCGAAAAGTCCGTTTAATAGCCAATACTGATGATAATGGACATATATATGCATTTTAAACGTTGTCCTATTGTTCGATTTACTCTTAGTACCGCGAATTTACTGATTCCGTTGGTGACTGACTGACGTTGGCTCGGTGAAGAAGCTAAGAAAGCTATTAGGATAGGCTTTGCCATTTTTTTTAGAATAAAAGGGATCAATTTCAAAAATCACTAAGTCCAAAATTATAATCTGTTTGAAATCTTTAAAAATTATTATTAAATTCTTAAGGCATGCACTTTGTTAACTTTCTTTTCCGCATTTTAAGTGCAAAATGAACTCAGGGATTCCTTGAATTTGACGGTTCGATCGGAGTTGGCAACATTGAATGTGACCTTGTATAGTGATATGGGGTTTAACTGAACTGGTTGGTTGTCGGCTGGGGAGGTATAGCTGGTCGCATCGGTTGTGCCATGCTCATGGGCATCATCGGCGCTCCTGGCATGCCCATTACCATGCCTTGCTGTTGCTGGAAAGGTTTACAAAATAGATGATTAATAAAAGAATACACTCATATGATCGAATTGTAGTAGTGATAAACTTTTCGAGTTATGAATTTGTTCAGATTTTTTATCTATTGACAAACTGATTTTTTATGGTTTGACAAAACACTAAAACAATGCCAATTATTAAGAATCATGATTTATAGATTATAAATAAACCATAGTCCCTATATTACCTACTTATATTTAAGGGTTAGTTTTTTTTTACACTTGCTCGACACAGTGACTACAGAGTACCTGATGGTAAGTACAGTGTAGTCCAAATACGAAAGCGACTATCAAAGGATGAAAATCTATTGATAGTCTACATCGTCATGTCGGCCCACATATACCACGACTGAAGGTCTCTAGGTATATGAGCTACTGGATATACATAAGCTGATCCCGAAATGCTACAAGCTGAAACTGGTCGCTATGACGGGCTTTACACCCATGTACTGTGGTCGCGATCCAGGCGGGCACCGACGCCCTACCACCTCGCTGCTGCTCGTTTACCACCACCCAGGAGTCACGTGTACGGAAACTAGGGTATTGCCTACGGACGCGAGCAGCCTCGACTCCCAAAAAGTTATTTGGTCGCGTCACAGTCTATGAGGTCGCAAGATCTATACGTATTTATAATTATTATTTAGTTCGTAGATTTCCTAAAGAGTGAGATCGAAGTACGGAATTTCCCAAAGGCCTAATTAACTTTAGGAGACATAACATTTTCAATAACAATAAAATGCTATTTAGACACTTCACCAATAATGGAATGTGATCTATAATTAGTTTTACTAGTTATCGAAATGTTGACAGACGTAGAGAATTATCTAAAACTAAATACACATTACAGATAAAGCTACATAAAGATTATAGATTTTATAAACAGGAATCACAAGAGACATGCGAACAAACATTCACACCATGCTAAATAACCCTATAGAGACAATTAAAATTTACTTTTATAATGTTAACATATGTGAAAATTGAAACACAAATAATTTATAAAAACACTAGATAGGTTGTTCCATAGAAATCCATTTCCTACAGCAACGCATATACTATAAACTGCATCACTCATTAGCTTTACAATATTGTTTATGTATTGAAATATAAAATAAATCGTTAAGTATAAAGATAGCAGTGACTTTTGAAAGACGAAGAACTGCCGATGGTCATTGTTTCTACGAATAATATCATACTATAGATCTTAAGGTATATTCGAGTAAACATACGTAGTTTTTACCATTCACTACGCTGTACGCATTCAAATATGCCGCAAATTCCCATTACCTTACATTATTAATGGTAGCTAAAATCTATAAAAAAAGTCGTTGAAATATCAATAGTTTGCCCTTCTAAGTTTAATATTCCTTACTAATTATGTGCCTGTGATATAGATACAATTGAAAATGTGACTTTTCAAAATAAATTAAATATATGTAAACAGTGCATTAGCAGACCAAGCTAAGATGGCTAAAGATTTACAATTTATTTATATGCATTCTACGCTAAAGAAAAACTCAGCTTATTTTTTAAACAAAGCGTAAGCCCTTGAGGTAATCACGAGGAAAACTACAAATAAGAGAAGACGTGATAGAAAAAAAAAATTTCGACATAGCAACTTACCATAACATAATGTGGGGGGTGGTATGTGTGGGGCAAAGTGTGGGGCATGGGCGGGAGTGTCATGCCTTGTCCCTGAAAAACGCAAATAAAAAGGAGGCTGGCATGCTGAGGTCATAGGCACGTAGCTATTTGAGATCTCCCAAATTATATTCATAGAATAAATACGAAGTTATGATTATAACACTGAATAATTATGGTTTATACCAATATTGATCAAATTGATCAAATAAAACAAGGTATTAAAATGAATCATGTAAAATATGATGAAACAATCTAAAAATGTAACAATTAGAAGTATTTTGAAATATTATTTGTAAAAATAGATCATAATAGTAACAATGAATAGAGAGGTGTGAAGGAACACATATGAAGGAAATTGCTGATACAAACAGAATCGAAGCAAATAATTACTCGTAATAAACAAGTAATTGATTATGTAACTCCTTTGGTACTGAGGGTTTTCCTAAACTTATATTTCCATATACAGCTCCAATTGAAACCACATTGCAAGGTACGTAATAAAAAAAGGATGAATATAAACTAATTGAGCGTGACAGAAGGGCATATAGTGCTGTGATAGAAGCTGCGATTGATAAAAGCCGCCAAAGCGAGACTGGTCAGCTAACTACGTGCCTATTAATAAAGAAACAAAACAAAATTATGCAAAAAGATTATCAGCATAAGGATATTAAAGGAACTAGCATTAAAACATTGTAGCGTAACTTATAATAAACGACATTTAAAGCATAAGTTTAAAAGAAGGAAACATTACACGGCAGTTGACATGTTACTGCTGTTTTCAGAGTCATCAAGTTTGCTGTGGAAATATTTTCTAAATAAAATTCTTTACAACTTGCGATGTCTATTTGATTGTCACAAAATATAATTATCAATGAAATTAGCGAGAATTTAACTTTGATAAGATCTGTAATATGGTTTAGTATGTAAAATCTTTTATCTTCTTGTTGAAATGTAAATAGTTTTAATTTTAATACGCTTTATTTGCATTACATCGCTGATGTTCAAACATTGTCTCACTTTTTTGCAAACTTTCTTTAATTTCCTCTAAAAGCTTTTCATAAAATCTAATCACATGCCAATCTTATCTAGACGTTGTTCTTCTTTCTTAGTCTCATTTCCAGTCCAACTGAATCTAAGTTCATTTCCGATTTTAGCTGAATACACTAACTTAACTTTATAGCTTTATTCTTGTTTAAAATCCTATTATATTTTATTCTTTACCACCAATTGTGGATAATTATTGACAATTATAGCGACTTAAAATACTATTATCAGCCTAACCTACTACACCCCTCTACCTCTATACTATTATGCCGTGGTGGCTGCCGGCAGAATAGAATAGCACCCCCCTCTTCTTGCTGAGGTGTCGTAAGAGGCGACTAAGGTATCTCTTTAACACCGCAATTCAACTAGGTGTTCAGAGAAGGAAAACTCGACCAAACCTGCATCCCGCTCCCTCCCGATCGTACTGGTTCTCCTTTCCATCGGGCCTGAGGGAGTTCGGACGAGAGAGTGCTTTTCTGGCAGCGCGTCCAGTTATGCACTTAAATATCTCCTGCGCAATTGACTGTTTCCGAAAACTGGACCTCGAATTTCTTAACCGGTGTTGAAACAGTCGCCGTGGCCGAAACCGGCCAGGACATTATCATCATCATCAGGCTAACGTTGAACAAAAATTAAAATCTCGCTCAGAGTTTTGTGTATGTTTTTGTGAGCAACATCGCAAGTCGTCAAGTGTGTTGTAGTCTTCGCACGTGCTTCCTTACCATGGGCCTGTATCCGGCGCCCGTGGTCGCCTGCATCGGTTGCGGACTCCACGTGGCTCCCGGTTTCGAGGCGTTCTTCGGCGAGTTCCACTGCATCGGTCTAGTCACACCACACGAGCGGTCAATGCGAGTCATGCAGAAGTATGATTCGTGTAAGTGAAAGCGCTTATCAACTGTGTAGTGACTTGGAGCCTATCGATGCTGGTTGTCTTGGATCCGCTTTTTATTTCAGCAAAGTATTGACCGGTGAATTTCGAAAATGTATCAGAGTACCCATTTCGAGTATTCCTTATAAAAAAGAGAACAGAGCTATAATTCGGAAACTTTTGTTAAGTCTTATGTAGGTATTTTATTATTTTATATATTCGTTTAAATATTTCCATCTGCTGTTTTTTGCAGTGGTTATTTGACAGCCTCTTACGTATTACAAATAATAGAAAAGTGTAAATTATATTACATTTTATAACAATGGGGCTATATTGTAATGGAAATATATTTCGTACAATTCTTGTGACTGAAATTGCTTTTATTTACTTTTAAGCATGCCCAAGATGCAAAAATATAAATTTGAAATTATGTAATAAGAAAAAAAAAATTCAAAAATTTGCTTTGAATTCGAGCATAAAACGTGCCCGGCATCGACAGACAAAATAAAAATGAATAAAATTTTGAAATCAAAATACAGCCAACATGCATATAAAAATAATTAAAACTTTTTGTGTTTTTCCTAGAAAAATATTTTATGATTATATATATAAAAAAATGGCAACTTTCACTTACAGTCCTTCAACTATCTTTTCAAACATATATGAATGCATATAGTTCAGTTTATAAGCTCTTTATAATACAATTAAAAAAAATGGGAACTCAAATTTCTTTTGAATCTTGAATATTCATATTTATCTTGAAATATTAGTGTGTCTTCAATATACAATTGATAACTATACTTCAAAAGGGGAAAAATATATAACACCAAGTCAAAATTTAAAAGGAAAAATATTATAGATTTATTTGTCAAATCCATTTAATTATCAATCAAAGCTTTTGACATGATAATCGCGAATGGAGTGTACATAGATTTAATCAAAATGTATTAAAAAATAATAATAAGTTATATTCGACAATTATTTGAGTTATTCCAGTATATTAAAATAAAAATAATAAATAAATAAATAAAATATTATTTGGAGTAATTTAATCTTTATAGATATTTAATCGATCAATTCACTTATGTTACCGCAATGTTAACTTTAGTGACCAAATATTAAAAAGATAGTTTACATCAATGATCTGCATATACTAAAAAAAAAAAAATTAATAACTAGCTATATTTTCTAACTAATTTTTTATTGCACATTAAAATTAGCATTCAAATGTTCAACTTAACGTTCATAAAGCGAGTTTCAATTAACTTTGTGTAGGTTTTTCTAGCAACGTTTATACGTTTTTTTTAATAGGTTTGCCGTTACAAAGGAGCCTACACTTAACGATTTTATTATATATATATATATATATATATATATATATATGACATATAAATAATACATAGAGTAACAAATAAAAGGCATTTATAGAGACTGTCTAATATTTTTAAATTTATTTTAGTTTACCCTCCCGAAATAAAACAATTCTAAAGGAATATATCGTCGTTGTGCTTGTAAACCTTTCAAATGCAAAGTCTGAACAAACAAACAATTTACTACATTTTTACTTATTCCATGCAAAATAAAAATACGCTACTTTAGTTTCTTAAATTTTTAATTATCTACTGTCACGAATAATCCAAACTACGAAACTTAATTACATCGAGGGGTGAAAGGCTATTTGGTTTGAGCGACATTGTTTGGTGATATAGTAATATATATTTTCGGAATCAGTATTTTTTGCCGATTTCGAAAATATATATGTCGGAATGGCAGTTTTTATATTCTCCATCATGTTTATCTTAATTTAGCAATAGAACTCCCGTTGATTTCTACATATTCAATGACGTTCGTCCCTTCCGTCAAAAACGTCTAACCCGAGGTTAGCCAGAGCTAGAGCTGTTGCGCCATCTGCTCGCAATCATTCTAACTTTACCGATAATATTAACTTTGAAGAACAAGCTTTGTGTCGTCTTGTTGTAGCGCCATCTATCGATCTACATTCCATACGAGCTTTTCATTACATTAGACAGTTCGCCGACATATATTACTATATAACACCAAAAAATGTCGCTTAAACCAAATAGCCTTTCACGCCTCGACATATACACAAAGAAAAATCAATCAAATATATTTTGTTGTCTGTTACCGTGGGCACAGAGACGATACAGTCCACCAAAATGCTTAAGGTTACCGACAGCGACAGTCAAACATGAATAAAAACACAATGTTAAGAGTCCCGCTTGTAGTGGTAAAGAGCTGTGACATAATGAAAGAACCACTTACTTCTGAGCCGCGGCGCTCTTGTTAATCGTAAGATTGTTTGCCAGCTGAGCGAGCGACGAATCCAGATCGCCGGTCAAGACTTTGCCCATCGGCTGCTGAGGCTGTTGACCTACGCAGATAATTAAAGCATATTTTCAACTATAGTCCATGCGGATACAAGAGTATACGAAAGAAGAAAGATTCCCAACTGTAAATTGAGCCAAAAAAAATATATTTTGCTTTATATTTTGACGGAAATATGTGAGATACTTTGATTCTGGTAGCCTGATATGACAAAGGGAAAAAATGCATATATCTAAGCTACGAATACAATACACGAATAAGGCATTTTCTAGGTAGAATGTATTTATGCGTAAGAATAAAAAACACATCACAGCAAAAATGGAGTAAAAATAATAATGTGACAAATATAATTATAAAACACAATGAATAGATTTGTCAATGAAGAAACTAAATGTCAGATAGGAATAAACTAGCAAAAGAATAAAGTTCAATAAATGAAAAAAAAATTTAGAAAGACCTGCAAATCAAATAAAGCTCACAAAGGTTACTAGCGGTTGTCGGCGATTAGAATAAAAAAAACCACACAAACAACGATTCGATTAAAATGAAATGAAATCACGACAAAAAATCTTCATTTCAAAAAGCGCACTAGACAGCTAGCGACTATTATGGTCTCCACCCACTAGAATGGACTATCGTCTATTTATTGTGAATGTTGGAACGGGACGGAAAGATATATTAAGAAAAAGTTTGTATACGTATGTTTTTTGCGTTAAACAAATTTGTTTGGGACTTCACTAAATACTTTGATACCGGTGTCAGATTTTTTTACAAAGATTGCGTAAGCCATATATTTATATCAAGAGCTTATTCGCAGTCAGAAAATTCACAAAACCATAGTACTTTTTAAATATAGTATCTTTAACATTTTTCTTTCACTTCTAGAACTTCTGAATTCGGACGAAAACTTTCGTTATTGAGACGGCCCTATCGCGGAATTGGTATAACGGGTGGAGACCTAAAGCGATTGCGAATAACGATAAAAAAAAGAACAATCATTCCAGCACTAGTGTCAACGTCGAACCGGGTTTCGGCACCATCGGCTGCCGCGCCGGCGATCCGAACATCATAGACTGCGGCGCGCTTTGCATCGACGCCATGACGTCACCGAACGGCTGAGACGTCATCGGCTGCGGCTGCTGCGTGATCGGCTGCGGGGCCTTGGCCGGTGAGCCGCCCAGCGACATCCGCATCACATCCTCGAGGTCGTCGAAGGCTGATTTGGGCTGTTGCGGGGGTAGGTTGGGGGGAGGGGGGCGGGCGGGAGACGCCGTGATAGGCTGAGTCATGTCTCCCATAGCCATGAAGGGGTTCGCCGTGGCTGCTTGCACAAGAGATAAAAAAATAAGATTTCCATCATATTCTGTATAAGAACGTACTTAAATGCATTATGCACGTTACACTTTGGATTAAATTTTTTTTTATCAGGTCTCTGGCTTGCACTTCCACGGATTATGGAGCTGTTTGCTAGTGTTGTGTGTTATGAAACTAAAAGTATCGACGAACAATTTTTACTTGTACGTGTTTATCGATATAATAACACATTTATGGCTACGCATAGGACAAATTACATCAGGGTGCGTGCCTGCTGTGACCATTATCTCTTTCGCACGAGTTTTGTTAATATAGTGCTATCTCAGTCCTCGTTTATTTATTTGACAATATTAAATTATCAATAATTTCACGTTTTTCCCCGTTCACGTTAGATTTGACACGAACGTGAAGTTCGTGTCAAATCTATTCTGCTATCTATATCTAAGCAAGCGAGAGGCTTGCTTACACTTGAACAAATTATGGAGCTATAATAGTGTTGTGTGTTATTGGAGTAAATATATCGACAATCAACTTTTAGTTGTAAATTCGATTGACAAAACGACTAATGACCCAAACTGGATCTTCGTACTCTAGGGACCCTGCTTGCAATTCTAAAGGTTCAGGGAACGAATTCCAGTAGCAGTAAACTGTACTGCGATGGGCAAATTAGGGAGTCTTTAGTATTGAAGTATGTAGTGAAAATTATCAAATTACCACATCCTCTTAGTATGGTGAAAAATATAGCATACATATTTACAATAATTATAATTTACACAGTTGTTCCATCACCTTGAGTTATTAAAAATAAAGAAAAATCAGTATAGTACACATTGCTAAATGGTTGCCATGATCAAATACAAACGGAAATTTCATGTAAATTGTTCAAGACAAAAAAAAAAACCTTTTCCAAATCCTATTTACATAAAAAAGAATACTTTAAAATCCAAAAACCATTTATTTTTTCAATTTTATACAATTTTCGTACAAGACAAAGTATCGTATATTACTAAAATGGTAGAACTACCAAAATGGTAGAAATAATATGTACTCAATAATGACAACCCTGAATAAGGCCATTTTACATTGCCCGACACCGATATCAGAAAAAAATTGCGAACGTTATGATGTTATAGTCCAGCCAGATAGTTTATTAGATGTTTAAAATGCGTAACACGGCAATCAAATACCGGCAAACAAAGAATCGTTTTGTTTATATTACAAAACGAATCTACGGAATATAAAGAATATGTATTTTTTTTAATTAAATTTTATGTATTGAAAATTGTATTGATACTTCGCCTTTCCATAGCTACCGATTTTTTTTTGTTAATACACCTTTTTAGGATTAGAAAAACATTTATTTGACACATAACTTAACATACAACACAGAATAAAAGGACAATGAAGGTAGGAAACAGCAATAACAAAGACCCGTGTTGTAATGATGCAGTGTGACTTGAGATCTTAGTTCCGTATTTTTTCATTTTATGTTTAAATTACATAGGTTTAATCGTTATTAAGCATATTAACAAAAAAACTGCTTAAATATATCCAGTATTAGCGACACAACCTTTTTTTTTACAAGGTCACTGACCTTCACAAAATATATTCTTATCTATTTTTGCGCGCTGATTTTTCGACCGCTATGAAAAGCCTGGATTCGTTTTGATCAAGCAGTAAGTATCCAAAAATCGTACCAATATCGGCTAATGTAAAAACGGCTCAAATGTTAAAAATAGCGTGTTTGTGTCTCGTGAAGCGGCTCACCTGCTGAGTCAGTGCTATCGAAAACGTTAGAGAAGTTAGCCTCTGAAACGAACGTGTTGTTGGCGGGCTGCGGCGGGAACGCGGCGAAACCGTTCGTGGGCGGCGGCTGCGACCAGAGGTTCGCCTGGGCGGACGGCGCGGTCGCAGCGACGGGCGCAGGCTGCGGGCCTGCTAGAACGGTTTACGCCGCGTTTTAATTAAAGGTGCGATCTCGATGACGTCTGCTGTGGCTGGTCACGACTACGGGCGTCAAAGGCCGGCTATAATATAGTTTTTCGCAGTGTTCGCTTTATACCAAAACAGCAAGTTCGACTTTATGTTTAGCCCCTATCAGAACATGTTGAGTCTTAGATACTTACAAACTAATGGTGTTATATTAAAAATAATAATATATAAAATAACTTTAAGAAGTAAAAATTGAGGGTAATGGGTTGTTATGGTGAGTATATTATCAAGAAATAATAATATAAAATTACAATATTTTTTAAGTCATTCTATATTTCTTTGAATGAATTTTTTTTTAAATAAATTGTATTTTATTGACAGGTTTCGGTATTTGCAAGGTTCAAGGTACTTTTGTAACAAAATAACCCTCTTGCTCAAAAAAGTACATTTTAGAAAATAAAAATAAAACTTTTTTATTAATAGCATAATGTATACTTAGTTTTCTCTTATTGCTTTATGTTCCTTAGCTTGAATATGTTTTGTATATTTTTTTTGCGGAAATTTTGATGGCTTATGTATCTTATTTTGTGTATTTGTTATTGTTAATATATCGTTGTATGTTTTCCTGAAAATATAAAAATTAAAATAAAATAGATTCGTATTTACGCTTTAAGATAATTAACACGGTTACACACCCTCATTGCATTAGTACAATACATTAGTAGTAAGGTGCAATATGTGAGAATAAATTGTGCCAAATATACAACTAAGTCCAAACTTGATAAAAATTTCTTTAAAAAGAGACAACGTGCCGATAAATATCATAAACCTGTATGCCCATTTTAAATAAAGTGTGAGATATTGACGAGATTATAGCCAAATACTTATGATTAAAAAATATATGTTCGTTTTATTTTTTATCTTTCCTTATTACTTTTCCACTGAATTATGGCCAATGTGATTTTGACTTTGGTATTCTAGAAAGGTGATCGGTGAATGAAACTGAATCAATTAAAACATATGTATCAATGGCACGCAAGGGGGCTACTTAGCACCTAATAAGTCAGAAGTGGGATGACAAAATACGCAAGGCGCGTTCACAGCGGCCGAGAGAAAAATTTAAAATAGAGTGTAAACGAAATACTATACAAATGATACAATTTAATTACTATATTTACAAATGATTAGTAATTTTAAGTATAGGACAGAACGTTGTAATATACGGGTTTATTATTAGTTAATGTTACAGTAATTTTAAAATTCGCATGTCATTTATGTACAGTATTCTGGGAAAGGCGATCAACTGCGCTACTGGTTACGTTGGCTCACGTCCAACGTGAAACGCCAGTATACCGTTTACGCGTGAGAACATACAGTCGCATACGCGACGACCAAATCAAGATCGGCACGGGGAGAGGAGAGTGATGTGGCGCTGTAGGCATCGCTGCAGCCCACGCGCATTATGTAACATGCTTATATTATCTGTACGCGCTAGGAATAGTTATACTATGATGTAAATGTTTCACGTGGGTGCAATAAAGTGTATTGTATTATAAAAATGTAAGCTCACCGCCAAACATATCAGCGAACGGGTTGCCAAGCGAGAGTAGATCATCTGAGGCCTTGCTTGTTGTACTGGAGTTGTCGGCCGGGCTTGGTCCGAACAGATCAACTATGGACTGCTGGTTGCTGGCCGGAGCGCCAGTGGACAGGAACGGGTTGTTGGCCGCGTTTGTCGGCGATTGCACCTTGTTCTGGAATGAATGATATATATTTTTTTAGTTAAATTTTTAATACTAAAGTGCCTAAATCAATGTTTGCTTGTTATACAATGACGGTGTGTCTTTTATGTGATTTTTATACAAGTGGTTATTGTGACGGGGTTAACGTTAATGCTCTGTGTACATTTGACCCGTTCAGTATCGCCTTGCGTTACAATCTCATTATTTAAAATTAACATTAAACTGTGGAACACATTTTTTGTTTTAAGTTAGTGTGCTGCATCCCTTTGTAAATTTTTAAATCTATTTAAAATTATCTTGGGGACTCTGTAATATTAAACAATTCAAAATATAGTGCTCGTGTATTTTTTTAATTCAATATAACAGGCGTGAATGTTTGCATCTGAAAAAAACCTGTAAAAAGTATAAAAGCAATGCGTGAATGATAAATAAGCAAAATACGTTTAATATTTGAAACATACGATTCCCTCACAAACAAAAACAGTCAATAATTCAGTAATGTAGAATAAAAGATAGCTTGGATGGCAATGTTTTTTTAATTTAAACGTAAAATCTTGTTATCTGAAGAAAGAGTGTTTTTCAATTATAGGAATTAATTTGATAAGCCAATTTTCATTCAACATTTCTGAAAACTATAGATTAAATTCTAATATAAGACACGGTTATTACAACGAGTACAATACGTTTTATTATATTTTTTAATTTAGCCATTTATCCCTTAATTGTTTATTATATAAAAAATCACAACAAAATATTATAAAACAATTTTTTCACAGACAATACATAATACAGAGACAATAATAGCTCTTTTATTTCTCCCAAGCGCCGCAAGTTACACCATAGACAAAACACAACCATTTCCCACAATACTGGATATCTTACGATTATCTCTGAGAGTTCTTCCTCGCCAGTCAACTCATTGCCTTGCAACAAATGCACCTGCGGATATTGTATACACCGTTTACTGTGTTACTTTACTTTGTATCCCATTGAAAAATATATAAACATCTTTCAAACAGTTTCAAGATATCACATGTTCTCTATTAAAAATATTAGCAGTTATAGCAATCGTCAACGGATATCATATCCACATTTGTAAAATTAACATGCAGACATATTTCAATATTTCAAAACTGAAAAAAAAAAAACATCGAAAAAGAAAACTTTTTTCACACACATTATCCGACATCTAAATTCTTTATGCGCTTACGTTTTTAAATTTCTTTAGACTGTAATTGTACGAAAATGACACATAGAATAAAATAAAAAAGCTCGTAACAAGGGAAATTGGTTTTTATACCATTTTGCACCATAGACAAAACATGTTTTTTTTTGTATTTCGAGTGATGTATTCGGGGGACGACAATTGTCCACCGTACCCTAGGTAAGCAAACGGCCCTTACCTTATATTGATTCATGGCCGCTTCTTCTTCAGCCAGAGCCTGCTGACGAAGCGAATCATCTATGAACAGAGAGTTCCCGTTGGGCTGATTGTCCAGCCGTGTTGAGGCGGCAGCGTTGCCGAACGACGATGAAGTCGACGACAGGGCGCCCATGACGCTCGCTACATTCTTTTGGGCGCTGGAATTTGATCCATCATTAGCGTCCTTAGCATGTATTTTCTTTCTGACTGGAAATAGTGACTGCAACGCATATTATGTAAAGTTTTTTTTTTCTATTTATTTAAGGGACTTTTGTGCCTCGGCACATGCCAGCCCCATCGTATCCTAAACATGCACTATTAACATTTATTTCTGATGGGGAGCCATCAGTCTGAACAACTCCTTTGCTTCGGCTGAGTAAGGTCTTGCTAAAATTCCGCAGAACATGCCTACATCAAATTTGTTCAGGCTAAAGGCTCCCATCATAGAATCTCTTGCAGACTGAGATCGGACACACTCCATCAGCAAATGTTGTACGTCATCTACTTTCTTACACGTGCTGCAGTTCTGTGACTCCACAAGCTTCATCAGATGTTTAAATTTGCCTGATGGAATGTGACCCGCCCTCATTATGTAAAGTGCAATCCAAAAATTGAGAACGATAATCTAGAGACAATCACCTACCGATAGTCAACGCTATCATGCCGGGTTACACATATATCTCTTAACACTTCATTTTAAAACCCTGATTTCATAGAATGGTGGGAACACTGTCACTGAATACTAATTCACACCACGCTAAAATCCTCCCCTTTGATTCCACAATCTCCATTTTTTAAATGAAATATATTAATGACGCTTTAGAGTTTAATGCATCCTCATTGACTATGCCAGCCTCTCTTTCACCACAAAACCACTTGAAGCCGTGATGGGTACCATCCTAATATGGTGGATGTTGCCTATATCCATACTAAAAGGTTCGCTTCATCAAACATAATGCAAACAGCAAAGGAGTGGAACACGCTCTCTATCTGTTTTCCCACAATCTTACGACCTGGGAGCTTTTAAAAGCAGAGCAAATAGGTATTTGTTGGGTAAACGTTATTCATCATCGACCTCATCTTAACCTGCCACCCACCAGGTGTGATTGTGGTCAAGCTTTAGTCTGTACACCATAAAAAAAAGGATTGAAACTCCGGGAGCATATTCCACTCCTTTGCTGTAACCGTTCTGCCTGCTGTATCCTTTGTTAATGTATGTGTTGTTTTTGATAAGTTAACCACTCATTATAAATATTTTAACGGGTCTTATGATGAAATAACTTACTTTTAGTTATGGTTCGACGTTTCGACCTGGTAAAACACGCCATAGTCGCAAGACTGACGCGCCGCGGAGATTTCGTCAGGGGCGGGAAATTGCTCCCTCTACCCACTTTTGTTTTGTTTGTTCATTTCCTTCACGCCCTCCGACCAGGTCAGCAAGAATCGAAACGTCTCGCCTTTGTTAAAAGTGAGTAAATTCGCGCATAAGACAATTTAAATTATTTATAATGAGCACAAAACGAGAAAGTTTAAAATAACAACTCTTCTTGTATTGAGCAATCGAAGATTATGGTATATGATCAGCTAACCTTGCCGTCTGTGTGGGGGTGTTGGCAGCGGAGCCCTTTTTGCCCTCAAGAGTGGCGAGATGCCCTTCCAGAGCGTCCAGGAGACTGCTCGGCGCTTTGGTGAGATCCGGAATATCACCTTTGTCTATACCTACATTTTCTGCCACCTGGAAACGGGTAACCGATGATAGCATCTGATGATTATGTTGATTATAGAATCAACATCGCATATTAAGCGACGAATCAAACTGACTAGTGTCTCAAGACCGAAAATTTAACAAAATTATCAAAATTGTTGACATTTAGGGTGCATTCATAATTTGACGTTACTTTTAAGGCGCTTTTTAACACTAATGAATAATAAGGCATTTGGTTTTTCCTCACAAATAAAAACAAAATCACACATAAGTAGATATAAATGCAATAAAATTGTTTGTAAGGAACGGCTGTCTGCAGTAGGTTTAATGAATGAGAAGTTTGTATGGAATTGAGGATTAATTTTAGTGTTTTTAAATTTAAGGAACGTTTTGAAACTGGGCGCAAGATAATAAAGGTACTTCAAATTATTCATGCCTGCAAAAGTATTTTTTTTATGCACGAAATGTGGGCGAGATGCTCAAGAATTCCAAGCAAACTGTTTTCTCAAAACCTTCAAATTCGTAAATTACTCACTATTTATCCTTTTCTTTTATGATACGATATCCACGACTACGGAAAAAGGCTAGTAAATTCGTAATACCGTTAATTCATGTTTTTGTACATTTTTTTTTACATGAAACAGCTTAAATATTATTATCCTCATCCTACGGTTATATTACCGAAGCTTGTAAAGAAAGTCCATATTGTTAACATATCTGGTTAATTTTTTGAGGTGGTAGGGCGATCGCTCAAACTGATTCATGACCACTGTTCACACATGCAAAGACGATCATACTGACTCGCTTTGTCCTGGCGCGTATCGGGATCAGCTTTTGTACGTCCAGCAACTCCTAGAGACCTTTAGTCACGGTATACTTTGACTGACATAACGACGGAGACAGTAAATGGATTTTCAACCTTTTATAGCCGCTGTCTTGCCTGAACTACACTGTACTTACCATAAGGTGCACTGTAGTCACTTTGTAGAGCCAGTGTAAAAAAAAACAGGTTGATTTCGTCAAGCCACGACTACGTTGATGGCACTCGCTACAGACTTCATTCCATTGGAACCCCGCGGGTGACATAAGTGGGTAGCACCTCGGACGCCATTTCAGATTTCATTCTCCGTATGCTATGAATGAAGGCGGCGCTTTGTACGCTGCCGGATCCCACCTTAAGGAACTCGCCGACTCTATCCATCCTGATGAGGAACTTCTTATAGAGATCGAGTGCGTCGCGGCAATTCTTCTTATTCATATCGAAGTACTTCTCGAGGAGGTTTATGATGCCGTCGTTGTAGCACGCAAACAGCCTGAAAATGTCAACAACAACCTTTACGGACAATTACATACATTAGGCGGTAGGGCAATTGCCCGCACTGGATCGTGAGCACAGCACTTAAAAGCAAATACCGTCATAGTACCTCACTTCTGCCTATCGCGTTTCGGGATCACTTTGTGCGTAGGGAACCCGTATCGTGTTTTATATTAGCTCAGCGGATCTCCACCTCGCCGCGTGACCAATGCGGTTCACACCTAGAGATGAAAATGCCCGGGAATTTTCCCAAAGTGCCCAAAACTTCCTTGGGAATATTCCCGGGAATTTACGAAATGTTCTCGGAAGTTTTGGGCACTTTGGGAAAATTCCCGGGCATTTCCATCACTAGTCACACCCCCGCACACGCCGCGTGAACTATGCGGGTCACACCCCCGCGCACCGCAGGCATGGGCTAACTTAGCGACGAGCGCATACCGCCGCACGCAGCCTCTCGGCAAATACGCGTAAGTCTATGTATTGCAAGTATAACCAATACAATACGATCACGCATTCAAGTGTTTTATTCATCGACCCAAATGTGTATATCCAATTGTTCATATACCTAGGCATCGTCTGTCTTTTTTTTTATTGTCTCCGGTTTTTTTTTTTGGGACTTTGGATCAGGCTGACCATGTCAGTCCCATAATTACACTATACTTTTGTAACTACACTACACTATTTCAATAATTTATATGTGAGTCTACAGAGCATCCAAGCCGCGCAAGATGTTTGCTCAGCTAAGACGCTTTGAAATAGACCCTCATCAGACCTGTTCCAACCATATTGTTTAAACAGGATTTCTCTCATTAACACGCTCCGAACACATTCCACCAAGAAATGGTGTATGTCCTCTGGGACTCCACAGAGCTCGCAATTAGGAGAATAGATTTTCTTCATCAAAAATTTGGATTTATTGAATGGCATGTGTCCAGAACGTAATCTATGAGAGATAACAATAAGTTTTCTATTCCATCGTCTGTCTTGGTATATGTGGCATAAAAACTATAGCAGTTTTTTATACTAACACAATAACGTGACTACAATCATAGATGGGCAAAATGTAAGCAGATTAATAAAAATGATTAACGCTTACATTTTACGTTTTTTACCATTAATATGACTGCATTTTGCTCATCTATGTTTTAAACACTACATAATCCCAGATTGCAAACACATTTATGCTTTCTTAATGTTTTAAATGGATTAAATCATTATTACAGAGCAAGAAAATAAAAATTACGGCAACATTTTGTAATCGTTAATCATTAATCAGGTTACATTTTGCCCATCTCTGACTATAATGACCCTTATTGAAAGTACAGTGTAATCCTGCATTTCTTTTCTATCATATCGAGAGAATCCAATAATTATTAATAACTGCCACGAGAACTGAGGACTGTTGTGTGGTCACCTGATCAGATCCCTGAAGAGCAGCATGAAGCACATGTTGATAACGCCGTTGGTGAGATCGTTGGCTGTGCAGTCGAACTCGAGGAGCGCGTCCAGCTGCGCCTGCAGCACAGGCAGGGTCTTGAGGAGCTTCTCCGCGTTCATCATGCGGAGCGAGCCTTCCTCCTTGCTGGAAACATTATAAAATCGAAACCGATAGAGCTATGCGTCAAAAATCCTCACAAGATATCACTTCTATTATCCGAGATTGATTCAACTTAATGATTCTCCACTGTGTGTAGATTGTGGAATCATAGATGATATCCACCATTTGTTGATGGAATGTGTCCGATCTGAATCTGTGAGAGAGGCGTTTGTGAGTGCCTTTGCTCTGAACAGACTTGACATCGGGATGTTTAACAAAATCTTAACAGAACTGCTATCTGATGAGGCGTCTGACCCGTTCAGATCAATGGCCCCATATGTAATATTTTAGGTATTTCTGTATTATGGTACGATGGGGCTGACATACGTACACACATAGAAGTCCCTTAAATAAACAGAATTAAAAAAAAGATTCGACGGGCAATCGAGATTATGAGGCACAAATCTTTTTATCGAGATGATGGGTTTCAGTTATCATCGATGTGGAATCCAGTTAGTATAAAGCTTATGATCTTTTATTATATATGGTTGGACGGCCTAACACCTTTGCTGGCAACGATCCTGTATGCAATCCTAAAGGTCATTGATGTATAATTCAATGTAGAACGATTTTTTTTACACTGACACGGCACAGTGACTGCACCAAACCTGATGGTAAGCATGGTGCAGTCCAAAAAAACGTCAACGACTATCGAAAGGTAGGAAAAAACCCATCGGTAGTCGCAGCGATCATGCCGGCCTGCACAAATATCTCTTCACGTTACCCTTAAAGGATCCTATATCGTAGAACGGTGGGAACACGCTCGCCGGAAGATCATTCCACAGCCCAACGACACTATTCATGAATGAAATTTTTGAAAGAACTTTTCAGAGCGAGTAAAATTGTTTTATACCCTATAATAAGGAATGTAAGCTGATAAGGTTGCTGTACTCACCCCCTCTTGACCTTGCAGAAGTCGAAGGCGACGGTCCTGTACGAGAGCGCCTTGTCATTGAGGTACTTAGCGTAGCGCCGGATGAACGGCGACATATCATATCCTGCAGTGGGCGTCGCCATTACAAACAAATGTTAATCCAATTCATTTTATCCTAAATTCAACAACTGAAAGACTGCACAGGACACTTTAATTCGGGGTTCAGTCTTAAGATGTAGACTGGGAAGAAGATTTCCCGTTTCCATTATGCGATCTAGCTTGTATTAAGAATTTTGTTCTTTAAAATTGTACATCGGAGAAGACTTCTCTCTCAGGACTGGCGAAGTGTCGGAGACATTAATATCATATTGGGAGAGCCGAAGTCGGTTAATGCTAAAAGAATTTACAGACTTATACAGGTGTCACTTCGCCAGAAGTGAGTTTAAATAATATGACATACCTTACGAGGCTGGCATAGTCGTCAAGGATGCACTAAAGCCTCATGAATATATTTGATTAAAAAAAAAATTGTACATCCTATGAAACTTTTAATAAATACTCCTATCGATATAAAACTGAATTTTCAAAAAAATCTACATATATCTATAGATATGAATAATGGTATCACATCTCCTGTGCCCTTTAACATTTCTAGAGATTTCTTCGCTCCTTTTTGTTACAATTTCAGTCTCAGATGGGCTGATGGTAAATTCTGAATGACAGATGAAATTCAAAGACTTTTTTTTACAATAACCAGTAACACTTGATACCTAAAATTAAAATTATGCATTAAAAGCAATAAACTATGAAGTACCAACGTTATCAACATTTAGAGGAAACTATATTCATTAAAAAAAAGAAGATAAGAATAGGGAAATATACAGAAGGTATATACTACATTAACACAATATTAAAATTAAATGATAAAATAAAAATTGGATAAATCGTTAACAAATTTAAAATTCTACGTGCAGTGACGGGTCTCTAAAAATATATGTCAGCATAATTTGTATATTTTTACATTAGAAATTAATGCATTCATCTCCTACATAAAATGTGTAACAATTCTATAAGACGTTACAAAGTAAACATTATATAATCATTCTACATTGTTTAACACATGAAACTAGTACCAAGGTCATAAATCAGTTATAATTATAATAATTCATTCAACTTATTCGTTAGTGTCTACGGCGTATAAATTAATGATAGTAATAATGAAATTATTTACAATAGATATTGCTTTACTTATAAGTACTCGTATGCAACTAACTGAGAATATATTTCAGTTATGTGTATGTATGTAGTTACTTGCTAAAACTATTGTATTTATGATGATATTTCTATTTTTATTTAGAATACTGCTATACTTATCGTAATTTAACAAAACAATCTGAAGGTTTCAGAGAAGATTATGGGAAACAACAAAAAATTTTCTCCAAATTTAACCAATTTTAAACAATTAAATATTCTCTTATGAATGAAAAAGTAAAATAACTTGATAAACTTTGTGATCATAGATCATATACCAAAGGTTCAAATACTTTTCAACTAGGAATTGATAACATAAAAAATGAAAAAACCGATAAACTTTGATATAAAATTCATCTAATGGTTAAGTACTTTTTTTAAGTGGATGCGAATGAATTTGAAATTAAAAGTTGAAAATAGAAGTATCCACTTTCAATAGGAGGTTAACATAAGTGTACTGATTAATACAACATTTATTAAGTCTTTATTAAAAAAAACGCCAAATTACATGACTGACAACCCAATGATTAAAATCTAACTAGTAACCAAAAAGCATCTATGTAGCATTTAGCGAAACCCGACACATATCACTGCTTAGTTTTAATACTGAAATCCAGCTTTTAAAAACACAAACCGGATAGATGACATTTCATAAGAAACCGTTTATATTTTATAACTCGAAGCATTGTAGATGGCGTTTATAACGCTACCAAATTTAAAAGTAACAAATTTATTGATGAAATAAATTTAGGATCACCAATATTTTTAAATAAATATGAAAAAATAGTCGATTACGAGTGCTAAAAAAGCTTTAAGAAAAATAGTAAAAGATCAATAAACATATGTCATGACTTCATGACTATGGTATATCATCGCAAATGCAATAATAGTTTTTTTGACCCCAGCAATGACTACAATTTAACAGACATTTTAATAAGAAGGATGATAGAGACAAAAAAATACAACCTTTACAACAACAATTTGCAATTCTGCAATTTATTATCATGTAATGTAAATCTCTATGTTTACACAAACAAATCATAAATTATATTTAAACGTAAGCCCATCCCCATAATTTTGTCAGATATTATAAACGCCATCTAGAGATGCTATTATTTCAAACCCCTTTAAGGTACTAAAATACACATATTTATTGATAAACTAAACGACACTCATGTAACCTGGCACGGTAATTGGCACAGTTATTCTAAAAGTTTATTACTGAAAGTGCGAAGCAGTGATACGTGAAACCAAATATTAGGAAGCGCTGGTAAAGGATCAGCTAACCAAGTTCATCAGTATCATGTTTCCTTGTAATACCGTAGCCGAGAAATGAAATAGCAAGCACGTATATTCCTACGAAGAAAATTCATAGCGTAAAATTTGTTTTCAATTGTTTTTCATTTTATTGTTTATCAACTTCAATTCTTTATTGCATTCCTTCACCTTCAAGTGCACAGGCATTTAGATTAAGTTTAATCATAGCCGTATGTTATTTATAAACAATTGTTATTAGTTAATTTGCAATGGAATTCCACTTTACTATCTGTGTACCAAAGTCTTTAATTAACCCTGTTTTGTTAACCCTTAACTTGGCAGAATGTTCTTTATTTCAATATCAAAATAATATTCATACCGTTTAACCCTTATGTTCCAAGGATGTCTAATACAAACTAACCATGCGTTCCAAAACTGAGAAATTACCTAAATATTCATATAAAAATATTAAGTTTGCGCTAAAAACTTATGGCAATAGGTTTTGTGAATTCTGATGTATCTCCACAGATACACTGTCAATAAAAGGGTTAATACTCTTTAATCTTTAATGGTTTTCTAAAAAACGTTGCAACATGCACTCTATAAAGTGCCATCCTATGAAATTAAGCCCAAATTAGCTCCTACTCTTATTGCGAAAGAATAATAAAGAATTTCTTCAATTCTATTGCATTTATAAGTTGGCACAGATGAAAGTTCTTGTGTATTTGCCAACAAAAATGCATTTACTGAGAATCCACATAAACAAAACGATCCACAATTTTTTGCAACTTTTTACTCAAAGCTACAAAAATTAAATTGCATATAGAAGCAAGCGTGTTCTGCAATTACAGTGAACAAGAGGGACAAACACACAAAGCGTCTATTTAGGGATTTTTATCAAAACTCACCAGTCCGGGCACCGACAGCGCCTATCCGTAAGCAACAGGGAAAAACCAAGAAAGATTTAGGTTAGACACGAATGGCGGAGTTTAGAATTTCGTTTTTTATAGATGATTTTATATTGATGATTTGTGTGTTGGGAAACCAGACGGCTATTTCAGAAAACAAATACTTAAAATATATCTGATTTTTTTTTTATTATATTATATATTCTAAAATATACACAATTTCTTCATTCCATTACAATCTAGTAACTAAAGTATACATATACACAGATAAACATTCAGAAATTGACCTTTAAGGAGGCATGTCTAAGGAACAAAGAATGGTCCCTTTTTTACTAATCCTCCATACTATGGGAACATTAGGGCCGCCGTAAGAGCGGCGACCCCTGTGTGTCAAACTCCCATTGATTAAAAACTCCTGGGGTATCTTTAAAACGTCGCTGGCCTGGCCTGGAGATCCGTATTCGTCCAACGACCTGACGAGCGAATAGCTTTTTCAAGCTCAATCTCTGTGGAGGTAAGTGTAAAAAGCCCACACCTCAAGACTTGTCTATCAGGCGATACGGAGGACATAAACGCGCTGTCTCCGTCTCAATTGGGCAGCAGAATCTCTCAAGTTTACTGACAGAAAGAAGAGCACAGTCCTTGCAGCAGCGGCGTCAGCAACCAGAACGTCTAACATGTATAGATTTCTATTAGCTGTCCCGGTAAACGTCACATCAACTTGTAATTTTACTTCTACTATCCTACTCCCTGTTTCATCCCACATCCTACATCTATCTCTCTCCCTCTTGCTTCCCTGGCGCTTCCCTTTATCTATATTTCCCCCTTTCGCCCCATATCACATTCACCATCTCCCTCTCATCACATTAACGATCTAAATATAAAAATCGATATTTCTATTAAAAAAAAAAAAAACTTTCCATATATCCAACTTCAAATTTTATTTTCGCAACGAAAGGTGGTAGGTAGCCTATGTCTGTCTCCACGGTCTAATCGTTAATTCGCTCTGTCGGGTCGTTTAATCATTGACCGATAATGCAGTAATAAAATTAATCATTTGTCCCTTACATGGCGTTTGTTAATAAAGCAATTACTGTCTGTCTCTTTTCATCCGCGTATGTCTGAGAGAGATAAATCTTAACACATCAAAAGTATCTCCTACTTGTGTTAATAATTGGTGCGATTTTTGTATCTAGGACAGTAAATAAATTACCGACATCGGCCAATGAAAAAACGCCTCAAAGATCTGGTTTATTTTAAACAAAATTAACAGCGTCTCTGATTTCCCAATACAATGTTACAATAATGTGTAAAATGACACCCATTTTTTTTTTCATATTAAACACAAAAATATCATCGCCCACTATCGGAAGTACACACGGCCGTTCAAACCATACGGCTAATTGATACCTTATCGCGAAATTAATAAAATTCTAACACTATTTTTGCTTGATATACAATTATTTGTTATTAATACTACTTACATATTACATGTATTCATAATATATGTGACAATTGATACGATATAGGCTTTGTCGTTTAAGTCAACACAATATGCATTTAAATTATATACCTAGGATTAAATACTATTTTAGGTAGGTTGATTGTCGTCCTTTGATAGTCGCTCTCTTTCTCTCTCTCCACTCGAAAGACCAGGGGTCGGCCCGTAAGCCACTAAGGTGGGGCCCGCGCAAGAGCTGTACCACAGAACGACGCTCCGCAGGCAATAAATTAAAAACACTTATAAAAGTAAGTTTCCATTTTATTTTTTTGTATGCCCGGAAGCCGGAAATTCAGTTCAAGCGATCACAGCCAGTAAAATGAGAGTAACAATAAATATGGTTAAAAATAGTTTTATCTAAATAAATGTGGCCCGCACCAATATACTCATAATATTTGTGGCCCTTATATAAAAAAAGGTTGCCTGCCCATGCGATAGACTGTCGATAGTTTTGTCTCTTGGCGGTTGCTGTCGTTTTGTACTACACTGTACTTACCATCAGGTACAATGTACTCACTTTTTCGAGTCAGTGTAAAAACAAATAAAAAAAAGGTACGTAAAATTTGTTATCTATGCAACGTCTTACAAATTCCCACGAGGGTATTTGTCATCGTTTTTACTGCAGAATGCAGACAATCCCTTACGCAATAATTCTTCATTGTTTTTTTTTAATGAAACAATTATGAAACAAAAGCCACGAAACACACTTGTAGGTATAACTTATTTTAATTACCTTTGATGGAAGTAAATACTGTTTTGAGCGTGGGGTAATAAGGCGGGATGTTGGCAAACAATCGATCGGACAACAAAGTGATTGTACAAGGGTTTCGTTTTTCCTTTTAAGATACGGACCTCTAAAAACATTAAAACGTGAAGATAATAATCAAAGAGTTGTCTTAAAAGTCATGTTTAAAAAATCCAGAAGATTTCCTACTGAACTGTTATATTCTGGATGTCAAGTTTTAACAATAAGACAGCTCTTTGTCACGAAATTTGCCCTCCGTAAACATAGACTGGTCCTTATAGGGACAGATAGTAAAGGAAAACCTTGTAGGATGAGATATGTTTGTCCTATGCCGATTCACAAGTCTAATTTTGCAGAGAAACAATTATGGATTCTTGGTTCAAGGATTTACAATAAGATTAACCATGAATTAAATATCTTGAACTTATCGAATTACGAATGTAGGATGAAGCTGAGGGACTGGTTATCGAATCTGAAATATGATGATACTGAGGAACTGTTGCGAGAATAGATGTGCTTGGGGTTTAACTTTATGGTGTAATTATTATTCACTTTGATTGTATAGTGTATGTATTATTATTATTGTATTGTTTTGAGTTAAGATCGGAGCTACGCAGCGGATATAAACTGTATGTCACAAATTGTGTGAAATCTGCCGACATCCAAGATACAGGTAGTTCTAGTTTAGGTGTCAGCTGTCTTTAATGTGCTGCTTTGTAATTGTTTTTTGAATAAATCATTTATTTATTTATTTAATACAAATGAGGGCGTTAACATCTGACCGCATAACTCTGAATTGACCTATACAAGTAAATACAAAGTAATCACAATCGACCAGAATGTAGATTGTCAATTATTTGCCACACTAGTTACATTGTATCGAGGTGTAATCTCCCCAATGACTAATGCTCTTTACTTCGGTTTCAATAGAGAGCCGACACGTTAATGCCCAGTTGCAGAAACGTTCTTTAAATATTGAAACATTTTTAAACAATGATAAATCATAAATTTGTTTGCGATTGGTGAATAATTATGAATAATTATTGTAATTTAGATCCTCTGTCACATGCTTCCAACAATGAGGCGAATTTCGAATCATCCTGTGTTTATTAACTGTCCAAGGTTAAACGTAAGGTCTCTAAAACTGATATTTATAGACGCTATTTCGACTTTGCTTAGCAATAATCTCAAAAAAAAAAAAAACATTTTGACAAAAAACTGAATACATAGCTTGAGAATTGCCATAGATAGTATTCGCAAAGCCAAGTCCATATTGACAAAATCGGTGACTAATCAAACCCTTTGACATTCATTGAGTAATATAAATTGTGATATTTTACTAAAGTCTAAGCAAACTTAAAGTTGTGTCTATGAATTTCAGCCTAAGCTTTGGGATCAAAACTACTCTTCTGCAAAGTAAACCAAATTGTACGAACCACGAGTTACCACCCCGTTTCCTTGTGCCCTGATAAGGGTTAATTGTGCCTTTAGTAGACCTATTTTTAATAAAGTTATTTTGCATTTCAGTTACGATGATTAGGTTTTCCAACTTGCATACATAACTGAATGGTGTTAAAAATCATAGGCAGAACGCTTGAGGTCGTGCAGTGTCGTCGAACTGTGAGGTCAGCGGTCGACAACTCACACTGGCTCCTACACAATAATTGTAAATCATAGACATGATCTACAATAGACATCGCATGCCATACTAACATTCAACTCTCTTCTTATTCGTAATGCGAAAGAGGATACCTCCCCAATCGCCACGTATTCCCCAATACTTTTCCAGGATATAATTAGTGAAGATTAAAAAAAAAGATTGGAATTTGTTGGATGAACGCAATCACCGACGTCATATACATCTTTCACTAGGCGTGTTTTAGTCCAACATTTGTCTATAAATTATAAAAAAATAAAACTACTAATAGAACTTAAAGAAAGAAACATTTATCGAGTACCACGGAACATCACACAGCATCCTTATTAAGATAAAGCAATGAAAGAATAATACATAATATAACATCTTTTTTTTACTTGGGGACTCATAGGACCGTCCCGGCCACGAAGGGGGTAGCAGCCGGGGTGTGCCGGACTTTTACCAGCTAAAAACCCCAAGGTAACTACTTCTGCGAATTAGTGGGGACTGCGGGTCCTGTAATCAATTCGCCGCAGCCACATAATATAACATCATATATTAACCTATACTGGCAACCCTATAAAATAAATAAATAAATATCTGTGTGCTGTCATCAAACTCAAAAAGCACTCGACACGGCGTGAGCTGAGTGACGCCTCACCGAAATCCTATTTATAAATAAAAAAAAGTTCCTGCTTTAAACATATATCAACTTTTTTTAAATTGTGTATGATATGGCTTATATATAAATCGTGGCGATGACTCTTTTAATTGTTACGCTGCGTTTAGATTTATTATGTTGGTAGACCACTATACGCTGATTGATCCAATTAATCTAGAAGCCAACAACAAATTATCGCTTACTGAAGTGGCACGACTGTCGCGAGGTAACATTAGTTTTATTCGATTGATGATTTACCCGAAGCATTTGCTTTATATTCGACGTCTTACCTCCCAATGATCTATGTTGTAAATGCTCGTTTGTGTATACTTAGTAACACAAAAACGTATTACCTACGTAACTAGATATTACTGAATGGTAAGCGTTATTATATAAGGTTATTTCAAAGGAAACTTCTGCAATAAATTATTATTTTAAATTCATAGATTTGTTGTTTTTGTATTTTTTTTTTGATCCGATATATCGGGTTATATCGTGCCGGACTTTTATCGAATAAGACCACTGGAATGTTACTTCTCCCGTCTGTTGAGTGCTTAGGAAAAGTCAGAGCCAGCTTCCTTTGTGACTTTGCAACGTTAGCGTTAGTCAGGCCAGGGGGGAGGTTAGAGGAAGTGAGGGTTTTCAATTCCCCTCCCTGAGAGGAGGCCTGCCCAAGGCTTACCGCTCGCCGAGCCGTCGGAAGTATCCGGATTCCCAGGCTCGGCGAAAGCGAAGAAAGGGTAGTGCTGGCACCCCGGTGGCTTTAGTCGGGGCAGGTCCGACACACCGGGGGAGTGGCCCTCACCACTTCCCCTGACAGTCCGTAGGGATTTCCACCGGGTTAACAAAAAAAAAGGCCAGGGGAGGTGTAAAGAGCCATCCCTATAGCTCGCCTTATGTCTTGAAGCGGTACATGGGAATATATCATTTACCACTCACGCTAAAAAATAATTAGTGACGCACTTCCTCCACGCGGCATATTCGTTTAGGAGGGCGGTATCGCGTAAAAGCCTCCCCCCGGCGTCCTAGTCTGACAGGGTGGCGGACGGGCTGGAGGATGAACAGTGATTTTGCAACCTGGAGTCCTCTAAAATTCCCCTTGGGGTTCGCAATCGACATGGTATATAACATTTGTTTGATTTCTTTTATTTTTACAAGTAACGATTATGTATAGATTTTTCTTGGGACTTTCATGCAATTATGTTTGATTTTTCTTGGAACAATATACTGTCACGCAGCTCTTGTGTAATTTTACTTGCAGCCTGCGACTCGCTATAATTTTTTTCTCTTGCGGAATGGTCTTATCACGGGCCTAAAACTGATTTCGCCAATGTCAGTGTTGAAAGGTTGAAGATAACAGTTCAGACAATTATTGGTTAATTTTCTTGCATCGCATTATTGCAATTCTGACAATTGTTCCGGAATGTTTCCTGCAGCTAATTACTGTCTAACAGTTTTGCCGAAATTGTCTTATCAATAATTTACTCTAGCAGCTCATTCGTCATTATCATCATATTAGGTGTGGGACGTCCTGTATTGGACACATGCCTCCTCTATTGTTTCCAGAGTGACCTATCGGAAGCGACCTGCAGTCAGTGTTGCCCTGTGATCTGGATTAGGTCGTCTTCCCACCTTGTAGGTGGACATCTCACACCGCGCTTGCCAGGACGTGCTTTCCACTTGAGAACTTTCCTGCTCGATCGGCCATCCTCTCAACGCTGATGAATCCCTCTCTCTAATCCGCTGGGATATGTTAGTAACTCTCGTACATCTACCGATTTCTTAATTTCTTATTCGATCACGTAGAGAAACACAAAGTATAGTCGTCACCATAGTTTGCAACTAATGACTGTTAAACAATTCTTGCCGGATGTAGAAACATTAAAAATTATGTCAATTTTTTACTCTAATAAAAATAAATACATATTTAAGCGCGTTAGGGTAAAAAGATATGTTTTTAGAATGTAATGAATAGCGCTCAGTGAAGAATAATTAACCAATTTCCATTTCAGTATGGACTGTCCCATGAGATATCGGTATCCGTTGTAGATACCCGCTCACACTGACATTTAGAATGCAACATCCGACAGATGCATATCGTATCAATTGCCGCATTTAAATGTAATTCATCACTCATAATTTCTATGTTGAGGGTGTTTATAACACGTACCTTGGACGCCGCTTTTATCATGAAAATTGCTCAGCTGAAACGATGAATTACTCGACGCTAAATACTGCGTGAATCTCTGAAACAGAAAACAAATAACCATTAAATTACAAAAAATTTTTTACCATTAACTACATTCAGCTTTATATAGGCCCATAGATGGCCGTGGTGGCTGCCGGCAGAATAGAATAGCACTCCCCTCTTCTTGCCGCGGTGTCGTAAAAAGCGACTAAGGCATCTCTTTAACACCGCAATTCAACCAGGTGTTCAGAGAAGGAAAACTCGACCAAACCTGCATCCCGCTCCCTCCCGATCGTACTGGTTCTCCATTCCATCGGGCCTGAGGGAGCTCGGACGAGAGAGTGCTTTTCTGGCTGCGCGTCCAGTTATGCACTGAAATATCTCCTGCGCAATTGACTGTTTCCGAAAACTGGACCATGATTTTCTTAATCGGTGTTGAAACAGTCGCCGTGGCCGAATCCGGCTAGGAAATCATCATCATCATCATCAGATGGGCAAAATGTAATCAGATTAATGAAAATGATTAACTATTACATTTTACGTTTTTTCCATTCATATGACTGTATTTTGCTTATCTTTTAAACAATACAGAATCCCAGATTGTATACACATTTATTATTTCTTAATGTTTTAAATTGATTTAATCATAATTACAGAGCAAGAAAATTAAAATTACGTCTACATTTTGTAATCATTGATCGTTAATCGGATTACATTTTGCCCATCTCTGCTGGGAAGTTTAGGTGTAAAAAACCCACCCCTCCAAACCTTAGTGGAGGCGGCGCACCGCCTCACCCTCATCCAGGCAGCTGACTCCATATATGATACATCACATTCAATACATGAAAAACTTAAGTATTGTCTGTATAAGAAATCATCCTGAGGAAGCCCGCATGGCATCTAATAGATATGTCATGTGTAAGTTGCCTTGAGAACGGCGATCAGTTGCGATACTGGTCACGTTGGGCACGACATATAAGCGCAAAGTAGATACAGCTCTAAATGTATCACTAGATACCGAGAAAGGGGTATAGCGCGACGATATATTATAGTTTTTGTAAATTATCATTTGTTTGGATGAATGATTAGACAAGAAAATTGCGCTCATCACTATCGACAGTCAATATGGAATTATACTTTATCTTGCATTTTGTCATCAAATTCATTACGTAGAAGCGATACATTGAAAATTGACCTTGTAATTTTCTTCTCACAAGCACAAAAAAAAAACCGTCTACAGATTCATACACTTGTCGGTACTTTAGAATGATCAAGGACATTATATTTGTATTAAGTGCAATGACAGAATACACGTTTCTATTGATACAAGTGGTCGTGGGTGACGATGTTTGTGCCGCTGAGTATACACATAGTATGTACATATAAACCTCATGAAATCTGATTAATGATGAACGATTACAAAATGTAGTCGTAATTTTAATTTTCTTGCTCTGTAATCATGATTAAATCCATTTAAAACATTAATCTATACTAATATTATAAAGCTAAAGAGTTTGTTTGTTTGTTTGAATGCGCTAATCTCAGGAACTACTGGTTCGAATTGAAAAATTCTTTTTGAGTTGAATAGACCATTTATCGAGGAAGGCTTTAGGCTATATAACATCACGATGCAATTATTAGAAGCGAAGAAATAATGGAAAATGTGAAAAAAAACGGGAAAAATTATTCATCCTTGAGGGCTTCCATTGCGTGCGCTGCAAAAACGGTTCAAGATACCAAAAATATATGTAAGAAAGAATTATTACTCTTGAAATGATCTAAAAAAATGTCCCCGACAGTATATGTCTATCTTTTAAGATTAAGTCACTAGAACCGTTTTTATGGTAAACAAATTTGGTCGAAATTAATGCATTATTTGTTAAGAGTTGTATCAACGTAATAATATTAATCTTTATCCAAATAAATGTGTTGTTGATTAAGAGTATTTAATTATGAACAAAATTGTCTTTGACAACACCTAATTTCAATGAACATCTTAGAAGATATTACAAAACCGTATATAGCAAAACAACGTTTGCCGGATCAGCTAGTAAATCATAAATTTGTATACAATCTGGGATTTTGAAGTGTTTAAAACATAAATGAGCAAAATGCAGTCATATTAATGGTAAAAAACGTAAAATGTAATCGTTAATTATTTTCATTAATCTGATTACATTTTGCCCATCTATGATCTATACATTTAAAAATATTTGTCTTGACAGTTTTTTTAGAGGCTCTACAATGTGATTACATTGCACCTAAAGCAAAACACAGCGTAGTCAAAGAATGATAACGAACGCCAAGAGAGAGATATTCGTTGACCAGTAGCCATCATTCCATAAATGCCTGAAAGCAATGCATGCCCTTACGATAAATAAGTACGGAATAAATTGCTTTAATTGAAACAAAAAAGGAACATTTTATATTCATATCTATTCTATTTTCACGCCATGTACCTTCCCTATGAAAGTAATATAATATTTATTATCATTATATATCTAATTATCACATTAATTATGTGAATCTGCTTACCCCAGCCAAGTACCCTATGCACGTCACTGCTAATCAGGTAACGGATATTATTTCTTACAGAACAGTTGCAACGTAATTCAAAATCAAGTGTAATGTAAGAAATTACATAAAGAAATATATGTTATTGATATACAAAATTCCAATTAGATTTAGAGAAAATCAGATTTTTATAAATGTATAATAGTTATTAAAAATTAATGCTCCAAACCTATGTCTATGAAAAGTCCTGTAGTGGGATTCCACGCACGAGAGGTTAAATACATTTTTTTCTTTAACACTAATCATTCCAACACTTTTTAGATACCTATTTCCCGCTTGAATGTATTATATGGATGTTAGGAAGGAAATAAACATGATAATAAAATTTATTATATTAAAAAAAAACTGTATATTGACCATTTCTATTACAAAAATAATAATTTTTAGTTATTACTCATCGCATTTTTTACATATAAGTGTGTCCATTGTACATTTTCCGAAAAAATACTTTATACATTTAGAGCAAATTTTGTTGATTTTATTTTCTTTACAGTATCCTATTTACCTAAACCTCTTACGTTGATAAGCATCTGTAGGAGACTAACGCAACGATTCTTTCGTATTTGTTTTCTTTTGGTTGTTCACGGGCTTGTCGAAAATTGGCGCCAACTTCAAGTATTACTCAAAATAAATAAAACAATAAAAAAAAAACTAAATTAACTGTAGGGTAATTAGTTAGAAAAAGTCATGAAGTCAAATGTGCAAAAAAAAAAAAAAGATGATACTTGTATTTTCAATGCAAAAGTTCAAAATGGGTCATTTGACCCGTTATGGCATGTTTAGTGTTAACTGATACGCAAAATAAAAAAGAAATAACGAGAGGTTCTGAAAAAATTCCATTCGCTTCCACATTATTCATAACACAAATATTCAATAACCGGGAACCCCGAGTGACGTCAGCGAGCCACATATATCCAAGAATCTGCGGAGCGTAACCCACCTTCGTTGGGCTAGGGTTGCCAGTTATTATCTGATTATTTCAGGCACATTGTGCCGTGGTGGCTGCCGGGAGAATAGAATAGCACCCTCCTCTTCTTGCTGAGGTGTCGTAAGAGGCGACTAAGGTATCTCTTTAACACCGCAATTCAACCAGGTGTTCAGAGAAGGGAAAACTCGACCAAACCTGCCGATCGTACTGGTTCTCCATTCCATCGGGCCTGAGGGAACTCGGACGAGAGAGTGCTTTTCTGGCAGCGCGTCCAGTTATGCACTTAAATATCTCCTGCGCAATTGACTGTTTCCGAAAACTGGGCCTTGATTTTCTTAATCGGCGTTGAAACAGACGCCGTGGAATCCGGCTAGGACATCATCATTTCAGGCACATTTTTCTATAAAAAGAAACATGTTTATTTGGCACAAAAATCCAAGGTAAGCGTTTTCTACAGTTTGCATCACGGCGACTGTTCTGAAGAGTTATTTAACCCTCATAACAGCCTTAGCACCTTTCATAACAAAACTACGAGCGCAGGTTTCAGAGATTTTGAATCATGGCTTTGCGACAACTTGTATCCCGGCTAGGACTAAGACGTTCTCAACTCTAACTTTTGCCAAGTTATTCAGCTATGGTATGGTCTTCCGGCGAGCGTGTTCCCACTATCCTGTGATATTATTGGGTCTTTTAAACGAAGCGTGAAGAGGTTTTTGTATAGACCGACCAGATCACTAAGACTATCGATAGGTTTTTTTACGTTTGACAGAAGTAGTCGTTTTTTGGATTGCATCTGGAGTGGTGTGGTTGCTATACAGAGTCAAAATATATAAGAGGGGGAAAAAATGCGACTGCGTGAATCCAAATCGTGCCCTAACACAGAAAAGCAGAATAATCAAGTAAAAGCATTGTTTTCGCTCCACATCAACGATCTGGTAAGGCCCGGTAGCCCAGGGTACGTAGATGACAGCATATTCACCGAGACACTTTTCTGGACAAGATGCTGTTCCAGTTAAGATTCGCGATAAGAGATAGGCCATACTTGAGCGTATCTACTAATGTAAACCTGGATTTCGTATCTGACTGGGGCGATGGAAGGCCCGTTCCTGTCTCTCTTACACATTTTACCTTCATATAAGAGTTGAATATTGCATATAATATAAGGTCCTTACATATGAAATTGGCGTTTTTCGTACTGGCCACTTTAATCACAAATTTCTCCTCTTTGGTAAGGAATTCCAAATTCAAATTTGTACAGCTATAGACTCATGTATTTGTGCTTCGATGATCGTCATTCATTTGTTTTTTTTTCTTCTGTTTTTTTCTGTTTGCGTCACTCATTTTACAAAATGGAAAACTTAAAATATCGCATTATTTACGAGTACGAGTTCCGCCGTGGCACTAGTGCTGCGGAAACAACTCGAAGGGTGAATGATGTGTATGGCGGTCGTGTTGCAAAAGAAAACACAGTTCGTTTTTGGTTCCAACGTTTTCGTTCTGGAAATTTCGACCTGCAGAACAAGCCCCGTGGACGGCCTGAGACTCAAGTTGATAATGAAGAGTTGAAGGCTATTGTGGAAGCGGATCCATCGCAAACCACGTCCGAGTTAGCTGCAGGCTGCGATGTTAGTGATAAAACTGTTTTAATTAACTTGAAGCAAATTGGGAAGATTAAAAAGCTTGAAAGGTGGGTACCTCACGAATTGACTGAAGCAAAGCGGCAAACGCGCGTCGACTGCTGCGTTACATTACTAAACCGGCACAATAATGAAGGTATTTTAAACCGAATCATTACCTGTGATGAAAAATGGGTTCTTTACGATAATCGGAAGCGCTCAGCGCAATGGTTGGATCCTGGCCAGCCAGCCAAATCCTACCCCAAGCGAAAATTAACCCCAAAAAAGTTACTTGTAAGCGTTTGGTGGACTAGTGCCGGTATTGTTCATTACAGTTTTCTCAAATCTGGCCAGACTATTACGGCTGATGTCTATTGTCAGCAATTGCAAACCATGATGGAAAAGCTAGCGGCTAAACAACCTAGGCTGGTCAATCGCTCCACGCCACTGCTGCTTCACGACAACGCTAGACCACATACTGCGCAACAGACGGCTACTAAATTAGAAGAGCTTCAATTGGAAAGTCTAAGACATCCTCCGTACTCCCCGAAGCTTGCTCCAACAGATTACCATTTTTTTCGAAATATGGATAACTTCTTGCAAGGGGAAAAATTCAACTCCGATGGGGCAGTCCAAATCGCCTTCAAAGATTTTATTGATTCCCGTCCGACTGGTTTTTTTAGTAAAGGGATCAATGAACTACCTATGAGATGGCAAAAGTGCATAGAAAATAATGGTTCATACTTTGATTAATTAAATATATTATATTAAAAAATATTCGACTTTTTGTTCCTCCCATACAAAACGCCAATTTCATATGTAAGGACCTAATATTAGTGTAGGTTATTAGTGCTGTTAGTCTTGATATAGCCAAGGCTTTTGATAGGGTCTGGCACCGAGGTCTTCTCTCCAAGCTTCGTGCGTACGGTCTTCCCGACAATCTGTGTTCATGGATCTCTGGCTTTCTGCACGAGCGTAGAATTCGTGTCCTTGTTGATGGTCACAGTTCGCAGTTTGTGTCAGTTAATGCCGGAGTTCCACAAGGCTCTGTGCTTTCACCCACCCTGTTTCTTCTGCATATCAATGATATGCTGTCTTTGGGCAGTATACATTGTTATGCAGATGATAGCACGGTTCATGGGGTTATTGTAGCAAGCCCGCTTGTTGTCGGGAGGACACCGTCAGGAATCGGCATGATTTGGTTGTTGGACTCAATCGGTCCTTGAGCTTCATTTCTTCTTGGGGCGACAAGAATTTGGTTGAGTTCAATGCCTTGAAAACGCAGGTGTGTGCTTTTTCTAGCAAAAAAACCCCTTTCTCCCCCCTTCCTTCTCTCCAGAATGTGTCACTTGCAATTTGCGACAGCCTAAGTATCTTAGGTATGAATATCCGCTGTGATCTCAATCCTAGGGATCATTTAGGATCTGTCATCTCTACAACATCACGTAGGCTTGGTGTCCTGAATAGGGTGCGACGGTTTTTCACGCCGAATCAGCTGTTCCTTTTATATAAGGCTCAGGTCAGGCCTTGCATGGAATATTGTTCGCATCTTTGGGACGGTTCTGCCCAGTACTTACTTGATGCCCTGGACAGGTTGCAGCGGAGGGCTGTCCGCGTTGTGAATGATCCTGAAGTGACTAAACATCTTGAACCGCTCCAGTTGCGCAGAGATGTGGCCTCGCTGAGCGTTTTCTACCGTCTGTATCATGGCGAGTGTTCTGAGGAGTTGTTTAACCATGTTCCACCCTCTCCCTTCCTGAATAGATCCACGCGCGCGGGTTTGCGTTGTCACAGCTATACGGTATCTCACATCCCGGCCAGGACAAAGAAGTTCTCTAACTCCTTCTTTTGCCGTGTCGTTGGGCTGTGGAATGGTCTTCCGGCGAGCGTGTTCCCTCCATCCTATGATATGGGATCTTTTAAACGTAGCGTGAAGAGATATTTGTGCATGCTGGCATGATCGCTGCGACTACCGATGGGTTTTTTGTTACCTTTCGATAGTCGTTGGCGTTTTTTGGACTGTACCATGCTTATCATCAGGTATGGTGCAGTCACTGTGTCGAGTCGGTATAAAAAAAAAAAAAAAAAAGGTTTGTTGACAACCCTAAGCCCCCAACTGCGCACTGACCACGGCGTGCCCCGCCCCTGCCGTTTGACGTCTTTTTACGCAATCCACGTCGTTAACGGTTACGAATCATCGTAGACGTCGCCCCGTGACCTTCAAAGTACGAAGAAGTCGCAGAATGTGAAAATAAACTGAAGCGAACTTCACAAAATATTTGCATAGATTAATGTTGCTGCGCGGAACAAAAACAATGAACTCCATAGAGAAACGTATGAGAAAAAACTTTTGTGAAAACATAATTAGATACGTTTTCTGATGGCTTTTGTCATTTGGTGATACTAGTAAAAAATATATTATATGTATTTATGATTTAGAGTCTAAAAGTGCGCATTGGATTCTGGCAGCGACGACAGCTGGCGTCAGGTCACGATATATCTCTATATGTAAAATTTATATGCAAATGCGCTTGATGTACAGCTGCCGAGTCGCGATAATCTATCTAGAATCCAACTCGGACCTTAACACTTGACCTAAATCACATCTGGTAGTAGGTGAAAATGAGACCTATAATTGATCGCATTCATACAATAAATCCCTATTCACTTTTCTAGGTTCTCAGATGGCGAGCTCCTGGAAAAACAGACGCGAGGAACGTATTCAAGTGCTTTGCTGTTCGCATTAAGAATAATGAAGGGAAACTTTTAGTACGAATATGGGGAATATTCACCACGTAATGATGGTATTCATCACGGTGTTGTTAGAGGTTTCGTGGTGAAACGCAGATGACTACGATGCTCACCTCAGTTAAAGGGTCATCAACTTTTATAATTCTCCGATACATACAAGTCCATACAATATATACAAGTTAGCCGCTAAAGTATAAATAATCATGACTTGATATAGTACACATTGTTTAAAGGCGGAATAAATCGCGAAGGCCAAAAGGAAGTTCTAGATATCGTAAAGACTTAATAGGGTAGAATTCAACATTTCCACCAACTATAGTATTATTGTAGCTATTATGGTAGTGGCTGTCATATATAAAGCCTGATTTTCTTTCCTAATAACATACCCAGATGGGCAAAATGTAATCAGATTTATGAAAAACACATTACATTTTGCCTATCTAGGTTTTAAATGTTTAGAGTTTATGAGGTCCGTGATTAAATAGTCATTATATTACACAAATCTGTTTATTATTATTTAATACAGTAATACTCTTTCTAATGACACATCGCAACCATTCCGTAAAACAGAGAACGCGGGAATAGTTACTTTGTAATTATTATATATTTGTTTCTAAGGAATAGACAATGACAACTCACCGTACAGCCATATTTTATAATATTAAACACTAATAAAACCTCAATTGCATAGATATTTATGACTCATTAATGTTTAGAAAGGTTTTAATCACGACTACAAATCAACGAAACTAAGCTACGAATAAATTTTGTAATCATTAATACGATTAGTTTGCCCATCTAGAATAACATCTTACTATCATGGAGACAAATAGATATTGTAATTATAAAGGAACTTGAAATCGATAAACTATAAAAAACTTTGTAGTTCTATTAGATTTATAACTATTTTGTAATTAGATAAATTATATTAACATATACGAATTTAATGTCAGTAAGATGACCGGCTGACTAAATTGTGAGTATAATTTTAGCTGTAGTTGTAGGTTGTACAGAAAATAAATAATTTATTTTTAAAGGACAGGCAAGTTAAAAGTATAGGATTTAGATTTTTACATATATTTTACTCAAAGATTAAATATTCAGTATTCCTTTATCACTTGCTCCAAAAACTGCGTAATTTAAAACTACAAAATATAATGTAGACTCTAAACTTTTTTTGATAACTCGGTGATAATTTTATTGATAGAAAACTTATTCGAATGACCTCATTATTCACATATTATATAGAGTACTTAGGATATAAATGTCAACAGATTATCGCTAGCAATATTAATTACATACTTAATGTGTACATTATAGTTTTCTTATCTATCAAGTTAAATAAACTTGCCCTTTTGATTAGTTTTTCATGAAGTCACTACTATGTTGCAAAGAAACCAAAGGCGGAATCTAAATGAACCGAAATGCTCTGTATACATGCACACATTGGGCATGAAATGATTTTTTATATTTAAATAGCTTGTATGCTTTGTCTATGGGTTATAGTATATAGATAGTGTTGGGCAAAATATTGATTACCATATTCATCGTACAAGAAACATTATCTCCTTACAATTTGACATTTAAAGAAGTGGGCTAAGTAGGTAACGTGACAATACGAAAATTTGTCATACCTATATATTTTGGACTTTTCTATTAGAGTTATCGCTAATGGAATGCGATTTTTTCTAGGCACTTTGCATCAATGACCGGTTGGCTGATGCTTTTAGGATCGCTGGCATTCAAGATGGGAGCCCTGGACGCCCAGCTCGCAATATGACAGAGGTTGGTGGAGCAGGGTGACCGTACTCTAACTTAAATTCCATAAGGCAAATGAGGGGAGCAATACAATGCCTTCCTCCGAGATGGCTTAAGGAATCCATTACAGGGCTAACAGTCCTTTCTTAGTTTGGATGAGGTCAATTTGGGGTTTTTAGCCGGTTATAGTTCGGCACACTCTGGTTAATACATGTACCCCATATGTAGCAAGGACGGTCCAAAAAGGAGTTTAGCCAAGTATAAAAAAGGTCCTTTGTATCAATATAATAATTGTCAGTTACGTTAGAGTTTTTAATAAGAAAAAACAGAACACCCTGTACACACCAAAATAAATGTTAAAGCGTTTAAATAAACTTGAGTAACTTAATTTAAGCAATATCTCGGCAAGATTTACTTTAAAATGTAATCTCTCCGTTTTCAATTACCGCTGAGAAGTAAATATTTTACTGGGGTTTTTCAAGCAAACGAATGAAACTAAATAGATCTGGGGCTAATGAAAAATAAATTATTTATGTTTAATACCTTTGAGTCGAGCTCTTAAATGAGAGTCTAAAGGTAATATTGTATATCGGATTGCATTGATTATTATTAAACTATTGTAAAATTTACTGGGCACTAATCTGAGGCGAATCGTTAGCAGTACTTAGGTTATGATGATTAATCATAGACTTGGAGGAGTTTCAGGTCACTTCAGTTGGAGCCCATGCATTTAGAGGCCTCTCCAGACTGCTCTATCATTACTACCGCGGTTCGTCGCAGTAAGCAACTGGAGGTCACCCGGGGGGTTTTAGTCAGTAGGAGTCAGGCACACAAGGGCGCCACCTTCACGGTCCATGAAGAATTTTATCAGAGTTACCAAAAAAAGGCTTGAGGAAGTCTACTGCCCAGAAGAGGTCGAGGCGGTATGTGGAGCACACCACCTACCACCCCCAATGCAGTAGAGACATTTAAAGTCCAGACTCGTAATATATAAACTTTCATCATACATCCGATTCCTTTAGCACAAGCAGTAGCGTTCATTCCATAGATGCATGGAAGCACTGCATGCCCTGACGATAAATAAGTCTTGACTAAATTCCTTAAAGTTAAAAAGGAACCATTTATATTAAATTCTATTCTATATTTACTCCAACTATCTTTTCTATGAAAGCAATATAATATTTACTATCATAATATAATATTCAAAATAATTACGGGAATTCTGCCTACCCTTTCCAAATACCCTATGCACGTCACTGAGCACAAGTGTGCTAATGGAGATCCTTGAAGACACCAGTTTCCTAAAGGAGAAGCAGGGGCCCCTGAGGAATTGGAGAACTGGCGATCGTGGTAAGTGAACCGCTTTAGGCATTCCGTGCCACTGTTGCAGAGCTATCGAAATACCGTAAAATAAGTATTAACGTTGCATTATGAGGCATGTACGGACGTACCGCATCTCTAGTTCGGGGGTTCCCGCGAACGTCAATTAAGGGGGTTCTTCACCCCCTCTAGCGGTCTTCAAGGTTAAATTAGAGGGTGTTAAGCGATTACCTCATTCCCGTATGCCAGCAAATGGTGTACTGTTATGAGCGCCTTGTAGACCACGACCCAGTTCGTGTTCTGCGTTCGCTCGACGAGCAGATTGGCCAGCTGTGGGATAGAAACGTTGGGCTCGTTCGTGCAGTGGACTAAATCTGTAAAACAAGAAAAAAGACCATTAATACAATTCCTCTTCGACAATGATATGGTAGGGTCCTTCTTTAGAAGGTGGCAAGGTGATGCTCGAACTAGCTCGTGCCCACAGTAGAGATGTCACGAATATTCGGCAACTATTCGGTATTCGGCCTATTCGGCCACTTTTTTTGCTATTCCGTATTCGGCCGAATAATACGTACTATTTGGCCGAATACCGAATACCAAATCATGTAAAAAAGACACGTTATATTACTCAAAATTTTGTATTTATTTCCAAATTACAACACTTTAGTCATTACAATTGATCAGTGGTAAGTTGTGATGGATAAAAACAAACTTTTCAGCATTTTTTGGTAGGAAACGATTACGCTTTTCATCGTAAATGTTACCAGCCTCAGAAAATAACCTCTCACTAAACACGCAGTATCCAGGAATATTCGGCGGCCGAATATTCGGCACTCCGGCCGACAGCGTTGCCGAATATTCGGTATTCGGCCAATTCACTATTCGTTGCATCACTAGTCCACAGTACACAAGTGTAAAGACCGTCATTGTGACTCGCTTCCACATTTCGCGTTTCGGGATCAGTTTGTATATATCCCGTTATGTAGACCTTTTGTCGTGGTATATGTGGGCCAACATAGCGATGTCGATAGTCGAGGGATTTTTGTCCACTGGCAGTCGTTGCCGTTTTTTAGATCTGTACTTTCCCTGTACTTAAGCTGCTCGTTTTAATAGACCTTACGTTCAAAGGACTTTATAATAATTGTTACAGTATTAAACATAGTCGCCCTTGTTAGAATATGAGCCTTTAAGTAAAGATTTAAACAGTGGCAAGACTTTGTTATTACAAAAACTATTTTATTGGTTATATAAAAAGGTAAACTAAATCAACTGTCGCTACTGTTTATTCTTTTACTACAATTACAAATTATTGAGCTAAAAGGCCGAGTATATTGGATTAATAACACTCCATAGGGACAGAGTGATAATATCCACAACCAGATGGATAAAGATATTATTACCATCTCACAATAGTCAATCAATTTAATCAAAATAATTCAATTAATTTATATGACGAGTTTTACTAATTCTAATAAGGGCTCTAAACTCGCGTAGCATTGTGAACATGTTTAAAGCTACGTGAAATCACGTAAGGGTGAATTTTCACTCCTAGCGGGTTTCACCTTCATGCCTGTTCGCACCTTACTTTCCGTTCCGACTGAGTTTTAGTGAATGTATCATACGAATTATTTAGTAACAGTAATGAGTTAGTATACACGATTGTGAATCAATGAATGTAGAATTTGGTTCGCGACGCACAAAATTCACCGCGACTTCACGGCTTGAATTGTCGCTGTGATTTCACAGCGTGAATTGTCGTTACTAAATTATAGCGCGAATCTGGAGCCACTATATATTTATATGCATGTCATTCGACGACAGATGTAGGATAATAAATTCAACGTTGCTATCATAGGCGAAAGTTAGTGAGTTTTGTTTTCTACCGTCTGTATCATGGCGAGTGTTCTGAAGAGTTTTTTGACCTCGTTCCACCCTGTCCCTTCCTGAATAGAACCACGCGCGCGGGTTTGCGGAGACACAGCTATACGGTATCTCATATCCCGGCCAGAACTAAGAAATTCTCTAACTCCTTCTTTTGCCGTATCGTTGGGCTGTGGAATGGTCTTCCGGCGAGCGTGTTCCCACCATCCTATGATATGGGATCTTTTAAGCGTAGCGTGAAGAGATATTTGTGCAGGCCGGCATGACCGCCGTGACTACCGATAGGTTTTTCTTGCCTGTCGATAGTCGTTGGCGTTTTTTGGACTGTCCCATGCTTACCATCAGGTTTGGTGCAGTCACTGTGTCGAGTCTAAATAAAAAAAAAAAAGTTTCGAGGATAACTTCTAATCCTAGAAATAAATATTAATTCGGCTGCGCTATAAAGTTATCAATCTGCCTTATCAACTATTCATGCGTGTTTCCAATCGTACATTGCCGTTTCTGATTTCAAGTTTATCTTCAACAACGAAACAATAATTATTCAATTGTCATTCTGCAAAGGTCAAAAGATTTAATCTTTTTTGTGATTTGTCTTTCATTTGTCACTACGAAGACATCGCTAGGTACTGTTAATCCCAGATGCTGTTTACTAATATTCAATTTTCTTTTTTATGCTGATTTGACAACGTGAGCACGCGCTGTGTTCACTTGATGGAAAGCACTGTGTAGTCACAGTAACAGAGATCATTTAAAAATCGTGAATTCTATACAATCCCATATTAAAATATCAAAAAATTCTAGAAATCATAAAGATCTATTATGGCTTCAAGAATAGTCCGCCGTGTTAAAACACGTTCATAGCCGAGCGCACTTCGTTTGTTTCTCACGGGGCCTGAATCCGCGTAAACAAACGATAAAAAAAATAATTTGAATATTAGAATATTATTATCTTCGATTTATCACAAAGAATCAAATATCTCACCTCAAATGTGTTTAGAGTGTTTTAACGAAAATATTTCTAAATATTTTCAGTATTTTAATGTTATACATCCTATATTTATACATATATTAAGAGTTTATTCCATAAAATCCGTTTTAAAACCCAATTAACTTCAACCAGAAGAGTGTCACCCAGATATGGGTGACGTGACGATGAACGTGTTAATATTAAGATACTGGGAGTTAAAAATTAATATCAAATATTTTTCGCAATATGTAAACGAATTAGCGAGATATTTTTATTGGCATTCATAATTTCGCGTCTGGTTGCCACAATCCGATTGGATTGACCTTTAGTTGCATTTGAAACAACGATAATTTGCAACATATGTATATCCATGTTAGACGGAGTTACCAAATTATAGATTTATCATCATTTTGTCTCATTTTCTCTATTATTGAAAATCCTATTGATATATTTTTTTTCAATACGTTTTACGCTTGAACCCAATATAACCTTTTAGAATGGTAAAAAGGCGCGCACGTCCAACAAATAGCGAGTTACCTGTTGCTTGAAGATATCTATTGCCCATTTTGAGGGTGTGGGCGATTGCCTGAAATATATAGACCTCACAGTACTCAAGTACAAGTTGAAACAAGTGTAGAAACTGACCCTTACTCTCAACATATTTTGCCTTTGTTTTAACTAAGGTTATTTTTGATAAAACAGTAATAAATAATGTATTGCAATGTTGTATCTTACTGGTGATATAGCAGTTACAAAACAATAACGATTTCACGATGTCATCGTTAAAAATTTGGACATGATTGATATATTGTCACACTATATCCCTTTCGGCATTAGCAGAGATACATTAGTGGTTGTATATACTTTGCGCTTATGATGATGATGTCCTAGCCGGTTTCGGCCACGGCGACTGTTTGAACACCGGTTAAGAAATTCGAGGTCCAGTTTTCGGAAACAGTCAATTGCGCAGGAGATATTTAAGTGCATAACTGGACGCGCAGCCAGAAAAGCACTCTCTCGTCCGAGCTCCCCCAGGCCCGATGGAAAGAAGAACCAGTACGATCGGGAGGGAGCAGGATGCAGGTTTGGTCGAGTTTTCCTTCTCTGAACACCTGGTTGAATTGCGGTGTTAAGGAGATACCTTAGTCGCCTTTTACGACACCTCAGCAAGAAGAGGGGGGTGCTATTCTATTCTGCCGGCAGCCGCCACGGCTTATATTCCGTGCCCAACGTGACCAGTAGCGCAACAAATCGCCACTCTCAGGGCACTTATATATGCAATTTCTATTAGATGTCATACGGGTTGTCTCAGGATATGATCCTTCACCGGTGAGTACGTGATGCTTAAATCCGTTTAAATCTTAAAAACCTCGGAGGGACATGCCGGGATACGAACTCACGAGCAATCGCGTTGACCGCTCAGGGACACCGGTCCCTTATTCTCTAGGCCAACACAGCCACAATCGACATTACATCACGCCTATATAACAGTATCTTTATTTAGCTATAATCTCCACCATTTACTAGCGTTGGCGATCTATCAGAGCGGGCGGATATTACAACAAAAATATCATAAATCTTATGCAATGTGTTGCAATCAATATCGTTAAGTCTATGCTTATGTTATTTAATGTTACAACGAAATGTTTGTACAATGGATTTATTTTAACTAAAAGCTCGCTTATGGTACTAGCAGTTACTGTTCAGCAGCGGAGACTCCAGTAGCGTTTATTTCATAGATGCATTGCATGCCCTTAGAATAAGCCTAGAACAAATTATTTAAAGTTAAAAAAAAAGGAAATGTTCATATTCATATCTATTATATTTTTACGGAATGTATCTTTCCAATTAGAAAAATATAATGTGTACTATAATAATATATATTTAAATGAATAACGCGAATTCTGCCTGCCTTGTTCAAATACCCTATGCACGTCACTGGGCGTGGTATTTTTAAGATCCAATTCTGTTTATGAATTTCATTGATCTTTGTAGATAAAGGAATAATCTATTATATAAAAATAAGTCCGGTTTTCCTTCCTGACGCTATAACTCCAGAACGCACGAACCAATTTCCACGGTTTTGCATTCGTTGGAAAGATCTCGTGCTCCGTGAGGTTTATAGCAATCAAAATTCAGGAAAAATTTCAACAGAAAAGCAGGAAAACGGGGGAAATCATTTTTCACATACAGCGCTATCTCCGATACATAGCATGTACTATAAACCAATATGGTTTTGCATGGTGGTGAAGCAGATCGCACCAGTATTTTAAGTAGATGGCGCCGATGCGTTATACATTGTTTGACAGCTACTCATTGTACTCTGCTCAGTTAATTTCATGTGACATTTATTATGCGCACGTTCTTTCAAACGCTAACTAAAAACCAAAACGAAGCCATCTGGTGGCGAAACGAAGTTCGCCGGGTTTGCTAGTAATAAATAAATTGTTTATTCAGACAAAACATAGAGAGCGAATATCTTCTCTGGCTATTCGGCGACCAAGGGACCGGTGCCGGAGGGATGCGTTCGCTCAGAGCGAGCGCGATATCTCCCGATGACAATAGCCGGGCAGTAGACTTGAGGGAGTCTGCTGACCGGATGAGAGGGAGGCGGTGCGCAGTGTGCGGCGCGCCGCCTGAGAGATAGGTTTTGGAAGGGTGGGCTCTTTACTCCTACCCCTCCCAGAAAGGTAGCCTCAACGAGGCATTTCACTCCCCAGGCGTCTGGACGAATTTGGTTTCCCAGGCCCGGGTGGAGCAATTAGAGGGACACCCCGTAGGTTTTTAGTCAGTAGGAGTCTGACACCGGGGTCGCTGCCCTCACAGCGGCCCTGATGCTCCTATGTATATCGAATACAACAAAGAAAAACACACTAACAATATGTAATTCACAAGTGTATCTTTGTAACTGGCACTGTATTTTTGTTTATTTCTTGTATAACTAATTTAACGGATTTTTTTTTAAATGTGCTGTGAAGCTATTATGGAAATTAAATAAATAAAGTATATAACTCATATTAACTCGGATTGTAGTATGAAGAAACTGTTACATATACAAAGTTTCGATCATACCATCCCTGAGCCTTTGAAGTGTAGCTAAAGGAGTAAACACTTTTATTTTAAGCACGGTAGTGCAAACAATTTACGTTACCTAAACAATACTAATCTTTCACCTACCCTCGTGTCGTCCCTTATTTTTATCAGAAACAAGCGCCGTTTTCAGGCTGTATTTTTATATAATTCTATAGAAAATTACATAATTTTAGCCCGCATCGGTTTATTGCTGAACCTATGCCTCTCGCAAGACTTAACACACCTCTCTCCCGGTCTGTTAGCATCCTGAAACATCTAGCCCTTTCCAAATCGTCAGTCACCTTGCCTCTGGCCGTACCACACTACACTTGCTGAGACGCGGCCTGAACACCAGAATGCGTTTACCTCAACGACTGTCAGTTCTGTGACAAACATGACCATCCCACTGTCACTTTACCTTCGCTACTCGGTTAGCTTCATCGTTCTCTTTAGTATTGTCTTATTATCTCATTACGTATCTTTAAAAGAAGACCCTGAGCATATAGACGTAACATCATGAGAAATGAGAACAAGATTAGCATTATCGGTGCCTGTCGATTAACAGATCAGGGACTTTGAGAAGATTGAAGAAACTCGCAAGACGAAGTGATGTATGTTAGGGAGCGCCGTTATAGGTGGCTCCAGGAGCATGCGCGGAACAGCGTCGGCAACTCCGCGCATGCGTGTGACATTTGAGTTTGTCATTATAAAACTTACAAAAGGAACTAACATCTTTTATTTGCATTCACGATTTTTAATATACATTTATTAGTAATAGGCTATAATTATATCATGAAGACATCTTGCGAGATTCAGATATTCAAACGTAATTTTCTTATAAAACCAGATATAACTCTTCAACCCTTACGTCTGTTATGTTATGCTGTTAAATTATTATTTAACTAACCGGTAGCGTTCATTCCATAGATGCATGAAAGCATTGCATGCCCTTACAATAAATAAGTCTGGAATGAATTGCTTAAAGTTAAATAAAAAAAAAGAACCATTTATATTCATGTCCATTCTATATTCATACCTATATTTCGTATGAAAGAAATATAATATTTACTATCATAATATAATATCCTAATTAATTAAGCGAGTTCTGCCTACCCTGTCCAAATATTCTATGCACGTCACTGTAACTAACGTATTTCCGTGACATAGGGTTCTCTTAACTAGCTTTGAACAAACATTTGTTAACAAAATTTATTAGTCTAAAGGCAAGTTTTTACAAGTGTCCTTCACCAATTAGTCTAAATTTATCCAAAGGATTCGGCAGAGATGATGACCAAAATCTCCAAACAGTTAAAAACGTGATCTAATTAGAAGTAAATCTTACGCAAACAAAACTTGAGCCCCAAGTCACCGCCTGATTTGTACCTTCAATTATTATTAAAATAGGTACTTCGAAAGAAGAAAGCTTACAACAAAACATCGACCCAGCAATGGACGTTGATAATTACGACCCTGCCATGGGAAGGTCAGAGGTTTTCAGCGTAAAAATCATTACTATTGTAGTACACGGCGTTGAACTTGACCCAGAAGCGGCCAATCTAGACGTGGTTTGGTGGGTGGAGTATAAAACAATTTTCACGCGCATTGTATTGCTTAAAATAGGTCAACGATGTTCGTAATATTGTTCTCGATAATTGACAGCGTTGTGCGTTGTAGCAACCACAGTTTTTATATAAGGTCTTATTACCTACTTTGTGATTATGGAAATAGGGATCCTAACCGGACAGTAGACTCAAGGATGTCTGGTGCTAGGATGAGTCGGAGGCAGTGCATACGTATTCTGCGCAAGGCCAGATAGAGAAGTGTTGAGGGGTTGGCTCTTCACACTCATCTAGTGGCATGAGTTTGTTACTGCCGTTTCCTTAAACTTTGCAATTTACATGTGCATTTTGCCCAAATATACGTCAAAGAGATCATTACAATATATAGTGGATCCCCGGTTATCCGACAAATGTTTTGCAGGGCGAATTGAGCCTATCGAATTTGTCCAATTATAGACTACTTAAGACACTATATTCTTCATTTTTTTTTTTAAAGAGTACTTTCTTATCCGAAGAATTACACAACAATCTATTCGACTTACGAATCATACTACATAAATATGTAACACTTTAATAACATCTGTGTTTTTTTTGTATACAATCAACAGTGATAGGCATTTCAGATTACAGTGGGCGCCGGATTAAAGAGGGGCCGGTTTACCTGAGTTCCACTGAAATTCAATGCCACTGAGACTACCAATATCAAGTCCATACTGAGAGAGAAAAGAATCGAAATCCCTAATAGACAACAGTTTTGTCTCTTTACCATTCGCTAATATCACTATTTCATGATACTTATAATAACATTATCTTCCAACAGAACCTATTTCATTCGATCATTGGAAAAATTGATCAGCCCATATTATTCCATAAGAACTTCTTATTTGGTTAAGTATAAAAGCAATCAAGCAGTAACTTCAATTTTTGTATTTATTACAACCAGTGCCAATGGTCTATTCCTATATTTTGAAAATGTAAATTTTATTTAAGTATCTAAATTTTAAATTGGGTGTGAAGCGAATTTGCCTTTTAACCCTAATTTAGCTAAATAACTCATCCAAAGCCATGCGCAGCATCCTCATTTCACGTTATTGAAACGGGTATGGTATCAGCGTCGATGATAACACAGGAAATACCCCTGACGATTATCGGGTTACACTCCAATCACGCAAATTAAAACATGTGTCTCTAGGCGAGTTACATCGAGTAGGTCACAGTGCAATGTGTCATGCATCATTCGACCAGACAACTGTTTTGTTACTATGGCGCTTGGACTCATAACTGGAGTTTTAATAACATGATATCCTAATTATACTTCTATTCTTCTTAACTAGACGTTGAAGGGTTGGCACAGGTATGTTCTTGAAATTCCAACTGCATATACGAAGCGATTCGTCTTCTTTTGTACAACTTATTGTCAAGAAGTGGAATTTGCTTTCAGCGTCTGAAATTCGAGCATGGGATTTTTCCAGTATTGAGTGAATCGGTTTTTGTTTAGCGAGTGCGTCCCTTCATCGACTTTCTCTTTACTTTTATTAGGATGAGATTTCCCTTATGGGAGCCTTTAGCTTAAGTAAATTTGGTGTTATGTTCTGCGGGATTTTAGTGAGACTATAACTAGGCTAAGCAAAGGATTTATTCAGGCTAATAGCAGTCTTCTACAAAATAAAAGTTAGTTGTTTTTAGGTTAACATAGGGCCGGCATGTGCTTTGGCATAAAAGTCTTTAAAATAAATGGAAAAAACAAGGGCGAGATTGTGGTCAAGGCTAAGCTGATTTGTAATAAAATATAGATTAAAGCCAAAAAAAATTAAAGCCTTAGTGGTCCAACAATAGTGATTCCATAAAAATAAAATTTTGTTATTAATGATATAAAAGCACTGTCATTTTGATGTATTACATCCAGACCCAGTTACATAATTAATCTTTATAATAATTTTTTGACGAAAACTTTTAGGTCATTGTGATTTAGATTTTAGTGGATAGGAAAGGCAATAATAAAGTTCACTGTTTATAAACACGTTATCATAATCTTTGACATTAAGTTATGGAAGTAGGGTTGTAATTTGTTGCTTTTCAGGGCGTAGAAGCAATACCGACTCCAAGGCTCTGTTGACAGCGAATAAAGGGACAACCCGGGAGTTTGTAGCCAGTAGGAATCTGGCATACCGGGGCAATCGCACTAACGGCAGTTTCGACCGACTTATGCAGGATTTTCCGACGAGTTCTAAAAAAGGGATTCCATTTATCAGATGAAAACTGATCACTTTCGGGATAGTTCAAGTTGTTTTTTTTTTCATTCTACCTCCAAATTCCTTATTTCTTTGTTTCACACTTTGTATACCGCTATGTGAGCTCGCTTGTCACCTCCGTATCTAAGACCAAATTCTACTCGAGACAGCAACGTGTTTCCTAGACACTCGACAAGACATTGAGTTTTTAGGTTTTCCTCTCGATGCCCTACACGCAATACGACCTTTTTGGGTGACTCAAAACGATCAGCACTGAGGTAGCGGGATATTTCTACCCAACTGAATTGTAATGGTCCCCAACTCATTTTCTCTTCATTTAAGTTCAAGGCCGGCTGATGGTGGCAACAATTCTGATATTGCACTCGGTTATAAGCAACAGTAGCCACTTCCCATCAGGTAGGTTGTCAGCTTGCGATCTTTTGGATCAAAAAATATTCGGAACAAGCCATAGTCTTCCAGGCGCAGTATTTCCTTAGAATTATGCCATGGGATTTTGGAAAAACTGGAGTGAAAAACGCTATTCGAGGTCGGCACTGCAATGATAACATTCTTTGTGTTGCAGTTTTATATAGGCGACAGTGAGCGCTTACAGTCAAGTGGCCTCTTCGCCATCCCTTTACATACAAAAGCGACTGGATTTCTCTGGCATCTGGCAACCCTATGTCGACGCTAATCAACGCATGCCAATTCCAGCAGACAAATGAATACGTCTGGGTCAACGAACCGTGTTAGGAGCCAGACTATCCAGCTGAACGAGACGGGGCACTTTTGGTTATGGTCCAACATTGTATGCGATCAATAGACGCCAGGGATGAGGCGAAATAAAAACGCTACTCTGGAAATTTATATTTTTAGGGTTTCGTAAGGCGAAAGGGAAGACGGAACCCTTATATGATTACTTTTTTTTCTTTTAGCCGTGGCGGCTGCCTGCAGAATAGAATAGCACCCCCCTCCTCTTGCTGAGGTATCGTAAAAGGCGACTAAGGTATCACACCGTAAGGTTTAACACCGCAATTCAACCAGGTGTTAAGAGAAGGACAACTCGACCAAACCTGCATCCCGCTCCCTCCCGATCGTACTGGTTCTCCATTCCATCGGGCCTGAGGGAGCTCGGACGAGAGAGTGCTTTTCTGGCAGCGCGTCCACTTATGCACTTAAATATCTCCTGCGCAATTGACTATTTCCGAAAACTGAGCCTTGATTTTCTTAATCGGCGTTGAAACAGTCGCCGTGGCCGAATCCGGCTAGGACATCATCATGATTACTTTGTTGTCCGTTTATCTGTCGGTAAGTCAAAACTCATTTTTTAAGAAACGCGTGAAGGTATCCAAAATGAAATAAAATGAATTGGATGACAGACATAATAAATTTTGCTCTCTTTTTGTGTATCCCGGGGGAAAATCGTACATAGGACCATCAGGGACGCTATGAGGGCAGCGACCCCGGTGTCACTCTTACTGAATAAAAACCCCCGGGGTGTGCTTTTGATTGCTCCACCCGGGCCTGGGAAGCCAAATTCATCCAGACGCCCAGGGAACAAAAAGCCTTGTTGAGGCTACTTCTCTGGAGGAGTGGTGGGAGTAAAAATACACCCCTCCAAACCTCTCTCTCAGGCGGCTCGCCGGACACCGTGCACCGCCACCCTCTCATCCGGGCAGCAGAATTCCTCAAGGCTACTACTGCCCGGCAATTTTTGCTCTCTTATTTATATCTTTAAGTGTGCCCTTAGGTTTCATGAGACAAGCGAGAGCAACTTACAATTCAGTCATAATAGAATTATTTTATAAAATTTTTGCTAATAAATAATTGACGTGTTTTTATTAAACTGACCTAACTTTTTATTTATGAACTGATTGAAATAAAATATCCACTAGATATCAAGTGAACTTTTCCATAATACATTAACGACAATCGCATCCAAATTTAGTAAGCAATTTCTGAGATGAGCGGGCACAAAAGCGTACAGATATGTGTTTAACGATTTTTTGTTAATCCAGGGAAAATCCTCAGGGACCGTCAGGACCCTGTGAGTGCGGCAGCACCGGCGTGCCGGACGACTCTCACCGGCTAAAGCCCCTAGGGTGTTCCTGGTCTCGTCTGCCGAGCTAAATGAAAGGCAAGGCCAGCATCCTCAGCCTCTGACGACGTCTGGTCTCCCTCCAGGCCACTCTTTACTATGTTGCAAGGGGGTTAGTGTAAAAGACCATTCCCTGATCACCTCCTTGTCATGAAGCGGTACGCGATAATGCCTGGATATATTGGACGACGTACTACTCCCTCTAGTGAACCACCGCCCAGAAATTGAATAGCGATTTCGATTTACTTTTAGTAACCTACATCGCACAAGCAACATTTTTCTGAAAAACGGTATAAATAGAAGCTCTAGAATAATTTAAATGATATTATATAGGTTGCCGAGGGACGGATCTATTATATGTATTGACTAGCGAATTAGCTCTAATTTGCACAATATTTTGTTAAGAAGAGTTACGCTAAAGTATGTAAAAAATAAAACAATGATGTGTTGCTTTTTAGCTACTTAAAATCTATTAAAGTTACATACAGGACCAGTTACAAAATTAAAAACCAGTTTATTAACATATCGGCGCACGCTTTAAGGTGAAGACTGACTTATAACATTTAGATTGTATCTATCACGTACGAACCCGAGCATTATAGCAATGATCAGATGCGCTCAAGAGCCGCGTAAGGCTGCGTATCCAACAGAGATCTCAGAGAAAACTAAGCATTGGGCGAGATAACAATTTACTAATATTTTCACTTTTATTTTCCCAGCGTTTTGTTCTTGGTAACCCGGGGAAAAATCCTCAATAAGACCATCAGGGCAGCCGCAGGATAGCGGCATTCTTCTACGCTAATTATATCAAAAATTTATAAATCGTTTTAATATTAACCCATTTGCATCATTTGAAGGGATAATTCGCGAACAAAAACTGACCTTTATCATCGGGAGCAGATAAATACGTACACAATTTTTGTTTTAAAAATCACATTATTTTATTTTAAATGATATATTTATTACGCGTGTTACAAGTCAATCTCCAACTTTACGATTGGTGTGATTTTATATAATATAAAACCCGTTTACACTAAAGGCCGCAAAACGCTAAAATGAAAGATGATACGATACAGCTTGAAATAATCGTGTATTTAATTTAACTAGTTTTCATTCCCCACTTCACCTGCATTTAGAAAATTTCACGATCGGCAACGCATTGACAACCAAATAAGCAGTTGCAATTGTTTGTAACCATAGACATTTCATTAGACTGCCCATGACGTTTAATCAAATGTGGCGAGGATATGGTCAAATTATTCAATGGGGTACCTATTTTCTTTGTCATGTAAAATGTTTTTTTTTACACTGGCTGGAACAAAAGTGATTACAGTGCATCTGATGGTAAGTACAGTGCAGTCCAAAAACGAAAACGACATTCAAATGACGAAATTCCATTGACAGTCACCGTCGTCATGCCGGTCCACATATACCACGACTGAAGGTCTCAGTATATGGATTAGTTGGGTATGTTGGTAAAAAAAAAGTGTGAGGTAGTCGCCATTGGTCAAGTATCAAGCTCACAATCGTTACAAAATCGTATAAATCAAATGTTACAAACCAGGGATGTTACGGAGCTTCGACTCCGACTCCGATAAGTCGGAACTTCCGATTGATATTACACCTCCGGTTCCGACTTCGGTTCCGAAACTTTTTAATCGGAGGTCACCACCACTGTTGTAATCAATTCATTTGATTTCATTTTATATGTTGTTGAAATATAATATCAATTAATCAAACAATCAGTGCTACTTAATTTGTAGAAGACATTTTTATAAATTTAGATAAAAAAAAATGATTAAAATTATTAAATTTAAAACTAAATGTACATTTAAATTTATTACTAAAAGGTTTTTTATTTTACATTTACATTAAATTAAGTAAAATACAAATTAACACAAAAACAACCCTGGAGCAAATTTGATTTAATTTGTTAACTGTTAATGGGAAAATGTTAATAAAAAACACAGCAATTATTATTGTATATTTATCAATTTCTAATTAAAAAGGTTCACTGAATAATGTTTTTATTTGTTCCTTAATAAAACTATTTTATTCTGCCGTCACTTGTGACTGACATTGCCTCCGACTCCGATTCCGACTTCGGTTCCGACTCCGATAAATCAAATTTAAAAACTCCCACTCCGACTTCGGTTCCGATAAAACTGCCTCCGTTACATCCCTATTACAAACACACATGCATCGAACTCTTCAAGGCATTTAGAGAAATAAAAACACATTAGTGAAATAAGATATTTAAGTTTTTGCTAGTCCGTTTCTTGCCGTCCGTTCGTAATATATTTATAAATTAAAAATGTAATCACACCATTTTTTCTTCGGAGTGCACACAGATAAATTAACGCTTTATCGATTTTTGTCCTTTTTTTTAAACCCGGGGGAAACCCGTTATGGGCCGTCAGGGGGCGCTGAGGGTTACAGGACCGGTGTGTCGGAGTCGCACCGACTAAAACCCCCGGGGTGTTCCTTCTCCCGTTTGCCGCGGCCAAAGGCAGCTGTGCCAGCTTCCTCAGCACCCGGCAACGTCTGGCCTATTGATGGAGGGCCCTGGACACCATTTTGCTCACCTTCATTTTCTTTGAGCGGTGCGCGGAAACACATCGCGGACCGCTCTCGCTTTGGAAATGTGCGGCAACGCATCGATTTTTGTCCAGCCCAACATCATGCCCGTCGTGATTAGAAGCTATGCTGATCGCCATTCTCAGCAGATATATTTTAGTAGCTGAAGTAATTAACATATAGTATATTTTATTTTTCGTTATGCATATTTATATAAAGATGTATTGATATATTTTCAACAGTTCTTCTTTATTAATGGAGTAATCGTTTACCGCATAGTAACGATTATAAATTATCGTTGCTTTTGTTGCATATTAAATATTATACCTAATTTTATAGTTTCCTGTAATTTATCAAGTAGTTACCTATTTACTAGACATGTGGAGCCTCGCGCCGCCTGCCGTGGACCGCACCGACCACATTAGACCGATATAATATTCACGGATAATTTATATGCATTATAATTACGGATTTTTGATTTGAAGCTCCCGGGATCGTGTCTCAACAAACATGGATTATATTTATATGTGTGTGTTCATATATAAACATATTATTAACGACACTGAATACTCTATAAAGCTGTGTATCTGTACTATATTATTTCTTCCGTTGATCTTTTCTGTGCGTTGAAACAAATGGGTGTCAGCTGAAAATCGTCGCTGGGTGGCTCAGCTCGTCACCTAGCATTAGCTGAGCTGACTTCCCTTTAGCGCATTATCACAGCACAGCACATTTGCTTTTGTTGTTTTCTGTCTTGATTTACATATCCATCTGTACTCTAAGTTATATTATGTGCCAAATTAATGCATTTTTTTAATTCTGTGCTCATAATTCAAGTCTCAAATGTCAATTTATAAAGTAATGTTACCACATATAACTTAAAAGTGATGTTCCTACATGAAGGAAAATAGTATCGATTAAATTTAAAAATATATATCGCGAGCTCTTTTATTCAATTTCATATTAAAAAATAAAATGCAATACTGTAGTCTTGTTACAAAATAAATTAACCCGTGAGAGTATTACTGATGCCATTTAAAATTTTTGTCATCAATTCTAGTGCGCTTGAGTAATCAAAACCTATTATTTTCCATAAAATAGTAGAAAGAAAGTAACGTTTTTTAAGAAAAAAATAACAACACAACATACGCATTTTGAAAAACGAACAAATTTATTGAAAAGCTCTAAGCCTTAGTTTCGATAATTCCTCGGACGATTATAGGAAAGGTCATCGTCATACGCAGTCTCGTTTGAAATGCATTCAAGATGAGTCATCCAATCATGCCGGGATCAGCCAGCAGATCAATACTATAAACACATTGCCTACTACGCGACCTTATCTAAGCGTGTGTAGGCATTACGATTCTCAAAGCAGAAATTAGTAAAAAAAAAAGTACTACAAAAGGTGATTTAATGATGATATTTAGCATTCAATCCTCAATATGTAAAAAAATGATATCTTATTCATTACACCCACCTCTCCCAAAGAAAAACCCTAAACAAGCAAATCGCTCCCTGGACAGCTGGAAAAAAATAAGGATTTCCAGGCCCAGGTGTGATGATTTGAGTGAATTTTTAGTCAATAAGAGTCTGATACACAAGGGTCGATACCTTCACAGCATCCCTGATGGTCCTTTGTAGAATTAACTACAGGATTTCCAAAAAATAAAGGTTTTAGTTCTTATATCAGCCTTAATTTATTTACTGTAGTTTGAGAACAGTGGTAACCATTAAAAGATAAGGATTCAACATTTGAATTCAATTAAAGGTCAATTTTGTTGAACTAAGGTAACAAACATTGTTACATTATTGGTAGCAAAACATGCTAGTGTCAATGATATTTATGTTTTATCAGGTCATGCAAAGAAACTTACTTTTAATTATGGCTAATTATGGCCAAATGTTTCCAAAGCTGCCCTGCATTCCCAGTAAATTACAAATACTTAGAGTCACCAGTGCCATAAGCGAAAACTATTATTTTAATAGATGCGTGGCGTTTGATGGTCGGTTTTTGAGAGGTAATTATTAGGGCAATAAAGAAGGTTGAGCACGATAGGAAAGCAACAACCACTATTGTCGTTCGGCATAAGAGTCCTGGACAGAGATGGAGGATGTTATGCCCAACTTTTGCAAACTCTCCCACCATAAATAAAGCTGAGCAGAGTTACTTGAGGGAGTCCACTGCCCATGCATGACAACGGCTGTGTAAGTGTACTCCATAGACAAGCTAAGGAGGCCTTACCTCGAGCGAATCCAAAGGTTTCTAAAGCTATCCTGCATCTCAGTAGATTACAGATACGTAAAGTCACCGGAGCCATAACAGGACACAGTTATTTTAATAGACATCTGTCACAGAAACTACCTCGGCATACCAAGGAACCTTTCGGAAGCAACCAGCAACATCAGGCGGCTGGCTGATTTCCTGAAGGAGCTGGGCTGAGATGATTGAAATCATCCTGGCCCGCTTTTCACGCATAATAGGCGCACTCAGACGTCAAGTTGCGGAAAATGAGCCCGTGTAAGCCTGATACCTGAAGTGTACTCCATAAACCACCTATTAGCACGCGAGTGCTACTACCTATCTCACATAATTAATGATACCTATTTAGGCCCACCCCACAATGGTCATGGCAGAGTACACGTTCATGCCAACGACTGGCGGCCACGCGGATGCAGGAGTACCCAGGAGTGGTACCCAAACATGGGGTTCTTCAAGAGGACTGTGAACAATGCTCTTGATTTCTAATGCAATAAACACACACCTTGTGTTTCAGTTGTTTAGGGCCAATGGTAACCACTTTTTTTTTTACACTGGCACGACATAGTGACTACAGAGTACCTGATGGTAAGTACAGTGTAGCCCAAAAACGAAAGCGACTATCAAAGTATGAAAATCCATTGATAGTCTGCATCGTCATGTCAGCCCACATATACCACGACTGAAGGTCTCTAGGTATATGAGCTACGTGATATACATAAGCTGATCCCGAAACGCGACAAGCCAAAACTGGTCACTATGACAGGCTTTACACCCATGTACATCAGTATCATACATCAGTTGAGCCATCAATCTATTTGCCAATAAACAAAACATTAATATTGTAGTCATGGAGTGTATTACTTAAGTGAAGAAATGTTAATTATGAATCTATTAGAAATCATCATATATACACAAGTGTGAAATGTAGATGCTAACTGCATTAGTTCAATATTGTTTAACCTTCTGGGAGTGTTAATACTCTTAGAGGTAATCATAACAGTTGAATTATCTTAACTTATGCACTTTGTTTTTAATATGCTTTATGAATAATTTTACTGAATATATACATCATGTTTTTTTTTAATTTACAGATGGACCTTGACCTCTATACTTAGTGAAAAGTGAAGATGAGTCAATAAATTCTCTTAAAGGCTACCAAGTCATAAGATCATGCAAATATGGTCACACTGCAAGCGTATTTGACTCCTTAGCTGTTTGTATGATGAATATAATAGCAAACCTCTTCATGTGGATATAAGGAACATCCACCACATAAGGATGGTATCTTACATATCATCTAGTGGTTTTATTATGAAATTATTATGGAATCTCCATTATTATTGAAGCTGGATTCTTAAAATGCTGTATCTAAGTATTTTGACATACTTACAGAAAATTACACCTGAATACCAGAGGCAGGGACTATGGCTACTAAGTTGGAACCACTAATCTACTTGATAAAAATATTGTAATAAAAAATGATACTAACCTCTTGAACATTTGTGGATATAATAGTAACTAAGATAATAAGAATATATGCCAAAAGTCAAGTGTTCTATATTGAAGGTGTTTATTAATCAAACACTTGATAACTTAGGTGCCAAACAGTGGATGCCTCATTGTGAAAACTAAAAAGGGTATATAATGTGTATTTTAGATGGCATACTTGCCAATGATAAAGAAATATTTCCTTCCTGAAGATATATATGCTGGTTCAACTCTGAACCACACTCTGCTAGAATAAGTTAAGAGACCCCAACCTCAACATTTTAAACATCTGATTGGATAAAAATGTACTACTTCAAGAAATTAGATTTTTAGAAATTAAGTATGTTACAAAAAAAAATTAACTGCTTAATATTTCCATAACAAGTTATTTTGAATAACTACCACAATATTTAAAAAACATCCCAAACAGTAACAGGAAGACATAGATAAGATAATGCAAGTACAAATTATGTAGTAAGGCAATTACTTAACATTTATGAATCATATGTTACATATAAATGCTCAAGATACGAATCGGATTCTAAGTACCCTGAGAACGGTGATTATCTGTGCTACTAGTCACATTGGGCATGATATATAAGCTCAAAGTGGATACTACCACTTACATATCTCTGCTCACTCTATAAGGGATATAACATGATGATTTAACAACTTTATTTAAAACCAAATCTCTTTTTTGACAATTATTTATAAAATAATTCCATTTTATTTTTATGCTATATTGGAAAAAATATTTAGTCACGCCTAAACTTAGAATAAAGGTAGATTAATTTTAAAATTTACTGGTGCAGGGTTAAAAAAAGCAAATTTGCTGCTTTACAAGTAGTGTTTTAAGAAACTGACATCAATAGGTCAATAATTATAAGGGTAGAAATGTCGATAAGTGTGTGGGTAGTAGGGATTAATGTTCCTGTGATTACTGAAGCTACTATAAAGCCTGTATTTCAAGCCTGTGTGACATAACATACAAATGTATGTCAAGTAGAATCGTAACAAGCCTGAGCGCACTGTATTATTATGTAAAAGTGTTTCAATACAACAGTTATAATCAACTATAAGTTGAACCGAAATATCATAATGTCTCCAATTATAATAATTGTCGATAAAATCCCAGAATATTCTGCCAATTCATACGAACATACGAATCACTTTCAAGAGCATAGCAAAGTTATCGACCACCGTCCCTTCGTTGTTAACAAAGTATATTAAAAATATGCAGGTAGGCAAATAGCACGTCAAGATATATGTCCAATTTTTGATACTCACAATCTAAATGTTTCTTTTTTGGTGCTATCATTTCTTCCGTAGTCGCTTTGCAGACGGACTTAGCTAATCCTTGCCCGGCGATGCTGTGTCGGGCTGCTAACAGCCTATCGTTTATAGTTTGACCCGCCATTCTCACGTTCAGTCCCGACATAAACTATTTACACGTTATTACGGCACTTATTATAGCTATTTTCAACAAATTATTAAAATTACGACGATGACGGGTAAAATATGTCACCGCCCCCCCGACTGGCACTGTACTAAATTCAAGATGGCGATCCAGCCAAGTATGCAGTGTTGCCGTATTGCAATCGGTACAGACTATATAGCATGGACATTCAAAATTGAATAGGTAAGTAAAATATTTCGCAAATAAGTTTAATAGTTTTATTTGATGAATTCAGATCCATGCGAAAAACCCGATTCGCCAACGATTTAGTAACAATGTATTTCGTAACATAGCAATGTTTCTTGTGGCCAAGCAGGGCCAAAAGAGTTCAAATCGAATGTTAAAGTGGACAAAAAAGTGAACTTCATTGGTCTGACTCTGACTTTTGTAAATAAGTGCGTATGAGTGTTAGTCCTATAATTTTTTCCTACGGTTTTAATGGGGCCACAGGTCTGACAAATAAAGGCCTTTTTGAAATATAGTCACATGCCCAAACCTAATGATTGTAAGATTTCCTATAAATGAAGTCTAAAATTTCATAAATACTATTTTTATTAATATTTTTAGGTTTAAAATAACTTTAAATAATAATATGGTAAAACGTAAGAGGAACCGAATATATAGTAATAAAATAAAAAAAAATGTGTGTATGCGATTCACACACGATAGAAGTGAAACTTCAGTAATTCGACAAAAGAATGAGATGAATATATTTAACAACGGTAGGATAGTAGACTTGAGGGAGTCTGCTATCCGAATAAGAGGGAGGCGGCGTGCAGTGTCTGGCGCGCTGCCTGTGAGATGGGTGTTGGAGGGGTGGGCTCTTTACCCCTACCCCTCCCAGAGAGGCAGCTTCGACAGGGCATTTCGCTCTCCGGGCGTCTGGATGAATTTGGTTTCCAAGGCCCGGGTGGAGCGAATAGAGGGACACCCCGGGGGTTTTTAGTCAGTAGGAGTTTGACACACCGGGGTCGGTGCCCTCACAGCGGCCCTGAAGGTCGTATGCAGGATTTTACCCCGAGACACCAAAAAAAAAGGTAGGAAAGTTACAAAGTTTATTTATTTAAAAATGAAAGTTTTTTGACTAATTTTAAAAGATATTTTATATTTTATTTAACGTATGTTATATAATTTATTGGTGTTTATTAATACTAATATTCGAACATCTATCTTCATTGTTCAATAATTGTTTTTTTACACGCACGAAACTTGCGACTGCGTTCTGTTGAACTTTTCCTGATTTTTTTTTGTAATGTTAATTTCACTTTTTTTTGGGTCGATATTAACGTCACATTTCGGCATCTTATAAAATCTATTATTTAGCACAACAAGATATAAAAATACTTACAAACACTGTTAAATAATAACACACCACGATGAATTCTTACTAAAAAGCTGTAATACGCACATACACACCGACATTTACTCTCTCGCTCTGGCTCACAAATTTTTGTATTTGTGTCTCTTACCTGTCGTTTTTCCGTTGCATCGACGAGAGTTCGCTGACGGTGATCGAGCAATAGCACACTTCATAACTGCCTGCCGAGAACTTATCCTCGGTTTTTTTTGTCTGGCACTTTGCATATGGCTTTTTAAATCTGTAAATGATATAGCTGATCAATCGGCATCCATGTATCAGATTATTTTTTTCTTAAATTTTCAGAGAGTGAACTCTTGACGCAACTCGCCGCAACGCGGCGCAAATGAGGCTAGAGTTCGCTTCGTTTATTTTTTTCATAAATTTTTTCGCGCTGTCTGCCGGCATTTTATCCACTAGCAAATTGTCTGCCAACAATTTTCCGCTTTTCTTAACAATAAATAATGTTTTTGTAATAATTAGCCGTGTAAGTGTAACTTATTATATTTTTTATCTCGAAATTTGACCTTTTTGACCGGCTGCCCCCGCTTTTATCCACGGGATCACGCTGGCAGACAAGACTTTTTTAACTTGGCTACATAAAAGGATGCTCATATAAAACAATCAGCCATGTAACTATAACCTGTTTTTTATGTGCCATCTCTCAGTCTATTAGAATATAGGTGTTCTGTGATCATGACTTACAAAATTGAAATCCTATTGTTAAAAAGTTCATGAATATTACAAATATTTTTATATATTCACAAAAATAAACATATACATTTATCCGATGGAACTGAATTCAATTATTATCTCATGTTATTTTCGTTCTACTTTCAGTTGCATTCCAATTTCACGTCATTTTTGACTTTTCACATAACATTACAATTTTAGAATTAAAAACCTGAATTGGTAATACTGAGCCATTTTTTGGCCATGTTGCATGCTAAAAAATATATTAACCATAGGAGTCTTTTAATGACACTCCTAAATTTAAGCTCATAAATTCAATTGTCATAAATTTTATGACAATATGTTTTTTATCTTTGACAAAGACTTTTTTGACATGATAAAATTAGTGCAAGATTTTAATTTATGACATCTTTTTAATAGGTGACTCTGTGTTTACGACCTCGACTTATGTTTTTCGGCCAAAGAGTATATTTTTCAGCCATATTGTTATATTTTTTCTCCATGCCTGTTTATTGTGGTAGATATTGACTTTTAATAATTAAAAGGTGAATAATAGAGCAATCTATATATTTTAAATAGAGTCAACATTCAACTGAGCTACAAAGCCGTAAAAGTAATTTAGACATCTTCCTGATTTATTGCTGTCATCCAGAGCATATGAGCCAATATCTATAACATGGCAAAGAAAAAAGGAAAATCGAAGCGTCCTAAACAATCATCACAGCCGAATCCTTCGTCAGCAACAAATTCGATAAATGAGGAAGTTATTGCTGCTGCTTTGACCTCAGCAAACCAGCCTATACTCATTAAAATGTGCAGGCTATGCGAGACTAAAGATGGACCTTTTTTAAACATTTTCGATCCTGATACGTTAACTGCGAAAAAAATACAGGATTTGATGCCTTTTAGTGTAAGTATGAGAGTATAATAATGCCGTTTTTTTTTTCAACGAAATGCTTTAAAAACAACGCGTCACTTAATAATTTGTTTCAGTGACCACTTGCTTTGTAATTAATTTGTTTAAGTGTCAGACTAAACGCTTCGGCAATCTTCGGCGAAAATCAACATGCGATAACCTTTTGAAATGGGTGGAGATTTTAGCTAAAGCTTAAAGTTTCTAGTAAGGTTCAGTCTAAGATTATTAGATCTCATTGTGGTTGTTAAAACACTTTTAATAAGTATACAATTATAGGATGATATCTGACCAAAGTTGAAAAATTTAAAATCATACAAAATTCAGTTCAGTAGCTTAAGTAATACTTTTACAAAAAAAGTAAGGTTTATGTTGATATATATAAACAACATTTAGAAATTAATAAATTCCCTTAAAACTGGTGAAAACAAGGCTAAAAGCCAAACAGTGAAACATTTATATGTATCGAAGGGAAATACATATATCTGCTGCCTATGAGATACATTTGGAGAGGTGGACTCTTTATACCCACCCCTCCTAGAGATGAAGCCTAAACAAACTTTACTCCCCAAGCGTCAGGAAGAATCTGGATTCCCAGGCTCCGGGAGTGATTGGAAGGGTTTTTAGTCCGTAGGTGCCTGGCATACCGGGGTAGCTGCCCTCACCAGCCACCATTAAAAAAAAGGCTAATGCTAAAATCGTGGCTGAAGCTTTGCTCAGACTAATCTGCTTTAAAACTAAGTTCAAATTTGAAGAAAAGTTATCTTCACAAAGCAAAGGTCGATGGCAGAAGGGTAAAGGGTAAAGGGTGCAACTGTTATCATATCTATCACCATGCCAATTCCTTAGTCTTTTTATGCATTTATGCTGTTGCTGCAAATTCTCTATCAGAATTATCTTTATTAGGTCTGTGTAAATGAGTCTCGGCTAGTCTTATATCTTACTATCTGTTATTCTGATCTTGGGAATAACTCTTATCCTGTATCACTATATTTATTGAATGATGATAAATCATGGTTAATTTAGAATCTGCATAAAGACTATATCAAACCTTTCACTCTCACAGGAAGACTACATAGACACCAATGTTCACTTAGACATTTTGGATATTTAATTGCCTTTGCTGACCAATAATACAAAATATTTAGATAACATGGAATTAAATACTTTCCTTGTAAGGGTTTTTTTTTGTTAAATTTAATTCAAATATTTGTATGTGTTGATTGTTTTACAATTTTTATAAATATAACATTTATACTTATGTGGTTGGATTAAGGCTTAATAAAAATGAAAAATTAATTTAAATAACAGTATAAGATTAGTTCAAATATGAAATTTCATTTGATACTAATATGATATCACATTCTAAAACTATGAACAACTAGGTGACCTGGCGAATTTTGTACCGGCTAACAGTCAATGAGTGAAATGTAACTGTAGGCTTTACCCACTCCATTTACTGTCTTTACCCACCCTCCTAGTTCCTCTTCAGACCCTTCACATACCGCTCATTCTCTCCTTCATTGTATCAAAGATATATAATTTCTCCATAGTTCATTGAATCCCCTATTTCTACCTCATCAAGTTTCATTGTCGCGATGAAAGATGGCCTATACTTTTCTAATGGGAGTAATTAATGTCTTTGCTAAAATTTATAAAAATCAGAATTTCATCAATCAATCATAATTTATAACAGTAAGGATAATGTCAGTACCTGTATGTAGTATAAAATGAACACTTTTGTGCTGTTGTGTGCTTAGATTTTTTAAACTATTCAATATATTTTAATAAGGCTTTCCGCAATGGATAGAGTGATTCATGAGGAAGGTTTATATGTATAATATATTTATTTTTATTTTATATTACAGAAAAGACTAAAAATAAAAAATAATAATATGATGTAATAGTGAACATATTTTTGTGCATTTAAATTGCAAACACTTGCTAAATCTTACGAGATAAATCAAATTAATGTACTACAGTACTGTATTATTTCTTTACAGGTCCCTTTTTAGAGAAAAATAATTAGATACAATAGGTTTATGAGTTAAAATTCTAAAAATATTTCTAATAAAGATATATTTTTCAATTTTAGATTCTGGAAAATGATGACCTTCCACACAAGATTTGTTTTCGATGCTCTGCTAAAGTGGAAGAGCTCCATGAATTTGTACAAAAGTGTATTAGAACCCAGGATAGTCTCAAAGCGACCCAAGCCAAAAATAAAAGTTTGGTTAAAACAAAACATAGAACTCAATGGGAAGAGCAACTGAATAAATCAAATATATCAAATGATGATATTTGCAATGCTTTAATAAAAAAAGCAATGGAGGGTATTAAAGACATGCCGCTACATTCATTGCCTGTTATGGAAACAAAAGCTTCAAGTAGTAAAGCAACCCCTCCCCCAATAAAATCTTCTGATTCACCTTTGTTAGGCAAAAAGGAAGTTCCAAGTGATACAAAATCAAATCTAAGTATTGAATCTGACGTGGTACTTAAAAAGGTGCAATTATCTGTAGAAAAATGTGATTCTAAACCTGTAGTTACAAGGAAATTACGTTCAAAAAATTCAGATAATAATGATGAAAAAACAAATGTAGTTTTAGATAAACATCCTTCAGAAGAGATTAGTATAATTATTGAGAAACAGGAAGACAGAATAGAGAACAAAATGAATAAAACTAAGATAAACATTTCTGATCAGATATTGACAAATAATGAATCCACTGAAAACAAGGTACCTAACAAAGAAGAACAGCCAAAAGTCAACAACACAAAACCATTTAATATAATGGATCACATCACAACTATCAAAGTTAATGGAGTAGGAATTTTATTTCAATGTACATTGTGTAACAGAAACTTTTTAAAGAAAGAAGTTGTGGAAGTTCATGGATGTGCGAAAACTGGCTCTGCTAAAACACAAATACCTAAACCGTTACCACCCCCTGAACCACCAAAAATGGTAAGGTCAGTTAAATATATCGATAGTAAAAAAGTCTACAGCGCTGACAACGATCTACCGAAATCGGAACCTAACGCTAAAACAGATATCCTAACAAATACAAATAAAAGTACTGAAATAACTAGTAAAACCGAAATAAAAACAAAACCAAAAATAGGTCCAGCTAGTAAAGTAAAACGAAATACCTTAGACCCACCATTGGAAGAGAATAGCTGTACAGAAAAACAAAATTCACTTTCACATCCTAAAACATCTTCAGAAAGTAGTTTAAATTCTGAAAATTCTATTGTAAATTTTCCATCAGTGCCTAGCTTGAGTAGTCGTTATAAATTAGTTCCGGGCCCAAATAATAGTTTCACATTAATAGAAGAGTCAAGTTTAATTAAAAAAATGGATGAGACTACAGCAAAAAAAGCGGAATTAAAAAAGAAAATCCTCACAAATGAATTAAATAGAAGTAAAGACATAGCGCATCCTCAAATAATTATTGATTTGGATAATGATAAACCTTCTTCATCAAAACATCAACCATATCCTGTAGGATTATTCCAGACTACGCTTAATCGACCTAACTTGGAAACACCACCGGCAGTTCCAGAAGCACCTAAATTTACGACTACAACGAAAAAGCAATCATATACAGTAGTGCAAACTGGTGATCCAAGCAAGCTAGTGATTTCTACAAAACAAACAATTGTTGAAGAGATTCCAAAGAAACGATTGAAAAAAATTAAGACTGATGCAAGTGAATCTACTGGCAAAGAGCCCTTCAGCGTTACTTTAGAGGATGTCGCCCCACCTAAAGATTCTGGTTTTTTTACATTCATAAATGTTGATCCTTTATTGCAACCGTCATATGTCCTACCAACAGATAACATTATTCAAGAATCTCAAATATCTACATCGACACCAGCTGTTACAAATAAAACAGATGTTAAAGAGAAAGATAAATATTCATGTAGTATGTGTAGTGAAAGTTTTTCGAGGGAAAAGAAACTTCTTACGCATATACAGTCTCATTATGCTAAATTAGATGAAGAAGATGATGTTGAGGAAATCAATCAGAATAAAAAACGGAGGCGTAAATCTTGAGATATTAAACATATACTTTCATGATTAAAATGCTAGCAACAAATATAAATAATGTTGGAATTAGATAGGTATCTTTTGGCTCAAGATATTTTAACTTTCATGTAAATTCTGGAAAGTAACTCCGCTGTGAAAAAAATTATAGCATTATCTGTGAAAAGTGACAACAGTGGCTCGATGTAGTAATTTAATTCGCGCATAAGACCCGTTAAAGTATTTTTAATGACTACAAAACGCTAAAGTGTTAAATGTGTTACGGTTGCTATTCCGGCGAGAATATATAACGTGATGGAATAACACTGAAGTGAGTTTTTATCATGTACACTTGGCAAACTTGATATGTAAGCCATTGAAACTCTTCTTTTCTATTGAGTTGTTTGATTGATTAGATTACTATACAGGATTTTTCGTAAATTCAGTTCTGTTCGAGAATTGACATCCATCGTTGCCATTTTTTTTTTTTCGAAATCGTCCCTTGTTGATGACCGCGAAAGGTCTTCACAATTAAACCGAGCGGGTGCAGAGGTGCAAGGGCACTCCTGTGGGTACGAACCTCGACTTGGACCGTCAGCCAAAAATACGAAACCTAACGGTGATCTACTAGCGTTTGGGAAGCGACTACCTTGAGAAGAAACGCAGAAAGACACTCAAGGCTGCGTCGGGGTGTAATCGTCGCCATATTAAGTTAATGCATTAGGCTACTCTAGAGCCTGGAAAGGTGGTCTTTTTAGTGATATTTTTTTTTCATTAAATCATAACAGAAATTGAAATTACAAAGGCAGATTATTGTAGATATGACTATGAAACAATTTTTATAGAAAATAAAATAAAAATAGCGGCCGTGCCGCGTGTCTCAGATGACTGCTCTATTTTAGATGGGTCCACGGTCGTACCAAATGCTCCTGTAAATTTTGAATTGTGATCTGTTACTGTTTTAATTGTTGACATAAAATCTATTTAAGTATATAGGACTTTTCTGATATAGAGATTTTTGGCCGGATGGCATACATCTAAAGTCAAACTTGCGAAATTTGCAGCAAGATCGCCAGATATTTGTAAATAGCAAAATAACTATGCCATATAAAAACATAACCGTACATACTTATTTAGACAATATATTTTTATAAATCAGTAAAAAATTGAAGTGGGTCGATTGTAAATTGTTTGAGTTATAGGTGTGGCCAACTTTAAATATATAGTTTTTAGATAAACATGTATAAATTTTGATATAGAAAGTCATGGATTAATTTTGCAATACCATCGAATATTTCACTGTACGGGACTGGAATCGATGTAAAAACCTCTAAACACGTTTGCCACTCGATAGCTTCAACATCAGCCGTACTGATGTTTACTCTAGTTACCCTGGAATAACGTCCTACGTTCCGGTCATGAGAGGCTCGCTATCTACCTGGCAGTCTTGTATTATACTTTGAAAAAACAAAAGAAGGTACTTGAAGATATTTTCCCAGCTATAATCAACAGACTTTGCGTCAATGTATTGTGGTTACAATCGAGTCCGACACATTTCTATCACCTAAATGCTCATTTAATACCATTTGATGGGAGCCCGGGTAATATACCGAGAGTTGACCCGTGGAAGGGAAGTGAATTAACCCACAAATAGCAAACGGTATTTTGTTTTACATTTTATTGTGGTCTAATATTTCAAGTTTGCCAGATGTTGATGGTTGCAAAACTTTGTTCGTTTAGTTGCTAATACAAAGGTTTTCAAAAATATTCTTTAGATTTAATATTAAAATAAATGTTTTTATACCTTTTATTGGTATACAAGAAATGGTTTAAGTTGTTACTTTAGTGCTAAGTTATTATAATCATATAATTAAAGTTTAAGTTTAATAAGAATTATATGTTAAGCATAGAATACTGTTAAGTATACACCTATCCCCCGATATACACGGTAGATACGTTCCTGAGAAAAACGTGTAAATCGAAAATTAAAAATTTTCAAGTCAAAATCGTGTAAATCGAAAAGCTTGCAGAAAATGCATGATTTTGCTATTTAACAGTTGTGATTTTTTTCCATATTGTTAGGTGTACACAGAAATAAAAATAAAATGCATTGACAGGTTAAAATATGTAATATATTACGGACACACTGTTTTTTTATTTAATTACAATACATAAACAGAAGAACAAAAAATAAAACCAAAGATGTTTTATTATCCTTCATCATGTGCAGCAAGTCAGCACATAAGCTCGGGATTCCCCGTGAGATGTGTACACAGCGCACGTGTTCAAACACAGTAGCATTTAGTAGAGTGCGATAAAAATAAAAAAAAAACTTATTTGGAAAACCGTGTAAAACCGAAAACGTGTAAAACAAGTACCGTGTAAATCGGGGGATAGGTGTAATTTGTCTCGATGATGGTCAGTATGTTTAGTTTAACATTGTCATTGTAATAAATGATTCCATATTTAAATTACTTTTAGTTTGTGAGTTCAAATAAAATAGAATGCATTCCTTGAAGAATTTGACATATTTGTTTTGTGTGTATTCTAAATGAGCCGTTCATTTTGAAAGTGCCTAAAGTCCATTTTCATCTTTTATCAAGTTGGCACTTGTAACATTTATAATTTATGCTGAACTGTCAAAAAAAAATTGGTATTGAAATATACTTAGTACATTTGAAAATTTTATATCACATACATTTTCAAAATAATATAAAAAACGCAAAACCTTAAGTATTTCGAATTCAAGATAAGTGGACTTAAGTCACTTTTAAAATGAACGGCTCAAATGACATTAAACAACTATCAGAACGAAATATGCTTACTTTTTCAGTATACTTTATAATCTACAAAATTATAAATACTTTAACGAGTCTTATGCGCGATTTAACTTACTTTTAATTATGGCTCGACGTTTCTGCTTGGTTACACAGGTCATGGTCACGAGCATACTAACCTGCCGCGATGTTTTCATCGGAGGCGGGAAATTACTTCCCCTACCCTCTTTTGTTCTTGATAATTTGAATAATCACGACAGAACACTCACTCTATCAGCATTTTTACAAGGCAACATAAAACGAGATTATCGAGAAGGCTTGTGTAACCAGGTCAAAACGTCGAGCCATAATTAGAAGTAAGCTAATTCACGTTTAAGACTCATTAAAGTATTTATTATGAGCAAAAACGCGAAAGTTGGGAATGTGTTAATCTACGATATATACGAATTTATAAAGTTAAAAGTCTAATTGGACAGACATCTTAAGTTGACAGTTGAAATGTTATTTCAAAATAAAAACTTAACAATTTCAAGCGCCTGTTTTTTTAATATTAGCAACCCAGCTGAACTTTAGTATTGCTAATATTGTCAATCAGGCACATAAAACATTATAAAGTTTTCTTTAATTGATAGTTTGGACTGGGGGGATTGTGTTTTCTATTTCATCCATCAGAGAATTGCTGATTTAGCGTTGTTGTAGTTTCCTAGACGTGTTATTCTTGTTTTTTTTTGTGTTGGTCTTGGGTCTGGGCAGCGGCAAGACGCTCGGATTGCGGAATGTTGCGAGGAATTGGTGATTTTTATGATGGCGTGGAGTGGAATTCGCGTCGCTTGGGTCGTTGGTTTTGACGTTAATCGGAGACTACCAAATGTTGAAAATATATATGTTGGTCTCAAAAGGAGTTGTATCCAGAGCAATAAAATTTAATATTAATAAAAATAAAGTTTTCCTATATAAATAACTACTATCAATTGTATGTGGTTAGGCATTTTTAAATACATTAGTTGTATGTGCAGGTACAGAGATATTAAGTGATTACATTTAGAACACCCACATCCATTCTGGTATCAAATTGGCGTTTCATAATTTTTGTTATAACCGCGCATATATGAGGCGTCTAATTTCAAAACTCGCTAAAATAATTGTTCGTACAAAATTACTTGATAGTAATTTGAAATGTTTTTATCAAAGCAAATATTATATATGAATTTTTTCTTTTTTGCTTTTTCACTCTAGCATAATAATTTAAATACCTTATAAGAATGTGATTGTTAAGTCAAAGTTTAATTATAAGTTTTTATAAATTTATGGGATTTGAAATAACATGTTATAGCGGGTTTTGAAATTAGACTCCTCATATATAACACTGTTCTAAATTTTAAGTACATTGGGTAAAACGCTGTTCTTAAAGCTTGACTGTTTCAATTTGTATATCACCCGATCTTGCGTAAATTATCGTGACCCATAATATGTATAATCTTTTTTCCGCAAAACCGTATCAAAACGTGACGATGCGGTTAAAAATTGTATGTGATTGTTGTTTTTCTAAATATCTTAAAATATAGAGTGACAATTTCAGATCCCCATTGTAACTAGGTGGTAAGCCATATCAATACCTTTGCACAAATGTTCTTGCTAGAACCTCTGAGCACATGTAGACGCTGTGAGGGCGGGATACCCGTATCCTTGCATATATGATGTGAAAAGCTTAGTTCATCCAAATAAATTATAGGTACACTTTATGTGTTCGCAATAGCGAGGTTTTTTTTTTACATTTTACGTTATAAACATTAACTTGTTTGTGTTATGTGTGGTTGTTGGAAAATACCGTTCCTTGAGAAATTACATTTGTATACCATCAAGCGGGGAAATAAAACTCGAATTCAAGATAATTTCCTTTATTTAAGAACAATAAGCCATTTACATAGTTAAAACATTATCTAAACATATGACGTTAGATCGCCTTTGAATTATAGTATAGATTTCTGACGCAAGTTAAAAGTTCAATAAATATTTAAAATTCACTAACTACCTACGATGTTACATAAGTTTTAACACAAAAAAGTTTAACAACTATCTATACATTGAATTGTGATCTCGAAGGGAACAGGATATTTGAAATCAAGAATATAAGGACAAGGAATGTACTAACTTCTGACAAACACAGGCTGTAATAACTCTGAAATATATTGTCATTATATTTGCCACTGTTCGGACAAACAAAAATATTGATAATTTTCCAGAACATTCTATACTGTCGAAAGACAACCTTTAATTTACAGAAACATATTCATATTTTCTGTATTAGTACTTTCATTTTGGATCATGACATTATTTTCCCGTCAATGTAATATAAAGTACTTATAATGTTGTAAGTATTATTTCTCCTTTAAATACAATATTACGACATTAATTCAATTTTTTAATATTAAACGCTGTATAGTACAAATGCATTTCTCTCAATGAGACATTATATTAATTCGTTGTCTATTTAGCCCGCATTTGACAAAAGCTTTATTACAAATTACGTTAAGGTAAATGTCCTACGTGAGCGACAAGCGCGACGCGATACGCGTGTTCCGACCGCCGATATTTATTTCTACTGTAATCATTGGAAATGGCTGCATTATTCATAGACCAGTGTTGTTAAACCCATTGCGAGGTGGGTTGATCACATAAATTCATGGTTAAAGCCTTACACACGCACGGCATAGATAAAAACCATGATGCTCAATTGGGAGGAGGTTTATACGCAGAAGTGGGTGCGAATAAGCTGACAATATTGGTGAACTTCATTATTATTCTTAGACAGTTTAGCCCCAATACACGGCAAAGGCCTCGCTTCTCTGTTTACACTTAATTTATGGAATCCATGGGTAGGAGTCTAGACATTTAACCCACCACGCTTGTCTAATGCGGGTTGATTGATGTGTACTATGCGCAAAGAAGTTGGATGCAGCAGCTTAGATGCTAGCAACATGCGTGCAATCCGGCATGATGTATGCTTTAGTCGGCTCGTACGACAACTCAGTATGATGAAGAGGGAGGCACGATTTAATTCTGCCGGTAAACCTCACCGCTGAATTAGAAACTTCATATTTTAAATACTTTACTTTGCAAAAACTTACAAAACAAACATGAAAGAAAACGAATTATATACATTTAGAGCGAAATAAATTCGCAGTTACTCAAAACTACGAAACTCCGAAAAATTAATTCGCACAAGGTGGCGACGTAGCTTTGCAATTAGTTGTGCGCGATTACAAGGCCACGTGTAGTTAGAAACTGGTGATATATACGTAACGTATCGCGTTGTGCCGTTTGTCGCTTACGTAGGACAAAAGGTAAGACTCAAGAACGATTTTAGTCTAAGATTTCGATTGGAATAGAATGATAGACGAAAAAACACCAACATGTAATCGATAAAAGATGCTACATCTTACCCTAATATTCTACTAAATATAATATTTTAAATCACATAACTTTGATATGTATTGGGATTTCAGTGCATCACTGATAACTACACTTTAATATCGAATAGATGAAATTTCTACTAAAAGGTCCTATAAAATGTTAAACTACAATACCGATCATATTAAAATAATTATACTTTATCAACTACAGTTTACAATCTATGATATGTATTTGATTTCCTACTACTAAGTTTACATTGATATGTATCCGTGGTCCTATTTTGGATTCTTCCAAAAGCCAGACATAAAGCGCATGCATTCTTTCGACTTGAAATATTAACCTAAGGACATCAATCGATACTCATCGACTGTTAGCTTTATATCTCGCTTAGAATAGTCTCTTCACGTGCCACTGGAGTCGCCTCTGACATTAGTTCTGGAATGGGGATAAGAGGGGGCGACATTCATCAATCTAATCATTCACACCGCACGGAATCAGCATGTCAAGACTATCATGAAAGTGACACTACTGCGTTGATTAAGAACGTCATCCCATGATAAGACGCGAGTTTTTGATCTTGACATGCGAGATTCTAGTAAATCGGGTTATCTAACGAAGCATGTTTATAAAAATATACCTATTTTAAGATTTGGAAAGTAATACTCTTGCTACGTAAAGCACTATCGATGTAAGCTGAGAAATTCCCCTCAGAATTGTATCAAAATCCGCGTGGCCGGTTGCAGACGATGTCAATTCGAAGGGATTTCTCGCAACGGATTTTCTTGGTTTTAAAACACTCATTCTCTCAGGATATGGGAGCTTAGAGGAATAGATTGGTAGATTTACTTTCTCCTAAACTTTATGGAGTCGTAAGGAAGATAGCTGTAGAAGGAGGAGCTTATGGGGGCAAATTGAACGACATGGTAGTAATCAGAGGCAGACTCCGGCGCTATTCAATCGAGGAAACCGGTATTAACCAGTTTCTCGAGGAAGAATTTAACGTCGCCGAGCTCCGAGTCCTTGATGCCCAAGGATTTAAGCATGCCCAGGTCGCCGTTCTCCACAGCCATGAACACGGAGCGCAGGTGTTCTAGGTCAGACCGCATCAGATGGAGGGCGGCACCGAAATCCTCGATGGTTTGAGATTCTGTAAATGGATGAAAAATTTTGTTAAAAACGCGAATTCTCTGAATCTATTCGGAGTTGAATCTACACTGTGGTTTTACTCGAATACTGGTTCCTCGTGACCTCGGATGTTGTAAAGAAGTAGCGAGTTCATAAGTTTAAATCCTGAATTGCGAGCACAGTAGGTATAACGATTGGAGAGCTTGAATTAGTAATATGCTTTGGTATTACGCATTTTGAGATGAAGGTATGTATTGTCTATGACCTAAAGGATTTTGTCATTCAAATCCGTATTTCAATTACAAATTATAAAGGCATTATGGTATATCTTAATCAGAGATGGGCAAAATGTAATCTGATTAATGATCAACGATTACAAAATGTTGTCGTAATTTGAATTTTCTTTCTCTGTAATCATGATTAAACCCATTTAAAACATTAAGAAATAATAAATGTGTACAAAATCTAGGATTTTGTAGTGTTCAAACCGTTAATGTATTTAATTTAAAACGTTAATGTATTTAGTTTAAAAGTTTATGTATTTAAAACGTTAATGTTTAAACCATTAATGTATCTCTGCTCATCTCGGAAGGGATATAGTGTAAAGATATATTATTATTATTATTAGGCGATATAGAATCCTGTAAGAGCATGTACTTATTATATACCTACTCTATTCTTAAACATAGAGACATTTCCATACACACTTGTTCTGAGTAACAATATTTTTTCTTTTCAGCAGAATAAACGACACTTTGATTTATGTATCCATTTGCGAGATGCTTTGGTAGTGCGATATTTTTAAAATAATTTCACTACAAACATATGTTGCTTGAATTACTTATATAGCTACTTATTTGTATCTATATTTTATTTCATCATGAGCTTATTCACACGCAGTGTTGAGTATAAGCCTCCTCAATATTTCAATGAGATCTTATCTGTGCCGCTCGTATCCATGATTTACTCAGGATCTTTATGTAATTGGCCCTCCTCACAACGGATATAGCAGCAGATTTGCTTTGTACAAATTTTCAGCCAATTCCCTATGAAGAAGTTGGCGAGCTGTTTTTTAGTTATATTATTCAGTGGGCACGCTACCAAGCGTACCAGCTGAACTCGTCTGTTACCCAAAAAATGGCAATCGGAGTTTGGTCCCCAGCTTGTCCCAACATCTAGACGTGAGCCTTAGTGGTATTCATTGAACACAGCTTTAAACGGCAAGTTTGGCCCACTTTTAGATGTATTACGCGAGGTGATGTATTCGTCTGCCATCCCTAGAATTTAATTTCCTTGGCATAAGTCCTTACTTGCTCGCCCTTGATCTGACCCTATTAAGCATACTGGGAGATTTCTGTTAATTATAGGGTCCGTATGCGAGGCACCTCAGTTTTGCTCATCTTTTAGGATTTGTTATCAATCGTGATTTCCAAAGCCTCAGTTTCATTGGCCGATAGTGCCCGCATTCGGGATGCGAGAGATTTCTTTGACGCAAGCCAGAGGGTCCGTATGCGGGAACTCTTATCAATAGTTGATAGGGAACGACTGCGGTATACAGAGAACCTACTACATCGCATGTAATGGCAGTAGCTCTTGAGGCTCATTCCTGTTGATTGATAGGCCCACGCAGACGATATACCGAACAAATCATTGACTTATCGTCGTTTTGGGAGTCGAAGCTGCTCGCGTCCGTAGGCTTTACCCTAGTTTCCCTACACGTGACTCCTGGGTGGTGCTAAACGAGCAGCAGCGAGGTGGTAGGGCGTCGGTGCCCGTCTGGATCGCGACCACAGTACATGGGTGTAAAGCCCGTCATAGTGACCAGTTTCGGCTTGTAGCGTTCGGGATCAGCTTGTCTATATCCAGTAACTCATATACCTAGAGACCTTCAGTCGTGTTATATGTGGGCCGACATGACGATGTAGACTATCAATGGATTTTCATCCTTTGATAGTAGCTTTCGTTTTTGGACTGCACTGTACTTACCATCAGGTACTCTGTAGTCACTATGTCGAGTCAGTGTAAAAAAAAACTTATTACTTTATTCAATATCCCGCCTGCAAGGAGCCCCGATTTATCAATCAAAGAAAATGAACCTGACATTTAAAAATATGTACCTACTATTACACCTGTAAACTCATATCAAGATCGTTTTATTAGTTCTGTGTGACGTGTATATAACACACACACACTAACCGCCGAATTTTCTATAAAAAATGAACTCTTGATATACTCTATAACTATAGAGCCATTATAGATAACCATACCATAGGAACACCATATTCTACCATATTAGAATAATGTGTACAACTACTCATAAGTTATATAATATATATTTTAAAATAACAGAATTCATCCCATTCCGAATTTAGAGATTCGTCAAAGTATAGTGAGCTTACCAGAAAGAGCGATGGCGACTTTTTCAACTCCGCCAAGAGGTTCCAGGGCATCTCTGGCCTTGCTGCCAAACAGCTTCTCGAGGTAATTTGGTCCGTGCGAGGCGAGCAGAGATTGAAGGAATGACGCAGTTTCTTCTACAGGAGGTCGTTTTGCTGGAAATAAAACACAAAGCATTGTTATAAACCTACGCAGTCAGACTATACTATGTATATATTATTATATATAAAAACATATTCTCATTGATTTATCACCGTAAAACCTAAACTGCTGAAGTTAGAAACATTTTTGTTTTACAAAGGTTCTTTTTATTATAAAGGCGCATGACTACGAAAGAAATTTTGACTACTCTATTCTTAAGGGGATAAAATAGGGGTTGTAAATTTGTTTGAAAATACTTGAAGAACATAACCACCATGAAACCGGTTATTTGTTTTTTAGTTAAAAATAAAAGAGGAAAGCTTATTTAAAAATCTGCCAGGGTTTACCGGCAGAATAGAATAGTGCCTCCATCTTCATCATACTGAGGTGTTGTAAGAGCTGACCAGGGCAGGGCTTCTTAAGCTTTTGTCATTCATGACCTCATTTATGATTGCGAATTTCTTGACGACTCCATACAAATATAAACTAAAAAGAAATCAATATTTTTTGATGATTTATTTATTAGGTAACAATATACATATACAAATGAAAATATATAGTTTTAGAATTCGTTTTGAAACGTAAAAAAATCTAAAATTAAAAATTGCACAAAAAATTATAAAATTGTATTTTTTATTATAGTTTAAAAAATAAAAGTGGATTCTAACCATCTTAATTCGCTCGAATATATTCAAGTAGTTGCGTGGTAAGTATTAAATTAAAATATAAGTAAAAATTTAATGACATGGATGTGCCTGTTTTTTATTGCACAACAAATCAAATCTTGGTGGAATATTTGAAACTGCTGGACGTAAGACCTCTTTAACATTTTTTAGCGCTGAACGATATTGGGATTTAATATGTGTTCAATCAACAAATGCGCGTGTCTAGACGCTGCAAGTCTTCTGTATTCCGCCAACTCTAGTGATGTTATAAAATGGTATATATAAATATTTGACATTAAAATCTCTCGCGACCGCAGAATTTTGCTATGCGACCCCATTTTGGGTCGCGACCCATAGTTTAAGAAGCCCTGGACTAGTGTATACAGCATGCCGCATTGCGCGCAGATTGCAAGCATCAAAGCTGCTGCATGCACCTTCTCTACATATAGTGCACACCCGCCAACTTGCATTGGACAAGCGTGCTGGGTTAAATGTCCAAACCCCTTCCCATCGATTCCACAATTATACTAAAAAAGGCAAGGTAGGTTTTTGCCCTACAGTTGGACGAAACTGGCAAACAATAACCTTTAGCCGATTTAAGTTCTGAACACGCCGGATATTGGCTTTATATTTTCTTATTATATAAAAGTAATAACGGAAAACTATTCCAGTTGCCAGAGTTAACCAATAAAGCGAACAGTAAATACATATACATTAAGAAGTTTTAGTGCTCAAGAAACAGTTTTCAAACTAGCATTCCACTATCTGAACGACAAGCAATTGAGCAGAAAGCATCTGTGCTTTTGCCACAATAAAGTCAACTTTCTATAATTGTGTGACCCAAGAGTGATTTTTCGAGATGTACTTCTCGAATTAAGCTTAGAACGCACTTCGAAATTGGATATCCATGACAATTTTTAAAAAATACGCTAAGATTTAAGACGACGCCGACGGCGGTTGGATCTAATTATCTATTTATTTTCCCGTTTCCACCTTCCGAATCTTGCAAATGTCATTTGATTTACCAGACTCCTGTTTAATATTAAACAAATACAAATGCCCAATTATATTATCCTGAGCATTTACAACAAACGTTTATTTCAATTAAAAAAGGCCTGTTTTGTTCCATTCGTTTAATGGCGTTCTACAAAAACTGCAATTTAGAACATCGAGCTTCGACGTAAAGTCAGCTGCCTTGCAGCTTAGTACCGGTTGCGCAATGGAGTGTTCAATTCTACCAGCCCCATTTCACCATAAAATCACTAGATGCCGTGTTGGATACCACCCTATATGGTTGACGATCTTTATGTCCACACAAAAAGATACGCTTTTATATTCATCATGCGAACAGTTAAGGAGTGGAATATACTTCCAGCGACCATATTTCCACGTTCTTATGACTTTGGAGTCCTTTCCTTAAGAGTAGAGTGAATATGCGTTTGATGGCTGGATGTGGAACTCGTCGGAATTATCTTCACGTTGCACCACGTGTGATTCAACGACCATTATCCGAATACACATAATAAAAAAACCATTAAAACTAGAAAAGTGCTAATGATCGCCAAAATGATATAAAGATTTTCTTTAATCTTTTTTATTATATAAAATAAGTCCGGTTTTCCTTCCAGACGCTATAACTCCAGAACGCACGAACCGATTTCCACAGTTTTGCATTCGTTGGAAAGGTCTCGAGCTCCGTGAGGTTTATAGCAAAGCGAAATCAGGAACAATTTCAACAGAAAAGCAGGAAAACGTGGAAAATCTTTTTCACATACAGCGCCATCTTTGATACATAGCATTTACTACAAACCAATATGGTTTTGCATGGTGGTGGAGCAGATCGTACCAGTATTTTAAGCAGATGGCGCCGATGCGTTATACATTGTTTGTCAGCTGCTAATTGTACTCTGCTCAGTTAATTTCATGTGACATTTATTATGCGCACGTCCTTTCAAACGCTAACTCAAAACCAAAACGAAGCCATCTGGTGGCGAAACGAAGTTCGCCGGGTTTGCTAGTCATTGTTAAAAATGCTCTCTATCAATTGAACTTTCAAACAAAAAGCTAAATCAAAATCAGTTCATCCTTTTAGTAGCTAAGATGCTTCATACAGACCGACAAGCCACTAGGTTGAGCCACAGATATATTAGGTGTACAGCATCCCTTTTTTTTCCTCGAAAGATAATAAAGTTGCGTCATACTGTGTTTGCCTAGCGGATAAAGGAACTGGTGTACAGGCGCACCGCCGCGATTGTTCGTAGGTAGAATCCCTGCACACCTCTGTGTATTCTGGATTAAGTATGGATTTCAACACCACATGCTCACCGATGAAGGATAACATCGTGAGGAATCCCGCATGGCATCTAATATAATATAATATAGTATAAATAAACAGGCCACTCTAACGTATGTTGTGGATGCCTTAATAGGAACTGTACATTGTTGATTGTAGCTGTGTATATGTGTTGTGTAAATGAATTATTGTACCGGGCCACTGGCAACCCTATAAAAAATAAATAAATAAATAAAGAGAAATATCATGGGTGCTAGTGCTGTGAGCCCGGCGATCAGCTGCGCTACTGGTCACATCGGGCACGACTGGTATAACCATTAATGCATCTCTGCTCACCCCGAAAGGGATATACCGATGTGATGTATTATTATTAAGTTAATAAAAAATAGTTATATTAAATTAGAAGTCCAACTTAAGTAGATTTAGCTAGACACAAAATTAAAACTTTAAAATTACAAGATATCTTGAAAATTTATGATATTATGTAGACAATTACTAAGAGAGATGTAGTCAAATAAGTTTAAAAGTTAAAATTTGAAATACCGGCTTATCATCTCTCCAAAACGTCTGCAGGCGAGTTAGGACGAGATATTACAGCTAATTTGATACATTTTTGGGAGCTATTTTAACAAGAACCGTGAGGATTTTTAGGTTTGTTATTTTATCTCTTTGAAATATATTTATGAAAATATTTTTGCAGTATCAATACATACTCGTTTAATAAACTCGATCCTAAGCATCCCTATAATAATATTAACCATATGAGTAATTATTTAAGAGTTTCAATATATACTGCCTTACAGAAAAATATTGCTTATGCGATGTAGGCAAACGCGCGTCGACTGCTGCGTTACATTACTAAATCGGCACAATAATGAAGGTATTTTAAACCGAATCATTACCTGTGATGAAAAATGGGTTCTTTACGATAATCGGAAGCGCTCAGCGCAATGGTTGGATCCTGGCCAGCCAGCCAAATCCTGCCCCAAGCGAAAATTAACCCCAAAAAAGTTACTTGTAAGCGTTTGGTGGACTAGTGCCGGTATTGTTCATTACAGTTTTCTCAAATCTGGCCAGACTATTACGGCTGATGTCTATTGTCAGCAATTGCAAACCATGATGGAAAAGCTAGCGGCTAAACAACCTAGGCTGGTCAATCGCTCCACGCCACTGCTGCTTCACGACAACGCTAGACCACACACTGCGCAACAGACGGCTACTAAATTAGAAGAGCTTCAATTGGAAAGTCTAAGACATCCTCCGTACTCCCCGGACCTTGCTCCAACAGATTACCATTTTTTTCGAAATTTGGATAACTTCTTGCAAGGGAAAAAATTCAACTCCGATGGGGCAGTCCAAATCGCCTTCAAAGATTTTATTGATTCCCGTCCGACTGGTTTTTTTAGTAAAGGGATCAATGAACTACCTATGAGATGGCAAAAGTGCATAGAAAATGATGGTTCATACTTTGATTAATTAAATATATTATATTAAAAAATATTCGACTTTTTGTTCCTCCCATACAAAACGCCAATTTCATATGTAAGGACCTAATATTATAAAGCTGAAGAGTTTGTTTGTTTGTTTGTTTGAACGCGCTAATCTCAGGAACTACTGGTTCGAATTGAAAAATTCTTATTGTGTTGAATAGACCATTTATCGAGGAAGGCTTTAGGTTATATAACATCACGATGTATCCATTAGGAGCGAAGAAATAATAGAAAATGTGAAAAAAAAACGGGGAAAATTATTTATCCTTGAGTGCTTTCATTGCGTGCGCTGCGAAAACGGTTCAAGATACCAAAAATATATGTAAGAAAGAATTATTTCTCTTGAAATGATCTAATAAAAATGTCCGCGACAGTATATGTCTATCTTTTAAGATTCAGTCACTAGAACCGTTTTTATGGTAAACAAATTTGGTCGAAATTAATGCATTATTTGTTAAGAGTTGTATCAACGTAATAATATTAATCTTTATCAAAATAAATGTGTTGTTGATTAAGAGTATTTAATTGTGAACAAAATTGTCTTTGACATCACTTAATTTCAATGAACATCTTAGAAGATATTACAATAACTTATATAGCAAAACAACGTTTGCCGGATCAGCTAGTTAAGAAATAAAGATAAAATAACTAATGGCGGTATTCTGGTGGCAACTAGTACTTTTGGCTCTACCTCGAAAAAGTTCGACACCCGAGGCTGGCCTTTAAGACTAGTAAAAATGAGCCTTCATAAGTCTAGACTGTAATGTAATCCCAAAAGATTGATAGCACTGAGGTCAGTACGAAACACAACGAATATCGTGAAAAGTACCGAGAAAGATAAGGCAAGTGAGGTCTGCACCAGATAGTAGGTTTTGCCCCACCACGAAGAACCTTAAGATCCTGAGCTTATGTCTGATTTGTGAACTGAATAAAAAACTCAGTAAAATAAAGTTGAGCACAATAATTTAGTAGAGTACATGTCTCCAAGATTGATATGACGGGGAGTTTACGAGCCGTTTGAGGTAATATAGCTTGGAGTTCACCTGCTTACGTATTCTGTATAGAGAATTCATCACACCTACTAACTCATTTTATTTGCAATATTAAATTTAATTTCCTAAATTCATATTCAAGCGTTTTATTAATACTTATGAGCAGAAAGGATAAATTTTCTGAATATTACATTAGTTTATTATGATAATAAAGTGTCGCTAACTTAACTCATAATTTAGGATAGTCCAGCTTTTTTCCTATTTATATAAATATACAATACAAATATAAACAGTAAAGAAAAACTCTCCGTCTCAGGCACAATTAATTGTATAAGACGGGTTTGGTTTAATAAAAAGCGGCTGGCTTGGATTATGCGTTCGTTTAATTTTCTTTTACAATGCCAAGTGTCTTTTGTTATCTACGAGGTTGCTATGGTTTTGTTGGTAAACTAAACACACTGCCCCTCATTTAAAAATGAACATATGTATGTTGTTGAACGTTCTCTTGATTACTTCTTTGGTAGTCTTTATCAAAGTGACGCGACCTATGCCGTCGCGGCCTAGTTATGCCGATACGATCCTCCCCAGCCTCCAGTGGTAAGATGGCAGCTGGTCTTCTCGCACGAGAACGATGGCTTCTGCCTGGAGACCAGGACCTTGTCTGCTTCTCCATTTCGTTACTTTAATATTTTTTCTTACAATGTCAAGTGCCTTTTGTTTTGTCATCAAAGAGGTTGCTATGGTTTTCTTGCTAAACTAAACAAAAACTTATCGATATTTCAGTGATTATGACGGCCTGGAGTAATATCTTGTTTAAAGGACGAAGAGAGATGCTGTTTTCTGCGCATCGACGCAATAAATGGGAGTCAGCTGAAAATCAGCGCTGGGTGGCTCGGCTGGTCACTTAGCATTTGCTGAGCTGACTTCCCCTTGACGCATCATCACAACACAGGGTGTATGCTTTTGTTGTTTTCTGTTTTTATTTACCTATTCTGATGTGTTGTATTTATTTATTTATTTATTTATAAGTACACTTACATAGACTACATTAACACATAAAAACTATATAAGAACATGAAGAGGATACATTATGAATGCGACTATATTTATAAGTGTAGACTACATGCACAGAAGAAAATAAAAATAAAAATAAAAATACGAGTAACATAGAAAGATATAAACTACTGTAATCAGAAAATTTTTATAACAGAAATAAAAAAAAAACAATAATCTATGGAACAATCTTCTCAAATAACATCTTTTTTTTTAATTTGTATATAGTTTCGTTAAATATGTCGAGATCTATTGATCTATTGTATGTTGTGTTGTGTGCCAAATAAATGTTTTTTATTATTATTATTTTTTTAAATATCATTGGACAGTGCCGACACGCGCCGGAAGTACATTCCACAGTTCGAAAAGTCCGCAAAAGTAAGAAATAGAGAACTTCTCAATCCTAGCCGGGATATGATTACCGTATAGCCATGACTCGGTAAGCCGGCACGTGAGGATTTTTATGGAAGAGAAAGGGGAAGCGTGAAACAGAAGTAGAAGACGCTTAGTGAGGCAATATATCTGTGCAAATGTAGCGGTTCGAGATGAGACTATGAAAAACCTAACAAGTTTTCAATAGGCAACTAAAGCAGAGCCGCAGTCGAAACTTCAATTATACAGTATTGTTATTTAATCTTCATCATATCAACGATTGGACGTCCAAATGCTGGGTAACGGCCTGCTCTTATGTTTCCAGAGACCCTGCTCGGAAGCAACATGCATTCAATGCCGCCCCACGATCTGTATTAGGATGTCTGTTCGCGTTTAAGGTGGACGTCTCCCACACTCAGAGACGGGCAAAATGTAATCTGATTAATGATTACAAAATGTAGTCGTAATTTTAATTTTCTTGCTCTGTAATTATGATTAAATCCATTTCAAACATTAAGAAATCATAAAGGTGTATACAATCTGAGATTTTGTAGTGTTTAAAACAATTGAGCAAAATGCGGTCATATTAATGGTAAAAAATGTAATCTTTAATCATTTTCATTAATCTGATTACATTTTGCCCATCTATGCCCACACTGTGCTTGCCAGTACGTGATCTCAACTCAAGCATTTTCCTGCCTCATCGGCCATCCTCTCTGCGAGCAATGTTCTTTCCATTGACATTTAAGCTTGCTAATTTGCTGGGCTATTTCAGTGACTGTAGTCTCTTTATGGATTACGTCATTTCTGATTCAATCACGTAGAGAAATACCAAGCATAGGTATCATCTTATGTACGCTGCGTGACCATAGATGGGCAAAATGTAATCAGATTAGTGAAAAACGGTTAGATACAATTTCATTTTGCTTTTTTCATTATTAATAGGACTAAATTTTGCTCATCAATTTTTTTTATACTGGCTCGACATTTTGACTACAGAGTACCTGATGGTAAGTACAGTGTAGTCCAAAAACGAAAGCGACTATCAAAGGACTATCATCTATGTTTTAAACACTACGGAATCCCCAATTGCATACACATTTATAATTCCTTAATGTTTTAAAGTTTCACTAGAATGTTCTCTGGTTATAATGGTATCTGTAAATCTTTCGATATCTTTCACTCTTCCTTTCCCTTAGCTAAACGTAAGATTTTGCAGTGCGTGCAGGTGTAGCGCGTTTTTTCGTTTTCTGATGATTCTATGGGTCTGATTTATTTATCATAGCATTATTTACTTTGCTTGTTGTGTTCACTTGTTAAGGACACACCTTTTGTATTATTTTAGTAAGATTCGTTTATGTTTTTGTATGTTTTTGTGTGATGTCCGGTATGTGAACCAAATAAAAAAAAAGGCATTTAATCATTCAACATCATCGTTAATTATGTTACATTTTGCCCTTCTCTGTGCGTGATAGTGAGCTTTCGAATTCCTGTAACTGCTGTATATAAACGTGTACGTTGACATATATAGCAGTCAACTGAACGCACGTATTCTATTTCCATTCTATTATTGCGTCATACGTGCTAATTACACGCGAGTTCTGTGTAGTGTAAAACAATCGATACTAGAAGGCTCGTTTCAGGTAGGATCATTACGGGGAATATGACCTTGAACTTTGTATTATTGAGATCGATTAATTAAAAAACCGATATACCATATAAATTAAGGATATCTATAGCTTTAGGTTATAGTGGAAATGTATTTTTGTCAGCTAGTCTGAAGTTAAAGTTAATTTTTTTAGCTAGTGTAAAGTGATGTGTTTTTGTGACATAGAATGAAATAAAAAAATATTTTTCTGAATTAGGATTAATTGAAAGTATATTTACCAGCAGTGCAGAGCTTGGAGTCTTCATCGTAACCGTCGATACAGTCCGGGGCGCCATCACAGAGGTACTGGATTGAAATACAGTTTCCATCCACTGGGCACTTGAACGGTTCGTACGGGTGACAATACTCTGTAAGAGAGGGACATCTGTTTAGATATTAATATACTAGCTGTGTCTGCGACTTCGTTCATGTGGAAATTGTACCTTTATTATTATAATAAATATTTCATTTTATTTCACATATACAAAATAACCTCATTGTCCAACATCAAAACCATAAAAGCGTTCGAGCGAATACCTAATATTCTTTAATACAAGGTCCTGTTATTTTTAACGAACATGTGGGCGGATCGCTTCGTAATACTGGCACGGAGTAACGAGATCGTCCTTTCCAACCCTCATTAAGGGTGTAATTGCGCCCGGAGCGAGCATACAAGTAATCAAACCCCACAAAAATGTCGTGCTTCGACCTTTTGTGTGATAAATATATTTATTTAGATTATTCAAAATCGTTGGATTTTGTCCGAGTACATTTTAGATTAACTCTCCATAGATCGAAGCGCGAGAGATTTTTTATGTTCCTTTTTTTGTTTTAGGACAATGTAATATTGATAAATAATACCTTAAAAATATAGCAACTTTGATTTTTTTTCATATAGTAAACAATTTAAGATATATTATTATATATTAATGCATATAATAAATACGTACTTCAGCCACCTATAATATTAACAAGATGTAATTATTTTTCCAATTGAACTATATCGAATGGTGAAAGACTATTTAGTTTAAGCAACATTTTTGGGGATACAGTAATATGTTTGGAATCGGTAAAAAACGCTGATTCTGAATATATATACATATATTACCATATCACCAAAAATGTCTCTTAAACCAAATAAGCCTTTCACCTCTCGATATATTGATGGCCGAGATACAACTTCACAACTACACCGGGCGTGATTAACTAGACCGGATATAGGTGTTCTGTGAGCTAGATGGGAAAAATTATTTGAGAGTATATATACCGCCTTATTTTAGAAAAATTTCGCTTGCACGATGTAGATTAGTATAAATGTATTGTAATGAATAAGAAAACTATTGTTAAAACCTTTGTTTATGAGTTGGTGCGCATTAAATATCAGAAATCGTTTAACCATATAAGGCTGCTTTTTATCCTAAAGTAGTATCCAGTATTTTTATTTAAAAAAAAACTGTAAGAAAGAACTAACGACATCCATTATCGCACGCTGTAAGTAATTGGCACTAATTGAGCTCTATATTTAATTGTCGTAACTTATAGAAGGATCTATGTCATCTATACAAAGGTTCTAGCTTGACATAATTATTATCAGAACAAAACTTCTATTTCCACGCGAACGAAGTCGCGAGCACAGCTAGTTATTCCTTAACACATGTGCGCGTTCTTTCTAAATGTAAAAATTTTAAGCCTCTATTTCAATGTGTAAAGTTCAAAGGACGAATTAGGTTAGAGAAATAGTTTTTAACATTTATGGTGAGTCAGTGGGGTTTTTGTTAAGATAACCCGTTAATTGATAAGATAGTGTGTTTCGGGTAACATTGTTTTTCTTTCTTTCCAAAAGGCGACCGGTATCCTAACCTAGTTAACCTAACTATTTTATTTTCTCAGGTTATAATCTGTTTTATTTGTATTTATAGGACGCTATTTTTAAAGACCGATTACTGGAGTTTCTTGCGAGCTCTTTTCTGTAGATCCTGCTTTGTTATGCGGTGGTAGATTAATTTTATTGACGACTTAAAAATGTTTATAATAGATTTATTCGTTTTGATTTGGATAATGTATATATACAGGGTAATTTTATAGGTGAAGTAGGTATTCAACCGGGATAGTCAGCATTAGATATTAATTCGAAATATGTATAAAAAAAAAGTTTATATTTTGATTAAAATTAAATAAACTACCGTCATTGTTTATTTAGATAAAATTATACACATTAATGAATTAATAACAATTAATTAAGAAGTAGGTGTTTTGCCTGTCGTAAGCCAGGATAAATAACGCAGGAAAGACTCAGGAAAAATCAATCTTGCGCCACACTCATAAACACGGTGTCCACACTTGTTAAGTGTTCATTTTCATATGTTCTTCAACTTTTTTTAATGATTTGTTAATGAATATAGTTATTTATATTATTATTCGTTACAAGAAAGTACAAACTATATCTCCCTCGTCTATAACCCTGTACTTATCCTGGTGAAAACATAAATTCCTTTAAAATATGCAACCTTTTACTTTGCAAATTCAACACGAACTCGCCCAGGTTTTTATTAAATCGTTCTAATACTTTTTTATTATAAAAGCTTTAGATGTACATTATCGCAAAACGTATAAAAGCTTTCACCCAACCCAGCTAAAGTAACGAAATTATTTGCGCTAACGAGCGGAAGGCAAATTAAATTTCACTTCCAGCTTAAAAGAAACCTTTTATACTTTATAAATGTCACTCCGTATTAGGCAATGGCCTGAATAATTCTATTCAGGGGACGTTTTATGTTTAGTTATAATAATAATTAATAGGCTGTACAAAATTTTAATACAATTTTATGAGCATCATACATAGCGATTATATTATACTTTTCGGCGAAAAATAAAAATTTTAATGGGCGCGTATTCGTAATAATTCAAAATTATATTTATGCATGACGTAAACTGGTAGAGTTGATTATGTCAAATAAGGAATAGATAATCAAAATCAGTATTAGCTATTAACAGTAATTATATTTATAATAACTGACGATAGAAATTAATAAAGTATTATTATACTCAAATTGATTAATATTAAATATAAATAATGAATAAAGTATAAGTTACGTAAACATACATCTATTGAAAAAGACACATAAAATCAAATTTATTCAGAAGCTAAACAGTAATGATTATAACTACATATATTTATTTAAATAGTTATTTACAGTGCGTCAACAACAAGTACATACAAATCTTATATTTTTTTTACAAAGGAATTTTTCTTATATATTAGCCTATAGGTTGGTAGACTGTAGGTAGTGGGAGCACGCGTATTACACCATAAATTTAAAATAATTAAAAAATAATAAAAGTAATTAATATTAATAAAGTAACAGTAAATCTCAGACATGGCTATGGCCTTTATAATTGAAAATATAATGAAGAAAATACCTCTGACATGGCTGTATGGTGAAAGCCTTTGCCTTCCTCATGGTGGGATGAAAAGAATAAAAAAAAAAAACAAGTAACAGTAAAAAATAAACAAAAGAAAAATACACATTGATTTTAAAGAAAAGGAACTTATAAATAATAAAAAAGTTTAACAAAAACAAACAAAATGAGGTAAATGTAAATTTATAGGTATAATAATGAGTGTATAAGGTTTTATTGAACAAGCGAAGAGATTTATGGAAAATATATATTGTACAGAGTCGATCATTTATATTATTAAACAGGTTACATATCCTATATGTAGGCGAATGAAAACCTAGATTTGTGCATTATGTACATGGAAAAGATTTATTATGGGGCTTCTTGGTATTTTACTCGTATATGGTACTCTATGGATATTTGTTGTGAAAAAAACTCGCACCAACAAGATTGTTCAAAAATAATTACAATGATAAATACAGTTTGTTACAATATTAATCAAAAGTAATTTAGTTCACATCACTTGTTTGTCGCAACCAACGTGACCATGAGCGCGAAAACCAATCTCCTCTCCCTCTCCGATAAATATGTTTAATAATAAACAAAGATGTAGGAAATTCTAGACCGTGAATAAACGAATCCTAGAGACAGAATTGCAAATGGTATTTGCTTATTCAAACTGAATCGCTTCGAGGAAGTCTTTGAAGTGTGAAATTGCGTTGCATTTGAGGCAGAGTTGGGGATATCTTATGCATGAGTAAATTTCTAGAATATTCCACGATTGCGCTTAAATGTGAAATTTCTAGGTATCTGCAACGTTAAATATAACCTTTTTTCTACAATAACTTTTTTCAACATATTTCCATTTTTTTATTTGGTGCGTTTATTATATAATAATAATAATATATCGTCACACTATAGCCCTTTTGGAGAGAGCAGAGATACATTAGGGATTGTATCCGCTTTGCGATTATAGCATGGCGTACCCACCCTGAAAGTAGAGCAGCTAAATGCTGTTCTCATGGCACTTATAGATTATATTTCTATTAGATACCATGTGAGTCTTCTCACAATGTTTTCCTTCGTTATGGTACCTAATTCCGTACTTAATCTGGATAAACCCAAAAAAAAAAAGAAAAAAAAAAGAAGAGCCGGGATTAAAATCTACGACCATATGCGTTGCCATGCATGGAGGCCGGTCCATTATCCACTAGGCCATCGCAGACATTTTATTTTATACATTTCCAATTTCCACATCTTTTAATTTGGTGTATTCGCTGAAAACACGTAGAGCGCAAGGTAAAGGGGTTCGATATAACGATTGTGTCATTTATGAAGTTTGAATGAGCTTTTGTGGATCTAGAAGAAGGTTGAATATTAATGAAGCTACTCTAGTTGTGTACAGAAACGATGTAACCACTGTAGCGTATAGACCTGAACGTATATGGGTGTGTGATAATAACTGTAAAGTCACGACACGGCAAGTTATCATTTCTATATCGGACGTCATAGTGATCGCACGTGTCGTGCTGACTGCACCTTATTGTTTTATTTATACGATATCCCAGACGTCTAAGGTGGATTATACAAGTAATCTTCTTATATATAAAAATGAATCGCAAAATGTATTGATAAGCGCGAAACTCGAGAACGGCTGAACCGATTTGGCTGATTTTTTTTTTGTTGTGTTTGATGAAGTCTGAGGAAGGTTATTACGGAGAGAAAAATTTTAAAAATTCCCTGTACCTGTCTAAAAATAACACTTTTCTGTATTCTCATACAAAAAATTCGTTTTAAGTCATTTTGAACTTTAACACCTCACCATAAAGTTTAAATGTTAGTGGACGGGTTCCGGGAAGGCAAAACAATTCAGTGACGTATAAATATTAATGTCAGTATTTGTCAATTTTTATACATATAGCATTAAGGCCAGTTTCCTTCAAACAATTTTCAAAAAACAGCCGACAGGCCAATAGGTTTTGGCAGAATAAAATCTGACGGGGAAGCTATTAACATTAAAAAAAACAATGTGTCTTTGTTTTAGAGAAATAGAGCAGAACAAGGTCTGCCGGGACAGCTAGTATTCTATAAACTCTTCTACTGATAATAATTGGAGTTGGCAAGTTCTTGAGTGGAGACTGTAAATCAACAAACATAGGGTGGAGTGCTTCCAGGTTAGGTGAAGCAATAACTTGCAAAATGTCGGCAGAAAGAAGAGCCGAAGACCAAGCTCCATGGCGCATGTTAGAAAAGTCCTATATTCGACTGCGGACTAGAGTAGGCTGGTGATGATGATCTCTTTTATAAGGTTTTAAATTATTATTCTGAAAAAGCGGGTATGGCGGGAGAATAAGGTAATGATTATTTAGTTAATAAATTTAACTTTGGAAATTTTATAATATTTCTGCTTGCCTGACATAGAAAACACATACAAGCTACTGATTTTTATCACGAAAGGGAAATGTAGAGATGATTGCATTAATTGAGCCTTTCTCCAACTTTACCGCAAACAAATAAGTCCTATTTTATCAGCTGAGCTCGAAGCCAGTTCCATTAAAGACGACTCGGGGGAAACTGTCTTATTATCCGGGGCTAGGGTTACCATCTCAGTAAATACAAAACCCGGACTGAGAGCTGTTTAAAAGCAAGTAATTTATTTTTAAAAGCTGTACATTATCATCTTTTATAGCCAAACATAACTTCTATAAAGCTGTGCATCCGTTTTTAAAGTTGGAAATAAAAAAAAGAAAACTTTGTTAAGATAAGTGGTGCCATCTATTCACCTTTTCAATCTATTCCCCTAAGAAAACATCTAGTGTCATATAATACGTCATTTAGGACAGGTGATTCGCGAGGCCGTCTACATATACCCCAAGGGAACCCATTACCCTCGTAAATGAATGAACCCATAAGAATCACAATTCATTTGCATTCCTGTGGAGTAATATATCCATTATTTCACCCGCCAATGTGTTTACGATATTATATTTGTTATTATAATTGTACTTATCATATTGGGGTGTAGAGGTGAAAAAATTAGTTAACCTCGTTGGTTTCCAGGAACTCTCACTGGTGGCTCCTATTAGCTGTGCAGCACGCAGCGGCCGCACCCTGCTAACCATGTCGGCTTGAGGGCGAAACGTAGTTGAGAGGGCTTGCACGATGTTTTATCACGCAAGTTTATTAGTTTTTAAACTGAATTCCCGCTTAGTGCAATAGTTTTCGTTCTTATTCATGATCTGTCGTGTTAACGGCAGCCTAGTGTATTGAGGATTCCCACGAGGCAGCAAGGCATTCTGAAAGGCTATGGGTGCTGATAGAGGTAAAATAACAGGGGCAAAATAAGGGGAAGGCGAATTAATGCAACGTACAGTTATTTATAGTTCTATACAGGATATCTAGGTCATTTTTATTACATATAACGTGCACTAAATTAGTAATAAATGTGATTCAAGTAAAACTGACTTTCAATCAATACACCTCCCACAAGCGGTATAGGCCTCCACCATAAGCGGTGGTCAGCCACTACAAATGCATACCGAGTGCTACATCGCTACCTAACAGCAGCTATGGAGCAGAGACTGACTTAATATATCCCGCCACTGCTAGACAGATAGCCACCCTACCGATAGCCGACGGGGGTATATTTTATTTTTGTCGTTTAAAAAAAGCCCGAGTGATTAGCGAAGGCGAGCGGGGATATTAGGAAGTTAAATGGGATTGCTCGGGAAAAGGTCGTATTTTGAAAATTATGTAGGGAGCGTTAGCAAGTTTTTTAGATAAAATCTTAATACTCTTGTTCCCTGGGGATAACGGCAAAAAATTACTGTCAGCGATAAAAGTCCAACGTTTCTTATTAACGCGACTGGGTAGTTTAGATACAATTATATTGTTCTCTCTCAGATATACGCATGTAAAACGAGATGAGCATAGACATGCGCAAAATAAACCTTTTTAGAGATGAGTAAGTTATAGATCTTTAGAGTATATATATCCTAAATTATCATGCATGAGAAATTAACCATAAGTCTATATATTTTCACGTTCTTCAGGCAATACGATTTGTTTGTGTTTCTCACAGCGCCTAAATTGGACTGTCAGTCCACCATAACGTAAGCAAGCAATGTATAAACAATCTAACTCCAGTATTATGATTATATTACAATATTATTATATTAGGTCCTTACATATGAAATTGGCGTTTTTCGTACTGGCCACTTTAATCACAAATTTCTCCTCTTTGGAAAGGAATTCCAAATTAAAATTTGTACAGCTATAGACTCATGTATTTGTGCTTCGATGATCGTCATTCATTTGTTTTTTTCTTCTGTTTTTTTCTGTTTGCGTCACTCATTTTACAAAATGGAAAACTTAAAATATCGCATTATTTACGAGTACGAGTTCCGCCGTGGCACTAGTGCTGCGGAAACAACTCGAAGGGTGAATGATGTGTATGGCGGTCGTGTTGCAAAAGAAAACACAGTTCGTTTTTGGTTCCAACGTTTGCGTTCTGGAAATTTCGACCTGCAGAACAAGCCCCGTGGACGGCCTGAGACTCAATTTGATAATGAAGAGTTGAAGGCTATTGTGGAAGCGGATCCATCGCAAACCACGTCCGAGTTAGCTGCAGGCTGCGATGTTAGTGATAAAACTGTTTTAATTCACTTGAAGCAAATTGGGAAGATTAAAAAGCTTGAAAGGTGGGTACCTCACGAATTGACTGAAGCAAACCGGCAAACGCGTGTCGACTGCTGCGTTACATTACTAAACCGGCACAATAATGAAGGTATTTTAAGCCGAATCATTACCTGTGATGAAAAATGGGTTCTTTTCGATAATCGGAAGCGCTCAGCGCAATGGTTGGATCCTGGCCAGCCAGCCAAATCCTGCCCCAAGCGAAAATTAACCCCAAAAAAGTTACTTGTAAGCGTTTGGTGGACTAGTGCCGGTATTGTTCATTACAGTTTTCTCAAATCTGGCCAGACTATTACGGCTGATGTCTATTGTCAGCAATTGCAAACCATGATGGAAAATCTAGCGGCTAAACAACCTAGGCTGGTCAATCGCTCCACGCCACTGCTGCTTCACGACAACGCTAGACCACACACTGCGCAACAGACGGCTACTAAATTAGAAGAGCTTCAATTGGAAAGTCTAAGACATCCTCCGTACTCCCCGGAACTTGCTCCAACAGATTACCATTTTTTTTGAAATTTGGATAACTTCTTGCAAGGGAAAAAATTCAACTCCGATGGGGCAGTCCAAATCGCCTTCAAACATTTTATTGATTCCCGTCCGACTGTTTTTTTTAGTAAAGGGATCAATGAACTACCTATGAGATGGCAAAAGTGCATAGAAAATAATGGTTCATACTTTGATTAATTAAATATATTATATTAAAAAATATTCGACTTTTTGTTCCTCCCATACAAAACCCCAATTTCATATGTAAGGACCTAATATTTGATTTATTGCAAATAATTTTGTTCTTTACATAAAATGTGTTTAAGAGTGTTTTAACGAAAAACATGCGTCATAGTATTATGTAATATGTTATCCTATATAAATTTATAATGTAAAGGTATTGTATAATGTCAATATTTTTAGTATTTTAATATTGTATATTTACATATAAGTGCTTAGTCCATTAAATTCATTTAAAAATCAAACTAAGGTCACGAACGTGTTATGGTTTGGAGTATTTCAAAATAAAATTTACTAATGGAATACATCTTTTTGAGGGATAGTTTCGTCCTTTTTTAACTCATCGAATTTTGTTATACTTATCTCCATTTAAGTCTTTTGTAAGAAGAAAAATTATCTTTTGTCTTTTGTTCTTTTGTTTTTTTATTTGTAATTTGTAAGAATCAACATAAAAGGCGTAATCTATTTAAAAAATTAGATGAACTAGTACTGATTAAGTTGCTAGCGGTGTTTTAGAGATTTACATCTTTTTATTGACGTCAAATCTTGGGATAGAGGTGATCGCCTTTTCTATTTCTCCCATTTTTTAAACTGACTCGACACAGTGACTGCACCATACCTGATGGTAAGCATGGTGCAGCCAAAAAACGCCAACGACTATCGGCAGGTAAGAAAAACCCATCGGTAGTCGCAGCGACCATGCTGGCCTGCACAAATGTCTCTTCACGCTACGCTTAAGGATCCTATATCATAGGATGGTGGGAACACGCTCGCCGGAAGACCATTCCACAGCCCAACGACACGGCAAAAGAAAGTTGTGCGAATTGTTCTTGTTTTTTGGGTTGGTACTCGTATTGGGTCTGAACAGTGGACAAGGCGCTCGGATGGCAAAATACTGCGAGAAGTTTGTGATTTTTCTGATAGTGTGAGGTAGAGTGCACTTCGTTTGTGTCGTTGGTTTTGACGCAATCAGAGAATACTAATTTTAAAGAATAATAACGACGGACTCAAAAAGCTGGCATCCAGAGCCGTAAATCCTAATCTCTCTATCTTCTTATATATAAAAATCAATCGCTAAATGTGTTGATAAGCGCGAAACTCGAGAATGGCTGAACCGATTTGGATGATTTCTTTTTTGTTGTGTTTTTTGAAGTCTGGGGAAGGTTATTACGGAGAGAAAAATTAAAAATATTGTCTGAAAAAGTTAGACTTTTCTATATTCTCATACAAAAAATTCGTAATAAAATTTAAAAGTCAATTTGAACTTTAACACCATACTATAAAGTTTAAATGTCAGTGGACGGGTTCCGGGAAGGCAAAACAATTGAGTGACGTATAAATATTAATGTCAATATTTGTCAATTTTTATTCATATAGCATTAAGGCCAGGTTCCTTCAAACAATTTTCAAAAAACAGCCGACGGGGGAAGCTATTAACATTAAAAAAACAATGTGACTTTGTTTTAGAGAAATAGGGCAGAACAAGGTCTGCCGGGACAGCTAGTAAAAAATTAAAATTGTGGCTTAGCTTAAGATCTTAGAGTAAATAAAGGTGTACTGACCAGATCGCTTAGTGTGGTGTCCGTAAAGACGGTTGATGTCCAGCGCGTACCCGGCGTGGGGCAGGGCGCAGCTGAGGGCTGCCAGAGCAGCAACACAGGCCGCGAGTCGGCACGACGACATGGCTGAAACAACATTTAACCTTGTAGTATTTAGAACTTCATACCTCGACAAGCAAAAAGAACCCGTATGCCGCCTCCAGACAGAGATAGGCAAAATTTAATACGAGTATGATAATGATGTACAATTACAAAATGTAGTCGTAATATTAATTTTCTTGCTCTGTAATCATGATTTAATCCATATAAAACATAAAGAAATCATAAATGCGTATTGTAGTGTTTTTTTTTTAATTTGTTATAAATTCAATCCTGTGACCATTTATTTCGTCATATCCTTACATTCTAGTGTACAATAATTAGTTTGCTTATACTATATGCTCATTTCCTATCAAATTATACAAATTGGTTTCACTTTATTTTGTTTTATTTTCTTTTACTATTCTTTCAATTAAGATTACGCCATACTCTAAAAATTTACCTCTGTATTCTTTATTGCTGATTAATTCCTCCAAATTTTCCTCCTTTATTTCCTTCCCCAATTCTTGCTCTATGTTATACCTTAATAAATTGTACTTACTGCACGTCGTTAGTACCTGCAGCGAGTTATGATTGCTGGTATTGTCGCAAGAACATTTTGGGTTTGTTAAAATTTTGCATTTTTCTAAGTATTCATTGAAACATCCATGGTGATTGTATTGTAAAGTAGGTTAGTTATATATGGCACTATTCTCGGAATTGGCCGTTTAATAAAAAATAAGTTTATTTTTAAAAAGGTTAGAACATCTAATTAAAAAAATATGAAGTTTGATTTGGATGATTATGATAGATTGATTAGAAAATTAAAAAGGAAGGTTCAGATTGTATAAATTATATTAAAAAGATTAGAAAAAATATATGTATGTAAACATTGATGAAATATATGATAGTCTAAATATAAAAGAAGGTGTATCATTTAAAGCGAGTAAGCGACCAAACACATATAGAGAATGTAGACACGACTGCCGAGAGCGTGTCACAGTATACCATCTGGGATTCTGTAGTGTTTAACATATAAATGAGCAATATGCAGTCATATTAATGGTAAAAACGTAATCGTTAATCATTTTCATTATTCTGATTACATTTTGCCCATCTGTGCCTCCAGACTTACTCCGTGAATGCAAATTTAGACGAGTTTCTCGGCTATTCACACGCATTCGTGCACACGAGTAGTATATTATACGCGTGTGTTACGCGCGATTTACATTTTTTTATACAAACTCGACAAAGCCACTACATTTCACCTGATGAAAAGTAAACTATAGTCCAAGAATTTCAACAACAGCCAAGAGAGGGAATTCCGTTAAAAATCGGCATTCGGAAGGTGACTGGTTTTATACAAATTGATACTGAAAAGTGACTAGGCCGAGAGAGTCACTATGACGGTCTTTATAATTGTGCACTGTGGTCGCGACCCAGTTCGGGCAATCGCCTGACCACTTCAACAGTGTGGAATAACGAATTGGAACTTTTTTTTATAATTTTATCAATATGAATTGATTATATGTGATGCAAAACATCTGTGGCACAAACATACAATTAAATGTAGTTTTTTTTATATTGATATATTCGATTTTTTTATATGTTAATATTTCATGTACTCAGGTGTTGGCGAAAGTTTTGTTGTATTGTATATTCGTCATCCATTATCTTTTTATAAGATGTTTTTAAAGTATTTTACGTCTATAATATACATGTAATTTGACAAGTACATATACATTTATTCGCCAAAACCCGCAGAAGCTGAAATTGCCAGTTAATAAGAGTGAGTAAACACTACTGTGAACCTGTAAACAGGATTTTGCAAGCCAGGGCTCGCCAAATTTTATAAATATATTAGAAATTGAAGGAAGTTTAAATAAATAAATGTGGCTGAAATCACGGCTCCCCTTGTATCCATTTATGAGGTCAGTGTGCAAATCTTTTATTTTTTAACCGATAAGCATAATAAAAAAAACCTATAATATATCTCTAAGCAATGAATATTTCAAAAACTGTAATTACCACGATCGACATGGAGGGAAAACCCTCGAGAGCAATAAAGTTGTAACTTAAAACTATCGCTTACCAAGTTAAGTAGAAATTTGCAATTAGTTTCACCCGTTTTCTCTAATTTACTTTAACTTGAAGAAGCCCAGTTAACTTTGTTAATGAAAGCCGTGATTGGGGTTCTAACTTAATTCGGTATCTTACATTAAGCTCTGCTATACAACTTCAAGTTAATTATGTATTTAGTTATTTCTTAAGATCGGACATTTTACTTTAATATTTAGGGGTGGACGGCGGACCACACCTTTTCGAAGATAAAAAAGGGGTACAATGATGGACCGTTCTCGTCCAAAAAATGTCTATTTACTGTTCTCTAAAATACTCTCTAGTCATAAAAACGTGGAAGTATGGTCACTGGAGGCATATTCCAGTCAGTTGTTCGCATGATGAATATAAAAGCGAATTTTTTCGTGCGAATATAAGGCGCGACCACAACATTTTTTTTATCCTAATTCGGTATTGTGACCACACCACAACTGACGGTAAGCATGGTAGAGTCCAAAAAACGACAACGACTATCAACAGTTAAGAAAAACCCATATGTAGTCGCAGCGATCATGCCGGCCTGCATACATATCTCTTCACGCCACGTTTAAAGGATCCCGTGTCATAGGACGGTGGGAACACGCTCGCTGGAAGATCAATCTATAGCCCAATGACTCAGCAAAATTAAGAGTTAGAGAACTTCTTAGTCTTAGCCAGGGTGTGATTTACCGTATAGCCGTGACTCCGTAAGCCTACGTGTGTGGTTTTTTATTGGAAGGGAGAGGCTGGAACAAGGTTATATAATTCTAAAATTACTGAATATTAAAAATTGCTAACGAAAGGTTCAAAAGGACTTGTAGTCAGACCCGTAAAACTTAGTATTAACAACAAAAGCTGACAAGTGAGAGCGGGTGTTTGAAGAGGGATAATGTAAAAGGGTTTACTGGTTAACATGATTATTTAAGAAAGTCAGAGTTAAGGAATGTTAGCTTACAAGATGTAGAAGAAATAATAAACGGGATACAGAATTGTTATCTTTATATTATACTAGCTTTTACCCGCGGCTTCGCTCGCGTTAAGAAGTATTATAATTAATTAGATATAGTTTTTGTGGCTTTACTTTTGTTTAGCGTGTGTAAAAAATTAGGGCCTAATCTGTCATTAGGCGCTAAAACTATCAAGCTATTATATTATAGTCGAAAATCTGAGAAGATTTATACAAACTTTCATCCCCTATTTTATCCCCTTGGGGGTGGAATTGATCAAAATCTTTCTTAGCGGATGCCTACGTCATAACATCTACCTGCATGCCAAATTTCAGCCCGTTCCGCCCAGTGGTTTGGGCTGTGCGTTGGTAGATCACTATGTCAGTCAGTCAGTCAGTCAGCCAGTCAGTCACCTTTGAGTTATATATATTTAGATGTATAAAATTAAATTCTTTATTATATTTAGAACAGCGTTTGGAAAGTGACCGTATTTCTTTTTCTTTGTGTTACTTTAAATCAGTCAGAATTTCGTTCAAAGTTATTACTTATGCATTCTACAGTATTATATTTTTATATTGTGTCTATATATGTATGTGTAATCTATTTTCGTTTTATTTTTGAAATTTTACTAATTTTCTTTACTGTAAATTAGCATTATATATGAATTATTATGCATACTGTGGTGCCCTATAATTGTAGTGACATTTATATGTTATATTTTAATTTCTTACTTAATGCCCCTCATGTTGGGCATCCAATTGTGTAAAATAAAATAACAATAAATAAATTTATCTACTAGCTGTGCTCGCGAGTTCGTTCACGTGGAAATAGTACCTTTGTTATGGTAATAATTATTTCAGACTGAAATCTGTAATATTTAATAAATCATTTAAATGCCATTAATTGTTTCTTATATAAATTACAACAGCACAATGATCGGTTGCAATATCGTCAAAATTAAATTATTATATGTATTTCAGACAAATCATCAGAACAATTATTTTATATCATATCTTTCCCATAAATGATCGATGTGGTTTTATATGTACCGATTTAAATAAAATTAATTCTAAATGTTAAAGGCAATTTTCTACAATATGTTAGTATAAACGGCATCTAAATTGGTAAAGCAGTTTCTGAGATTAGCGGTCACAAATGCGTCTGTACGCATTTAATCAATATACACATATCTGTATATGTGTATATTGATTAACGGTTTCGATATATTTTTACTAAGCTACATCGCTGAAGCGAAATTTTTCTGTAGAGCGCCATATATAGAAGCTTTAAAAATATTTAATCTATTTAATATTATATACATATCTGGTTATCTTGAAATCATGTTTTAGATACGTACGAGATACAAATACGGGGAAATCTATTGTATGTTATAACATAATGCATTAAAGCCACTAAAAGAAATAAAAATCGTAAGATAGTGGTAACATATTGTTTACTAGCGGATAAAGTAATAAAATTGAAATAACCGAAGCGATCTGCAATAAATCTCTTCATGCTAACCGAACAGAGGTTTTAGCGAGAACATAAATTCGTGGTTTCTCTCCCGTTGCGCTGCAATAAGTATTTTTAGTACATCAACCGAATGAAGCGGTAAAATGTTTCATCACAACATTCAAAACCAATTTCTAATATATATTGTCAGATTTCTGTCATAAAAAAAATTTGCCACATTCGGTATAGTAACTGCACCACATCTGATAGTAAGCATGATACTGTCCAAAAAATGGCTACGATTATCATCGGTAAAGAAGAAGCTATTGATAGTCACAGTCGTCATGTGCAAATATGTCATTCTTCGTTTAAAATATCCAATATGATAGAAAGAAAGAAGAAGAAAGAAAACGTTTTATTAGCAGCAGCCAGGCAACAGTGACAACATGATACAATAAATCACATGAAAAACCAGAAAAAAATAAAAATAAATAAAAAACAACAAACAATACATAAGAAAATCTAGGCCGCTAATAAGGGCCCTGTCTCAGCTCATAGGACGGTGGGAACACACTCGCCGGAAAACCATTTCACAATTTAATAATTCGGCAAAGATGAGAGTCAGAAAACTTCTTAATCCTAGCAAGTAACCGTATAGCCGTAACTCCATAGACTTTCGCGCATGGTTCTATTATGGAAGGGAGAATGTGGAACAAGGTTAAATAATTCTTCAGAATACTCGATCTGATACTAACGGTAGAGATTGCTTAGTGAGGCAATATCAAACACGTACAGCCATTTTCGTATCTGACGGGCTAGACAACATGTTTGCACGACGAAAAATAATCATTATTTATTAAAAATTGAGGCGAAACGGCTGGGTTAGTTAATATCCCGTGATTATTACACTCGAGTTATAAAGCTCTGAAATTGCATTGTAAATGTAATTCTAAAAGCGGTATAATTAGGGTGTATTGTTAAACAAATTGCCAGGTGAGGTACGGCTACAAAAGCTGCCATTTATCACAATCCGGGTTTTGCTGTAGCGGCTAAAGAGCGCATTGTGAGGAAAATATGTTAAGCCCCATTTCGCTGTGAAAAATGTGAAAATATTTTACTTAATTTGAATAGCTTGGTGGGGCTTTCAGTTGCCGACAACGATAAAAATTTGTGGCCGATAATATTCTATATTTACGACAACGCGATTATGTATATAGAATGTACCATGTAGATATCAAAACACCAAAGTAGCCTTAATGCTGACGATAAGTAATCGATAATAAAACGTCCATTTTACACAGCTCCGATGTTTTCGAAACAATATATTACCACAGACAGATCTATTCGGGTCATATAATACCTATTAGATAAATTGTTTTCTTGTCGCAACGAGAAAGCTTAAGATATCGTAATTTACGACTGACAAAATTAAGTACGAATTTTATGGGGTAGATACCATTATCCTGGGGTATCCACTCGACAATATAAACCTACCTATATACCCGACAATTTAATCAGAAATGAAAAAATATCAGCAAAGAGTCACTTAAATAAATTATAATAATCTACGTATGCATATATGTATATTAAAAACATTTGTCGTGAGCGACATATGATCGTAGAGGCAAAATTGCTGAAGATAGAACATGAAATATTACATTGTGTTCATTTTATGACATATACATATATTATATTTTTATACAATTAATTTTATAGACGAGATAGATATTCGATTCTAATTAATTGCAATTTTAATTAGAAATATAAAAAAAATAGTGTTATATAATAATAGCATAGTAATAATTACCTTTTTTTTAGCCCGGGGGAAACCCGTTATGGGCCGTCTGGGGACGATGAGGGTCACCCCCCAGTGTGTCGGAGTCGCACCGACTAAAACCCCCGGGGTGTTCCTTCTCCCGTTTGCCGGTGCCAAAGGCAAGGCTGTGCCAGCTTCCTCAGCACCCGGCGACGTCTGGCCTATTGATGGAAGGGGCCTTTGGACACCATTCCGCTCTCCTTCATTTTCTTTAAGCGGTGCGCGGGAACACATCGCGCACCGCTCTCGCCTTGGAAATGTTGAGCGACGCACTCCCTCAATTGCGCCGCCCAGGCTTCAATCCGTTAGGGAAGGAAGTGCCTTGAGTAGATTTCCCTCCTGCGTCCAGTATAGTAATAATTACCTTAATAGTTCCTTTCAAATAAAGTAAATTGTAATTAACATATTTAGGGAAAATCACATACGCTCATGTATGAATAAAAGTGATTATGTAGGTGTTTTGCCGGTCCTGAGCCAGAACACAGTGCGAAGGGAAGACGAGTCAGAATCACAGATGGGCAAAATGTAATCAGATTAATGAAAATGATTAACGATTACATTTTACGTTTTTACCATTAATATGACTGCATTTTGCTCATTCATGTTTTAAACACTACACAATCCCAGATTGTATACACATTTATCATTTCTTAATGTTTTAAATGGATTTAATCATGATTACAGAGCAAGAAAATTATAATTACGACTACATTTTGTAATCGTTCATCATTAATCAGATTACATTTTGCCCATCTCTGGTCAATATGTATTCACCTAAAATTACGTCAAAGGAACTTTTTCTACTTACCGTACTTTTTACGGATCAATTCTAATTTGTTCATCAATGTTTCTTTACGATTTATTAGGGAATATTGTTATTTACATTTATATTAGTTGAATGAAGGTACAAATTATTATATCTAGAAATATCTACCTCGTCTAGAAAATCCCTTTGTACATTCCACCTCAAAGGGGGGTTGAAAGTTTGATTGAAAATCAGCCAATTTTAAGTATAGATAGAATAGGCGAGGCAGGCTTTGTTCGCTATTATTGAATAATTAATAAAATATTCTCGAGGTAAGTTTGTTTTTCAAATAGCGCTTGAGTTAGCTGGTTTTCTTCATTTTCAATAGTTGACGACTTGGAAATATCATGATACCTTGTTCAAGAAATTTCTTACTTTGTTCTAGAGCTTTTACCGACAAACAAAACAATCAACATTTTAAGAAAATAGGCTTTAAAATATTTAAGCGTCTGTTAAACAACAATTTTAAATACATGAATAATTTAAGAAAACTAGCCTAAATAATCCCGTAAAACGCCATAGTATAGTGTAGTTTAAGGTTTTATATAAATTACTAGCTTTTGTGGACCCGGTGGAAATCCTCATGCACTGTCAAGGCAGCGTTCAGAGCCACTGTCCCGGTGAGTCGGCCTCTTACCGACTTCAACCACCGGGGCGCCCCTCCTCCGGTCTGCCGAGTGCCGAGGGAAAAGCAGGGCCATTTTCCCCACCTAATTCGCCAACGTGGGACCTTTTTCAAGCCTAATTTCCATTATCGGAGCGGTGGTGTAGAGAGACCCCTCGCGCGCCTCGTGTTTTGAAGCGGTACGTAGGAATATTTTACGTGCCGCTCACGTAAGGAAATGGTGGACGTCGCACTCTTTTTTTATTACTGATAGGCTTGCGCTTGACCTCAATCTCACCTGCTGGAAAGTGATGATAAGGCCGACGATGGAGCGCGCTCGCCCAGCAATTACCGATTCACTCGAGGTTTGAAAATTCCCATGTTATAAGAAGTTGGATACACAGACGCAGGAAGTGAATTCCACTCCTTGGCGGTTCGCAGCAAAAAGGAGGAGGCGAATCGCTTCTTGCGAGCAGCCGGAATGTCAACCACATAAAGGTGCTAACCCGCAGAACGTCTTGTCAATTTATGGTAGCAGGGAGAAGGGGAACCAAATCATACAATTCGGCCGCACATTCTCCAGAGTATAGTCTATAGAAAACCGAAAGGCAAGCCACTCTACGCCGGTGTTCCAAACTGAGTAGTTTGGAACTCCCTCAAGTGCGCCGCCCGGTAACAGGACTGCCCTAAGCTTCTTACTAAATTGAATTTCAAAATACGACATAAGCTCTCGCGTGCCCCTGTAAAGGTATAATTCGGATTCTAACAGTCGCAGCTCGGCAGGGCGACACGGGATGGTTACACTAGCAGTGTCAACTGATACGAATGCGATTTTGACGTCTGATAGCGCCGCGCGGACGCCTACATCACCTTACTTCTTTGCGTATAGCTGCATACATAGTGGTGAATTCCAACAGAGACTGCCATAATTTGAATAGTACTTTTATTCAGTCGGTTGTATTTACGTGAAATAAAATGAGCAAAATAAAACCTATGACCGGTGGTCGTGGGTGCGGTTGTAGAAAGACACGGATTTTGGCGTTTTACTGTTTATTTACGGCACACCGAACTGCGATGTACACGCACGTACTCTAGCCTCGGGTCTCGGTAGTCGACTGAATTTCCTAGAGCAACCCTTGCGCGCGCGCATCCCTTACCCCGCGCGTCCCATAACACCCTAACGTCCTTTAGGGCTACATGCTATAAACCATAGATGGGCAAAATGTAATCAGATTAATGAAAATGATTAACTATTACATTTTACGTTTTTTACCATTAATATCACTGCATTTTGCTCATTTATGTTTTAAACACTACAAAATCCCAGATTGTATACATATTTATGATTTCTTAATGGTTTAAATTGATCTAATCATGATTACAGAGCAAGAAAATGAAAATTACGATTACATTTTGTAATCGTTTATCATTAATCAGATTACATTTTGCCCATCTCTGCTATAAACCAACTCTTACGTTTGCATATATAATATTTACTGCGCAAAGAAAATGCAGGTGCGAGTTAAATTAAAATTTATGCGATAAAACTGCAAAGTAGCTCTGGATCATGTGCAAGCTTAACGCAAACACTAGATAATATTGTTTCTAAGATAATATATCCTCGCAATCAGGTGTGCATTGTGTTTTATAATCCCCGCTGCGTGTGCTTGTAATATTATTTTCTTTAATATTTGTTGCAGCAAGATATAAATGAAATTTAATTTGGTTTATCCGAGAAAATATTATAAGAATATTTATGTAATTATTTTTCTTTGTACTCGTTCGTACAACTCGGATCATTAGCAGTGTGAAATGTAATATTTAAATTCAGTCCGGTTCTCTGGGCACGTATTTTTACTCATCAGAATCGGATAGTCGAAGTGGGAGTCGAAGCTGCTCGCGTCAGTACGCTTTACCCTAGTTTCCCTACACGTGATTCCTGTGTGGTGCTAAACGAGCAGCAGCGAGGTGGTAGGGCGCCGGTGCCCGTCTGGATCGCGACCACAGTGCATGGGTGTAAAGCCCGTCATAGTGACCAGTTTCGGGTTGTCGCGTTTCGGGATCAGCTTGTGTATATCCAGTAGCTCATATACCTAGAGACCTTCAGTCGTGGTATATGTGGGCCGACATGACGATGTATACTATCAACGGATTTTCATCCTTTGATAGTCGCTTTCGTTTTTGGACTACACTGTACTTACCATCAGGTACTCTGTAGTCAATATGTCGAACCAGTGTAAGAAAAAAATAGAGTGCGTAACACATACGTTACCCGTTATACGTTATGTAGGACAATAGGTAAATATAGTCTCCTCCTTACTATGGTCTAATAGGAACTCAGTGGCTATTTATGCCAGTTAGGCCGACTGGCACCTCTAAATATAGGCCATATTTAGAGGTGACAGAAATTAGTTAAACTCTCTTCCATGAAATCATGATTTGTGTCAAATTCAGTGGCTCCTAATAGCGACGTAGCAGACCAGCGGCCACGCAGCGGCCACGCATCGGCCACGCCCTGGTAACCATGTCGGCTCTTAGGCAAAACTTGGTTGAGGGAGCTCGCGTGATATTTTAACTTGCAAGTTGTTGCGGGGGCTCTTTTTGTGCAAAAGTTTACCCACTTATTCATCATCTGCCGTGCTCATGCCAGCCTAGTCTACCCGACGAGTCGGGCGAGGCATAAGGCATAGTTAAATACAATAACATAGAATTTTCTGCTCCTACTAGATTACCCAGAGCATCTAATTTTAACTTGTTCCGTGTTTCAAATTATTCTACAAACTTAGGTCAAAATGCACCCCTATGCAAAATTGCTAAGTTATACAATTATATGTCGAGATCTATTGGTCATATTTAATGAAAGTATATACAAATTTAAAAAAATGTTATTTGAGAGGATTGTTCCATAGATTATTGTTTTTTTTTTATTTCTGTTATAAAATTTTCTAATTAGATTAGTTTATTTCTTTTTGTGTTACTCGTATTTTTATTTTTCTTTCCTTCTGTGCATGTAGTCTACACTTGTAAATATAGTCGCGTTTATAATGTATCCTCTTCATGTTTTATATAGTTTTATGTGTTAATGTAGACTATGTAAGTGTACTTATATATAAATAAATAAAAGGCCTAGGGTGTTGATACGAGGAACTTGAAGCCTCTCTCTAATAGTATCGGTTCCCCATTCCATTAGATTAAGAGGGGTTTGTACAAGGTTACCATTCACACACCAAATATCTGCGCAATTGGCTGTTTCCGAATATTTTCATAAACGAGCTCACATTCGCTGAATAAAACTGCACCCCGTATCCTCTTGATGTGATTTGGAAATGTTGCCAAGGCCGAAATCGGCCAGGATTAAATCACAGTCCCTCTTAATATATATGTTATGGATTTCCATAACGTTGCGTCAGGTGTTAAATTCCCAGTTGAGATTAATTCTGACCCAGCTTAATGCATTGTGAGGCTTGGAGGATTTAATGAAATTAGTTATGGTCATCATAACATGGGCGTACTCTTAGAGATCGTGTTAATTTTGTCCATGACACCCAAGCGTCTAAAGTCCGAGTGATTAGTTAGCTCATTACATTTGAAAATTTAGTATAATAACCTTTTGAAAGCTGGGGTTTTGGTAGATGTATGTTTATTTTATTTTATAATAATAATATATAGTTAATGCTTAATAATAATATATTGTGGTTGTAATTGCCTAGTGGATAAGAGACCGGCATTCATTCGCGGCAATCCGAACGCTCGTTGATTCGAATTCTGGTACGTACCGTCGCTTTTTCTAGATTAGGTACTGATTTAGGCACCAAATGCTCACCGATGAAGGAAAACATCCAGAGGAAATCCGAATGGCATCTAATAAACAATGTCCTGTGTACTAGTGCCGTGAGAACAGCGATCCGCTGCGCTACAGCCCCTGATTGAGTATATTATACATGTAAAAGAGAATAGATCCCCTAATGTATTTCTGCTCACCTCGAAAGCGATATAGTGTAAAAATATATTATTATTATAGATCGTCACACTATATAAATTTTGGTATGAACAGAGATACATTAGTTTTTTTTTTATCCCGGGGGAAAATCCTGCATAGGACCATCAGGGACGCTGTGAGGGCAGCGACCCCGGTGTGTCGGACTCCTACTGACTAAAAACCTCCGGGGAGTCCCTCTGATTGCTCCACCCGGACCTGGGAAGCCTAATTCGTCCAGACGCCCAGGGGACAAAAGGCCTTATTGAGGCTACTTCTCTGGGGGAGAGGTGGGAGTAAGAGATACATTAATTATTGTAGCCATTGCTTTTTTTTTGTTCACAAGCTACGCTCGCTCCCACTGTACCCATGTAAGCTTTTCTCATTTAATTAATCTTTATTTTTATTTTAATGGAATTTTTTGCTTTTTAACTAAAAAGGATAACCGAAATAAAATCTGATACCCTTCACAGGTCAAACAGGATTTTCATAACATACCACATCAGGCGTAGTTTGGCCTCTATACCGACTCAGGTTAAAAAAGGAACCTTTCAGTTAAAGGATATAGTTAATATTTTAATAATAAAAAATATAATACGTACTTTTATGGTCCACTGATCTCTTCAAAGAGACTATTAAACAAGATTAATTGTTAGTTTATTACAAACTAAATATAAAAGGATTATAATATGTAATTTATTTTGACAAATGGCACTTTAAAAAGCGAAGTCTCTTGCATTAGAATGCGGACACCTGAAACCTATCTGGCTGAAATAAGGGAGTCTACGATGCCTTTAAACATGTTTAATAAAAACGTTGATTTCTTTCAGTTTTCCGAAGGAAGGTTACATCTCATATTTAAATTTAAAAAAATAATAATATATCATTACGCTATATCCCTTTCGGGGTGAGCAGAGGTACAGTAGTGGCTGTATCCACTTCGCGCTCATATGTATGTCGCAGTGACGTGCATAAGAAATTTGGACAGGGTAGGCAGAATTCGCGTAATTAATTTGAATATTATATTATTATAGTCAATATTTTATTGCGTTCATAGGAAAGATAGATGGCGTGAATATAGAATAGATATGAATATAAAGGGTTTCTTATTTTAACTTTAACTTTAAGCAATTTATTCGAGACTTAGAGACTTATTTATTGTAAGGGCATGCAATGCTTTCATGCATCTATGGAATGAACGCTACTGGTATGTCGTGCTCAACGTGACCAGTAGCGCAGCTCATCTCCATTCTCAGAGCGTTTACTCATACATGGCTTTAAAAGCTCAGAAAGTTTATTTTGAATTTATTATTGAAATGTTTACCTTATTTTGTAACCTGGCTTAGCGCTGACATACTCAATCTTATCCCGGAACGCTTAAGGCTCAAGCGAGTCACTATGACAGTCTTTACACTTGTATACTGTGGTCACGCCCGGATCATATTGAAGGAGAGAAGTAGACATATTCTTAAAATCTTCTCTATCATTAATCTTTATTTTCTTAACTACCATATATTTATTAATAAAAGATAGATTCTGTTTGCGAAAGAAGCAAAATAAAAAGAGATTGTCCCGTCCAATGCAGACCTACGTATTTCAATCCGCAATATAAACATAACAATTCGTTCAACTTTATGAATAGCGGACAAAGTATTTGTTTTTCTCGTCCCTGGGGCTTACTGCGCCGACTTCTCGGTGAATTGCGTTCTACACTTCCCGCGGGATTTCACTGGATTATTCCAGGCACGAGTAACTGCGACAGACATATTTGGAAACATTCCTATTATTTTTAACTATTTTAGAGTTCAGAAAACTAGTTTTATGAGTGACTTTTAATATTCCGGCGTTGCTTTTTTTGTAAACTGGCTGTCCCCGCGACTTCGTTCGCGTAGAAGTAGTATTATTGTTATGATAAAAATTATTTCAAGCTTTTTCCAATATATTTACACAGTAACAATTAGAATTTTTGTTAAAAATATAATAACTATATGTGTTTCAGTCAAATCGTCTGAACAATTATTTTATACTATTTTCGTCGAATAAATAATCGACATGTTTTTTAAACTGATATATTTTTTTAATTTATAAACCTAATTAAAAAAAATAACATTAAATATTAAATGAACCTTTCGACAATACATTAATGGAAACTGCATCTAAGTGTGGTAACTAATTTCTGAGATTAGCAGGCACAAATACATAAAAATATGTATATATTGATTAACCCTTTTGAAACATTTGTAATAATCTACATCGCGCGAGCGAAATTTTTCTAGAAGGTATATAACAGCTTTCAAATAATTTTTCATTTAAATAATATTAAACTACAGTCTATGGAACATTTCTTCTCAAGGTTGTCGCTTCCGAAACGCTAGTAGATCACTGTTAGGTTTCGTATTTCTGGCTGGCCAACCAAATCGAGGATGCCATTGCGTTGCCACCCAACCCATAAATCGCTGATTGAGCACCTCAAATGCTCACCCCTCTATTGTTCGATGAAGTTGTAAAAGCCTTTCATGGCCAACAGCAAACTGTTCTGCCAAAAAAAACTTGTGCCGATTCGGGAAAAAAGAGGCCTGAAAGATCCTTCCGCAGTTTAATGGGAATGTAAAGATAAAACTTTTGTACTACGAGATCTTACAAAGAATTGGATAGTAGATAAGTCTAACAAAGGGGCAATAAGGGAAACACATTAAAGCGGTCTTGAACGGAACAAATTCAATGCATTTTAACTATCCTTTTTGCTCGCGATTACGGAAATGTTACTTATTTTGCCATTAGGTTAAGATTATGTTACGTGACTCCATTACATTGATCACATTAACTTCGTGTAGAACATTTTTAACCGTTTTGATTCTAAGAAGCATGAAAATGGAATGAATGAAGTGGAAATGGGATCTTTTCGGTCTATACGTGAAGTAACGCTTGCAAATCGCGTTAGGAACTAAAAGATTCGTAGAATGATTTGTTTGATCGATAATATCATTGATAGCATGCACGAAAGCATGCATTGATTGTTCGGGTACGTGGAGAGGATGAATGATGAACGGGTGACGAAAGAGATGCGAATGGAATTAAAAGATGAGGCGGAACGAGACTCACCTACATAGACCAAATAAATAACGCTCTGATGGAGGATAATGTCAAAAGCAGGCGGAATCGGCAAGAATGTATGCACGGGCTAATGAATATTAATGAAGCGAAAGAGGCTTATAAGAATAGAGAGAAGTGGTGTTCCATTTTCTCTGGCTACCTTAATAAGGATTTTAAGGATATATATATATAGACAGAGATGGGCAATATGTAATCTGATTAATGATGAACGATTACAAAATGTAGTTGTAATTTTAATTTTCTTGCTCTGTAATCATGATTAAGTCCATTTAAAACATTAAGAAATAATAAATGTGTATACAATCTGGGATTTTGTAGTGTTTAAAACGTAAATGAGCAAAATGCAGTCAATATTAATAGTAAAAAACGTAAAATGTAATCGTTAATCATTTTTATTAATCTGATTACATTTTGCCAATCTATGTATATATATAGATATTATGATATTAAAACTCTTCAAAAAACTTGCCACGATACAAACAATAAAATACATTCAGTGGAGCGATGTCCCTGCCCTGCTGAAGCTTTTCAAGGTGTTTAGAAATGTCCGGATCATTTACAGTGCGGACAGCCCTTTTCTTGACCCGGTAGAATTCTTCTTGGATGAAGGGTAGCTATGAGAACCATCCCTCACTCGCCTCGTGTATTGGAGCGGTACGTGGGAACACATCACGTGCGTTAGGGAGGGAGGTTTCATGAGAAAACCTCCTCTCCGGCGTACCAATCTCGTATGGCAACGGATGCACTGGGATGATAGAGATGAGAATTGTCTTTCCCACTTTCTTTCTACCGTCTCTTTCACGGCCAATACGCTCTCACAAAATTTATGAGCCGCCGTCCATGCTTTCTAGCTACCAACTATTTGTGTGATTAAATGCGAACAGCCCAACGGTGAAATCTATCCAGGGCGTCAAGGAGATACTGTATTCCATGTATAGCCTAACTCGAGCCTAACACCATGGAATGTCTCCAATGTAAATGGGGCTTAATAATAATTCCAGAACCTCCCCTTCTTTTAATAAATAGTCGTAATATATATCCAAAACAGTCATAAATTGGTTTAACTCTAGAGTAATTTATTGTAAAATATATTTCTGTGTTTGTGTAATATTTCTCTCCCTTTGTCATGTTTCAAATTAATCCCGAAAGTTAAATTAATGTACGTTTTGTTCTGAATATTAATTTGAGTTTACAGGTGGCCCATTGGATAAGGAACCGGCATCTGAATGAAACGAAATACATTTAATTTGTCTCAAAATAAAAATAAAAAATTCAGAAAAACAAACAGAATACAAAAAGAAGAAAATACAATAGAAACATATAACCATGGCGAAATAGGCTTCGTCTTCTCAATGCCGTAGAGGAAGTCTGTGACGTTGGTTTGCTTAAAGAGGCCCGGTCGTATTACATCTGAACAAGATAACTATTAAAAAAATAAAATACAATAAAAAAAAGGAAAAACATGTAACTTAAAACAATACTTAACATTAAATTTTTAAATAATCTATTACATATAAAATAATAAACTATAGCATGTAGACGCTGACTGATACGTGCTTGTGTTAAAACGCCTTAAGGGTCGTAAGGGTGTTACGGGATGCACGGGGTAAGAGGATGCCCGCGTGCCCGGGATGCTTGCTAATTCAGTCGACTACCGAGACCCAAGGCTGGAGTACGTGCGTATGCGTCGTAGTTCGGTGCCTTAAAGTGCAAATAAACAGTAAAACGCCTAAATACGTGTCTTTCTACCACCACACCCACGACCACCGGTCATAAAACAAATAAACTAGGCGCAATGACGCGAATGGTTGTAAATTCGAATACGGAGCAGAGACACATTCGTGTTTTGCGCTTATATTTCGTGCCCAACGTGACCAGTAGTGTAGCTGATCGCCGTTCTTACAGCACTAGTACGCATGATATTTCTATTAAATGCCATGCGGGTTTCCTCATTACGTTTTCCTTTACCGGTGAGCATGTGGGGCCTAAGACGTTCATAATCTGGAAAAACCCAGATGTACGAGCTGGGGTTTGAGTCCACGACCATTTGTAGCGCCGCATATGGAGACCTGCCTCTTATCCACTATGCCAGCACAGCCACTAGAGTAAAATTAATGAAATAAAATATCAGCAAACAAAAAAGGCCTTGAAATATTATCAAAAGACTTTCGTTACAATTAGAAACTGAAATAAATGGGAATACGAAATATATATTTTACGATAATACCTTTGTCATTTAATATTCTTGTTTGAAAATTCAGAATGCTTACATAAAAAAGGTTGACAAAGGAATTTTTTCACGCCCCGGGCATAAAGGTTGAACTTTATAGGATGAAGTATCATTTACTTTAGCGGCCATATTTTATTCACAGCATTTTCGTTTGCTAAATTCTGTTTTGGATTAAAATTATGTTTAAGGTGGTAGGTAGGTAGGTGGTGGTAGGGCGATTGCTTGAACTGGATCATGACAACAGTACACGAGTCTAAAGTCCTTCATAGTGACTCGCTTTGGTCTGTCAGGTTTCGCTGCGGTAGTCTTCACTGGTTGATGCATTTAGACCTTTCTTGTTATAGGTTATTATTGTTATATTTTTATATGATGTAACAGCCACTGGCTGCTTTATAAATAAATAATAAAAAAGGGGTGTAGCGTTCCGATGTGTTACATATATATTAGATTTATATTGAGCATGTCTACAAAAAAATTTAGAAAAATAAGATTAAAATTATTGCGCTTCTAATAAATTGTAAGTCTGCTTATAGTTTCATTATTATTAATATCAACAAGGTGGCCACTATACGTTGATTAGGTGCCGCCCACATGAGCAAGTCTGTTACTAGAAACACCTACGCTTTTCATTTACACAGAAATTGCTTTTGGAACGAACTCTCATCCCACACAGTTCTCTTAAATACACACTGCTGCAATAAATGAAATATATCAAGTAGTTTTTTTACTGTTGTCGGAAAATTGGCTGACGTCAAATATTTACCGCCGTCTACAGATATCTTCAGAACAAGACAACTGTGCAATAACTGGATGCTTCATGTATTCAGTTATTTAAATTTGTATTTTATTGTATATGCATTATTTTTTTACGTATATTAATAATAATGTATGTGCTATCTGTGTGTAATATATTTATACATATGTAGGTATATGTGTATGCCCATGTGTTTATTATTAAATACAAATAACTTTTCATATCACATCACTAACTTATGTCGATTGAATATATATCTGATTTTCATATTAGTGTTATCGATAATATCGAATGTTATTTAGTGTAACACTCACTGCCATTTTTCACCGCGCAATTGATTATCGCAAAATTTGTAACTCTAGGAATGGTATAAAAGTGCACACACATGCAGAAAACTTAACAGAAAGTAACAACTCTGTATTGACAAAACCTGCGTGAAATTAGTTCCGTATTGCGAGTTAAGAGAATTTTCATTCGCGAATAAAATTTTGCGACATTTTCCCTCGTGGTAAATTTCCGCCGTGCGGTATGACCCTAACCCATCAGTACGCATTGATAGGACGTTCAAAAGCTCGATTAAATCCGAACAACTGGTTTATGATGTCAATAAAATTTAATATCGGGTTTAATATTATAACGTACTGGCTTATACTCTACAATGAACGCTCAAATGATACGAACAGTATCTATGAAGTTGTTATCTTAATATCGTCCATAAAGATTTAGATTATCGTTTGAAACATAGTTTGGTATTACTTGACCAACGTGAGGCCAAAGTTAGACATACTGCCAGTCCGTTACACAATAAGGAACAAGTTATTCCAAGTACACGACACCCTTTGTGTAAGTTTGTTAATTTAATCATGCTTTTAGAACTCAAGTTGCTTCTAGTATCGTAGATATAATATAGCATGTATAAAGATGTGTGCATGTTGATATATATCTGTGGCGGGCATCCTATAGAAGCATAAACAAGCATAATCTTGTTATATTTGGTTATTTAACATTTATATTGATATACAATTTGGACTAAAATGGATCTTGGAATATGTTGCAGGTGTCCGCATTCTAATACAAGAGACTTTTTGTTATTTAAAGTGCTAGCTGTAAGGTCAAATTATGTTAATAATACTTTTGTTTTTGCCAGTGATATGTATAGCAAACGTGTTTGTGATGTTGTTATTATGTCTTGTACATTTGGCTCCTCTAGACAAACGGTGAGAAAAAATTTGTCAGTTTAATTTAAAAAGAATAGTTAGTCATTTTTTTATTATTTTCTGTCCCTCAGATTGATTGACTGCCCGTTGATTTTTGTTTGTTTCTTCGTCAATTTGACGTCCTATTACTCCACTCTAGTAACAACATATTTTGAAAAATAGCTTTAGTATATAATATACAAGGTGATTTTATAAACGCAGTAGATATTCAGAGAGGACATTCTGCATTCGACTGTAATACCAAATATATAAAAATAGAGATATCTTAGTATTTCAATTAAAACAAATTTAATTATAGTCAACATAATTAAGGATAATTGCACACATGAATGAATAAATAACAATTAATTAAGTAGGTATTTTGCCTGTCCTACGCCAGGATACAGTGGGAATGGAAAAACAAGTCAATACCTGTTAACTTAAAATTAAATAAAACGAACATTACCTCCCAACCAATCAATAGTGTGCCACACGCGCTGCGGTGTCCATACTTTTTACGGATCAGTTCTTATTTGTTAAACCGTTTATTTACATTTTTATTAATTACAAGCTGGTTTAAAATTATATTGACGTTTTTTCAAAGGAATGCAAACATATTTCACTGTTTACCTATGAAAGGAAATTTTACTATTGCTTCCGAATTATCACTGAAAATTTCTGCACAATTTGACAGCACACCACGCCATAATAAAAAAATATAACAGAGCACAACACTGCACCGTTGCCAAGTGACAACTGTCGTCCATGAGACGTGTGTCATGCAGTATTACATGCCATTCACTTGAACTGTTTTGTGCGGTTAGTACTACAAGGTTGATTACAAGAAGGTATTAACTATTGTATTTTCAAATACCTCCCTCGTTTATATAATTAGCCTTAATTTTTTTTTTATTTATTATTGTAAGGGCTTTTGCCATTTTGGCATATCAGCCCTATTGTACCCAATACGGTGAAATACACCTCAGCTCTGAGAGAGTCGCTGGTGAGTTAGTGCTACCATGTCCACAAACAATTTCATGGCATTCCCTGTCGGATCACACAGGACGCCGTGAAAGGCACCTATATCACATAAGCTGACTTTGCATTGGCTCATCAGCGACTCTCTTGCACTTTTATTCCGGTCACACTCCATCAGCAAGTGATGCAAATCCTCCCGTTTTCCACAGGTACTGCAATTAGGCGATTCTATTTTACTCATAAGATATGCAAGCTTGCCGATGGATAGTGACCTGAACGCAGTCTTAACGCTACCTTGATGTAGTGTCTACTCTGGACGCTATTGCTAAACCATGGGGAATGCAAGGGCTGACACTGTATCGTTTTATACCAAATTCCCTTCTCTTTACTTCTTTTATCAAAATGCTCCTTCCAGCTGTAAGACATAATTTGCTTGTATTCCCCTAAAAATTCCCAATAATTTAGTTTAATTTTGTATTCTATACCGTTGGTTAATCCTAATTTAGCTTCAGTATCAGCCCTTTCATTCGCCATGATACCCACATGAGATGGAATCCACTGCAACATCAGACAACTGGAATCAAGTTTGTGTTTAAAAATGAGGTCAATAATATGGTAGGCTACCGGAGCTCCTCTCTCAGAAGAGGTGCATCGAGCCAAATGCTGAAGCGCACTTTTGCTATCAGTTAGTATGACCACCTTTCTAAGTTTTAAATTAATAGCATACTTTAAGGCCTCCGATATTGCAATGAGCTCCAACGTCATTACGGATACATCCTGACAAATGTGATATGATTTAACTATTTCATTGTGAGGGTCATAAAAAGCCGCTCCGCATCCATTTGAATTAGCATTTACAAAATAGTAGGCATATAATTGTATATTTTCAAAATATCTCAAACAAATTGAAAATTATAAAATAACAACAAAAATAAACACAAATTAAATAGAGTCATTTGTACGCAACGAAATCCTCTTTATTTTAACTTGAAGTGAAATCCTTTTGAAATAAGTAAGAGGCGTCCATTCAACTTAGAAATTCACATATTTTCGAGAAGACCGACTGAGTACTTTCAGTGTCTGGTTTAATCTAGATCTCGTTTTATGAAGATATTCTAAGTGAAATTTCAAGCTACATTCGCAGACAGTATTAACTACTTATTTACGTAAATTACATTAGGAAAACTAGTAGTATTCCGTTACGATGCTTGTAAAACATCGAAACACGTATTTTATATTTCTACCCAAAAAACTAAATATCCGTTTTCATAGTGCACCATTGTTTATTGTATTAAGCGGATATGTGATATTTTATGTCTGAGTACTCTATTATTCTAAAAATGACAAATAATATCATCTTTATTAATTTATAGAAGAAAATACGAAAAGAAGTTATTACATTAGACGTACCGATCTTTTAAGAGAAGTTTGGTGTTAAAGTAAAAAGAAAATTATATTTTTCCATTTGCAAGCACTCACACGCCTGACACGCGTTGTACGAGAAAACAGTGTGAAAATAGTTTCCTCAGAAAATATTTCACTTGTCTCGCTAACACAATATACTTTTTCTTCGTCATGAAATGGAATATATATATACTGGGAAATATGACTTAGCTTTTACGATTTACGTGTGTATTTGCTAATATTGTTCTTTTATTAATTTACTAACTTATATAAGCTTGCCATTACCTTTAAAAGATACTTGAAATCTTACGTTTATATTTCGGCATATAATGTTCTGAATATAAGTTTACTTCTTTCATGCTTTTATATATGTTTTGACAATATTGTTAATGTGACCGTAGTAACCTGGCGCATAATAAACCGGTTCCATACGCGGCAACGCGAATGGACGCAGGTTCAACACATGTTGATCCCGAAATGCGACAGGTTAAAGTGAGTCACTATGATGGTCTCTGCGCATAAGTACTGATACGCCCCGGTTTTTTATTCTGTTTTAACATAGTAGTCACACCACGCGTGATTGTAAGCTTGGTAAAGCCTAAAAAAAGATTTTGGCTATAAACAGGAAAGAAAACCCATCGATATTAGCAAGGATCATCCTGGCCTGCGCAAAATATTTCTTCACGCTTCGTTTAAAGGACCTAATATCATAGTACAGTAGGAACACGCTCGCCGGAAGACTATTCCACAGCTCACCAACTCGCTAAAAGCAAGAGTTAGAGAACTTCCTAGTCCTAGCTGAGTTGTGAGTTACTGTGAAACTGAGACTTTTTTTATACTAACTCGACACAGTGACTGCACCATATCTGATGGTAAGGATGGTGCAGTCCAAAAAACGCCAACGACTATCGATAGGCAAGAAAAACCAATCGCTAGTCACAGCTATCATGCCGGCCTGCACGAATATCTCTTCACACTACGTTTAAAAGATCCCATATCATAGGATGGTGGGAACACGCTCGCCACTTCTTAGTCCTAGCCGGGATGTGAGATACCGTATAGCTGTGACACCGCAAACCCGCGCGCGTGGTACTGTTTTGCAAGGTAGAGGGTAGCGGGAGAAAGGGGACGGGGTTCTAAACCGTTGCCACTTCACGTAACGCTTCATAAAATACAAACCTATCTCATGTTTCCTTTCTCATGTAACCTTAAAGGTAAAGTAAATCCTTTCTGAGACCCTAAGAATCCCTTTTGTAGAGACTTCGAAGGATAACCCAACGACGTCCTTTTGAAGGTAAATTTTCGTAATAATTTCAATGTAAATAACTTCTGTAAATCTCAGTGAAAGTTCGTTAGAGATATTGTAATATTATTCACATAAATTCACAACATTTCTAGGCTTTCTAACTCAGTACCTACAATGTAAACAGTGATATGCCTAATAATATTAATTTATTATCACGCTATATCCTTTACGTGGTGAGCAGATATACATTAGTTATTGTATACACTTTGCGCTTATATATCATATCCAACGTGACTACTAACATAGCCGATCGTTGTTCTGGCAGCAATATTCCACTAGACATTTCTATTAGATGCCATGCGGGTTTCTCCATCTTGTTTTACTTCACCGGTGAGCATAAGATGCCTAAATCCGTCGTTAGTCTGCAAAAATTTAGTTGTACGTGTCGGGATTTGATCCCACAGCCATTCGCGTCACCTCTAGGCCAGCACAGATAAACTAATACAAATGCTCGAAAACACGTTATTAATCAATAAAACACGGACTCATTATTTTCCCAATGAACTAATTAGGGGAGAGATAAATACATATTTATATATTTTTTAATATGTTTTGTCTTTTGTATTTTCTTCTTTTTTGTGTGTTGTTTATGTTACTGTTTTTTAAATTTTATACCATTGAAGTCGGCTAGTGGCCAATACATTACATAATAATAGCAAACAGTCATACAAGTTTATGCGCTGCGCTGTTTAAAGCTACCATATCGTGTACAATAATTATATACATTTACAAAATTAAATTATGTAATAACAGACAACCAGAGCAAAAAATGGAAAAATTACACCCACGCTTATTGCGTGTCCATCAACCACCAGATCAGTTTGAGGCGAAGTAAATATATTCAATTTCCTCTTTAAAAGATGATTTAAATCTATTTTCTACAAATGATAATTTTTAATCTAATCCATCGGTATTTTATCTCTACATATAATGCTACGCCTTGCTACGTGTTTGTTAAAGTCTACGGAGCTACGAGTTGGCTACGAATATTGAGTTATATCAAAAGGGTATAGTTTGTTTTAGCAATGGAAAGTATCTCGAGTTACGCGAAATATAATTTACGGTAGATGAAAGGTTTTCGTCCTTTGTAAATATTAGAAATTTAATGGTATTTTCGCGCTGTTAGTGTACAACATTTTGAAAAGAAATTCTCTTTTACAAATACTATATTATTCAACGAAAATGTTCGAGTACTATTTTAAATTTATTTAAAAAACATTTTGTTACTTGTTTGTTGCTTGAAATGTAAAGGAGATGTCTATCCTGTTCAAAGAAAGAGGGAAGAGGCAGAAACTTCCTGCCCTCGATGAAAACTCCGCGGCCGTCAGTCTGCTAGTGACCATGACCTGTGTAACCAGGTCAAAACGTCCAGCCATAATTAAAAGTAAAATAATTTACATATAAAACCCGTTAAAGCGCTCAGTTTTTTCAATGATCAGTGAACGCATCGCACCTGATGGCAAGTGAAGTCGAAAACCGGCAGATATTGTTAGGAGATTAAAGTCCATTGACAGTCGCCGTTATCTTGCAAGCTAAAATAAACCACAATAGCAAGATGGTCTATTAATAACAACTGTAGTTATATCATGACCTTTGTTTTTTTCTTTATTTATGGATTGGTCTTTGTCGCACAGCGACGATGCCGCCCAGTAAAGTACACAAATATTACAAACTACACTAACTACTACAATTCAGATCTATTTTAACTAATTTGGCTATATTATACAAATATTTGGCATCATCGCTGAGTGGCCTGGCCAGTATGGATTAGAGTGCACCTACATCCATTGGGAAAGAGCCCCCAGGACTTGATCTTCTAATTATGACCTTTTAAAACAGTATTATTTAAAGTTTAATCAAATATGATTTCTTCATATATTTTCCTACACTACACTATACTTTCAATTGTATTGCAACTGTTTTAGGGGAAATAATATAAGTTACCTAATAAAACTCTTATCGTGTTCTGTAATAGGATGCGACACTGACGAAAGATTGATATATGTATATAGAATTGTTGCAGTGTATAATCAATATATTTGTGTTACTTGTTAGATTCGTTAAGTCTTTAATTAAAAAAAAATGTAGATGTTAAATGTAGATATGATTGGCTTTTTTGCTGCTTAGTCTAGTCTAGCCATTTAGTAAATGCTTTGCTCTCGTTACGTGCTAAGTCCCGTTTTGTAGAAGCGTACAGGTGGATTTTATTTGGAATGGTGGTTCAAGGAGCTACACCGTGACTTAATTGCCTCTAAAGCAGCTGGTACCACTCCAGCTCGGTGACCGCCGTCACGGTTGTAGAAGAGTGAGCATAACACCCATACAATGGTACTGACTTTGATCGGTAACGACCTGCCCTGAACGCAGCCTTCAATTTCTTTCGGCGTTTCTTCTCAAGGAAGCCGCTTCCGAAACGCTACTAGATCATTGTTATGTTTTGTATTTTGACTGACGGCCCAAGTCGAGATCAATACCCACAGGAATACCCATCAAACCCATAAATTTGTTGGCTGAGCACCTCAGTATTCGCCCTCTCACCCGGTTTAGTTGTGAAAGTCTATCCTGGCCAACAACGTATTTTCCTGTTCGAATAAAAAACGAACTGCCGTGCCCGTATTATTATTATTTTGTAAAGATAATAAAATATAATTAAGTCTTTGAATTTGGCCATTTTATTTCACCTTCAAAAACGCGACAACGTCAGTTGTTAACTGTGCAGATATACAGGTAGAATCCGAAACTTGACAGGCCAAAACGAGTCAGTTTGAGGGGCTTTGCTCGAAGGAATTGTGGTCGCGATGAAAACAGGCGCTGAGCTCTGAATTAATTAAATTAATAATAAATTAGTTTAGCAGGGTTTTAGAGAGTAAATATTTATCATAGAACAAAGAGAATTCAGTTGTAGTAGAGGTGTTGAGAGCTTGCAAGATAATTGGCTCCGGTGTTTGTTAATTTGTTCTCTTTGTTTGTTGTGTTCTTTGTAGATGTGCTAGGCCTGTCCAATTGCGGATATCGATTTGGATATTTTTACAATATACTAATTGTGCGTTAATATTTAGCCATAGGACGATTACACACTGGGTCGTGACCACAGTACACTAGTGCAATGACCGCCTTAGTGAATAGCTTGGGCTCTTGTGTTTCGAGATCAGCTTGTGTATATCCAGTTGTTCTTATATCTAGCTACTGTTAATCAAGGTGTATTATGGCCGGCTATCAATGGATGAGTCATGTACCTTGACACCCCGTAAGCAGTGGCGTTCATTTCATACAAGCATAAAGGCAATGCTTGGCCTACGCTCTACAAGTATCTAATGCTATATTATGAATTAATCAATCAATAATAAATAAATTCACCTTTTCCAATTCATTTGATAAGGAAAAGGCCTGGAACCGTACGTTGGCGAAATGCAAAACAAAAATTTGCGTTTATGTCAAGGAAAATATATAGGTAGGTATCTGCACAATATTAAATACCTAGCGACTTTGATATAGGGACAGGGCAAGTATGCTTTGTGCTTGTATGAAATTTGTGATGAAAATGTGTGCTTATCCAAATAAATAAAAAATATAATAATACGTTTTCACAATCCTCTAGTAGAGCAAGAGCAATAGAATAGCCAAAATATTTTTTTTATCGATTGCTTGCCCTATGTTAATACGATATACACGCCACTGCCCGTAAGGGATGTAGCATTATGATATATTGTTATATAAACATGGTTATTATTATGTGCCGTGGTGGCTGCCGGCAGAATAGAATAGCACCCCCCTCTTATTGCTGAGGTGTCGTAAAAGGCGACTGAGGTATCTCTTTAACACCGCAATTCAACCAGGTGTTCAGAGAAGGAAAATTCGACCAAACCTGCATCCCGCTCCCTCCCGATCGTACTGGTTCTCCATTCCATCGGGCCTGAGAGAGCACGAACGAGAGAGTGCTTTTCTGGCTGCGCGTCCAGCTATGCACTTAAATATCTCCTGCGCAATTGACTGTTTCCGAAAACTGGACCTCGATTTTCTTAATCGGTGTTGAAACAGTCGCCGGGGCCAAATCCGGCTAGGACATCATCATATAAATATAGTATTCGAGTTGCATTGTTTATATTCCTGCAAATCTGTTGTTTATGCAGATTTGGGCCTTGTGAGAAACACAATCGAATCACACTGGGTGAGGACCATGTCAGAGTTCACTCAAAATGTAATATATTGTACCTATTAGTACAAAATAAAATTGTAAAACCATTTAGCATTCTTGTTCTTCGATTTCTTACTACTAACAAAATGATTTCTCATAAGACCACGTCTGAAATGGTAAAAATTTAACGTATTGTAATTTCAGTAAACATTATTTACAATATTTATTCAAACAAGCTTTCTTAACCACGAAGTATAGAAATGATTAATAACAGCCAGTATTTCGAGTGAAAGCAAATATAAATTCTCTACAAATTGTAATTTCTTTGTACAATTATAATTCAATATTCCGAGAAACTGTAACAAATTTCCAATTAAAATATTAAACGTTGTATTCGTATAACAATTTTGTACATGTTGACATTTCTTTTTTGGTAGATTGCTTTCTTGATTATACGATTTTGTTAATACATTTTTATACTCTGACATGAATGATGAAAACCATTCTCATAAAGGTATGGTGCAACTTAGAGCGAGAAATAAATATATTATAACGAGGATAAGGGAGACGTAAGAACTAAGAAAAATAAAATGATTTCACACTTATTTTTTTATTTTCAAATATTCCGAGAAAAATACAGCTACATATAAACAATAAACAATACATAAAAAGCCATCATAGCTTAAAAAAAATATACATAACAAAAATCCGGCCTTCCGGCCTTATGGTCTTCCGGCGAGCGTGTTCCCACCATCCTATGACATGGGATCCTTTAAGCGTAACGTGAAGAGATATTTGTGCAGGCCGGCATGATCGCTGCGACTACCGATGGGTTTTTTCTTACCTTTCGATAGTCGTTGGTGTTTTTTTGGACTGCACCATGCTTACCATCAGGTCTGGTGCAGTCACTGTGCCGTGTCAGTGTAAAAAAAAATCAAACTAAGGATCACAAAACAATAAAAGAAGAGTAACCAATTATATATGTATATTTTATATATTATGGGCACTAAATACAGGCGTATTCAAATGAAGAGTGAGCTGAAATGTTGTACTGAAAGACAAAAGTGTGGACAAACCAATTAAAAAAATCCAAGTCGCTATCCTTTCATATTTTCCTTCCTTTTCCGCACTTTGGATATACCGCTACTTTGCGCTTAAAAACCTTGGTTGCTGCCAAAATTAACCAATAGAATCACCGCACTATGCCGCTAAATAAAGAAGCGACGTTTTAGAGAAATGCTTTGAAAGTTAGTTAAACATATCATAGTCACAGCACTACTAAACATGACATCTCTATCATACGCCATGTGAGTTTCTTCACTATGTTTTTCCTTCACCGGTGAGCATGTGGTGCATTCGTATGTAATCTGGAACAAACCGGATTCAACCTGCGACCATTTGCGTTGCTGCGCATGGAAACCAGTTCCTTATCCTTTAGGATATCACAACCAGATGAACTTTAACGTTGGATATTATAAGGAATCAGGTAATCGAAGAGTTGAATTTATCTGTAGTTAATGTGTGAAACTTTTCGTTTTTCACTCTTTAGTGCCCTTTACTATAATAAAATTCCATGCGTAAACCGTTATAGCAGCACGCAAGAGCCATTAAATTTATTACGCCTTTTGTATGATTCATTTGTTCTGTAATGTTTTGCATTTTATTTTAACTATGTTGGAGGTGTCTGGACAAGCCCATCGTGTCAAAGGATATTGCACGCTAAAATTTGTTACACAATCCATCAGCAAGTTCAACTCGATATATTGTAGCTTGGAAACGTCAGCAAAGCTGAAATCAGTCCGGATTACTTTTTTTTTATATATTTTTTATTTCCAATCGCTGTTTTTACATTTACCAAAATTGCAATATTTTATACACTTAAGTACAAGATTTTTTTTTTTACTCTAGCTCGACAAAGTAATTCCAGTTCATCTGATAGTAAGTAAAGTGCAGTCCAGACATGAATGCAACTATCAAAGGGCGAAAATCTATTGATTCTCCGTCGTCATGTCGGCCCACATATATCACGACTGAAAGTCTCTAGGTGTATGAGTTACTGGACAAGCTAATCCTGAAATGCGACAGGCCAAAGCGAGTCACTGTGACGGTCTTTTGCACTCGTGCTCTATGGTCATGACCCAGCTCGAGCGATCGCCATACCAATATAAAACATTTTGAAAACAATTATAAGAATGTTACAGTATTTATTAATAAAAACTTTTTTATTTTGCTATAGAGTCTTATGATAGGATGGGCAACCGTTGAAGGCTCCTCAAGGAGTGCCGAGTTGCTCATCTGAGTGGAAGCCTGCATAGGCTATACTACGGTGGTGTCTTTTAATTTCTTCCTTGCTGTTTTCTGCGCGCTGACACAATAAATGGGTGTCAGCTAAAATTCAGCGCTGGGTGGCTTGGCTGGTCACTTAGCATTTGCTGAGCTAATTTACCTTTGCTGCATCATCATAGTACAGGGTATTTGCTTTTGTTGTTTTCTATCTTGATTAACCAATCCTTCTGTGTTGTATGTTATCTTCTGTATTAAATAAATGCCTTTACTTTCTTTCCTATGTGTTATTTTTTATATGTATCTATTTTAAAATGTAAAATTTTTGTAAATAAGATGTATAAAGAGATAATAATAATAATAAAAGTATTTGAACAATGTAAATTATTGTTATTTTACTGTCGTCCTCTAATCGCTCACAAAGATACCCCACCCGACAATAGCTGGGAACTGTCAAGACATTTTATTTCATCGTTACGCGAAAAAAATACACTTTGTTTAATGAATAAACGCTTCTTCCGTCTCTCCCATTACATTGAGTGGATGGTAATTGAGTTTATTTTGCTGCGCGGGCGTGAGCGTGTGCTGGGTTTGACGGCCTTGCCCGCTCCATGGGTGTGTCACTCAAGGACTTGCTACCGAAAAATGACGTTTGACAAGTAGCCCCATATAGCACAAAAGGCCGAGAATAAAGTTAAATAGAATGACGTGGTAACCCTGCACGTAGTAACCCGATTGGTTGAACTGGACAGTCATAGTGACTCGCTTCGGCCTACCACGTATCTGGATCAGCTTGTGTAGTTTTAGTTGTTCATAAACGTAGAGACCTTTAATGATGGTATCTGTAAACTGGCATGAACGGTGACTTTCAATGGATTTTAGTCTCTGGCGGTTTCTACCGTTTTTGGGTTACACTATACTTACCATCAGATGCAGAGTAGTCTTAATTAAATTTTGGATGCTAAATATGAACTTAAAATACGCTATAATGGTTCAAGTCCCACTCCAATGCAATACAATTTAGACGTTCGAAGAAACTACAGCCATCTAGTGGAGAAGTCGTGACAACAAATTTCTGAACATCCAGTGAGATATATGTTTGTATGTAAACTATGGCGGGCTCAGCATACATTTTATCATTATTAGCCATGCCATATTTCATTTTGTGATCCATTAAGGAACACGAAGCCCAGTGAAATCTGAACTTATCTATACTATAAACAAGCCTCTTAACCTGGCTTTTCTTGGATGTTTTGTTTGTTTTTTTATTTTTACACAATAAGAAAAACATACAACAAAATAAAACAATTCATAAAAAAATACACAAGCAGCAATATTTCCACAAAAAACGTCAAAAAAATTATAAATTAATCTAAGAGATATATAACACTGAGATAAAACTAACACGAACTGATTATAACACAAATATATACAATAAATAACATTTTAATTGACAAATATTGTCTCATCAACAGTGAACCGCAGTTTTAAACACAGTAGAATGTTTATTGTGAAATTAAACGATCTGTTAACGCATTGTCTAACTACCCTCTATAACATCTGATACCGTTCACTCCAAGACCCCTCGTTTGTAATTTCTGTAAGCTCGTGAACCTAAATGCTTTTAGTAAGTTCTAGGCAGAATTCTATAAAAAACAAATAGTACATAGTTAAAAATATAATAAATTATCGATACTAAAAAGAAATTACGGTCACTTTTCAATGATGATCACAATTGTCAATGTACTTTTCTTAGGATTTTAACCTTCCAGCTTCGGCGAAGATAGTCAATCTTACACGCTACTTGAAAAATGCTTTTAAATACTAATGAGTTATAAAATAAATACTTATACTGGTCTTATGCACGAATTATTTTATTTTAATTACAGCTCTACATTTCGTCCTGGTTACACAGGTCAGACTGACGCGCTGCGGAGTTTTCGCCGGAAGCGGGAAGTTAGTTTCTCTACCCGCTTTTGTTATTGATAATTTGATAGTCACGGTGCACAAAACTCACAGTATCAGAATTGTTACAAGGGTACATGGCCCGTGTAATCATATCGTGGCGTCGAGTCATAATTAAAAGTAAGTTAATTCGCGTATAAGACCTGTTAAAGTAATTTTTAAGGAGTAAAACATGCGATAGTTTAAAATGTAGACTAGTGAACTATATCATACTCTAGTTGGTAATGAGTCTTTGAATGTAACGAAAATGTAGAACATCGATGATCGAAGTAAGGTCGCCTGTCACGCATTCTTTTACTGGTTGTACAATAGAGAATGTTCTCAGGAGCTACATTCTCTAATTCCACCAGCCTCATTATAAAACCACTAGACGCCAGTTTTGATACCATCCGTACGTGGAAAACATTCCTTATCTCTGCACTAGGGATGTAACGGAGGCAGTTTTATCGGAACCGTAGTCGGAGTCGGAGTTTTTAAATTTGATTTATAGGAGTCGGAACCGAAGTCGGAGTCGGAGGCAATGTAATCACAAGTGGTGGCAGAAGAAATTAGTTTTATTTTATTAGAAAGTAATAAAATTACACATGCACAGACAATAAAAAGAAAAATTGCTGTGTTTTTTGTTAACATTTTCCCATTAATAGTGAATAAATTAAATTAAATTTGCTCCAGGGTTGTATTAGTGTTAATTTCTATTTAATTTAATTTAATGTAAATGTAAAATTAAAAAGCCTTTTAGTAATAATTTTAAGGTGCATTTAGTTTTAAATTTCATCATTTTAATCCTATTTTTAGTTTATATTTTTAAAAGTTTCTTCTTTAAATTAACCCCTTCGTTACCAGCCCCAGCTATATACGGCATTCACAAAACGCCTCGTGAGCACCAGCGCCAGTTTTAGCCGGCATTCATATTATGGAAAAGTAAAAAATTAATTACTAAGAATTATCCTAATTTAAATTTTTATTTAATATACCAGCAAAATCTTTAAATATACACTTAAATGAGAAAATTCGAGCATCAACTTGCCATCATGCAATGTGCACACTTCGCGGCGTGCTGCCCGGTTAAGTAGTACCACTTCGGCGGAGTGGCCTGCGGTAAAGAAAAAGTAAAGTAGCATTGATTGACTACATCAGTGGTGGTGACATCCGATTAATACCTCCGATTAAAAAGTTTCGGAACCGAAGGTGTAATAACAATCGGAAGTTCCGACTTATCGGAGTCGGAGTCGAAGCTCCGTAACATCCCTGCTCTGCACAAAGAGATTAGCTTCTACATTCATCATGCGAACAGCCAAGGAGTGGAATATGCTTCCAGTGAACATATTTCCACGTTTTTATGACTTGGAAGTATTTAAGAGAAGAGTAAATGGGCAATTGTTGGGCGTACACAGTCCGTCATCAGACTCATCTTCCACCAGTGTCAACACTGCCTGTCAATAATTAAAAAAATGACTATAATGAGTTATCAGTCATATAAAAATTAATATAATAGCGTTTAGTGTTTTAAAATGTGATGAAAGTTTTTGAAATTAAACGTACGTGTGACTTCTATTGTGAGAACCATTCAAATAATGAAAGGGTTTGGTCTCCTAAAACAAACAATGGCTGACGTAAATTCAAGTGGGAATCACCGGGACGCTCGTGTGCTGAATGGGGGATTTGGAAGCGTGAGCTCGGCCATTCCTTGTTAAAACTTGAAGGGGCCAGACGCGGGCTGAATACTAAAATGTTTGGATAGAACTTTCGAATACGTCGTGCTCCGTTCAACTTTGATTTTTCAAATGTTTTAACTATTATAATATCTACTAGCTGACTCGGCAAACGTTGTTCAGCCATATAAATTATTTCTAGTGAATATCTTCTATATTATAATATAAAATTTCGGTCATAGTAGCTTCCACATAAAAGGTAAATATATGCTGTCGTGGACTTTTATTTAGAACTATTCAAGACAAACAATTCTACGGTATATCATCTTTGTGTAACTCCAATGGTTTAGGCAGTTTACGGCAAGATAGCTCTCATAGGCCAGATTTTTTCCGGCTTAATTGACATGTATCGTTATATTGCAACCAAAATTACATAAAACCATTACAAATTGTAGCCTATACGTTATTCCGATGTATAATTTGTATTACTGTGGCAGTTTCATGCAATTCCGTCCAGTAGTTTTATCGTGAAAGGGCAACAAACATATTCACAAACTTTCGCATTTATAATATTAGTAGGATGGTCGAAATAATTTAAATTTAAACATGGCTGTGGTGAGACTGTGTGTATAAAGCGCCGGTAGCTATGCGCGCAAACTATAATATAATCATTGTAGGCTCATTCGTAAAGAAAAACATCATGAGAAAACCCGCATGGGAATAGAAATGTCATATGTACTAGTGCTGTGGGAACGGCGATCAGCTGCGTTACTGGTCACGTTGGTCACGACATATAAGCGGAATGTGGATACACCCACAAATGTAACTCTGCTCACCTCGAAACGGATATTTATTATTTACAAAAACTTTTTACCTCAATATTGGCTGTGTGGCAGTTGTAAGATATTGCAGTTTGAGTCACTGATACCATATATGCTAGGATATACCTGATTATGTTTTTTTTTATTACAAACAGGTTTACGCTTGACCTCAATCACACCTGATGGAAAGCGCTGATAAGGTCGCAATGTATTCGATGCCGATTACCGTGCCAGACTAATTACCTTCCAATATAAATTCATCTGAATGAAAAGGGTTTTTTTTGTAGCACAAAAATGTTCTTAAGGTTATAAATTGCTAGCCTTTTAAAGGAAATTGCGGTATCGTTTAAATTCGCGTGTTTTGTATAAAAAGTTTAGGGATTGGACGGTATCCATTTGCAAATTGAATGGTTGTTCGTTTAAAAAATTAGTACATCGTTGATTTGCTAAATAAAACGAGTTTTCAGGAAACTTTTATGACTCATGAAACTCCACATGAGTGGAGAATTTGTAATTATACGTAATACGTTTTTATACTAAGTCAGTAAGTAACTTACACATTGCGCGTGATTCCAATGTAATCCAAAAACCGGCCGCAGCTTACAGTAAAACAATCTTTCCAGATAATTTTATTCATTAATCTAGTCCTATGCAAGACTTCGCTTGTACTTTGAGAACCAAATAAAGATATACATTCTCACATATATATTCAAGACTCGCGATAAACCGCGACAATCTGCACATCACGAAAAGTTTACTGGTACCAAGACTTGAACTCTAGACTTTTAAAGTAGCAGGTAGGTTCAGTATAAACTGAGTTAATAAGCTGTCGCACGCCATCGTCAATAATCAAGAATTTTGATTCATTAATAATATAAAAAATGATAATAATTAATTTGGCCGCTCTAAATCATAAAAACACTATGCTAACGCGGTTTCAAAGACGTGAGGTTGGAGCGAGCGGGGGACGGAAGCAAGATGAAGTACCTGCTTGACTACACAGATCTAAAAAGTTACAGACAGAACTGTAAAAACTTGAAGATTTATTTTGGTTAATATATTATGGTTTATAAAAAATTATAGATCAAAAGTTGACGGCCTGATAGCGCAATTATTAGTGACTCTACCTTCGGAACTAAAAGGCTTGGGTTTAAACTTTTCTGCGAAGAGTAAAATAGTACGTATCTACCAATGCATTTAAGTATCTATCAGGTACGTAAACAGATATTAACTTGTTTTCCTTCGTACTTTATCCTGGCGTAGGGCAGGTAAAATATATACTGAACAATAAATTGTTAGTAATTCCGTCATGTGTATAATTCTCCCTAAATATGCTAACTATAATTTTCTTTGTTTAAATGGAAATATTAACATATCACTAATTTTACAGAACGCTGTATATGATATCTCTATATCTAATAATTTTATATAAAATAATTCTGTATAATGAAACATAAAAAAACACTGTTTTATCTCTTACATCGAATACGGTACATTTCAGTTTTAATAAAGGCTCCAAAAGATATTTTGTTAAACTCAATATATTCACAGAATTCGAGCTTAAAAGGTTCGTACATGTATTACGTGGGTTAAAGGCTTTGAATGAAATATTCTGTACGAGAAACATGTCGGCTATTACCATATGAATGTGGTTCTTGTAAACGGCACTCAGTAATTTAATTTGTTACAATATACAAAGTTATTGGAAACTCGCCGTATTAATGGAAGAATGTAAAAGATAATCTATAATGCAGCAATTTAAGAAAACCGGCGGCTCTGTTGTAAATTTAATTCCCCCCTTTCCTTCTACCATAAATTGACAACACTCCGTGCGCTTTTGCACCCTTATGAGATTGACTTTCCAGCTGCTCGCGCGACGCTTTTCGCCTTCACTGTTTTTGCTGCGAACTGCTGAGGATTGAAATTCGCTTCATGCATCTGTTTTTCCAACTCCTTACGACATGGGAATCTTCAAATATTGAGAGAATCGGTATTTGCTGGGTGAGTGCACTCTATCATCAGCCTCATCATCACTTTCCATCAGGTGAGATTCAAGCGCAAGCTTGTTTGTAAGAAAAAACTAATCTGTGAGGAAATTTGCTAAATTTCGAGATATTTCAGTTTTAATGTATTTTTATTAATATGACCGATATCGACACAACACGTTCCTCGGCCAGCGCGCTTTGTGTGTGTTTCTCACGGGGCTCAAATCCACGTTAACAATCGATATGTAGGAATATAAAAATTAATCGAATATTACGATTAGATTGCGATATTATTTTCAATTAATGTAAATAATTTTGTTTCTCAACTGAAATGTGTTTAGTGTTTTAATAAGAAACATGTGACATATTATAATGTTCTTTTTTATCCTACATAAATTAATAAAAGGTATTGTATAATTAAAATATTTTTAGTGATTCAATGTTGTATAAACTATATTTACATACAAGAGCTTATTACATTAAATTCCTTTTAAAAATTCATTTAAAAATCCTATTTAACTTCAACAAGAAGAGTGTTACTCAAATATAAAAAAGAGAAGGGTGTGTATATGTTCTGCTGTGTATTTTTTATGTGAATATGTTATCTATAATTCCACAATATACTGACCGATTGGGAAAATTATTATTTTTTATTTAATAAATAATATCATAAGGTCAGTCTCATTTTGTGCAAGTCAATATGGTGCAAATTTGACGAATATCATCGGAGGTATATGCCTGAATCCCTGGATGAACAAGTATGAAATTTATTTTTTTCTTTCTATATCTCCGGCGTTCGTAGATCGGTCCGAGTGATTTTTTCTTTAACAGGATATCAAGGATCAAGGTTACTTTAGATTTAATCTGGTAAAGGTTCTATAAAGATCTTTATTGTTATTGAATGGAAGCCCTTAACGAAAGAATGGATATTCGTAGGTTCATAAATGTTCCTTGATTCATATCTCAGCACGGATATCTGGGTTTTAACAGATTAAATGCGAATATCTGGGTGCTGGCGACGAATGAGCTGAATGTAACTTATAAAAAAACTCATCTATACTAATATTAGGTCCTTACATATGAAATTGGCGTTTTGTATGGGAGGAACAAAAAGTCGAATATTTTTTAATATAATATATTTAATTAATCAAAGTATGAACCATTATTTTCTATGCACTTTTGCCATTTCATAGGTAGTTCATTGATCCCTTTACTAAAAAAACCAGTCGGACGGGAATCAATAAAATCTTTGAAGGCGATTTGGACTGCCCCATCGGAGTTGAATTTTTTCCCTTGCAAGAAGTTATCCAAATTTCGAAAAAAATGGTAATCTGTTGGAGCAAGATCCGGGGAGTACGGAGGAAGTCTTAGACTTTCCAATTGAAGCTCTTCTAATTTAGTAGCCGTCTGTTGCGCAGTGTGTGGTCTAGCGTTGTCGTGAAGCAGCAGTGGCGTGGAGCGATTGACCAGCCTAGGTTGTTTAGCCGCTAGCTTTTTCATCATGGTTTGCAATTGCTGACAATATACATCAGCCGTAATAGTCTGGCCAGATTTGAGAAAACTGTAATGAACAATACCGGCACTAGTCCACCAAACGCTTACAAGTAACTTTTTTGGGGTTAATTTTCGCTTGGGGCAGGATTTGGCTGGCTGGCCAGGATCCAACCATTGCGCTGAGCGCTTCCGATTATCGTAAAGAACCCATTTTTCATCACAGGTAATGATTCGGTTTAAAATACCTTCATTATTGTGCCGGTTTAGTAATGTAACGCAGCAGTCGACGCGCGTTTGCCGGTTTGCTTCAGTCAATTCGTGAGGTACCCACCTTTCAAGCTTTTTAATCTTCCCAATTTGCTTCAAGTGAATTAAAACAGTTTTATCACTAACATCGCAGCCTGCAGCTAACTCGGACGTAGTTTGCGATGGATCCGCTTCCACAATAGCCTTCAACTCTTCATTATCAACTTGAGTCTCAGGCCGTCCACGGGGCTTGTTCTGCAGGTCGAAATTTCCAGAACGAAAACGTTGGAACCAAAAACGAACTGTGTTTTCTTTTGCAACACGACCGCCATACACATCATTCACCCTTCGAGTTGTTTCCGCAGCACTAGTGCCACGGCGGAACTCGTACTCGTAAATAATGCGATATTTTAAGTTTTCCATTTTGTAAAATGAGTGACGCAAACAGAAAAAAACAGAAGAAAAAAACAAATGAATGACGATCATCGAAGCACAAATACATGAGTCTATAGCTGTACAAATTTGAATTTGGAATTCCTTACCAAAGAGGAGAAATTTGTGATTAAAGTGGCCAGTACGAAAAACGCCAATTTCATATGTAAGGACCTAATATTATGAAGCTGAAGAGTTTGTTTGTTTGTTTGTTTGAACGCGCTAATCTCAGGAACTACTGGTTCGAATTGAAACTTTATTTTTGTGTTGAATAGACCATTTATCGAGGAAGACTTTAGGCTATATAACATCACGATACAACTATTAGGAGCGAAGAAATGATGGAAAATGTGAAAAAAGCGGGCAAAATTATTCATCCTTGAAGGCTTCCATTGCGTGCGCTGCGAAAACGGTTCAAGATACCAAAAATATATGTATGAAAGAATTATTCCTCTTGAAATGATCTAAAAAAATGTCCGTGACAGTATATGTCTATCTTTTAAGATTAACTCACTAGAACCGTTTTTATAGTAATCAAATTTGGTCGAAATTAATGCATTATTTGTTAAGAGTTGTACTAACGTAATAATAATAATCTTTATCCAAATAAATGTGTTGTTGATTAAGAGTATTTAATTGTGAACAAAATTGTCTTTGACATCACTTAATTTCAATGAACATCTTAGAAGATATTACAATAACTTATATAGCAAAACAACGTTTGCCGGATCAGCTAGTAATTATATATTTTTTAAACTGACTCGGCACAGTGACTGCACCATAGCTGATGGTAAGCATGGTGCAGTCCAAAAAACGCCAACGATTATCGAAAGGTAAGAAAAAACCCATTGGTAGTCGCAGCGATCATGCCGGCCTGCACAGATATCCCATCACGCTACGCTTAAAGGATCCCATATCATAGGATGGTGGGAACACGCTCGCCGGAAGACCATTCCACAGCCCAACGACACGGCAAAAGAAGGAGATAGAGAACTTCTTAGTCCTAGCCGGGATGTGAGATACCATATAGCTGTGACAGCGCAAACCCGCGCGCGTGGTTCTATTCAGGAAAGGAGAGGGTGGAACAAGGTTAAACAACTCTTCAGAACACTCGCCATGATACAGACGGTAGAAAATGCTCAGTGAGGCAACATCTCTGCGCAACTGAAGCGGTTCAAGATGCTTAGTCACGTCAGGATCATTCTCAATGCGGACAGCCCTCCGCTGCAACCTATACAGGGCGTCAAGTAAGTATTGGGCAGAACCGTCCCAGGGATGCGAACAATATTCCATACAAGGCCTGACCTGGGCCTTATATAATAGCAACAGTAAACGTATTTGTATACCGTTGTATATTTGTGCCGTGGTGGCTGCCGGCAGAATAGGATAGCACCCCCCTCTTCTTGCTGAGGTGTCGTAAAAGGCGACTAAGGTATCTCTTTAACACCGCAATTCAACCAGGTGTTCAGAGAAGGAAATCTCGACAAAACCAGCATCCCGCTCCCACCCGATCGTACTGGTTCTCCATTCCATCGGGCCTGAGGGAGTTCGGACGAGAGAGTGCGTTTCTGGCAGCGCGTCCAGCTATGCACCTAAATATCTCCTGCGCAATTGACTGTTTCCGAAAACTGGGCCTTGATTTTCTTAATCGGCGTTGAAACAGTCGCCGCGGCCGAATCCGGCTAGGACATCATCATTTGTATACCAGACATTTTAATTAACCTATTAAGTCTATAAAAGTTACAAAACTCTATTACAATCTAAAGTTAGTACTTTTAACCGAAACAAATTTAAATTCAAATTACAATTTGTGTTATAGAAAGTCATGTCTAGTTCAAAAACTATTACACAAAGTCAACAAACTAATGAAAATATTCCATATCCTATCTAATGAGCTATCCTGTATAATATAAACGTAACTGTATATATATTTAAATATTTAGAAAGATATATAAAAGCGAGCGTAGGTAGAATGTGCTCAATTAAGGCAAACCATTTTATGATTTTATTTTATAATACGTATATTTTAAATATTCTGATCGAAACAACCTAACAAATTAAGGTCTTTATCTAACTTGTATTTGTAATCCGGGGGCAAAGCCTGCATGGTACCTTCATGGCCACTGTGAGGGCAGCGACCTCGGCGTGTCAGAATTCCAATTGACTAAAACCCCCCAAGCCTGGGAATCTAGATTCTTCCAGGCGCCTGGTCAGTGAACAGCCAGTTCAGGCTTCATCTCTGGGAGGGTTGGGTGTCCGCCCCTCCAAACCTTTTGAACGGGCGGTGCGCCCGACATTGCCGTCTCCTTCTCATCCGGGCAGTAGACTCCGACGTGTTTACTACCAGGATATCATTCTCTGACCCGGCAAACGTTGTTTTTGCATATAAATTATTTCTAGTGAATGTTTTGATTGTTAAATAAAAAATACCGAATGTATTATATTGTATATGAATGGTATCTGTGACAGAAAGAGACGTGGCGCCATCTGTCATTCAACAACATAAACAATTTGGTTTCCTTTATAATACGAACGACGGTAAAATTATTTGGATATTGTTCATATAATAATACAAAAACCGTGATTAGAAAACAAGAGGGTGGAGATAGGAGGGTGAACATTTATGGTTATAGATTTGTTGACGCCAATTTATAAAAAAATCTAAATAGGGTATTATTATCACCTAGCGGTATGAAATATAGTCTTCCAGTGAGCGTGTCCTCGCCGTCCTGTAAGCGTATCATAAAGATATATTTGTGCAGGCCGGCATGATCGCTGCGACTACAGATAGGGTTTTTCTTTACTGTTGAATGTCGTTGTTGTTTACCATCAGGTTTAGTGTGGTCGCTATGCCTAGTCAGGATAAAAAAACTAGATTAGACAAAGATGAATGAATGACGTTACAAAACACAGTAAATAAATACCTTTTCAAGGTCTAAAATCAGTTCTCTTCAGCAATAGGTAGGCGATATACCAGTCGGCGATATATCTATAGTAGCGCCGGAGCCATTGCCCTTCCGGTCATCGAACACTGATCACGGCCGGATACACAGTAACCGGCCAATCGGAAACCGGGCCAGCAGTTTCGACGCGGTACGTGACTGATTCCGGAGAGTATGTATGAACTTTGATTGGATCGTAGGAAATGTAGAAATTGAATCATATTTTCACTTTAGACATCAATATTAGGTATTTATTTAATTTTCTCTTAATTATATTTCATTCGATTTCATTTTTACTACGCGAATGATCGTAAATTCGAATCCCGGCACGTACCTCTGGGTTTTTCCAGATTACATACAAATTTAGCCATCACATGCTCCCCGGCGAGGGAAAACATCGTATCTTATAGAAATGTTATGTGTAAGTGTCTCGAGAAGGGCGATCAGCGGCGCTACTGGTCACTTTGGGCACGACGTATACGCGCAAAGTGGATACGATCACTATGGTATCTCTGCTTACCCCGTAAGGGATAAAGCGTGACGATATATTATTATTATTTAACTAAATTACAGCAAAAGTATTGTGTTAGAGCTCTCTAGCATGTAGACGCCGCCCGATACGTAATTGTGTCAAACGCCCTAAGGGTCGTTTTTTTTAATTCCCTTAATTATCCGTTGCTATATTACCCCCCCCCCCCCCCTAAGGGTCGTTAGGGTGTTACGGGACGCATGGGGTAAGAGGATGCGCGCGCGCACGGGATGCTTGCTAAGTTAGACAACTACCGAGACCCAAGGTCAAATACTCTAGGTATGTGCGTGTGCGTTGCAGTTCGGTGTGCCTTAAAGTGCAAATAAACAGTAAAACGCCAAAATCCGTGTCTTTCTACCACCACACCCACGACCACCGGTCATAGCTCTTTATTTTATTATTTTGTTTCTACATGTTGGCCAGTTTTGTCGAGGATTATACGTGTGGAGTCATAAATGTGGGATCACGTCGGTTATTATCAACGTGGAAGATGGTATTGTCACCAACTGTGGAAGCAGATGGCCCGAGGCTTGCCGCCTGCCGTAGACCGCATCGATTACGTCGAAGTCGACAGTTGTGGAGGATTAGCCACCGCTTGTGGGAGACTCGCCTTTACCGCTAGGGCAGACAAGTAATTCAAAAGCAGTCTTTACTTCAAATCCCATTTATTACTTATTTGTTGCGCATTATATATAATGCGCTCGACCTAGATATCGTGCCTTGAATTCTAAATATCCTTAACTTTTTTTTTCTGTAACCCGGGGGAAGTCCCTGACGGACTTGTACCGACTAAAAACCCGGGGTGTTCCACCTTCCACCTACCGGCATTGAGGGCACGACTGGGGTCTCATCCTCGATGACCGACCTGGCGTGCGGCCTTGAGTAGGCTTTTACTCGTTTGGGGAGGAGTGGCGAAAAGAGCCTACCATCTCATATATCTTTGTTGTAGAGCGGCACGCGGGAACACATTGCGTGCCGCTTGCACCCTTGTTGGACGACACTTTCCCTCAAGTGTGCCGCCCGGTGCCGCCGCTAGAGTCGGATGTTCCTAAGGAATGCCTCTCTGCAGCGCCCTGTTCTTTTAGGCCGGCGGGCGAGCTGGGACGACGCTGCCAAAGATATTGTAGCCAGCGCCTCCCGATCCCGCTCCACCGCCTCCTTCCTAGCTAGCACATCCTCGGCGAACCGAAGGATCGCCGTCCATGCACCTTCTCCACCCTCCATCCTTCCACCCTGCACTCTCACCAGCTCGGCGCGCTCCGAAGCCCAGGTTGTGCATATCTGGACTGTGTGTTTAGCCGCCTCGTCGGGGCATCCGTCACAGTAGTGGCATTAAATATCCTTATGTTGCAATAAGTGCACAAAACTTTCATTAGCCTAACTCTGCATAATATATGTCACCATATAAGCAAAAATTGAAAGTGAGTTTATGCGTAGAAGAGTCGTAAACACGCACAATAAGGTGTAATTATCACGACTGGAACCTGCCAAAGTTGAAACAGAATTAAGCGAGGCGGCAAGCTTTCATTAAATACGTGACTTGGAGTACAACTGGCGCAATCTAGCTGCCTTGACGGTTCACGAACGAATTATTTAACTTCTGACGCTTTAAAAAAGGTTTTTAATGAAATTCCCTGGGGGATTATTAAGTTTTATTTATTATAATAACACACACGCAAATGTGTAAGGTTATTGTAGCTTTTTGTGAGTGATAGTGAGGATCTTTTTTTATGTATTTAAAAAATATTTAAATCTTTTAATAAGATTAAAATAAATCCGCTTACTCGACTGGAATAAAAAAGCTTTCCGAATTCAACGTTAATAAAACCGTTCCCAAAGTACAAAAAATAAAATATCACCTCCAATTCACCTTTGGAACAATAAAAGTTATCAAAGAACTCGGAGGTTTTCATTAACAACCCTATTGTGTTACCCCAGTCACGGATTCAATGTTGAAACGTAAAGGCAGAGATTGACTTGTGACATTTTCAACCATTAAAATTATTTCATCATTCTGAGGTGGCAGGGCGATTACACGAACTGGGTCATTACCACATTACACAAGTGTAAAGACTGTCATAGTGACTTTCGGCCCGGTGAATTTTGGGATCAGCTTATGTACATCCAGTTACATAGTTAGTCCATGTTTTGGGAGTCGAAGCTGCTCGCGTCCGTAGGCTTTACCCTAGTTTCCCTACACGTGACTCCTGGGTGGTGCTAAACGAGCAGCAGCGAGGTGGGAGGGCGTCGGTGCCCGTCTGGATCGCGACCACAGTACATGGGTGTAAAGCCCGTCATAGTGACCAGTTTCGGCTTGTCGCGTTTCGGGATCAGCTTGTGTATATCCAGTAGCTCATATACCTAGAGACCTTCAGTCGTGGTATATGTGGGCCGACATGACGATGTAGACTATCAATGGATTTTCATCCTTTGATAGTCGCTTTCGTATTTGGACTACACTGTACTTACCATCAGGTACTCTGTAGTCACTATGTCGAGCCAGTGTAAAAAAAAAAGTTACACGTAAACCTAGAAGCCTTCAGCCGTGGTACGACGGATACTGTTACTGAATTTTCGACTTTTGATAGCTGCTTTCGTTTTTGGAGCTCTACGTTTACTACATCAGGAGCACAGTAATCTCTTAGTCGAGCCATTTTTAAAACACATTAAATTAGAAATTCAAAATATCCTTCTGACGCAATTGTTATCTATCTGTAGCTCATTGGCTGCGCATCATGCAAATTTGCACCTTCATTCATTAACATTCCAACTGCTCGCACGTAACTTTTTACCTCTAGTTTGTACTACGAATCGCTAAAGAGTGGAATTGGCTTCCTACATCTGTTTTTCCAATATCTTATGACATGGAAATCTCACAAACGACGAGTGAATTGGTATTTGTTGGGTGAGCGCGCTCCATCGTCGGCCTCATCATTACTTTGGTGAGATTGAGGTCAAGCGCAGGGCTGCTTGTAATTAAAAACTATTAACTATTTTTTTTTGTATTCTTTTTGGTTTTTTTGTGTTTTGGTTGTCTGTTTTGATATTGTTAGTTAATGCTTTTGGGCCATGCTGTGGCTGTTTATTATTGGTATCCGTTACCGACATTTAGCTTATGTATGTGATTCAGATTGTGAATGTAAAGTGTAATGGAGCTGTTGACAGCCCATAAATAAACAAATAAACTATTCAGGCGTAATACTGAGTTCCTTTAACCATAAAAGCATCGAAATCACAAGTTACTTCAATGGGCATATTCTAACGAGTTCAAATGAGAGGCTTGGATAATCGTTGCAATTTGTGATTCATTTCTTTAACCGAACACGTAATAATGTGCTCGCGTGAAATAATACATTACGCCCAAATGTTATTAGTCAATCCTTCTCGTCATATTTTTGGATATTTATTGTTTGTAACAAGATGGAATAAACGCACGACCACCCACCGTTTGGTATATTACAAAAGGTTTGAAATTACTTTATTTACGGGCTTATCGTAAAACGGAGGCAAAATTGTGGTGTGGATTATTATAACATAAATATTTATTTCTTGTTTGGTCTGGTTGTATTTGGCGAAAACCGATAACCATGCCTGTGGTGGTCAAGTGGAGAAGTCACCGGTATCCATGCGAGGCAAGGCAAATGTTTGTAGGTTCGTATCCCGGTACGTGCCTGTAGGTTTTTCTAGATTAAGGACAAATTTAGGCATCACATGCTCACTGCACCATGGTCGATATCAGACCTGGTGTAGCCAGTATGTTAAGTCAGGTAAAAAGATTGATCTATTGGTTCAAATTTATTTAAGAGATAAAAATTGAAATTCGTGAGTGAATTGCGGCGACCCACATCGTTTATTTCGAACAATAAGATCTTTTATTATCCCTCTTCAAGGTGAATTGGCGAGGGTCGTAATTCTTAACGCACATTTCTTTGTACGCTACAAAATACAATTTGTGCCGGAAAATAAAGCTCATAAAATTTTCTCAGCATTCATTTCTTTAAGAACTTCCGTAATAAATGTCTTAAAGTTACACCCGATACAGACTTACAGATTTAACTGACGTCTTTGTGCCTTATACGATCAGTTTTGTCATTATTTCAACTGTATAGTCCTCAGTTAGTTTCTTATGGTTGGGGTAGCCTAGTGGATAAGAGACCAATATTCATGCAACGCGAGTGGTCGTGGGTTTGTATTCCGGCACGTACCCCTCGGATTTCCCAGGTACTCACCGGTGAAGGAATATTTCTCGAGGAAACCGGGATGGCATCTACTAGAAATGTTATATTTAAGGGTCCCGAGTACGGTTATCTGCTGCGCTACTGGTCACGTTGGGAAAGACATATAAGCGCAAAGTGGATACAGGTACTAATTTATCTGCTCACTCTGGAAGGAATATAGCGTGAAAATATTTTATTATTATTAAGAGTTCTTTGGCGTAAACGACAAAAATTAGTTATGTGGGTTTAATATCTAATAATTTATATAAAAATATTTATATATAATAATATACATGAGGCTTTATCCATTAATTTATAAAAACAATATATTATGATTTGCTGATATTATTCTCCTAAATATTAATAAGATAAACGTGGTTTATCTTGTTTTAGTAAATGTAAAAAATATGTATATAACTTAGGAACAGTCAAATTTAAAGTATAATAAAGTACTTAATTAAAAAGAAATTACGTACCCTAATAAAACAGTCGAGTATTTCATAATGTTTTATACATTTCAAGTAAAAGAGAAATGTAATGAGGACAAAGAAAATAAATAAACGAAAAAGCTCCTACATTTACGTCACAAGCCATTTACAATGTCTTATCACGTTGTTAATATTAAGTTTTACGGCTCTGGACAGAAGTCCTTTTCAGGTCATCGTTAGTAATTATTAGGAAAATCATCGGGCGGTTGAGGGACGTGCAGTAGTTGTTCGTGTGATTTTTCTTTTCTTTTTATTATTCTTGTGATTTTTCTTTTCTCAATATTTTCAATTTGATTGATTTATTGTTCTTTGTTAATGTGTTTATTTTATAAGTCGTATTATTTATATTTCTGATGCACGATGTGGTCTTAAACGGCGCAACACATCAATGTACATTTTGTTATCGATTTTTTTTTATTGTTTTGTAGTGTGTTGGCCACTGGCCGCCCTTAATATTGTAAAAATAAAATACAATATTCAGTGGGCTCTGATTAACGTCAAAACCAACGACTCAAGCGACGTGCATTACACCCTACGGCATTAGAAAAATAACCAACACCACGCAGTACTTTTCCATCCGGGTTTCTCGTCGCTGTCGAGACACACGGCCAACCTAAAGAACAAGAAAAACACGTCTAAAAGGCACAATAACGATAAATCAGCAAATCTCCAATGAAGGAAACAGGACGTAACCACTAGCATTCAAAGCTTAGACCACATTTTTACAGTATTGCCACATTAACAAATCAAATCAAATCAAATCAAATCAATCAATCAATCTCTTCAAATTGAGGGGCTTAAATGTGATTTATCCCTGAATTTGGGTATAAAAAGTGAGATGTTAGGCGCAAATTAATTTACTTTCAATTCTAGCTTTATGAAGCGTAAACCTTTTAGTCGGGGTGATGGGCTTAAGTCTCGCCCGGTGTGGTTGGGAAGGTCTATCCCGGCCATTAACGTATTACACAGTTAGAAAAAAAAGGGCTTAAGTTATTATGGTCGTAGAACCTAGTGATTATTAAAGTGAAAACTAGGACTTCCATGTATCACCTTGCAAAATGATGATGTCCTAGCGGAATTCGGCCACGGAGACTGTTTCAACACAGATTAAGAAAATCGAGGTCCAGTTTACGGAAACAGTAAATTGCGCAGGAGATGTTTAAGTGCATAGCTGGACGCGCTGCCAGAAAAGCACTCTCTCTCTCTCTCGTCCGAGCTCCCTCAGGCCCGATGGAATGGAGAACCAGTACGATCGGGAGGGAGCAGGATCCAGGTTTGGTCGAGTTTTCCTTCTCTGAACAGCTGGTTGAATTGCAGTGTTAAAGAGATACCTTAGTCTCCTTTCACGACACTTCAGCAAGAAGACCTTGCAAAAATACTGATACTGTGAGTGTTGTGTTTCGTGACTGTTCAAATTATCAAAAACAAAAGAGGGTAGAGGAAGTAATTTTTGACACCGACGAAAACTCCACGGCGCGTCAGTTCGCTTGTGACCATGACCTGTGTAACTAGGTTCAAACGTTGAGTCATATTTAAATGTAGTTTAATTCGCGCATAAGACCTCTTAAAGTATTTGTAATGAGTACTGTTGACGACAAAACATCTCTAGTAGATGGTTTTGTTGTTTGGGAACGCTACCGCTCACATCCGAAGGCATGAGCTGGAAGTCTTTGTACGTATTTAAACTAATTTGATATAATTTTTAGTGAAAATACTGCTATGTATAGTGTTATTTAATTCATTAACATTAGTTAACAGTAAATTTGAACCCTGCGCCAATTTACAAGTACAAGACGAATTTAATAATGTGTTATTGCCTTTATGGTAGGTAACTGCCACATGAATCAAGCACGTCATTAATCATCCAAGTTCAATTAGGCACAATAGTTGCACCAATCACCGGCTTAATTTACAAAGCGTTTAATTATTCACGGGATACCGACATCGCTTTGGCGTACTGCCCTGATTAAATCGACCTTGACCTAATATTCATTACCGGGGTATTATTATAGCACTTGTGTCTTTGAACTTTACCGAAGACTTTGAATCTTCTCACGGAAGCCCATATAGGAGCTGAAAATTATGACTTGTTTGTTTTATTTTTATTCTGAGTCTGTTTTGTGTAGTGTTTTGTTGCACGCTGTGATATCCCCATAGCTACGTTTTACGTGTAGTATTATTTAATAAATAGCCACTGAACTATCCAAGTTACCCCAAATGTAGGGAGAAAATTTTGGGTATGGTATTCGTTTATTGGTTAGGCAAATATCTCCCCGCGCTTCTCATACTGTTTCTTCGAGGTTATATATAAAGCTCGCAGCGGCATGGTCCACTTTATTCCTTCCGACGCAGCCTTGAGTTTCTTTCGGTATTTCTTCTCCAGGTAGTCTCTTCCGAAACGCTTTGGCTGGCGGCTCAAGTCGAGATCCGTACCCACATGGGGTGCTCTTGCGTTGCCACATAACCCATAAATCACTGGCTAAGCACCTTATGCATTGACCTTCTCGCCAAATTTATTTGTGAAGGTTTTTCCCGAATACCCAAAATGTTCTACCAAAAATAAGCTCATTTTATTTCATTCGCAATTCAAGTAAGCACACATAGCTACCTTGAAGCTTGTACGTTTATAGCACCCAAGGCATGTATTCTGTTATTGTGTTATAAAATCCCAGATAAAGGGTTTTCCATTTTGTGTTTTGCTTGCACACCCTAAAAGGTCCTGCTCCTGGGCGAGCTCCAACACCTACATATAACTTCAAGGTGCTTTGCGGCGGTCTTTAACGTAGATAGAGCAAACTGAAAGATCATCAGTCCCCTGGACACGCCGTTCCTCTAAGCTAAGCCCTTTCTTTCTTTCTCAATTTTTGGAGACAATTGAACTGTACTGGTGTCGACTCACGTGCTTACTTGTATTTCAGCATCTTCTATTTTATTCCACTAATAAATATCTGTAACAGGGCCTGGTATCTTATTATTTCTAGCCTGTGAACCTCCTTGGTACAATAGCGTCGATACTGCACCTAATGGAAAGTAAAGTGCAGTTCAAAAACCGAGTACGTTTATCGAGAGACAATTTACGGAGTCACCGGGTTCATACCACGTACATAGATATCTCTTCCCGCATCGTTCAAAGAACCCAATATCGTTGGATAAAAGGAACAGGTTACCTCACTGTAGGGTTTTTTCCTGTATCGGGAGAGTGTTTGCATTAACCTTACATCCACTAACAACCGAAAGACTATCTGTGGGTTTAACAAATATTTGTTACTTGTTCAAATCAAACCCACAATTCGATTCGCTCAGGTCACACGTACGAACACTGCGCGAACGCAATATTTAGCGGGGTATCTATAGTAAATACGCTGGTTATTTCACAACTGCAGAGTCACTACGACGTGTAGCAACACGCTTCGATCTGTCGCGTTTCGGGATTAGGTTATGTAAGTCCAGTTACCATATACCTAGAGAATTCTCGTGGTATGTGTGAACCGACATGGCAACACAGACTGTCAATAGATTGTCGTTCCATGATAGTCGCAGCCGTTTTACAGTGTGCTTTGTATCAGATACAGTGTAGTCACTTTGCCGAACCTGTATAGGAAGAAATATAATTTGCGCCGGAATAAAAATATACAAGTTGATTTTATAGACAAGGAAGATAGTCAGAGAGGTTATTCAGCATTCGATTCTAATTCCAAATGTGCATAAAAATGTATTGTTACAATAATAGAGAAGCACAACAGCAAATATCACAGATAAGCTAGGCTGGATATAAATAATAGTTATTAAATGCTAAATATTAATGTGAACACCATTAGCAATTAAATATATTTCTCAATGATTATATTTTATGTTGTCAAGCATAAAAAGTGACAGGAAGGATATGGCAGTGTGTGACACTTCTAAATGGCGGCGGCTTGAGCAAGAGTGTGGGTAAAAGAAGGCGTTTGATATTGTGTTGGAGTTCTGTAAATGAATAACAAATAATCATGTGTTCGGAGTTTGATGCAATGGTCCGAACAGGTCAATCGATCCAGTACGAAGACTAAGGAGGGCCGGAATGGGAGAGATCTTAAATGACGTGTTTACCGATTACCAGATAAGTTTTAGAGTTTATAAAAATATATTATTCTATCCTTTTAATAGTATCTTTATATTTCCACTAGCTGATCCGGCAAACGTTGTTTTGCTATATAAGGTTTTGTAATATCTTCTAAGATGTTCATTGAAATTAAGTGATGTCAAAGACAATTTTATTCACAATTAAATACTCTTAATCAACAACACATTTATTTGGATAAAGATTAATATTATTACGTTGATACAACTCTTAACAAATAATGCATTAATTTCGACCAAATTTGTTTACCATAAAAACGGTTCTAGTGACTTAATCTTAAAAGATAGACATATACTGTCACGGACATTTTTTTAGATCATTTCAAGAGAAATAATTCTTTCTTACATATATTTTTCGTATCTTGAACCGCTTTTGCAGCGCACGCAATGGAAGTACTCAAGGATGAATAATTTTGCCCGTTTTTTTCACATTTTCCATTATTTCTTCGCTCCTAATACTTGCATCGTGATGTTATATAGCCTAAAGCCTTCCTCGATAAATGATCTATTCAACTCAAAAATATTTTTTCAATTCGAAGCGCGTTTTTTTTTGAGATTAGCGCGTTCAAACAAACAAACAAACTCTTCAGCTTTATAATATTAGTATAGATTAAAACAAAATAAATAGTGAACATAGTTCCATAATATTAATGGACAATTATATACATTAATGACTGAATAATAGTTAAATGTTAATTATAAGATATTATTTCCTGCCCTAAGCCTGGATAAATTACGATGGGAAAACAAGTCAATACCTGTTTACCTAAAATCACATAAAAGGAACTTGAAATACTTAGCAATCCATCGTGCGTCAGAAGCGCTACGGTGTCCACAATTTATACAGGTCAATACTCATTTGTGTAACAATATTTATCTATGATTTATTAGAGAATATCGGTGTTTACGTTAAATAGCAGTTGCAAGAAGGTACAAACATTCTATCCTGAAATATCTCCCTTGTTCATAAAAATGTTAATGTAATTAGCGGGTTATCAATAGTGTGTGTCGTTTATTAAAGAAACAATGAAAGGTTTATGAAGCGCGTCGCTCGTGGCGAGCCGCGAGCCAGAGCGGGTGGGCGTCACGGCTTCGCTCATGAATATTGTATGAGTGTCAAAATCGATATCGTTTTACAAATAAGCACGAAACTGATGTTATTTCTGTTACAGTATACATAAATAATAGCACAACGTGTTTGTTACACGATCAATTTATAATCTACGTTGTTTACAGTTGAGACATGTTTCCTTGTTTGAGTTCTCCTGCGGAGCGCCGGGCGGTTCGGCTGAGGGGCCAACCGTCTAGGCTATACTCCGGTGGTGACGTGCGTGCTCCCACGTACCACAAGGCGGCGGGGAGGTGAGCACATCCCACCTCCCCCACATTTTTGGCGTAGCCTGCAATGGGGCTGATCGCGCACCGGGCTTGCAAACGTCCTAGGGGTACCTGGAGTCCGGTGTAAACGCGAGTGGCGGATCACTCCAGAGGTTTTAGCTGGTGCAAGTCCGGCACACCGGGGGAGTGGCCCTCACCACTCTCCTGACGGTCCGTTAGGGATTACTTCTGGATTAACAAAAAAAAAGTGTTTCCTTGTTTGCGGGAGGGATGCCTTTGCGCCCAATGAGCGAGAGATCACTCAGTAACATTGATCGGGCTCTAGACTTGAGGCGGTGATTCGTTGAACTGTGGAATGATTTTCCGGCGAGCGCGTTCCCAACATCCTACGATATGGAGTCTTTCAAACGAAGCCAGAAAAGATATTTGTGTAGGTTGGCATGATCGCTGCAACTATTGATAGGTTTTTTTTACTGTTGATAGTAGTGATGCCACGAATAGTGAATTGGCCGAATACCGAATACCGAATATTCGGCAACGCTGTCGGCCGAAGCGCCGAATATTCGGCCGCCAAATATTCCTGGACGTAGCGTATTTAGTAATAATAATAATCTTTATTTCAACACAAAACTTATACATATAGACAGGCTGATAAGTCTCACCAATGAAGTATATCTTGTCTCTGGTGAGACTCGCACTTCCGTTCGGGTTATTCAAGGGTGTTTTGTGTTTTTATATGGATATTCACGGTATTAGTTTATTAGTTTGTGTGTGAGCGAGAGAGAGTGTGTCTGTGAGAGGTTATTTTCTGAGGCTGGTAATATTTACGATGAAAAGCGTAATCGTTTGCTATCAAAAAATGCTGAAAAGCTTGTTTTTATCCATCACAACTTACCACTGATCAATTTAATTACTAAAGTGTTATAATTTGGAAATAAATACATAACTTTGAGTAATATTACGTGTCTTTTTTACATGATTTGGTATTCGGTATTCGGCCGAATAGTGCGTATTATTCGGCCGAATACCGAATAGCAAAAAAAGTGGCCGAATAGGCCGAATACTAATAATTTAATGAAATGAATAATAGTTGCCGAATATTCGTGGCATCTCTAGTTGATAGTCGTTTTAGACTGCACCTTGCTTAACATCCGGCTTGACGTGTGTAGCATGGAACTTTTAAAAAATGTAGATTTTTGCCTTAATCCATTTTTTCATCTAAACTATGACTCAGCAGGTCAATCCCTTTTCGGTAGCGAAGCATGTGGTAATTTAATTGCTTTATAACATTTTATACATCGCTTTATTAAGTGAACATCGTTTCTCAAAGTTGTTACAAACCAAATATTATGTAACATGTTTTAATAAATTTAGTGTGATTTTTGTAACTGTTCATATCCTGTGTTGCACAAATTTTCATTTTTCTTTTCTTTCGAGCAAGTAATCTAAACTTTTAAATGTAGTCGCATTTGTAATGTATTCATGGTTTATATATTTATGTATGTGTTAATATAGACTATGTTAGCTTACTAATGAATAAATAAAATAAATAAATGAATCTCCGAAAAGATAAAAACACAAAAATATAATTCTATATAACCCAGAACCGAAACACGTAACATGAAAACGGGCCGATCTCTTCATTTCTCTCGCTAAACGTCAATTTACGGCAAGGAAACGTTGTTACATTCAATTTAAAGGCATTTCGTGATAATACTACGTGTTTTTTTTTTTGAGTTATCCAATACCTCGTGAAGATCTCACTCCTCCTTTTTTTTGTTGGCAGGACAATTTGCTGTTGGCTGGGAAAGGCATTTACAACTATACCGGAGAACAGGGCGACCATTTAAGATGCTCAGCCAGCAATTTAAGGGTTGGTTGGCAACGCAAGGATACCCCTGCGGGTCATCAGGAGCATTGTAGTCACTATATCGAGCCAGTGTAAAAAAAAAAACACTTTTATGACATTAATATGTCTCACTTGAGCCGTATTCGAGCCCTTAAGGCTATTATTTCTAAACTGCAGATCGATTAATCACATGTAACATAACACCGAAACAAACGCACGCGTGCACACACACACACACATTCACACGTATACTCAAACGCTTGTCCACTAGTATACTATAAGAGCATCCCAAAAGACACTAACAAAATGTAATATACAAGTGTAACTATATACGTTTTTTCGTCTATAAATAATTCTATGTAATAAGCTGTGAAGCTATTTTTAAAATAAAATAAATAAATTTTAGGTAATATTTGAGAAGTGCTGGCTTAATTAAAATATGTTATTCATAAACGAGGTTTAGCTCTTTTCATTTGTTGTTGTTTGTTGAAAGTACTACCTTAGGATAATTTACTTTAAAAAATAATATAAACAGTGATTTTAATTCTTTTTTATGTGTTATTAACACGTTTTCCTTATTCCGTTGTGTGTAGAAAGGTAATAATTTTTATCGGTGTCGTAAAATAAAGATACATTTTTTAACCGACTTCTAAAAGGTGAAGGTTTAGAAATGAAATATAACTTTATTCAAATAGCTTTACGTCTAAGCACTAATGAATCGTCAAAAAAAGGTTTTATATCTTTAGCAATAGGTAGCAGTAAGTAGGTGCCCACGCCCTCGCCTCAAATTCCATATTCAGTGTATACACTGAATATAATCTCTCTATAAAAAAAACTGAAGTGTTCAAGTCTTTGCTTTTGACGATTTAAAAGTTATCTCAAAATTCTCATAAGATACATACGGAGTCCCAGCTATAGTGCAGCTCACATTCCGGCTAGGACTAAGAAGTTCTCTAACTCCTACTTTTACCGAGTTGTGTTATGGAATGGTCTTCCTAAGAGCGTGTTTCCATCGTCTTATGATATTGGGACCTTTAAGTGAAGCGAAAAGAGATATTTGTGCAGGCCGGCATGATCGCTGTAACTATACTTTTCATCAGGTGCATTGTAGTCACTATATCGAGCCAGTGTGACAAAAAAAACCATAACGATAAGTTAATTTGGCCATTTCGTACTTAAGTTACGATAAAAGAAAATCATTTAAGATATTTATTTTGTAAAAGAAATAAAACTGATATCGAATAGATATCGTGAGGCAGAAAATCAATTTTCTCCAACAAAGCCGTGATGGAAAGCCTTCGTCGAACAATAGAAAAATCAGGAGACCCTACTTGTTGATTACAAGCAACAGTTCAGCTTTTCCTTTGTTACATGAACTGGAAAAATGTTTCCCTCTCAAAAATTTCCCAGGAAAATTACTAAATATCAAAAGCGTCCAGAGTCATTACAAAGTCAAACCATCTATTATTGTGAATAATGCTTCTTTGTATTTTGGAATCCATCATCGTCAACAGTCCACCCTAGTCCACAGGTTGATATAAACCTAGAATCCGCCTGATTCAATGATCATAGGTTTTTCTGCATATATTGCCTGCCTACTGCCATTTCAGCTTGCTAATACGAAGAGCTATGTATGTCGACAACTTTAGATCCCGTCGGATAACCTCATTTCGGATTTTATCTTCCAGGGAGATATCTCCATAGCCCGCTCCATCGTACCCTGAGCGATCTTAAACTGTTTGTCTTTGTTTTAGGAGTCCAGTAGAAAATCTTACATAGGACCATCAGGGAACCCTGGCGTGTCACTTTTACTGACTAAAAACCCCCGGGGTATCCCTCTAATCATTCCATCTAGAACTGAAAAACCAATTCGAAAAAAAATTCGTCCAGTTGCCCGGGAAGCAAACAGCCTTGTTCAGGCTACCTGTCTGGGAGGGGTGAGTGTAAAGAGGTCACGCCTCCAATTCTTTCTCACGGGCGGCGTGCCGGACACTGCGCACCGCCTCCCTCTCATCCAGGCAGCAGACTCCCTCAAGTCTACTGCCTGGAAACTGGATGAGTTGATTGACAGTAGTAAATCAATGAAGTGGCTGTGATGGCCTTGTGGATAAGCGACCACAATCCAAGCGCGACATCGCAAATGGTCGTAGGTTCGAGTTCTCGCAAATACTTCTGAGTTTTTCACATGGTCACCGGAGACGGAAAACATCGTGAGGAATCCCGCACGGCATTTAATAGACATGTCATATGTACTAGTGCTGTGAGAACGGAGATCAGCTGCGCTACTGGTCGCATTGGGCATGAAATATAAGCACAAAGTGTATGCAACCATTAATATATCTATGCTCATCCCAAAGGGATATAGCCTATTTTCACGATGGTCATAGATAGTAAGGCAAAGTAAATAGTTAAATTAAATACATTTCTGTCTACCTTGAGACGGCTAAAGTATAATAAAATGTGATTATCTATCAGGACAAAAGAATAACTGACGCAAACTTTTTATTTCAAACGTAATGAATAACACAGTACTAAATATGAAACGATGTTTACTATTCCTTTGTGCTTTACGTCATTTATTTTAAATAGAAAAATAAGGCTTTTTATAGCGTAATATAATGTAATTGTCGTTTATTTTTCTAAATAACTGCTAAAATAAAAGCTGTACATCTTAATTTGATTGATATTAAATTATTATCATGTGTAATATTGCCAATTTACTTAATACGAACAGTAATTACTGTTTTAAAACGGAAATTCTTTGCTATTAATAGCTAAATCCATGTAAAAGTTTATAATTGTCTTTAAATTAAATATTAAAGAATTACTAACCTCGGTTTTCTGGAAGTGTAGTACGGGATACTGTGGCTCTTTGTACTGGATTGGCAATTGTTTTCGAGATATACGACCGTCTACGCGCGAGGTCCGCTCGAGACTGTAATGTGCGAGCTTCCATCCACCTACCCCTGTCGTTACCTGTTACTTTCCAGGGCGGAGGGTGGTAGCTAGTGCTGTTCTTCTTGGGGATTGCGGATATTTGATTTCGGATATAGATTTTTTACTTATTTATTACAAAGTTTAGTATAATCTAGAAACGGCAGCGGCTGGTATTGCTTTTTCCTGTTGAAATAACTATTAATCTTTGTCAATATTATGTTTTGGGAACACTTTTACACTGAGATTTTTTTTTTAATTTACCCGTATTTGTTGACCGGGAAAGGTCTTCACAACTTAACCGGGCGGGTTTTATACTGGGATGTGCTTAAGCATTAAAAATGTTAAAATAGTATTATTTTGAATATAAAAATTAAAATTGAGTTACTATTGTAACAAAAATTTTACTTTTTTTATACTGGCTCTACATTGTGACTACAGAATACCAGATGGTAAGTACAGTGTAGTCCAAAAACGAAAGCGACTATCAAAGGATGAAAATCCATTGATAGTCTACATCGTCATGTCGGCCCACATATACCGCGACTGAAGGTCTCTAGGTATATGAGCTACTGGATATACACAAGTTGATCCCGAAACGCGATAAGCCGAAACTAGTCACTATGGCGGGCTTTACACCCATGTACTGTAGTTGCGATCCAGACGGTCACCGACGCACTATTACCTCGCTGCTGTTCGTTTAGCACCACCCAGGAGTCACGTGTAGGGAAACTAGGGTAAAGCCTACGGACGCGAGCAGCTTCGACTCCCTTTGACTTTACGTCGATGCTCGATATTCAGCATGTGCTTATAAATTCGGATGTATGTAAGTGTTGGACACCCCTAGCGGTGACGGCCATCAAAATTTCCATTCACGCGTGTAACAGACACGACGCAAGCTCTGACGTGTGTTTTCCATGAGTAATTAAACATGATAGCTTTATTGTGTCATTTTTTATTATGCTAGAATATTAAGCCCGCACGTATCCCAGCGGATTAGCCTGTTAAATTGGCAGTGGTCAGGATACGTGGCTCATAGAGAGGATGGCTGATGGGATGGGAAAGTTCTCGAACACCCATAGAGGTACGTTGGACTGCGCTAGGCGGATATGCGATATAAATGCGATCATTCTCGCGACGCAAATCACCAGGAGTGAAGAGGAGACTCCCAGTCGCTGACTCCGAGAGTAAGCCATGAAGAATGCACCCGTGCGCTTTCTCCAAGTGACCTGCTCATCGTAGCGAGTAACGGAGAAATGTGTCCGAACCGTCAAAGCATACTTTCGTGCATGCTATCGATGACACTATATTTCAAACCGATCATTCTGCGTACCTCTTCGTTCCTAACGCGATCACCCAGTGATATTCGCATATAGAACGAAAAGATCGCATTTATATGCATTAATTCTACTTTAATAAACAAAATCTATAATATAAAAATGAATCGCAAAATGTCTTGATAAGCGCGAAACTCGAGAACGGCCGCACCGATTTGGCTGATTTCTTTTTTGTTGTGTTTGATGAAGTCTGAGGAAGGTTATTACGGAGAGAAAAATTAAAAAAATTCCCTGCAACTGTCTAAAAACAACACTTTTCTGTATTCTCTTACAAAAAATTCGTAATAAGTCATTTTGAACTTTAACACCATACCATAAAGTTTAAATGTTAGTGGACGGGTGCCGGGAAGGCAAAACAATTGAGTGACGTATAAATATTAATGTCAATATTTATACATATAGCATTAAGGCCAGGTTCCTTCAAACAATTTTCAAAAAACAGCCAACAGGCCAATAGCTTTTAACATTAAAAAAAAATGTGACTTTGTTTTAGAGAAATAGGGCAAAACAAGGTCTGCCGGGACAGCTAGTAATAAATAAAGATTAAAATTATTCATTAGAAAAACAAATACAAAGCAGCAAATTCAAATCAATTGACACCCAAACTAGGTCTACCTGTATATTGGATGTCAGCATATTTCACAAAATTTCTTACATACAGTTTATACCCGCTGCATAGCTTCAATATTAACTCCAAACAATACAATAATATCACATACATTATAGAATAAAAGTAAATAATAATTTCACAATAATGTTAAACCCCTAACAGATCTATTCCTGCAACAGTTCCTCAGTATCATTATATTAGGTCCTTACATATGAAATTGGCGTTTTTCGTACTGGCCACTTTAATCACAAATTTCTCCTCTTTGGTAAGGAATTTCAAATTCAAATTTGTACAGCTATAGACTCATGTATTTGTGCTTCGATGATCGTCATTCATTTGTTTTTTTCTTCTGTTTTTTTCTGTTTGCGTCACTCATTTTACAAAATGGAAAACTTAAAATATCGCATTATTTACGAGTACGAGTTCCGCCGTGGCACTAGTGCTGCGGAAACAACTCGAAGGGTGAATGATGTGTATGGCGGTCGTGTTGCAAAAGAAAACACAGTTCGTTTTTGGTTCCAACGTTTTCGTTCTGGAAATTTCGACCTGCAGAACAAGCCCCGTGGACGGTCTGAGACTCAAGTTGATAATGAAGAGTTGAAGGCTATTGTGGAAGCGGATCCATCGCAAACCACGTCCGAGTTAGCTGCAGGCTGCGATGTTAGTGATAAAACTGTTTTAATTCACTTGAAGCAAATTGGGAAGATTAAAAAGCTTGAAAGGTGGGTACCTCACGAATTGACTGAAGCAAACCGGCAAACGCGCGTCGACTGCTGCGTTACATTACTAAACCGGCACAATAATGAAGGTATTTTAAACCGAATCATTACCTGTGATGAAAAATGGGTTCTTTACGATAATCGGAAGCGCTCAGCGCAATGGTTGGATCCTGGCCAGCCAGCCGAATCCTGCCCCAAGCGAAAATTAACCCCAAAAAAGTTACTTGTAAGCGTTTGGTAGACTAGTGCCGGTATTGTTCATTACAGTTTTCTCAAATCTGGCCAGACTATTACGGCTGATGTCTATTGTCAGCAATTGCAAACCATGATGGAAAAGCTAGCGGCTAAACAACCTAGGCTGGTCAATCGCTCCACGCCACTGCTGCTTCACGACAACGCTAGACCACACACTACGCAACAGACGGCTACTAAATTAGAAGAGCTTCAATTGGAAAGTCTAAGACATCCTCCGTACTCCCCGGACCTTGCTCCAACAGATTACCATTTTTTTTCGAAATTTGGATAACTTCTTGCAAGGGAAAAAATTCAACTCCGATGGGGCAGTCCAAATCGCCTTCAAAGATTTTATTGATTCCCGTCCGACTGGTTTTTTTAGTAAAGGGATCAATGAACTACCTATGAGATGGCAAAAGTGCATAGAAAATAATGGTTCATACTTTGATTAATTAAATATATTATATTAAAAAATATTCGACTTTTTGTTCCTCCCATACAAAACGCCAATTTCATATGTAAGGACCTAATATTTCAGATTCGACAACCTGTCCCTCAGCTTCATCCTACATTCGTAATTAGATAAATTCAAGATATTCAATTCATGGTGAACCTTGTAAATCCTTGAACTTTGAATCCAAAATTGTCTCTCTTCAAAATTAGACTTGTGAATCGGCATAGGGCAAACATACCTCATCCTACGAGGTATTCTTTTGCTATCTGTCCCTAAAAGGACCACTCTATGTTTACGGAGGACAAGTTTCGAGACAAAGAGCTGTCTTACTGAATTCACACATCTTTTAACATATATAGGCCTCATAAAAAATTTTTGGCACTCAAATAATATATTTAAAAAACTAAAATAGATTTAATTTCCAATAAATATGAATAATAAATAATTCAGTGTCTAGTACAACTAAAAATATTTTACGACCTATAAAGACTGACCTAATCAATTCTAATTTGAGTCATCCATCTAGACTCCGACATTTAATTAGTGCCACTCAACTATTTTTTGTATTTCTAGACGTTATAAGGTCACGATTAGCTCACTGTTTCGGTGTTGACTATTATTAATCCTCGATACAACATAAGTATAATCTACCGAGAAAAACCGGCAAGAAACTCTGGTAGTTGCTCTATTCAACACAATGAGGTGCAAATATAAACAACAAAAGAATGAATGTCCCGTGAGAAAAAATGATACCACGCACTTTTCATCTATTAAACAGTAATTGATGGCATAAAATCATTTTCAATACTTCATTTCCATTTTAATAGTGACAACCCTGAAATATCTTTAGGTATTGCACAGGCAAAATGCGAATAACGAGCCTCTTTTTTAGTAGCCTGGGGAAAACCTTACATAAGGCCATTAGGGTCGTTGTGAACAGCGACCCTGGTGTCTTGTGCCAATCACTCCTCCCTGGGAACCAGATTCGTTCAGTTACCCGGGGAGCGAATAGCCTATTCAGACTTTCTCTCTGGAAAGGGTGGATGTATAGAGCCCGCCCCGCCAAACCTTTCTCACCGGCCGCTTTCCGTTCATCCAGGCAGTAGATGCCCTCAAACCTACCACCTGGGAATACAGAGTCCTATGTAAGAACTATTGCATACTGTGGTCATGATTCAGTTCAACCAATCCCACTTCTGACAATGGATTTAAATGCTACAACAATCAACCGCTTTTTTTTTATACTGGCTCTACAAAGTGACTCAGTATCTTGCATCTTATGGTAAGTACTGTGTAGTCCTAGAATGGCAATGACCACAATGGGACGAAATTCTGTTTACAGTAGCCACTGCTATGTCAGCCCACATATACCTCGTCCAAAGGTTTCTAGGCATATGAACACCTGGATATATACAAACTGATCCCGAATCGTGACAGGATAAGGAATAAGGATTTTTTAAGGATATATATATATATATACACAGAGATGAGCAAAATGTAATCAAATTAATGATTAACAATTACAAAATGTATTTTTAATTTTAATTTTCTTGCTCTGTAATCATGATTAAATACATTTAAAACATTAAAAAATCATAAATGTGTATGTAATCTGGGATTCCGTAGTGTTTAAAATATAGATGAGCAAAATGCAGTCATATTAATGGAAAAAACGCAAAATGTAATCGTAATCATTTTTATTACTCTGATTGCATTTTGCCCATCTATGGTCACTATGAGGGTTTTAAACTTGTGCACTGTAGTCACAACCCAGTTCGGGCAATCGCCTTGCCACCTCAAAGTATTTCCGTTTGCAAAGATTCATGCGATGTTTACAGCTCCCTTTTATGGTAGGTTGGAGGTTAAGAGGCGTTTAAAGCTTTCGCGCGCCATTCTATTATATTATACAAGTTAATTGCTTGGTTATTTGCGAAAACGTTTGTGAGGTTTCACGAATACGTGTTCCTTTGTTTATAATTTTATGGGCTTTGTTTGTTATTATGTAAAACGCCTTACACTCTAGAGAATAGAAGATACCGGATCAAATTACAAGCTACTTTTTTAAATACATAAATTTTAACAGTGTACATTTATGTTATTTCTAAATATAAAAACACCGTGAGGAAACCCGCATGACATCTAATAGAAATCACATATGCCCTGAGAACGGCGATCAGTTGCGCTACTGGTCTCGTTGGAAACGACATATAAACGCAGAGGGGATACAGGCACTAACTAATCTCTGTTTATCCGAAAAGGGAAAGGTCATTAGGATATATTATTATTAGCAAGAACGCAATAGCCAAACTTACATGCTGCCCAATTGTTATGTGCAAAAAAATAGCTATGAGTAATTTGCCGCGAAACACACTTGCGTGCACACCTGCGGAGTCAGACCGAAGCCTGTGAAAATAAAAACTGCAAGACAGTACGTTTCGAGCTAGCGACGAGTCCACACTGAATTTCATAAATTCCATCGAATGCGACATCAATTCCGAACGATATAATCACTACTATAACACGCTTTTACTATGTCGTGTTCTTCCCTAAATATGTGTTGTGGTAGAACTCCAATAATTAATAATACTCTGATATCACTTTCAATATATATAAATTGTGCTTCACTATATAATCACATTTATATTATATTTTAACTTTTATATTATAATTTTTAATATGCGACTTTCCCTTTTGAACTTCAGATACAATCAAACTTCATCTTTAAAATTCGATGTTCTAACTTATAAATAAAACTTATTATTTATTTAATGGCCAACTCTGATAAAAGTGCCATAGATAAGTAAACTATAATTATCATACTTTCATACAATCACTACACTACCTAAATTTATTTCGCAAACAATTCTCACTGAAATGGTTATATACAAATTAATTCGTTCAAAGAGAGACAATGGTGCGCACCGTTTGGCAACTGAACGGTATATATATTTTAATATATTATAATTTTATTGTAGCCTAGCGGATTTTGCACAGATTTCATACGCGGTGACGCGAATGGCCGCAGGTTAAAATCCCGGCACGTACGACTAGGTTTTTCCAGATTGATGAAGGAAAGGATCGTGAAGAAGCCCGCGTGGTAATTAATAGAAATGTCATGTGTACTAGTGCTGTGAGAACGGCGATCAGCTGCGCTACTGGTCACGTTGGGCACGACATACTTTAGAAGCATAGATGGGCAAAATGTAATCAGATTAATAAAAATTATTACGATTACATTTTACGTTTTTTACCATTAATATGATTGCATTTTGCTTATCTTTGTTTCAAACACTACAGAATTCCATATTGTATACACATTTATGATTTCTTAATGTTCTAAATGGATTTAATCATGATTTCAGAGCAACAAAATTAAAATTACGACTACATTTTGTAATCGTTAATCATTAATGACATTACATTTTGCCCATCTCTGTTTACAAGCGCAAATTGGATGTGCTGACTTGATTGGATGACTCTAATGTATGTCTGTTCATCTCGAAAGGGATATAGCGCGACGATATATTATATCTGGTCTCTGGGCTTCAAAAAACTACAATAAAACTTACTGAGATTAAAATTGTAGACGAGCTCATAAATTATAAAGACATTGAGATACTCAGTCGAAAACTTCTAAACACGGAACATGACAAATTACTGATCAGAAAACAGATAAAGGAAGTTAGAAAAGGCCTGAGGCAATTACACAACAAAGGAATTTGCTAGTAGCAGATAAATGCACGCAATATTACTGTATCCGATAAGGAAATGGAAAAAGTTTGTAAGCTTATAAAAGTTAAGTTCGCGAGTGGAACAGGCGAGGTCTCAACCCGAAAACTTACGAAGTTGGGACGCTGAGATTTATACTTTTACATCACGAAATGATTTGCAATTTTTTGTTATGCTAGTAAATTTTGAAACGCTTTTATACTCATAAATGTTACAGTTGTTGCTTTTTTATGATCTAGTCATCCCGTCACTCTCAAATCGCACTCGCAATTTGGGAGTTGAAGCTGCTCGCGTCCGTAGGTTTTACCCTAGTTTCCCTACACGTGACTCCTGGGTGGGTCGGGGTCCTAAACGAGCAGCAGCGAGGTGGTTGGTTGGTTGGAGTTGATGGTTGCGTCGGTGCCCGTCTGGATCGCGACCACAGTGCACGAGTGTAAAGCCCGTCATAGTGACCAGTTTCGGCTTGTCGCGTTTCGGGATCAGCTTGTGCATATCCAGTAGCTCATATACCTAGGGACCTTCAGTCGTGGTATATGCGGGCCGACATGACGATGTAGACTATCAATGAATTTTCATCCTTTGATAGTCGCTTTCGTTTTTGGACTACACTGTACTTACCATCAGGTACTCTGTAGTCACTATGTCGAGCCAGTGTAAAAATAAATATATATATATATATCTGTCGTAGTTTCAATTCAATATAATCCACCTTCATTGCTTGTTTGTAGCACCATTTCTATGCACACGCAATATAAACGGAGAGGAAGACTACGTAGATTGGCGGGACACTCAGCGACGCATCACTCCGCTAGCATCTCTTCGAAAGACCATTGATTTTCTATCGCACATCAGCCGAGCATTCCATTGCTGCCCAAGCCCACGAGGCGAGCTCAGACAATAACGAAACACCCAGTCTACTGCCGCAACAAGAAAACAACAATTGTTCAGCGAGAGTGCAGAAGAGATGCAACCACTCCGGCTTGAAGCTTTTCCTCCAACCCTTAAGACCTTCCTGTTGAACCGCATACTGTTGCAACTGGATGCCTCTTTTATTTAGTTGTTTGAATTTGTTTTTGTTTCTTACTCCATATATATGTCCATACATCAAAATGAATCAATGTTTATGGTATATGCGTGTAATATACTTAAACAGTAGCGCTTATTTCATAGATGCATGAAAGCATTGCATGCCCTGACGATAAATAAGTCTGGAATAAATTGCTTAAAGTTAAACAAAGAAAATAACTATTTATATTCATATCTATTCTATATTCACGCCGTATATTTTCCCTATGAAAGCAATATAATATTTACTATAATAATATAATATTCAAATTAATTTAAATTAATTTAGCCGTGGTGGCCGCCGGCAGAATAGAATAGCACCCCCCTCTTCTTGCTGAGGTGTCGTAAAAGGCGAATAAGGTATCTTTTTAACACTGCAATTCAACCAGGTGTTCAGAGAAGGAAAAATCGACCAAACCTCCTGCTCCCTCCCGATCGTACTGGTTCTCCATTTCATCGGGCCTGAGGGAACACGGACGAGAGAGTGCTTCTCTGGCTTCGCGTCCAGTTGTGCACTTAAATATCTCCTGCGCAATTGACTGTTTCCGAAAACTGGACCTCGATTTTCTTAATCGATGTTGAAACAGTCGCCGTAGCCGAATCTGGCTAGGACATCCTCATCCTCATCCAAATTAATTACACGAATTCTGCATACCCTGTCCAAATATCCTATGCACGTCACTGTACTTAAACATGTGTAGGCGTATGTGTCTGTTCATGTGTATTTATATACATATCATTATCTATGACACTTGGAAATAGTCTCAAGAGCTATGTGATATGTATCGGTACATTATTATTTCCCGCCTTACTATTTTCTGTGCGTTGAGACAACAAACGAATGTCAGGTGGAAATCAGCGCTGGGTGACTCAGCTGGTTACCTAGCATTTGCTGTGCTGACTTCCCTTTGGCGCATCACAATACATGGTATTTGCTGTTGTTGTTTTCTATCTTGATTAACCCATCCTTCTGTCTTATATGTTACGTTCTGTTTCAAACAAATGCTTTTTCATTCCTTTTTGCCACAAATAGTTACCATCGTCATACCATACTGTAATGTTCCACAGATATAGAACGTAATAGATCAATTTTTGTTCGAATAACAATTTCTACAGCAACATGGCGCTAATTGCATAATGTATGCACAAAACTCAGCGCATAAAATGAGTTACCAAAGCTTTGAAGCGGGAACTTGCAGCGCTTCCGCAATTTGGATATTGCATTATGCATTTTATAATTTTCTTCGACGTCAGACCCACGAATGTCCAAGGAAACCGGTAAAATATTCTTAATAAAAATAAAATATCGTCATGCTACATCCCTTTCGAGTTTAGCAGAGATACATTAGGGATTATATCCACTTTGCGCTTATAAGTCGTGCCGACGTGAACAGTAGCGCAGCTGATTGCCGTTCTCAGGGCATTTATAGATAATATATCTTTAGATGCTATGCAGGTTTCCTAGAGATACTTTCCTTCACCGGTGAACATATGGTTTCTAAGTTGGCACTTAAATATTTCTACGAAATTTGTTATTTAACACGTTTGTCACCCAGCGCATTTGTTTTGTGTTTCTCTCGGGGACCAAATGCGACGCTCGATTCGCCGTAACGTAAAAATGCGATAGATAAATAATATAACTCGAGTATTGTGATATCGAGTATCGAGTATTGTCTTAGCTTTGTCGTAAAAAACTTGTTCTTCACCTCAAATGTATTTAGAGTATTGTATTAGTATATAGAAAAACCATGCGATATTGTATAACGTAATTATTTTTCGTTTTTAATGCTGTGTATACTATATTTACATATAAGTGCTTATTCCATTAAATTCCTTTTAAAAATCCTATTAACCCCATCAAGAAAATCTTCACTCATATTTGATTGACGTGACGTCGAACATATTACGTCAAGAATGAGTTTAAATTTCTGCAGACCGCGAATCAACTAAGAAGAAGAATTTGCTACCAGCGTCGTCAGTGCCATACAAACAGTAATTTTAGGTGACATAGATGTTAAAATAATAACACTAGATAATAAGTAGACAAAGTTTATTTAAAGAAATTATTAAAAATTCGACCATATTGACCGACACTCCGTATTTATTCTGCAGGAAACTACATACATTTTTAACAATATTCCAGTATAAATACATTTATTACTTACACGATAAGATAAAGACATTAATAATCATTGGATTTTATATCTTATTATGGGATAATTTATAATTTTAAACAAGAAGACTAAATCGAAAATATTTTGACGTGTTCCCGTAGAATTTTGTTTTGTTTTTTATATGTATATAAATTTCAACTCATAGAGCTCACACGTCAACCCGTATTGGACAAGCGTGCTGGATTAAATATCCAAACCCCTTCCCATGAATTCCATAAATATAGAGAAAAAAGAGAAGGGAGACCTTTGCCCTGTAGTGGCACGTAACTGGCTATCAATATAATAGAGATGTTGAGGTTTATAGACGCCATTTAGCTTACTCTTTGCTCAGAAAATTGGTTAGTCTTTACCAAAAGACTGAATAAACTACAAGGATCTGAGTATAGCCTAAATCATGGTTGCTCAAATAGTTTTTTTTAATGACTAGACTAGTACAGACCTTTTAATTTGGAAAATCTTATGACATCTGTAAGGATGCTTGTTATATTTTCTATCCAGTGTGTTTTGAGAACCCTGTCCGACCCGAAAGGGACATAGGGGTGATATTATAGTATTCTAAAATATATTTAAAGAAATATATTTTATTCATAAATTAAAAAAATATATCGTTATAATATTAAAGAAATTGTTTATTTTTTAATATGCAATCTATGCTCGGATTACTTACAAAATTATTTTAAAGACTAACAAACCGATTGAATTGATAAACAGTGCTTGAGATTAAGGGGGGTCATGATCCTATTGACTACATGATCTATTAGCATGACCCTTTACTTTCCTTTTATCGTTTATTCACGAGCTACGAACTCTCTCAGTGCTGCTATGTGAGTGTAACCTATTTGATTAAATTTTAATTTATTCGGTGTTTTTTTTTGCATTTTAACTAAAAACGATAATCTAAATAAAATACATTAAATATTATATACTTTAGCTTTTACATAAATAGACGATGAAGTTTTTAGGGATGTAAGATATAAACGTGGTTTTGGATATACAAAACAGAAAATTCGTGTATATAAAATGCATATTCGGATGTCTGGATAATTCCAGTCAGATGTATTTTTATAACCAATATTTTTATGTAATTATTTATTTAAAAGAATATTAAAACTAAGTGCAGTGTTTTAGGTATTAAGCTTACAAGAAGAACTAAATAGATATTTCTAATGTATTTAAGATGATTGAGAAAATCCAAAACGATCCCTTGTATTTACAGATATAGGTATATTTACAGATATAGGTATAAATACAGTTCAGATTTCTGGTAATTTTTGTTACACAAAGAAGAACTCTAACGAATATAATTTATATTTCACAATATATGCTGTTCTGGCTAAATATATCTAGCTATATCTATAGAGTTATTATGATTATGCATATCGGCGCATATTTCGGATATTATTTTTAGCCAAGAAAACATTTTTAATATCCTTTATTAAGTTTGCTTACTACTAAGCTGTACCTATTTTTATTCAATACAATTAAATGAATTAGTACAATATGGATACCTCCACTAAGGTATCCCTGCCCACCCCAAAAAGAATATAGCGTGACCAATGTATTATTTTTATTATTAAATGAAACTGTACCCTATAAAATAGATTTAATCATAAAAATATTCAGATATCCGTAAAATAAGCATGTGTATGCGCAACAAAAGCACAAATTTTCTGTTCAATATATCCGAATCTCATATCTAAATATCCGAATCATTATAAACCCTACATACACTTATGCATACAACATAAATAATCCTATTATATACGCCCAAAGCCTCATCTTTCGTTGACATAAGTCCAACAATTTACAATTCTGTGTGAGTTGATGGAAACTTCTTCAATACAGCGTGGTACAAATTATAAAACGCGTAGACTGAGACACTAAGAATGACAACCAGGGATCCACCGAAGACGAGGCTTAAGAAATTGCCGTCGATCATGGTTGTGCCGTGCAGGCTTCTCGCTTGACCCTGAAACAGGTCTTCGGTGCCCGTTCCAGCAGCCCTACGCTCTTCCATCATTCTTTTCATTGAAGCCAGCCGTTCCTTCAGCTCGTCTATCGACTCCTGGACATCTTCGGTTCCTGAAAATAGACTCATTAGTAAAAATATTATTTTGCAAAGAACGACTACCGGAACTCCTTGCCAGTAGATCTCACTTTTGGAACCGGTGGTAGATTCATTTATTAGATGATTTAAAGGTGCTTGTAATTGGTCTATTTGAATAAAAATTTTTTGGTCTTGACTAAATATAGTAACCGCACCACGCCTGATGGTAAAAATGGTGCAGTCCTAAGAAACATTAACGACTACCACCAGTAAAGAAAAACCCATCGATAGTCGCTGCAATGATACCGGCCTGCACAAAAATCTCTTCGCGCTACGCTTAAGGGATTCCATAACATAGGACGGTGGGATCATGCAAGCCGGAAGACCATTCGAAATCCCAACTACACGGCAAAAAACTTTTTAGTCCTATCCGGGAATGAGTTACCGTAAAGCTGCGACTCCTGAAACCGGCGCGCAAGTTTCTATTAAGGAAGGATTCTATTAACAAGGTTAACACCAAGGGTAAGGTTATCTCTTCAGAACACTCGCTATGATACAGACACACACACATATAGTTTGTATTTATATAAAAAAGTATAGAACTCCAATTTTTCTTTGTATAGTTACGAGTATTTCGCTTCCTCAACATTCATTATTTCCTTTTTTATGAATTACAACCTAACAGTTGACATCAATCACGCCTGTAGGAAGGTGAAGATAGGATCTTTAAAGGACCGTATTTATCCAACAAATCTCTGGTCACCCTTATAACAAAATCTAACAAATCGTGGAAAAATAGATGCGGGAATGGATTCCGCCCCTTCGCTATTCGTATTATGAGTGAAGAAGCGAAACTTTTTACGCGAACATAAGGAAAATCTGTAACACCGTGTTTATCTATTATAAATGACGTCAATTATTTGTTGAAGTAGACGAAATAATGAAACTACCCTACTCTTTGCAAACTTATTTCATTTCATTAACATTAGTTAGTCCCTTCATGTACTTTTGCCGATTTCGCGTACTTTTGACGTTACCTTCCATCAGAATTCTTTTTTTTTACACTGGCTCGACATAGTGATTACAGGGTACCTGATGGTAAGTACAGTGTAGTCCAAAAACGAAAGCGACTATCAAAGGACGAAAATCCATTGATAGTCTACATCGTCATGTCGGCCCACATATACCACGACTGAAGGTCTCTAGGTATATGAGCCACTGGATGTGCACAAGCTGATCCCGAAACGCGACAAGCCGAAACTGTTCACTATGACGGGCTTTACGCCCATGTACTGTGGTCGCGATCCAGACGGGCACCGACGGCCTACCACCTCGCTGCTGCTCGTTTAGCACCACCCAGGAGTCACATGTAGGGAAGCTAGGGTAAAGCCTACGGACGCGAGCAGCTAATTCTCTCTATTTAGCGCGCATAGGCAAGTCTCGATGGACCTCTGCTCTTACTTCCAATCATATTCATATTGTATACCTCTTTCATCAGATATAATTTATATTTGTATGTATTTATATTTGTTATATACAGTGCCCTGAGAACGGTGAACGCTACTGTCCACGTTGGGTACGACATATAAGCGTAAAGTGGATACAACTTCTTTTTTTTTTGTATCCCGGGAGAAAATCCTGCATAGGACCATCAGGGACGCTGTGAGGGCGGCGACCCCGGTGTGTCAGACTCCTACTGACTAAAAACCCCCGAGGTGTCCCTCTGATTGCTCCACCCGGGCCTGGGAAACCAAATTCATCCAGACGCCCAGGGAACTAGAAGCCTTGTTGAGGCTACCTCTCTGGGAGGGGAAGGAGTAAAGCCCACCCCTCCAAAACCTCTCTCCCAGGCGATGAGCCGGACACCGTACACCGCCTCCCTCTCATCCGGGCAGCAGACTCCCTCAACTCTACTGCCCGGCTAGTGTCACCTGGGAATGTCGCTCTCGCTCTGGGCGAACGCGTCCCTCCGGCGACGGCGCCTTGGCTGCCGAGTGGCCAGAGAAGATGTTCGCTCTCTGACCCTTTCGGCGGCCTCTTTCTGCTTCATCACAGCCTGGCAGAAGGATGACACTTCCTGTCATGTGGATACAACTACTAATGTATCTCCGCTTGACCCCGAAAGGAATATAGCGTAACGATACTCTTACAATAATTTGCAAAATATAATTGCCTATTTGGTAGCATTTTTTAATAGAGAGGACAAAACAAAATAATTTTGCTCCCAATTGTAATATAATATTTTCATATAAAAGATATTGAGACTTAAATATCTCGTCTTCCTTGGTATATTATTTATTGTGCGATGGTGACGTTATTGAAGTAATTGGATTTTTAGTTGCGTTTTTTAAAAGGAATTTTATGGAGTAAGTACTTATATACAAATATAGGATATATAACATTAAAATATCAAAAGATACTATTTATTCAAAATAACATATTACATTATACTATGACGCATGTTTCTCGTTAAAACACTCTTAAACACATTTGAAGTGAAGAACAAAATTATTGGCGATAAATTAAAGATAATAATATCGTAATGCAATCTTAATAATCAATTTACATTGTTTATATATCGCTTTTTTGTTGGACCCCGTAGGAAACAAACCAGAGCGCTGGGCGAGGAACGTGTTAAAAACGCTTTGTCAGCCGTCACATTTGTGAGATGTAGGATTTGCTTTGTTGTTAGGCACCGATCGCGGCCGTTAGTTCTGATTAAATCTCGGGAAACCGCTTGATGTTAAAAGACACGCGAGACTACTGTGTCATTGGTTTCCGAAAACTCGCTTGAAACTAAAACGCGCGAGCGCACTGTCGAGCGGTGTGCGTTACCAAGACACAGTCCAGGGAAGCCGATAAGAGAGAAAACACGAGCTACATTGTTTATTATTCCAAATTATATCTTAATATAAATCAACTAAAACTCAAAAGACTTAAACTGAATGTCCTAATTTAAGCTTTGAGTATTAAATGATGCAAAATATCCTACTAATCCTACTAATTTTATAAATGCGAAAGTTTGTGAATATGTTTGTGAACCTTTCACGATAAAACTACTGGACGGATTTGCATGAAACTTTTACAGTAATATAGATTATACAGCGGAATAACATATAGGCTACAATTTGTAATGATTTTATGTAATTTTGGTCATAATATAACACATATGATACATGTCAATTGAGTCGGAAAAAATCTGGCCTCTGAGAGCTATCTTGGCGTACACTGCCTAAACAATTGGAGTTACATAAAGATGATGTACCATAGGATTGTTTGTCTTGAATAGTTGTAAATAAAAGTCCTGGACAACATATATATATCTTTTATGTGGAAGCCAGTATGCCCAAAATTGTATATTATAATACAGAATATATTCACTAGAAATAATTTATATGACAGAAAAACGTTTGCCGAGCTAGCTAGTGTATCTATAAAACACAATGCCTTTCTCTAAAATTACAGTATAATCAAGATTATTCAAACAAAGAAAATTTAAAGCAAAAGTAATTATATAATAAATTGAGACAAAGATATTGCTATAACGCGTAAATCAACTGAATATTATCACCCAATTGCGTGCTATCAACGATAATGTAATGACTTGGCAACTAAACGACGTCTGTCGTGAGGCAAAACGTTATTTACTGGCTCAAGAAAAGTGGTACTTTAAAAACGGCAACCACGACCAAGGTATGAAAACTCGTTGACAGTCGCCGTTGCTATATCGGACCGCATAGACCACGACGGAAGGTATATGAACAACTGGATATACACAAACTGATCCCGAAATGCGACAGACAGAGGCGAGTTACTATGACGGTCTTTACACTTGTCACACTTATCACAATGTAAAAGTATAAAGACCGCCAGCTACTCGCTTCGGTCTTTCGCGTTTCGGGATCAGCTTGTGTATATCCAGTAACTCATATACCTAGAGACCTTCAGTCGTGGTATATGTGGGCCGACATGACGATGGAGACAGTCAATGGATTTTCCTCCTTTGATGGTTACTGTCATTTTTGGACTACATTGTACTTACCATTAGGGGTACTGCAGTTACTATATCGAGCCAGTGTAAAAAAATACGCCACTCCTTTAGGTTAAGTTATTGTTTTATGTACATAGCTTCTTTGAATTGTTATCTACAAATAAGCTTATAATAAGCTTGTAATATTATTATAACTCACTCTCATTATCTTCAGAATCCATTATAAACGATTTTTAGAAACAGCACAGACGAAAAACAATTTTTATTTACTATAAAGGATCCTGGTTTTTCGATTTGTTTGGCGACTGTACGCATGCGTCGAACCTGGTTAGGGATAGGCGGGAATTATTGATCCACTAGCCCGGGCAAGCTGAATAAGAGTCTAGATCTAGGGACTAACGAAGCGTAACAACTACCTTAACTTACAGGTTCGAGAATAATTTTCCTATACCTAACTTTCTTACTGATTGTATTTTTCTTGATCGGTATCAACTATCTGTATAATAATATCGGGTGGTTTTATAGACAAGGGAGAAACTTTAGGATATAATAAAGTAACTTGTAATTAATAAAAATGTAAATAACTATATTTCCTAATAAGCAAAGAAAAATTGATGAACAAATGAGAATAAATTTGTAAAAAATGTCGACATCGTAGCGCGTGAAACGCACGATTGATTCGAAATGGATAAAATTCCTTTAATGTAATTTTATGTAAACAAGTATTGACTCGTTTTCCCTTTGTATTTTATCCGGGTATAGGACAGGAAAAGTACCTACTTATTAACTAATCATTATTCATTCATTCATGTGTTTATCCATAAATTTGTTAGCTATAATTTACTTTGTTTTAAAACAAATATTTAGATATCACTATTTTTACATATTTGGAATTTGAATCGAATCCTGTCTCTAATCGAAATTATATCTGAAATTATATCGCCTGTGAATATCTCCTTCGTATATAAAATCACTTATTTAAATAAAACACCATATGGTCGTCGCTCGTGCTATCATAGCCTAGTGGAGAAGGGATCGGTATCCCTGCTCGACAACGCAAATGGTCGCAGGTTCAAATCCCAACACGTGCATCTGATTTTCCAGATGAAAAACGGATTCGGGCGTCATATGCTCACCGGTGAAGGATAATATCGTGAGGAAACCCGCATGGCATCTAATAGAAAAGTAATGTAAGAGCTCTGAGCACGGCAATCAGTTACGTTGGTCACGTTGGGCACGATATATAAGCGGAAAGTGGACACAGCCGCTTATCTATCTCTGCTCACCCCGAAAGGAATATATTATGATTAAAACACTGTTATACAGAAATGTTTAGCTTAAAACTTTGTATATTTTATTAGATCTTAAAAATATTTCTTAAAACTATGTATTAATAAATTTTAAACACAGGTGTTAGTGTTTTAAAATCTAGTATTATTCATATTGCAACAACAGACAATTTAGTGCATTGTTTATATTGGACGAATAACACTGCTGCTTAAAAATAAAAAAAAAAACATAGCTCTCAATACTTCATTGATTTCATTGTTAAGCAGAAGAATACGTTTAGACTGTTTACAGCACCATACTATCTGTCAGACATTTACCGTTGGCTGTTGTGAAATTTTTGTAAGAGATGAAGCAACCGTTTACCGTTTTTAAACTATAAATTACAATTATGTGCTCTTAGGTCTAAGCAATAAAGTTTATATGAATAAAAAACAGCTTACATAAACTATTATTTGAGATAACGTAACAGGATTGTTAATTATTGAAAAACAGTCATTATTACCAACTCTATTAAAATTTCGTTATACAGCTGTTTCAATAATCCACTGAGTGTAGGAAGCAATGTTGGTGCTGACTCCGGGATAGGTCCTGTGACCGCATTTGTAATTCCAAGAGATGATGCCGACGAGTATGTTTTGATAGTACATTGGGCCTCCGGCATCCCCATCACAGAAGTCCCGGTCTCCGACGTCCAGGTTCCCAGCGCAGATCATGTTCCTTGTGACAGTTGTGTTGGGTCTGTAGAGTCGGAGGTATCTCCTGATGCATTCAGCGCGGTTGATTGTCAGCATATCGACTCTCCGAAGAACGGACGATGAAGAGCCTCCTCTCTGTGAGGAGAAATAAATTCGAGTAAATAAAGATTCGATAAAGTTAAGAGGAGGCCGTGAGGCAAAGAGAGGCCACATGCAGTCCAGTTCAAGCTAAGACTGCCTTCTGTTTGACACGACTCCCACAAGTGGTAGAGGTCTTCTTCACAACTCGAAACCTCTACAACATGCGAATGCTGATACTGGAAATGTTGTGTCGTGACTATTTAAGTTGTCAAGAACAAAAGCTGGTAGAGGAAGTAAATTTCCGCTCCCGACGAAAACTTCGCGGTGTTTCAGTCTGCTCGTGACAATGGCCAGTGTAACAGGGTCGAAACGTCAAGCTATAATTTAAAGTCAGTTAATTGACGCAATAGAACCATTAAGAGCCTTTTATCCTGACTTGGGATAGTGACCACACCGCGTCTGATGGTAGCATGGTGCAGTCCAAGAAACGCCTAAAATTATCATCAGTAACAATCGATAATTGTGGTGATCATACCGGTCTACGCAAATATCTCTTCACGCTTTATTTAAAGGTCCCAAATACTATAGGTCGGTGAAAATACGAACGTCGTAAGACCATTCCACTCTCAACGACTCGGCAAAATTAAGAGTTAGAGAACTTCTTAGTCCTAGCCGGGATGTGAGTTACCGTGTAGCCGTGCGTGGTTCTTTTATGAAAGGGAGAGGATGGTGCATGGTTAAATAATTTTTAGAACATTTACTGTGATACGACAGACGGCGGGTGTATAATGAGTACTTTAGGCGAAAATGTAAAATGTGTTCTTTTAGTTTATGCTATATATGTAATGTTAAGCCGTGAATGGCTGCCGGCAGAATAGAATAGCACCCCCCTCTTCTTGCTGAGGTGTCGTAAAAGGCGACTAAGGTATCCCTTTAATTCCGCAATCCAACCAGGTGTTCAGAGAAGGAAAACTCGATCAAACCTGCATCCTGCTCCCTCCCGATCGTACTAGTTCTCCATTCCATCGGGCCTGAGGGAGCTTGGACGAGAGAGTGCTTTTCTGGCAGCGCGTCCAGTTATGCACTTAAATATCTTCTACGCAATTGACTGTTTTCGAAAACTGGACCTCGATTTTCTTAATCGGTGTTGAAACAGTCGCCGTAGCCGAATCTGGCTAGGACATCATCATATGTAATGTTACATAATATATCAACTTACCCTGGTAGCTCCCCAGCCTGCTAGAGTAACCACGGCATCATCAGGAATAGCGAAGTCTCGAGTGATGATAGACACGCGTTGAATCTGGTCACTGAAAGTAAGGGGTGAAGCCAATTCCACCACGCTGATGTCACCATCATAAGACCACTTGTTGTAAGAGGGGTGGTTGATAGCCCTAGCGATGTTGACGACGATTCCACCATTGTTTCTTGTTGTTGCGCCAGCCCTGATGCGGCGATTGCGAGAAACCAAACTGGAAACACAAAGGAAATATTAAAAAATTGGTAAAGTGGGCTTCGTATTTTTTTTTTCTGGAGGATAATGTTGGCTGGGAAAGGTCAACGGGTGAGCACTTATGGTGCTCAGCCAGCGAGTTATGGGTAAGGTGGCAAAGCAGTGCCACTCCTGTGGCTACGGACCTCGACTTCGGCTCCCAGCCATAAATACAAAACCTTACGATGATGTACTAGTCTTTAGTATTCTCACTACCTCGAGAAGAAACGGTGAAAGTAATTCAAGGCTGCGTGGGAATGACAAAAATGTATGAAAAAAGTAGTCGTTGAATTTGACAACTTCCACTAAACAGATTTCTTTTATTTCCTATTAAATAATGATTCCAGCGTGAAAATGAGTTCATTAGTATACGTTCTGTTGATATTCGTAGAAAGTTCACACTTGAAAATTGAAAGAAGCGATCTTGTATCACATGTATAGAAAAAAGGCCGAAAACCAAAAATTTATATTTCTTGAGATAAGAGATACAACAATTCATTTTAAAGAAACATTAGCGCTTTTTATCTAAAAATTAAATTGGTATAATTGAAATTTTAGTCAAGCGTGAACTTTCTACAAAAAAAAAAAAAATATTCCTTATTTTTTTTACAGAAATGGACTCAGTTCAATTTGAAGATGTGGGAGTCATTCAAATTTAATTATATCTTTTTCATCCCTTTCAAGTTTCTACGGAACCCTTGATGCGCAAGTATTACTCGTAATTGGCCGGTTTTGGAAAAATTAATTCTCAAGGGAGTAAATTATTTATATGCGGACAACGCCGGGCCTTTGAAACTAGTAACAAGGAGACAATTTAAAAAATGAAAAAAAAAAAAAACATTTATTTCGCCCCATACAAAATTTTAAATTCAGAAAGCATATATAAACACAGCGAAATTTTTAATTACTTACACAAGATCGAAACATTGCGCAGCGGAGAGCACATATCTCGTATTGAGGATGTTTCCAGCGCATGACTGAGTCCAAACGAGCCCTATCCTGTTCTCCACTTGCACAATGCTGGGGAAGTGCGAGATCGTGGTAACTCCACCTCCAATGATGCGGCTCTGATCAGCACTGCCGACCGACGCTGGAAGATGATAAACGAAATCATGACACCAAAAACTTTGCGTTCGTTACCACGCGCGTAGGTATACAAAGTCATGGTTGCACGGTAGCTCACATCCCGATTAGGATTAAGAAGTTCTCTAACTCTTACTGCAGCCGAGTTAAGAAGTGGAATGGTCTTCCGGCGAGCGTGAAATGAAATTAAATGAAATATAACTTTATTCAAATAGGCTTACTTCCAAGCACTTTTAATCGTCAAAAAAAGCAAAGTGATTCTACCACCGGTTCGGAAAGCAGAATCTACCGAGAAGAGCCGGCAAGAAACTCTGGTAGTTACTGTTTTTAACATAAATAACAGGTATAATATATAAAGGATTGAATGCCCCGCGAGAACGATTGCATATATTAAGACCACGAACTTTTATCATTCAAACAGTCATTAATGGAATAATATCCCTTTCCCAGCAATTTAGTTTTAATAGATTTTTTAAATTTCAATAGTGGTAACTCCAAGATGTCTTTAGGTATTGTATTGTATTGTATTGTATTGTATTGTATAGTATAAGCGAATACAGAGCCCCATGTATGAACCATGAACCTATTAAGCTCGAAATTAGGTAACATTTCTGTTTATTTCTAGTATTAACATTATGAATGTCACTACTCGCCAAAAATAGATGCAGATTTTGTCGTATGTATATAATACAAGTGTAAATATATTGCGATGGAACTGTTAAAATACCGAAGTCATTAAAACGTTCTCTAAGCGAGACTCTAGTCCTTAAATTATAGATAGCACGCACAGCCCTCTTTTGCAAAACGAAAATCGTTTTCAAATCAGCAGCATTACCCCACAGAAAAATACCATAAGACATAACGCTGTGAAAATAACTGAAATAAACTAATCGAGCTGTTTCAATATCTGTGAGTCGCCTGATTTTACTGACTGCACGAGCAGCCGAGCCAAGTTTCCCTGCAAGACGTGTCATGTGCGCACCCCACTGTCATTTTGAGTCCAAAGTCACTCCTAGAAACACTGTGGACTCTACTATATCAACAACGTGTTCCTATCGTCATATGATGTTGGGATATTTGTGCAGACTGGATAGGTTTTTCTTTACCGTTGATAGTCATAATCGGTTTTTGGACTACATTATGCTTACTACACGCGGTTTGGTCACTGTGCCGCTTTAGAGTTAAAATAAGTAGTGTCACTTCTTATAGTGTTCTAGTTTTAGTTGGGAGAAAATCTTCAGAAGAATGTCCAGACTGTCCGTGTTGGTATGGCAGCCGTGGATCGCCGCACTTATATCGGGCAAAAAGCCCAAGGTACCTTTGCTCATTGGTGGGAACTGAGGGCCCTGTTATGAATTATCCACAGCCGGGGAGAGCGAGAGACGCCGCTTGTCCTGACAATACGCGATGAGTTTTGTTAGAGTGCATAGCCCCGCTTAACCAAATTCTACAGGTTCTCCTTCAGTTCTCCGTTAGTTGCAATAAATCATATAGTTCTAAATATACATATATATATATATATTTTTTATTACATACAGGCTAGCGCTTGACCTCAATCTCACCTGCTGGAAAGTGATGATGAGGCCGACGATGGAGCGCGCTCACCCAGCAAATTCACTCGACGTTTGAAGATTCCCATGTCATAAGACGCCGGAAACACTGACGCAGGAAGCGAGTTCCACTCCTTCGCGGTACGCAGCAAAAAGGAGGAGGCAAATCGCTTAGTGCGAGCAGCAGGAATGTCAACCACAAAAGGGTGCAAACCTGCACGGCGTCTCGTCAATTTATGGTAGAAGGGGGAGGGTGGAACTAAATCATACAACTCAGCCGCACACTCTCCAGAGTATAGTCTATAGAAAACCGAAAGGCAAGCCACTTTACGCCAGTGTTCCAAACTGAGTAGTTTACGCGACGTAAGAGCCTCATCGGCAATGAGTCGCCGAGCTCGGCGATCAATTGAGTCCAAAGCAGCCAGATGGTGTTTGGCGGAACCATCCCAAAGGTGGCAGCAATACTCCACACACGACCGAACTTGCGCCTGATACAGGTTAAGAAGTTGGGTCGGCGTAAAATGCCGCAAAATATATCATTAACATTACAAAAAACAAACATACCTGTAATCAGCAAAAAATTGCACAAAACAATTGCTATCATTTCGCAAATTTCATCGAACTGTGCATTAATTAATCATACTGTTAATATTTATGGCGAAAATCGGTGTTATCATTGTATATTTGTAGAGATGTGCTGACTACGACTTTGGTCGACTTGCCGTTTAGTCAATCAGTCGAATGAAAGGGGTCAAATAGTTGTCCAAGCCGATCACGGTCCCTGTAATATTCTGCGACACTTGTGACAAGCCACAAACGTTGCCTGAGAACGTATAGGAATATGTTTTGCTTTTTTGTTTTTCTCAGATCAGAAAAGTGTACAACTGTGAGAAGTATCACCCTGGTATTTAAATTAGACTAGCTGACCCGGCAAACGGTGTTCTGCCATATAAATTATTTCTAATAACGAATATAATAAAGTCCGAGGTACATTAATGTGATCCATTTTGTAAGGTTTAGCCAGCGTTTGCAATTTAAGCGCACAAAAGTATGCATGTAACGACATCACGTTAGAAATCTGTGAAGTTTTCGGCTTTTTTTAACTATAATATATATGTTTTATACATAAAAACTTTCCTCATAAATAACTCTATCTATTCCTGAAAACTGCAATAAAACCCAAAGAATAGTTCGAAAGATCTAAGTAAACAGAGCTGAAGCGACTTCATTTTATACTGTGTAAAGAAAATGTTAAAAACTGTTATAAAATAAAGACTTCTTATTATTATAACTATCAATTATTATTATTATTATTTAATATAATTCCTTTTATATATATATATATACTATATATATTACTCAGGAATAGATACAAAGCAAGAAGCCGGAAAGTCGGCGCTCCTTGCCGACTGCGAACAGACTACGAAAGTGGCGGATTTTTCGGCAGTACTGACTAGTCGCCGATTATCGGAACATCACTATTATTTTATTATCACGTAGATTGCTCATTGATCCATAATTGCAATTATTTTTTAAAAGCCAACAGATGTAAAATTACAGATAGTAAAGATTTAGGTCAAGATTTCTTTCTTGATTGTTATTATATCCGCATTACATTTCTACAAACTACTATTTCGGTGAAGATATCTTTATCTCCCATCATTTCTAAGAAAAAAAAAACAATTTAAGTTTGGGGTTGCCATCGTTTTTTTTTAAAACCAGGGATATTTTATTTTAATACGCTCATTGTTAATATGGCAACACTAATCGTTGTCTTCACGTCAAAGCGAACTATTTATATGGTTATATGGCCACCCTATTTCTTTATAGCTTCCGCGAGGTTGAATAGTCTGCCAGCTCCCAAGCGAGAAACAAGTCTAAAGAGAGTATCAAAGTGAGCCAACTAAAAGTGGAATTGATTATCAGAATTCATTTTAATATATTTTCAGAGCGAGTTTTACAATTTGGCCAGAAATTATTTCTAATACCTAGCAACATAAAAAGTACAATATGCAAGGTAGAGCTTTGAATGCGAGTGTTTGTGTCCCCTGTTTCGCTCATCGGAGGGTTGCTGATTTTTCATTGTTATAGTGTTATAGACATGTTGTTCTTATTCTTTAGTTAGGTGTTCCAGACATGTCCAGACAGCAACAAGATGTCCAGATGACAAACTGTTGCAGAAAATCGATGATTTTTCTGATGACATGGGATGGATTGCGCGTCGCTTGTGTTGTTAGATTTGACATTAATTAGAGACTACTGAATACTAAAAAATATTAAAAATAGGCTTAAAACGACTTGTATAAAGAGCCGTAAAAACAATACATCGACTGAACAAGACTGTGATAGTTTTAACAAGTATTCTCGTGTGCAAGAGAGAAACGTAGAGAACAACGATGCCAAACTATCGCATTCGTGCTTTCTCGAAGTTTCTCATTGTGCCATGCGATGTGTGTGTGTGTGTGTGTTCCTGTATGGGGGGGTATCCAGGCAGAACACACTGGTTATTGAACTTTTTTTAAATATGGTGTAAAATTCTAGATGTTGTTGTTATTGAAAATATTTTCTCCTTATATCATTGCTTTTTGTAAATAAATTGTAAATAAAACAGTTTCGTTGAAAAAAATCGCCACTTCTTATCAACTTACAAAATCAACCATTAGCCAAAACAGTGTGAACAAATTTTATCTATTTCTCGTATTTTCGAAAACACAGTGACTAATCTGTAGATAGTATTTTAATACATAACCTTTAATATATAGTTAAGAATAATTTTTCTTTGAACGTGTATTATTATCCTGATATTTAAGAAAGGAGTACGTATGGCGTGCTCGTCTTTCATTAGTGCTACATACTATACTCCATTATAAAGCCACGAAGAAAAATCCCCTGCATTCTCCATCCGAAGAAAGAAACCTAATTGAGGGGACTTGCGCTATGTTTTATCGCGCAAGTTGTTGCGGTGACTCCCCGCTTTGTACAAAAGTTTGCCCACTTATTCATCATCTGCCATGCTAATTGCAGCCTAGTCTCGGCGATTCCGGGCAGCAAGGCACTGTGAAAGGCCTAGGGTACTGATACAGGTCGGTTATCTTTACCCAGACACTGCATCCTAATTCTCTTTAATTATGTCGTTTCCCCATGCTATTAAATTAATAGGGTTTTGGATGAGAGGGTGCGTTTGTGCAAGCGCTAGCATTCACACACCAAATATATCCTGCGCTATTAACTGTTTCCGAATATATACACCAGCGAGCCCACCTTCGCCAAACGGAGCTACAGCCAGAGATGGTCAAAGTGTAATCGGATTAATGATCAACGATTACGAAATGTAGTCGTAATTTTAATTTTCTTGCTCTGTAATCATGATTAAATTCATTTAAAACATTAAGAAATCATAAATGTGTATACGATCTGTGATTTTGTAGTGTTTAAAAATGTAATCCTCAATCATTTTCATTAATCTGATTACTTTTTGCCCATCTATGGCTACAGCCTGTGTTTACTTGATGTGATTTGTAAACGTCGCTAAGGTCAAAATCGGCAAGGGTATCATCATCAAGCAATCTTTCCTCTATCAACCATTTAGCTTTGGATTACGACTTTTGGAGCATCCTGTGCACACATATTCGTTGTTTTGTTTACCAAAATACTGGCATGGTTTAAAGAAAATTAGAAAAAAATACCTATGAAGTACAATAGCGCCTTATGGAAAAGAATAGTAAAAAGTCATCAAGTTACATAAGCAAGGGCGCGATACCTATTGTAGCAGTCGCGAATTTTTACTCCGACGCAGCCTTGAGTTTCTTTCGGCGTTTCTTCTCAAGGTAGTCGCTTCGGAAACGCTGGTAGATCACCGTTAGGTTCGTTTTTCAACTGGCCGTCCGCCCAAGTCGAGGTCCGTACCCACAGGGGTGCCCTTGCGTAGCCGCCCAACCGATAAATTTCACTGGCTGAGCTCCCTCTGCGTTCGTCCACCAAGCCCGGTTTCGTTGTGAAGGGCTTTCCCAGGTCACCAACGTAGGAGATGCCGGAAAAAAAAAGAGTCGCGACTTCGCTACAGCGAATCAGTAGGTGCTGGCAGTTTGCAATGGACCGCTCTGTATGTATTTGTATTTTAATAAATATATGTGTAAGGAGGCCGTCGAATTAGTTCGCATTATCTGTGGTCCGAATCAGTGAAGGCCGTTAAGGAAAAAAATTATGTTTATGATATAGAATAGAAAAAAGGACGATTGATTTTTTTTGTATGGTAATTGCAAAAATCTGACGATTAATTATCTTAAGTTTACAATACAGACAATTTGTTAGAAATTCCTGCCATCTATCTAAATAATTCAGACTTCGATGTTCCCTTAGAAAAGTTAACTTTGCGTAGTAGTTTATAACAAAAATAACAGATGGCGTTAATTTAAAATATTTTAATTACCGTAAAATACTGTATTAAAAACGAGAATACTAACATAATAATCATATATCGTCACACTATATCTCTTTCGGAGTGAGCAGAGATTTATTCTATATTACATACATTTTACGCTCACATATATGACGTGCCCAATGTAATCAGTAGCACAGATGATAGCCGTTCTCAGGGCTCCGTATTTAATATGAAATATTTGTTAGACAGCTTTTACTTTTCCTTACGATGTTTTATCCTCATATATGCTTGAGTTACCATTTATGGAATTTGCTAAATCATTTATAAAATCTTTGAAAAAGGGGGCCCATATGATATCCCTGCGATACTCCAGATGGAACCATATTGGATTTACCTTCTATGATATTTCTTAATTCCTAGTTCCATGTTATCATTGAACTTGCTCCATTAAACGCGAAGGTCAAGTTTCGCTTTATCTATAGTAACTTATGTAGCACCGAAAATTAATTTTATCAGCAAATTACTGAGGATTACCCTGTCAACAAATATTATGTCATAACAAATTGCTTCTCTGATAACTGGGTTAATTTACATTTAAAGCATTAACACCACTGTAAATAATGTAACCCCCTGCGAGTTATCTTCATTATAAAGGAAAAACAAATTCGCATAATATCTGGACTTACCATAATCAGAAAACTTTACACGCAGGACAGGAAAAAAATTATTTAGATCTTCTCGACGTTTCCAAATCACAAGTAGGAGCGGCCTATAGGGCTTCATACGGTAATCGTGAGGTTACTGATGAATATAAACGAAAACCATCAATATATTTGGCGCGTGTATTCTAGCGCTTGTACAAACTCAATACTCTCGCCTTAACCTCTCCTAATCGAATGGGACGGGAATCCCACACGAGAGAGGGGAAGGATAGAGTGCCTGGGTCCTGATAACTGACCCCTATCAGCGTCCTAGGCCTTTTGCCATGCCTTCCAGCACCGCCAGAGTCCTCGGTAGACTAGGCTATCATTAACACGACAGATGATGAATAAATAGGTAGACTTTTACATAAAGCGGTAAGTCACCGCAAAACATTGCACTATAAAACATTGTGTAAGCCTTTTCAATCAGGTTGAAAGAAAGAAAGAGAAAGTTCATTGAGACAAAGGAAACACATTTATATAAAAGCAACAATGAAAGAATAATACATAACATTACATCAGGTATCCAGTGTGCTGTTACCTGTCTCAAAAAGCACTCGACTCAGCATATGCTGGGCGACGCTGAACGCGTATTTCAGCGCTGATTTTCAGCCGACGCTCAGGGGAACCGATTGCGCGGACGTCGCGGTGCTAATATAAAATTAGATCCGTTTACTATGATAAACAAGTATGACAACAAATACATAGAATACTTTTAAGCAATATACAAAAATGTAGATTACTAAATAAAATAGAATATAGATAGGGTAGATTGATAATAAAATACACGTACATAGATATCTTCTCTCTATCTATAATATAAAAAAGAATCGTTAAATGTGTATAAGCGCGAAACTCGAGAACGGCTGAACCGATTTGGCTGATTTCTTTTTTGTTGTGTTTATTGAAGTCTGGGGAAGGTTATTACGAAGAGAAAAATAAATAAAAGTTGTCTAAAAAAGTCTAAAAACACCACTTTTCTATATTCTCATACAAAAAATTCGTAATAATATTTAAAAGTCAATTTGAACTTTAACACCATATCATAAAGTTTAAATGTTAGTGGACGAGTTCCGGGAAGGCAAAACAATTGAGTGAAGTATAAATATTAGGTCCTTACATATGAAATTGGCGTTTTGTATGGGAGGAACAAAAAGTCGAATATTTTTTAATATAATATATTTAATTAATCAAAGTATGAACCATTATTTTCTATGCACTTTTGCCATCTCATAGGTAGTTCATTGATCCCTTTACTAAAAAAACCAGTCGGACGGGAATCAATAAAATCTTTGAAGGCGATTTGGACTGCCCCATCGGAGTTGAATTTTTTCCCTTGCAAGAAGTTATCCAAATTTCGAAAAAAATGGTAATCTGTTGGAGCAAGGTCCGGGGAGTACGGAGGATGTCTTAGACTTTCCAATTGAAGCTCTTCTAATTTAGTAGGCGTCTGTTGCGCAGTGTGTGGTCTAGCGTTGTCGTGAAGCAGCAGTGGCGTGGAGCGATTGACCAGCCTAGGTTGTTTAGCCGCTAGCTTTTCCATCATGGTTTGCAATTGCTGACAATAGACATCAGCCGTAATAGTCTGGCTAGATTTGAGAAAACTGTAATGAACAATACCGGCACTAGTCCACCAAACGCTTACAAGTAACTTTTTTGGGGTTAATTTTCGCTTGGGGCAGGATTTGGCTGGCTGGCCAGGATCCAACCATTGCGCTGAGCGCTTCCGATTATCGTAAAGAACCCATTTTTCATCACAGGTAATGATTCGGTTTAAAATACCTTCATTATTGTGCCGGTTTAGTAATGTAACGCAGCAGTCGACGCGCGTTTGCCGGTTTGCTTCAGTCAATTCGTGAGGTACCCACCTTTCAAGCTTTTTAATCTTCCCAATTTGCTTCAAGTGAATTAAAACAGTTTTATCACTAACATCGCAGCCTGCAGCTAACTCGGACGTGGTTTGCGATGGATCCGCTTCCACAATAGCCTTCAACTCTTCATTATCAACTTGAGTCTCAGGCCGTCCACGGGGCTTGTTCTGCAGGTCGAAATTTCCAGAACGAAAACGTTGGAACCAAAAACGAACTGTGTTTTCTTTTGCAACACGACCGCCTTACACATCATTCACCCTTCCAGTTGTTTCCGCAGCACTAGTGCCACGGCGGAACTCGTACTCATAAATAATGCGATATTTTAAGTTTTCCATTTTGTAAAATGAGTGACGCAAACAGAAAAAAACAGAAGAAAAAAACAAATGAATGACGATCATCGCAGCACAAATACATGAGTCTATAGCTGTACAAATTTGAATTTGAAATTCCTTACCAAAGAGGAGAAATTTGTGATTAAAGTGGCCAGTACGAAAAACGCCAATTTCATATGTAAGGACCTAATATTAATGTCAATATTTGTCAATTTTTATACATATAGCATTAAGGCCAGGTTCCTTCAAACAATTTTCAAAAAAATCTGACGGGGAAGCTATTAACATTAAAAAAAACAATGTGACTTTGTTTTAGAGAAATAGGGCAGAACAAGGTCTGCCGGGACAGCTAGTTGTTCTATAAAAACGAATATTACCTAATTATCGGCTTATAACAAAGCTAAGCGTTGTTGTAAGCAGACCAGTAGTTACCAGGATGTGGGAGCTGCATGCTGCACAGCTACTTGGAGCCACAGACGAGAGTTCCTGGAAACCAATGAACTTCTGTCCCCTCCAAATAGGATGAAAGAAACTTTATAGACTCAACTTTAAGTTTTCTTAGAATTGACTTTGTACGGTACTTCGATAGCTCCGCAAGTGGCACGGGCTGCCTAAAGAGTTTCACTTACCGTGATCACCAGTTCGCCAACTCCTCAGGGGCCCCTGCTTCTCCTCCAGGATACTGGTGTCTTTGAGGATCTTCCAAGCACACTTATACACTTTGGAATCGGATAATTTGTTGTATTTTATGTATATTTGTAGGTTTATGTCGTTACTCGGCGGATCGGTTCGAGCGAGAGCAAAACTCAATTGACAACCCGTACGGTGTTGCCAGAGCATAATCGAAGTTGTCCGCACATTTATTAGAATACGGAACATGCCGCCGACCTTAAAATACGTAGGATTTTAATGAGACCAGGACGAATATCCTAGTCTGAATAAATAAGTTACAACGATGTTGTAACTTGGAAAAGATTGAAGCAGAGACAGTACTCATGCTTCGGAAAAGAAAGTGGTTTATAATTGTAAATAATTCACCTACGTATAGTGCGAGTGGAAAGTAGTTATATAGTATGGTATAGTAGTAGTAGTTATATAGTAGTAGTACTTATGTAGTAGTAGTAGTTATGTTATATGTAGTAGTAGTCGTTATGTTAGTAGTATAATATATGTATACAAAACTAAATAATAAATAAATAAGAATGATTATGTGAACTTAAAACTAAAGTTATACCAACACGTAGTGATGGTGGAAATATTGCTTAATTGTAGATAAGAAGTGGGAAGACCTTAACAACAGGCCGCCTGGTATAGGAATAGCCCACGCGCAGTGTTACAACGCGGACAATGCCGTCGTGGCCAGGATGTACTTGGTGTTTACGAGCTAGTTGCCACTGCATCGGTGGCAATGCATCGTTCTGTAGTAATACTATAGCGCCCTCGGTAATCGCAGGCGTTTTGTTGTGGTACCATTTATCCCGCTGCTGGAGTTGTTGGAGGTATTCGCGACTCCATCGTATGCAATGATGTTGTAGCATTTGTTGAAGCATTTCCCAACTCAGCAAGATGTTTGTTTGCGAGTTGGACCAGTCATACTCAGGCAACGAGGTCAATGGACCGCCCACCAATAAGTGCGCCGGAGTTATTGGCAAAGGATCTGATGGATCATTGCTAAAAACACATATCGGTCGGAAGTTAAAGACTGCTTCGATCTGATATATTATAGTGTTAAACTCGTCGTAAGTTAGGATTCGAAAACCTACAACGCGGAATAAATGTTGCTTGAAATTTTTCACTCCGGCCTCCCATATACCGCCAAAGTGACTAGCGTGAGCAGGTTGAAAATGCCAATTAATTTTTAAATCAACGGAGTGTCGTTCGATATCTGATTTATTGTTATTCAAGAAAGCGTACATCTCTCTTAAATACGAATTACACCCTACAAAATTACGTCCGTTATCAGAATAAATGTCTGAACAAAGACCGCGTCTTGCCGTGAAGCGGCGAAGAGCTGAAATGAAAGCTTGCGTAGTTAAGTCGGGAACCAACTCAAGGTGTATAGCCTTGGTGGACATGTATACGCAAGATTTGAAGGTTTTGGAATAACGAAGGGGAATAGTTTTCATTAGAAAAGGACCGACGTGTAAATTTAATTTATGAAAATGATTGATTGTTGAGGTGATAAGTAAGTTAGTTAAAATATTAAGTAAAAGTAATTGTTGTTTTGTTTTGTAATTTAATTTTGAATCATAGATGCGGCCGCCGACCCTGACGAAACCGGCATCATCGATGAAAGGCTTTAGTTTTTTTAAATTAATATTTTGAAGGACCATGACAATATCCTCTTGTAGTTTAGGACCTGTCAGAATATTGTAGTTTGATGATCGTCCGTTAGTAGTGGGACAGGAATCATCGAATACAACTCGAGTTTTCGTAGTTGCATGAGGAAGGTAGTAGTACCTTTCAGAAACAGGCAAGGTCTCTGAAGAAGGTGGGATAAGTAGTATGTGCCCAAGATCTATGTATTCTTGTAAGCATCGATTGTAATCTTGTTGTAAGCAAGAGTTACGGAATAAACGCGTTTTTAGTTTCTTAAAACGAAGTAATGTGGTATCTCGCGATTCGCCGAGCCGTGGAACGTTAGGTTTGAATGGTAATGAAACCGAATATCTGCCAGAAGAGTGTCTTGTGTGAGTGTTGATGAAGAGCGATTTACACAATGCCTCATCGGGCGAAAGTATTGTAGTTGCTGGAACAGATTGTTGGATATGGGCGTTTTGCAAAGAGATTATACAAACGTTATGTGTTGTAGAAGATTTGTATGATATCTTATCCGAAAGGACATACCCAAAAATTGTTTTTATCGCAACTGGAGTACAGCGAGAACCTCTGATGTTGTCATCGAGAAGAATCTCGTCGCTGTAGTCTGCTTTTAATTGCTCGTCCGGACGCGCGGAAGAAAATTCCGGATCGGCCAGTGGTAGGTTGCGAATGTTTGATAAAGTTTTATCGTTGATATTGTGAACCTGTGGTGTGTAATTAGTAATTTTAGAAATTGCTAAAGCGTTTCTACCAATGTATGGCTTTAGTCGGTTCTGAGGGGTGACATTACAAGAAATGACACCGTGGGGGTGTACGGCTTCTCCTTCTCCTACGCCCGTAATAGAACCATTTGACCGGGCGCTACGACATTTTTGTCCAAACCGCTGAGCACAAGCCTCCGTGATTAAAGAAGTTTGAGAACCGGGGTCGATAAGCGCTCGAACGGTGTGAGCCGTCATAGAAGTGCTGCCGCGGGGACGGATGTCGGCAAGTGGGGTCGCAAGGAGTACAGAGTAATTTGTGTCGCAGAGTTGCCCGTGGTCACCATCAGCGCGTGCGGCTGAGGAGCATCTCACTGCTGCTGACACTGCGATATTCGAACTGGGTTGTTGGTCGTTATACGAATTTGCCGACGTTTCTCTATTAGTATGTAAGGACGTATGATGTCTTTGTTGACATATCTCACATTTAAAACGCGAATAACATTGCAACACCGTATGTCCATGAGTTAAACAATTCGGACAAATATTTTTGATAGAAATAAAATCTTTACGTTCTAAAATTGATAAGTTAAGAAATTCTGAACATTTATTTAACGAATGTGCATTAGATTTACAGTAATGACACAAAAGTACGCGTTGATTAACAACTTTTTTAAGGTACGGTGATTGGGTGATTGTGGTGTGGCTGGTGAACTATGCGCTATAGTAGCACTGAGCGCAGGCATCGAGCGGCGCGGTGGATACGAACGCCCGGGGCGAGCTGAAGCAGGCGCGCTAGGCTTAGCGGACGGATTGACGGTGCTCGCGCAGGCGAAGGTACTGCGTTCGAATCCTGTTAGCGACGTCGCGGAAGAGCATTTTAGTATCGCGCTAGTATTACGCTCCTTTTGTTCACACTTAGTTGTGTGGCCGTGAGACCGAAGTAGTGGGAGAGGTGGCAAATTAATTTTCGGACGCATGTTGCAACAGTTTTGTGAAGAATTTACCGTTTGATTACTAGTAGGCATGGATTTTTGTTGTAGTTTCAACTTATCAGCGGACAATTTGGCTTTGTAGTATAGATCTTTAAATTTATTTCTGTTGTCAAGTTCCAGTTTTGAATTAAAAGAATCATCTTCAAAATATATTTTTTCCAATTTGGACTGAACACGCGTAAAATTATTTTTTAATTGTGTTAAATCTTGTGCACGACACATAAATTTATCGATATCCATGCACTCGTCCTGTAGAAACTGTAACATTCTCTCTAAATCACTATAAATGACATCGCGTTCAAAAGTTAATTGCTTGATTTCTTTCATTTTAAATCAAATAAGTTGATATTTGGCAGTTGAATAAAAAAGTATAAGTTTCTATCACGTTATTAATAGAAAAGTAGAATTTATTGTTAGTTGACGGTAGATCTGGGTAGTCGGAATGAAAAGGTTCCAAGCAACACAAAGTAGTTAAATAATATATCGTAGATATAGATATGTAGGTATAACGTTTGTAGGATAATAATGTAGTTTACGGATGTAGTTTAATTAAGATTGATTCCAAAATGTATTATTTGTTTGTTGTTTTGTTGTAAATTGTTGTTAAGATTTGTAAGTGGTTGTAATGAAATTAAATTAGAACATTCGAACTTTTGTAGGATAAATGAAAATAACTAAATGTATAAGCCGACCGAATGAAGGTGACTACACTTTGTAAGTAAGTCAGGTTCCTTCTTTCACGTAGTGAAACTGGACGGGTTATAGCTAGTGCAGTATTACGTTTATAACCGACCGAATAAACATGACTGCCGGTAGTACAGCAAGTCGTTTCTTTGTTGTAGTAGTAGATTTGGACGGATTATAATTTCAAATACCTTGCACGTTATGGAATTAAATTTTGGATACGTTATGAATGTTCTGGATTGTAGTAATTAGCACGAAATATGTGATAATTTCGAAAGACTCGTATCGTAGGAACAAAATTATGAAAGATCCGGCTCGGAGGAACAAAATTATGTACGGTACTTCGATAGCTCCGCAAGTGGCACGGGCTGCCTAAAGAGTTTCACTTACCGTGATCACCAGTTCGCCAACTCCTCAGGGGCCCCTGCTTCTCCTCCAGGATACTGGTGTCTTTGAGGATCTTCCAAGCACACTTGTACACTTTGGAATCGGATAATTTGTTGTATTTTATGTATATTTGTAGGTTTATGTCGTTACTCGGCGGATCGGTTCGAGCGAGAGCAAAACTCAATTGACAACCCGTACGGTGTTGCCAGAGCATAATCGAAGTTGTCCGCACATTTATTAGAATACGGAACAGACTTAAAGCATTACAATTTATATTACTCAATGAATGTCAAAGGATTTGGTAAGTCACTGATTTTGTCAATATGGACTTGGCTCTGCGAATACTATGGCTATACTCAAGTTCCTATTACATATTTATATTTTTGTCAGAACGAATATATTTCTTGAGAACTTTTCTAAGCAAAGTCGAAACAACTTCTATAAATCTCAGCAAAACAATGTATAAAACTTAACATGTGTTTTTTTATTGTTATTCCAATCAAACTTGAGTAGAGTTAGTAATTAGACAAAAAACCCATTTGAAAATGATGTATTTGCACAATACAACATTAGTTGAGGAGGGGATCTACCAAAAACCAAAAACAAACACAGCAAGGAGTCTACAAGACAAAAAAGTTTGAGGACCTGTAGTCTATGCTCTGAAATATTATTTATTTATATATGTGCAAGGAGAAATAACATAGCGATTCATTCGAAGCATTTGTTGAACAAGAAGGTAGAAACAATTTGTATTAAATAAGCATAGTTTGAAAGTTGTCGACATAGTTCTCCGTATTAGCTAGCTAAAATTAGAGTGGTCAGACCATATATGCCGAAGAACCGCTGATCTTTGGAGTATGTGGGTTCTTGAGTGGAGACCGCATATCGGCAGATGTAACGTAAGGCGCTCCCTGGCAAGGTGGAGTGATGATCTACGACGAAAGGAATGGAGAAGAGTCGAAGGTCGGCCTCAATGGCACTTGATACAATAGGCCTGTATTCAGCAGTGGATTAGCATAAGCTGATGATGATGACGTGGATGACTTTGAAAGTAAAGTAGGTAACTCTTCTAGAATAGTGTAAATAAAACAACAAGATCATAAAAGTATAGTAATCTAAGTTAACAACGATGCTATCTGATTATTATCGTGTGCCCAACACCTGGTATATTATAATACTATTAAAGAAACATAGGTATTGAAATTATTGATATGATATTATGAAATACTAGCTGATCCGGCAAGCGTTGTTTTGCTTTATAAGTTATTGTAATATCTTCTAAGATGTTCATTGAAATTAAGTGATGTCAAAGACAATGTTCACAATTAAATACTCTTAATCAGCAACACATTATATTGGATAAAGATTAATATTATTACGTTGATACAACTCTTAACAAATAATGCATCAATTTCGACCAAATTTTATTACCATAAAAACGGTTCTAGTGAGTTAATCTTAAAAGATAAACATATACTGTCGCGGACATTTTTTTAGATCATTTCAAGAGAAATAATTCTTTCATACATATATTTTTGGTATCTTGAACCGTTTTCGCAGCGCACGCAATGGAAGTACTCAAGGATGAATAATTTTCCCCGTTTTTTTTACATTTTCCATTATTTCTTCGCTCCTAATGATGATGATGTCCAAGCCGGATTCGGCCACGGCGACTGTTTCAACACCGATTAAGAAAATCAAGGTTCAGTTTTCGGAAACAGCCAATTGCGCAGGAGATATTTAAGTGCATAACTGGACGCACTGCCAGAAAAGCACTCTCTCGTCCGAGCTCCCTCTTGCCCGATGGAGGATCCCGTTCCCTCCCGATCGGGAGGGAACGGGATGCAGGTTTAGTCAAGTTTTCCTTCTCTGAACTCCCGGTTGAATTGCGTTGTTAAAGAGATACCTTAGTCGCCTTTTACGACACCTCAGCAAGAAGAGGGGGGTGCTATTCTATTCTGCCGGCAGCCACCACGGCGTGATGGTGTATAGCCTAAAGCCTTCCTCGATAAATGGTCTATGCAACACAAAAAGAATTTTTCTATTCGAACCAGTAGTTCCTGAGATTAGCGCGTTCAAACAAACAAACTCTTCAGCTTTATAATATTAGTACAGATTATTTTCACAGACAACTTAATTTTTTTTATCCTCACTCTTCATAATTACTACATCTTGCCTGAAGGTTAGCATGGTGCAGTCCAAAAAACGACAATGTATATCAACAGTTCAGAAAAATCCATCGACAGTCGCAGCGATCATGCCGGCCTGCACAAATATCTCTTCACGCTACGTTTAAAGGACCCTATATCATAGGATGGTAGGAACTTTAGATGAGCAAAATGTAATCAGATTAATAAAAATGATTACGATTACATTTTACGTTTTTTGCCATTAATATGACTGCATTTTGCTCATCTAATAATAATAAAAACATTTATTTGGCACACAATATATAACACATGAGAATAGGTAAATAAAAACAAAAAACAACAAAAGCATATACCCTGTGTTGTGATGATACGCCAAGGTGAAGTCAGCTCAGCAAATGCTAAGTGACCAGCCGAGCCACCCAGCGCTGATTTTCAGCTTACACCCATTTATTCTATGTTTTAAACACTACAGAATCCCAGATTGTATACACATTTATGATTTTTTAATGTTTTAAATCGATTTAATCATGATTACAGAGCAAGAAAATTAAAATTACGACTACATTTTGTAATCATTAATCAGATTACATTTTGCCCATCTCTGGTAGGAATACGCTCGCCCGAAGACCATTCCACAGTCCAACGGTCCAGCTTTTTGGTTGACAACACAATATGGAGGGGTGAAAAGCTATTTGGTTTAAGCGACATTTTTTGGTTATTTAGTAATATATATATATATATATTCGGAATCAGCGTTTTTTACCGAATCCAAAAATATATACCACATATTACTATATCATCAAAAAATTTATCTTAACACGTTCCAATCGGCGCATTTTTTCATTTGACGTACCGCGTAAATCTATGTCGCGCTTCATCTGGCGGCGCGCTAATTCCGCGTGTTCAGGCTTGCACGCGCTTCTTGTTTCTTCAGTAGTACATTGAGTGCTTACTTTGCAAATTGTGTAACTCGTGTTGTTTTTATATCCTGATCAGAGATCTATGCCGGTAAAAATAACAAAAGGTGTTCAACAAATTACACAAAAAATAATAAATCAATAAGTTACAAATAAAATAATATTGAATTATTTTGTTAATTTTATCGATTTTAAGTTACATTTATAAAATTATAAGTTATTGAGCAAAAGTTATATTTATAATACGTTATTAAATATAACTGTTATTCAAAATAAACGTTTTTATATATGTACGTTAAATTATCAGTGTCTAATAGCACAATCGAATGCGGAACACCGGTAGTACACGAAGCCCGATGAGGCGGTCTAGCGCGAGCCACCAGTGGTACACGCCGCCCGATGGCACAATCAAGCGCGGGCCACGGGTGGTACACGCTGCCCGATGGCACAATCAAGCGCGGGCCACCGGTGGTACACGCCACCCGAAGGCACAATCAAGCGCGAGCCACCGGTGGTACACGCCGGCCTGAACGTGTTAAACCAAATAGCCTTTAACCCCTCGATATCATTGCTCCTTGTGTTGCAGCTGCCCATATTCGGTGGTAACCGCTTACCATCACGAGGCCGTGACTCTGTTTGTCGACTCAGGTATTTTATATAACCCAGTTATCGAAACACGTCATAGAGCTTCCGTTCAGAACATATTTATGACATTTATCAAACTAATATTAATTTATTCCATTTATAAAATTAACTATATGACTGATAAAGATAACTTTTATGATAATTGCTGGAATAAAATTTATTTGTACATGAGTAACAATAATTTTGGATATATTATTAGGACATCCTTGCAATCAGAATTTAGTTACGACTAAGTATCAAATATCCTATTTTTAATCGCTACAGAACATTTTTATTTACGAGTACGAATATTTAAAATCAATAGAGTACGATGACGATTATCAGCAAATCCTTTCTTACATCCCCCCATCCCCCATTGCCTCTGATGGTAACCATAGTGCTGCCCAAAAACAACAAGGACTATCAGCAGTAAAGAAACACTTATAGATAGTCGCAGCGATCATGCCGGCCTGCACAAATATCTCTTCACGCTACGCTTAAAGGATCCCATATCATAGGAAGGATGATACATGCTCGCTGGAAGGTCATTTCACTTCTCAAGGACTCGGCAGAAGAGTTAGAGAACTTGTTAGTGCTATGGTAATGTGGGAAGGCCGTTTGGCTTAACGGGTAGCTTAGCGCCTTCCCTTTGGGGTTTGTAATTAGGGTTTTCTAAAATAACATTTTATTTCGTTTTTAGGTAATGTATTTTTTCATATATATTTGACATCTTTTTGTTTTACGAATGACAATCTTCATTCTGTTTTTAAAATATAACATTTATGAGGTTGAGCCTCCACGTAGGTCGTTCGCGACCATTTGGCGCGAACATAATGTAATCTATGACATGATCTCTGGTATGGTAATCTATGGTTTTTTGACAATTGTTTGATTGATATTCCTGTTCTATTGCCAATTGCTCGGGCCGAGATAAGTAAGCGTACTTATGCCCATAGATGGGCAAAATGTAATCAGATTAATGAAAACGATTAACGATTACATTTTACGTTTTTTACCATTAATCTGACTGCATTTTGCTCATTTATGTTATAAACACTACAAAATCCCAGATTGTATACACATTTATGATTTATTAATGTTTTAAATGGATTTAATCATGATTACAGAGCAAGAAAATTAAAATTACGATTAAAAATTCGTTAAAAATTAATCAGATTACATTTTGTCCATTTCTGCTTATGCCGTTGCAGAAATGCACCCTCGTAGGTGGAATTATTTTTAAAATAAAGATTTGCGATAATTTGAGACAGTTAATGTATTAGCAAGTACTTCAACTGTCTAGTAGTGGGCTGGCAGCGGCAGTCAGGCACTGCACAGTCACTCACTCTGTATGTATTTGAGTGCGTATGATGTGGTGTTTGAGGAGTTGCGATGCGTATAGCGAGTTGGAAGTAATTATTAGATGCGATTATGACAGAAAAAGAATGCGATGCGATGTTTGCGATTTAAACGCGAGAACTGTTCAGTATAAAGTGAATGTAGTACGCCAGATGACGTTGGGGATTAGGTGCGTTTACATTTTATTAATTTTATTGTTCTGGGGTTGCGCCTTTTGGCGTGACTACCAATAAAATAGGATTTGATAGCCTGTGTCGATATCTTGGCAGAATTAGGCCTTGGGGACGTTGAGCTCGTTGGTTAATATATTCGGAAACAGTTAATTGCGAAGCATATATTTGGTACGTGAATACTGGCGCTTACATAAAACCGTCCTCTCGTCCAAACCCCTCTTAATTTAATCGGGCGGGGAACCGCCACAACCAGAGAAAGGCAGGATGCAGTACCTGGGTACTGACTCCTATGAGTTCTCTAGGCCATTCACAATTCCTTGCTGCCTAACCAGAACTCTCAGTATGCTAGGCTATCATTAACATCATCTGTTATGTTAAAATAAATTTATAATATATATAAAATACTAAAATTTAACCGCGCAGCAATAAAATTTTATGTAATATGATGGTTCTGCGATGAAAAAAACACTTTAGCAGCTGTATGTATTCTCATTTCTATCAATCAATTCTATCATTCAATCTATTTAATTGTACCTGGGAGCTTAGACAAAGTCCCAATCGACTAGTAGAAAAGAGCAAAATATTTGTAATTGACATAGCTTTCAAAATATCACGTCGAACCGATGCGTTAATTCCATACATTTTAGATTTTTACGAGGGTTATTGTTAGTCGAAGTTATCTTTGTCTAAAGTCTCTGGATTAATTTCCTATTCAGAAAAACAATACTTGCCAGACTGGCTATATTTAGATATATCAAAAAAGTCAGCTAGTTCAGATTTACTTGTTAGATATCATTTAGATATTATATTATTATTTGGCAGTTTCTTCCCACCAAAGGCAAAGGTTTTCTTTTTTTTTTCACTAGGAAAACTCGTTGTAGGAGTATTCTCGTATAACGTGCTTGTATGACTCCGTATAACGCATTATGTACAAATATTTCACGTTTAACTTTTCTCGTTAAAGAGATTCTAAATCGAATAGAAAGAAAAAAAACTATGTTATGAACGAAATATGTTCGTTTTGTTAAAAACAACAATTTAAATAAAAAACTATTGCTTACGTAATTAAAAACAGCTAATTTCAAATAAATTACATAATTCTGAAAACAGTTTTATTACATGTTTATTCGCTATCGGAGCTATCTGAATGACTTATGAGCTGTATAAATCATTATAAATTTCACAGAACAGAAATATGACGTGGGAAATCCCCGCGTTATATGAGGGAATAGCCGTGTTTTACGAGGGACCGAAACCGCGTAACATGAAAACGCGTTATAAGAGTCCGTGTTATAAGGCGGATTGCTGTATTTGTGGAATCCTTAGGAAGTTTGGACATTTAACCCAGCAAGCGTGTCCATTGTGGATTGGCGGATGTGTATTATGTGCAAGAAGGCGCATGCAGCAGCTTAGATGTCAGCAATCTGGGTGCAATTCTGCATGCTGTACATCTCAGTATGGTTTAGAGATAGGCATTGTTCCATTCTGCCAGTAAGTCTCACGGGTACCTAGATACCTACCTGCCTATAAACCTAGGTAGACCTATGTGGGATTGTTTATAAAATCAAAACACTGAGGAATAGTTAGAAGTTTCAGTTACCTAGCTGCTCAGCCAATCAGAAGCAAGAGTTTGAGGATCAGATGACCAGACGTTAGAGATTATTAGTGGATTATAGTCGTAAATTCATTTGAGCTATGTACAGTTATGGAAGATAAGTTAGGTAAGGTTGATTTGTAATCTACACTAATAACACTGGATTCATTTTTTTACTGTCAAATTCTTTTAAATAGATAAAGGTGCTATAACGCTACATACAATAGATAAATTAGTATCACTTTTGAAGGCAAAAGAAATGTAAATTAAAGTCATATTTACTAAAAAAAAGTAATATGCTGTGACTTTTATTAGTATCTATTGCAGACATTTAGCTTGTGCATGCGATCTCATTGTGAATGTAAAGTGCAATGAAACTGATGATAGCATAAATTAATAAATATGTCTTTTTTTATGATTTACAGGTGGATGCTTGACCTCTATCACGTCTGGTGGAAGGTGAAGATGCGTTTGACGATGATCCGCGTTCGCTCAACGAATGCCTATTCTAGCTTCGTATTCCAAGTCATAAGAACGTGGAAATATGGTCACTGGAAGCATAGTCAACTCCTTAGCTGTTCGCACGGTGAAGCGAATCTCTTCGTGCAGATATAAGGAACATCCACCACATACGGATTGTATCCGACACGGTGGCTAGTGATATAAGTTTAGGTATGTCTAAAGGTAATATTTTAGGAATTTTAGTTGTACATATCGGTGTATATAACTCCCTAATAGTATCAATACTCATTGAGAGCTGTATGAACAAAATGCTTTGTGTGTAATTATCCTCGCTCTGTGAAATTATGAAGGCTATCTCAGGCCAAGAGCACTTTGTCCCATTAAAGCAGAGTAGGTATGTAAAACAAATCAACTATTCCAATTTCATGTTTCAGGTTTGAAAAACATGTATTTTATTTAATAGATAACTTGGTTCGATTTACAAACATTCATAAAATATAAAACTTACTTAAAATTATTACTTGCTATGATAATAAATAAGAAACAAGGTTTAAAAATGTATAATAATTTATTTGTAGGAAAAATTATTTAAACTTTCTCTAAAGAAATACTATTGGAAGTAGTTTAATAGACGTTAGAGACGATCCAGTTGCTGAATTTAGCGATCGAGGTGGCAACTACAGGAGTGACGTCACCAGAAGTGGTACCGAAGGAGATGATGCCGACCACAATGTTATCGTATACCAAAGGAGCACCGACGTCACGGGCATCGAAATCGCGACCTCCAGAGGAGAGACCGGCACAGATCATGTTCTCAGTGACAGGATTATTAGGGTACGCAGCTGCGCAACGGTCGATGGGCTGAATCAAAAGTCCAAGCCTGTAGAGGTCCCTGTCGGAAGGCTGAGCCCCTTGCTAGAAACGTAAAATATAAACTATTAATCTAACGTACAATAAAACCACCGCAAACCATACAACTATTACAGCTTGTAGAGAGCCATAGTTAATGAAGAATGTTTTCTAACGTATCAAAAATATGATAGACATTTACGGTCCTACATTTGAAATCGTTCCAGGAACCCATGGAACTAGTTCCTAAGAGGGCATCTGGCTCTCATTTGTATATGAATACAATTTAATATTTTACTTAAGAGAATAATAGCAAATTCAAAACGTTTTGTAGTATAAAAGATTTTTGAGTATTTACTATATAATTAGAATGTGAAAGGACTTATTCTTGTTCGGCAAATTGATTATATTGCACGTGATGACGAGTACGATGCAAGGAGATACAATCGCAACTGGCAAGAGAACTCTTCGAAGTCAGAAGGACTCTGGGTATACATATAAAAGAACATGCACGATTTGATTCCATAATGCGACTAGCTTTTTGATCTGTATTCACGAATAGCTATTCAATATGGTTTTAAAAATCTTCCTAGAGATTATTAATAAGTATTGTCTGATTGAATTAACTCTTTTGGTTTCGGCGAGCTTCGGCAAAAACTTTCGGTGTTAGCCAAACTGGGCCGAAACTTTGAACGAAAATGAATATTAGGAACGCAAAAATTATATCAACATTTTTTAATTTTTGGCAAGTTCCAAGGTAATTTTATTCTTTGCTAAAAGATTGTTTAAGCAATGAACTGAAATCTTTACTTCAAATATATAATATATTGGTTACTTTTAATCAACTTTGAACTAAATTTCTTATGATTTTAAATTATCATCTTCAACCAGCTATCGATTTTCGGTCAAACACTACTGATTTATAAATAATCATTCAGAAAGGTTACTTACAATGGTAGAACCCCAACCGTAGGCCTGGACTGGAAGACCGGCAGGCAAGATTGTGCCTTGAGCGAGTATGAAAGCCTGCTCGACATTTGAACCCAAGGGCAGGCCAAAAGCGAGGCGAACTACTGCGATATCGCTGTCGGAGCCTTCAACACCGTAGTTGGGGTGGTTGATGGCATAGTTGACCTGGACAAGCCACCCATCGCCACCACGTTCGGATGTTCCAGCACGAACTCGGCGGTTGTCAGGTGTGTAGAGACTAAAAAATTGTCATTGATTATAATTTTTTGTTATTTTTATGAATTTACAAGAATTAATAGAAACTGGCATGTTAATGAACCTTGTGGTAAATGCCGATTGGCATTCTGACAAATAAACAAAGATTCCAATTTTTTTTTTTACACTGGCTCAACATAGTGACTACAGAGTACCTGATGGTAAGTACAGTGTAGTCCAAAAACGAAAGCGACTATCAAAGTATGAATATCCATTGATAGTCTACATCGTCATGTCGGCCCACATATACCACGACTGAAGGTCTCTAGGTATATGAGCTACTAGATATACACAAGCTGATCCCGAAACGCGACAAGCCGAAACTGGTCACTATGACGGGCTTTACACCCATGCACTGTGGTCGCGATCCAGATGGGCACCGGCGCCCTACCATCTCGCTGCTGCTCGTTTAGCACCACCCAGGAGTCACGTGTAGGGAACCTAGGGTAAAGCCTGCGGACGCCAAATAGCAAAAACTAAAGCAATAATTGGTAATTTAATGTTTACCGGTATAAAAGTACATTTATATTATGGCCAGGTAGTACAAAGAAGTATTGTGTTCTAGCTGTAGCTATTAAATTACGAATTAATTATGATTACGAATCAACAATCTAACAATACAGAAGTTAAGCAATGAAAACACAAATAATACTCGGTACCTAGATTCTTCTCTAAGGCTGAATCCTTACTTTGAAGCAATGTGGAAAAGTACACCTCTCTATTTAATTTTAAAATTTTAACTTATTCCAATATTATAACTTCATTTAACTCTATCAATCAAAAGGAAACAGGCGATTTTTGGCGATTTTCTGTGAAGGTTTTACAGTGTTTTATTTCCACCGTTGCTCCTAATCAGTTCAGTTAATCCTAATTAGTTCAAGTGTTTTTCGAAATTTAATAAAATAAAGTAAAATAACGCGTCTCTTTAAATCTGGCTGTAGGAGAGACCGCACTAACTAAAGGTCTATTTCAATATTGCCAGCACTGAGTAAAATTTTTGATAAAATTATATTAATTGGTAAAATATTTTAATATAAATAATCTTCTACAGAACAGTCAGTATGGCTTTACCAAAGGGCGTTGTACAACTGATGCCCGGAGTTGCTTTTCTTAAGACCATTGCTTCATTGCTTGGGAGGAGGGACAGAATGCAATTTCTCCCATTTTTTGTAAACAATATCTGTGACATAGTTCTATTTGCTGATGACACATCCAGGTGCATGGCATAAATATATAAAAAGGTACTTGAAATCCTTCCCGTTTCTTCGACCCATTCCACGCTCGGCCCTTAACTGCGACACTTGTGTACGCACGGTGGTATCAACTACACTTATCATCGACGGCGAACTAGGCTACACTACGGAATAGTCAGTCGCTTTGGACAATACGACGGAACACCTGAATAATTGTATACGGTGAACGGTCCAGAGGTGCAGTAGCCTATCCTCATCATCCAGTTTCCAGGTGAGTCCCTTTTCGCCGGGTGGCGAGGAAGATGGCTCAGCCTTGCCCTTGGCACTCGGCAGATGGGAGAAGGAACACCCTGAGGGTTTTAGTCGGTGCAAGTCCGACACACTAGGGGGCGGCCCTCACCGCTCCCTGAAGGTCCGTTAGAGATTTCCCCAGGGTTATGAAAAAAAGGTGAGTGTCTTTTGATTATTTCATTGTCACTGCGCCTGAACGAGCTGTTTGTCCACTAATTAATTACGCGGAGATCCAGAACCCAGTGGCGCTAAAACATCCCATGTTTTAAAGGTTGATATAAATACAAGCATTTATGACGATGTAAGTGAGGCTATTAAGGAGATATTGAATTGGTTTACAGTAAATAATTTAATGTTTAATTCTAAGAAAACCAGGTATATTAAATTTGCAACGCCTAATGTTTTCAGTACAAACATAATACTTAACATAGAAAACGTTGATATAGTAGAGTCCACAGTGTTTCTAGGAGTGACTTTGGACTCAAAATGACAGTGGGGTGTGCACATGACACGTCTTGCAAGGAAACTTGGCTCGGCTGCTCGTGCAGTCAGTAAAATCAGGCGACTCACAGATATTGAAACAGCTCGATTAGTTTATTTCAGTTATTTTCACAGCGTCATGTCTTAGCGGTATTTTATAGGGTCTTATAGTTTTTTATATGAATGTTTTCATTTCATTTCATTAACAGTTCCATCGCCAATATATTTAATGAATTGTAAACATACGATAAAATCTGCACCTATTTTTGGCGAGTAGTAATATTCAGTGTTAATACTAGATATAAAGACAAATTAGTTTTATCTCATTACTGGCTTAAAAAAGTTCATAGTTCTTACACGGACCTCGGTATTCGCTTATACAATAAAATACCTAAAGACATCTTGGATTTATCATTATTGTAATTTATAAAAACTATTAAAACTAAATTGCTGGAAAAGGGATCTTATTCCATCAATGACTGTTTGAATGATAAAAATGCGTGGTCTTAATATATGCAATCTTTCTCACGGGGTATTCAATCATTTGTATATTATATCTGTTATTGTACCTCATTATGTTAAAAAAAAGCAACTACCAGAGTTTCTTGCCGGCTCTTCTCAATAGATTCTGCTTTCCGAACCCGTTGTAGATTAAATTTACTTTTTTTTGACGATTCACAAGTGCGATACAATAAAGTTATATCAATTCATTTCAATATTTTTTTTTAGATCACTGACTGCCATATGCCGAGTAAGCAAGCTGAAGTGGCAATGGGCCGGTCATATTTGTCGCTGATTTGACAGCTGCCGAAGTAAACGAGCTCTAGACTGGAGTCCGCGTTTCTGTAAGCGTAGTATAGAACGCCCAGAGGCTAGAAACACCAATGTTCTGGGGATACCCTGATATTTCTGGATGAACGGCTCATAAAAGTGATGAGTGGCGAGCTTTGAGAAAGGGCTTATATTCAGCAGTGGATTGATGTGGTCTGTAATGATGATGATGATAATGACTGTCATATAATTTTATAAATCAAACAACACAAATGAAGATGTTCGGGTACATACTTTATAGCATAGATGGACAAAATGTAATCAGATTAATAAAAATTATTAACGATTACATATTACGTTTTTTACCATTAATGTGACTGCATTTTGCTCATTTATGTTTTAAACACTACAAAATTCCAGATTGTATACGCATTTATCATTTCTTAATGTTTTAAATGGATTTAATCATGTTTACAGAGCAAAAAAAAATTACGACTAAATTTTAGAATCGTTCAGCATTAATCAGATTAGATTTTGCCCATCTCTGATTTATAGCAAGTATTTACTAACCTTCCAGATGTGCAGCGGGCGTTAGTCAATACGTGCAGGGAAGTGAGGACGCTTGCCCCGCATTGCTGAACCCAGACTGTTCCAACGCGTACTTCGATTTGAACGATGCTAGGCCGGTTCTGGATGCCTACTTGCTGGCCAAGGTTTGCAGCAGCTGGGTAGCTAATTGCTGAATCATAAAAAAAATTGAATAAACCTGCAAGGTAATCTGGTGTGATACATGGTTTAGCAATGAAAAGATTTTAGAACTATATTCTTTGAAGTTAGCATTATTGAGAAGTTCATTTTCATTTGATTATTAAAAATCTTGTCTTAAATACTTAGTACCTGTTTTTTGTAATGTGTAACAGTAATCTATGATATAAAAAATAAGTCGGGTTTTCCTTCCTGACGCTATAACTTCAGAACGCACGAACCGATTTCCACGGTTTTGCATTCGTTGGAAAGGTCTCGGGCTCCGTGAGGTTTATAGAAAACAAAATTCAGGAAAAATTTCAATAGAAAAGCAGGAAAACGGGGAAAGTCATTTTTTTCATTATTACTGTTGTGAAATGAAATAAAAATTTTCCTTTTTCAAATATAAAACAAAAAAAATATTAGTCTTCATCTTTTAATCCCCAAACGAAATGTTAGAAAAAATGAAGCCATCTGGTGGCGAAACGAAGGTCGAAAATATTATATATTTATTAAAAAGCACAACTACAGAAAACAAATTAGAAATGTACTAATTACAATAAGTTAACAATAGACAGTGGTAATTTGGTGTTTTTTTCCATGTTATCAAATTTATCCATAAATTGGAAGGATAAGTAAGTTAGTAGTGCATTTTCAACATTATCAATCGAAAATGACGCGATGGATTAATTATATCTAACAATTTCTGTTGAGCTTTCGATCGGTTTTCCAATATCTTTAAAGGTAATATATTATCATATGACAAACAGGTATCTATCTAATAAATTCCTTAGAATTAAGTTGGTAATTATCGAAAAGAAATATATGATAATCCGAAAGATGTACTAATCGAGGTTTTAGACCAACACAATTCTAACAAAGTCAGATCTTATGTTTCAAAATTATTAAATCGATTTATAAATTAGGGATCTTCATTGGGTTCTTTAGAAATATACTGTATGTGTCTCTTGAAATATATTAAGTAAATTATATAATACTTTTTTATTTTACTGCTTTTACTGGAAAATATATTCTTGTGAATTATTATTCAAGCAATAATAGTAAAATAATAAGATGTTTTAACAATTTATAAGAGAAATAAGTAATTTCGGTAAATATGCTTCAATTTCGGAGTTCATAAAAGTATCGAGACGGGCTTTGTGCTTTTAAATTGTTTTATAGGAATATTGAATGCTGATGGCAATCGATCAAGTTAACCTAAGAACACAGATAATTTTGATGTAAATTTAAATATTTCCTAGCAGATAGTTAAAACTACACCAACTATTTTTGATATAAAATTCCAATAAATCAATAGAAGAGGGATTATTATGTCATTACTAAGTATTGATAAACCGTTAAAAATGACAATGGGTCAATAGAGATATGATTGGATTAATGAAGTATAAAGTGATAGTTTACCTGCCAATACTGCAAGAGCCCAGACGAGGTGAGAAGCCATTTTCACAGCTATTATCCAAAAAGCAACTAATTCCACGAAGACGCACCTATTTATACTAGCTACAGTGGGTTATCGTATTATCTAAATTGACCACACTTAATGCTTGTCTTCCGTTCGCCGATACGATTGTATTAATCGCGTATATGAACTAATTATTATCTTAAATGTGTACAATTGAATATTTAGGTGTTAATATTTAATAGAGCTTTTATCTTCAAAATCTCTAGTTTCTGAATTATGTCATCATTTATTTTACAGAAGTTTATATTTGTTTTTCAATATTATTCTTTTTGTAGTATAGGCCAATGTAAACATATTTTCAGAAAAACAAATTAATTACCATTAAATGAGCCGATAGAAAGGTTTCAGTGACTATGCGCTACTATTGGACACTCTCTTCGATTCCCAAGTCGTTTGTTCATCAACAAAGGCGTCTCATTACCCCACGATAGGGAGTCGAAGCTGCTCGCGTGCGTAGGTTTTACCCTAGTTTCCCTACACGTGACTCCTGGGTGGTGCTAAACGAGCAGCAGCGAGGTGGTAGGGCGTCGGTGCCCGTCTGGATCGCGACCACAGTACATGGGTGTAAAGCCCCTCATAGTGACCAGTTTCGGCTTGTCGCGTTCCGGGATCAGCTTATGTATATCCAGTAGCTCATATACCTAGAGACCTTCAGTCGTGGTATATGTGGGCTGACATGACGATGTAGACTATCAATGGATTTTCATCCTTTGATAGTCGCTTTCGTTTTTGGACTACACTGTACTTACCATCAGGTACTCTGTAGTCACTATGTCGTGCTAGTGTAAAAAAAAAACGATAGTAACAATATGTTTTATATTTTGTTTTTTAGAATATTCAAGTTAAATAAGTGTACATATTGAGTTCTTTTTACTTTTTAATAAATAAATAACATAAAAAGCCATTTATTTCTCGATCAACAAAACAAAAATTATTATACAATTATTATGGCAAAAAATGGCAAAGAATTTTCTCGAAAACAACCCGAAACAAAATTATATATAAAATAAGAAAATTTAAACAATTATATTAGGTCATCAAATAATATTAAAAATATATGTATAATAATTCTTAATTAACGTGTAACTTAAAATTTGCTTTTCAACTGTACGTACTTTTTATTGGGTAAAACAAAAAATTTAGCTAACATTTTAATAATCGTAGAATAAATACAGAGTCGATGAAAACCCTTCTTCGGCTATAAACTTCCTCCAAGCAATACCCATTTGGTTTACCTGTAGCTGTTGTGAGCCAGCTAGCGCCCGCAATGGAGTTGATATCATCACACCAGCACATAAGTGGGTTACTTATCGCTCGTTTGCCACCGGGATTAGTCCAGATCGTAGCATTTCTCGTTTATAGCCCGTCTTTCAGTCTAGCCAGGTGGCCGGCCCATCGCCATTTAAGTTTAAAAGTTAAAATAAAATCAATAAACTTAGTCTTTGCTCTTAAGGCCGAATTGCCTACTTTATGGAGCTTCTTAATTTTTAAAATCGACCTTTTCATACTAGACTGGCATGATCTTATCTTCTGCATAAAGTGCTTCGTCGAAGACCAAGTTTGAGCTCCATATGTTAATGATGGTAATTACAACTATCCATAACTTTCTTTTTAAAATGCATAGACAAGTTGTAATAAATATTTCTTTTAAAGTCCAATATTTGTTCAAAGTTCAAAGGCACTCAATGGCGACAAACGGCACAGAATAAAAAGCACTGGTCATCTCTGGAGGAGGCCTTCACCTTTCATGGAGAGGGTTCTTGCTAATCATAACACAAAATTTTTTCTTAATTAAAATGTACATATGGAAAGCAAGAAATAAAAGGCTTTTTTATTTTTTATTTATTTTATTTTATTTGTTCAAAGCTAAGTTTATTTCAACTGGGTCGCTGTTTGATTGAAAGAATGCCATTTTACCAAGATATGTAATACACTTTACATAATTTAGTGATGTTTGTTGAATGTGTATGGGTGATTCTATGTAGTTGGATATTATCTCTGTCTTTTAGGAGTCTATTTCCAAACCCACTTTACGGCTGGCTATATGTAGTTTGTTAATCTATTTCTTCATGTTAGAGGCTTGTAATTTTGTATAAAAATGACGCTTTTTGGTAATGCTTAATGAATTAGTTGTATGTTGTTAATTTGTCTTGGAAAGGTGGTTAATATGGAATATATTTTTTGTAGCTCCATCTGGTGATCTCCACGTCCATCTCTGGCTTGGATTCTTTTTTAAATGAATTCATTATTAAAAGCTTAAATTCCAAGGCGAACTGTAGAAGACGTTCGCGTCTAATATTTCTTGTACCGACTCCGTATTTGCCACATACTGCGTGCTCATCCGACCGGGGCTGACCAATGTTTGCGTGAAAATCGTCTATGACAATCATGTTTGTATTGCTTGGCGGCAACACATCGTTAGGAATATTGTAATAAATAAGTAATCAACTATAAATCATTATTGACATTGATAAAATAAGAGAAAGGTGTACAAAAATAGCATTTATTCGTATAAATATAATAATTTAAACCTTCTATTAAGGATACGCTATTGTGGGAAATTTAAACGGCATTAGCAACGATCCAGTTGGTATAGGAAGAGATCGCGGTGCCGACAACGGGGACGTTATTTCCGGAGGTGGTACCAAAAGACATCAAGGCCATGACAATGTTGTCGTATACTACAGGAGCGCCGGCGTCACGGGCGTCGTAATCGCGACCACCTGACGGAAGACCGACGCAGATCATGTTCTCGGTGACAGGGCTGTCGGCGGGGTACGCAGCAGCGCAGCGGTCGGTGGGCTGGATCAAAAGTCCTACCCTGTGGAGATCGGCGTTGGAAGTCGGGCCTCCTTGCTGGAAAGATTAAATTTAAACAATTTATCGTTTGTATCACTAAAACTACTAGACAGCCGCAAAGAACTCTGTTATACACAGATGCCTCAATACTTACAATAAGGATTTTCGCACTATTGACACATTTTCCGAAAACAAATAATTTCAGAGCCTCGGTTTTAGCTTTGTTAAAGTTAAAACGATGATAGGGCACAGACGCCACAAAGCACTAATTTGACCTAGCTCACACATACAATATACATATAATTAGCCGTGGTGGCTGCCGGCAGAATAGAATAGCACCCCCCCTCTTCTTGCTGAGGTGTCGTAAAAGGCGACTAAGGTATCTCTTTAACACCGCGATTCAACCAGGTGTTCAGAGAAGGAAAACTCGACCAAACCTGCATCCTGGTCCCTCCCGATCGTACTGGTTCTCCTTTCCATCGGGCCCGAGGGAGCTTGGAGGAGAGAGTGCTTTTCTGGCAGCGCGTCCAGTCATGCACTGAAATATCTCCTGCGCAATTGACTGTTTCCGAAAACTGGGCCTTGATTTTCTTAAACGGCGTTGAAACAGTCGCCGTGGCCGAATCCGGCTAGGACGTCATCATCATCATACATATAATATAATAGCATACATGCACTCAATTGTTACAAAAACACACACACACTCAAACACACTCGTATATCTTATTGCTTTGAGTTTCTGTTATTCTGTTTTCCTTACCTTTATAGTTTTTAAACATTTATAATTATGTAATTGGCACAGCTTTAAAACCGTACCGTATGTAATACAATTGTATGTGCTGTTCAATGATAGTGAATCTATACTTCTATACTAATATTATAAAGCTGAAGAGTTTGTTTGTTTGTTTGTTTGAACGCACTAATCTCTGGAACTACTGGTTCGAATTGAAAAATTATTTTTGTGTTGAATAGACTATTTATCGAGGAAGGCTTTAGGCTACATAACATCACGATGCAACTATTAGGAGCGAAGAAATAATGGAAAGTGTGAAAAAAAACGGGGTAAATTATTCATCCTTGAGGGCTTCCATTGCGTGCGCTGCGAAAACGGTTCAAGATACCAAAAATATATGTACGACAGAGCTATTCCTCTTAAAATGATCTAAAAAAATGTCCTCGACAGTATATATCTATCTTTTAAGATTAACTCACTAGAACCGTTTTTATGGTAATCAAATTTGGTCGAAATTAATGCATTATTTGTTAAGAGTTGTATCAACGTAATAATATTAATCTTTATCCAAATAAATGTGTTGTTGATTAAGAGTATTTAATAGTGAACAAAATTGTCTTTGACATCACTTAATTTCAATGAACATCTTAGAAGATATTACAATAACTTATATAGCAAAACAACGTTTGCCGGATCAGCTAGTAAATAAATAAATAAGTATCATCGACATCGTTCTGAAGAGTTGTATAGCCTTAGTCTACACGCCCGGTGAAGTTGTAAGATCTAAAACATCTTTTAGAACGGACTTTGGTTAGTCCCCTAATAAATAATTCCCTCTTGGAGGTCCTCCGTGTGCCCGGGGGCTGGTGCAGACGCGAGTTAAGGGGCACCCCAGGGGTTTTAGTCGGTAGGAGTCCGGCATACCGGGGTGTGGCCCTCACCACCTCCTGACGATCCATGATGATTTTCACAGGATTACCAAAAAAAAAAACACTCCCTTTCGTAACAAAACCTTGCGCGCTGGACTGCTATGCCACGGATTTCCGGTGACTTTTATTTCAGCTAGAAGTGAGAAGCTATTTAACTATTAACTATTAACTTTGCTAGGTTTTTGGATAGTGGAATGGTCTTCTGGCGAGCATGTTTCCTACATTCTGTAATATTGGGTTTTTTTAATAATAATAATATTTACGGACAATTACACATATTGATCGAATCTCAAACGAAACTCGCACATGTATAAAGATATATGTAAAAACATATAGTATACACAACTATGACTAGTGACAAACTAATCCGGTTATCACAGAAAAGTTTGCCACTACTGGGACAAGAACTTTGGACCTTAGCATCACAACAAACTACGCTATTAGGCCGTTAACGAAACGCGAAAACATATTTGTATAGGCCGGCATGACCACAGCGACTGAGGACAGGTAATCATCTCTCAATAGAAATACTAGGTTTTTGGTTTGTATTTTGAGTCAGGTACGGAGCTATCACAGTACCGGATCACAATAAAAAAAGTTGAAAGTATCAAAAGTCATAATTAGTAGAAAAAGGCCAAGATTGCAAAACCTTCAATCAATTGTCTACATCATCGGCGAACGGTAGAGGGCGATGAGGTTATTTACTGTCTGCGTGGAATAATCTGTATGTAACTAAGTCATGGAATTTATATAAACTATCCATAGAATGGGTTTACATGCAGAGATAGGCAAAATGTAACCTGATTAATGATGAACGATTACAAAATGTAGTCGTAATTTTAATTTTCTTTCTCTGTAATCATGATTAAATCCATTGAAAACATTAAGAAATCATAAATGTGTATTCAATCTGGGATTTTGTAGTGTTTAAAACATAAATGAGCAAAATGCAGCCATATTAATTGTATAAAACATAAATGTTCATTAATCTGATTACATTTTGTCCTTCTATGTTTACATGGCGCCAAGTTGTGATCAGGACAGCTCACGATAATTAGTAATAAACAATGTACTGGGCTGAGAGAGTCCGTCACAAAAATAGTCAAACTTAAAACATTTAAAAAATATATTTTATTATTATTATATATTCTAATATCTACAAAAATAGGACCAAATAGGACTTTTTACACGCCCTTGCCAAGTAGGCGGGGCCCGCAGAAGGCTAGACGTCGCTGGGTGCCGAGGAAGATGGCTCATCCTTGCTCTTGGCACTCGGCAGGCGGGAGATGGAACACCCCGGGGGTTTTAGTCGGTGCAAGTCCGACACACCGAGGGGCAACCCTCATCGCCCCCTGAGGTCCGTTAGGGCTTTCCCCGGGTTAAAAAAAAGGACTTATTACACGCGTTTGGCTACGCAAGATCGCTACACTGCACTAGCCAATGAGTACCGCAAAGTTAAATACGGTAAAGATTGACAAAAGAGGATCTCTTAACCATGGCAGACCTCTAGGTACATACACGTATATAAGCTGATCCTGATACGCGACAAGCCGAAGTCAACAAAACGGGCTTATCATTCAAAATCACCACTTAAATAAGCCTGTTTACGTGACGTTACGATGATCTAATCAATTATATTATTATAAGTCAATCGTAAATTACTTGATGCAATTGTTAAGTCGTTTACATTACCAATAGTCTTAATGGTTCATAATTTATTGAAAAAATAGTCCACTTACAATGGTTGAACCCCAGCCGTAGGCCTGGACGGGAAGACCGAAGGGCAAGCCTGTGCCTTGTGCAGGGATTCGAGCCTGTTGGATGGTTGCACCAAGGCTCAAGCTACTGGCGAGACGGAGGATGGAAATATCGCTGTCAGAGCCTCTTAAACCGTAGTTAGGGTGGTTAGTGGCAAAGTTTATTTGTACAAGAGATCCTCCATAACCACGTCTGGATGATCCGGCACGCATTCGGCGGTTTTCAAGCAAGAAGAGGCTAAAAAATTTGGTACAAATTATTACTAGATCTTAGAAATACATAAGTTTTGATTATCAAAATTGGAATTATAAAGCGACTTGCAATAAAATAAAAATTGCTATCCTGATGAATAAGAGTAAATTAAATATTGTAAAAACAAAAGCAACAATCAGCAATTTGACATTAATCCAGTGTAAATATATATATATATATATTAAAGCTAATTGATACACAAAAGTATTGTGATGAGTTCAGGATCGATGTATGATATAGAACAGGGCTTCTTAAACTATGGGTCGCGACCCCAAATGGGGTCGCGTAACAAAATTCTGGGGTCGCAAGAGATTTTAATGTCAAATATTTATATATACCATTTTATGACATCACTAGAGTTTACGGAATACAGTGGACTTGCAGCGTCTAGACACGCGCATTAAGACGGTCAGAATCCACTTTTATTTTTCAAACTATAATAAATACAATTTTATAATTTTTTGTGCAATTTTTAATTCTTGTATGTTTCAGAACGGATTCTAAAACTATATATTTTCATATGTATATGTATATTGTTACCTAATAAATAAATCATCAAAAAATAATAATTTATTTTTCTTTTATATTTGTATGGGGTCGTCAAGAAACTCGCAATCATAAATGGGGTCGTGAATGACAAAAGTTTAAGAAGCCCTGATGTAGAATATAGAAAATAAATAAAAAATCCTATATTTTGTTGATAGATGAGTTCCGGATACAGTTTTATTCATCAAATAATGCAAACGAAGCTGTTTATGAATGTACATTATAGTAAATAGTTACTAACGTTCCAGACATGCATCGGGCAGGACACAAACCGTGGACGGATGTGAGGACAATCGCCACGCACTGTTGAATCCACACTGTTCCAACACGGACTTCTATTTGAGCAATGCTAGCCTGTTCACCAATGGTTATTTGCTGACCAAAGTTTGCGGCGGCTGGGCAGCTGATGGCTAAATAGATAAAAATGTTAATTTACTCAGGTAAATCCCCATAGATCCATCCCGGCCTCATAGGAGAGATGCGGGACCTACGTGTGCCGAACTTGTAGCGGTTATAAGCATCAAGATGATGCCTGTATATAAAACGGGGCTGTGGGCAACATTTCGGGGGAGGCAAGAATCTATGCAGCGGCTCACAATGTTTTCAGCAGAGCACGTTGCCTTGTTTCGCCGTCTTCTCGAAGTTTATTAATCAATAGTTTACGGCCCCCTTCCTGAGCTACGGTGATTCTAGAGACTTCAGTCAACCGAAGATGGACTCACCAGTGGACTAGGCTAGTCGAATAATTATCCATACATCGATATATCGATATTTTCAATTCAATATATCGATATTTTTGGGCAATATATTTTGTAGCGATATATCGATAGAAAATATCCAGTATCGAAAATTGTATCGAAAACGATTTTTTTTAATTCTTAAGGCAGTGAAGTCGCTGAAGTCTGAAACTAGAAGAAGGTACTACCGAACGAAAAAACAAGAACTATATTGTCTATGACTGTTGACGTTTGATGTTGTTGATGTTTTGTTACGTTGCATGCATTGACATCTGAATTTGTTACATGTATATTATTTGCCGCCATTTATTTTGTTTGATATCTGAATAGGTCTTAAAATTAGAAGATAGCCTTTTAGTTCTTGATATTTTTGTAATTTTGTCTAATAAAAAGAGATATTGGTAAAATACTTTCGTGTTTATTGAGATTTAATCGATATAGATATATCGATATTTTTCCTTTGATATATCGACGCCGATATTGATATTATAATATATATCGATATAACGTTTTTTTTTTTGTTTTCGACATCCCTACAGTGGACTAGTATTCTCAATATACGTAAGTCAGTGTTGCAGTATCTTTTATCCGATTATAATCATTGAATCGGTTTGTAATTATACTTAATGCTTCCACTGACTGTTTAATTTTTTTTTTGGTAGTCGAAGCTGCTCGCATCCGTAGGCTTTACCCTAGCTTCCCTACACGTGACTCCCGGGTGGTGCTAAACGAGCAGCAGCGAGGTGGTAGGGCGTCGGTGCCGTCTGGATCGCAACCACAGTGCACGGGTGTATAGCCCGTCATAGTGACCAGTTTCGGCTTGTCGCGTTTCGGGATCAGCTTGTGTATATCCAGTGGCTCATATACCTAGAGACATTCAGTTGTGCTATATGTGGGCCGACATGACGATGTATACTATCAACGGATTTTCGTCCTTTGATAGTCGCTTTCGTTTTGGACTATATTGTACTTATCATCAGGTACTCTGTAGTCACTATGTCGAGCCAGACTAAAAAAAAGAGTTTCCACTACTTTTAAAGGTATTTTCGTATCATACTAACAATGGTGACGTTGTCCGGATAAATTTACCACCTTGTGGATTGTTTTTACAAAAACGTATTTGTTTTGACTTTCATAAATCCAAATACCTCTTTGTTTAGTGCTTATTTCAAAATTGATGTACTTTCAAACAAATTCTCAACCCATATTTTACTCCCTTTAGGGTGGAATACCAAAAAAATTCGCCCTACACGCGTGCCTACGTTCAATTTACAAATATAATATTTCTAGCTTTAGTACCATAAGCTCTACAATGTCATAGATAGCAGACATTCACGTGTTTTGTGGATTAATTCATCAGAATTAAGTACACAATCACCAAAGCAACATATTGTCTGCTCAAAAGATATATTAACGTAGATGAATCTCTTATTAAGCTACAAAAGTTACGATGTTTCTAACGATATGGAATGTCCATTTATTTCCAAAGTAACAGATTTTGTATGAAATGAATTATACACTTCTGTGATACATTCTTTTGCAGGTTTCACTGGAAAACTGTATATTTTTTGTAAATCGTTAAACTGAGGACAGTAACACAATCATAGACCATAAAATAATTTAAACTCTTTAATAATGTACGGATCAAATCATTGTCTACAACAACAATGACATAAACTTATGTAAAAATGTATTAAAATAATAAATACTTCAATTTCGGAATACATAAAGGTATATTGATTGCCACTTACTGCCAGAATTAATAACCTATCTACCTTTAATTCCTAGATCGATAGCTATACCTCTCCCTTTCAAACCTGCGTATACGAAAAGAGATGTACTATAGTTGCTATAGCAACAAATCTAAGATCGGGGATAGCAAGGGTTATTAATTTCAGCCATAAGCCTATAACCTGATTTAAAGATCCGCTAATAGCTATTGATAATTAATCAAGTGAACCTGAGAACACGTTTTCTTAATGTTGATCTAATGATCAACATATAGAAGTAATCTTCTATACCATTTAATTCTCTACAACTTAGCTTACACCTCTTTTGGCATCTATTTAAAACCAAATCTATGATTCTTGAAATAAGCTGTGATGAATTTATTAGCAGATATTGAAGATAAATTATATAAAGTTGAGAGAAATCTAATTTGTTAATTGAATACTATATTGATAGTCAGAGATGGGCAAAATATAATCTGATTAATCATTAACGATTACATAATGTAATCGTAATTTTAATTTTCTTGCTCTGTAATCATGATTAAATTCATTTAAAACTTTAAGAAACTATAAATGTGTATGCAATCTGGGAATCTGTAGTGTTTAAAACATAGATAAGCAAAATGCAGTCATATTATGTTAAAAAACGCAAAATGTAATCATAATCATTTTTATTAATCCGATTACATTTTGCCCATCTATGTTGATAGTTTACCTGCCAATACAGCAAGAGCCCAGACGAGGTGGGAAGCCATTTTTACAGCTGAAGTCCACAACGTAACTACTATTGATTTTCAATGCATTTGCACCTTTTTATACTCACTGTTGGGGGTTATCGCATTATCTTGATTATCCACATTTAATACCTAGCTTCTGTTTACCGAAATGACGTTAGTATTCCTTAATCTTGTCTTATTACTCACAATTCCATATGCCACATTTTAATGAGGTGTTTACCTTCAAACACTCTACCAGTCTCTAGTTTTTTTAATTTTGCCAGAATTTATTTTAAAAGCAGCAATATTAATACTTTTCTGTATTTGTGTACTCTCATTTAAACGCAATTTGAAATTCATATACTATTAAAAACAATTAATTTATATATCGAGGGGTGAAAGGCTATTCGGTTTAATCGACATTTTTTGGTGATATAGTAATATATATTTTTACGGAATCAGCGTTTTTTACCGATTCCAAAAATATATATTGTATATTACTATATCACCAAAAAATGTCGCTTAAACCAAATAGCCTTCCATCACTCGATATATTAGGTCCTTACATATGAAATTGGCGTTTTTCGTACTGGCCACTTTAATCACAAATTTCTCCTCTTTGGTAAGGAATTCCAAATTCAAATTTGTACAGCTATAGACTCATGTATTTGTGCTTCGATGATCGTCATTCATTTGTTTTTTTCTTCTGTTTTTTTTTCTGTTTGCGTCACTCATTTTACAAAATGGAAAACTTAAAATATCGCATTATTTACGAGTACGAGTTCCGCCGTGGCACTAGTGCTGCGGAAACAACTCGAAGGGTGAATGATGTGTAGGGCGGTCGTGTTGCAAAAGAAAAAACAGTTCGTTTTTGGTTCCAACGTTTTCGTTCTGGAAATTTCGACCTGCAGAACAAGCCCCGTGGACGGCCTGAGACTCAAGTTGATAATGAAGAGTTGAAGGCTATTGTGGAAGCAGATCCATCGCAAACCACGTCCGAGTTAGCTGCAGGCTGCGATGTTAGTAATAAAACTGTTTTAATTCACTTGAAGCAAATTGGGAAGATTAAAAAGCTTGAAAGGTGGGTACCTCACGAATTGACTGAAGCAAACCGGCAAACGCGCGTCGACTGCTGCGTTACATTACTAAACCGGCACAATAATGAAGGTATTTATTTATTTATTATTTATTTATTTTAAACCGAATCATTACCTGTGATGAAAAATGGGTTCTTTACGATAATCGTAATAATATTTAAAAGTCAATTTGAACTTTAATACCATACCATAAAGTTTAAATGTTAGTGGACGGATTCCGGGAAGGCAAAACGATTGAGTGACGTTAGTATCGTATAAATATTATCAATAATATTTGTCAAATACAGAAGATATTCACTAGAAATATTTTATATGGCAGGACAACGTTTGCCGGGTCAGCTAGTTTAAAATAATCTCACTAATTTTCAATTTGAAACCAGAATAAAAGGTTTTTTAACATTCAAAATATAAGAAAACACTTTGGTAGTATTAAAAGGTGATATGTACTGTAAATATTTTTTTGAGTAGATAGAATTGTAGTGATAAAATATTACCGTAAGCAAGGAATTTGAAAATAATATATAGCTTAAAGATTTGCGAGCGATCTAAACAGTGCATGATTGTGTAAAGGTCCTTTTGTATATAAACATTATGAAGTAACAGATAGCTCAGCATCTCCACCTAAATACACTGACCGGCATACATTCTTCACACACATTCCTCCCTCACGTCTCTCGACTGTATCTCTCGTTTTTTTATATTATAAACAGCGTAACTGGTAACTAACGCATAACTTCGTTAGGGTGACTTTGGTTTATTAAGATTGACAACTATTGTTGTAGACTTTTTCTAATACAATGACTTCTACTCCATACAAAAAAAATACTTTTCTAATTTTCTTAACTTCACATAATTTTTTCTCAAAGTGTGGGCACACGCGATACATAGGCGACCCTATCTAGTGCGTTGAAGCGAGTTGGGCGGGAGCAGACACTCAGTTGTCTGTGACATACCTACGCCAGAATCGAATGAATAAAAATTAAAATACAGTTATTTACGAGACAAAAAGCTAACGATTGATAGAAAACCCCGCATAATAATTTCTTAAGATGTATTATGTTTTGGCAAAATTCATAGAATAAAAGTTGTTAGTCTTGATGTATCTAAGTCACCTTTAAGCGACTATGTATTAGTTAATCTTGCACATATATGGTTCTCGCATCGATAGAACTTTCTTAATTGAATGGAGCTGAACGTGAATATGATAATAAAGTACATTTCTTGAGCTTTTTCCATCAAAATGAACAAATATTCTTATTATTTTTGATCAAACCGATTATAAAGGAAATTGAATTCTTAAATAGTGAGTTTGTATACACAATCAAATGGAGTACATAAGGTTAATAAAAAAAAATGGAATGAAACTAAAGGTGCAATTAAAAGATTTCTTTAATAATTTGATATATTTGTATTTGTTCTTAATATAATACATTGTTGATTATTTTATTTATATTTTTTAGGAAACGTCATTTTTTACCAATGTTAAACACTTTAGTTTGTACCAAAGCATATGTTACTGATATTAACGCACTAAAAGTTTCTTAAAGACAGGGAATGTTTAGGTTTTTAGATCTGTAGTAAGTAAAAGTGATTTAAACGGCAGTTCTAACGATCCAGTCACTGAAGGAACCAACCAAAGTACTGACTGTGGGGATATCATCTTCTCCAGTGGAGGTGCCGAAGGAAAGTATGCCGACAAGCACATTCTCGTAGAACAGAGGAGCACCGGTGTCACGAGCGTCAAAATTGCGACCCCCAGATCTGAGCCCAGCGCAAAACATGTTTTCTGTGACAATTTGAGGCTTCTCAAAGCCGTAGTATTGTTCCATGCAACGATCATTGTTCTTAGTGTAGAGATTTAAACTGTAAAGGTAGGGGTTGGGAGTCGAGCCGCCGTGCTGAAAAGGAAACAGATATATTTTAGAAACGAAAATTGATAATGGAATTTTGATATAATTATAGCCAATTACTTATAATCTATCTATCTATAATATAAAAATGAATCGTTAAATGTGTATAAGCGCGAAACTCGAGAACGGCTTAACCGATTTGGCTGATTTCTTTTTTGTTGTGTTTGTTGAAGTGTGGGGATGGTTATTACGGAGAGAAAAATAAAAAAAATTGTCTGGAAAAGTCTAGAAACACCACTTTTCTATATTCTCATACAAAAAATTCGTAATAAATTTAAAAGTCAATTTGAACTTTAACACCATACCATAAAGTTTAAATGTTAGTGGACGGGTTCCGGGAAGGGAAAGCAATCGAGTGACGTATAAATATTAATGTCAATATTTGTCAATTTTTATACATATAGCATTAAGGCCAGGTTCCTTCAAACAATTTTCAAAAAAATCTGACGGGGAAGCTATTAACATTAAAAAAAACAATGTGACTTTGTTTTAGAGAAATAGGGCAGAACAAAGTCTGCCGGGACAGCTAGTTATATATATAATTAATATTAATTATCGTGAATGCAAGTAAAAATGTTAGTTCCATTTGTAAGTTTTTTAATGACAGACTGAAATGTCACACGCATGCGCGGAGTTGGCGACGCTGTTCCGCGCACATGCTCTTAGAGCCATCTATACCGGCGCTCCGTAACATATACATACATCAAATTTACGTTTTGTAATATGAGTTATTAGAGTGTTATTAAGTATTATTATCAGGGTACTAAAACCAAGTCACAGCAGCACAACTATTACAATCAAACCAAATTCTACTTCTTCCGCTATATCTATATTTATAACTAAAACTTAGAAATAGTATAAGCAAGATTACAAATTTTATCAAGATTTTGAATGCAGGTGTTTGGGAATTATGAGTTACCTATCCGTTAGCTTTTCAAACAGTAATCAAGGTTTAATATAAAATTAATCTCGATGTAAATCAAACATGTACCATTTACAATTTTTATTGAAATATACATCGATCCGATACGTATGATAAATGCAGTCAGTAACAGTCCACGCTTTAAAAATAAAGCTTACAATAAAACTATTAAAAATTCTCGAAAGATATCTTATGACGCAAGGCTTTATAATCATTGATAAGTGTTTTTCGATTATTTGTACACATCCTTATACTATAACTTCGTTTTATTATTATTTGTGAAGCCAATATTCATTTTATCCGATATCTAAAGCGGATAATCATAAGCTAATCATGTTTCCGTTCTAAAATAAATACCTACGTCAAATATTATAATATGAAAGTTATTAATGATTTAAAATCAAAATCCTATAAATCCCCCGTCCTCATATCCCGACTGGGGCTAAGTTCTCTAACTCTTGCAGCCGAGTCGTTAGGCTGTGGAAGGTCTTCCAGCGAGCGTATTCCCACCATCATAATATAGAGTCCTTTAAACGAAGCGTGAAGAGATATTTGTGCAGGCCGGCATGATCTCTGCTACTTATTTTAAATTCAATTCAGTCCAAAAAACGCCAACGTCTATTGAAAGGTAAGAAAAAACACATCAGTGGTCGCAGCGATCATGCCGGCCTGCACAAATATCTCTTCACGCTACGCTTAAAGGATCCCATATCATAGATTTTATTTACTATCGATAATCGTTGACGTTTTTGGCTTGCACCCCCCTTACCATCATACGTGATGTGGTCACAATGTCGTGTCAGGATAAAAAATCTACATTACAATTTCCTGTTTTTTATTATGACCAAAAAACAGAAAGAAAAAAAGAAAGGAATCAATAGAAAAAAGAAAAAAGAGAAAAGAGAAAAAAAGAGAAAGAAAATCAAAATCTGTGAAAGAGTATCAATTTTTTCGTATCTATTTTTGAGCAGAGTCATAGTGTTAATTAATGTACGGCTTTAGACTAAGAAAAATCTGGCTAGATGTTGGTATTCATACTAATGTTTGAACGAGTATGTGTATTGATAAATAATCAACGAATTGTCTCGTATTTATGAACATAAAAGGTTTTAAGTAGACCAAATGACTTGTGGTAGTACTTCATAGAAGTGTTTGGATGAATTGGGCATTTGACTGCTTGATGTACAAATTTTTGATTTAACGAACACTACATTTCAATTCAGTTTATTTAATGGACTTCACGTTGTACAAGTTTAGCAGAATACTTCTTTTAAAATTAATTTATAGGCGAACGCTTGACCTCAATCACACCTGGTGGAAGGTGAAGATGAGTCCGATGATAAACCGCGTCCGCCTAACAAATGCCTATTCACTCTTCTCTTAAAGACTCCCAGGTCATAAGATCGCGGAAATATGGCCGCTAGAAGCACATTCCACTCCCTAGCTGTTCGCATGATGAATGTAGAAGCGAATCTCGTGCGAATATAAGGAACATCCACCACACACGGATGGTATCCGACATGATGTCTTGTGGTTTTGTGATAGATTGGGGCTGGTGGAATCAAAGAATGCAGTTCCTGAGAACACTCTCCACTGTGCAAGAATAGGTTTTTTTGTTAGAATTATGAACCCTGTTGGGCAAAGCGTTTATATACTTGAAAAGGGCTTCAAAATTATTAGGTTAATATAAAGCATAACATGTATCAGTATTATGTCATGTTCTGTCTCCTATATCTATTCCTGTATGCATATACAAGGATGGGCATGTACACGTTCCTACAAACACACACACACAAACACACACCAAACGACATTTATTTTTATATTATCTGAATCTAAGGGCGTCTTGCACCAGTAAATTGAACCTAGTTTAAGCTTATTTAAAACGTTATTAGGCGTTAAACTGTAGTTATTGCCTTGCACGGAAACATTATCTGAATCTTTGAGTGTTAGTATTTTAATGTATGCATTGCATAATGTGCATTTTAATCTCATTCAAAGGACCATCGCCAACAAGTCTACGAGCTCTACGATCAATTGAGTTCAAAGCCAATAATCAATGAAGTTATTTTGTGTCGTAGCCTGTCAGTACCTTTATACATACTACCGGTATATCGGCTCGCGTCAACTTGGTGATTTGATTTTAGAGAATCTCTTTTAGAGCATTGTAACCAAACTTTTACACAATTTAAAGTTGTCTAAAGGTCTCCTGGATACAACATATCCTCTGGATTATGATAAATATTTCTCAAAAGAGGTGAAGTACGCACTCAAAGTGTGGAATGGTAAAGACAATACTTATTTGACTGTTGTTCATTGGCAACAAGGCGGTTTTATATGAAAAAAATACTTACAGCAGTTGAGCCCCAGCTGTAAAGTTGGACGGGGAGTCCATCAGGCAGGGTGATGCCTTGTCCGATAATGCTGACTTGTCTAATGTAATTGCCCAGGGGCAAAGCACTCTCTAAGCGCACAACGGAAATATCGCTGTCAGCACCAAGAAGACCAAAGTTAGGATGGTTGTAAGCGTTGTTTACTTGGACGATAACGCCATTCTCACTTCGTACGGCTGCCCCAGCACGGACGCGACGGTTTTCATTGGTGTATAAGCTGAAAACGGATAATTCACTGTTTTAACAAAACTTCCAATCGTCATCATTACACGAACGCTGCACGCCTGGGAAGAATTTAAGGAAACGTAAGAACGCCCCCCCATCTATCTAACTCTGATTGGCTTGGCTATAGGAGTATGGTGCATGGTTTAAATTGGTCTCTCTCTGAGCGCTAGATGGCTCAGCTGGCTACCTAGCGTTTGCTAAGATGACTTCTATTCGGCGCATAATCTCAGTACCATAGATGGTAGTACCATAAAAATTATTATGATTACATTTTACATTTGTTACCATTAATATGACTGCATTTTGCACATCTATGTTTTAAACACTACAGAATCCCAAATCATAAACGTGTATACAACGTTTATGATTTCTTAATGTTTAAAATGGATTTAGTCATAATTACAGAGCAAGAAAATTAAAATTACGACTACAATTTGTAATCAGATTATATTTTGCACATCTCTGCTCAGCACAGGGTATTCGCTTATCGTGTTTTGTATCTTGTTTAACCTATTCTTTTACTTCTGTTGTGTGTATTGTTATGTGCCAAATAAATGCTTTTTCTTTCTTTCTTTTTACTTGTGTCTTACGAAGATTCCGCTTCTAATTGTAATTTTAGAACTTTTCTTCTCTTAGATGGTTGCAGATTACTGCTAATGGAGTCCACTTTTCCAAAATTTGTACTTAAATAGTAGAATAATTGGGCATGTTATTATAACTACCAATGTAGTCAAATTGACCAGCCCCATTTGCATCCTTAAAATAAACACTCCTGGAATCCGAGCAGTTATGACTTTCGTCTGCGTAAATCTTGACCAACCTTAGTTCTTACTTCCATGTAGACATAGAGATAAAGAGCTAGGAGATATCATTTCTACTGAAGTTGTCTCTATTGTACTGAAGAGATTCTAATGTCATGTTCCATAAGACATGCCTAGTATTCATAAATGCTTAAATAAAGGCCTACTTACGATCCACTGAAGCAACCGGCAGTAGATAAAATGTGCACAGATGTCAGAATGTTTCCAACGCACTGTTGTACCCAGACGGTACCTACGCGGAACTCGACTTGACAGATGCTGGGAACATCACTGAGGAACGCCTTTTCCCCAATACTGTCAGCGTTAATAGCGGGAGCACATATGGCTAAAAAGAAGACGAAGGGTTGATTGTGGTAATCTTTAAATTTTTACCTAGCTCTTAAGTACTTATTAATAATTTGAACATCATGCAAAGACCTAATGATGTTGTTCTTATCGGAAGATTTATAGTTAGTAGGTTTGGTACGATGTATGTATATTTTGATAGAGATACAATAACTGACACTCTATTGTGAAATATTTTAATAACTAAGAGTTGGGTCTCCTTTTCTCTCAATCATTGTGAGTTTTTGGATTTCAAAAAATGGAGCATTGTTATCGTGACTAATATTTTTAGTTTACTAGTTCAAATTATATCTATTTGTTCTATTGGTTAAATAAATGTTTTAGTATAAACAAAGTATGCTGGGGATATAAACTTAACGGTAGTGCTTAATTTTAAAGTTTCATGGATCCAATTTCTAAGAATCTTCAGTAGGAAACAAGTCTTTGTAAATTATAGGAAATATTGAATTTCCTTTAAGCAAGCGCTATCTTTGGGAAGGATTAACATGAATTTCGTTCCAATAATATCGCATTTTTCGTAATATAGACAAAGTGATTATCACGCGGTGGATTACACTTATCGATAATCCATTATAGTTCTAGTTACCTATCACTGATAGTATATTTTATTTTATTAACAATATTCCATTTGGAATCCTTTTCATTTTGGGCAATCAGTATATACCTTTCCTACTGTATTCTGCGTTCACATTGTACATTGTACATTGGAGATCCTTACGATGTTTCATTGCATTGATGACTTCTTGGTAAGTACTTGTAATAAGCATTTCACTGGACTCAAATTACGAAAAAAAAGATTCAATTTACTGCTGTTTGTTCCCTTTGCTCCTAGCTTTTTTAACATCACACAAGAAGACTTTTTGGACCAAGTTTGTTTGTAAGATCCATCATTTAAAATCAGTAAAACTAAGCTTGGAGACATGGTGACAATAAACAGTTTTTTTACAAGTACCCAATAAATACCTATAATTTTTGACAGAATTGATACATTTTGTCAGAAGTACCTTATTGGATTCTATTTTTGTAGAAATATTACGTGGTATTCATTACTTTACAATATCTAATTCTGTGAGAATATCTATGACAGTATAGAAAGTGATACGGACGTTGAGATTCGTTTTACGTCATAATTTCGATTAGTCATTTCAAAGTTTTCTTGATTAGAAATGGTTACAAATTTCATTTTAAAACTTGAAAGTTTACAAATTGAAATTAATATTTACCTGCAAAGAGTGCAAGGGTCCAGACGAATAAGGAATTCATTTTCACAGCTGCAGTCAACAAACTACTAAAGAACTGGGACCAATCTAATAACATCACACTTTTTATACTCGTGTTTTACTTATGTTTATCGCTTAATCTTAATTCTCTACTCCTAACACCAGCATGGTCTTTGCTGATACCGAAATAATTATCGACCTTGATTAACCTTTTGCTTACTCAGGTCGTGATAGATTTATTGTTTATCTACTCGTGGCTTAGGCTTTTTTTAAGTTTTACAGGCAGACGCTTGAAGTGAATCTGATCTTGACGGCCTGGTAACGCAGTTTGTAGCGACCCTACTTACGATGCTAAGGTCCTGGGTTCGAATCCCGGTAGTGGTAAACTTTTCTGTGATGAGCAGATGAGTTTGTCATGAGTCATGGTTGTATATATGTATCTAAGTATGTATATCTTTGTCTAGTACCCATAGTACAAGCGCAAGCTTAATTTGGGGCTAGGGCAATGTGTAATTGTTAGTAAATATTATTAATATTTGATGAAAGCTAAAGATGAGTCCGATGATGGTCCGCGTCCGCCTAACAAATGCCTATTCTCTCTTCTTATTGAAGATTCCTAGAGTCATAAGATCGTAGAAATATGATCGCTGGAAGCGTATTCCACTCTCTAGCTGTTCACATGATAATTGTAGAAGCAAACCTCTTCGTGCGGATATAAGGAACGTCCATCACATACGGACGGTATGCGACATGGCGTCTAGGGGCTTTCAGATGAAATAGGGTTGGTGAAGTTAGAGAATATAGCTCCTAAAAACACTCTGCTTTGTGCATCCTGTAAAAAACTGCGAGGAAGGTTACTTTACATCGATTAATGTCAGCGATTTTATTTAACCTCAGTAAAACAATGTTTGAATTTTTCTAATTTTTTTATTTACAAATGAACTCTGGATTTGAATCACATCTGGTGAAAGGGGAAGATAAGGCTGGTGAATGATTACGCCTGTCCAATAAATTACTATACACCTTTCTCTAACAGACTCCTAAATCCTAAGAACATTAAAACACGGTCGCTTCAAGCATATTAAACTCCTTTGCTATTCGCATGATAATGAAGAAGCTAATCCACCACATAGGTTTCATCTTCCATACAGCTCCTAGCAGCTTTGTGATAAAATGAAGCTGTTTGAATTAGAGATCTTGAGAAATCTCTCCAGCGAGCAACCAGTAAAACTTGCGAGACAGGTGACCTAACTAAGAAAGAGTTGTTTGTTGAGAAAAAAGAACAACATACATATTTAGATAAAACAATGAAAGAATAATACGTAATATTACATCATATATTTTGTGTGCAATCTCAGAGAGCCCTCGGCTCAGCGTGTGCTGGGTGACGCAGTACGTGCCATCCAGAGCTGATTCTCAGTCAACCCTCAATGGAACTGACTGCGCGGACGCCGCGGTGATAATATTAAGTCGTTCAATATAATAAATATGTACAACAAATATATAGAACACTTTAAAAGTTATTATTAAGAGTTAAGATGACAAAATGATAAAAACATCATTTTCGTAGATGGTAGAAGAAAGTAAAGGATAATAAGATTGCGATGATAATGATGATGATTATTGGAGCGTGACGTATTGATGCACTAAGCTACTGGTGCCCGAGCTTTGAGACTCGAAGCGGCAGATCAAATTGTTTCATAATCCGCAACAATTTCCTTTTATTGGAATAATAAACTTTTTGATATATTTTGATAACAATTATCACGCTGTGGTGTGATTATCTGAAGTAAATCATGCTTAAAGTATATTATCATCATTTTTACAATATTTTCGTGGTCAGAAGCTATAAAAATTGCCTTTTATACCTTGTACTTACGCCATCTAACGGAGTAAGGTTTAACTAAGTCTTTTGTTATTTCACAATTTGTTTTTTATTAAGAACATAGATGTCGCCAGTATTTATCTCGTGTATATGAATATTTTTGGTATTTTTTTATAAACAATATACATATATAAACCGAAATAAATCGAGTAAAGGACAGACATAGGACGCAGTTGTTGATTCATCACTATTTACTCCGATGCAACTTTTAATTTCGTTTGGTGTTTCTTCTTAAGGTAGTCGCTTCCAAAAACACTAGAAGATAACGGTTAGATTCAATTCCTGGCTAGCCGCCTGAGCCCAGGTCCGTACCCGCCCTTGCGTTGCCACCTAACCCATAAATGGCTAATGCTGGCTGATCACCTTAAGTGCTTATTTCCTTTTCCCGCTACAGTTGTTAAGGTCTTTTCCAACAACTAATTGACTTGCCGAAAAAAAGTATGAATTGTATGAATCTTAAAACTTTGCAATTAAAATGTGTCAGAAAGTCAAAAATAGATCTCCTGGCGAATCATGTAACCCGGATCTCTATATAGAACAGGATCGAGTCATTCGCGCCATTACAATGGAATAATTACGACGGATAAACATCACGGCAATGGCTATATTATAAATTTTGAGCTCATTTTTGTACATGATTTCCACAGTCACACTACATCGCACCGTGATCGATCCGCGTCACGGACGACTAAAGTCCAAAGTCTTACATCAAGTTGCGGAAACTCTGTAATTTCAAGAACTAATGAAAATTTATGTTTATAGTTACCTAATGGATAAGGGACAGTTATCGAAAGGACCTATAAACGCCGTCTTCAGGGTCCTTTCACATGACATTGATATTACAAAGCTTATTAACGGGTTTTAAACGCAATGGATCTTACTTTTAATCATAGACTCAAGTGTGCCTTAATTGATTTTGTTTCAAATTAGCTTTTTTAACGATAAATTGTATGAATGTATTAGCGGCATCATCGCATAGCTTGCGAGACATTAATTCCATACATTTTCGCTTTTAAAAGCTCACACTTGGCGCTCAGATCGAAATATCGAGCCACAATTTAATAAAATTTCTTCCCGCATGAGATTGTTGAAGGTATTTATAATGAATATAAAACATGAAAATTTTCAAGTGTGTTAGGAAACCATATCAATAATCCAATGGGAGTAAGAAGCCACGGCGGTGCTGTTTCCAGGCAGCGTCTCGTTGCCACAACCATGGCCCCATGAAACGATACCAATGATGATATCGTCGAAGTAAACAGGACTGCCGGAGTCGCCATCACATGCGCCTCTACCGCCGATATCCAGGAGACCGATGCAGATCATGTCCTTCGTTACGGTTTCTGGTTGAGGCAATGCCTGGTACCTCGCTGCACACAGCTCATTGTTGATTGTGTATACAGTAGCATCTCTTAACTGGGATGACGATACGCCTCCATACTGAAAAGTGAACAGTTCAATTGATGATTTAGCTTAAAGTTCATAATTCTATCTTCATATGGAGGTCGGTAATGACCTGTAGAATAAAGGGTAGCATTTATCCCATAAACAGAGATGGGCAAAATGTAATCTGATTAATGATGAACGATTACAAAATGTAATCGTAATTTTAATTTTCTTGCTCTGTAGTCATGATTAAATCCATTTAAAACATTAACACGTTGAACGCCGTGGGAGTCACCGGTGACCCCCAGTGAACTTTCCGTTTGGGCCGTGGGGGGCACCGGTGACCCCCAGCTAAAAAATGTGATAAAACGCAGATTTATAACACTAGAAATGATAAGAAAAACATATTTCGAAATAGAATTTATTGTAGAATAAAGAGATTAAAACGGCCTGAACGGGAAGTATTGAGAAAAAGGGCCGGCGTTCAACGTGTTAAGAAATGATAAATGTGTATACAATCTGGGATTTTGTAGTGTTTAAAACATAAAAAACGTAATGAGCAAAATGCAGTCATGTTAATGTTAAAAAACGTAAAATGTAATAGTTAATCATTTTCATTAATCTGATTACATTTAGCCCATCCCATAATAGACCGCTTTTAGAGAATCAGGACTAAGACAAACGAGTAGATGATACATACAGAAGTTTGATCGTTTGATGTATTCTTCAGACTTAATAGTTTTCGAACGATAGTGGTATCTTACCAGCAAATACAGCAAATATGAATACCACCATTGACAACATCTTGCAATTCAACTGATGCTTGAAATTGCCTGTAGTTGTTATCAATGCGGTAGTAATCGGTTGCAATAAATTTATGACAAAACTAGCTGTCCCGGCAGACCTTGTTCTGCCCCATTTCTCTAAAACAAAGTTACATTGTTTTTTTTAATGTTAATAGCTTCCCCGTCAGATTTTATTCTGCCAAAACCTATAGGCTTGTCGGCTGTTTTTTGAAAATTGTTTGAAGGAACCTGGCCTTAATGCTATATACATATGTATGTATAAAAATTGACAAATATTGACATTAATATTTGTACGTCACTCAATTGTTTTGCCTTCCCGGAACCTGTCCACTAGCATTTAAAGTTTATGGTATGGTGTTAAAGTTCAAATTGACTTTTAAATATTATTACGAATTTTTGTATGAGAATATAGAAAAGTGTTGTTTTTAGACAGTTGCAGGGAATTTTTAAAATTTTTCTCTCCGTAATAACCTTCCTCAGACTTCATCAAACAACAAAAAAAAAATCAGCCAAATCGGTTCAGCCGTTCTTGAGTTTCGCGCTTATCAACACATTTTGAGATTCATTTTTATATTATAAGATATAGATAATGTTTTTTTGCTATAATGAATTCTGCAAGTTATTTCAAGTTAAAATCGACAAGACTAAGCATTAAGCAGTAACTTTAAGGCGAACACATAATTTTGTAAGTAAATACATCGTGGATTGACTAGTTCAATAGATTTTAGAAGACATTATGTGCGTAATCTCTTTAACTATTATCAGCCCTTGTATAATCCTTTGAAAGCGGAGCCAAGTGCATCTATATAAACATAATGATATGAATTAGAAAGTAGAAAAGGATAAGCCTTTTGCGGTATATCCAATTATAGCTAATAAAGAATGCTAGAATTGTGATTACGGAGAATTCTTAGGATTGTGAAGAGACTATCAAGTAGTTTAACTAATAACAGTGAAGGTATATGGAAAAAGATGCTGTGTAAAACGGCGTCGTCAGAAGTGAAGACAGATGGGAGTAGCCTACATTCAGCATTTTATAACTGCAAGTTAAAGAAGGACATATGATGGATTCTATTTTATCAACAATTTTGCGTTTTCTACCGTCTGTATCATGGCGAGTGTTCTAAAGAGTTGTTTAACCTTGTTCTACCCTCACCCTTCCTGAATAGAACCACGCGCGCGGGTTTGCGGTGTCACAGCTATACGGTATCTCACGTGCCGGCCAGGACTAAGAAGTTCTCTAACTCCTTCTATTGTTGTGTTGATGTGTTGTGGAATGGTCTTCCGGCGAGCGTGTTCCCACCATCCTATGATATGAGATCCTTTAAGCGTGGCGTGAGGAGATATTTGTGCAGGCCGGCATGATCGCAGCGACTACCGATGGGTTTTTCTTGCCTATCAATAGTCGTTCGCGTTTTTTGGGCTGCACCATGCTTACCATCAGGTATGGTGCAGTCACTATGTCGAGTCGGTATAAAAAAAAACAATTACAGTTCCATTTGTTTTGTTTGCGAAAAATATTTACCACTTATTCTATATGTTGCTATAGATGTTTCTAGAGCATTTCATTTCATTCCTGTATTTTTGAAGATAGCTCGTATAGATTTCCTTATTTTATTAAAGAACTGAATTTGATAAATGTGCATCTTTTAGCAGTGTAAATCGTTTGTAAAATGATACCATAAGAAAGTTTAACTATTGCCAATAATTTAAGATCAAATTTATTTATACAATGTCTTATTGTTGTATCCTTATAAAAATTCATCTTATGAAGCAATTTGAACAATCCAGTCGGAGTAGGAAGCCACGGCCGTGCTAATTCCAGGGAAGGTCTCGTTGGCACAACCGTGGCCCCAGGACACGACGCCGACGATGATATCGCCGAAGTATAGCGGACCGCCGGAGTCGCCCTGGCAGGCGTCGCGACCGCCGACGTCTAGAAGGCCGGCGCAGATCATATTCTTAGTTACGACATCGGGATCAGGCAGCGTCATGTATCTAGCTGCACAGAGTTCGTTGTTGATTGTGTAGATGGTAACATCTCTTAGTTGGGATGACGCAACGCCTCCTTGCTGAAATTGAAAATATAGTCCATTTAATTACATTTTGATTGTGTACGAGCTTTTTTAGAATTAATCAGGTAAGGTTTATTGAAACTACGAGTAAGATTAACAAAAAGGATATTCAATATAAAAAACCTTATTTATAAATCAAAACGTGGTAGAACAGTTGGAATCTGAAGTATAGCGTCATCCACATTTTCTGTTTAGGGTGCAAAATGGGTTGGTAATAAGTGCTTGCTTGTGCTTAAGCCGATGACTCGCGAAAGGTAGCTAGATATTTCTGGATGCCAACAGCCTTTTTTTTAAATTATTTATAGGTGAACGCTTAACCTCAATCACACCTGATGGAAGGTGAAGATGAGTCCGATGATGAACCGCGTCCACCCAACAAATACCTATTCACTGTTCTCTTAATGACTCCTAGATCATAAGATTGCGGAAATATGGCTGCTGGAAACATTTTCCACTCCTTAGCCGTTCTCAGATTTATGTAGAAGCCTAGAATAAAGACACGTGGTACGAGAGCTTTGGTAGAGATCTATGTTTAAGAATGGACTGATGCGGGCTGTAATGATGTTAATAATGACTGCTACACATTATCTTTCCTAGATGATGGTTCGTTATCACGCTCTGCCAAACTTAAAGTTAAAAGAAACGGGGAAGGATCTATACAATAAACATACATGGGTTGTATCATGATTATCAGACGTGGTGTGGTCACTGTGCTATGTCAGGATAAAAAAAATTAAAAGGTAACTCACAGTGGTATGACCCCAACCGGCGTGCACTACTGGGAGGTTGTCAGGGATGAATCCTCCTTGATAAATGATTGTTCCTCGCTGTACAACGGGACTGTAGGTCAAGGGCGATTCGAGAAGAACGACGTTGATATCTCCATCGTAGCGACTGTACACTCTGTAGGAAGGATGGTTGTATTCTCTGATGATGTTAACGACATATCCGCCGGTGTTGCGGTAAGTGGAACCAGCCCTTATGCGGCGTCTTTCTGGTGTGTAGAATCTGAAATATATGTTTCAAATATATATTTATGTAAAATAAGCTTAGGATGACCATTTAGAGCTAAGTAGTATTTATATTATATATATAGTAAATATTTAGTGACTCAGATGTGGAAAGATTTTGTCACAGTATGAAGTTAAAGTGGAGAGGTGATTTGTAGCTATTTGAAAGTTAATATGTTTGATTTATAAATTAACTAAGGTTATAATCTATACTAATATTATAAAGCTGAAGAGTTTGTTTGTTTGTTTGTTTGAACGCGCTAATCTCAAGAACTACTGGTTTGAATTGAAAAATTCTTTTTGAGTTGAATAGACCATTTATCGAGGAAGGCTTTAGGCTATATAACATCACGATGCAATTATTAGGAACGAAGATATAATGGAAAATGTGAAAAAAACGGGGAAAATTATTCATCCTTGAGGGCTTCCATTGCGTGCGCTGCAAAAACGGTTCAAGATACCAAAAATATATGTAAGAAAGAATTATTCCTCTTGAAATGATCTAAAAAAATGTCCGCGACAGTATATGTCTATCTTTTAAGATTAAGTCACTAAAACCGTTTTTATGGTAAACAAATTTGGTCGAAATTAATGCATTATTTGTTAAGAGTTGTATCAACGTAATAATATTAATCTTTATCCAAATAAATGTGTTGTTGATTAAGAGTATTTAATTGTGAACAAAATTGTCTTTGACATCACTTAATTTCAATGAACATCTTAGAAAATATTACAAAACCTTATATAGCAAAGCAACGTTTGCCGGATCAGCTAGTATTTTATAAATATAATGAGATACACTGGTATCAGGGATCTATACTAATATTATAAAGCTGAAGAGTTTGTTTGTTTGTTTGTTTGTTTGAACGCGCTAATCTCAAGAACTACTGGTTCGAATTGAAAAATTCTTTTTGAGTTGAATAGACCATTTATCGAGGAAGGCTTTAGGCTATATAACATCACGATGCAATTATTAGGAACGAAGATATAATGGAAAATGTGAAAAAAACGGGGAAAATTATTCATCCTTGAGGGCTTCCATTGCGTGCGCTGCAAAAACGGTTCAAGATACCAAAAATATATGTAAGAAAGAATTATTCCTCTTGAAATGATCTAAAAAAATGTCCGCGACAGTATATGTCTATCTTTTAAGATTAAGTCACTAAAACCGTTTTTATGGTAAACAAATTTGGTCGAAATTAATGCATTATTTGTTAAGAGTTGTATCAACGTAATAATATTAATCTTTATCCAAATAAATGTGTTGTTGATTAAGAGTATTTAATTGTGAACAAAATTGTCTTTGACATCACTTAATTTCAATGAACATCTTAGAAAATATTACAAAACCTTATATAGAAAAGCAACGTTTGCCGGATCAGCTAGTATTTTATAAATATAATGAGATACACTGGTATCAGGGACATAATTTCTTTCTTTATTTGCAGATTTTTTTTGTGTTTTCTTTGTCAATACATAAATATCTATAATATAAAAATGAATCGCTAAATGTGTTGATAAACGCGAAACTCGAGAACGGCTGAACCGATTTGGCTGATTTCTTTTTTGTTGTGAAGAGAAAAATTAAAAAAAAAATGTCTGAAAAAGTCTAAAAACATCACTTTTCTATATTCTCATACAAAAAATTCGTAATAATATTTAAAAGTCTATTTGAACTTTAACACCATAACGTTTAAAATGTTAGTGGAGGGGTTCCGGGAATGCAAAACAATTGAGTGACGTATAAATATTAATGTCAATATTTGTCAATTTTTATACATATAGCATTAAGGCCAGGTTCCTTCAAACAATTTTCAAAAAACAGCCGACACGCCAATAGGTTTTGGCAGAATAAAATCTGACGGAGAAGCTATTAACATTAAAAAAACAATGTGACTTTGTTTTAGAGAAATAGGGCAGAACAAGGTCTGCCGGGAAAGCTAGTATTATAATAAATCCGTTTCCCAGCCTTCCATATAATATAATCTTAATGAAAAATTATTTGAGGTCTTTTATAAGTACCAGCTTACAGAAATTCGCTAGCGCAATCTAGTTTAGTAAAACTGTATCGAAATTGTTAATCCACATACATATGTCTACACGCGTTTTTGCCCGCTAATCTCAGAAACTGTCGTATATTTAAGGCAGTTTCAAGAAAACATGATATGTCGGTATTTCATAACCTTCCTTCCGCAAATATACGCTTGCTAAGTCGGTTGTGTTTTCGTGGTGCTCGCAAAATTCCTAGTATGCAGGACATTCAATTCTGAAACTACTTAACAAAAATATGATTTTATCAAGTAGTTAGTCTTGTAACTCACATGCCCTCGAAGCAATGAGCAGCGGACAATACGTAGCGAGAATTGAGAATATTAGCTGCACAGGATTGTCCCCATACACCGGTAAAGACTCCCAAAAACTCGACTTGCACTATGGATGGGTATCTGTCGATTGTTGTCACCTGCCCGCCGACAATGCGGCTATTAGCAGTTACTTGGCTGCAGAGCACTGCTGAAAACAAGAAATATTATAGTTAGTAATTTATATAAAACTAGCTCTTACCCGCGGCTTTGCTCGCGTTAAGAAGTATCATTATTAATTAGGTATAGTTTTTGCGGCTTTACTTTTGTTTAGCGTGTGTAAAAAATTAGGGCTTACAAAACTTCTCTGTACACAATATTCTTAACTAATCTGTCATTAGGCGCTAAAACTATCAAGCTATTGGGTGAACTTACTCGTGAGCAAGCAACATAAAACTGTCCCTGTCCCAATACCCGCAAATTTGAGAGTTTGCCCCTGAGACTTGTTTATTGTCATGGCAAAGTAGACTTCACCTACCTATATGCCAAATTTCAGCCCGATCCGTCCAGCAGTTTGGGCTGTGCGTTGATAGATCACTATGACAGTCAGTCAGTCACCTTTGAGTTATATATACATATATTTAGATGATTAAAATAATTACGAGCGAATTGAAAATTACAGGAAACTCGAAATCACAAATAGCTTACTAGATAAAATTTGCAATAATGCTCAGAGTGAAATAGAAATAGATAATCCTAATAATTTATTATGAATACTGTCTATATCCGTATTTGGTGTAGCATTTAAAAAATATTTCAAAACAATACTTCAATGTCAAAGTCGTAAATATTCTAGAGTTACAAATAAGCTAATCATTTAGCTACTAGAGGAGAGAATAATAGTATTTTAGGTGTACCTAAAATACTACAACCTACTCTTTCCTGTAGAAAATGATGACAAATCGAATACAAAGTTGATTTGATACTACATTATAACAGATTCATAGAATACAAAACACCTAACAACACTGATGGGCAGACAGAGGATAATTTATCGTATTTTAAAGCGTTTGATTATTTTTATCGTAACTTACAAGTAATTTTAGTTTCATCTAAATATATATAACTCAAAGGTGACTGACTGACTGACTGATTGACATAGTGATCTATCAACGCACAGCCCAAACCACTGGACGGATCGAGCTGAAATTTGGCATGCAGGTAGGTGAAATCTGCTTTACCATGACAATAAAGAAGTCTCAGGGGCAAACTCAAATTTGCGGGTATTGACTTGAGAGAACATTGCTTCTCTCAGGGACAGTTTTATGTTGCTTGCTCACGAGTAAGTTCACCCAATAGCTTGACAGTTTTAGCGCCTAATGACAGATTAGCTAAGAATATTGTATGCAAAGAAGTTTTGTAGGCTCTAATTTTTTACACACACTAAACAAAAGTAAAGCCGCAAAAACTATACCTAATTAATAATAATACTTCTTAACGCGAGTGAAGCCGCGGGCAAAAGCTAGTTATATAATAAAATTCATATATTTATACAGCTTGAAGATCTAGTTTATAGATATAGCCAATGTTAATACAGCGTTGACTAAGCGAAGTCCAATAGTGGAGAATAGATTAAGGAGATAGATAGATTGGAGGTATTTTTAATTATTAGGCATGTATTTTAAATTTAATAGATCTTGAGTGATATTAGCAATGGCTTTACCTGCGAACAGAGCGACAGCGAGCACCACAAACGGCGACATCTTTCATGTCAACTGTTGAATCGCTAATCCTTGATAGTTTTTATATATTCGGTAGTAATCCGTTGTAAATTTATATTGAGGCAATTAACTACCTATTATTTTACTGCTACAAATAAAGTTTATCTTTACAATGGGTTTTTTGTACACGTTCAATTTTAGCGTTATTTCAGATTAGTGAATGAACATAATCAGGCACTAAGCAGGAAAAACACAAATTACTTTGTTTTGTAAGGAAATACTTTATCAGCTAACTTTATTGTTTCAGTATATTTCAGAGTAAATTTTAATACTAATTACTACTTGTTAATATCTAATAAAGTTTTGACTCTAAAAATATATGTTGAAAACTTTCATATCGTATTTCTTTCTTTAAGATATATTTACTCATCTTCTATAATATAAAAATGAATCGAAAATGCGATGATAAGCGCGAAACTCGAGAACGGCTGAACCGATTTGGCTGATTTCTTTTTTGTTGTGTTTGTTGAAGCCTGGAGAAGGTTATTACGGAGAGAAAAAGTAAAAAAAATTCTGAAAAAGTCTAAAAACAACACTTTTCTATATTCTCATACAAAAAAATCGTAATAATATTAAGTCAATTTGAACTTTAATGCCATAACATAAAGTTTAAATGTTAGTGGACGGGTTCCGGGAAGGCAAAACAATTGAGTGACGTTAGTATCGTATAAATATTATCAATATTTGTCAAATATAGAAGATATTCACTAGAAATAATTTATATGGCAGGACAACGTTTGCCGGGTCAGCTAGTACTAAAATAAATAGAAGCAATTTCTTTTAATCCTTGGTATTTTTATGTTAACATATCAATTTTATTGTCATTTATATTCAGGGAATAAAGAATCATAGAACTAGAATTATTTTAAGGGCAAGGTAAGTGGAAAGGCCTGAATTATTTACAAACGCTACTTTCCCTGTCTACATCTGGCCAGGGAGCATTCTTTACTGTTTCTATACAGAATTATTTTAAATCTACCATTTCTATATTATTATTTTCATATTAACTTAGCTCATTGTATTTCACATGGCCTGTGAAATAGTTTTTCCCAGATATAGGCTATTTGTTATCATTCTTAATCCAAACATTATCTAGATTTATGAGCAACTCTAAGCGGTAGCTACTGTTATTTATACATACTGCCTAACATAATTTAACTATTTATTTATAAAGAACTTTTTTTATTGTATCTGTTATATAAGTAAGGTAGATAGATTGGTGGTGTGAGATTTAAGGTAACAAGTAGATTTGATATTCTTTTATTACAGATTTTATAAAATTCTGTCATGTTTCAGCGAGTATCCTGAACATATATATAATAATATCTTATAAGATATAATTTTATGAAGCAGTGGCAACAATCCAGTCAGTGTAGGAAGAAACAGCGGTGCTGAGTCCAGGGAAGGTCTCGTTGGCACAACCGTGGCCCCAGGACACGACGCCGACGATGATATTGCCGAAGTATAGCGGACCACCGGAGTCACCCTGGCAGGCGTCGCGACCGCCGACGTCGAGGAGACCGGCACAGATCATATTCCTGGTCACAATGCCTGGGTTGGGCAGTGTTAGGTATCTAGCCGCGCATAGCTCGTGGTTGATTGTGTAGATTGTAACGTCCAGAAGAATAGGTGAAGCTGAACCACCTTGCTGAAAATCCAAATTAAATACGACTTGTCTTAATCCTTTGCATCCAATCTCCGCACTAACAATCGATACGTGCAAGCACGCGCCGCGCGCATCCCTAGCGCCGGCGCATTTATAAAAAACGTAATAGCAAAAACGTCGGCCAACCAAACATGAGTGCAAAACCTCATCACCACCAAATCCCAGTAAGTACCTTATCCTTAAATTCCAGTCGATCAACATACAGGCTTACTGGGTGATCAGGTAATCAGGCGTTTAAGAGATTATGTGTCAAAATATACGAGATTCGATTCACTCTTGCGTTAAGAGGGCCTAGACGCAACATTCGATAAACAATGACGCCAGTAGAAAAATGAAAATTTTATGCAATTGACATATCGATGACATGATATTTAAAAAGCTTATGACAATTTAATACATTTTGTAACTTCTGCTTTCTCTTATAAGTAATCCAGTAAATGGATCGTCTACTTGGTTGGTCGCGGGTTATGATAGACGCTTTCATCTCTCTCTTTTAGGGTATTGCATGTGCGTTCTATAAGGAAACCCGTTATAGAGGACTTAATTAAGTCTGTCCATCTTGTTAGTGACGGGCCGCGAAAACATCGACACTTTATTTCTTCTTGCGTGATCAAACGTTTTAAAGACATTTCGTTGCGAATAATGTACTCAAAAATCTTTAGAATTCGTATTTGTACAATCGACAAAAAAGTCTTTATTAATTTCTGTAAGCGATATTGTTTATTGAATGTTAATTTGTCTAGACTTCCTTGTTTTGTTTGTTATGTGCGTCCAGTTACTTTGTATCCGATATAATACGCCTTTCAAAGGAGAAATTTATTTACATTTCACCAAATGCAGTACAGTAATAATTATATATCGTTGTACAAAACCTGACTTTATCTTGCATATTTCTAAAAAAACTTACAGAAGTTGCTCCCCAACCAGCGTGTACCACTGGAAGGTTATCTGGGATGACTCCGCCCTGGTAAATAATTGAGCCTTGCTGCACAACTGGATTGTAGATCAGGGCTGATTGCAAAAGGATAACCGTGATGTCTCCATCGAAACGGCTGTATATTCTGTACGAAGGATGATTAAACTCCCTTGTAACGTAAACGATGGAGCCTCCATAATTGCGATAGGTTGTACCAGCTCTTATACGACGTCTTGAAGGTAAATAATTTCTGAAATCAATATTTTGTACATTAGCTGTTATTCTAATTTTATCTACCTTTTGGTGACACGATGGAAATCTTCATGGATCGCCAGACACAGGGCCATCGTGAGAATAATATCCGCGATTTCCCGTTCTCTTACCAGACAAACACCACCGCGATATTCCTCTAGTTATATGGTGTACCGAACTATAGTGTTTAGTGTGAGAATGTCCAATTGCGGACCGGTACGCCATCAGCTCCAAACCCACGATATACCTTTGTTTCGTCAAGGTAATTTGTTTTATCAGAATTTCGCCTGATTGGCTCCCGATATTTGTCTTGAGCGCTGACTACCAAATGACGCGATGTCTGTACACCGTACATATACAGTATTCAAGACACGTAATTAGAAGAAGAGACTTTGTGACATCATATCTACAATCATTAATATACTAAATATATTACGGGGAAAGACTCATTGATAATTATGTTGCTCTATAATTTGTTTTTCTTTTGTAAAATTGCGACACAGAAAGAGAATAATATGATTAAAATCAGAAGATCCTGTAACGTTGACTTGCTGATCGTTAAAAGTACATTCATTACGTATGGAAGATACTACATTATATTGAAAGAAACATTATTTTATTTTTTTTTTAAAAAATAACAACTTTTAACTATTTTTAAAATACCAAAACCGTGACTGGGTCCAACTTAAAATTCAAAACTTCACAGTTTTCTTTATTTGTAAGACATAAATTATATTATTTGTTTTGAAGGTTTTTGGCTTATCAAATATCTTATCAATCTTATCAAAAATCCTTTCAATAAAATAATGGCTGTCCCATTGCTTGTATTTCTAGTTCTTTCAACTCCCGGCCAAGGTTCAATAACCGCTTCAGTTGCGTAGAGATGTTGCGTCACTGAGCGTTTTCTACCGTCTGTATCATGGCGAGTGTTCTGAAGAGTTGTTTAACCTTGTTCCACCCTCTCCCTTCCTGAATAGAACCACGCGCGCGGGTTTGCGGGATCACAGCTATACGGTATCTCACCTCTCGGCTAGGACTAAGAAGTTCTCTAACTCCTTCTTTTGCCGTATCGTTGGGCTGTGGAATGGTCTTTCGGCGACCGTGTTCCCACCGTCCTATGATATGGGATCCTTTAAGCGTAGCGTGAAGAGATATTTGTGCAGGCCGGCATGATCGCTGCGACTACTGACGGGTTTTTTCTTACCTTTCGATAGTCGTTGGCGTTTTTTGGACTGTACCATGCTTACCATCAGGGATGGAGCAGTCACTCTGTCGTGACAGTTTAAAAAAAATATACATATATATGATTTTATTTATTCTAGTTAATACTTGTTCAAACTTACGCTCCTTCGAAGCAATGAGCCGCCGACAATATGTAGCGAGAATTGAGAATATTACCAGCGCAGGATTGACCCCAAACACCACTCCAAACACCTAAAGACTCAATTTGCACCAGAGAAGGGTATTTATCGATCGTCGTCGGATATCCACCGACAATACGGCTAGCAGATGCTTGGCCGCAGAAAACACCTGCGAAGTACACGCAACGATAATTTCAATTGAAAATAATGGCTCGAAATAATTGAGAACTATTTCAAACTTTTATTTTTAAACTAAAGCACTATATAGAAAACTACAATGTATGATCTATTGGAGAAGGAACGTATTTAAAGAAAATGTAGAAGGATGAACAAGATAGTTGAAAGGTTTTTATTAACTGTTAACTTTATTGGAAAAAATGAGAATAAAGGATTATAAGAAAAAGGCAATAAATAGTCTATATAATGTCCTTTTCTTCTGAAGATGTTCCAATTAAATACATATAGTATAAAAATATAATCACTAAAAGACCAGTAAAAATCTCAGTCTAGAAAATGATATAAGAATAAGCTACATTATATATGATATAAAAAGCTAGGTAATTGTTGCAGGTACGGAAAGCGTTTTTGAAGAAGAGCAGTCGTTCTAATTTGTCTCTTTTAATTGTTTTTTTTATAACTGCTTAATCTATTAGAACTAGACTAAAATATATTGCTATGTTTTAATCATAATTATATTAAAATTTATTTTATCAGATAATCACAGTTTTTAAATAATGTTTTTACAGTAAACAATTTCAAAATGACTTCATGATTAGTAGATTTTCATTACTATAATTTTTTCCAGTAAAATGATGGTGACGGTGTTCTTACCTGCAGTCAAACCGACGGTGAGGACCAACAACGGCGACATCTTTTAAATGAACTGGTATCTAATAATCCTTCATACTTTTTATACTTTTTTTGTTACAATATCTTACTATATATGAATGCTATAACTACTTATTTATACTGTCATAAATAACGATAAGACGCTGATAATATATTTGTGCGTATTCAATAAAGTCTAGAAGAGCGCGAAGGGAATAATCCTAAGTATTAATTGAAATGAAACTTAGTTGTTGAAATACGAGTTCTAGGTTCTAGATGAAAACACTAAATATCTGCCGTAGTTTGGTGATAAATCTACAGATAACTCTGTTTTAATTTTATTACCTTCACAATATTTGTCTTTACTTTCAACATTAACATTAATACGATATAAACAGGTCACTCTTAAGCATAAGATGAATGAAAGCATTGCTTGCCCTTACGTTAACTAAGTCTCGAATAAATTGCTTAAAGTTAAGTAAAAGATGAAACAATTAATGGTCATATCTATTCTATATTCACGCAGTCTATCTTGCCTATGAAAGCAATATAATATTTACTGTCATAATATAATATTCTAAGTAATTACCCGAATTGTGCCTACCCTATCCAAATATGCTATGCACGTCACTGCTCTTAAGTATTTTGTAGATGCCTTAATGGGAACTGTACATTGTGGTTGTAATTGTGTATGTGTTCTGTGAGTGGTGTATTGTATCGGGCATTGGCAACCTTTTATGAATAAAATAATTAAAACAAATTACCCTGATTTTTAATAGTTAGGACGTCTATTAGATAACAACCATGCCGTATATTAAATAATTTGCATAAGTAGAAGACCGTACAAACCGTGACACATTTACTTTCGTGTCTTTAAGCACTGCTCATATAAGTATTTGATTAACACCTCCAATATGGCTATAGAGGTAACTTTATACTGGTCGATCCTGGATCAAAGAGCTGGAGACAATAAAATGGACTCCATTTGAGAGAGAGTACAATCACACTTGTGACCCACACTCCATACAACTAAAAAAAAAAAACTATGTATAGTAGGTAGTGTTTTATTAGTATGACTATGTGTTGAATTGAGAATATATATTTTAATTTGGTTGATTGTTCACGAGATGGCGCGGATAGTGAATTAACACGCGATATCGTTTGGTTACACACAATCACATATATTCTGCCGAAATATTAATAAATGTTGAGTAGCGATATAGCAACTATTTGTTTTATTTAAATCACATCCCGAGTCTACAGTAGTGACATCTATAAAGCGTTTATTCACTGTGGCTTAAAGATGAATTGAAACCACAATAATTGTTAAGGTACCAAAACCATACCATTGGTACCATTTGGTTTCAGAAATAACGCTTTTGTCTATCTGCCTAATTATAGGTCCTATATTGCAGTAAGACAAAATTCTGGCTTAAAATTGATTTTCATACCCGTTCATGAAACATATTTTAATAATTTACGCAATCGTTTATTTTTTTTATTTTTTTTTTACACTGGCTCGACATAGTGACTACAGAGTACCTGATGGTAAGTACAGTGTAGTCCAAAAACGAAAGCGACTATAAAAGGATGAAAATCCATTGATAGTCTACATCGTCATGTCGGCCCACATATACCGCGACTGAAGGTCTCTAGGTATATGAGCTACTGGATATACACAAGCTGATCCCGAAACGCGACAAGCCGAAACTGGTCACTATGACGGGCTTTACACCCATGCACTGTGGTCGCGATCCAGACGGGCACCGGCGCCCTACCACCTCGCAAAATTATCTCGCGTTTATCAGTTAACATTGACATATTTTATATTATAGTAAATTTATCACCAAAAATAAAATAATCTCTAGGAAACGTATAAAAAACAGACGTTTACAGACACAATTCTTTTATTACAACCATATAAAATAAGCTATTAAACAGCAGTCTCAATAATCCAGTTTGTGTAGGAAGAGACGGCCGTGCTGACGCCTGGAAAGGTCTCATTGGCACAGCCGTGACCCCAGGACACGACCCCAACGATGACGTTTTCATAGTAAAGAGGACCGCCAGAGTCGCCTTGGCACGCATCACGACCACCGTAGTCGAGGATTCCGGCGCAGATCATGTTCTCAGTTGAAATGATGAAATGAAATGATGATGTCCTAGCCGGTTTCGGCTACGGCGACTGTTTCAACACCGGTTAAGAAATTCGAGATCCAGTTTTCGGAAACAGTCAATTGCGCAGGAGATATTTAAGTGCATAACTGGACGCGCAGCCAGAAAAGCACTCTCTCGTCCGTGCTCCCTCAGGCCCGATGGAAAGGAGAACCAGTACGATCGGGAGGGAGCGGGATGCAGGTTTGGTCGAGTTGTCCTTCTCTGAACACCTGGTTGAATTGCGGTGTTAAAGAGATACCTTAGTCGCCTTTTACGACACCTCAGCAAGAAGAGGGGGGTGCTATTCTATTCTGCCGGCAGCCACCACGGCTTAAACGTTCTCACGGGGTTCTCAGTTACTATGCCTGGGAAAGGCAGAGTTAAGTACCTCTGAGCGCATAGCTCGTTGTTGATCGTATAGATTGTAACATCTTGCACTTGATGAGACGAAATGCCTCCTTGCTAAAAATAGAGAAATATAATTAAACTAGCTGTGTCCGCGATTCGTCCGCGTGGAATAGTTATTTTGGGCATTTTAGTTAGTTATTTATTTTAAAATTGTAATATCTTCTAAGATGTTCATTGAAATTAAGTGATGTCAAAGACAATTTTGTTCACAATTAAATACTCTTAATAAACAACACATTTATTTGGATAAAGATTAATATTATTATGTTGATACAACTCTTAACAAATAATGCATTAATTTCGACCAAATTTGATTACCATAAAAACGGTTCTAGTGACCTAATCTTAATAGATAGACACATATTGTACATTTTTTTAGATTATTTCAAGAGGAATAATTCTTTCATACATATATTTTTAGTATCTTGAACCGTTTTCGTAGCGCACGCAATGGAAGCCCTCAAGGATGAATAATTTTCCCCGTTTTTTTCACATTTTCCATTATTTCTTCGCTCCTAATAGTTGCATCGTGATGTTATATAGTTTAAAGCCTTCCTCGATAAATGGTCTATTCAACACAAAAATAATTTTTCAATTCGAACCAGTACCTCCTGAGATTAGCGCGTTCAAACAAACAAACAAACTCTTCAGCTTTATAATATTAGTATAGATTAGTTTTATCTTAGATTACCTTAGGACTTTGGAATAATGTACACTCCCACAATCTACTCCTTACACATCCCAGTTAGAGCCTGCACAAGGCTACTTGCACGCCGGATCTTCAGAGGGGTATGGATTCCTAGACCTGGCTAGCAGCGTGTTGAATGCTAGGGTTTTTACATCCACATGTGTTTGACGGTCCTATGCCGGATTTTTCTCCGGGTTAAAAGTATTCGATTTATTAAAGTACACATTGGTAAAAACTTTAATGCCAAAAGGTGGCAACTACCTTATGACGTACCTTATGGCCTAGATTCCTGTGAACATCTTCGACACCGTAGTATAAAATACATTAAATCATGTATTTATCTTTCTTTTCAAGATACCTTTATCAATGGTCTCGTAACACAGCTGGTAGCTCATTTCATAGCTTCTTCAACCCGTGCATCATGAATTATTTGTCAGTGTTGGGTTTTAGTAAGTTGTCTTGGAGTTAAGGTGCGGGAATGGAAGATGCCCATCTTTTGAGCTTTGTTCTACACACCTTATTTTAACAATTTTATTTATTTCTCATTCGATCTTTAGCACATACAATTGTTTTCTTACGTTATGTTCGACATATGGTATAAATAATTAAATATCAAATGATTTGAAGGTACCTAGTCGTTGGGTTTATCGGCAGAATAGAATAGTGCGTCCCTCTTCATCATACTGAGTTACCATAAGACCTGACTAAGGTACACCGAAAGACAATATGCACACAGATTGCTAGCATCTAAGCTGCTGTATTCACAGAAGGTGTGCAGAGAATGCACATAGAACACATTCGCCAACCCGCATTGGACAAGTGTGCTGGCTTAAATGTTCCTTCCCGTGGATCCACAAATATAGAGAATAAAGGGAAAAGAGACCTTTGCCCAACACTGGAACAAAACTTGCTAATAATATAACATTTAGTTATTTCGTTAAACGGAGTATTCATTTTAAGTTTTTTGACAGCTGAAACTTTTTACTTGTCATATTGTCATGTAATAATTATAAACAGCTTTGACACTAACGGTTGGGCTAGTTCACAAGTTTAGGGCGCCAGTCTGGGGTTACAGACTGCGCGTTCGCCGCTGCAGACAGAAGCTACACAGTCTGCAGCGGTTGATGGCCATACGGATCGCACGCGGCTATAGAACCATCTCCTATGAGGCGGCGACAATCTTGGCACGCTTTCTGCCCTTTAACATCCAGGCGGAGGTGGATACGGCAGTGTTCAAACGAGTCCGTGAACTCCGCCTGAGAGGTGTAAGTGTGCCTCCCGCGGCGCTTGAAAGGCTGAAGGCGGAAGAGCGTCGATCAGCAATTAGAATTTGGCGCGTGCAGCTCAATGAGGTACGATGCATGCGCCAGCGCGTGGTCGGCGCCATTCTGCCGAACCTCGAAGCCTGGCTGGGTTGTAGAGACCACGTCACCTACCGTCTGACTCAGGTACTCACGGGACATGGATGTTTCCCTGAGTACCTGTGCCGGCTTGGACGAGAAGCGACGGCCCAATGCTATCACTGCAGTTCGGACCTGGATTGCGCCCAATATACGCTCGCACACTGTCCGGCGTGGGATAGCGAGCGGCGGGACCTGGTCCGAAGGATCGGACACGACCTCTCTCTGCCAGCAGTGGTGTCGGCTATGCTGGCAGGGTATGACAATTGGAGGGCCGTGGCTTCCTTCTGTGAGGATGTTATGTCCCAGAAGGAGGCCGCAGAGCGAGAACGGCAAAAGGTCGTTCGAAGAAGGAGCCAGGGTGCCGGCAACCGCCCTGGTGCATCAGTCCCAGCCGATCGGTCCATCCACGACCGGTTGGCTGATGTGTTTGGGGTCGCAGAGCATTGTGACGTGCTCTGCCTAAATACAACGAGCAGTATCGGGGAAGGCAAAAACTTCCCCCGAGTTCGTGCCCACTGGGCGCGGCGCGACGGGGCTGCGGCGAATTGATCACAGGACCCGCAGTCCCCGCCAATGCGCAGAAGTAGTCACCTTAGGGTTTTTAGTCGGTATAAGTCCAACACACCTCGGCTGCGCAACCCCCCTGTGCAACTGAGACGATCCTATGAGGATTTTTCTCAAGTAAAAAAAAAAAAGTTCACAAGTTTAAGGTCGCTCAGCGTGCGATGGTGCGGGCTTTGTTGGGCATCTCTTTGAAGGATAAAGTCCGAAACAGTTATCCGACAGAGAACCAAAGTTGTGGATATAGCTCTCCGATTAGCAGGCTGAAGTGGCAGTGGGTAAGTCATATATGCCGAAGAGCCGATGGTCGTTAGAGCAGGCGGGTTCTTGAATGGAGACCGTGGATCGACAGACGTAGCGTGGGACGTATCCCTGCAAGGTGGAGCGAAAACCTGCAAAAGTTGGCCGGAAAGGATTGAATGAGAAAAGCCGAAGACCGGGCTCAATGGCATTTGTTAGAAGAACCCTATGTCCAGCAGTGGACTAGGATAGGCTGATGATGATGACTCAATAGCTAAGCAAACACGTAACTTACAGTGGTATGACCCCATCCGGCGTGCACGACTGGAACATTATCAGGGATCACTCCGCCAGGTACGATGATTGCTCCCTGTTGTACAGTAGGGCTGTAGATCAACGATGACTGCAGAAGAATCACGCTGATATCTCCATCGTAACGACTGACTATTCTATAGGAAGGGTGATTGAATTCTCTCGCGACGTTAACAATCTGGCCTCCTGTATAGCGGTAGCTTGATCCAGCTCTAATGCGTCGCCATGAAGGTGTATAAAACCTAAAACATTTGATTTATTATTTACTAGCATTTTCCCGCGGCTTCGCTCGCGTTAAGAAGTATTATAATTAATTAGATATAATTTTTGTGGCTTTACTACTTACTTACTTACGTACTTTTTCTTGTGTGAGTTTAGCGTGTGTAAAAAATTAGGACCTAATCTGTCATTAGGCGCTAAAACTATCAAGCTATTATATTATATTATAGTCGAAATTTTGAGAAGATTTATACAAACTTTCATCCCCTATTTTATCCTCTTGGGGGTGGAATTCATCAAAATCCTTTCTTAGCGGATGCCTACGTCATAACATCTACCTGCATGCCAAATTTCAGCCCGATCCGTCCAGTGGTTTGGGCTGTGCGTTGATAGATCACTATGTCAGTCAGTCAGTTAGTCACATTTCAGTTATATATATTCAGATTTATATTTGATTTCATATTGTATAAGGCCCAGGTCAATCCCTGCGTGGAATATTGTTTGAATCTTTGGGAAGGTTCTGATCTGTACTTATTTGACGCCCTGGATAGGTTGCAGCGGAGGGCTGTTCGCATTGTGAATGATCCTGAATTCTTGAACCGCTCCATTTGCGTAGAGATATCGCCTCGTTGAGCGTTTTCCACCGTCTGTATCACGGCGAGTGTTCTGAAGAGTTATTTAACATTATTCCACTCTCTCTCTTTCTTAATAGAATCACTCACACGGGCTTACGGAGTCTTTGCTATAGGATAACTCACATCCCGGCAAGGAATAAGAAGTTATCTAACTTACTTTTGCTGTGTTGTTAGGCTGTGAAACGGTATTCTGGTAAGTGTGTTACCATCGTTTCATAGTATGCGGTCATTTGAGCGTAGCGTGAGAGATATGTGTGCATGCCGGCATGATCGCTGCTATCAATGGGTTTTTCTTAACTGTTGAAAGTCGTTGTTGTTTTTTGGACTCGAAACCATCAAAAAACCTATCGATAATTGCAGTGATCGTGTCAGCCTGCACAAATATCTCTTCACGCTTCATTTAAAGAACCCCATAACATAAAACAGTGGAAACAAACTCACAGAATGACCATTTCATAGCTTAATGACTCAAAAAAATTCAGGATTAGACAATTTCTTTGTCTTAGGCGGAATATAAGTCCACTGTAAAGGTGAGGTGATGCGTTTTAAACCCGCGCGCGTGGTTCTTTTATGGAAAGAAGAGGGTGGATCAAAGTTGAACAAATCTTCAGAACAATCTCCGTGATACATACGGTAGAAACGCTTAGTAACGTAATATTTTTACGCAACTGCGGCGATCCGAGGTGCTATTGGTAAACATAATAATCTGTAATAATTATTTTTAACTTACACGCCTTCAAAGCAATGGGCAGCAGACAAAACGTAACGAGAGGTTAAAATATTAGCTCCACATTTTTGTGTCCACCAGCCCTCCCAAAACTCAACTTGCACCAACGAAGGATATCTGTCGATGGTTGTGTACTGGCCGCCCACAATGCGGGTAGACGACAAAGGGCCGCAGGATACGACTGTAATAAAAAAGCTAATGAGACTGGGGCTTCCGATCCGCAATATAGAGATCTCGCATCATTTTCTGGCACTGCGCGATGCGGGATCATGACTACAGGATCCCGTGGAATTTGCAGGACTATAAAAAAGGATCCTCGCGAATATTCGACACGAAAATTTGAAAGTAAACATATAAAAACAAATCAATTTCGTGAAATATACTTCATTATAAATGAATTGTCGTTTGTTCGTACTTTTGTGAAATGTATTGCAGTGATACACGCTGTAATTAGACATTAAAATGACAAACTCAGTCTATTAAAGTAGCTTTTCCATACGACATATAAGCGATAAGTAGATTCAGCCACTAATTTATTTCTGTTCACCCAGAAAGAAAGATAATGCGATGATATATTATTATTATAATATATTCTACATAAAGCTTTGAAATAAATATCGCAGTCTTTTACCGGCTGCACAATGGAGAATGTTCTCACGGTCTACGTTCTTTGATTCCGCCAGCTTCATTTCATAACAAAACACCGACCCAGATACCATCTGCATATCCGCACGAAAAGATTCGCTTCTACATTCATCATGCGAACAGCTAAGGAGTGGAGTATGCTTCCAGCGAACTTATTTCCACGATCTTATGACCTGGGAGTCTAAGAGAAGAGTGAATGGGTTTTGTTGGGCGGACGCGATCCACCGTCAGACGCATCTTCAGCTTCCACTAGGTGTAATTGAGGTCAAGCGACAGCCTATAAATCTTATATATAAAAATGAATCGCTAAATGTCTTGATAAGCGCGAAACTCGAGAACGGCTGAACCGATTTGGCTGATTTCTTTTTTGTTGTGTTTGTTGAAGTCTGGGGAAGGTTATTACGGAGTGAAAAATTAAAAAAATTGTCTGAAAAAGTCTAAAAACACCATTTTTCTATATTCTCATACAAAAAAATTCGTAATCGTTTTTAAAAGTCAATTTGAACTTTAACACCCTACCATAAAGTTTAAATGTTAGTGGACAGGTTCCGGGAAGGCAAAACAATTATTGAGTGACGTATAAATATTAATGTCAATTTTTTTATTATTAATTTGTCAATTTTTATACATATAACATTAAGGCCAGGTTCCTTCAAACAATTTTCAAAAAACAGCCGACGGGCCAATAGGTTTTGGCAGAATAAAATCTGACGGGGAAGCTATTAACATTAAAAAAAACAATGTGACTTTGATTTAGAGAAATAGGGCAGAACAAGGTGTGCCGGGACAGCTAGTCATAGAATAAAACTTTGGCGGGGCATAAAGGCGCTATATAGACAGGCATATGTCCAGTAGTGGGATGATGTGAGCTGAAAAAAGTTTTTTTTTTTATTTTAATAGGCTTTCAAACAGAGTGTATGCATTCAAAAATAACAATAGATACCATGCCATATACACATAAAGTGCACCACTCCAATTTCGTGAAAGCGCAACATGTACTACAAGCAAATTTCCATATAAACAAAGTGAACTTCGAATGGAAAAATTTCTAATGGCTCAGTGATATGGAAACAAAAGATCCTTCATACACAAATTATTAATTTTTAATTATGTTAACCGTGAAACAATTTTAAAGGCTTGCTTTGAAAGAGGTCAGAGAATTACAAAATATATCTTTACTTTCATTATGAATCTTATTAAAGGTCCTACATATACATATATTATATTTACCTGAGATTAAGGCGACAGCTGCCAATAGTAATGGCGACATAGTGTTTAACAACTATTAATTAATTACGTTATTAGTGGTTTTTATACATTCGCTTGTAATCCTTTGAAACTTATTTCAATTAATATAAATAATGATAAGGTGGATATAATAATGGGTTTTTTGTACGGATGCAATGATTTTAAAACGTAATTGTAGTTTGGTGAGTGAAGTGAGGTAAGTCGCGAATATTAGAAAAAAATATTTCATTTGTGTCAAATTCTATTATTTCAAGCGTCCATACCAAAAGTTACATGAACCGCTGGTCATATTTTGTTTTTATGACAGGGATAGTGTATAATTTTTACATAACGCTGTCACGTTTATACTTCGTCAAACTGATGTTGTGAATGTAATTTAGGAACAAGACTACTGCAAAAGGAGTTTTGTATTCTTTTTAATTATTAAAAAAACTGTATCGGCTCGGTGCGGCGCTCGCGGCGCTGCCTGCACCTGCGTATTAGGATAGCGCGCCAGAATGCGAGCATGCCAAATATCCGGCCCGCTAGGACATTTTTCTATCACACGACACGATATTAAAGAGATATATCAAGAGTGTTAATATGTCCTGTGAATATATGTATAATTACTTAGATAAATATGTGTAGATTTAATAATATTACTTAAAATAGATGACAGTCATAAATAAAGAAATAAAAAATAGATAATATTAAGGACAGAAATATAAATAGATAGTGAGTATGCCTCAAGTAATACCGCTGATATTAATTAAATTAAGGTTTCAATTTTTTTTTAATACGAGCTCATTTAGTTCGTTCTGATATAGTTGGTTGGCTCGTTGTAGTTAGTCAGGTTGATATAGAATAAAGGCTCTAGCTGGTTAGAATTAAGGATAGATTCATTTTCTTTAGCGCTTACCATCGGAATACAGTTTGTTTGAGTTTACGAAAATAGTACGTCAAAATTTTAACAATAATTATTCTAGATCAATCTCAAAACAAAAATTGCTCCTTTAAATATTTTTTTGGTGATTCTTGTGATAATCATTTTAATGTCATTTGTTAGAGGTGAGATGATTGCTACTGTGTGCTAAATGTGTTTTGCTCTTCACCGTTGCCGGATATTATAAAAAGGAAAATGCTCTAATTAAAGTAAACATTGTAAATAGCTTAATGTTTTTTTTTATAATCCTGACTGGCCACAGTGTCTATACTATGCCTAATGATACAGTCTAAAAACGATATCGACTATCAACAATAAAAATAGCTATCGATAGTCACTGCGATCATGCCGGCCTACAAAATATCTCTTCACGCTTCGTATTCAATTTCAATTTTCGAAGCCACCTTCGACCAGTGACCCGTCTGTCGTCGCAGACGGAGAAGAACGCCGCCGTCAGGAGGTTCGCTTCGATATGTCTTCCCGCTCACAGTCCCCAACATACTTTGTACTAGGTTAAGTTTTAATTGTAAAATAAATCTTCCTCTGTTGTTGTTTTTATTTTAAGGCTTAAGTTAGTTTTTATTCGTAAGCTAGTTAAGGTTGTAGTCTGTTTAATTTTGTTTTTAAATTTATAATGTAGGCTTAAGTTCGGTTTAAGATTATCTCAGGGGGGGGGGTGAGCAACTGGTTTAGCGGCCCTCAAGAAGTTGGCAGGTTGGAGAAAGTTGGTTGGATGATATATAGCCTAAAGCCTTCCTCGATAAATGGGCTATTCAACACAAAAAGAATTTTTCAATTCGAACCAGTAGTTCCTGAGATTAGCGCGTTCAAACAAACAAACTCTTCAGCTTTATAATATTAGTATAGATTTGATCCCATTTTAATATGGTGCAGGATTGATACATGTCTTCGAAAGTATAAGCCAGAACTTTTGAATTGACAACAGCATAATCCATTTCCCTCTACATCTCCCTCGTGTGTAGACAGATGTTGAGAATCGAGACTGTTTCCAAGCGTATATAAGGTTTTTTTTTTTGATTGCTCGGGGGATATTGTTGACTGAGCTCAGGGAGCTTTTTGGTTGTCGGACTTGCACCGACTAAAACCCCCAGGGTTACACAGCGCTATCGCCTGGATAATTTTAATTTTAATTAAACACAACACAACACAACACAACAGAACAGAACCGAACACAACCGAACACAACCGAACAGAACCGAACACAACCGAACACAACACAACATAACCGAACACAACCGAACAGAACCGAACACAACACAACATAACCGAACACAACCGAACATAACCCAACACAACCGAACACAACCGAACAGAACCGAACACAACCGAACATAACCCAACACAACCGAACACAACCGAACAGAACCGAACACAACCGAACACAACCGAACACAACACAACATAACCGAACACAACCGAACACAACCGAACAGAACCGAATACAACCGAACACATCCGAACACAACCGAACACAACCGAACACAACCGAACACAACCGAACACAACCGAACACAACCGTACACAACCGAACACAACCGAACACAACCGAACACAACCGAACAGAACCGAACACAACCGAACACAACACAACATAACCGAACACAACCAAACATAACCCAACACAACCGAACACAACCGAACAGAACCGAACACAACCGAACACAACTGAACACAACCGAACACAACACAACATAACCGAACACAACCGAACACAACCGAACAGAACCGAATACAACCGAACACATCCGAACACAACCGAACACAACCGTACACAACCGAACACAACCGAACACAACCGAACACAATCGAACACAACCGAACACAACCGAACACAACCGTACACAACCGAACACAACCGAACACAACCGAACACAACTGAACACAACAAAACACAACACAACACAACCGAACACAACCGAACACAACCGAACACAACCGAACACAACCGAACATAACCGAACACAACCGAACACAACCGAAGACAACCGAACACAACACAACACAACCGAACACAACACAACACAACCGAACACAACCGAACACAACCGAACACAACCGAACACAACCGAATACAACCGAACATAACCGAACATAACACAACACAACCGAACACAACACAACACAACCGAACACAACCGAACACAACCGAACACAACCGAACACAACCGAACACAACCGTACACAACCGAACACAACCGAACACAACCGAACAGAACCGAACACAACCGAACACAACCGAACACAACCGAACACAACCGAACACAACCGAACAGAACCGAACACAACCGAACACAACCGAACACAACCGAACACAACACAACACAACCGAACAGAACCGAACACAACCGAACACAACACAACATAACCGAACACAACCGAACACAACCGAACACAACCGAACACAACCGAACACAACTGAACACAACACAACACAACACAACACAACCGAACACAACCGAACACAACCGAACACAACCGAACACAACCGAACACAACCGAACACAACCGAACACAACCGAACACAACCGAACACAACCGAACACAACCGAACACAACCGAACACAAACGAACACAACCGAACACAACAGAACAGAACCGAACACAACCGAACACAACCGAACACAACCGAACACAACCGAACACAACCGAACACAACCGAATACAACCGAACACAACCGAATACAACCGAACAAAACACAACACAACCGAACACAACCGAAAATAACCGAACACAACACAACACAACCGAACACAACCGAACACAACCGAACACAACCGAACACAACTGAACACAACACAACACAACACAACACAACACAACCGAACACAACCGAACACAACCGAACACAACCGAACACAACCGAACACAACCGAACACAACCGAACACAACCGAACACAACCGAACACAACCGAACACAACCGAACACAACAGAACAGAACCGAACACAACCGAACACAACCGAACACAACCGAACACAACCGAACACAACCGAACACAACCGAACACAACCGAATACAACCGAACACAACCGAATACAACCGAACAAAACCGAACATAACCGAACACAACCGAACACAACCGTACACAACCGAACACAACTGAACACAACAAAACACAACACAACACAACACAACCGAACACAACCGAACACAACCGAACACAACCGAACACAACCGAACACAACCGAACACAACCGAACACAACACAACATAACCGAACACAACCGAACACAACCGAACACAACCGAACACAACCGAACACAACCGAACATAACCGAACACAACCGAACACAACCGAACACAACACAACACAACCGAACACAACCGAAAATAACCGAACACAACACAACACAACCGAACACAACCGAACACAACCGAACACAACCGAATACAACCGAACATAACCGAACATAACACAACACAACCGAACACAACACAACATAACCGAACACAACCGAACACAACACAACACAACACAACCGAAAACAATCGAACAGAACCGAACACAACCGAACACAACCGAACACAACCGAACACAACACAACACAACCGAACACAACCGAAAATAACCGAACACAACACAACACAACCGAACACAACCGAACACAACCGAACACAACCGAATACAACCGAACATAACCGAACATAACACAACACAACCGAACACAACACAACATAACCGAACACAACCGAACACAACACAACACAACCGAACACAACCGAACACAACACAACATAACTGAACACAACCGAACATAACCGAACACAACCGAACACAACACAACATAACCGAACACAACCGAACACAACCGAATACAACCGAACACAACCGAACATAACCGAACACAACACAACACAACACAACTGAACACAACACAACACAACCGAATACAACCGAACACAACCGAACATAACCGAACACAACACAACACAACCGAACAGAACCGAACACAACACAACCGAGCACAACCGAACACAACACAACACAACCGAACACAACACAACACAAAAAAGTGTTAAAGTTCAAATTGACTTTAAAATATTATTACGAATTTTTTGTATGAGAATATAGAAAAGTGTTGTTTTTAGACTTTTTCAGACAATTTTTTTAATTTTTCTCTCCGTAATAACCTTCCCCATACTTCAACAACACACAACAAAAAAGAAATCAGTCAAATCGGTTTAGTCGTTCTCGAGTTTCGCGCTTATCAAGACATAGCTGATCCGGCAAACGTAGTTTTGCTATATAAGTTATTGTAATATCTTCTATGATGTTCATTGAAATTAAGTGATGTCAAAGACAATTTTGTTCACAATTAAATACTCTTAATCAACAACACATTTATTTGGATAAAGATTAATATTATTACGTTGATACAACTCTTAACAAATAATGCATTAATTTCGACCAAATTTGATTACCATAAAAAACGGTTCTAGTGAGTTAATCTTAAAAGATAGACATATACTGTCGCGGACATTTTTTTAGATCATTTCAAGAGGAATCATTCTTTCTTACATATATTTTTCGTATCTTGAACCGTTTTCGCAGCGCACGCAATGGAAGCACTCAAGGATGAATAATTTTCCCTGTTTTTTTTCACATTTTCCATTATTTCTTCGCTCCTAATAGTTGCATCGTGATGTTATATAGCCTAAAGCCTTCCTCGATAAATAGTCTATTTAACACAAAAAGAATTTTTCAATTCAAACCAGTAGTTCCTGATATTAGCGCGTTCAAACAAACAAACAAACAAACAAACTCTTCAGCTTTATAATATTAGTATAGATTATTGCTAAAACACCTCATAATTTACAAAATTAAATATGAAACTCACAAAATTGACACTATGGCTTCCATGGCCTCATTTGTTAACAGAATCAGGCTTTGCCGAGAAATAAATAATACACAACAGTAATGGACTACTTGAAAATCAAAATTGTCTGTTTTAGAGATAGTCCCTTTGTGAATTTGATTACATTAACATGACTTCTGGGTTTTTTAAGAGTCAATTATCTAATCTATTGACCAATTGATTATAAGGTAAGTATAATCTACATAATACAGTGAAAAAACGTAAAAACATTTTCTTTGATTGGCAAAGATAAAAAAAGCCCAAGTTTGCAAATAATTTTGGTGTTTCTATTACACTAGCGCCAAAAAGTGACTATAGTGCATCTGATGGTAAGTACAGTTCAGTCCAAAAGCGACAGCGACTATGAAAGGACGAAAAATCCACTGACAGTCTCCGTCACGATGTAAACCCACACCATAGATGGGCAAAATGTAATCAGATTGATAAAAATGATTACGTTTACATTTTACGTTTTTTACCATTAATATGACTGCATTTTGCTCATTAATATTTTAAACACTACAAAATTCCAGATTGTATAAACATTTCTCAATTCTTAGTGTTTTAAATGGATTTAATCATGATTACAGAGCAAGAAAATTTAAATTACGACTACATTTTGTAATCGTTCATCATTAATCAGATTACATTTGGCCCATCTCTGGCCCACACACACCACGACTTAAAGTCCCTAGGACAACTGGCTATATACAAACTGATCCAGAAACGCGCCAGGCCGAAACGTGTCACTATGACGGTCCTTAAGCTGGTGTGTAGATTAACAGAAGCATTAATTGTTTCATTCATGTTTCAGCTTATCACTCAACACATCAGTTGTCTTTTACAATAGGCCAGTACCTTGGTGTTTGAGGTGAAACTAACACAGAGTAGTTTCAACATATCTAATAGGAGCCACAATTCAAAGACCGGTTTCGAACACGAATCTCCTCCAAAAATACCCAGGTTTCGCAACGATAAATAAACGTGAATCAGATGTAGCAATTAATTAATTGGGAGTCGAAGCTGCTCGCGTCCGTAGGCTTTACCCTAGTTTCCCTACACGTGACCCCCGGGTGGTGCTAAACGAGCAGCAGCGAGGTGGTAGGGCGTCGGTGCCTGTCTGGATCGCGACAACAGTACATGGGCGTAAAGCCCGTCATAGTGACCAGTTTCGGCTTGTCGCATTTCGGGATCAGCTTGTGTATATCCAGTAGCTCATATACCTAGAGACCTTCAGTCGTGGTATATGTGGGCCGACATGACGATGTAGACTATCAATGGATTTTCATTCTTTGATAGTCGCTTTCGTTTTTGGACTACACTGTACTTACCATCAGGTACTCTGTAGTCACTATGTCGAGCCAGTGTAAAAAAAATGATGCAGTGTCTTTCATAGAAGCGGAATGATTATGAATTAAGATGGTTGTTTTTTCAATAATCTCGAATCCCCTCCTCTTACAAAGATGGCACCCTATGATGCCGTGGTTTATGCAGTAAACTCTCCACAATCCCGCCGCAAGATTATTTTCCTTAATATAACACTTGACATAATTACTTGTCATAGTAGTTGCAAGCTCGTGTCGCGTACGGCTATTAATACCGATGCGCTGAATCAGAGTGCGTATTTAGAGGAGAGTACGCAATGGAGCGGCGCAAGCTTTATTTAGTGCCCACGGCATGCCACGTGGCTCTTTAAATAGATTTTTTATTTATTCATTACGCGAAAATCAGTTGTGTGGTTTCCCGGCAGAATAGAGCCCTCCTCTTCATCATACCGAGGTGTCGTAACAGCCAAGTACAATACAGCATGCCAAAATCCTCGCTGCTGCATGTTCCTTCTCAGCGCATAGAGCACATTCGATAATTCGCATTGGACTAGTATGCTGGGTTAAATGTACCTTCTCATGGATCTAAAAATATAGTGGAAAAGGAGAAAGGAGACCTTTATCCAGCAGTGGAACGAAACTGGCTAATAATAATAATAACAAGGAAACATGTTGCGGCAGATAACAACGTGACAATTAAGTTAAAATTGAAGAGGCTTTTCTTATTATTTACAGGTGAACGCTTGACCTCAATCACACCTGGTGGAAGGTGAAGATGAGTTCGATGATGAATCGCGTCCGCCCAAGAAATGCCTATTCACTCTGCTCTTAAAGATTCCCAGCTCATAAGATAATATGGCCGCTGGAAGCACATTCCACTCCTTAGCCGTAAAAAAAAGGCCAAGGAAAGGTAAGGTTATTTAAAAGTCTTCTGACTTAAGTATTGTCTACCTGTTTGTAATCTATTCACTGTGACCATTCAAAAGAGCTCTAACACTATACTTCTTCTGTAGGTAATTGAAGAGATGAGTATCCTGCTAATTCTAGATAATGCTATATCAGATCAAAGTTGCCACATTATTGTAATATCATTGTAGTCAGAGGATAGTGAATTTTGATACAATTAGACCAATAGAACTTACTTACATCCCTTCTATAACTCGAAAAGTTGTATTTACCTGACCCGGCATAGTGACCTCACCACTCCTAAAGATAAAAGCATGGAGTAGTCCAAAAAACGACTGTAACTATCAACAGTAAAGAAAAACAATCGATAGTTGCAATGATTACGGCGGCCTTACATTTCTTCACGCTTTGTCTAAAAAATCCAATAGCATGATGATATCCTAGCCGGTTTCGGCCACGGCGACTGTTTCAATGCCGATTAAGAAAATTGAGGGCCACTTTTCGGAAACAGTCAATTGCGCAGGAGATATTTAAGTGCATAACTGGACGCGCAGCCAGAGAAGCACTCTCTCGTCCAATAGCATACGAGTAAAACGGTGCAAACATGCTCATTGGAACACAGCTCAACGACTTGGTAAAAGTAAGAGTTAGAGAACTCTTAGTCTTAGCCGAGATATGAGATACTGTATAGGTGTAACTCCACAACCTCGCAGGCGTGGCTCTTCAGGTATCATCAGGTATCAGGTTCGCACGGGCTCATTTTCCGCAACTCTGTCTCAGTCTGAGTGCGCCTTTTTTGCGTGAGACCGGGTCGGGGGGATTTCAATCATCGCAGCCCAGCTCCCTCAGGAAATCCGCCAGCCGCTTGATGTTGCTGGTTGCTTCCGGAAGGGACCTCGTTAAATAACTCTTCAGAACACTCGGTTTAAGATACTTAGTAACAGTCTAAATTATTCACAATGTGGACAGATTCCGCTGCTACTTATCCAGGGCGTCAATTAAGTACTGAGCAGAGCCGTCTCTTAGATGCCAACAATGTTCCATTCAGGGTCTGACCTGGATCTCATACAATAGGTACAGTTGATTCAGTGTGAAAAAACCGTCACATTTTGTTCAGGATACCAACTCTAATGGTGAGATTTTTAAACGCTATTTCGATTTGCCATTGCTTAGCAAAGTTTTCAAAAACCAAATTCGTTTTGACAAAAAACTGAATATATTGTAGAAACTTGAGTATAGCCATAGTATTCGCAAAGCCAAGTTCATGTTGACAAAATAAATAACTTACCAAAACCTTTGATATTCATTGAGTAACATAAATTGCAATACTTTAGTAAAATCTAAGCAAACTTAAAGTGGCGTCTAAAAATTTTAGCCTAAGTGCTGATTAATCTTTAAATATAGGGACTCGGTTCGACCTGTCGCATCCCGGGACCAGTTTGTGAATATCCAGTTGTTCATTGTTCATATAACAAGAGACCTTCCGTCGTGGTATATTTAGGCCGACACAGCAATGGCGAATGTCAACGGATTTTCTTCCATTGGCATAACAGCAGTAGCGTTCATTCCATAGATGCATGAAAGCATTGCATACCCTGACGACAAATTAGTCTAGAATAAATTGCTTAAAGTTAAACAAAAAAGGATCTATTTTTGTTTATATCTATTCTATATTCAAGCTATCTATCTTTCCTAGGAAATGAATATAATATATACTATCATAATATAATATTCAATTATATTATATTTGTGTGCCGTGGTGGCTGTCGGCGGAATAGAATAGCACACCCCCTTCTTGCTGAGGTGTCGTAAAAGGCGACTAAGGTATCTCTTTAACACCGCAATTCAACCAGGTGTTCAGAGAAGGAAAACTCGACCAAACCTGCATCCCGCTCCCTCCCGATCGTACTGGTTCTCCATTCCATCGGGCCTGAGGGAGTTCGGACGAGAGAGTGATTTTCTGGCTGCGCGTCCAGTTATGCACTGAAATATCTCCTGCGCAATTGACTGTTTCCGAAAACTGGGCCTCGATTTTCTTAATCGGTGTTGAAACAGTCGCTGTGGCCGAATCCGGCTAGGACATCATCGTAATCATAATATTCAAATTAATTACGTGAATTCTGCCTACCCTGTCTAAATATCATATGCAGGTCACTGCATAACAGTCAGGTTTATTACTATTCGAAATATCACTAGTACGTAGGTAATGGTCAGTCCGAGGGGTATTTTGAATTTAATTAGCTTTATTAATGTGTAGAAATACCAATATCATTTTATTTCAATTCTATATTCATATATTATGCCCACCGATTATTATATTTACATAATTAATCCTGCATAATACAGAATGATTTATTTCCACAGGTTAATAACGTTCGTATGCAAACACGCCGGTATGTGAAGCACGTGGCGGCGACTGCTCTGTCTATTTCTGTTCTGTGGCACGTGCATTCATCAACCTTACGCACTATTTAATCACTTCCAACAACTGCACAATCAGCTCGAGGTGAGACAACGCGGACTGTGGACTCGCTTTTGTTCACAGGGTTTTTATTAAACTTCTACTAATCTTATTATAAATACGTTATCGTGTCTTATGCGCGAATTAACAAATTTTTAACCCTTTAAAATCTATGGATTTTCAAGCTTTGAGTTTGAGCTGATACCATGCTGTGAATTGGAACAGGAAATATATGAGTACCATTGTATCGTATGTTTTCGAAGGTGCTCTTTGGAATGGTTATAGTTAGAAGTCGCTAAAAAGTATAAAACAATGGAGAAATTAGAAAAAAGAAATAAAAACATATAGCATGTAGACGCCGCCCGATACGCGTTTGTGGTAAACGTCCTAAAGGACGTTAGGGTGCTATGGGACGCACGGGGTAAGAGGATGCGCGCGCGCACGGGATGCTTGCTAAGTTAGTCGACTACCGAGACTCAAGGCTAGAGTACGTGCGTGTGCGTCGCAGTTCGGTGTGCCTTAAAGTGCAAATAAACAGTAAAACGCCAAAATCCGAGTCTTTCTACAACCACACCCACGACCACTGGTCATAAACGAGATTTTTTTGAAAAAACTATTTTTTGTTCGTTCTCTTCGTTCTCTATATTTTTTTTTACACTTCTAAAACTTGTATAGAAGGCGTCCATGGTACCTAAACTATTAATAAAAATTGCTACGTGTACTACACTAAAGTGTAGACTAGTTGCTTGGAAGAAAAGAAAAATGTAAATACACGGACATGAACACTAAGAAAGAACACTAAATATAAATTGCAAAAAAAAAACATAAACAAGAAGAAAAGAAAAAAAAAAATCTTATCTACAATGCTTTCGATTAACACCAACTTTTAAAGTTTCAGATTGGTATCGATGAATATATCGAAATCACTAGATCTCAATATAGAATTATACAGCCTCATAATTTTGCACAAGGACGCATTGTGTCCTAAATTCATTGAGTAATTTGGAGCTTGGAACTTTAAATACTCTAAGCAATCTAGTTGACATAGAAAACCTTATAGATGATAAAATGCAAGGAGCTTCGAAAACATAGTTAACAAGTTGAAAGAAACACACTAAATTATGCATACAGAGAAAACTTTAACACGAATTCCTCTCCACACATGTGCTAGCTTTAAAATATAACAATTTCTACGGTTACGTCTTCAAACACATATTTGTATGACATATAGAGCATCAGACAGGACTGGTGGGTAGCCACTAATTAGCATGCCTAAATGAACGGTGAAATGGTAACACGTCGGATTGTGTAACCGCAGAGATATTATTATATTTCAAATTCAATTTCCCTTTATTCATTATCATCATTAGCATCCTGATTCTGCCCACTACTGGCTATTAGCTTCCCTATTTTATGCCATCCTTGATCCCGAGTCAATCTATCCAGTTACAGCCCCCAAAGACCACAAGGTCTATCCATCTTGTACCAGGACGTCCCACGCTTCATTTTTATATTCTGGGCCATCACACACTAATCTCAAAGAGTCCTGCTTGATTCCACGTAGGGGCTGTCATCTAATCTCGGATATCGTAAGATAGGATGTCACGCCTTAGACCTAGGTTCACGATCTTGTAATTTAATTCAAGCATTCATGTAATGTCAAATCGATAGGGCAGCGTTCGGGAAGTTATGCAAAGTTTTTCTGCCCAAAAAACGCCAGTACTTAAAAACTAAAGTTTTCGTGTCAATGTGTGTTACCAGTAACTCCTTAAACGAGCTGAAATTGGAGAATTATATTTACAATAAGCTGTAATGCTACCGTTCCTCTATCAGATATTTAGCTTTGGCCTTTTTTTATTCCGACTCGACAGTGACTGCACCATACCTGATGGTAAGCTTGGTGCAGTCCAAAAAACACCAACGACTATCGATAGGCAAGAAAAACCCATCCGCCTTGTTGTTTTATAAGGGCCATCTGTGTATCAACAACTGGGAAACTTATAATCTGCTCTGTTGGACATAATATTTACGAGAACACATCATACTTACTTTAAAACAAATTATTTCATCATGAGGTTGTTTCTATCGCAGCACATTTGTAATAGGATCCAAACTACGAAGACCATAAATCATAATAGGTCATTGAATTAGAAGCGCTCGCTTTGAAATCCGTAAAAAAACTACGCAAATAACAATCTTCTTTAGTTATCTATACTAATATTATAAAGCTGAAGAGTTTGTTTGTTTGTTTGTTTGTTTGTTTGTTTGTTTGTTTGTTTGTTTGTTTGAACGCGCTAATCTCTGGAACTACTGGTTCGAATTGAAAAATTCTTTTTGAGTTGAATAGACCATTTATCGAGGAAGGCTTTAGGCTATATAACATCACGATACAATTATTAGGAGCGAAGAAATAATGGAAAATGTGAAAAAAAACGGGGAAAATTATTCATCCTTGAGGGCTTCCATTGCGTGCGCTGCAAAAACGGTTCAAGATACCAAAAATATATGTAAGAAAGAATTATTTCTCTTGAAATGATCTAAAAAAATGTCCGCGACAGTATATGTATATCTTTTAAGATTAAGTCACTAGAACCGTTTTTATGGTAAACAAATTTGATCGAAATTAATGCATTATTTGTTAAGAGTTGTATCAACGTAATAATATTAATCTTTAACCAAATAAATGTGTTTTTGATTAAGAGTATTTAATTGTGAACAAAATTGTCTTTGACATCACTTAATTTCAATGAACATCTTAGAAGATATTACAAAACCTTATATAGCAAAACAACGTTTGCCGGATCAGCTAGTTCATAATAACCACTACCATATAACATTTATTTTCATTCATGAATTCATTTATGGTCAGGAACATTTCTTTGAGACAGGACGGCGAAAAATACGACAGCGAAATTCCGCCGCCGCACTCCGCTTAGATCTGCCCTTGGCCTAAGGCACAGCGCACCGCTTCCAAGAACCTTATCTTAAATAAACTGCAGCGAAACAAACAAACGCCATGACTATATAATACTATATAATACTCGTTCCATGTTATACAAGTTACACAATCAAGAATATCTTTTAAATAGCAAGCAGAGCGAGCAGTAATTATTATAGCCGTGCATCAAGTGGAGAATTGAAGATGTGCATCATTTGCTGATGGAGTGTGCCCGGAACGAGACACAAAGGAAGTCGCTGATGAGCAAGTTGATAATTAACAGACAAAGTTTTGGAGCACGGCGCGGCGTTTTGGCCATTCCTTTGTCCAGTGAAGCCAGAATGCTGTGCCAAATAGTGACGCTTGCTCATCCGCGACTCCGCTAGGATGTAAGGACGTAGGTTTCGGCACAATGGGCTGATATATTCACCTGAATAAAAGACCCTAAATAAAAAAAAATAAAAAAAAGCAATTGGAGAATAATATACTAATAATAAATAATATATCGTCACGCTATATCCCTTTCGGGGTGAGCAGGGATACGTTAATGGCTGTATATGTCGTGCTCAATCTGACCAGTAGCGCAGCTGTTCACCTTTCTCACAGCACTAGTACATGACATTTCTATTAGCTGCCGTGCGTAATTCCTCACGATGTTTTCTTTCTAATCTGGAAGAATCCGATTCCAAGCGCCGGGGTTCGAACCTGTAACTATTCGCGTAGCCGCGCATTCAGCAACATAATACTATAATTTGTTTGGAATACATAGTATTAGAGAAAAGTACTGTTTATTGATGTTTCATTCATTGGTGATTAGTAAGCTTTCAACTCACCTAAGTTGTAGTAAAGAAAAAAGAAATACAAATATAAAAAAAAAGATATACAATATAAATGTGGATGAAATGAAGAGCCGAGGCCGGCCGAGAGTTACCTACACATACAAATTAAAATGTGTTCTCATGGTAATATCAAAAGTAAGTTGCATCGGTAAGAGTGCATCAAAGGATTAATGAATTTTTAAACTTCGCCTGTAAACATTCTTTCTTCACGTACCGGCTGTAAACGGGGGTATTTCGCAACCTGCAATATTTTCAAACCTTTGAAACAATCAATAATTTCTGAAAAAAGCCATGTTGCTATTCAAAACATTCAATTTAAAATATAATTTGAAAAATTCCTTTTTAGGGGCAGATTGCAGCGCCCGCTGTTCTCCTATTAATTTTTTTTTTGTTCACAAATTATTCATCGCACAACTACATGTTAAACAAAAAATGTCTCTAAATAGTGAACATAAGAAGGTAAAAACAAATAACATTAATATAAATAAATTAGACATATAGAAAAAAAGTAATTGTAGTAAAAGAAAAAAAGCAAAAAACACGTTCCATATGTCCGGACTGCAAAATCATATGATTGGTTGAGGGTAAACAAGAGTGAAAAATGTCAAAAGATTTAGAAATACTTTAAAAGTTGTTCTCCACATTGTACTAAATGGAGAGTGTTATAAACAGAAACTAATTCGGTCGGACATAAATCATCCCAGTTTACAGACGAAGTGTTAAGCAAGCGAAAGAGATATGCAAAAATAGAGAAACGTAGCATTCAAATCTCTCTGCCTACCCTAATAGGGATTCGGTGTGATGATAGATAAATAGTTAAGGAAAAAAATGTAATTTAAATTGAATTTTATCTACTTAAATATACAAAAGGTTTAAATAACTCACTTCAGACTTATCTCGTTACGACTGAATGCGTTTCCTTTATCAACTAAATTAAATTATTGCCTACGATTTTTATAATAATATGACATATCTAATCACACTGATCGTTTAAACATTAAATTATAATCACCTATAGCTCCTTGTTTTATACTTTTATGGATCATTGACAACGACCCGGAATTACTACATAGGGAGTTTATTATAAACGTTATGTAAAACTGTGACTCTTTGATATAACCGAGTACATATAGGTAAATAACTAACAATAATAATAAAAGAAGTGGAAAAAGAAAAATCTTCAAAACATTCAAACCTCGCACACGAGATTACCAGCACGTGGCATATGGATTCTGTGGTTATTGTCCCGAAAGTCGTATCGACTAATGGCCTGCTCGCAAAGACCTGCGGTTACAATTTTGAAAGGCTTTCGCTTGGTTGAGGAATCAAGGACTAGATAGAGAAGGCAGTATTACTCGATACGGCAGGCATTGTGAGAAGGTTCTTCACTCTGAGCTCTAACTACCGGTGGCTTGAGCCTTAGGCTTCGCCCCTGTAGGTCTACATATTTTTATATTTTAAAATGTTGTAAATATGATGAATAAATAAATAATAATAATATATCGTCACCCTATATCCCTACCGGGATGAGCAGAGTTACATTAATGGCTGTAACCTCTTTGTGCTTACATGTCTGGCTCAATGTTGCCAGTAGCGCAACTGATCGCTGTTCTCAGGGCGCTTAACATTTATTAGATGCCAAGCGGGTTTTCTCACGATGTTTTTCTTCACAGGTGTGCATGTGGGGGTTAAACCCATACTTAATCAGGAAAAATCCAGAGGTACAGTGCCTAAATTTGAATCTAACTTTATCCACAAAGTTACAACAACTATAGTTGTTTGTGGCTGCGGTCCACGGAAATTCGGAATCGGACTACTGTGTGTCACCTAGCAAAACTGTGAGAACGCGTAATGTGGATTTAGAATCGCTTAATTAATAAGAAATGAATTACGATCAACCTGTTGTTTATTATAATTATTTATTCAGGTAAATAAACTTAATTTTATGACAATAAAATACACGTTTAAATCATAATTGTAAGTTTTACTACAACAACAAAAACATATTAATATCAAAGCTTACAAGACTATCTGATAATTCCCTGATTACCCCAAATATACAAATTATGAGGTCACCAAAGCTAGAGTGACCCAAATTAAAATTTAAAATTTTCTGTGATAACGCATTAAAAACATTTAAAGTCAACGTTCTGCAATATTGATTTCCTCGGTAATATGATAAAGTCAATTTAAATTTTTAAGACATTGTCTAATTTAGCCCATATAATTTTGCTAATTATTATTGTACCAGCATTGTTTAGTCACTCTGTTTTTGATAACCTGATATTACAATATCATTTAGTACTATCAGTACTATTTTGTGCGAAAAACACAGGAGATTCTGTATGAATAGGTGTTGAAACGTAAGAGGTTCTATATGGCATCACGTCAGAGTATTTGAATACGTTTTGGAGCAAAGTCTGCTGTTCCACCAACAACGTGTTGAGATGTCTCATCTCTTGGTCTATTTTCTTCAAGTTAAACGTCGCCTGGTCAATCTTCTCCTGCATCCCTCGTATCTCTATATTGAAGGTTTGATCGTTCGACGGGTTTTCATTTTTTATTTTTGACGAAAATTTATTTTTGTACAACACCTCTTTCACCGATCTTGCGGATTTAATTTTGTTTAATTGTGCTAGTTCGTATGCAGCCATCATGATGTCTCTAGGCAAACGTTTCTCTCGAGGATTCAAGGGTTTCACACTTAAAATGACTTTACCAGCTTCGGGTGAGACCAAGGCGGTTCTGTAAACGTATTTATGAAGGCATTTAGGCAGCCAGGCGCTAAACATACCCATTTCTACAAACATTATAAGTTTTGTTTGCCTCACCAATTTTGATAAACCAGCAGTTTTTCTTAGGCCCTGAATATCGTGGACGGCTATACCGACAAGCAAATTCATCAATATAATTGTAACAAACATAAGAAAAAGAATGAAAATGATCTGTGACGATAGCTCGAAAATTAAAGGAGGATCATCCAACATAGGGTCATTTATCAGTATATTTAAATTCAGTTCTCCAACCATCATTGATAATGTGCTGATAAATCCTATTAAAGGATTGGCAAACATCTCTTCATTGGGAAAAACTACGCAAAAGCAAATTGTAAAACCAAGTAATAGGCACACGTAGGCCAAAAGTAATTTGAGAAATTCTGTCGATACTTTCTGGTACATAGCAACATAGTCCCCAAACATTGGTAACTGGCCCATCATCAACATCAGATTCGTCCACGCTCCTAAGACAGCGTATCCTCCAACATGATTCTGCCAGCTGTAATCTTTGTTTATCTTATAAAGTGAGAACACGGAGAGTAAAACAAACCATTCCATCAAATTCTCGAAAGTTGTAAAATATTGATATATCCCTGAATACCCAGTAATGCCAGTTAGTTTTCGCACGATTTCAAGAGATGTTATTGCCATGAGAACCCATTTCTCAAATTCGATAGGATTATTCCGCAGCATAACTCCTAGAATTGATTGATCCTGGCATAATTCATTGAGAACTCCGTATTTCTTTGAATACTTTCCCTTGCAAGTTTTCACGACTGCGGTTAGAACATAAATTGATAGAAAGGAAACAAATAAAAAACAAAATATAAGCCTTACCAAGTAAAATTTTCTAATTTTACGCCACTTCATAAACAAAAACGCCGAGCAGAGTGGATGCAGCAAAATATCTTTCTGGCCTTCATCAATCAAATTATACAAATATGTAATTTCACGAGGATAAGAAAATTTCAACAATTTGCCAAAATCAAACTCAATTTGTACTTCTTCATTGCTCTCCGTTGAGCGACTAAGAGATATTCCGCAATCCAAATTATGTTTCAGTATTGCCAGGGACTTGGGTGTTTTTCTTGTAATAACACTCAATGCTGTATGCCCCTTCTTTGATTTAGAAGTGACGTCAGCTCCAAGGAAAATTAAAGTTTCTACGCACGGTGTAAGACCATCCATTGCCGCTAGATGGAGCGCAGAATATCCGTATTCATCTTTTTTATTTATTTGTGCACCCCAACTTATAATCATATCAATAATATCACAAGCACGTTCCGAACGGTTGATAGCAGCGTGTAAAGGGGTTCTTTTATCAAAATCTTCTGCATTCGGATCAGCATTACCATCACGCAAAAGTACTTCAACACATTCTAAGCTGCAACATCTCGCGGCAAGATGAAGAGCTGTGAATCCTCTATAATTCTTTGTATTTGCTTTAGCACCTTCATTTAATAGTAGCTCTACACATTCTGCAAAACCTCTAGCTGCTGCTAAATGTAATGCCGTACATTCTTTATCTCTCTGTTTCGTTACGCCGTTAACACTTATTTTTGTTTCTTTTAACAAAAAAGATAAGCACCTTTGTGCCCCAACCTCTGCTGCTAAGTGCAAGGCATTCAGACCTCCAGATGTGACGTAAGCTGGATCAACCCCTCTTTCTATAAACATTTCCATACATTCAACTGCGTCAGCTCTTACAGCACAATGGACTAAATTATCCTCACATCCAGCTCTTTGTACGACGGCATGCAGTGACGCTCCATTTGCTATTAATACTTCAGCGACTTCTAAAGAGTTACCAAAGGCGGCGCAGTGTAGAGGAGTAAAATATTTCGGGGCAAAATCAACATCAGCACCGCGTGATATTAAAAATACTGCTGCTCGGCCAGCTCCGCTGAACGCTGCCATGTGCAATGCTGTTAAACCGTGAGGTTCAGCGTGATGAATATCAGCACCAGCGTCCAAGATTCCAGGCAATAATTCATCACGTATCAAAAATGCAGCCCACAATAACGTTAAATTAACGACAACTTCAGGCGCAGAATTTATATGCTCCTCAATATTGTCCGCAGTAATCAGACCACATTCCACATCATCGAAGAACCGACCTGCTCCTAAAGTCAATGCGCGTTCACACAGACCCCTTCTGACTGTATCTTCTGTCAGCCTGGCTTCAGGGTCCGGTGCAAGGACATCAAAGCTTTGGTACATGTTCGGCGCATCTTCGGCTGGAGGCGATGGTCCAACAAAGAGATATTCTTTCGCTTTCCCAGGTTCGCGAGCCGACTCGAGAAGGTCAATGTTTCTAACATGCCTGCAGTTAGAATTTAGTGGGAATTCTTCAGGTTCGCGCACTCTCGATCGTATGCTGCTGCTAGGGCGCGACCAGGTTGGAGTTTGCACGGGCGTTTGTAAGGGTGACGGCCACCCCATCTCGCGATACCCGAAATTGTCCATAGTCGCGAGGTAACTGAGCGAGATGGGTTCTAAAGGCGGTACTATCTTATCTTTGTTTGATTGAAGCTGAGGCAGGTGAGATTTGTTTGACGTAGTGATTTATGAAGTTATTTTTACTGCGCATTATATTAGATATGTTTAAATTTTGCTAATTGTAGTGACAAAAATGTTACATGTCTACATTCTAATTATTGTTATTGCTCTGATATATTTTTTTACTCTTAATTAATGTTCAACCGCAGGCTTCGGTATAACTATATTAAAAACACTTTTAGTTGAATTTGGTTCAACTATTGACCAGACATGGCACATTGACCACTCCAAGCCTGATGGTTAGCCCATGATTATCATAATCGTAATCGTTTTTGGGACTGCACCATTGTCTTGCATTGACTTTTAACAGTAAAGGAAATCCCATTGATAGTCAAAGCGATCATTCCAACCTGCACAAATATTTCCTTACGCTTTGTTTATAAGGCCCAATATCGCAGGGAAGTGGAATACGCTCGTGGAGTACTCTTCGGAATACTCGCCGTTATGCAGAGAGCAAAAAAAGTTAAGTGAGACAATATATCTGCGCGACAAAAACACACGCAAAAAATATACTTAGTAATGTCAGGATCAATCACAATGCGCACAGCTCTACGCTGCAAGCCATCCAGGGCGTCGAGTAAGTACTAGGTATATCCGTTCCAGAGATGCGAGCGGTATTCCGTGCTGGGCCTGACCTGGGCCTTATACAATAGGAACAGTTGATCAGGCGTGATAAACCCGTCTTACTCAGTTCAGGATACCAAATCTACGTTAAATCGCGAGTGAGTTAAATCAGATTAACGTTTATAAACCACGGTCTCAGATTAAATTTCTGTTACAAAGAACGTACTTTAATGTCAACTATTATCGCAGTTATGTCTAAACACGTATATTTGCAAAATAATTAAGATATGAATGCTGCAGACAAAAAACATCCTTATCGTATTGAGACAAATGAGCTTAAGTGAAATGATTTCTTTATTTGTTTAGGTTTTATTAAATTGTTGACTTGTTACATCAAAACACTTGAAAAACGTGACTGTTAAAGTGAAAATTATTCTTAAGGTGCGTTTCGGATTCTATCAGTCGCAGGCAACGGCGACCAATGTACTGTGTAGGTCGCGATGTACTTGTTCTGTACCGATTTATATAGAAAAATGTTCAGTATGTAGCCTTTTCACACTCTATTTATTTAACATTATCTATTTTCTAAATCTTTATACTATACTAACCAATAACTATTTTAAATAACATGATCATATTTTAACTTATTTATTTAAGTCATTTTAAATACACATTTCATACTAACACACTTGATATTTATTTCTTTATATCGTGTAAAAAATCGTGTCGTGCGACGAAAATATGCCATAGCGGGCCGCAGATTTAGTACCGTTGTACACCGGCATACAATCCAAATGAGCAGGCGCAGACTGCGCAGCGAGCGCCGCGGCCGCCCGCGTCTGTCTGGATATGGCGATCGCAACGCCACCACGCACCATTCGCTGGCAACTTTAAGTGTTCTCATTGTTATTATTTATGTTTTGTGTTTTCTATTATTGTGCTGTGTACCTCATATCTACTTTGACTACTCTACTTGTGCTTACTTATTCCTACTGAGACTCATTACTGTACTGTATTAAACGTGCTTCACTCTTGTGTCTGGACTTTCTGTATTTCCTTCTATCATTTCTCATCTCTACACGGTGTACTAAGGCCTAAGATAGGTCGACTCACCACCATCGTACATACCTCGCTAAAAATGAAACTGCGCGCGCTGTCAGCTGTCGCGATCACGAGCTTGTCACGCCACCTGAATGGCTCTCTAGGAATGCAGAATTAATACTCACGATGAGGTATAATTACACTGGTCAACAAAATTTTAACGTTTTTGTCTCACATAAACAATATCAAAATTTAAATGTGACAGGGCTACCAAACAAAAATATATCATACAATACAATACATACGATTAGCTATACTTTAGGATTATTACTTACTGTACAATAAACAGACGTGATTTTCGTAAGCCTTTGGTTGGTCCCTTCTAAGTGTCCAACAATAATCTGAATTAATTTAAAATAAATATTTCATAAAACAGTCCATAGTAATAAAGACCGTAGAGCTCCAGCAATATACCTTATTTGCATACCTGTTTTTAAACGTAGTTAAGCTGTTTCAAGTTAACACCTTTTTGTACGTCAGCAATGTGTTCCACAGGTTTATAAAGTAATAGATGTGGAAATTTTTCGAATTTTTTTCTTCCTGTATTTTTCTTACGATCACTCAAAAACCCATCATGTAAATAATGTTAACGTTAAAAACAAACAAGAAACTTAAAGCTACAAACTCCTTTTTTTTAAATTACTATTCGTATTTACCTCAAAATAACAGCCTCTTAAAAATCCTCTGAAAATTTGGTACATTTTTTTAATATCCTTTAATTAATGCGTCTAGTATATGTTCGAGTCAGCTTATTAAGGGTAGTACAAAATATTAATTTTGAACTAAAGATTATAATATATAGTCACGCTATATCCTTTTCGGAATGAACAGAGATACATTCAAATCAAATCAAATCAAATTATTTATTGCGCTCTACGACAGATATGTTTTTTTTTATTAGTATCAACTATGGACCCTGTTGGGCTTGGCATCAACATTAGTGGTTGTACTCACTTCGCGCTTATACGTCGTGCCCAACGTGACCAGTAGTGCAGCGATCGCTGATCTCAGGACACTTTCACATGGCATTTCTATTATATGCCATGCGGGTTTCCTCGCGGTGTATTTTTCACCGGTGAGCATGTAGCGCCTAAATTCGTACTAAGTTTGAGTAAATCCGGATGTTCGTGCTGGGATACGAACCTACGACCACTGACGCTACCACGCAAGGAAATCGGTCCCTTAACCACTGGGCCATCATAGCCTTACCACAAAAAATATAATCCAGTAAATGCGAACAATATTTAATTGACTGACAGTTTTTTTTTCATTTCCATAAGTAGGAAACATTGCTATTAAAATATCATAGGTGTTTTTTTTTTTACAATTAAATGCTATGGTTCAACTCTGAACCTACAGGGGGCCAAGATGGGTGCGGATCACCAAATTCTACGCGGTAGGTAGAGCGTCAGACGGGCACATCCCCCAGTGTACTCTCTGAATTAGGAAAAGGCAGCCCTGGGGCACGAACTTCGGCTTGGGCCGCCAGCCAGGGAAGCGATCATAACAGTTATTTGCTAGCGTTTCGGAAGTAACTACTTTGAGAAAAAACGCTAAAAGAAACTCAAGGCTGCGTCAAAGTGGAACGCGACAATTTCAACCTACCTGCAAGTTAATAAAATTGTCATAATCCCTCTATATGCTAAGGTTTCTACATAAAATAGGTTTTACGTCAATGCTATAAATAGGAATCAGATAAAAAGATCCCCATTCGTCTTCGTCCCCTCACCTACAATTAAGCAAAAACACTATTTCCCGTCCCTTGCTAAAAAGACTATTCAATCAGTGGGCACACTACACCTATGCTATAATATTCTACGCGTGTATAAGCGTAAAACGTTTGTTTAATTAAAATATCAGGTGGTGTAACTTATGTTAGCATTTCAGTATATTCGGCAATTAAAATGATTTCCTGGCCTCGTATTCTACTCCCCGACTAGTGTTTCTAAAGGTAATCCAGTAGCTGGACAATATGTAATAACATTCATGAAAAACGATTACGATTACATTTGTGCTAAGCAATTATCAACATGATTACATTTTGCCTATTTTAAAAACTAAAGAATCCTCTATTACATAATTATTTATGAGTCATTAATGTTTAGAATCACTTTAATCATGATTACAGACTAACGAATTTAAAATTAGGATTACAAAATGTAACCGTTAATAATTAATATGTTTACATTTGCCCATCTCTGGATGATGCATAAATATCGGATTAGGTGCGTGGATTAGGTATTTACAAATAATGGATTACATAATATTTTGTTTAATAATACCTATTACTTAACATTAGGTCGATCTCTTTCCTGCATGCGAGATGACGCTTAATATAAAAGGGAAGTACCTGACATTTATAAAATATGAGGTTGCCTCTGATATTTATATATTTATTTATTTATAAGTACACTTACATAGACTACATTAACACATAAAAACTATATAAAACATGAAGAGGATACATTATAAATGCGACTATATTTATAAGTGTAGACTACATGCACTGCATGCATGTAGACTGCATCCAAAAATATATAAACTACTGTAATCAGAAATTTTTTTATAACAGAAAAAAAAATCAATAAACTATGGAACAATCTTCTCAAATAACATCCTTTTTTTTAATTTGTATATAGTTTCATTAAATATGTCGAGATCTATTGATCTGGACATATAATTTAGCTTTGTCATTCTGCATAGGGGTGCATTTTGACCTAAGTTTGTGTTTGTTTGTTTGTTGTATATTAGATTGATAATGTCTTTCTATATTTTAGATACCGCCAGATGCTAGCATTTAAGCTGCTGCAGGCATCTTCTTTGCACACAATCCACACCCGCCAATCAGCATTGGATAAGCGTGCTGTATTAAATGTCCAAGGCCATTCTCATGGATTTGTGTATATTTTTATTTTAAGGGGATATGAGAATTATTATTTAATAAAGCTACAATCAAATTTCAAAGTAGATATTCCGTTTTAACTAGGTGGCGCACTTGAGAGAGTGCGCCGTCCAGATATCCTGGCATGAGCGGTGCGCGATATATTCCCGCACACCGCTCCAATGACAATACATAGTGACGAGGGAGGGGTGGACTATAACCCTCGTACATGTTAAGTGGTGAAGGTGGCTCTATACACCACCATTCATTAAATAGAAACCTGAAAAGGCCTTCAGTCACCGAGGCCGAGGAAGTTGACGTAGCCATGCCCTTAGCTCTAGAAGTTGGGTAGAGAGAACACTCGAAAGTTTTAGTCAGTAGAAGTCTGATACATTGGGGTGCCGCTCTGATAGTCCATGAAAGATTTCCCCCGGGTTAACAAAAAAGGCATTCAATTATTATTAAAAAGAATCATTTCCAATTAACACAGCTTTACCTAGCGTCGGTGAAGGGTGTCTAATACCGATGTAGATTAATTAAAATCTTCACCGCCAGATGGCACTAGCTATCCGGTTCTCATACATCATAGATATAGAAAGACGTTCGCTCAATGCAATTCACTCTTACACAGATTTTATGGAGATAAATTAATAATTTATGGACCTAGATATTGCTTTCAAATTAGACTTAATTTCTGTTCTTACTAAGTAAATTGTGATATCTTTATTCAAGTAAATAACATTTTTATAGTTTCACAAAAACAAACACACAAAAAGTAATTATAAAGAAAAATACCCAGTATGATATTTTTTAAACACTATATAAACAAGAGCAGTTTATTTTTTTTTAATTATGGGACACTCCAGACGCCGTACATATTTTTTAACATTATGCGTTTTGGACTATAATTTTTTTTAGGGCGAATGGTGGTAATAGCTCACTTTGGTTTATTGCTTTATAAATATCGTAATTTCAATAATGAAAATAATTTAATAATATTGATAATTAATCTATGAACATAGTAATATATATTTAACACGTTAAAGTGCAACATACACTGTTAGAAGACGTGCGTTGAGTAACTGTCGGGGCGGGAGCTCGATGGATCTAACTCCTTATATGGAAGATTACCTATGTTACACACTGAAACCGTGCGCAGGTCGGGCATGGAGAAGATGATGCATTGTATAATCGTTCTATCTATCATAACGACGAATCCTTATTAGGATAGGCAGAAAGAAAGGAACGCCATTTCTCTCTATTCTTGCAAGCCTCGAATATGTATTTGTACTTTTGGTATAATGTTAATAAATTGAATTTGCTAAGTATGTCCTAGTGATTTATATGTTACGGAGCGCCGTGTAGCTAGCTCTGGGAGCATGCGCGGGGCAGCGTCGGTAACTCCACACATGCGCCGGATTTTGAAGGCTGAAAAATCTAAAAAAGAACTATCATCGTTTTTATTTGCATTCACGAATATTATCTTGTAATTGGCTATATTTAATTCACCTAGACGAGGAAAAATCAGAGAATTTTGTTCCCAGTAAGTGTTACCTACATATAGTAAGGTACCCATCCACTATTAACTCTTTAACTTTGCAGTACAACTTATAGCCCACCCTGTATATTTAGAGGACCTAAATCTTCTAGATTGAGCGACAAATACAAATTGTTGATCCAAACAAAGCACCCTAATATGTAAGTTCAAAAACCCAATCCACATTTCAAACAACACTTCAGTGCGGCGGTGTGCGTCTAACAAAGGCTCTTCAAGCTAACCAATGTTTATTCCGCAGTAAGTTAAAGGTGCTCGTCGGATTCTGGCATTCACGACCAGGCTCATGTGATCAAGCAGCGGCTGCAAGATCACGGTATTTTTTTCAACAGGACAATATGCTGTAACTGTTGTCATCTTTGGGACGGATCCGCTAAATATCAGTTGGCGGCTTTGGACTCGATTGATCGCAGAGCTCGTAGACTTATTAGTGACGAATCTTTGATAAAAATTAAAATGCAGAGCATCGAGTATCGACGTAGAGTTGCCTGCCTCGCTGTCTTTTAGTAAAAGACAGCGAGGCTTTTACTGGTTGCACGGTGGAGAGTGTTCTCAGGAACTACATTCTTTGATTCCACCAGCCCCATTCCATCACAAAACCACTAGACATCGTTTCGTGGTTCGACTAGACATCGATTCGCTTCTACATCATGCGAACGGCTAGGGAGTGGAATATGCTTCCAGCGGCCATATTCCCGCGATCTTATGACCTGGGAGTCTTTAAAAGAAGAGTGAATAGGCATTTGTTAGGCGGACGTGGTTCATCATCGGACTCATCTTCACCTTCCCCCAGGTGTGATTGAGGTCAAGCGTTCGACTATAAGTAATAATAAAAAAAAGATGACCGGGAAAGGTCTTTATAACTTAGTCGAGCGGGGAGGGCGAGCTCTGAAGGTGCTCAGCCAGCGATTTATGGATTAGGTGGCAATGGAAAGTCGCCTCTATGGGTATGGACCTCGACTTGGTCGGTCAGCAAACGAGCCTAACGGCAATCTACTAGCGTTTCAGAAACGAATACCTTGACAAGAAAAGCCGAAATAAACTCAAGGCTACGTTGAACCACTCCACATATATCATGATATACCCATTTGTGTGCATTTATATACAAACTTGTTCAATGTAGGCAACTGGGCGAATTACATTTCCAGTTCAAAGAGTTTATTCTCATTAAGATACAAAATCACTTACATGAGAACAATTTGTTTAAAAACTATCTGGAACAGTAAGATACTAAGAGCTCACTTGGCAAACACAGAACCGTATTTGTTAGTATTTATCTTTAATATATTGTAGTAATTTAGTTCTGTATATGCCAAGCGAGCCAGCGTTTCTAATGCAGGAGGGTAACGCGTTGTAGAGTTGTGCTCCCTCAAAAGTGATATTCCGTTTTTCATAATTGGTCCGTGGTTTAGGAAGCACAAGCAAACTTGCTCGGCGAGTACTGCGCGCTGTATCAAGAGAGAGTCTTTTTGTAAAAAATAAATTTAAATTGATTTTTTTATCAATAATTTTTTTAATAATGATGCATGTATTATAAATATATAGTTGTTGTATATTTAATAATCCTGTTTCATTGTATATTGTCTTTGTAGCTGTAAGATATGGATAACGAAAAATAATTTTTATTAATTTGTTTTGTAGGGTTTGTAATTCATGTAGCTTCGTTTTTGTAGCACTGCCCCAAACTTCAATCAGGTATAATAGATGTGATTTAACTAAGGAATTATAGATAGTAAAACGCATTTGTCGAGGAACACAACCACTTAAGTTGTGAAGGGATCCAGTTAATGATGAAAGCCTGTTTTTAATATAGTCTATTTGATCCTCCCATGTTAAGTTGTTGTTTATTCTGAGACCAAGATATTTTTCAGTATTTTTCTGTTGTATTGGTATTTTATTTACGGTTAGAGTTACATGTTGTGGAATTTTCTTATTTTTAGGTTTAAATATTATATAGGAAGTTTTACTTGTATTTAGAGTAAGTAAGTTGTATTGAAACCATTCACTCAAAACATTCAAATCTTCTTGTGCTTTTGTGACAATGTCTTTTATGTTAGTACCGAAATAAAAAATACATGTATCGTCTGCATACAAAGTTAAGTGGCCATGTAGTCCTAATTCAGTAATACTGTTAACATATATTAGAAATAAGAGTGGCCCCAAGACTGATCCTTGAGGAACTCCACATAGAACAGGTAATGCACTACTTTCATAATTTTCGATCTTAACTACCTGTGATCTGTTTGTCAAATACGATTCAAACATATTTAGGGCACAGCCTTGGATACCAATGCTTCGGAGCTTAAATAATAGAAGTTTATGACTTACTGTATCGAAGGCTTTTTTTAAATCAATAAAAATACCTAAAGCAATTCTTTTTTTATCTATATTTGTCCTTATTTTTGTAATGAGATCAATTGTGGCAGCAGTTGTGTTACTTTTAGGTCTAAAACCATATTGTCGTTCCGAAATGAAATTGAAAGAATCTAAGTAGTCTAAAAGTCTCTTATATATCATCTTTTCAAAAATTTTTGAGAGGACTGGTAAGACTGAAATCGGACGGTAGTTTCCAGGATCAGTTTTGGGTCCAGATTTATAGATCGGTGTAACCCTAGCCACCTTCAACGTATTCGGAAATTCACCATTAAGCATAAGTCTATTAAAACATTGAGCCAAACAACTAGACAAAGAATATTGTAAGCATTTAATTGCCTTTGTGCTTATTCTATCTAAGCCAGTACTTGCGTTTGAATCAAGACCATTAATAATCCTAAGAACTTCATTAGCATTGGAGGGTTCTAGAGTACACAGTTCTACACATTGTTGTCTGTCCGTTTTAAATGGATGTGCCGACACATCATGATATTTATTTGGTATTTGCTTAGCTAACTCAGATCCGATACTCGAAAAATATTTATTAAAGACCTCGCAGATATCGCTAGTACCCGTAATCAATTTTGAATCAGAAATAATTTTTGAAGGAGCACAACTCTGTTTGATTTTATTATGAGTAAGATTATTTATAAGAGACCATATCCTTTTCGGTTTCTTTGCACAGTTTCGGAACAGATTGAGATAGTATGAGTTTTTTGTATCTTGAATTAGTTTTGCTACAACATATCTTTGTCTTTTAAATTCTTCTTCCAAGGTTCTGCTTGCCAAATTTCTCTTATGCTGCGTCCATAAATAGTTTCTTTGGCTAATACCATTAATAATATCTCTGTTGATCCAATCTTTCCTAGGTGGGTTGAGTATTTTCGTTTTTTGTAAGCTGCTATTTTTTATGTGTAATTTTATTCTATTTTCCAAAAAGGTGTAGTTGTTATTCAAATTTATATGTTCATCCGAGTCTACTAATGCTTTTAACTTAATGTAGTCTATTGCTTCGTACCCTTGCTTTATCATTTTAGGAGGTTTAAAATTATTTAATTGTAAAAAAATCTGCTTGTGATCTGACATTGAAGAGTTAATAATACTGATATTAAAATTGTTAGTACCTAAGTTTGTAGTGACGTAGTCCAGAATTGATTTCTTAGTGATGGAATCTCTTGTGCAGTGCGTTTTGTTAATTTTATTGAGAAATCTGTACCCAGATTCAACTATAGTGTTTTTGTACATGTGCATCTTTTTATTCTTTGTCAACAAATCAATATTGAAATCTCCGAAAACTAAAGCCCTTTTTCTTTGTTGCAATTGTTTTTCGAATTCGTCAAGAAAACTTTTGAGATTAGTGTCTCCAGGATTATAGATGACGCCGATATCTAGTGCGTAATTTTGAATTTGTATCCATAGGTAATTATTTCCGTCTTTGTAGGTTGAATTAATCAGCTCGTGCTTAAGATTGTTGTGTATATATGCTGAAACTCCACCTCCTTTTATATCTGTCCTATAATTGTAATAGTGTGTATAATTTTTTATATGTAGTTCAAGAGCTTGACTTTCAGATGATATCCAGGTTTCGGTTAGTAAGACTATATGAACAGTAGTTGGTATTGATTGTAGTATAGTTCTTAGTTCGTCTAATTTACCCTTTTTTCGGATACTTCGAGCATTCAAGTACAAAAACGATAATCGTGCTTGTTTTGTTTGTATGTGTGTGTGATCACTTAGTACTTGATATATTATGGCATCTGCTGTGTTTTGTTTTATCATTATGGAATCAAGTTTTTTGGAACAGTTTTAACAATATTTGGTGTACCACTGATGTATCTGATAGTTAAATCTTTTTCTCCATTATTTCAATTTTCACATCCTTCATACATCACGCTTTCGTCTTCGCTGAAATGTCTGAATGGTGCCTTTTATTTAAGAAAAATTTAATAATATTGTCTTTACCATAACTTAAATCTATATTGCAAAATTTAACTTAAACCTAACAACAACTAAACAATAAAGTGTCCACTTTGTATAAACAGAACTATTTTGTGGATATAAATCTTTAATAAATATATTGTAGTTCTGTACATAGCAAGTGAGCCCGCGTTTCTTATGCAGGAGGGTAGCGTGTTGCAGAGTTGTGATTAGAAATGAAAATGCCCGAAAGTTTCGGAAAGTTTCCGGGAATCTTCCCTTTATTCCCGGGAAAATTGGGGAATATTCCCTGAAAGTGTCCAAAATTCCCAAATCTCATCAATTTTGTCAATCATAATTTTCTCGATTCGTGCTTTCTTAAGGTTGTTTTTAAGGTGTAATTTATACTTAGTACTAATAAACCTCGGTAATATATTACATTACAATGAAATTATTATAAACTATGTGATTAAATTTAAAGTTAAAGGGAAACTATGACATTCGTACCTTCCGGCAAGCCGAACCCATGTGTTTTTTTTTATTTCACGTATGAATTTTATAAACAAAGGAAGGCGATATTATTCATGAGTTAAATAAATAATATTTATTTAGTTTTAACCTATCTTCAAAAATCTATATACATATGTATATAAAATCACTTGTCCTAACATTCATGACATAACATTCATGTATATATCATCGTTAAGCTCAAACGACAACAGCCAGAAACATGAAATTTGGAAATTGGTTTTTACTACTAATTGGTATGATGTAGGTATCCACAAAACGCAGAGTTTTTGTGATTCCATCGTTATGAGGGTGTTGAAACTATGGTTGGAAAAATGTTTGAAAAATCTGCCAATTTTGAAGTAAGCACTATCAAAACCAGTATTTCGACTATTGGTTGGAAATTAGAAAAAAAAAATGTTTCGACCTTATTGGAAAATCAATCCCTAAGAAGATAAAATAAGGGTGAAAAGTTTGTTTGTTTGTTTAAAATCCGTCAATTTAAGTAAGCCCTATAAAATGGATATTTAGTTTTTTTAGTTAGAAATAAAAGAATATGTGTTTCGTCGTTTTTGAAAAAGATATGGCGAAGTGAGTAAATTATTTCGTCCCGAGGAACGCCGGGACACACAGCTAGTGTGTAATGTTTTTTATGTATGTACACGAACTACTCCAGATTTGTGTATTTTTAATGATATTTATTATATATATAATTTTTATAATATTTTATACTATAAATAAATCCGGAGTAGAAGTTTTTAGATCCACTGCAGGTGACAATCTCCTAATGGCGGTGTTTCAGGTAGTTCTTTAAATGGTTGACTGGCGTTTAGTGATTATTTACCAGAGCTATATTCACTCTCTGCTATAATAATATTTTCTGTATCTTTTTACATAATGTATATGTAGGTACAAAAATATAATAACACTGCATTACTTTTTAGAAGTCGTTATTTGAAAAGGAAAAGAGAGCCTTTATAGAACCAATTCCTTGTCTGTCTGTCTGACACTTTTTCTCAAAAACGCCCAGAGGTATTAAGCTGAAATTAAAATCAAATACTGATATTAGCAATTCCTTGTACCTCTAATTTTACTTTTAAGATAATACTAACAAAACATGTGCCCTTTTATGTCGCATATTTTACAGTTTATGATGTTTTCACAAACGAATCATATTTTAAAGGATATTTTCTGTTCATCTAGAATCATGAAGATCTTAAAAGAAAAGTACACAAAAATAAAATAAATTCATTCTTTAATTAATTATTAAGACTCATCTGTGCGGCATTTTTGAGCGGTGACATAAAAGTGTCTGCGGGAACGTCTTGCTGCGCTCTCACTCACACGCTCACAATCTGTATAATGCCGTCGCATGCGTTGTTTGCCTCCGCGCAACTTGTCGCTTTGCCGGTCCACAGTTGGTAAACATATCGCAGAATACGAATAAAACCTGTCAAAAATATTTTGTAGTATAGCGGTGGTGGCCTAGTTGATAAGGGACCGGTTTCTATGCGCTAGAGTGTGAATGGTCGTAGGCTCGAATCCCGGTACGTACTTCTGGGTTTTTTCTGATTTAATACGGAATTAGGCATTACATGTTTACCGGCGAATGAAAACAACGTGAGTCAACCTACATGGCATCTGATAGAAATATCATGTGAAAGTGCCTTGAGAACGGCGATCAGCTGTACTTCTGGTCACGTTAGGCACAACATATAAGCGCTAAGTGGATAAAACTACTTTTTTTATCCCGAGGAAAATCCAGCATAGGACCATTAGGGACGCCGTGAGGGCAGTGACCCCGGTGTGTCAGACTCCTACTGACTGACAAACCCCCGGGGTGTCCCTCTAATCACTCCATCCAGGCCTGGGAAACCAAATTCGTCAAGTCGGCCAGGGAGAGAACAGTCTTATTCAGGCTTCCTCTCTGTGAGGGGTAGAAGTAAAGCCCACCCCTCCAAAACCTGTCTCTCAGGCTGCGCGCCGAACACCGTGCACCGTCTCGGATAAAACTACTACTGTATCTCTGGTTACCCCGGATTATAGTGTGACGATATATTAGTATTTATCATGATTTTTTTTTTATTGTTAACAATAAAACTATTTTCAATAATAATATACAAACATATCTATTTTGAAATATTTTGTGGTTTATTACGTCTCAAATCATTTTGAAAAGTTTGACCTCTTCATACACACACAATTTATACACTACACTCGTGTAACTTTCCTATATAATAAAGACACCATCCTTAAATAAATATAAATAAAAAGTTTTTTGGTTATTTCAAAATAGTTATGACTTCATCCGGAATGAAATAGCAAAGGTAATTTATTTTTTATATTTAAATTTTAAGTAAGAAAATAAACTGCAATATAAAAGTCTCGTTTTGATATCATATGTAACCATGTTTACAATCGACCCACAGGCCATTATTTTATTTCGGAAAGAAACTTTAAGAAATAAACGTATATTTCTGTTTACACGTTCCATGGGAATATTCCCGGGAATTAACGGAATGTTCTCGGGAATTTTGGGCACTTTGGGAAAATTCCCGGGCATTTTCATCACTAGTTGTGATCCCTAGAAAGTGATATTTGGTTTTTCATAATTAATCCATGCTATAGGAAGCACAAGCAAACTTGGTCAGTGAGTATTGCGCGCAGTATCAAGATAGACTCCTCTCATAAAAAATACATTTAGATTAATTTTTATATCAATATTTTTTTATATTAATATACATTCATTGTATAAATAAATTTGTCGTATATTTAATCATTCGTTTTTGTTTTTGTTTTTTTTTTTAATAGTGATTACAGAGTACCTACACAAGTACACAAGTAAGTACAGTGTAGTCCAAAAACGAAAGCGACTATCAAAGGATGAAAATCCATCGATAGTCTACATCGTCATGTCGGCCCACATATACCGCGACTGAAGGTCTCTAGGTATATGAGCTACTGGATATACACAAGCTGATCCCGAACCGCGACAAGCCGAAACTGGTCACTATGACGGGCTTTACACCCATGTACTGTGGTCGCGATCCAGACGGGCACCGACGCCCTACCACCTCGGTGCTGCTCGTTTAGCACCACCCAGGAGTCACGTGTAGGGAAACTAGGGTAAAGCCTATGGACGCGAGCAGCTTCGACTCCCAAAACTTGTAAAACTTGTCGACTTGTATGTTGTTTCTGTAGCTGTAAGATATGGAAGAACCTATTATAATTAAAACTCAGTAATATATACGTTTACATGTGTGAGGGAAGCTGGAACGCGGAATTGTATCAAGGCGAACCTTTTGACGGTGGCGTTCATCTCCATCCGCCATTACGGATTGGTCACTGGATATGGGAGCACATGTACGTCCTTCTTGGAGTAATCTGGATTCAGGCGTTTGGATATCTCCTCTGGATATATGGGTAAATAAAGGTGTGCGATTATATCGCAGGGCACAGTCTAGTCGGGGACTAGATCGCGTACTTTGGGATTCTTTATTTCCTGGAATCTAGATCTTCTTCTTCTTCGTGTAGCGGCGATATGTTTTGAAGGTGAATGTGCACCGTGGAGTACAATCTTTACAACATCCTCGTAGCAAGGTAACTGTATAGCGCTATCGCGACATGTTTTGCTCGCAACCGTGGCTGACGCTTGACCTCAACCACACACCTGGTGGAAAGTAAAGATGAGTCCGACGATGGCCTGCGTCCGCACAGCAAATGCCTATGCACTCTTAAAAACTCAAATCATAAGATCGTGGTAATATGGACGTCGGAAGCAAATTCCACTCCTTAGCTGTTCGCATGATGAATGTAGAAGCGAATCTGTTCGTGCAGTGGTTTTATGATGAAATGGGGCTAGCAGAAACATTTTTAGATTTTTTTAACACAATCCTTTGTGTTAATCTTCTGTGACAATGTACTTTGTCGCGGGTTTGTGCCAGCTGCGCTTGCCAAATCGCGAACACTAAAATCCGTCTATTGTCTTAACCCGACTTTAAGTTTAATCCAAACAACAATGCTCAGGGAATGTTCCATTTCGATTGGAATTCGATTTACTGTCGATTGTTTTTAGAACAGCCACCACAGTATTGTGAAGTGTTATACAGAACAGTACGGTAGTTGTATTAATTAGACATGCAAGAATGGAGTGATGTCGACAGGCAAGAGATGAAAGGCAAAGTCTTCTTTGGGCATATGCGAAGGGGATCCAAATAGGCATTTTCTAGATTATTTTCTTTACACTGTCTCGACATAGTGACTACAGAGTTCCTGATGGTAAGTACAGTGTAGTCCAAAAACGAAAGCGACTATCAAAGGATGAAAATCCATTGATAGTCTCCATCGCCATGTCGGCCTACATATACCACGACTGAATGTCTCTAGGTATATGAGCTACTGGATATACACAAGCTGATCCCGAAACGCGACAAGCCGAAACTAGTCACTATGACGGCCTTTACACCCTTGTACTGTGGTCGCGATCCAGACGGGCACCGACGCCCTACAACCTTGCAAATTAATATCGGAAGCACAGATTCTGAAAAGCACAAAAAGTCGAAGCACAAAACCCCAAGATGACTATTTCTCAAGATTGTGATAAATGGTCCTCAGCCTCCCAGTGCCGCGGCCACGCCCTTGCAGACTCTATCTCCAAGGAAAATATATAGGTGGTCTCATTCTTTATAAAGCATAATTTATTAGTAAAGTTAATACAATAAAGAACGTATTTAAAGTACTTGCTTTGTATATGTTTTAATTATAGTTGGTTAGTTGAAAACAGACATATAGCTTGAATTGTTTTTGGTGGTTATATTTCATTTACTATTTTATTTTATTAAATATTTTATTCATTGAACATAGTTAAAAAAATGTCTTGGACTACTTCAACACTCATTAGCGAACATGATAAATTCAAGTTCAAGTTACAATTAAAATGCCATACCATTCATTCCTTACTGCGGCTCAATCAAAGATGGCGCCACGATAAATTAACAACGACAATTTGTACAAGACTTTATTTTTTGTACTAGCTCGGTAACCTGTCTGTTAATTACAGGACAGTGTAGATATTTATACAATTTACTGCCAGTATTGGCTTAGGGCACAGACAAAATAAAATCCGTTCAACGAGAATGCTAATAGAAAAGTGCAAAATGTATGTAGACATAATATGATAGTGATATTTTGAAAGGTTATGTTAATCTCATACATTTGTACTTTTCTGGTGGTTATCAATGGTCGAATGTTACTTTGTCAAAGCCCTCAGAGCTCTATGTATATGCCAAACATTTGATCCAGTGTTGGCGCCAATGTTTGCGGTATTTATAACCGGGAGGTTCTCGATACATTCGCATTGATTTGATAAAGTACCTACTGTCTAGTTTATATTTACGCATCCTGAGAGAATGTAAACAGTTGTTATTTCTGTACGATGCGTAATGTTACTTACCTATGGAATGACAGTGTTACCAGCCTCACTATAATCACAGTAATTCAATTTTTTTCACAGTCGCTTTTAAGGTTCTCCAACTTAAAAAAAAAGCGAATCCTTATAGAACTCTGTATGTCTGTCTGTCAAGTCAGTAAATATTAAATATTAAAGTTTGCAGTACATTGTAGCTGCGATGAAATCAAACTTCTAAGTAACCACGAGATATGTCTGTTTATGTGTAAGTCGGGCAGTAAATATGAGGGGTTCTGATGACCTTATAAGGCAGAGGTGGTGCAAACGTATCCTCTGTACCGCCTGGTAGATAGATCCTGAAGGGTTGTCTCTTTACACTCCCCCTTTCAAAGATGACGCCTGAAAAATACTGTTTGCTCTCTGGCTCGTTGGAGAAGTATCGATCTCCAGGCTGACAGCGAATTCAGGGAAATTACGGTGATGTTCAGTCAGACAATCATTCAGTCAGTCAGTCAGTTTTAGTGTGAATCTGACATACCGCCCTGACGCTTCTATGTCAGATGTTACACCCGTATTACAAAAAAAAAAGAAAAATATGCGGTAATAGCGGTAAATATGCTTACATCCCGGCCAAGACTAAGAAGTTTTCTATTTGTTGCTTTTGTCGACTCGTTGAGCTGAGCTGTGGAATTCTCTTCTGGCGAGCGTGTTTTCACCGACCTAAGATACGGGGTCTTTTAAACGAAGCGTGAAGAGATATCTGTGTAGGCTGGCATGATCGCAGCGACTATCGATAGGTTGTTCTTTACTATAATCCATCAATGCCAATCTAATGTATTATATTATACTTTTTAGAGGTTTATTGAGTCGGGATTTTAAATTTAATTTCGACATACGGAGCTGGTATCACTACGCGCGAATGGCTACCCTCTCGCTGCGTAGTGGAGCAATGACCGTATTTCTGATTCTATAGGTACATCTAGGTACATCCTGGAAGTATGAGCAATTATCGTATTTCATTATTTATTTACTTTGACTTGTGATAATAATGAAAACAAAGTATCGAGAAGAAGGAGAAGAGAAGATTTCAAGGATAATTCTATCTTTTGTTCTTCTTCTTTAACATTCAACCATCTTGAGCAGAGTGAAGTATCTTTAATTATTTATAAATACTTTATTGAGTCTTATGCGCGAATGAAGTACTTTAAATGTTGGCTCAAAATTTTGACATAGTTACGGAGGACATGGTCACGAGCAGACTTAACAGCCGCGTAGTTTTCGCCGAGAGCAGTAAGTTGGCGAGACCATGGGTAAGGTTGGACACGATATATAACCGCAAAGTAAATACAGCCCCTAATGTACCTCTGCTCACCCCGAAAGGGGCACAGCGTGACTATATATTATTATCAAAAAACATATACATTTTGCAAAATCAATTCCCCTAGGGGTAAAATAAGGGCGACTCTTTGAGTTGCTTTGGGTCACCAGAGCTATGTAATAATTCGGGCGGTAGACTTGAGGGAGTCTGCTGCTCGGATGAGAGGGACGCGGTGCATGGTGTCCGGCGCATCGCCCGGGAGAGAGGTTTTTGGAGGGGTAGGCTTTACTCCTTCCCCTCCCAGAGAGATAGTCTCAACAAGGCTTCTTGTTCTCTGGGTGTCTGGATGAATTTGGCTTCCCAGGCTCAGGTAAAGCAATTAAGAGGGACACCCCGGGGGTTTTTAGTCAGTAGGAGTCCGACACACCGGGGTCGCTGCCCTCACATCGTCCCTGATGGTCTTATGCAGGATTTTCCCCCGGGATAAATAAAAAGAAAAAAAAGTTATATAATAATAGCTATATGAATTTTATTTCTACTCGTGGAATGCCAAATAGCAACAGATTATATTTTATACATGCAAAATCGAATCATCCAAACAAAACTGAGTCACGAGGATGGTGTCATATCGCAGACAGTGGGTGTACGCAATAATAAGGAAACCTGCCAGTACATATCCTCATGACCTTATTTTTACGTAAAAAGCTTTTTAATAAAATTAATAATTACACGATGGCACTTGAGGGTATTAATAATAATAATAATAATAATCTTGCTAACGGCGAGTACTTGCACAGACATAATCAAGTGGCCAAGATCATACACCAGCAACTTGCTCTTTCATATGGTCTTGTGGACAATGAGGTACTGTACTATCAGTATGTACCTCAGCCAGTTCTTGAAAATGGTCGCGCAATGCTGTACTGGGATCGTTAGGGAAACGTTAGAAGATCACTGTTAAGCTGTTTTCCCTGCCTGACCGCCCAAGTCGAGGTCGTACCTATAGGAGTGTCCTTGCCACTTATCACATAACTCGATGGTTCATTTTTCTGCTCGCCTTCTTCGCCCAGTGAATTTGTAAAGACCTTTCTCGGCCAGCAGTATACTTAATGACCTGCGAAAAAAAAAAACGCCTCATGTGCCGTACCACGGTCTTTATTCAAGAGATCCATTTAAGGGACTTGAAGCTCCAGTAGGCGCAGATTATTAATTGTGGACAGCTCACGGCCATTAAGCTCATCCAAAGTGCTGTGGCAATAACTTTTATTTTTTATTGGATAGCCTTATTCGAGATTTTATCCTTAAAAGTGACCCTCAATATGACTCAATCAACTATATGCAGCATGAATATAAAACTGATGGTTTAATCAAACTGTGAATGTTTATTTACTTATTTTTTATCATAATCAGTCAATAAGCAGTTGAAATAATTGATAAGTGCCTGGATCCTGCTATTTCACTTTATTTTTAATTATTTCTTTCTGTGATGGAGGTAATTGTGTATTTGTTCAGACGATTTCTAAATTGATTCACACAAATTCCAGCTGTATTTAACTGAAGTTACATAATCTAAAACTGAAAAAAGATTTAGACAAAGTAGGATTGATTAGCTACTAGTAGAAAAGTATTTATTGCATGAAACTGACTTAACGAGTCGACGTGATGTTTCGAAAGCTTATGTCAATCTAATACATTTTGCATTTTTCGACTAGCGTTATTGTAAGAAAGAAAGCATTTAATCAGTAGCAGCCATAACAAAGTGACGACATAATACAAATAAATGACACGCGGAAAAAGGAGAAATAGCAAAAACAACAATAAATATGTTGGAGTGAGAGCGTCTAAATTGTTATTAATTGAAACGTCAGGTTTAGTGCCTGGAAGGAATCAGAGATGGCGTTGCAATCGTAATCAACTATTCGATTATTACAAAATTGAATTATGAAATTGGCAACACTGAATTAAGGAGCGTTGGTCAGGATTAGTAATTTTTCGTGGGCATTCATATTTGGACGGTCGCAACGATCGCACGCATCTCAGAGATCGTCGCGTTTCCTTTCTACAATGAGTGATGAAGACAGTGCACGTGGCGCCCTGACAGGCTGTATCGCGTCATGTAAAACTCTAGGCCGACGCCGATAAGAAGCCTGTATCAGCTTATGCTACAGAGTACAGTGTTTCTTTTTTTTTGTTTACACTGGCTGGACATAGTGACTACAGAGTACCTGATGGTAAGTACAGTGTAGTCTAAAAACGAAAGAGACTATCAAAGGATGAAAATCCATTGATAGTCTACATCGTCATGTCGGCCCACATATACCACGACTGAAGGTCTCTAGGTATATGAGCTACTGGATATACACAAGCTGATCCCGAAACGCAGCAAGCCGAAATTGGCCACTATGACGGGCTTTACACCCATGTACTGTGGTCGCGATCCAGATGGGCACCGAAACCCTACCACCTCGCAAGTACACAGTAAATTCACCAGCACAGCTTTACATTCAACATTTATACAGATTACACATTTATGATTTCATTACATAATTATGACAAAATAAAAAGATAATAAATCAACAAAATTACAAATAATTATTCACAAAAACCGAATACAATCAGGCTTTTCGTCTTAGTCAAACCTTTTATCGAATTACCAAACTAATTGCATATCGTATGTTAATGTGGCTAGTGCCTAAGTCAACAAGCTCTTCAGCGTAATACTTTGAAGTCTATGAACTTTATTACGTCAACTTGAAGGTCAGTTAGCTTACACTACAAAGTTTTTCAATAAGTTTAATAGGATTAAAACGTTTGAACCAATGATATCTTGCGAACTGAATAATTATTATGATAATTAACACAAGGTCAGTTGCATATTAACAGATATAAGAATAAGTACTATGTAAGTATACAAAATAGGACTTGAAATTATTAGCAAACTAAGTAAGAATAAAATTCCTTTAAGAATAGGTATTTTTATGCAAATTTATGAAATATAAACAGAAACAATGCATTTCACAAAATATTAGAAGCTAGACAGTTTGATGTTACGATAAATAGGAATAAGTTGTTATAATCCAAACTTCACCGGGCAGTAGACTTGAGGAAGTCTGCTGCTCGGATGAGAGGGAAGCGGTGCACGGTGTCCGGCGCATCGCCTGGAAGAGAGGTTTTTGGAGGGGTGGGCTTTACTCCTTTCCCTCCCAGAGAGGTAGCCTCAACAAGGCTTCTTGTTCTCTGGGCGTCTGGAGGAATTTGGCTGCCCAGGCTCAGGGTGGAGCAATCAGAGAGACACCCCGGGGGTTTTTAGTCAGTAGGAGTCTTGACACACCGGGATCACTGCCCTCACAGCGTCCCTGATGGTCCTATGCAAGATTTAACCCCGGGATTTAAAAAAAAATCCAAACTGTACACTGTCGCAATAAGTGAAACCGATCCGTCTGAGAATGCAAGAAAAAACTTTGACAATGGAGTGCTGACTACTGTAACTAATTCACACAATTGTGTCGTCTTCACGTGTTCAAAATGTAAGTGATAATACTTACAATCTGCTTTGGCACTAGTTATCGCAGTGATTTAAGAACATAAATAATCAATTGCTTAATTTATAGCTACATAGAAATATACAATATGAAACTTTGCTAAACAAACATAATTTCACCAGTCCCACTTCATCATAAAATCACTAGACACCGTATCAGATGCCACCCGTATGTGGTAAACGTTCCTCATACCTACCCTGTATGGAGAGATTCACTTCTAGATTCATCATGCGAACAGCTAAGGAGTGGAATATGCTTTCAGCGACAATATTCCCATGATCTTATGACTTAGGAGCGTTTGAAAGAAGAGTGAATAAGCATTTGTTGGGCAGACGTTGTCCATCATCAGATTCATCTTCACCTTCCACCAGGTGTGATTGAGGACTAGCGTCTGATTGATTAGATTTAGTATGAACAAAAACAAATAATAAGTAAAATAGCAACGGAAACGATGGATGGATGAGAAACGTGTGATAAAGAATTATATTTTACTTGTATTAAAGAAACATTTTGTACTAAGAAACCTAAAAGTGTTTAATTAGGGAAAGGTATGGATTGCAAGAGGTATTAAATCATGAAAAATAGGAACTATATTATATTTCATTACTTAAAACACTTACATCTATATCGTTAACGAATTTGGAACCTTTGGTGAATAAATAATCTGCAACAGCTTTATCTTTCGATTTCCCTCTAATTAAAACTTCAGTCAAAACTTTAACTTCATTTGCAGTCACATGGCTGATATTTTGTTTCAAAGTATCTACGATATAGTTCATGAATATGGCCAGAAGGTTTTCAATGTCGTCTCTTGAGCCTACATTCCAGTGATTTATACCATCAATTACATTACCGATGTTTATTGCTATCATATCATAGCCTTCTTTATCAAAAGCTTTATCTAAGATATCTAAAAGTATTTTGATAGACTTGGTATGATTCCTTGATGAATCCTCTTCATTGTATTGATATTTGTGCCGTTCTTTGATAAATGTTCGCAAAAAGCTCAAGAATTCTTTCATACTAAAATAATTTTTTGCTATATTATCCAGTTTAGTTCTAACATTTTCAAATACGTCCTCATACATAATTCGCTTAAAGAACTCTGCCTTAACAATTATCAATTTTTCTAGAAATTCTATTACTATACCCATGTTGTCTGAAGGAAGCCCCAAAATTCTGCCGATCAAATCGGCAAAAAAATCAGTAAATCCTGGAAAAGCTCTGCAAATGTTATATTTTATACAAATATATTGCATATCCTGTTTTTTATGCTCCAATTTATTTGCGGTAATCTTTGTGGAGGCTTTGAAAATATTTACCTGTAATATATCATTATTATATTTTTTAATGGTCTCATTGAACACTGTACTTAGAATATTATAAAGCAGTTCATTTGAAGTATTTATAACATCGATATAAAAAAAATCTACATCCAAATTCACATTTCTTATATATTTTCTAAATGTATGTATATAATTACTTATATTTGTACAATATTCATAATAAATGTTGCGTAAAATATTTGTAACGTTTATTTCAAGCCTTAGATCGTTCTTTATTATTGTTGCCATATCATCAATAATTCTCTGTTCTCCTTTTAATTTTAAATGATCTGAGAATTCGGATATATGACTAAAAACATCATCATCGTATATTATATCCGTAATATTGTTAACATTTGCATCAATTTTACCAGGTCCAAAGGCAGTTTGTTCTGGATTATGATCGGCTCTTTGTATAAGCTTTGATGGGGATTGCTCATTATTGATTCTTCTTAAAAAATCGTTACCCAAACGCAGTACACCTTCTAGCTCTATGTCATAACCTTTACAAGCTATCAAAGCTGCAAAGAAGTATAGGGTAATATATTACAAGACTTTTTAAAAACTTGTTAATCTTTTTTGAACCTTTTAAACCATTTATAGTGGGCTGCAAGTAAGTTGTGCTCTGTAACATATTGCACAATAACTAATGTTGGGCGTTCTAACGTCCGTTTTGATTCAAATGACATTAGTTTTCACTCTTTCGAACAGAATCTAACTCACTTGGCTAGAATTCTATTTGATGATATAACTGTTTCGTAGGTTCAAAGTATTTTTTACTTGTGGCGGGGATCAGCTTTAGTTATAATTGAAAAGTATGCTAAATCAGATGGTATATTTTAAAAAAATATCCGTGAATAATAGCAATGTTTTTCGACATTTTTAGGTCTTTGAATGATGAGTGGATGGGCATTTGTTGGGCTGATGCAGTCTTCGCCTCATCTCTACCTTCCATCAGTAATAATTGAGGTAAAGAGTTGCCCTGTAAACCATAAAAGAGTAGCATTTATGAACTACCTTCTATAATATTCTAATATCGAAAAACCTTTAGAAATCCTCATAGACAGTCAAGGCGGCTGTGAGAGCAACGACCCCGGTCTGTCATACTCTCACTGACTAAAAACACAAAAATGCAAGTATTTCTTTCACCCGTTTGCCGGTGTAAAGAGTAAAGTTTTGTCAGCTTTCTCAGCACCCGGCGACAACAAGCCATTTGCGAGAGGTGCTGTAAAATGCCCCCCTCGTTCACTTCATTTGCCTCGGAGCAGTGTATGGCAGCACATAAGGCAACGCGCATGCCTTGAAATATTGGGCGACGCACTCCCACAAGTGAGATAATAGAGTTTCATCATTTTTAAAGCAATTCATTACAAAATCATTGTAATATGTTGAGCATTAGTTATAATAAAAAGGGAAATTGCCTACTCGAAAAATATTATTACATTTTAAAATAGTTACCTTGCAAAAAGGTTAAACTAGTGACAAACATTTTCTTCAAGTTTCATTGAATTAAAATGCATTTTATTTTCTATAATAGGCTAAGTTTTATTGTTTAATTAAACTTTTATTTGCAAATTTTAATTAGGTGTAAACTTAAGCACTATAAAAGAAACGATAGGTACCTACTTAGACAAAATTACATTTATTCTGTTTTTAAAATAGTCTAAATCGTTTCCTTGTTGCTTGGTATTTCAAAATGTATTGTCACTTTTGGTTGTATAATCATTTTAAATTCTTCGGTTGAATTATATTTATTTCTTATATAAAAATCTTAGAAATGTGTAGCTTCTCAACGAAAACCAAGTATGTGTTTTACATAGTACATTAGTGGCTGTAATGGCCCAGAGGTTAATGGATCAGTTTCCATGTGCGGCAACGCGAGTGTCGTAGGTTCGAATCATAGCTCATACCTGTGAGTTTTTCCAGATTAATTATGAATATAGGTACCACATGGTCACCGGTGATGAAAAATATCACGAGGAAACCCTCATAGCATTTAATAGAAATACCATGTGTACTAGAGCAGCGAGAACAGTGAACAGCTGCGCTACTGGTCACATCGGATGTGACAAATAAGTACAAAGTAGATAAAACAACTAATGTATTTCTGCCCACCCCGAAAGGGATACAGCGTGACGATATATTATAATATCATTATTACATAGTAAGTAGAATATAATAGAAGGTTAGTATAGATTCTCGGAAGTATCCGGATTCCCAGGCTCGGCGAAGGCGAGGAGAGGCAGTGCTGGCACCCCGGTGGTTTTAGTCGGGGCAGGTGCGACACACCGGGAGGAGTGGCCCTCACCACTTCTCCTGACGGCCCGTAGGGATTTCCACCGAGTTAACAAAAAAAAAAAGTTAGTATAGACTAAATATATATTGCTTTGTACATAAAAAGATGAGTGAATGTTTGGTTGCGAATTGATAAAATGCGAACAGCTATTAATTTAGTGTTGAACAAATGAAATACATGCCTAAGGGGAAGGCGGGACGTAAATCATGCGCGGGGTCTAGACAGCGGCCGCATGGTTAGCTAGCCCTTAAGTGTTTGTTATGGTTGCCACTCAAATATTTTTCATCATTACCAACCATCCCAGAAATGTGAATAATATTCCATGCAGGGTCTGTCCTGGGCTTTATACAATTGAAACAGAATAATTAACAACTTTAAATTAAATTAAGAAGTATGTTAAATACTTTCGTATTATGAAATTTTGTTATTATCAACACTGTTTAGATTTACAGATAACAGTAGTAATAAAAAAGTTTAACCGTAAAAATCTATATTATTTTTTAAATTTATATCATGTCATCCCTAATGATATTTCATGGTAAAGGTGTGCCTTCATTGCATAAGCGGGGCGGTGTTCCAAGCTAATATAAAATGATTGTTACGCCCGGTGCTCGCTGGCAGGCGCTTTAGGGCCTATGAGTTAAGAGTCCTAATTTATTTAGTTAAAGCTTTTCGAACTATACTTTCACTTATATTTATCATTGCATTAATATAATATTCGTTTCTTGTCGATTTTTTATTAATGCTATAATTTGTAATGTATCTATTTTTCCTAAGTAATTTAACCTGAAGTAGTCATTTGTCTCCGGTATAACCCAAGTTCTTGTTCATATTTATTCTTAGAACAATCACATCCAAAAGACTAGTAGGTGCTGAAATTCCTGCATATAACGTTGCTTCCTGTAGGGTGGATGTTTGACATCTACCACTACCAGAAATGAAGCCTGAGTAAAATTATTAGTTTACCAGGTCATAAGAAGAATGTGGATCCCTAGGCTCCGTTTGCAGCGAGTAGAAGGATGTACCGAGGGCTTTTAGTCATAAGGGCTGTCAATCCTGTGCAGGATCTCCCCCTGGGCTACCAATACTGCTGCAACTGCGCAAATATATTGTCTCGCTTAGTGTCTTGTTTATATCGTATCGTAGTCGTATCGCGAGGCTAACATTATCAAACTGAATATATAATATCATCATCATACCACAACCACTCTTCTAAGAGTATACGACTGTGGAGAAGTGCTATTTAGAGTTAATATAAAAAAACCGGTCAAGTACGAGTCCGATTCGCGTACCGAGATTTCTGTATAAATTTCATTGTATAAAAATGCTATCATTAAATTTGACTAATTTCCACTATTCGGATTGCGCGGATACATGCGGTAGAAAACATAATCTTTCATTGAAATACAACTATTTTCTGTAAAAAACAAATTTAATCAGTTTTCCCTGAAAGTTCACGCTTGATTAAAATTTAACTTTACCAATTTTATTTTCAATCAAAATGCGTCGAAACTTCCTAATACTGTATAGTTTTATCTCTTTTAGTTAAGGAATTTTCCATACTCGACATTATGCCCTTTAAAATAGTAAATTCCCAAAAAAAAAAATTATTTTTAATGATGTAACTATGAACTATGTACTGTGTGATGTTTGTATGATGTGATGTAAAATTGCAACTTCTGGACTTTTCTTATACTTGTAATATAATTCCTGGCATGTAGCTAAATTTCATGTCTTTAGGTCAATGGGGAAATACCCTGTAGGTTTCAATTCCCTTGCTAAAACGGCAAAAACGATTAAAAAATACAACAAATCTTTTGAAAGCATTGACTTAGAAATGTGATGTTTACAGGCCCACAAGAGAGCGAAGACTAAATATTTGGGATTCATTTCAACTTAATACCTCCACGCCTTCTTGAGAAATAGATTCTCAACAGACAGACAAACCAACAGACCGATAGACGGACAACAAGTTTTCATTTTTCCTTTTGAGATACAGAGCCCTCAAAAGGGGCTTGCCTTCCTACACCGAAGTGAAAATAAACAGTATATAACGAAGCCTCGTCATGCAATGAAGTCGTTGCAGTACATCTCAGCCTGCCTCTAGCATCCTGCTTCGCATACCTCCTCACAGGTCGCTATTCGAAGATATATATCCTGAGTTCGCGTTTCGTCGCTGCTGTAAAGCCGTCTCGATGACAGCGATACGGCCGGCCGAGCGACTGATGGCGTTCACGGCTTATATTGGCGTGGAGTCAAGTCATATGCGTTAGCGATTTTTTTTTCAGGTCAAATATTAAAATTAAATTCCTATGAGTGCGATTGGTATTTCTTTGAACACGCTGTAGCAATATTGTATTTAAATCTATACTAATATTATAAAGCTGAAGAGTTTGTTTGTTTGTTTGTTTGTTTGTTTGTTTGTTTGAACGCGCTAATCTCAGGAACTACTGGTTCGAATTGAAAAATTCTTTTTGAGTTGAATAGACCATTTATCGAGGAAGGCACTTTAGGCTATATAACATCACGATGCAATTATTAGGAGCGAAGAAATAATGGAAAATGTGAAAAGAACGGGCAAAATTATTCATCCTTGAGGGCTTCCATTGCGTGCGCTGCAAAAACGGTTCAAGATATCAAAAATATATGTAAGAAAGAATTATTCCTCTTGAAATGATCTAAAAAAATGTCCACGACAGTATATGTCTATCTTTTAAGATTAAGTCACTGGAACCGTTTTTATGATAAACAAATTTGGTCGAAATTAATGCATTATTTGTTAAGAGTTGTATCAACGTAATAATATTAATCTTTATCCAAATAAATGTGTTGTTGATTAAGAGTATTAATTGTGAACAAAACTGTCTTTGACATCACTTAATTTCAATGAACATCTTAGAAGATATTACAAAACCTTATATAGCAAAACAACGTTTGCCGGATCAGCTATGTGTTGATAAGCGCGAAACTCGAGAACGGCTGAACCGATTTGGCTGATTTCTTTTTTGTTGTGTTTGTTGAAGTCTAGGGAAGGTTATTACGGAAAAATTAAAAAAAATGTCTGAAAAAGTCTAAAAACAACACTTTTCTATATTCTCATACAAAAAATTCTTAATAATATTTAAAAGTCAATTTGAACTTTAACACCATAAAGTTTAAATGTTAGTGGACGGGTCCCGGGAAGGCAAAACAATTGAGTGACGTATATATATGAATGTCAATATTTGTCAATTTTTATACATATAGCATTAAGGCCAGGTTCCTTCAAACTATTTTCAAAAAACAACCGACAGGCCAATAAGTTTTGGCAGAATGAAATCTGACGGGGAATCTATTAACATTAAAAAAACAATGTGACTTTGTTTTAGAGAAATAGGGCAGAACAAGGTCTGCCGGGACAGCTAGTATACTTATATAAGTTGAATTACTTATAAGCACTATAAATAATATAGTGTTTAGTGGCTGTGGATTATTGGATAAATAACTGGTAGCTGTGCGCGGAAACTTTAATGCATGTTCTAATCCCAGCACATACTTCTTTGGGTTTTTCCAGATTAAGTGAAGATTTAGTCACCACATTCTCAACGGTGAAATAAACATCGTGAGAGATTAAACGCTGTCGCTTATTTATTGAGCCCATCCACAAGGATAATAAATCAGGCAGAATGAAACCTGTTTACTAGGATATTAAGATGGCCATACATATTCCTGATACAGGGTAAGCTGACTGCATATTTGGACCTATTAATAGGACTTCTTCCTTACCATATCAAAGTACAAATCTCCATAATTACATCTATGATTGGGATAAAAGGTTTATATACTATTCATAATTCAAATAAATTAGACCAAATTGTATGAAGGTACTATTATATTATAATATATAGTCACACTATATCTCCTTTAGGGTGACCAGAGATACATTAGTGGTTTTATACACTTTGCACCTGTGTCAGATCCAACGTGACCAACAGTGCAGCTGTATGTCGTTTTCAGAGCACTGACATATGACATTTCTATTAGATCCCATGTGGGTTTCCTCACGATGTTTTTCTTTTTGGTGAGCATATGATGTTTAAATCCGTATTTAATCTGCAAAGATTCAAGGGTACGAGCCGGGATTCGACCAACGACCATTCGACGACGAAAAGATTCGCTTCTACATTTATCATGCGAACGGCTAGGGAGTGGAATATGCTTCCAGCGGCCATATTTCCGCGATCTTATGACCTGGGAGTCTTTAAGAGAAGAGTGAATAGGCATTTGTTAGGCGATCGCGTCTTATCGTCAAACTCATCTTCACCTTCCACCAGGTGTGATTGAGGTCAAGCGTTCGTCTATAAATTATTAAAAAAAAATCACATTGTAATGTCAAAAGTACGCGGAATAAGAATGTATACGGGATTAATGAGTGTTAAAGAAGCGAAAAATGCTTGCAAAGATAAATAGAAGTGGAGTTCCATTACCTCTACCTACCCCGATAAGGATTCGGTGTGATGATAGGTACAACTAATGCTTATTTTCAAAATCACAGACGTAGTCAATCGCTGTGTATATTCTAACGAAATTAAGACGCGGTTAGATTGTTTACACTCGTAGCGGAATATTACTCATTTCCCATGACATTCTGACATCAAAATAATTAGCGGCTTGTGCAACGAGATCATCGCTGGTGACACAGGCAAGCGGTACAGCTGGTTCACTGGACAGTTTTGATGTAATCTTTGAACAATCATAAACTATAAAAAAACCTGCGACTCAATTATGTGTCTATTTATAAATTATTCATTGAGAACATTCTAATGAGCTCAAACACGATACTTCTGCTGTAAGTAATTGAAGAGTTAAGTATCTTGTTGCTTTCAAATGATGCAGCACCATAGGTCCAGGCTATTGTGATGCCATTGAAATTCCAGGATACTACATTTCTAATGGGTCGAATCAGTAGAAAAGGTTAACATCATTTAAACAAGTACAAAAGAGGCGGTTTTTTGAATCACAGATAAATACACTCTCGACCTAGTCTCCTTTCAAACAAATAAAATTTAATCAAAATAGATTCATTCATTTAGGACTTAAGTTGCCACCACAGAGAGCATACATAGATACATGCACTAAACTTAAAACATTTTTTTTGCGTCGGCGGTTAGTAAAGAAATAACTTTTTAATTTACAGGCAGACGTTTGACCTGAATGTCACCTGACGGAAGGTGAAAATGAGTCAGACGATGAACCGTATCCGCCCAACAAATTCCTATTCACTCTTTACTTAAAGGCTCTCTGAAATGAATATAGCCAATTACAAGATATTATTCATTTATGCAAATAAAACGATGTTAGTTCTTTTTTAGATTTTTAATGACAGACTTCAAAGTATTGCGCATGCGTGGAGTTGTCGCCGCTGCCCCGCGCATGCTCCAAGAGCTATCTATACGGCGCTCCGTAACATATACTTCATTCCTCCAACATTAGTTACTTTAACACCTGTTAATGAATACGATTACATATAGAGCATTTACTCTACTTATTTACACTAGTTATTTACACTTTATAGTTAACATATTTTCTTGGTCTAAGAGTACGTAACCTATTCTCCGAGTCCGGAAGGCTAACAATGTGTGGCTCAGCAGGTGTCTCATCTTGACAAGGAATATTCTCTCCTTTTGAACCAATTGTATCGAGTGCCTCCGGTTCTGGAGCCTTTCCATTGCTCTCATCACTAGAGTTTCCATTATTATTATTAGTTTCAGTTGTACTTCCCGAACATTCCTCCGGTACGCGAACAGAGTTAGGCGTTAAGTCCTGAGGCGGTAAGGGCGCACTGTTATCCGAGAAACAGTGTAATGATTGACCCTTGTACTTAATCAACTGATCTATATGCCTTTTACAAATAGTTTTATTTTCTTGTACAAATACTTCAAACAATCTATTACCTAGCTTTTTTTTAACTCTACCTATAGACCAGTATCCTTTTCTTTGGTCAAATAATTTAACCCATACAACATCGCCTACATTGATTCCTCTGACATAATTATTTATTTCGTTTTTCTTGTATCCCTGAGTGCAGGACGATAAAATTAAATCCAATTTAGTATTTAAATCTCTGCCAAACATCAATTTTGCCGGAGATACCCCTGTGCCGCAATGAGTTGAATTCCTATAAGCAAATAGATGCTCCAACAATTTGTCATTAATATCTGGTCTACTCGTATTTTCTCCTATTATACGTTTCAGCATTTTTTTACACGTCCGGACCGAATTTTCTGCCTGTCCGTTGCTACAAGGATGGTAAATTGGAGATGTTAAGTGTGTAATTCCATAGTTGTTACAGAACTCTTTAAACTGGACTGAATTAATTTTAACGTCATTGTCCGACACAACTGTCCTGGGAATACCAAAGGTACAAAACAATTGTTTTAATTTAACAATTAGTGCCTGAGTACAAGTGCCATTATTCATGTAAATACATTCTAACCATTTACTGAAGGCGTCCACTACTACGAGATATGTCGCTTGACCTAATGATAAATAGTCAATATGAACCCGGTGCCAGGGTCCCGGCGGTACGGGCCACGGCGCCGGAGCCGCACGCGCCGGCGCTTCCCTTACACTTATACACACTTTACAATCACCTACAAATCGTTCGATGTCTGTGTCTATACCCGGCCACCACATTTTGCTTCGAGCTAGAGTTTTAGTCTTAGTTATACCTAGATGACCCGAATGTAGTTCATTTAACATCTGTTCTCGATATCTCTGAGGAATAACAATCCTATGGCCTCTTAATAAGCACCCATTAGAATATTGTAGATCAGTTTTACAATTAAAATAGGTAACCAGATTTTTACAGGTTATTTTACGCGGCCAACCTTTTTTCATGTATTTTATTACAGTTTGCAGTAATTCATCCTTTAACGTTGCTTCTTGAATATCATTAAAAGAAATCGGTAATACATTAGTAGTTAAAAAATTACAATACATGTTGTCTGTATTTTTAAATGCAGTATCATTCGAATAATGTAACGGAGCTCTTGAAAAATAATCGGCGACAGTATTGCTATCGCCCTTTATATAACGTACAACATAATTATACGCTGACAATATCAACGCGTATCTTTGTAAACGAGCCGCCGTTGTTACAGATATACCGCCCTTATTTTTGAATATTGACAACAGCGGTTTATGATCTGTTTTCAAAATAAAGGGTTCACTACGGCCATACAAGTATTGATGAAACTTCTTAACACCGAATATAATTGCCGTAGCTTCCTTCTGTATCTGACTATAGTTGCGTTCGCTCGTCGCTAAGGACCTAGAAGCGAACGCGAGAGGCCGTTCCGTACCGGCGGCGTCAATCTGTGCGAGCACTGCGCCCAGACCGTCCGGGCCTGCGTCCACTGACAGCACCAGCTGCGCCGCCGGGTCGAAATGCGCGAGAACCCTGTCCGAAGCCAGCTCGCGGCGCACGGCTGCGACAGCACGGCGTTGCCGTTCGCCCCACTCCCACTTAACGCCACTACGTAGTAGCTCATGCAACGGGCTTAACAACGACGACGCATTAGGAATAAAATTCCGATAATAGTTAACGACTCCTAAAAATCCCTTAACACCTTTCACATTCACGGGTTCTGGTGCATTTAATATTGCCTCCACTTTATCCGGGCTAGTGTGAAGGCCATTTTTATTAATAACATATCCTAAGTATGTAACGCTGTTTTGAAATAAACTACATTTCTCCCTTTGGAGACGCAATCCAGCATCTTTCAATCTACTCAGTACTTGACGTAATCTATACATATGCGTTTTTTTATCTGGGCCTGTACAACAGATGTCATCCAGCCATATGCTTACCCCATCGATACCTACTAGCAACGTTTCCATAGCTTTTTGGAATATGGCTGGGGCGTTAGCCAAACCATACACCAGTCTGGTATACTTGAAAAGTCCCTTAGGTGTATTTATGGTGGTAAGTTTTTGAGATTCTTCTGACAGTTTAAATTGGTTATATGCATTTGAAAGGTCTAATTTCGAATAATGTTCACCTCCACCTAATTTTGCAAATACCTCCTCAATCCGTGGCAATGGGTATTTGTCAATTATCAGGTCTCGATTGAGTGTTACTGAGAAGTCACCCGCTATTCTGACTTTCCCATTTTCTTTTAATACCGGAACTATAGGCGTTGCATAATCCGAATGGTTCACAGACACTAATATACCTAAATTGACTAGTCGGTTAATTTCTGCCTCCACCTTGTCCTTAATAGAAAAGGGTATCGAACGCGATTTAAAAAATTTTGGACTTGCGCCTTCTTTTAACTGTAGATTAACCAGAAATTTATTAAAACAACCCAACTCATTGCGCCACAGTTCCGAAAATTCGTTCATAATGTTTTGTATTTCAACGTCCTTAGTGACACAATCTATTTTATTGTTACATGTAAATGTTATATTAAAAATATTCATAAAATCACGTCCCACAAGGGGTGAGCCCCCATTTTTTATAACAAAAAAATTAATCGATTTCTTAATGTTATTATATTTAACTTGAAGCTCCAAGGCTCCCAATGGTGTGATTTTATGACCATTATAGAAACACATTTTCATTTCACATTTGGATAATGCTATTTCACTAAAGTTTTTATAATACATCGAGCTAGACATAACAGATACACTAGAACCTGAATCTAATTCTACATTATATAACCTTTTATTTATTTCAATAGTTAATAATATCGGTTTACTATTGACATACCTAAGGTTATATACTTGACAATCTCTATATTCGTCCTTCTCGGGCTCGTCCTTTGATTCCGAACATATGTCGATATTGTTCACACGTTTGCACATTTTCTTCAAATGGCCCTTATTTCCGCATTTAGAGCACTTGTAAGTTTTGTAGCGGCATTTTTCCGCTCTGTGGTTTCGCATTCCGCACACGGCACAGGTTTCATTGAAGTCTCCGCGAGCGCTAGCGCCTCCGCTATGACGCCCGCAAATACCGCTACCCCTGCTGCCGCCGCCGCTCAGCTTATATACTGACTCCTCTTTCACTTGACTGAGACCAGTCGCTGAAAAATCGGAACGCGCTGCTCTCGCGCAAGCGATCTGCTTCGCCATTTCTACCGCCTTTGAAAAGCTTAATTCAGCTGATTTTTGCTCAAATAGACGGTCTCTTTCTGCGCTTCTATTGAACCCCACCACAAATTTGTCTCGTACTACGGTTTCCAACGTGGAACCTTCGAAATCACATTTGACTGCGAGCCCTCTTAAACGAGCCGCCCATTCTTCTATACTCTCGCTCGGGCTTTTTACAGCTTCATAAAATTGTAATTTATCAGCGAACGACGATCTTATTGCCTTAAAATGATCATTAAAAACGCCAACTAACTCGCTAAATTTAACTGTTGAAATGGATTTTGGGAATAATAAATCAGCTGCTAATCGGTATGTATCCTCCGAAAGATATGTTAATATCACAGCACATTTGCGTTCATCGGATTCGATATTGTTTAATAGCATAAACTGTTTTATCCTGTCAAAAAAAATATTCCAGTCTTGTGATTTATGGTCAAATGTTGAAATACTTCCCAAATAAGTCGCCATTTCCAGTATCCACTTGAGTAAATCCCGTCTTCGTCGCCAATGAAATGAATATAGCCAATTACAAGATATTATTCATTTATGCAAATAAAACGATGTTAGTTCTTTTTTAGATTTTTAATGACAGACTTCAAAGTATTGCGCATGCGTGGAGTTGTCGCCGCTGCCCCGCGCATGCTCCAAGAGCTATCTATACGGCGCTCCGTAACATATACTTCACTCTCAAGTTATAAGAACGTGGAAATATGCTCGCTGGAAGCATATTCCGCTCCGTAAACGCTCTCATGATGAATGTAGAAGAGAATCTTTACGTTTAAATTAATCTCATTCAATAGAACATCATGAAATTTCAACAACGGGTAGCGAATTCATGCGTTGTGATCTTATTGATTTTATTTTAATTACGCCGGTAATGTGTTGTATTTCGATCAAGAAATGCAACAGAGTTAAAGAAAAAACACTTTGGATTAAATGTGCTGTACTCCAGCTGTGTTTATTTAGCTATGATTCAGATCTAGGTTATCTGGAGTAATTTGCAGTTCTAGATAACCGTGATGCATTTTGTAAGTAGGTATTAAGTCATGTTTAAAACTGTAGATTTTGAATCATTTGTCCCATTTCATTATCACGTTATATAAACTTAATATGATAATTATATTTCACCATTCAACTGGCCTTAAAGATGTAAATTAGCCCCTTAAACATAGAATTATAGGAATTCAGTTCTTCAGTTAGAATAAAACCAATATCATGTCTTAGGTGGTTTTATAGACGAGAGAAAAATATGTAAACAAAGTTATATCTTAATGTTTATTAAATATTAATTTCGCATAAGAAATAATGAATAACAATTAAGTATTAAGTTGATTGTCCTAAACAAGGATAAAGTACGAAGAAAAAACTAGTCAATGCCTGTTTGCCTAAAATTACGTTAAAGATACTGTATCTATTTACGAGTATTATTGAATCGTGCGCTACCCTCGGAGTCCACATTTTTTACGGATAAATTCTCATTTATCCATAAATTTTTATTTATGATTTGTTAGGGAATACAATTATTTACATTTTTATTAGTTACAAGAAGGTATCTACAAATAATTGTATCCGGAAATATCTCCCTCGTCAATAAAATCAACCTGTATGTTTGGGCGTATTGTTTAAAAAACCTCGTTTTTTTGCTAATCATTATACTATTTCTTTGAACAAATTGCGAAATATGGAAACGGTTTTATGTAATCAGATAATTAGTTTTGGCGCGCGTGTGTGGATTCTTTATATTTCGTAATTCTATGCTTTTAAGCCTCCGATGCAAACTAACTTGTATCTTTGTTAATAAAGGTTATTATGAGACGATGTAAAACATATAATGAGGTGATCTGCCAGAGAACTAAACTTATTGACTTAGCTCAGAAGACTAGAATGCTGAAGTGGCAGTAGACTGGTAAAATTTGCTGAAAATCCACACGGCATCTAATAGATATCTCATATTCAAGTGCCCTGAGAACGACGATCCGCTGCACTACTTGCCACGTTGGGCACGACATATAAACACAAAGTGAATGCAGTCAGTAATGTATCTATGCTCACCCTAAAAAGCATGTAGTGTGATGGTATACTATTACTATATTAAAAAAAAAACAAATTAACCTTTTCTCTTCTAAGTTTATAGCCTTGGTGTTAAAAACAGGACCAGTGTTGATAATTTTAAGAACATTAGAAATTATGTATACTGGTGTCAAACACAGGAACCGCAATTGAACCCGTAACCCTGATATCGTGGCCTGTCCAAGGGTCAGTATGAACATAAAACGCGGGCATTAAAGATGATTTAATATTCTGTTTGTTCCCGCTACCCGCATCTCTATTGTGATAAAATTATTTCGCGTCTAGCCCTTACGGTTGCAGAAACAAAATATGAGATATTGCCTCGCTAAGCGCTTAGTATAGACTATACCCTGGCGAGTGTTCTGATGAACTCATCAGCACCTTGAAATTTTTTGAGGCAAGGCAAAATCTACTGTCTGTCTGACTGACCCGACTAGTTCTTTTACCTTCGGTTCTCAATGAAATGGATCATTCTAGAAATTCCAGGATATTGTGCTCTACAGCTTTGTGAAAATGTAAATATAATTTATCGCATGGGCAGTGCCATATAAAAAAACCCTTTGACCTTACAAAACTTAGGAGATGGTAACGATATCTTATGAGACTTTTGAGTTAACTTTGAAATTGTTAAAACAAAGAATTGTGAAAATTTTCAGCCCATATCTTATGCACAACTTTGCCCTCTTTTTTTATTCAGCGGTTACGCTGGGTGACGTGCTCGTCTTCCACCACTGGAATTTGCTCTCCAGGGTACAGGCTCAATTCCTCTTCTTCATTTTATATCAGAGCCATACGCTCAGTTTTACAAAGTTTGAGTTTTAGTTCATATCCCGGTTAGGAGTAAGAAGCTCTTCAAATCTTACTTTTGCCGAGTTGTTAAAATGTGGAACAGTGTCCCGGCGAACGTATTTCCACCGTCCTAATCATCGGGTGAATCACGCGAGATATGAAGAGATATTTGTGTAGGCCGGCATGATTGCTGCGACAATCGGTAAGTTTTTCTTTACTCTTGATAGCAGTAGCTGGTTTTCTGGACTACCACATATGTTTGCCCAACATGACCAGTAGTAGTACCTAACACCATTTTTAGGGCACCACACACGGATTTTTTTTTATTGAATTCTATTTCGTGTTTTCACTATTGACTTACAATGAAACGGATAATGATTTTTAATGAATTTGTCTATAATGTCTTTTTAATTATTTAATTGGTTAGTTGAGATGGTACGGCGTTTTTATGGGTACGCCGGGTACTCAGGGAGCTAACAAAACCGTTGCCTTGGCATCGGCAGACGGCTAGGAGGAATGCCCTGGTAGTTTTAGTCGGTAAGGGTCCAGCACAGCGGGGCGCCGCTATCATGGCGCCCTGACGGTTCACGAGGATTCGACCAGGATATAAAAAAGAGCAAGAGTCCGAACAAAACCGTGACCACAGTACACAAGTGCAAAGACCGTCATAGTGAATCGCTTTGGCTTGGCGTGTTTCGGGATCAGCTTGTGTACCTCCAGGTCTTGATATTCCTAGACACCTGCCATGGTATATGTTGGGCGGATGACGACAGCAAACGTAAATGGATATTCTCGTTCCTTGATAGTCGTTGTCTTTCTTAGACTACACTGCACTTTCAATCACATGCGATGTAGTCACTCTGACGAACTAGTGTAAAACTTAATTCTGAACTTTTACCATTGACTTATAATTAAAATGTCAACTACGTCTATTTAAATAACAAACAATAATAATTGTGTCGCGGGTTCGAATCCATTCGCTCTACAAGGCAATCTTGTTATTAACATAATTCTAGTCTTGTTTGTCTTAAATCAGAATACACTGTTAATAATTTATATTTTGCTTGCTATGTTACTGGTCACTGGTCACTTTAGGCAAAACGTGTAAGTGTAAAGTGGATATGTGATAGAGCTAATAAAGTATCTTTTCTCATTACAAAAATGCAATAGCAAATGCTAACTCAATAAAAGAAAGCATCTAGAAAAAGTGGTTGAAAGTGGACCATAATTGATTTAAAATTACTAATATATTGTAATAAATTAATTTCGTTACAATAAAAATCACAAATATTTATTATCTATTATATTATAATCATTATGGTTATGTTTGACATTCGGTAAGACTTTAGACAAATGATGTTAAAGACAAACAAAATTAATCTATTCTCAATTTGACCACATGCTTTAACAATAAGCAAAAGAGTATATGTGTGCCTGTGTCAAAGGCATGGGAGTGTGCGTAATGTTGCCTTGATGTGGTCACTGTGACGAGTCAGGATATAAAAAATGGAACTCTAAGCGACTGAAGCCACTGGTAGTCCGATACATTCATGTTTTAACTACATGATATTAAGTTAAATGGATTTAGATTTGATACATTTGATTATTTCGTTTATGAAGCGACGAGATTAGTAAATCGTGTTATGTCAATGACGTTTCGCTTCGCTCCGCTTGCGTTGGCCGCTTGCACTGCAGCAGTGTGGTCAACTTGGACAAAAAATACCCCTAATATATTTAAACTTCTCTTTTCACTTGAAAATTGTTTTTTTTTTACACTGGCTCGACATAGTGACTACAGTGTACCTGATGGTAAGTACAGTGTAGTCCAAATACGAAAGCGACTATCAAAGGATGAAAATCCATTGATAGTCTCTATCGCCATGTCGGCCCACATATACCACGACTGAAGGTCTCTAGGTATATGAGCTACTGGATATACACAAACTAATCCCGAAACGCGACAAGCCGAAACTGGTCACTATGACGGGCTTTATAACTCCTTATGTTACAATTTTACTACCTGAATCATTAACTACCGAATCAAATACTTATACAATCAATGTTTTGCTAAGAAATAACACTTAACTTCAGATTTAGAGACATTCAGTCGTGATATAAGTGGACCAGCAGGATGACAGCTACAGTTAATAGATTTTCGACCATCGCCTGTCGGTGCCGATCCTGAACTTTATTAAGCATAACATCAGGAAACGCCAGTCGTGGAGCCAGTATAAATGAAAATTTATAAAAAAAGATCTAATTGAATGTAAAATATTTTCTATTATTCTTGAGGTAAGTTTATTCCAATCAGCAATTAGCAGTACAAATTCTATGAAATACGGTGACCATGGATTTTAGTTTCTTTTTAATCCATGGTTAATGCTACACTATAATCTTTCTTGATGGTAAGCGAAGACGAGGCAAATGATAAGGCGCGTTCGCACACAACGATTTGCCCGAAGGTTGAAGATTCCTACACTGCTCTGCTAATTTCAATACTTGTATTTGATTTTATAAACAGATAAAACAGGAACCGGTATCCATGCGCGGCGACCTGAATGATCATAGGTTCGATCCCGGCTCGTACATCTAGGTTTTTCCAGATTAAGTACCGATTTGCCCCCGCCCCACATGCTCACCGCTGAAGGAAAACATCGCAGGGAAGCCCGCATGGCATCTAATATGTCTATGTAAGTGCCCTGACAACTGGTCATGTTGGACACGACTTGTAAGTGCATAGTGGATACAACCACGAATGTATTACTGCTACCGAAAGGTATCTAGCGTCACGATATATGATTTTATTATTATTAAAAGATAAAGAACCCTTTGAAAATACCCTGGTTTCACATTTGAAACTCCTAAGTTCCAGGTAAAATTCCTTGGTATAACTTCGCTCCGCTTTGTGCGGTTCGGTTCGCTTCAACTCGCGCTAGCCGCTGGCCGCTGTTTCCACTCGAGATCGGCCAGTCCTCCGCGCAGCGTCGCGTATTGTAAACGTGTTTATGTAACTTCACAGCCTCTCTCCGTCACAAACCGTGAGCCGCATTTAGAACTGACCTGTGAAAACAATTACAACGAACGTAAGTGAACAATAACGCTTTTGTGTAACAGTGGACTGTACGTGTGGGAAAACAGTGACTTCGTAACGTAAAACTGATCTAAGCAAGCCAGCTTGTCCCTCGTCGAGTGAGTATTCTAAAGTTATTTTAACTGTACTTTGTTAGTTTGTGCCACGGTGGTTCCGAGGCGCGTAGAACGTTCGCGGAAAAATCTACGTAGTTTGAGATGTATGAAGTAGGTCGCATTTCGAAATTTCGTATTCGTAACGTACTTTAAGCTGGCCGATTTTGGAAGCGAGCTCTCCTTGCGATTAGTGATCGAAAGATAGGGCACCCTAAACCGGTTGCGTTGCCATATTAGTAAACCTAACCACAGCTTAAATTGCCTATTAACGAACTATATTACGAACATAAATTGTAATTTTATATAAACAACCATCCTTTAATATTATCTTTGTCACACTTAAATGAGAAATAGTAGCTTATTTGTTTACCTATTCTAAGTACCAATGTAATTATTAAAACATACTAACAACTGAGTACTTAAACAGGTCTTCTCCGAATAAAGACTTATTCACTATACTCATTATTAGCTATAAGATAATAAGAAATAATTGTCTTTTTGTACCTCCCGCATACAGATGATATAAAAAAGGTCGTACAGGCTAATTGCTTGCTTTTCTTGAAAATAAAACACTGAATCTCATTAAAATATACATTTAAAGACAGACAAATTTATAATTATTCAGATACCGACATACATCTGTCTAATGATGTCGGCGATTCTGCCTTTTATATGGATATCATACATAATGTAATTATCGTTGCTTACTTCATTCTAATAATTAGATATATAGCAGGCAGGTCTATAAGCTGAGATCCTAGATTATAGAGATGGAGTCCGCTCATACATCGGACATAAAATTTCCGCGCCAAAATTAACACGTGACATGGCCTACTAGATGCATTGTGGTAGCTGGCGCCACCAAAAATGGAGTTGCCACATTCACACTAAATACTCTTAAAATTAATTATATATTCCAATTCGGAATAATGCTAAACTTCTGTCAAATATACTATTTTTTCACTCGACTTGTCTTGAATTAAAAAATATTTATATAATTAACATACATCAAAGAATTATAAACAGTTCTGTTGTAAATGATTTTAATAATTTTCCATAATATTGAATCAATAATTAGCATGAGGTACAACCAAGGCACCACCCAAGGACTATCTATATATCATATAGATGTCACGATGTAGGTATAGTATTATTCCGAACAACCTTGTAACTATTTATGTATTATTTCAAGAAATAAAACAATTAATGAATAATTTATTTAATAAATTGGACTCTAAGCAAAAAAATAAATATAATTAACAAAGATTATCAATGATGCTAGAAAATGTAAAATGCCTAAGAGCAATTTATATAATTAGTAAATATTTTAAATTTTTTTATTAGTATCAACTATGGAACATGTTGGGCATGGTGTTTATGTAGGCAAGAAGGCTTCAATATATAAATAATAATTCGAAGGCCTAAACTGATGTAATTAACGAAATGTGCAACGTAATTTCACGTTCGGTATATACACGTATATACGTTCGGTATATACGTTCGTATTTCGACGTTCGGTCGTAGATATGGGATCAATGGGAATGACGTTCCCAACATTCGTACCAGTTTTCAACTTTATGCGATAATCATAACCATGTATTTTGACCGGGCTAATAGCAATTAGCCCAAAATAAAAATACCAAGAAGTTTACACAAATAATAGATATATTTTTCATCAACGTAGTGATTAATAACAACTATATCGTACTTGATGCCAGATAAAGACAATAAAAATTAATATTTTCGTGTTAAAGCACAGGTTAGATAAGTCCCTAAAATTGAGGAGTTTTAAAAAGTAAAAAACTAGCAACATTAGCAGTTAAAAATTATTATTATAAGATTGAAAATTATACTGAAGTTTTTTTAAAGAAATGTAAACATATTTCACTGTTTACCTATGAAAGGAAATTTTACTATTGCTTCCGAATTATCTCTGAAAATTTCTGCACAATTTGACAGCACACCACCCCATAATAAAAAAATATAACAGAGCACAACACTGCACCGTTTCTAAGTGACAACTGTCGTCCATGAAAAGCGTGTTGAGTACTAATTCATACAATCCACTGAAAGTGTTTTACGCGGTTAGTACTATATCTATATAATCTAGGCCTGAGATTAATGTTTAGCGAAATCATATTATCAAAATTTTTAGTTAACAATGTTTTTTAAGTTACACCATATCGTACATTAGCAAAGGCAATGAATACATTCTGCCTACGGTTTATTACATATATTTATTTATTTATTTTATTACATAAACACAACCATCAGAGTAACACATTAAAAACTTAATGATAAAGGAAATTAATTTAACATAATAATGTATAACAAAATTGTACGCTATAGGTTGCTAAAAACACTTTTTGTTAGAATTGCGTTACTTATATGAATTATGCTAGCATTAGGAAAAAAACAAAGGTTAAATAATAAATCGCGAATTTATAATACAATTACAGAATAACTATGCTGTATTTCTCATTTATTTATTTATTTATTTATAAGTACACTTACATAGACTACATTAACACATAAAACTATATAAAACATGAAGAGGATACATTATAAATGCGACTATATTTATAAGTGTAGACTACATCCACAGAAGAAAAGAAAAATAAAAATACGAGTAACACAAAAAGATATAAACTACTATAATCAGAAAAATTTTATAACAGAAAAAAAAATCAATAATCTATGGAACAATCTTCTTAAATAGCATCCTTTTTTTTAATTCATGTAATACCATATTATCAAATATATAAGATGAAATATGGGAGAAAACAAAAATATCAATCATATAACAGCTACTATACCTATACATTTAGCGCAAGTGCTTTCTTCACGCAAATCAATTGAGATACGCCCCGTCATTGATTATATCCTGCAATTTTCTCGATTGCAGGAACAGCATCTAAGTAACACGCACAATTGTGTCGAACGACACTAAAGTCGATTTATTATTTTGACTGATATGCATAGAGTTACGAATTATAAAGAAAGTACACACGCGCCATAACTTAAATTCATTATTTAATGAAAACAACATGAAATTTCATTGATCTGTCCTAGCCCTCCTTGCGTTGCTTTCTTTAATGCTGAGGGTTGGTCTACTCCGACGTAGTCGTGAGTTTCTTTCGTCATTTCTTCTCTGGATAGTCGACTCCGAAACGCTGGTAGTAAACGCCGGTCGCCCTTGGGTTCTTTATCTGGCTGCCCGCCCAAGACGAGGTTTGCACCCACAGTGGTGCTCTTGCATTGCTATTTAACCTTACTCCTCCCTCTCCTTTCTATAACAGATCCACGCGCGTTGGTCTACGGAGTCACAGCTTTTCAGTGACTCACATCCCGCCTAGGACTAAGAGGTTCTCTAACTCTTACATTTGCCGGGTTGTTGGGCTGTGGAATGGTCTTCTGGTGAGCGTGTATCCAACGTTCTTTGATATAGGGTCCTATAATCGTAGCGTGAAGTGATATTTCTGCAGGCCGGCATGATCGCGGCGGCTGTTGATGTTATTTTATGCTGTTGGTAATCGTAGTCGTTTTTTGGACTGCACCAGGCTTACCATCAGGCGTGGAGTGGTCACTGTGCCGTGTCAGGTTAAAAAAAGGACTACCCAGAAATAAAACAACTAAATATCATTTATACCATATGATTTATTAGATAAAACACGAAGCAGTCATGGTTAAATATATCAAATGTGAAACAACATAAACAAGCCAGAAACCCGTCCCTCGATCTCCACACGCCATCTTAAAAGTAATAATTAATACCTCATCATAATAAAACAGGACAATATAATCAAATTCTTGTCTATGCTTTTTTCATATTATATCCTTCCATAAGTTTTCCCATTCTCAATTTATTTCCCCATATGTCTCACGCGCGCCAAAAAGCCCCGTTCCACTATCCTCCATCTTGTTTTTATATTAATTAAATCAAGACCGGATGATGAAGCTGTTTTTAATTTTATTTTCGGAACATTTGCTATAAAGTTCTAAACTTTGAAATTATATTTTTCAACAATTATTTTTTTAATTATAACTATTTATTCTATGTCTAATTTTACTTATTACCGAGTCGTAATTTTTATTACGCAATAAAATATCAACTTGCTTTTTATAAACCGGAAATTCAATTTATTTTTAATACTTTACACGAAACTGACAATAAAATTGTCATCTTTTTGGGCAGATCCTTACATTATTTATTTCTTACATTACATACAGCTTGCGACCTGATAAGTCCTGAAATTCCGCCCTCACCCAAGCAAAGGTCGCAGCAATACCTGTTTTAAAGCGTAAACAATTCACCAAACTTGTAATACTTTCGGGCTATTGTATGTTATATTTTACAAGCGACCAATGAAGTTGTACTTAGTTTACTCGTTGGAATTTATTACCTACTTCCTTTTATACTAATTCGGCGAAATATAACCCCAGTGTAGACGAAATACGAGTACCCAACAATCAATCGCCGTAATGTGGACTTGTCGAAAATGTTTTGTTTATTTGCTATAACTGTACCCGTTAATGGATTTCTTCGACTTTACGTAACGCTAGTGCAAAAACTATCGACACTGTTCTAAAATTTCTTTAACACCGCACCGTTTTCAGTGTTGCATATTATTTTAAAGCAAATACCCTTACAATTATTTAGAGATATTATTATTATTTTCTTATCACTATATTTTATTATTACTAGGATTATTATTACATTTATTTCGTATACTTTATTTCATATAACACAATGTTTTTACATTTCAAAATAAATATAATTATATGTGGACTGACGGTAGCGAGGCCTGAGGGCCAAGCCACTGGTATTTAGGAGCTCAGAATGAGGAACCTCCTAACCGTGCGTGCCGTATCGAGTAATGCCGCTTTCTGTATCCCGCCTTTGATCCAACAACCAAGTGAGAGCCTTTTAAGATGGATATCAAAGCTTTATATACGCTTTTATAATAATAATAATATCGTCACGCTATATCCTTTTCGAAGTAAGCAGAGATACATTAGTGGTTGTATGCACTGTGCGCTTATATGTTGTGCCCAACGTGACCAGTAGCGCAGCTGATGACCATTCTCACTATTTCTTTTTGATGTGTATGTGGCTTTTCTTATGATATATTCTTTCACCGCTGAATATGTGGTGCCCAAATCGGTGTGTAATGTGGAAAAACCCAGAGGTACGAACCGGGATTTGAAACTACAATTCGCGTCACCGCGCTTGGATAAAGTTCCTTCATCCACTAGACTATCGCAGCCACATTATTATTATATTATTTAATCAATACATATATCAAAGCGTATGGCAATTAATTTAAAATCCATAAACAATTATTACCTTTGTAAAAACCCTTTGTAATAAATAAAAACCCTTATAATGGCTTACCTTTTAAGTTAGCATCACTGGTTGTTGAAATATCTGACGAACACTCTTATGAAATCGGTTGTGGGGTTAATTTTTGCTACTATATCAGTATTCTTAGCTATATACTATATAAGTAGCTTTGTTTTTGCTTAAATGCCGCGTCATGTTTTTGTGAATTAGTAATTATTCTTTTTAATATGTTCAATTTTTCTTCTGCCATCGTCCGCATTAATTCTCATAACAACTATGTACGTATTTATTGGTATGCACAGATTGGGTAATAAACATCCATCTAACTTCTCGCTTTTTTATATTAGCTTACATGAAATAGGATTACACTGATGACTTTGCAATCGTGGCTGCTCAGGGTAAGGGCTCTGAGCAAGAGATTGGCAACCTTCGAGAAGCCTGTGGAGTATCGTGACACGGTCTACTGAAATGCATCTGTTATGTCGTATGAGGCGGAGGAGGCGCGTCAGGGCTGTGGGAGAATTGATTACAGGCACCACAGTTCCTGCTAAAGTGCAGAAGTAGTCACCTTGGGGTTTTTAGCCGGTACAAGTCCACCAGCTCACCTCGGCGGGGACCCCCTGTGCCGCTGAGCCGGTCCTATGAGAATTTTCCCCAAGTAAAAAAAAAAAACAAGGCATACTCGATACAATTGCAAGAAGAGCATTCTATGTTTCGATAGTACATTTTTAGAGCAATAACGCATTTTTATTAAGAACTAGCTGTCCCGGCAGACCTTGTTCTGCCCTATTTCTCTAAAACAAGGTCACATTGATTTTTTTTTTAATGTTAATAGCTTCCCGGTCAGGTTTTATTCTGCCAAAACCTATTGGCCTGACGGCTGTTTTTTGAAAATTGTTTGAAGGAACCTGGCCTTAATGCTATATGTATAAAAATTGACAAATATTGACATTAATATTTATACGTCACTCAATTGTTTTGGCTTCCCGGAACCCGTCCACTAACATTTAAACTTTATGATACGGTGTTAAAGTTCAAATTGACTTTTAAATATTATTACGAATTTTTTGTATGAGAATATAGAAAAGTGTTGTTTTTAGACTATTTCAGACATTTTTTTTTTAATTTTTCTCTCCGTAATAACCTTCCTCAGACTTCAACAAACACAACAAAAAAGAAATCAGCCAAATCGGTTCAGCCGTTCTCGAGTTTCGCGCTTATACACATTTAACGATCCATTTTTATATTATAGATAGAAGAAGATATAAGCATAAAAAAAAAAATATTAATTAATTTAAATGACTAAATTTGTAAGTTCTCTAATTCTTACTTTTGCTGAATCGTTGAGGTGTGGAATGCTCTTCCGACTAGCGTGCTTACACCATCCTATGAAATGGGGTCCTAAACAAAGCGTTAAGAGATATTTGTCCAGGTCGACATATTTACTGCAACAGTTGCATAACTGCCCCATGCTTACCATCAGGTGTGATGTGACCACTATGCCAAGTTAGGATAAAAAACGATATAACAGTACGTATAAAAGGCACATTTGAATATATTTATTTGCGGGTTGAATATTACAAAAAGAAAAATCTGTATCACATGTTATAACTTTACTGTAGAATCTACCTTCTGTAACCGAAAAGTGGTGTTAAATCTATTTATCTAATATCTAATTTCTGTCATTTTCTTACAGTTTACCATATTTTGAATTACCGATTTCGAGCTTAAATTAATAAATAATTAGCACCTATTAAACAAAATAATTGACATTAATTCTAAGAATGAAAATAACATTAAAATTTGCTAAAAGAATAACAATACAGTATGCAGGTTAGAAATGACATTTCCTAGTCAAGTAAAATATGGTTCGAATATCAAGCAGGTTTGTAAAATGTAACTACTAATTGCGAAAATTTTCTTTCTCATTTGAAACATGTTTGATATCGGCGGTTCTGCAATGTTTACCATTAGTGAGGTAAGTGGTTACTTAATGACCATAATATTTCCGACAGTCGCCTACTTGGTTAGTATCCATACAGTAACTGCTACTTCACTTAAAATTACTGCGTTATGTTAAATTTTAGTATCATATTAAAGATTATTTATATATCCATAGCGCGTTTGAAAATTAAGATATTATTTTCAGTATTTTACATTTACAAACAGTAGTTTAATTGCTTATAAGAAAATCGCTTCTAATTCTATTGAACTGTAACAAATGTTTTAATCTTCTGTCATATTGTTAACGTTCCTTCCTGTTTTTACTCCGTGGTTACTTTAGGAATTGATTTTGTATATCAAAGTATAGTTGCAATTACGTAACAATTGTATATGATAAACTAGTTTATATTTTCTGTAAATGGATGGTTTTATCAAATGTACGATTGTGAAGAGAATAACTTGATTAGATCGCACGTTTCTCAAGATAAACGATCTGTGAAATGCTTTGTGTTCGGTGATGTGTTGCGCAAATCCTCTCATTGCTTCAACAGATGTCTTTTAAGCTTCTCTCTGTGTATATGCAAATCTTGTCTGCATGAAGTCTATTATTCTTATTGTAGCCCTAATAACACTATCATTTAGTGCTACTTTACAATGATATACACCTTTTGCATCAAGTTCGTGAGTGTTGATTTATCAATATTAGAAGATAGCTAAATTGGTTGAACACAGTACAAGTACAAGGTCACTTTTCTCATTAATTATTCAAATTTTGAGATAGCAGTAAAGATTCATTATTTCTAACCGGCCTAGTCCATTTTTTAGAAAAGGCTATTTTAAGTGATACTATTTTGAGGAACAGTTTTAGGTTGTAGGAAATATTGCCTATTGACTTATAAACTTCATTAAGAAGATAGCACCCAATAATTATGATTTCTAAGTTTTCTATCCAGCCAAGATTTGTACAAACGTCAAAAGGTATGATTAATGAGAAGTAATCTAAAGTACAGGAACTATAAATCTAACTAAATTGGAAGTAACTTGTATAATGGAATATAACACGATTATACAGCTATAATCGATAGCCGTATATCGATTCGCACGATCCTACTACCTTAAAACTAGTTCTAAGAAATAGAACGGCTGAATTCGCTCTCTGAAATTATTCAATAAATCAGTGAAAGTTTGATCTCGGGTAGATTTTGCGGAAATGTAACAGACACTGCGGAGTAAGTTTACTTAAGCGTATGAGTAAGGTGATATGGGAAATGGCTGTCTCGAAATGGAGTGTGACTAATGAGCTGCACAAAGGTATACATCAATGCTTCAGACATGTAGAACGCACAGATTATGCAAATTTTGCAGAAGAAATTATCAAAGATGGCAGTTTCTTTCAAAGTTTTCAATCAAGTTTTTAAAATTAATTTACAAAATTTTATAAATAATTACAGACTTATTATTCATGGGATGGAATATTTAAGTTTGCAAATTCTTAATTGCGTGGGATGCCATTAATATTATGATATTGCTATTCGTTCTGCTTGATGCTTCCAGCGACTTTGGTGAGTTCAAGTATTTCTACTTTAAACAGTAGGTTGGCCTTAATTAACAGTACAATGAGAATTTTGGTGAATATGGAAATGCTTATTGTCCAACCCAACGTAGCGTTTACAAGAGTATGTAAATATTTAAAAAAAAATTAAACGAAATATCTCGTTTTCATTAACATCAGCGATTCTTTTGTTTCATCTCAAACTGTGGCTGTTGCATGTGTTTACATGAACGAAAATAGATTAGACAACATGACAGGAACAATAACAAGCAGTCCCACCCTTGGATTTTACCAACGCCTTTGACCGTGTTAATGATTGCTTTATTATTTTTAACTTTTCAAAGCTGAAAGGGAAATATTTATTTTAAGACAAAACTGAACAGGATTCATAGGAGGAACGTATCTCGTCACGTGTTAAGTGTCTTGTGTTTATGTGATTACCGTGACTTGATTAGAAGCGTGCTCCAAGGCTCTGCCATTGTTCCTTCATTCAACTTATGAAAATATACAAAATGATGGCTTTATCTGCCGTATTTTTTATAATGATCCTAAATAACGAGACAATTTTTATATCTCGGACGTTTTTATCTTTATTTGCTTTATTTTTTAGTAGCACATGTAATAATATGCCACTACGTATGCTCTGCTCACCGCGAAAGGTATATGGCGTCACGATATATTATTTATTTAATTTAAAAAAAAATATCGTACTCTTTTAGATATTTTATAGTTCTATATAATGGCCAATATGACATTCAGTGTACATTTGAGTTGTGAAACTAAGTCGCTAGGTGATGTAGTGAAAGTTGCTATTGTTTTTTTTATTACTTTTTATTACTTATTTACTACTTTTAGTATGATTTAACCTTCTGTTTTGAAAATAACCTCAAGTCCATATGTATTGGCTCACAATGCTCATTATATTATTTTATTCTGATTGCTTATATCATTCGTGGCATCTTAATGGATTCCTTTAAATGGAATCAGGTCATTCCAACTTGTATGATCGGTTGTTATTGTAATAATTACTTTGGTTTTTTTATTACATTTTTTCACGCTTAATCGTTTCCGAGATAATGTTGAAAGTAATGTAAGCAATCTCAACTGTGTAAAGCAGTAAGACAATGGATAAGTAAACGATTGTATGATGAAGTCAAGGTGAATGTAATCATTTGTGTTGTCATTAAAGGTGTAATTGGGTCCAGTAGCCAATGAGAATACGGGAACGGCGGCGTTGGAGTGTTTACCAATTGGTAGGAAAATTTTCAAATCTTCACGATTTATTTATAATGATAATATTGTTGTATTATTGATAATGTATGTGGGAAATAAAGTCTCTCTAAATATGTATAGAGGAAGTTAAAATAGATGTTTAATTTGTTTTATAGCAATTAGATTAACGCTATTTTCCACGTCAATTGATTTCTGAATTTGGGTTTAATATTCTAATGTTCATGCGTAAGTAAGGATCGCAATCAATCAGAGCTGCAAATAAATATTTTCCGTGCCTTTAAAATCAGTAATTTATTCCATTTTAAAGTATTGTACCTAGTTTTTTATAACAATCCAAAAATTCAGCGCACGTCTGTAAAAAGTATTACAATTTTCGGACCGTTGATCTGATGAAGATCATATTTTCATAATCAATTTGTTAAGATCGGTAGGTTTGTCGAGCGCAAGACTTGCGTATAGCGAAGTCTTCCGGGACAGCGATTTATATTATACGTATTATTTTCTATTTCTTGTAAGTTTTCAATTCACAGAAGTACCAACACATTAATTCTCAAGCATAACCGGATGACCGATTGTCTCTATAACATCACATTTCCCTTTCTCTCCAACGATATGTGAATTGAAGCGAAAGAGACAATGAGTTTTATCAATCAATTTGCATTTTATGGTACCAACACGTGATCGCATTTAATTAATTCCTACAATTCCATTGTTACGTTTTTTCTGTCTTTATATCTTGAATAGTTGTTTCAGCGCCTTCAATGTCGTTACAACTAAAAAATCTTATGTCGATATTATAACCATGTTTGCCTTATTAAGCTTTTGTTTCGGATTGATTATATCATCAAGTCCAGTTTCTTTTGGCAGTTGATTTAGTTCAGCTACCATCAAATTGTTCTTATAATATTTTTCTCTAAGGTTGCTCATTTGTGATAACTTTTCTAGTGTATTTTAATCGTATAGAATATGTATTATATTAGATTTATTTGTCTTAACTGGGTTGGCTTTAACAATTTCTTTATTGACCCTCTTGGATTATTTCCCTTCTTTTGCATCATCGTTATCATCAAATTATAATAACAATACATCATCAAGCTATATCCCTTTCGGGGCGAACAGTGATATATTAGTAGCTGTATCTACTTTGCACTTACATATTGCGGTCGATCACCGTTCTTACTGCACAGGTATACATGACATTTCTATTAGATGTCATGCGTGTTTCTTCACGGTCTTTTCCTTCATCGTTGAGCATATGGGGCCTAGATCGGTATTTAATCTAGTGATTCGAACCTACGATTATACGCATCGCCGATACCGGGACCTAATCAAATTAATTTGCGCCAATATAACATAATGTTGCATAATAAAGTCTTATATAACTATTGAGACCTTAAACTGCATCAAAAACTGGCAGTATTTCTAACTTACCTATTATGCATCGTATTAAGAAATACAAAGTATCACACGCGCGTTCACCACCAATATATTCTTAATTAGAACAATTTTTTTTTTACACTGGCTCGACATAGTGACTACAGAGTACCTGATGGTAAGTACAGTGTAGTCCAAAAACTAAAGCGACTATTAAAGAATGAAAATCCATTGATAGTCTACATCGTCATGTCGGCCCACATATACCACGACTGAAGGTCTCTAGGTATATGAGCTACTGGATATACACAAGCTGATCCCAAAACGCGACAAGCCGAAACTGGTCACTATGACGGGCTTTACACCCATGTACTGTGGTCGAGATCCAGACTGGCACTGACGCCCTACCACCTTGCTGCTGCTCGTTTAGCACCACCCAGGAGTCACGTGTAGGGAAACTAGGGTATAGCCTACGGACGCGAGCAGCTTCGACTCCCAAAAAATGAAATTTTAACGCTCTGTTGCGAGTTGTCGCTCCTTGATCACATTTTAATTAATTTATGCCGATTCTATGTCGCTCTTTTGTCAAGAAATGCTATAGAGTTAAAGTAAACATGATAAAATATTATGTGTGTGAATGGTCTTGGAAACAGAAAATATGTTGTTTTTACGTTGATCCCCGTGTTTTGTGCTAGATTGTCCTTCCGTGTATTTTTTAATTGCATTATATGAGGAGTCTAATTTCTTAACCCATAAATTTATAAAAGCTTATAATTAATGTTTGACTTAACAATCACATTCTTATAAGGTGTTTAAATTATTATTCTAGAGTGAAAAAGCAAAAGAGAAAAAAAATCATGTATAATATTTGCTTTGATAAAAATATTTCAAATTACTATTAGAACTATTAAGTAAATTTGTACGAAAAATCAATTTAGCGAGCTTTGAAATTAGACGCCTCATATGCGAATTATATTCAGACCTTCGGAGACGCCAATAGTCCAACTTTTCATTTACACATATGATATCTGTACATTGTATATTCACAATTCGGTTTGGTATTTTTGAGAAATATAATTACATCTTGCTCCAGCCCATATTTAAAGTTTCCTAGTTTTTCATTGACAATTTATTCGGGTCGAGATTTTAATGTCAGTTGATCTAAGAGCCAATGCACACAATGCGTTGCGACGCCGCATAAAAATGTGTCGGAGAAAAGTGTAACACTTCGTCATAGCAATGCCTTCAGCTCCTTCCGACTCATCTCGCAAAGCAAAATTTCGGTACTAGATATGGGCAAAATGTAATCAGATTAATGATTTTATTGACTCTGAATAATTAACACATTTCAAGCTATGTTGACGCCTGCAATAGTCTCACAGGCATGACTTTGAACTTATTATATTATAGTAGTGTTGTTGAAATGAAATGAAATGTATTTATTTCGCCACAACTTACAAAAAACTACAAATTTAAAAACAGTAACACAAACAGTATACAGAAACAAAGAAAATACAAAAACATACAAACATAGTGAAAATTGGCCCTCCATCAGCTTAAAGCCACAGAGGTAGGTAGAGGTTGCTGGGTACATGAACAGTTTTTTTATTCATGACCGTAAGAACACTTCTTTGCGTTATTTAAAACTCATACATTTGTATGTACGAGTAATTAAAAATGCCGTAGTTTTTAAAACATAGGCAAATGTAATTTTACTCGTTTTTCATTAATGTGATAACGTTTTGTCCATCTGTGTTCGGTACATAAAACGACGGAGCGACAGCGCTCTGGTAACGCGCAGCTGCCGCAACAGATCGTGTGCCCCGGCACTAAGTTTATGCGTACTTTTTTAAATTCCGCACATGCTGACCTTGCTTTGATCTTGACATTAGAGAGGCAATATCGGTCTATATCGATAAATCTAGCAAGTGAATTGGAGTTTTAAGATTACGTCGCCAACATATTGTATGCCAAATTAATCTAAGTTCAAGGTTAGTAAATTGAACATTAACAGAGAAACCAGATATAAAAGTTACCGATATTTATACAGGATGATTTTATAGACGTGAGAAAAATTCAGGAAGGATAATCAGCATTAAATTCTAATTACATTTATTTTTACACTGGCTCGACAAAGTGACTACAGTGCCTCTGATGGTAAATACAATATAGTCAGGAAACGTCGGCGACTATCAAAGGGCGAAAATCCACCGACAGTCTTCGTCGCCATGTCGGCCCAAGTAGATATACCACGACGGATGGTCTCTAGGTTTATGAACAACTGGATATACACAACACTGATCCCGACACGCGACAGGCCGAAGCGAGTCACTATGACGGTTTTTACACTTGTGGTTTATGACACAGTTCGGGTAATCGCTCTATCATCAAAAAATATAAAATAATGATATCTTAATTTTTCCATTAAAACAAAGTAAATTATAGTTAACAAATTCTGAAAGAAAGAAAGAAAAATCATTTATTTGGCACATGCAACACAGAAGGACAGGTTAATGAAGTTAGAAAACGACTAAAGCAAATAATCTGTGTTGTGTGTGATGATGCGCCTAGAAGAAGTCAGCTCAGCAAATGCTAAGGGACAAGCTGAGCCACTCAGTGTAGATTTTCAATTGACACATAGTAGTTACTCGGCACTGCCTTTACAAATTACAGCTTATTACTTTTTTTTATGTAAAAGGAAGGCAAGCAGGCACATAGAGTACCCGATGATAAGCGGTCACTGTAGTGGCGAATGCGCGGTAGGTTTTTTCATAGTATTCTAACATATACTAAGTGAAATAAAATGAAATGAAATGAAAAAGTATTTATTTTGCCACAAATTTACAAAAAAAAAAAAACAGAAATTTAAATGTAGCAATACAAACAGTTCACAAAAACAAAAGAAAATACAGAACATATAAAAATGGCGAAAATGGGCCCTTCATCAGCCTTAAGCCACAGAGGAAGCCTGCAGCGCTGATTTTCGTGAAGGGCCGCGGTCGTATTACATCTAATAAGAATTATCAATAAACAATAAAAATACATATAGCGATTAAGTGATATTTTTGCAGTGAAACTAAGTAATTTGACGACCAACTTAATAGTTCTCACACACGTAATTTTAAAAAGAAGCGTAAACTTTCACTCTTCAAATGTCAAGTTTAACTTACGATTATATGTAAATCTTATTCGTCGTCGATTTTAATCACCGGTGAGATGGCATCCGATGGCCTGGATTTGCTGCTCATAATGAGATGCACTTCATTAAGAACTGTCAGTTAAAGGTACGAGACGGATTGCGGCAGATAATGCTCGGCAGCGGCGACCCGACTGCGGGTCGCGGGTCGCATTGTACCTCTCTGTATGCATTCTTATGCAAGTTCACGATCGCGAGCTTAACACGCCGCCTGTATAACTCGATACGACACGCATTGTAAGTCCTTTTTTTTGGTAACCCGGGGAATAATCCTACATAGGACTATCAGGGTCGCTGTAAGGGCAGCGATCCCGGTGTGTCAGACTCCTACTGACTAAAAACCCCCGGGGTGTCCCTCTAATCACTCCACCTAGACCTGGGAAACCAAATTCGTCCAGTCGCCCAGGGAGCGAACAGCCATATTCAGGCTTCCTCTCTGGGAGGGATGGGTATAAAGAGCCCACGCCTCCAGTATCTCTTTCATAGGCGGCGCGCTAGATACTGCGCACCGCAAGTCTACTGCCCGATTATTGTTACCGGGGGAAGTCCCTGCGCCACGCATTATAAGTCCCTCACTGTGCGCTCCTAACTACCGGCGACTCGGGCCTTGCTCATTTTAGTCTACATGATTTATGTTTTAAAATTTATATATTTTTTTGTAAATATTTATTTTAAAATATTAAATTATTGTGTAAGAAATTCTGATGCTTCTTTATTTTATTTTTTTTAACTTGACATAGCGTTAAAGACTTAAATATAAATATGAAATTGTAGCTGTGGTGACTTTGTGGAAACGGGACCGGTATCTATGCGTAAAAAACGCAAATGGTAGTATTTTTTTTTATTACATACAGGCTTACGCTTGACCTCAATCACACCTGCTGGAAAGTGATGATGAGGCCGACGACGGAGTGCGCTCGCCCAGCAAATACCGATTCACTCGACGTTTGAAGATTCCCATATCATAAGACGCCGGAAACACTGACGCAGGAAGCGAGTTCCACTCCTTCGCGGTACGCAGCAAAAAGGAGGAGGCAAATCGCTTAGTGCGAGCAGAAGGAATGTCAACCACAAAAGGGTGCAAACCAGCACGGCGTCTCGTCAATTTATGGTAGAAGGGGGAGGGTGGAACTAAATCATACAACTCAGTATGTTCGAATCCCGGCAAATACCTCTTAATTTTTTTCAGATCTAGCTCGGACTTAGAGACCATATGATCGACGGTGGAAGAAAACATCGTGAGGAAACCAGCATGGCATCTAACAGAAATGTTGAGCACAACATATAAGCACAAAATCCACTAATGTAATACAACATTTATTGAGAGATCATCTTTAACTCCAGAACGAGGCATAATCTAGTTCAGTAAGAATTAAAATATCAGTCAGGATTAATGAGCATATGTGAGGAGCTCGTAAATCCTGACTTTCACTTGGAATCGTAATGAATCCGATTTGTAGCCGACCACAAGTATCGAACGCGTGGTCACCGAGTATAATCTACTTTAAATTTGTATATCTAATAGAGATGCCAGTATTCCTGAATAATCGATAACATTAAACATGACATTTAATATCGATATATTAGGTGAATAAAAGTTATAAATTATTCTGAACAGTTTCAATATCTAATCTTATTTTATATCTAATGACATTTGTTACGATAGCAACCGTATAAAGTACTCATTTTAAATACTTTGACTGGTCTTATGTGCGAATAAACATACTTAAACTCGACGCTTAAACTTGACTACATACCTAGTTTAGGGTTACAAGCAGATTGACGCGCCACGCAGTTGTTAACTTCTTTTCAAGTTTCTGAAGATATAATATACAAATTATGACCGGTGGTCGTGGGGGTTATAGTAAGATACGAATTTGGCGTTTTACAGTTTATTTGCACTTTAAGGCACACCGAACTGCGACGTACACGCACGTACTCCCGCCTTGGGTCTCGGTAGTCGACTAACTTCTAAGCGTCCCGTGCGCGCGCGCATTCTCTTACCCCGCACGTCTCGTAACACCCTAACGACCCTTAGGGCGACAAGAGCGTATCGGGTTACGCCTACATGCTATAAAATTTAATTGTAGAATCGATATATGAACGAAAACGTCGACTTATTTTTTGGGTGCATCTCTAGCACAGACTGTAGAGTCCTATTGAAAGCTGATTAGTTATTAGCCTAATTCAGAATAAATTGTTCATGGTATTTGGGTGAAAGGCCGTCGCGAGTGCTCTATCTGTCAGTATGAATTAATTTTTGAATTAATTACCAAGTGTTTGTTGACGAAATCTCCTGGTCGCGATCGGGTTTCAAGCTAGATTTGTTATATATTAAAATAAATGTGTATTATTGATGTCTTAATGAATTTATTGGCTTGAGAGTTGACATTTCTAGGCTTCACATTATAAATTTTGGTCACATGGTCATAAATTGTGTGGTGTGAGGTTTGGTTATTAAATATTAGGTCCTTACATATGAAATTGGCGTTTTTCGTACTGGCCACTTTAATCACAAATTTCTCCTCTTTGGTAAGGAATTCCAAATTCAAATTTGTACAGCTATAGACTCATGTATTTGTGCTTCGATGATCGTCATTCATTTGTTTTTTTCTTCAGTTTTTTTCTGTTTGCGTCACTCATTTTACAAAATGGAAAACTTAAAATATCCCATTATTTACGAGTACGAGTTCCGCCGTGGCACTAGTGCTGCGGAAACAACTCGAAGGGTGAATGATGTGTATGGCGGTCGTGTTGCAAAAGAAAACACAGTTCGTTTTTGGTTCCAACGTTTTCGTTCTGGAAATTTCGACCTGCAGAACAAGCCCCGTGGACGGCCTGAGACTCAAGTTGATAATGAAGAGTTGAAGGCTATTGTGGAAGCGGATCCATCGAAAACCACGTCCGAGTTAGCTGCAGGCTGCGATGTTAGTGATAAAATTGTTTTAATTCACTTGAAGCAAATTGGGAAGATTAAAAAGCTTGAAAGGTGGGTACCTCACGAATCGACTGAAGCAAACCGGCAAACGCGCGTCGACTGCTGCGTTACATTACTAAACCGGCACAATAATGAAGGTATTTTAAACCGAATCATTACCTGTGATGAAAAATGGGTTCTTTACGATAATCGGAAGCGCTCAGCGCAATGGTTGGATCCTGGCCAGCCAGCCAAATCCTGCCCCAAGCGAAAATTAACCCCAAAAAAGTTACTTGTAAGCGTTTGGTGGACTAGTGCCGGTATTGTTCAATACAGTTTTCTCAAATCTGGCCAGACTATTATGGGTGATGTCTATTGTCAGCAATTGCAAACCATGATGGAAAAGCTAGCGGCTAAACAACCTAGGCTGGTCAATCGCTCCACGCCACTGCTGCTTCACGACAACGCTAGACCACACACTGCGCAACAGACGGCTACTAAATTAGAAGAGCTTCAATTGGAATGTCTAAGACATCCTCCGTACTCCCCGGACCTTGCTCCAACAGATTACCATTTTTTTCGAAATTTGGATAACTTCTTGCAAGGGAAAAAATTCAACTCCGATGGGGCAGTCCAAATCGCCTTCAAAGATTTTATTGATTCCCGTCCGACTGGTTTTTTTAGTAAAGGGATCAATGAACTACCTATGAGATGGCAAAAGTGCATAGAAAATAATGGTTCATACTTTGATTAATTAAATATATTATATTAAAAAATATTCGACTTTTTGTTCCTCCCATACAAAACGCCAATTTCATATGTAAGGACCTAATATTAATTTTTATAATTCTCTAACACTTGACAGTATTCATAGTTGTTGATATGAAATGAAATATAACTTTATTCAACTAGACTCACTTCCAAGCACTTTTAAGCTGTTGTGGAGTATGAGCCACTAGTTGAGGTGAGGCCTTTACTGCTTGTAGGAGGCTTGTAAATCAGAAGGCAGTCTTAACTCGAATCCATTAATAGCCTATGCCGTATCAAATAGCCGAGTGCCTACTGTAACTGAACCTTGATCCAACAATGAAGGGAGCCTCTTGAGAAGGTATCCCCTTAAAAGGTTCGTGACACAAGCAACCCTCTAAATCATTATAAATTCGATTTGCTGATAAGTGTTTTCCAGATCGCCACACTTTAAGAGAACAATCATATAACACTAAATTTACCGAACCGGTCAAATGACAGGTATTTGTATTTGTCTTAATATTTTTTTATTCTAATATTTTTTTCATTCTGAAAAATAAAATTTCTTTTACTAGTACAAGATAGTGATAAATATCATGGATTTAATTTTATTTATAACAAAGCAAAATAAACCGTGCTATAAATATATTTAAAGTAGACATGAATTGTTCGCCGATTGTCGTAGTGTTAACAAAATGTCATAAAAATATGGGCTATACGAACGTAGAATATAGTTATTTTTCACTGTACTATTCTGTATCGTTACGGTATACTATTTAATGTATTATTGATAATGTGGTACATTTAATATATTATATAGAATAAAAATTGTATGAACTGGAACGATTCGGATTCAATTCTATTCAATTTCACATAGATTTTCACGTAAGTAACCGGTTTCTTTTGATTGCGTAGATTTAGAACTTTGATTGTTCCATAGCTTAAAGGTATTGTAAACCTGAGTATTTGTTATCTCCGCGTTTTTTTTTTAAAAGGGTCTTTACAGATGAATAACCAGGTGATCTTTTAAGGGTTGTTTTTTCTTTATAAGGCACGGAATTTTAAAAATACATAAAAGTAATACAAAAAGTAATAATTTTGTGGTGCTAGGGTGATTGTCCGAACTAAGTCATGATCACAGTACACGAGTGTAAAGACCGCCATAGTAACTCGCTTTAGCCTGTCGCATTTCGCGATCAACTTATGTATGTCCAGTAACTCATGTACTTAGAGGCCTTAAGTCGTGGTTTATGTGGGCTGACATGACGACGGAGATTTAATAGATTATCGTCCTTTCATAGCCGCTTTTGTTTTTGGGCTACACTGTACTTACCATCAAGTACACCTTAGTAACATTTTCGAGCCAGTGCTAAAAAATATAAATTAGTACATTTCATTTTAAATCAAAGTAAAAACTTCATTATAAATGCGCTTAAATCACTCATCCAAGCAAACTCCGGTATGTCCCATAGAATATTATAATAACAGAGTACAACCCCATCGCCTCTAGGAGTAGATGCCCGAATCAGATAACTCACCGAAACCAGTACGAGATTACGATGAAAGTGTTAAGTGTATAATGCGAAATGATTAATGGCTAGAGAAAGCAGCATTGTATGCAAATCATCAGACGTACGTAGAACTAGTCGGAGATTAATTTCATGGACATTATGCGATGGCTGTTGGTTTATTTTGATGTTCACGCCATGGCGGTGGGTGATTAGTTATCTGTGTATCGGTGGATATGCCCAATCCATCAATATTCTCTTAAGGCGGTTACACACTGTCCCTTATCTATCAAAATACATACGTTAGATGAGGTAGCTATATTAGTGGCTAAGTGGACCTACCTTAGGCTTACAGCGCAGGATAGCGTGTAAAGATGAGAGGAATCAAATTTCAGACAACGAATAGATAACCTTACCTTTTAGATAATACTTTACCCTAGTTTCCCTACACGTGACTCCTGGGTGGTGCTAAACGAGCAGCAGCGAGGTGGTAGGGCGTCGGGGCCCATCTGGATCGCGACCACAGTACATGGGTGTGAACCCCGTCATAGTGACCAGTTTCGGCTTGTCGCGTTTCGGGATCAGCTTGTGTATATCCAGTAGCTCATATACCTGGAGACCTTCAGTCGTGGTATATGTGGGCCAACATGACGATGTATACTATCAATGGATTTTCTTCCTTTGATAGTTGCTTTCGTTTTTGGATTACACTGTATTTATCATCAGGTACTCTGTAGTCACTATGTCGTGCCAGTGTAAAAAAAAAGCGTTTAATTCAACACAATATAAAATACTAGCTGTGTCCGCGACTTCGTCCGCGTAGAATAGTTATTTTGGGCATTTTAGTTAGTTATGTATTTTAAAATTATAATATCTTCTAAGGTGTTCATTGAAATTAAGTGATGTCCAAGACAATTTTGTTTACAATTAAATACTCTTAATTAACATCATATTTATTTGGATAAAGATTAATATTATTACGTTGATACAGCTCTTAACAAATAATGCATTAATTTCGATCAAATTTGATTACCATAAAAACGGTTCTAGTGAGTTAATCTTAATAGATAGACATATACTGTCGCGGACATTTTTTTTAGATCATTTCAAGAGAAATAATTCTTTCTTACATATATTTTTGGTATCTTGAACCGTTTTTGCAGCGCACGCAATGGAAGCCCTCAAGGATGAATAATTTTCCCCGTTTTTTTCACATTTTCCATTATTTCTTCGCTCCTAATAATTGCATCGTGATGTTATATAGCCTAAAGCCTTCCTCGATAAATGGTCTATTCAACTCATAAAGAATTTTTCAATTCGAACCAGTAGTTCCTGAGATTACCGCGTTCAAACAAAAAAACAAACAAACTCTTCAGCTTTATAATATTAGTATAGATAATAAGGAGAGATAAAGTTTCACAGCACAATACAAAACATAACTACGTGATCAGTATGATTTGTGAGCAAGTGGAACGAGGTATCGTGTTTAGTGTGATAGTCGAGACTGCAGCAGGTCGCGGTGGCGCTTACGTCGCGATTCGATAGGCAGTTTGCCTGTATACATCGGTATACAGCGGTGCTCAACTTCACCGCCCGCTGCATGTTTTTCCAAAGCATGACTTATATTATAATTAATTTATTTATAAGTTTTTTTTTGGTACACTTACATAGACTACATTAAAACATAAAACTATATAAAGAGGATACATTATAAATACGAGTAACACAAAAAGAAATAAACTACTATAATTAGAAAAATTTATAACAAAAAAAAAATCTATGGAACAATCCTCTCAAATAACATCCTTTTTTTAAATTAACATGTTTACTATCCATTGACAGACGTCATTGTTATGTCAGCCCGTATATATCACGATAGAAGAAGATCTCTAGGTATATGAGCTACTGGACATATACAAATTGATTTCTTTAAATGTACCATATCCAATTTTTTTTATTCTAAAATCTTAGTTGATGTTTTTTTAAGATTTACAGGCGAACCTTTGATCCCAATCACACCTAGTGTAGTAAGGTGAACATAACATAACCGACGATGGACCGCGTTCACCCAATGTCTATTCACTCTTCTTTTAAGGATTTCAAGTCATAAAAATGGGAAAATACAGTCGTTGGAAGCATATTTCACTCCTTATTTGTTCGCATGATGAATGTAGAAGCGAATCTTTTTATAAATGAAACGTTCACCACATACGGAGGATATCGGACACGGCGTCTGGTGGAATTAGAGAATGTAGATTTTATTTATTTTAAAGGGAAACATACAGCAATATAAAAATGATAACAAATATACACAAAAAATGTTACATAAGCCAGCAAAGTTTCCACAAAAATTAGTACAAAAGTAGAAATCAAGCTAATAAATAACAATAAAAGAAAATCAATCAAATATACATACATATATATGTTACATATAAATAGTACATATATAAAAAATATAGAACATAATTGAACTTAGGCTAATATTTTCTCTCTCACCATTCGTTTAAAGGGCCCAAAGGCACAGGACAGTATATCTATATCACAAAAACGTTTATTATATAGATCACAGGTACGAAAAACAAAAGTATTATTAACATAGTTTGATCTTAAGAATGATCTTGAGAACACTCTTCATTGTATAAATGGTAAAAGACCGCGAGGCAGGCGACTTCACGTCGATGCTTGAACGCATTAAAAAAAAACTGGTAATAAATAATTCAACAATAAAAAAACTCTGTTTAAATCCGGTTGTAGTCATGAAAGTACGATATTGTTAAAATAAAAAAAATATTTCATTAAAATGGAATAATTATGTAAAATGTTAATATATTTTATGAGCAGTGAGTTAATAAACTTAGTTAATTATGTTCTTTAAATGAAGGCTAAATGCTACAATTTATTGAGGACAAAATATTTTATGATCAACCTTTTAACAACTTTTAAAGAGTCTCATTTTATGTTGTTGATATGTTCGTTGAAAGGCAGGCAATGAATCTGACCCATACAGCCTAGTCTTTTTATTAACTTGATATTCTATATTTTAACCGCTGGGTTTATAGGCAGAATAGAATAGCGCCTACCTTTTCATCATACTGAGGTGTCGTAAGAATTAGGGATGAGAAAAAAACAATCGATTTTTACTTTATCCATATTTTTTCATATAATTGATTTTTAATAATCGCTTTATTAAAAATCGATTATTAAAACTTTCTTTTTTCACTTTCTCTTTAAGTAAAAAAGATAAGATATGCGTTGTTGGCTTAATTCAATATAGCCAAACTACAAATGATTAATATTGACCTGGTAATTTTATTATAATAAAAAAAAACAATTTTTCGAATATTCTGAAAAAATAAAATTTCATGCAAAAATTAATTTACTTTTATTTCATTGATATTTACAATTCGATTTAATTTAAAAAATAAATATCTTTTTTTCCACTCCAAGTGACATCCTTAGTATGAGCCGACTAAGATATACAGCATGCGGAATTACACGCAGATTGCAAGCATCTAAGCTGCTACATATTATGCTGCTTCTCTGCACATGGTGCACACCCGCCAACCCGCATTGGACATAGTATGCCAGGTTCAATGTGCAAACCTCTTCACATATATTCCTATTATTATCCTTTCGTCTGTGACGTGTCCAATTGCAGGGTACGCTCAAAAGTGCTCATCTTTATTAGGTTAGGTTAGGTTAGGTTAGTTGCAATGCAATTAAAAGTCTAGTGTAGTGTAAGAAATTACACAAAGAAATATATTTTATTGATAAAGATAATTAGAGCTATACAAAATTTCAATTAGATTTAGGGAAAATCAGATTCAGGTTCCTATAATGGAATTCCACGAACGAGAGGTTATGTATTTTTATATCGAAAATATTCCCAGGAGAAAAACCTGTCGGATGGCGGTAGATCCAAAGACATGCAGCGTTATATTTACGAAATCATTTAAGTTTGAAAACGAATCGAAGGTTGTAAACGGTCAATCAGCAGCTATTTCGGATGCCATAGAACTTTGGATAACGAAGCCAGTGAGCAATTAATATCGAAATTATTAATAACTGAGCAGCTTCCGATTTGACCGTTACGGGTGTCATTAAATACCAATAGTAAACCGTCAATCAGTTCATCAAACTAGATTGATTCGGTTTTATGGTTAAATATTAGTATGGCCGAAAGGTCCAGCTTTAACTTCGGACATGCCCGACCAAAAAGACTACATTCGGTAAATCTTTCAAATCGACTGAAATTTTAGCTAAACCTTAAGGATTATTTATTAATTTGAACATTGACATAGTCTACATTAAAATATATATAACACATGAACCAGTGACGCGCATAGGGTATTTGAACAGGCTAGGCAGAATCACATAATTAATGTGAATATTATATAACGATAATAAATATTATATTACTTTCATAGAGAAGAAAGATGGCGTGAAAATAGAACAGATATGAATATAAAGGGTTCCTTTTTTTGTTTAAATTAAAGGAATTTATTCCAGACTTATTTATCGCAAGAGCATGCAATGCTTCCACGGATTTATGGAATGAACGCTACTGACATGAACAAGATATATTACAAATAGGACTATATTTAAAAGTCTTGACGACTTACACAGAAGGAAAGAAAAATGAAAATACGAGCCATACACGGACAGGAAGAGTAACAAAAAAAAACTAATCTAATTTGCAAAAAACATACAAGAATAATTTATTCAGCAATCCTCTCGAACCCTTGTTTATTGAGTTTCAAAATGTCGTCATTGAATTAATCCGACGGTGCTCGATATCTGCGAGCTGATCATTAGCCCGAGGAAGAAGCCTGAGCGCGATAGGTTCTCCACAACCACCCTAGTCGTTCGGCGTAAGAGACCTGAACGTAAGCCGAGGATGTATGCACTAATTTTGCATACACTCCCGCCATAATAATAAGCTGGGCAGGGTTACTTGTGGGTGTCCACTGCACATGCGTGGCTACGGTGGTGTGTGCGTACTCTCGCACAACGCTTATTTTCGAGGAAGGGAAGGATGGAAGCACTCCACCCGTGTTCCATAATTGAGGCTTTTTTAGACTTATCTCGCACCGGTCGTGGCATAGTGCGGGGTCGCGCCCACGGTTGGCGGCTACGCTGAAGGGCTAACCAGAAGTTTTTTAGTTAGTATGATTCAAACACGATTACTTTATTTTGATGCACATGAACAAAATATAGAGATGATTTATATGACCTCACACAACTTATCAGAAGGTGGGTAAACCCGAATCCGCGGCCGAAAACCGGTTGGACACTATTAAATATAAAAGAAGATTGATTAAAAATAATCATCATTATTTAGTATTATTATACTAACTTCTGTCAACGACAACATTGCATCAGTAATGACGAGATGCCGTAGTTGAGGCTTCTATTTGTACCTACCATCATACACCATCTCATTATACCATTCTGGAGTGACCAGAGGAACTGTAGTAACTGTATTCATTTAATTTCCGCTTTTACAATAATAATAAATCATCAGGCTGTATCCCTTTCGAGGTGAGCAGAAACTCATTAATGGCTGTATGAACTTTAAATGAAAGAAAGTAAAAGCATTTATTTGGGACACAATATAACATACAAACGGATAAACCAAAGATAAGTACCCTAAAGACCAAGCGAAGTGCCCTATGGGTTTTTATTTTCTTTTGAATGTATAAAATATGCGGCATAAACGAAAGCATATTTCGTCGCTTTAATATAGAAGTTCGATATTTTTCATAGCTACAAGTGATTGTAGATTTATTTGTACTAGCTGTGTCCGCGACTTCGTCCGCGTGGAATAGTTATTTTGGGCATTTTAGTTAGTTATTTTAAAATTGTAATATTTTCTAAGATGTTCATTAAAATTAAGTGATGTCAAAGACAATTTTGTTCACAATTAAATACTCTTAATCAACAACACATTTATTTGGATAAAGGTTAATATAATATTATTACGTTGATACAACTCTTAACAAATAATACATCAATTTACCGACCAAATTTGATTACCATAAAAACGGTTCCAGTGAGTTAATCTTAAAAGATAGACATATGCTGTCACGGATATTTTTTTAGATCATTTCAATAGGAATAATTCTTTCATAGATATATTTTTGGTATCTTGAACCGTTTTCGCAGCGCACGCAATGGAAGGATGAATAATTTTCCCCGTTTTTTTCACATTTTCCATTATTTCTTCGCTCCTAATAGTTGCATCTTGATGTTATATAGCCTAAAGCCTTCCTCGATAAATGGTCTATTCAACACAAAAAGAATTTTTCGATTCGAACCAGTAGTTCCTGAGAATAGCGCGTTCAAACAAACAAACAAACAAACTCTTCAGCTTCATAATATTAGTATAGATTAGTATAGATTAATTTCAATTCGAAACCTCTTATACGTTTCAGAGAACAAGTGCCTTGACAAACAGATAAAGAAGTGATCCTATAAGAATTCCGTTTTATCATTTGGAGTACTGAACTCTAGAAAGATAAAAATTATTCATTACAAAACTTTAAATGTATGTGTGTTTAATACTGTGATCGAATTATTGTTAAAATCACCGTTAAGGTAATAAATAAACCGTTTTAAAAATTTATTGCAACAGCTCGACTCGTTAACATAATAAGTCGGCGAGCACAGTTGCTATTTCACGAAATAAACGTGTGTCCTCGACTTTATTTTTATTTTTTTTACACTGGCTCGACATAGTGACTACAGAGTACCTGATGGTAAGTACAGTGTAGTCCAAAAACGAAAGCGACTATCAAAGGATGAAAATCCATTGATAGTCTACATCGTCATGTCGGCCCACATATACCGCGACTGAAGGTCTCTAGGTATATGAGCTACTGGATATACACAAGCTGATCCCGAAACGCGACAAGCCGAAACTGGTCACTATGACGGGCTTTACTCTCATGTACTGTGGTCGCGATCCAGACGGGCACCGACGCCCTACCACCTCGCTGCTGCTCGTTTAGCACCACCCAGGAGTCACGTGTAGGGAAACTAGGGTAAAGCCTACGGACGCGAGCAGCTTCGACTGCCAAACCTCAAACCTCCTTCTTATTTGAGTCAGGTTGGACATATATTTTGAATACGACAAAATCTGCATCTATTTTTGTCGAGAACTGATGGTCAGTGATAATGCTAAAATACACAAATTAGTGTTACCCAATTACCGACTTAAAAAAATTCATGGTTCTTACATGGATCTCGGTATTCGACTATACAATACTATATCTGAAGAAACCTTGGAGTTATCACTATTGAAATTAAAAAAACAAAAACTAAATTGCTAGAAAAGGTATATTATTGACTTTTATCATTGACTATTTAAATGATAAAAGTGCGTGGTCATAGTGTAAACAAATTTTTCCCATTGGGCATTGTCGACATCTGAGGCGTCGTAAGAACGACTAGGATATACAGCATACCAGTGGCGTTCATCCCATACATGCATAAAAGCAATGCATACCTTACATAAATAAGCCTTGGTTAAATTACCAAAAGTTAAATTAAAATAAAAAGGAAACATTAATATTATTCTAACATATTCCATTATCACGCCATCTATTGTTCCGATAAGACAAGTATAACAGTTGCTAATACAAAATAATTATTACGCGAACGCAGCCCCGCTTACGAAAAGCAGAGTAAATTTTGCAGAGACCAGCGCCATACATGTAGGCGTATTGGCCACACATACGACTCTCGGATTTCTTTGCAAATAAAAGCAGTGCTTTTTGTAAACAAAGAACTTTAAAAATATTGTTTATTCAACTTCATTGCTGTTTGTAATTACTATTTTACTTTAAAATAACAATATTAATATTATTTCATGGATATATATAGTATTTATTACTAATTTTAGATAAAAGTATTTAAATTTGGTGTTTACATTCATTTGCCGTACATTGCGTGTGTGCTTAGACTGTACATTGCTATATACCGTAAGCGTGCAGCAATAGCATGAATTCTGTACTTGAGTTACTATTATCATATTTTTTTAAAGTACGTTTATGTATTACAATGTGTCAATTTAATTAAATCAATCATATTTAAAAAGGAATAAAATCTTTTATTTTTTTATATGAAAAATGTATTATGTATTAATGTTATTGTATTGCGTATCTATGATGTTTAAAATAAGCCAAAACATAAATAATTATAATTAGAGATCGAACAGTTTGCATTTTATTTGTTGCTAAAGTAATATTCATCCTTTGATTACAGAGAGTACCAAAATTTTGTGATTGTAGTGAAATAATTGTTTAGTATTTATTTTTGTTTTGTGTGTAGGCAACACTGCCTCACAGCGCGTCAAACAAAAAACAAAAAATTGTACATGCTATAAGTTCTTGTGATCAAAATAAAAATATTATAAAAATCAGTGTTTCCGTTACCAATCAGCAACATTATTTTGGTTCTTCGAATCGGATTAAGAAATACAGTCCACATATTGAAGAAGTGTTATCGTATTTAAAAAAAAAAAATACCAACGATAATTTTGCCGGCGCCATCGACATCGAGCTTGGTGAGCCGCAACATATATAGCACAACAGTGCAAGCATCTCAACAGAGATATATTAGATTATACATATTCAACAAACGCAACAGCGACAAAAGGTTCAACAACACGGAATGGAATCGACAGTGGAAAAACTCATTAACAAGCGGTCTTATATTAAAGGTCGTATAACAAGAATTTGTAATTATATTAACAATATCAACAATGCACAGAACAAACATGGACTGCTTATAAGACAAAAGGAATTAACAGAACTTTACGATAAATACTGCGCTATACAAGATGAAATAGAAATGGCGGATTCAGCGTCAGACCACCAGCTAGCACACGAAGAAGAGCGTATATCAATCGAGAATAAGTACTTTGAAAATCAAGTATTAATATTAAAACTATGCGATGATAACAACACATCTCAAAATAAACAAGATAATAACTTTCTATTCAAAATTCCGAATCTACAAATACCTCCCTTCAGTGGAAACATAACGGAATGGAGCAATTTCAAGTCATTATTTGACGGGATCGTAGATAAACACCCTCTAATGTCACCACTCCAAAAACTCCAATACTTGAAAACACTTCTAAGAGGAGAAGCAGCTGGACTCATAAATGCGCTAAGTATTACAGATGATAATTACCCTTGTGCAATAGATATTCTTACAAAAAAATATGAAAATAAACTTATTAATGTAAATTATTATATTAAAAATATTATGTCAGTCCCAAATATCACTAAATACAATATTAAAGAATTTTTAATAGTAATACAACAAAGTTTAGACTCCCTGAAATCTCTTAATATACCAGTAGAATCCTGGGACTTATTACTTATATACATAATAGTACAAAAATTTGATCTATCATTAAAATCAGCTTGGGAATTAAGCAAACCTAATCATGATTTACCTAAACTTTCAGAATTAATAGATTTTTTGTCACATCGTTCAAATGCATTTGACAACATTAGCTTATATAATAAATCTAATGATCATTTATCTACAAAAACAGCTTCAAGAGTGTCTTCTAATGTAAGTAGTATAACAAAGAATAATTGTATTTTATGCAACATGTCCCATGATGTGTATAAATGTCCATCATTTTTAGAAATGTCTCCAGTTCAAAGAAATGAGCAAGTCAAAATTAAAAGGTTATGTTTTAATTGTCTTAAACCCTATAGTTATCAGCACAAATGCTCTAAAAATTCATGCTTCATTTGTCATAAAAAACATCATACACTAATCCATTTAGAAAATAAAAAGAAAAGTGATGAATCAGGTAGTCAAAATCAGAACATTCAATCACATAGTTCAGTATTACTTTCAAATAATGATAATACAATCAACACCTCTCAACATATTGAGACTTCTCAGTCTGACACAAGTGCCTCAGTCCTATTTTTGCATACTAATCAAACAGAAGTTTATTTATCTACAGCGCTTATTCAAATTCAAAATAATCAAGGCAAATGGATAACATGCCGCACCCTTCTAGACAGTGGGAGTCAGGTTTGTCTCATTACAAAGAACTTAGCTGAAAATTTACAACTTTCACTCTCACAACAAAGAAAGTATATTATTCATGGTATAGGAAACACACCCACACACTCATCAAATTCTACTACAGTTAAAATAGCATCTCGCTTAAATAATTATACTCAAACTCTTGATTGCATTATTACTGATCACATATCTACAAAATTACCACAAATATATGTACATCTTAATAAATTCAAACTACCTCAAGACTGTAAACTAGCAGATCCTCTATTTAATATCCCTAAAAGTGTAGATTTATTAATTGGAGGTCAATTATTCTACTCACTATTACTTAAGGGTTCAATTCAATTAGGTCCAAGACTACCCACACTTATAAACACAGTTTTTGGTTGGATAGTTACTGGTAGCATTGATATTAATGTACAATCACTAATTAATAATTGTCACTCAAATTTACATTTACAAACCATTACATCTGCACATATTAGTTGTGAACAATCTTGTGATCAACTATTACAACGCTTCTGGGAACAAGAAGAAGTTAAACCACCACTATTATGCACACCTGAAAATAAATATTGTGAAGAATTGTACTCAGATACAACAATCAGAGATAAATCTGGTCGTTTTATAGTTCATCTTCCCATTATAAAAGAAAAGCTACACATGCTCGGTGATTCTTACAATATTGCACATAAATACTTTCTTACTTTAGAAAAGAAATTACAGAAAGACACATCATTATACAAACAATATTCGGACTTTATTGAAGAATATATTAAACTAGGTCATGCTTCATACTTACCTGCGTCAATGCATAATATAGAAAACCCTATATTTTACTTACCACACCATGCAGTCATAAAACCTCAAAGTGTTTCTACAAAACTTAGAGTCGTTTTTAATGGCAGTTGTGCAACATCAAGTGGTATATCACTTAATGATGTATTGTATGAAGGTCCAAATATTTACACAGATATTATTGATATTATTATTAGATTAAGAACTTATAAATTTGTAATTTCATGTGATATAATCAAAATGTTTAGAAACATCAAAGTTATTGATAATCATTCCTACTTACAATGTATTTTGTGGAGAAATACTGCAAATGATGAACTGCACAAAATTCGTTTAAATACAGTTACATATGGAACCAGATGTGCCCCATATTTAGCATTTCGAACTTTACTTGAACTTTCTAAACAAAATGGTCATCAATATCCACTTGCTGCTAAATGCATACAATTTCAAACATTTATGGATGATGTACACTGTGGTACTAACTCACTGTCTGAATCTATAGAACTTTGTCATCAATTAACTTCATTATTTAAACTGGGTGGATTTCATTTACACAAGTGGTCTGCTAACCATCCACTAATTTTGAAAAATGTTATTCAACTTAATAATGATACATATTCACCGAATTCATTTATTATTGGTGATGAAACAAGTACGCTAGGTATTAAATGGAACCCAGTATCTGATAATTTTAGAATTAATATTCCTGCAAAGTGTGACATCTCATTTTTCACTAAAAGAATAGTCCTATCAATAATTGCTAAACTATATGACCCTATAGGATTCTTATCACCTGTCATCATTATAGCTAAACTTTTTATGCAACAGCTATGGTTAAAAAAAATAGATTGGGACACAGAATTGCCTTCTGGTTTACTTAAAAATTGGCACACCTTTCATGACAACATACAACAGCTCCAAAATGTTATAATACCTAGATATTGTTTCTCAGATATACCACACAAAATATATTTAGTAGGATTTAGTGATTCCTCATCTCAAGCTTTCGGAGCTTGCCTATATCTTGTAGCAGAATATTTAAATAGTATACCTACTTCTAATTTAATAATAAGCAAAAGCAGAGTAGCTTCCTTGAAACCTTTAACTATACCTCGCTTAGAGCTTAACGCTGCATTACTACTTTCTAAATTAACAAAGAAAATTAAAGATGCCCTAGAAGTAACTATAAATATTGATTCAATAAACCTATACACTGACTCTACTATTGTTTTACATTGGCTTATGTCCCCTAATAAAAAATGGGATATATATGTTTCAAATCGAATCTCACAAATATTACAAAATACAGATTCTAACTTTTGGAATCATGTGAGAACAAATGAGAACCCTGCAGACCTTATCACACGTGGTATACAACCACAAGATTTGATAAACCATACACTTTGGTGGCATGGCCCATCATGGTTACTTTCACACAATAGTAATTGGCCCAAATTTGATTATAATTCACACACAGATATAGATATCTTACATACTACCAACACACATAACAATAACATTTATAAAAGTACTATTTCAGATAACTTTAATGATAATGATGTGGAATACTTCTTAAATGTCTTTCAAAGATTTTCTAGTTTTCTAAAACTGCAAAACACTATTGCACAATGCTTTAGGTTTTGTTACAATCTGAAAAACCCTAAGTCATGTTTAACATCTCTACTCACACCTAATGAAATAAAAGTTAGTCATAACTTTATTATTAAAATCATCCAAGCTTATCATTTCAAAAAGGAGATAGTAAAATTGAAATCAAACCAAATGACTAACATACACTCTTCCAGTCCCTTAAGAAGACTTTCACCTTTTATAGATAGTGATGGTATACTCAGAGTTGGAGGTAGGATTAAACATGCAAATATACAGTACAATCAAAAATATCCTATAATAATGCCTAATAAAAGTCATGTTACATCCCTCCTAATTCAGAAAATACACATACAACTATTTCATTCGGGTATTCATACTACAATTGCCAATCTCAGACTTACCTATTGGCCTATAAATGCCAGGTCTGAAGTGAAAGGTATAATCTATAAGTGCATAGTATGTACAAAACATCGTGGTCAAACTTGTACTCAAAAGATGGCTAACTTACCTTATCACAGGGTTAACCTAGAACGTCCCTTCTTGCATATTGGTCTAGATTTTGGAGGACCTATATATATAAAATCTTCAACAATTCGTAATGCAAAGTATATTAAAAGCTATATTTGTTTGTTCATATGTTTAGCTACAAGAGCCATACATATAGAACTTTCATCAGATTTGTCAACAGACTCATTCATTGCATGTCTTAAACGTTTTTGTGCTAGACGAGGAATTTGCAGTACTATTATTTCTGATAATGCTACTAATTTCCATGGTGCAAGCAATGAATTACATGAGTTGTATAAGTTATTCAAGAATGACCAATCTTTCAGTCAAATTATTAACTATGCAAATAGTAATTATATTAATTGGAAATTTACTGTCCCTCTAGCTAGCCACATGGGTGGTATATATGAAGCAGGCATTAAACAAGCTAAAATACTGCTTAAAAAGAAGCTAGGTAATTGCAGAATGACCTATGAGCAATTATACACTATATTATGTCAAATAGAATCAATTTTAAATTCAAGACCACTCTATGCGATGTCTGATACAATTGATGACTTAAATTATCTAAGTCCAGGTCATTTTCTAATTGGATCAACGCTTTTAGATATCCCCGAACCTAATCTTATCAAATTATCTGAAAATACACTTAACATTTGGCAAAGAATTTCTTCAATCAAGCTACAGTTTTGGAAAGATTGGCACAATAAATATCTATCTGAATTACAAAATAGACCTAAATGGCAAAATGTATCTCCTAACCTACAAATAGGAAATTTAGTAATTATTAAAGATGAAAATACTCCTCCTTTATGTTGGCCCATGGGGAGAATCATAAAATTATTTACATCCCCTGATGATCATTTAACTAGATCTGTCATGATTAAAACTTCTAAAGGTGAATATCTTAGACCTATTCACAAGTTGATTTTATTGCCTATTCAGACTTAAACTTTGTGAATAACCTATATTTGATTTCTTTAATAATTATTTGATTGTATATAGAAGTAAATAAAACTCTGTGTTATTAAGCAAATAAAACCAAATATTATGTGAATAATTTATATTTTCGTAAGCACAATGATTGTAAACTAGTATAATTATAACATAAGTTAATTGTATTCTTCATTCAAATTCACATCACTTTAATTTCACACTTATCACAAGTTATTATTGTATTCCTTACTTAAACTTCACTTTATTTTGTTGTATCACTTTCAGCTATAACCTTTCACAGTTTATATTATATAAAACAGTAATTAATTTACAAACACATTCAACATTGTAAATAAATATACGCCTCCTGACAATTATTTGACAGACTGTCACATTGACGTCTACGATTTAATTTTTACTTACCATAATGTTTATGTAATGATTGATGTTTTATAATGCCACTTTTAAAAGTTTAAAAATATTGTCTTGTCAGCGCGGGGGTGTATGTTTAGTATTTATTTTTGTTTTGTGTGTAGGCAACACTGCCTCACAGCGCGTCAAACAAAAAACAAAAAATTGTACATGCTATAAGTTCTTGTGATCAAAATAAAAATATTATAAAAATCAGTGTTTCCGTTACCAATCAGCAACAATAATGTACCCAAATATATGAATATTTTGTATCAGCGAGTTCCTAGCCGAAATATATGCTTGCCTTCTTTAAAATGTTAATGCTCGCTGCTGCAGCATACCTATATATGCACGCAGATTGCAAGCATCTAAGCTGCTGCATGCACCTTCTCTGCCCATAGTGTCCACCGCCAACCCTCATTGGACAAGCGTGCTGGGTCAAATATCCAATCCCTTCTCATGGATTCCACAAATATAGTGTAAAAAGGGAAGGCTAACTGCAGAGATGAAAATGATTAATAAAAAGAACGCTACAATTTTAGGGTTTTCAGACTATATTTGTGGGGCCAAGGGTACAGCATTGACCACTTCCTCGGCACCCGGCGACGTTTGGCCTTAAGGTAGGCTTCTCCTTATTGCAAAAAGCAGGGGAGGGGTGGTGTAAATGGCTACTCACGCCTCGCTCGCCTAACGGGAAGTACCCTATAAGATTTTATTAACACAGAATTTTATTTTTAAGAAAACAGCAAACTCTTTTAGATCTATATGATTGCGCTGACTGAGAAGTTTGAGTTTTTCAGGGACATTAGAGACTACTGCCTTCAGTATTTGATACATAGATGGGCAAAATGTAATCAGATTAATAAAAATAATTAACGATTACATTTTACGTTTTTAACCATTAATATGACTGTATTTTGCTCATTTATGTTTTAAACACTACAAAATCCCAGATTGTATACACATTTATCATTTCTTATTGTTTTAAATGGATTTAATCATGATTACAAAGCAAGAAAATTTTAATTATGACTACATTTTGTAATCGTTCATCATTAATCAGATTACATTTTGCCCATCTCTGATTTGATATTAATTTAAACTTGATACGTCTACGCTCCACGCCGTCACAGCCTTGAGTTCCTTTCGGCGTTTCTTCTCAAAGTAGTCGCTTCCGAAACGTTAGAAGATCATAGATATGTTCGTTTCCTGGCTGGCTGCTAAGTCGAGGTCCGTATTCACAAGGGTGTCCTTGCGTTGCCACTCAACCTATAAATGGCTGACTGTGCATTTTAAGTGTTAGCTCCTCTCGTCCGGTGAAGTTGTAATGGCTTTTCCCGGCCATTGGTGACAGACAGAGAGACAGATGGACTACAAATTGATCCTATAAGGGTTTCAATTTTCCTTTTGGGTTACGGGACTCTAAAATATTTTAGGTTTAAAGAACTTTCCCACAGTTATGAGTAAGAGCGTTGCAAGAGGATGTAAGGAATAAATCGATAGCAAGATTTCGAGTGTGGGCGCTGTCTTGACTTGCCCATCCGATAATCTTTACACCATAGTTTCCCAAACTTTTTGTCTCGTTGACCCCGTGCCGTGTTTTTTGGTTTTAGGTTGACCTCCTGCTTAGCAAATATTATTTTTTTGATTAATTTATGTCTGTTACTCAAGTGTAGCATGGAAAAACGATTAAAAATACACGTTAGCTTTATATATTTATTAATAAAGTTAAATTGACAATACCCAATTAAAATGTATTATATATCTATTAATGTAACGAATATAGCGTGTCGGTATGTTATTATTATATACTAAAAAAATGTGAAAATCAGTTTATTGGTTACGTTTTCATGTAAAAAGCAAACAATAACCATCTGTGTAGAAAACTCATGACCTAATTAAATGAAAACCACTACCGTGGACGCCCCGTTTGCATCTCATCGAGCCCCAATTTGTTTTCGCTCACAAGGCCCCCGTGTGTCGCTCACTTTGAGAATCAATGCTTTAAAAGTAATCGTCTCTCAGAAATTGGACCTTAATTCCGAAAACTGGATTCTGAGTCAACCACATCTTGTTTTACGAGTGCAAAGATCTTTTTAGTTTAACCCAAATGATACGGGGTCATTTTTATGAATAATTTACAGTCAATTATTCGGTATACTTAAATATAAATAAAATCATATATTATTTTTTAAATACTTTTATTTATGTGGCTGTGTTGGCCTTGTGGTTAAAGGGCTGGTTTCCAGCTCAAATGGTCGTAGGTTCAAAGCGCAGCACGTACATCTGGGATTTTCCAGATTACGTACGGCTTAGGCTCCACATGCTCACCGGTGAAGGAAATATAGCGAGGAAACCCGCACGAATAAGCAATTTATTTTGCGTTTATAAACTTACTCGTATTAACTAACTCGGCGAGTTTCATACCACCTAACAGTCTATACTACTGCCACTAGTTGGTACGGAACCCTCTGTGCGCCAGACATACTGATTTGGTCGGCTTTTTTATATTTTTATAATGACGTTAGTAATGAAACGAATATATTTGTTCTCTGTTAAGTCTTTGTTTCAAACAAAATGCGCCGGATGGGGTGGGCAATGTTTGTGTATTTTTCCGCGTGTGTGTGTTTGTTCCTCTCAACCCGTACATACTGGCTTTGTAAACAACGGCTTAATTATGAATTAGTCATGTTTGAACTGTTCCTTTTCACGTGGTTAGCTAATATTGTGTTTGTACAACTTTTTGTAGAGCCGGCGACTGTTACAAAATTTCTTCTTAAACGGGACGGGCAAGATAGTCCAAGAAATATTAGCTTATGCATATCTAGTTTTTTAACCACTCGCGTGCGTATAGGCGAGAGACAAAAAGGCTGTCTGCGGCTGGGTATTAAATAATACCCACAATCACTCCTTTCTAAATTAATGCTTATTACAAATTATGTATTTATTTTTACATTTACAGATAAATCTACAGCAATATATAAACAATAAAAATGCATAAATAAAATATACATAAGCCAGCAAAGTGTTTACAAATAAAAATATATTATATAAAACAATCAAATTATTTTTAGTAAATAATAATCCTAAGCTAAAGGAATGTATTCCAAAGACGAGCCGAAATCAAGTGAGAAAAGCTTATATAAAAGTGATTTTATAGAAGTTGGAAATATTTCAAAATGCAATAATTTGTACCGTCTCGCAACTAACAAAAATATAAATAACTATATTCGCTAATCATACAGAAACATTGATTATCAATTGAGAATCAATCCGTAAAATATTTGGACATTAGCGCGTGTGGCACATGATTGATTGGTCAATACATAAAGTTCCTTTTACGTAACTTTAGATAAACAGGTATTGATTCGTTTTCTCTTCGTATTTTGTCCTGGCTTAGGGTAAGCAAAAACGTACTTAATAGTTGTTATTACTTCGTGCATGTTTTTTATCGTTTGTAAACATGTTCTCTATAATTTATTTTGTTTTAACAGAAAGATCAAGAAGACATCACCATTATTTACCTATTTGTTTAATTGTGTTGAATTAAAGTCGAATGTTGAATATCCTTTCTGACAATATCTCTCATCTATAAAATCAATCACTATTACGATAAAGCCATTCATTCATCATCAGCCTAACTATCTCCAAAATAAATGTGATAGATTGCAAAGAACTCCGATGATTGTATTATCATAATAAGCGTTTGAATAGAAAGCGCGTACGCCGCCAACCAGCCACGGGAACGCAACACGCACGCGAGTTGTTAAGATGTACGTTGGTAGTATATAGCGGTTAGGTGCTGTGGTTTTTGGTCAAAGGAAAGACAGATTATATTAATATACTGCCGGACCCGGCCTGCTTTCGCATGTATGTATATAATGGGTGATGTAGTATAAACTATCCTTGCTATTTACCTATTTGCAAAATATACAGTTCAGGAATTTCGGTGGCCGTCACAATGAAGTTTTTATTGATACTCATCAAGCGTTACGATTATCAAGTTAATCGGAAACCTTTTCAAAACAAATTTCTTGTTTTTTATTCAGGAATATCTATGCAGGTATGTATCTTTTTTTACCTTTTGGAAATCATGGATCATCAGTGCTGCCGTCAAAGTGGCCCCGATATATCGAACTTTAACCGACTAAACCACCGGAATGTTCCTCCTCCCCTCTTTTGAGTGCTGAGGGAAACGCAGAGCTAGCTTTATCAGCAACTGGGTGACTTAGTCAGGCCAAAGGGGTGGAGTGAAGAGGCACCCCAGGCTCGTTTCACATCATGCACCAACGTAGGCATTTCCTCAAGCGCGCTGCTCAGGCGTCGTGTCCCTTAAAGAGAGGGGGGTATCGCGAGAAAGCCTCTCTCCCGCTCTGTTTCCGCAGCCTCTTTCGTCATGCAGGTATGTTCCTAGGTTATGTAAACTTAGGAAATATGTTAAGTGCAATAAATCGAAACATGATTTTTAATATACAAATATTATTCTTCGACGAAACTCCAAGAGCCGAAGACTGTTCATTATAATGAAAAAGTCGTAACAAATTCCAAAAACCGGCAGGAAGTTCAACAAAACATTAAATTGTAGCGGGCGTGTAGTCTGGCGTCTAAATATAGAGGCACCTGGCGCCGACCGCGTAAACAAACGCGTCTCAATGAATTCGTATCGAGGAAACGACTCCTGAGATAATGAACAGATGGTGGATGAGGGTATACAACGTATGTTCCTACCCACAACAGCTAAAGGGCGTTCACGCACTGCGCTCTGTAAAAGTTCGTTAAAATACAGACCTAGGCAGCAACGCTATAAGGAAAGAACAAAGAAATTAAATAAGAAAGAGAAAAAGGATACGTTAATCATGATAAAACACCGCCCATGAGAAAGGTTCGGAGGGGTGGGCTCTTTACACTCACCCTTGCTAGAGAGGAAGCCTGGATAAGGCTATTCGCTTCTCGGGCAACTGAATAAATTTGGTTTCCCAGGCCTAGGTGGAGTGGTTAGAGGAGTTTTTAGTCAGTAGGAGTCTGATATAGCAGCGTCGCTGCCCTCACAGCAACATGTATATTATTTATGTACATGTTGTAAATCTATACTAATATTATAAAGCTAAAGAGTTTGTTTGTTTGTTTGTTTGAACGCGCTAATCTCAGGAACTACTGGTTCGAATCGAAAAATTATTTTTGTGTTGAATAGACCATTTATCGAGTAAGGCTTTAGGCTATATAACATCACGATGTAACTATTAGGAGCGAAGAAATAATGGAAAATGTGGAAAAAACGGGGAAAATTATTCATCCTTGAGGGCTTCCATTGCGTGCGCTGCGAAAACGGTTCAAGATACCAAAAATATATGTATAAAAGAATTATTCCTCTTCAAATGATCTAAACAAATGTCCGCGACAGAATATGTCTATCTTTTAAGATTAACTCACTAGAGCCGTTTTTATGGTAATCGAATTTGGTCGAAATTAATGCATTATTTGTTAAGAGTTGTATCAACGTAATAATATTAATCTTTATCCAAATAAATGTGATGTTGATTAAAAGTATTTAATTGTGAACAAAATTGTCTTTGACATCACTTAATTTCAATGAACATCTTAGAAGATATTACAATTTTAAAATAAATAACTAACTAAAATGCCCAAAATAACTATTCCACGCGGACGAAGTCGCGGACACAGCTAGTACAATGTATAGTCCGATTCTATGTTATTAGATTGCAATTTGTTTGTTGTGGTAATCGAATGTTGTTAACGTGGTGATCCGGTTAATACAGTCTCTACACTACTGCTATATAACCGACTCCTGTAATATGGGTATTCGTGAAGTGAAAAGGGTAAACCAAAGGCGTTCATTCCATAGATGCAAAAAAGCATTGCATGCCCTGACAATATGTAAGACTAATATAAATTACCTAAAGATAAAAGAAAAACATTTTTATACCTATCTTATTTTTAGGCTATATATATATTTTTTTTCCTATAGCACCAATATAACGCTAACTGTAATAATATAATATTCAAATTAATTTTGCGAACTCTGCTTACAGTGTTCAAATATCCTATGCACGTCACTGGAGTAGACAGTTCTCCGGTTACATCGGAACATACAAATATTTTCTTGTATTTGCATCGGATTTAGTGCGAATACGCCTTTACCGACGCACTAAGCAACTAGACCCTCCATTAAATGTACCTCTATATTTTTTGTTTCTGTAGCAAAAAATATGACAAGTTTAAGATAAATTCATCCGCTTAGAGACAAGTGTAGGCATGACTGTTCTGAGCGGCCTTGTGATCTGGAATACATAGAGTATTTACTGCATTCCATAGATTATATAGTTGTCGGATTAAGTGAGAGGCTGAGCGTAATGACAAGGTCGTTTTATTGATCTGTTTATGTCGAATTAATAATAAAATATCTTCACGCTATACCCCTTTCGTGGTGAACAGAAATGTCGTGCCCATCGCCATGTGGATTTCCTCACGATGTTTCCTTCACAAGTGAAAATGTTGTGCTTAAATCCGAACTTAATCTGGAAAAACCCAGTGGTACGTGCCGGGGTATGAACCCGCGACCACTCGCGTTTCCGCACATGGATACCAGTTTCTTAACCACTAAGCTACATCAGACACCGTAGAGGCTATGCCGAATTATGCCGTGTCGCGTAGCATCCGTATCTGGAGGACGTTCATTATATTACCACGAAGATATTCGCTTCTACATTCTTCATGCGAACAGCTAAGGAGGGGAAAATGCTTTCAGCGAGCATATATTCGCGATCTTATGACCTTGGAGTCTCTAAGAGAAGAGTCAATAGGCATTTGTTGGGCGGACGCGGTTCATCATCGCACTCATCTTCACCACCAACCAGTTGTGATTGAGATCAAGCATCCACCTGTAAATCATAAAAAAAAGATAGATTTACACGGAACCTTTAGTGCGCGTGTACGCCTCGTACTTGGTCGATTTTTACTTCTTGCAATAGTTTAAATGCAGATGATTACGATTATTTATTTTTAAACCCGTCGCGGGAAACGCTTTCTCACGATTAAACGGTAAAAGAGAATCTCTATTAAAAATGAAAGTGATTTTTTTACTCTTTAATTTTACATTATAGCGTCTAATTATCGTGTGGTGTAATTTTTTGTCAGTATCCAATTTTATTTAAAGAATAATTGTTTTTTTTTGGTTCACAAATTGACATCACATAACTACATACAAAACAAATATAACTTAAAACAAAATTACAAAAGATGTGTCTTTAAAAAGTGAACACAACATGCTAAATTAATAATATTATGGTGAATAATTCAGCCATAAAAAAAAGAAAGAAAGCGAAATACATGTTACACTTGCACGCACTGTAAAATCTTGATAAAAAAGGAACAATACATAACATAACATTTAGTTAAAACAATGAAAGAATAATACCACATCATGTCATACACATTCTTTATTTCATCTATATAGGTAAATCTCGGTCTATTTCGTCACCTTTTAATCGTCCTCCCCACGTGCTCGAACGAACCATCGAAGTATGTTTTGTGCGTATCTCTTCGTTCCTAACGCGATCCGCAAGCGCTACCCCGTATTTAGAACGAATAGATCGCATCTCCACTGTATTAATTATACTTTCATGCTTCTTCTAACATACCCAGGCCTCACTGAGGTACTATAAAGTAAGTATCAGAACTGAACTGTAGGCGACTAAGGTATCTCTTTAACACCGCCATTCAACCAGGTGTTCAGAGAAGGACAACTCGACCAAACCTGCATCCTGCTCCTTCCCGATCGTACTGGTTCTCCATTCCATCGAACCCGAGGGAGCTCGGACGAGAGAGTGCTTTTCTGGCTGCGCGTCCAGCTATGCACTTAAATGTCTTCTGCGCAATTGACTGTTACCGAAAACTGGGCCTTGATTTTCTTAATCGGCGTTGAAACAGTCGCCGTGGCCGAATCCGGCTAGGACATCATCATCATCATCATCATCAGAACTGCTCTATGTATTGCTACTCATGCTGTTTGCGTACTGTTTACAGGTGATACAAGAATACAGAGTTAGGAAAATTTAGTTCTTTAGTTTTTAGTTGTTTCTGGAAACCTCAAATAAGGAAGCTATGTACTAATCATGCTATGAACAAGTTTTTAATCATATACCTTGACCGTAAAATTTCGAAGGTAGCATTAATCATAAATTTTCTACAATATTTCGAGCCATTTGCTCAGTGATCGGCGTAACCTCGCGTGCCTACAAACCAGTATTGAAGTCCTTAAGTGTATTTAAGTTATTAAGTAACATTCGAAGTTGGTTATGTCATAGCGCAGGTACTTATTGTAACTTGGCTTTGCGAGAAATACATTCGTGAACTTTATAAAGTATGCTGTAAAATTATTATTGCTTAAACAAATAATGGACTTGACCCACTATTCCGTATGACCGTTCTATAAACGTATCAGGTTCAAAATATAGAACATTCATTCCCATTTTCACCAACGTTTCTGTAATATTAATAACTACTTTAGACGTGTTAAGTATATGAAGACGTGTTAAGTGTATTAAGACCGATATGAGCACACACATGCACACAAATGCACTCACACACTCATCCACTCACACACACTCACTATACGATACGGGGAGCGACCCAAACATTTAACAAAATTTAATATGTATGCGTAACTTCGTTATTGGCATTTTAGATTTTTATTTTATTTACTATTTTGTATATAATTTTCTTATGATGTGCTGTGAAGTTACTATTAAATAAATAAATAAGTATCCCCTAATGATAAATTAATTTTTACCAACATTTACATAACATAAACGCTTAAGAGTCTATTAAAAGTTCGGGGCTTGATAGCTCATTCTTCAACTAACCCCTAACAAAGTAATATATAAAACGGAAGAAGTAATTATTAGAGATGCCACGAATATTCGGCAACTATTCGGTATTCGGCCGCTTTTTTTGCTATTCGGTATTCGGCCGAATAGTACGTACTATTCGGCTGAATACCGAATACCAAATCATGTAAAAAAGGCACGTTATATGACTCAAAATTATCTTTTTTTTTCGAAATTACAACACTTTAAATTAAAATTGATCAGTGGTAAGTTGTGATGGATGATGACGAACGATTACGCTTTTCATCGTAAATGTTACTAGCCTCAGAAAACAACCTCTCACTAAACACGCTACTTCCAGGAGAAGAAAGATAAACTTTAGCAAATTTCGAAAGGTTTGGGTATTGTTTTTCGTTTGTATTGGGTATTGTATTGTCTTTGCTGGCCGCGCCAACGCAACGAGGAAAACAGGTTGCAACTTGCCTTAATCCAGCTAACGCGCCCGAGACAAGCATGTATTCCGACAGCGTTGCCGAATATTCGGTATTCGGTATTCGGCCAATTCACTATTCGTGGCATCACTAGTAATTATACGCTAAATATGAATATTCGCTGTGATTTCAACCTTAGGCACCATTTAGGGTCTGTCGTCTCCGCAACATCTCGTAGACTTAGTGTCCTGAACAAAGTGCGACGGTTTTTCACGCCGGATCAACTGCTTCTGTTGTATAAGGCTCAGGTCAGGCCCTGCATGGAATATTGTTCGCATCTTTGGGATGGTTCTACTCAGTACTTTAAGCCCAGGATAGGTTGCAGCAGAGGGCTGTCCGCATTGTGAAAGATCCTGACGTGACTAAGCATCTTGAACCGCTTCAGTTGCACAGAGATATTGCTTCACTAAGGGTTTTCTACATCTGTATAATGGCGAGTGTTTTGAAGAGTTATTTAACCTTGTTCCAACGTAGAACTCTTCATAACTCTTACTTTTGCCGTGTCGTTGGGCTGTGGAATGATCTTCCGGCGAGCGTGTTCCCACTGTCCTATGATATTGGGTCCTTTAAACGACACGTGAAATATTTACAGTCGTTTTTTGAACCGCACCATGCTCTCCAGCTCCGTGGTGTGTTCATTATACGGAGTTAGGATAAAATAAATTGTTGTCAGACCCTCTAAGTTGTGAAAATCAGTGACTATACTTTGACGTTGATCAAGCAATTTGTAATGTTTGAGGAAAGTCTAAGGAAAGTCAAAGTAAAGATTATAAATCTCTGCCGTAGAGTCTACTATATAATGTAAAGAAACTTATTAAAGAGTTTTTTTTTTACACTGGCACGACATAGTGACTACAGAGTACCTGATGGTAAGTACAGTGTAGTCCAAAAACGAAAGCGACTATCAAAGGATGAAAATCCATTGATAGTCTACATCGTCATGTCGGCCCACATATGCCACGACAGAAGGTCTCTAGGTATATGAGCTACTGGATATACACAAGCTGATCCCGAAACGCGACAAGCCGAAACTGGTCACTATGACGGGCTTTACACCCATGAACTGTGGTTGCGATCCAGACGGGCACCGACGCCCTACCACTAGCTGCTGCTCGTTTAGCACCACCCAGGAGTCTCGTGTAGGGAAACTAGGGTAAAGCCTACGGACGCGAGCAGCTTCGACTCCCAAAAACATTACCATCAACATTGTTATTAGTTTTCTAATAACATTACAAAGAAGGTTTGTTCCCACTCCGTAACACTTGCTCAAAATATTAGAGAATATTATGATTGAATGTATTATCTTTGCAATACTGGTTGTTAAAAAAATTGACGCTTTAACGATTGGTAATAAGGTTGAGAGTTGGTGAGCAACCTTTGACCATTCCAACCAAGACAATGACCTTTATGAAGCTCGGTCCCAGATAGAAATGGTGACAGAATTGGTAATCCGATACAGTGTCATCGGATTTATGTTCCGTTATAGCTGTGACGAGCTTTGTTTGGAAAATTAGTTCAAAAAATTTCAATTGACTCAATTTCGCCCCTTTTTATCCAATTTTATTTTATATAGTCTTGCGCTTGAGTTCGATCTCACCTGAGGAAAGTGATGATGAGATCGATGATAGAGCGCGTTCACCCAACAAATACCGACTCACTCGTCGTTTGATGATTCCCATGTCATAAGATGTTGGAAAAACAGACGCAGGAAATGAATTCCGTTCTTTGGCGGTTCGCAGCAAAAAAGGAGGCGAATCGCCTCGTGCCAGTTGCTGAGACGTCAACCACATATGGATGCCAACTCGCAGGGCATCTAATCAATTTATGGTAGTTGGCCAGGGGAGAACAAATTATACAACTCAGCCCTCAGCCGCACACTCTCCAAAGCAGAGGTGGGACAAATGTAATCTGATTAATGATTCACGACTACAAAATGTAGTCGTAAATTTAATTTTCTTGCTCTGTAATTATTATTAAATCAATTTAAAACATTAAGAAATCATAAATATGTATGCAATCTGGAATTCTGTACTGTTTAAAATATAGATGACCAAAATGTAGTCATATTAATGGTAAAAAACGTAAAATGCAATCGTTAATCATTTTTATTAATCTGATTACATTTTGCTCATCTATGCTCCAAAGTATAGTCTATAGAAAACCGAACGGCAGGCCACTCTACGCCCTGCACTAATTTGTACTGATATATATATTGCCCAAAGTGACCAGTAGCGCACTTGTTCGTCGTGCTCAATGCACGAGAACATATAATATGTTTATTCGATGCTATGTAGGTCTCATGCTGTTTTCCTTCACCGGTGAACATGTGGCTCCTTTTTTTTTTTGTTATCCCGGTGGAAATCCCTACGGACCGTCAGGGGAAGTGGTGGGGGCCACTTCCCCCGGTGTGTCGGACCTGCCCCGACTAAAACCACCGGGGTGCCAGCACTGCCCTCTCTTCGCCTTCGCCGAAACATGTGGCTCCTTTGTACTTACTCCGGAAAAACAAAGCCAGAATTATAATCTACGACTATTGGCGTTTCCGCGCGTGGACACTGGTTTCTTATCCACGTGACAACCACAAACTTTTATCGGTAATGAACTATATGACCGGTGGTCGTGGGTGTGGTTATAGTAAGATACGAATTTGGCGTTTTACAGTTTATTTGCACTTTAAGGCACACCGAACTGCGACGTACACGCACGTACTCCCGCCTTGGGTCTCGGTAGTCGACTAACTTCTAGAGCCGTGCGCGCGCGCATCCTCTTACCCCGCACGTCTCGTAACACCCTAACGACCCTTAGGGCGACAAGAGCGTATCGGGTTACGCCTACATGCTATAACTATCTTTTATTTAGTACAAAAATGAGTTTCGGCGTGTTATCCTCTCTGCCTACCCTATCATGGAATTGCGTAACAGTAATAATAAACTAAACGACAGCTTGTCGTCATTTTAAACACTACTTTAAAAGAAATTAACTTTAGGATAAGTTTTACCAGACCGGTATGCACCTATTTAATTTTTTTAAGTTGTTTTAATCTGTAGAGCAGGGAACGATGATTACTCTACTTCGGCATTGTTTTTGGACTACAGCGGATATGCCATTTATATACAATTTCACTTTGGGGAATTAATGTAAAAAACTCAGTAGCGTTCATTCCATAGATGCATGAAAGCATTGCATGCCCTGACTATAAATAAGTTTGGAATAAATTGCTTAAAGTTAAACAAAACAGGAACCATTTATATTCATATTTATTCTATATTCACGCCATCTATATTTCCTATGAAAGCAATTTAATATTTACTGTCATAATATAATATTCAAATTAATTACGTAAATTTTGCCTACCCTCTCCAAATATCCTATGCATGTCACTGAAAAAACTGGATAGGAAAATCTATAAAAACCCCGTGCGGTTTGAATTTATCAAATTAATAGTCTATGACAGCCATAATTACTGGATTCAATACATTTTTTACGGTCATTTTGGATTACCTCATCCTGGCTGTTCCCACAGGTCGAATGTAATCACACGCGAGAAAATGGCCGACTCGCGTGGTATTAACGCCCAGTTTGTCTAAGACCCTTGCCCGCGCTCGGTGCCTTGAATTCCCACATCGGCGGGGCGTTTGTAAGAAGATTCAAGAGTCTTCGTTGGCTGGTAATTCGAGAATGATGGTCATTAGACCGATGAGGCGTGCCTTCCGGAATTCACTTGTATTGTTTTAGTACTCTCACATTAAGAAGTTTGAGATTAGATTTTTGATTACTTGTATAAATGTATGAATGTTTGCGTAAGTAAGGTACGGCGACACTTTATTGTAATTTGTTGGGAAAAGGGAGAAATCTGTACTAATATTATAAAGCTGAAGAGTTTGTTTGTTTGTTTGTTTGTTTGAACGCGCTAATCTCAGGAACTACTGGTTCGAATTGAAAAATTATTTTTGTGTTGAATAGACCATTTATCGAGGAAGGCTTTAGGCTATATAACATCAGGATACAACTATTAGGAGCGAAGAAATGATGGAAAATGTGAAAGAAACGGGGACAATTATCCATCCTTGAGGGCTTTCATTGCGTGCGCTGCGGAAACGGTTCAAGATACGAAAAATATATGTATGAAAGAATTATTCCTCTCGAAATGATCTAAAAAAATGTACGGGATAGTATATGTCTATCTTTTAAGATTAAGTCACTAGAACCGTTTTTATAGTAATAAAATTTGGTCGAAATTAATGCATCATTTGTTAAGAATTGTATCAACGTAATAATATTAATCTTTATCCAAATAAATGTGTTGTTGATTAAGAGTATTTAATTGTGAACAAAATTGTCTTTGACATCACTTAATTTCAATGAACATCTTAGAAGATATTACAAAACCTTATATAGCAAAACAACGTTTGCCGGTTCAGCTAGTAATAAATAAAAATCAAGAAATTGGTTATTATTTCAGTATATATTTTTAGAGAATCATACAGCGGTATATAAAAATTCACAAGCCAGCAAATTTTCCACGAAAACAAAAAACACGTAATTATACGAGAAAACAAATTAATTATATTAAAAAAAAACAAATATACCAAAAAAAAAATATCGTCATGCTATATGCCTTTTGGGGTGAACACAGATACGTTAGTGGTTGTTTCCATTTTGTGCTTATATGTATTGCTCAACCTGACCAGTAGCGCAGCTGATCTCCGTTCTAATAGCACTAAAACACATGGCAATACTGTTAGATGCCATGCGGGCTTCCTCACGATGATTTCGTTCACCGGTGAGCTTGTGGTGCCTAAATCAGTACATGACCATCATAGTGACCAGTTTCGGCTTGTCGCGTTTCGGGATCAGCTTGTGCATATCCAGTAGCTCATATACCTAGAGACCTTCAGTCGTGGTATATGTGGGCCGACATGACGATGTCGACTGTCAATGGATTTTCATCCTTTGATAGTCGCTTTCGTTTTTGTACTACACTGTACTTACCATCAGGTACTCTGTAGTCACTATGTCGAGCCAGTGTAAAAAAAAATGACCTGGAAAAAATCACATGTACTTGGCAAAATAAATCTCTAAAAACTTGACGACATATAACGTCGCTTTTTTTTAAACTCAAGCTTGTTTCAAAGGAAGCAATGATTATCAAAACACTTTGTGTGAGATTTATAGACACTATTTCGACTTTGCTTACCAAAGTTCTCAATAAATAAATTCGTTTGGACAAAAAAGTAAATATATAACAGGAACTTGAGTATAGCCATAGTATTCACCGATCCAAGTTCGATTCGAGCTCGGCGACTCATTGCTGATGAGGCTCTCATGTCGCGTAAGCTACTCAGCTTGGAACTCCGGCGTAGAGTGGCTTGCCTTTCGGTTTTCCATAGACTATACTCTGGAGAGTTTGCGGCTGAGTTGTATGATTTAGTTCCACCCTCCCCCTTCTGCCATAAATTGACGAGACGCCGTGCGTGTGGTTGACATTCCTGCTGCTCGCACGAAGCGATTCGCCTTCTCCTTTTTGCTGCGTACCGCGAAAGAGTGAAACTCACTTCCTGCGTCGGTGTTTCCGGCGTCTTATGACATGGGAATCTTCAAACGTCGAGTGAATCGGTATTTGCTGGGCGAGCGCGCTCCATCGTCGGCCTCATCATCACTTTCCAGCGGGTGAGATTGAGGTCAAGCGCAAGCCTGTCTGTAATAAAAAAAATTGTATGTTGACAAAATCGGTGACTTACTAAATCCTTTGACATTCATTGAGTAATATAAATTGTAATGTTTTAGTAAAGTCTAAGTAAACTTAAAGTTGTATCTATAAATCTCAGCCTGAGGGCCTTCACTAGTCCTTTGTACGTCCTTGGCGCCGTGAAACAAAGCCTCTAGGGTTCCAGACAACAGCTGTTAGGCACGTAGGAGTTTTATCTACCCTTACAATGAAAATTCGTCCTTGTGCCAACATAATACAGTTCATATTTCCCAGCTACTCTAACCTCCAATCTGTTCAGCGTAACAGCAATGAAATTAAACTTATATTATTGCTAGTTTAAAGTTGATTTTCGTGTGTATTAATGAACGAACAGTATATTCAAAAGTGTGGAATAGCTTTTCAATTTTATTTTCTGCCGTTTATTGAAATTTGGATTTAAAAACAAAGTCAGAGAGTCGATATTGTTGTGATATGGCTATGATAATCAATACTGTGCACATTGATGCGCCTACCTTCCGAGAAAGGGGATACTGTGGGTTTGAAGTTTCAAATGGTAGACAGACAGACAACGTAATTAAACTCACTGTAGCATATGTGTGCTATAAAAACTTAATAATATCTAAATCCGTAATTAATCTTATAAAAACATAGTTTGAGATTAACCAAGAAGAGGTTTACATTCCTTCCACGACTAAAAAAGAATTGACTATCTTCATGCAGATAGTCCGATTTTCTTCAATCATAGCTCTCACAAACGATCAAATCACCTTCCAAAGACAACTTCATCAAAATCTGTTCATCCATTTTACAGCTACGATACTACAGACCTACATACAAATACACAGAGGCACAGATAAATTCATTGCAACCCCTCTTTTGTGATATTCGACGATTTTTGACCTCAATCGCGCCTGGTGAAAGGTGAAGACGAGCTGACAGGAGAACCGCGTTCGCCCAACAATTGCCTATTCACTCTTCTCCAAGTCTATATGGTCGCTGGAAGCATATTCCACTCCTTAGCTGTTCGCATGATGAATGTAGAAGCGAATGTTTTATCCCTTACATACGTATGACATCCGAGACGCCGTCAGGGGTTAAAAATATTAAATAACTGTTATGACCGGTGGTCGTGGGTGTGGTTATAGGAAGACACGAATTTGGCGTTTTACAGTTTATTTGCACTTTAAGGCACACCGAACTGCGACGTACACGCACGTATTCCCGCCTTGGGTCTCGGTAGTCGACTAACTTTCAAGCGTCCCGTGCGCGCGCGCATCCTCTTACCCCGCACGTCTCGTAACACCCTAAAGACCCTTAGGGCGACAACTCCGTATCGGGTTACGTCTACATGCTATACTGTATTGTAAATCGATGTTGTTATTATACTGATACATCGATAACTTAATACTAAAATTATTCCGATTGCAACAGCTTAAAAGTTGTCCAAAATATTAATCACTGCGCGACTCTTGATATTCTTTACCGATGATGTAAACAATCGTTTGCAATTCAGAGAACAAAGCCGCGTGACTGCAGCTAGCTATAAAATTACCCCGTTATTACGCACGTCTCGTCATGCATAAGGATCTTGCGACGTATTCGCAAACTCAACTTTGCTGTGCCTTAAAACCAACCTTCATACTTTGCCGAAAGGTGTATGAGTTTTCGGATGGTATATCAAAGTTGTCATGAATTAGTGTCTGACTGAAAGCGTCGGCTTCGGCCACTTTCGGCCAGGACAACCATATTCGGCAAAACTTTCAAATCGGAAGAAATTTTAACTATTTTTTTATTTATTAGAACTAAATTTAAAAAAAATTTTCACAATATAAAGACTGCGAAGCCATATGTCAGGCTTATGAGCAGCAGGTGAGCCTAAGATAAGCCCAAGGTTTCTAGCAAGCGTCTAACTGAGACTGGTTCATCTAATTGCGATTATTTTTCCAAGTACGTTACTTACGTCTTTAAGTGTATACATCCACTAATGTATCTCTGCTCACCCCTATAGAGATATAGCCTAACGATGTAGTATTTATATACGCCGAATCCCTATTCGGGTAGGCAGAGAGAATATAACGCCACTTCTAATAACGATAGAATATTATTATAATAAAACTGCTTTTAATTAGTATCTGATTATAGTTCGGTATTTGTCCGAAAACGATTTATCACCTATTGCTATAAACTTCAGGGGTAGACGAAAATCTAAAAAAAAAATCAATACAAAAATGGCTGAAAAATTAAAAAATTAACAATTATTTTGGTTATATATAAACGTATAAAGATGATTAAAGCCACCTCACAAATTATTAAAAGTTGGCTAAGACCGAAGGCACAGCCGACAATTCGGTAGGGCACTATCTCAAATACAAGGACATTTCAAAAGGGTACGACTTCAGGAATGCATAATTGCGACCCGCGTTGCATATTTAATGCAGTTGGTGTTATTTGCCTTTGTCATCTGCGCACACGCATTGCCCCATGAATATTGTATGTGAGTTTTGGTTTTTTAGTGTCGACCGTACAACGGCCTGTTTCAATGTTTTTTTTTATACTGTCAACGACTGCCAAGGGTCGAATATCCAACGAAGGGCATTACTCGGTATTGATATTAGATTCTATTTATGTTATTTTTTTTTAGTTCAGAAGCAAAAAAAACTCCGAATACAAAAAAATTAAATAGGGAGACATGGCAAAATTAGGAACATGCGTAGCTCTTTAACAAAGGAAAGCAAAGCGTAATGCTAGTAAAACATGACGTTAATAGGGTCATGAGTAGTGATGAAAATGTCCGGGAATTTTCCCAAAGTGCCCAGCACTTCCGCGAACATTTCGTAAATTCCCGGGAATATTCCCAAGCAAGTTTTGGGCACTTTGGGAAAATTCCCGGGCTTTTTCATCACTAGTCATGAGTGTCATGACCAAAGTTGATTCCAAGCACTGTTTATTAATTAAATCGTTACATTATTCTTTAAACTGATTTTCGTAAGTAATATGAGCATATATCGCATGTAAAGTGATTTTCTGATGTATCTTGGAAATGTTATCGTATCAATATGCCCTTTTCGGTTCGGGTAGGGATTTAAAAACATACTGTTTTTACAGAAAGGCTTGCGTTTGACCTCCATCTCATCCGATGGAAAGTAATGATGAGGACTATGGCGAAACGCTCACCCTATGAACACCGATTCACTTGTTAGAAGATTCCCACGTTGTAAGATGTTGGAAAAACAGACGCAGGGAACGAATTCCACTCCTCGGCGGCTCGGTTACATACTGTATCATCCTATACTTTCCTTCAAAATAAAGCAGCCTACACACGACGCTAATTTTATATTGAATTTGTTAAATATTCATAAATTACTCCTCGAAAACGTAAGGTGACGCCTGCTCTTAACAAATTGAATGAGCAATCAACAAATTGAAGAATACAAATCTCGGATTTTATTGGCAGGAGGGATTTGCTTGCCGCCGTGGTTTGTGTTGTCGAGACAGTAATCCTTAAAGCTTGTATACAAACCTAAATACTATGCAGTGTAGAGGATTTCAAGTCTCAAATATGGTGGTATCCTGATCGATTTCGGCCTTGGCGATGTTTTCAAATCAAATCGATCCACAAATATATCAGTTTTTTTTAATTCTCAAAGCGTTTGCTTTACTCGTTTAAAATTAGATGGTATTTAATGCCATTAAGAATATTACGAGAATCAATAATTTAGTTAAAATAAAAAGAATTAGTGGTTAATATCTGAGCAAATTAAGTTTTATACAGCTTTCGTTTTTTATATCGCATTTGTAACTTTCTAATACTTCTTATTTTACTTAGAAATTGCTCTTCGAAAGTGTCATTGCTCAAGAAAGGCATGCTCTGATGACATTTAACTATCCCACCGTGTTGGTTCAAGGATAGGCAGAGATGAATGAATAAAAAATATAAGTAGGGATTTTGCCGTGTTTATTTAAATGTTCGTTTTTTTTTATTATAAAACTTAAAAAAAAACTCATGATAATTGTAGAAAATATAAAAAATTTATTAGAGGGTTTAAAAATCAGTCCTTGCCATTAATCTTATAAAGATTATTTCATTAAAATGTTGGCCACAAATATGTTTTAGGTAGTTCACACGTTAAGTCCAATTTTGAATTACCTTTTTAAGCATATCGATTGGTATCTCACCAATAACCTGTGTGATGGTGTCTTCTAGTTCTTGAATTGGTGCTGGTTTATCTGCGTTAACAAGTGTTTTCCGTACTCCCACAAAAAGTAGTTCGGAACGTCGAGACATAATTAAAAATTAATTCGCGCATCGGACCCGTTTTAGTATTTATAAAGATATACGTAAATACACATCAATGACTAGTGGCAAATTAATCTATTCATAATCTATAATATAAAAATGAATCGTTAAATGTGTTGATAAGCGCGAAACTCGAGAACGGCTGAACCGATTTGGCTGATTTTTTTTTGTTGTGTTCGATGAAGTCTGGGGAAGGTTATTACGGAGAGAAAAAATTTAAAAATTCCCAGCAACTGTCTAAAAATAACACTTTTCTGTATTCTCATACAACAAAATTCGTAATAATATTTAAAAGTCAATTTGAACTTTAACACCATACCATAAAGTTTAAATGTTAGTGGACGGGTTCCGGGAAGGCAAAACAATTATTGAGTGACGTATAAATATTAATGTCAATATTTGTCAATTTTTATACATATAGCATTAAGGCCAGGTTCCTTCAAACAATTTTCAAAAAAATCTGACGGGGAAGCTATTAACATTAAAAAAAACAATGTGACTTTGTTTTAGAGAAATAGGGCAGAACAGGGCCTGCCGGGACAGCTAGTAGAAAATAAATATCAGTATTGGGACTCGAATCCAGGATCTTTAGCGTTGTAGAGAGGGTATTGCTCTACCAGGTCTTCAAATTAATAAAATCAAAATAAAGGTGATAATTTTATCAGTTAGCTTTAAAAGCGAGGTCGCAAGCGACATTACTGTGTAAATAAAATAAACGCGGATACAAATATCGTTGCTTTGCTGAAAAGTTTAGTGTGCCGTCAGGGTGTCAGGTTCAATGTCACGGCGAGGCCCTCCATTTGGCACCAAATCCGACGCTAATGCTCGGTATGTTTACTTTTAAACGTCCATACTTTCAAAGCTTTGTCCTGTACAAATAAAATGAAATCGAAGGATTGTTTACAATAACAACATTCGTCAGGTTTTTCATTAAAAAATATAGCTTAAAGAGTACAGGGTACTAATATTATAAATTCAAAAGTTTCTACGTTTGTTCCTTTTTGACGTCTAAACGGCTAAACAGAATTTGATGAATTTTAGCTAATAAAAAGGCCTTGAAGGTGGAATAGGGGAAAGGAAAGTAGAATAGAATATTAACAACAAAGGAGAAGGGGAAAGAAAGAATAATATATCCCTTACGCGGTGAGTAGAAAGATATATTAGTGGTTGTATTCGATTTGTGGTTATACATATGTCATGCCCAACGTTACCATTAGGGCAGTCGATGGTTTTTCTCAGGACACTTACACATAACATTTCTATCAGATGCTATTGTGGGTTTCCTCACGATGTTTTCCTTCATCGGTGAACATGTGATACCTAAATACTTACTTAGAAGAACATAGAAATAGTCAGATATAATTGCCCGGATTCGAATATACGACCATTTGCGTTGCTGCGTATGGAAACCGGTCCATTATCCACTGGGCCACCACAGATACAAGGAAAATAAGAAACTTTTGTTGAGAAAAAAGGTACAACACAATATAAATATTTAGATAAAACAATTTTGTTTTTTTTGCCGATTCAAAAGTGCTTGGAAGTAGGTCTATTTGAATAAAGTTATATTTCATTTCATTTCAATGAAAAACTAATACATGTATGAATGAATAATCATGTAAGCTGTGTGCCGACACCAATGTCAGAGAGCTCTCAGCTCAGCGTGTGCTGGTCTACTTGGAGACAGTGTACGCGCCCGCCAGCGCTGATTGTCAGCTGATACTCAATGTAACTGGTTGCGCGGACGCTGCGGTGCTAATATTAGAGCCGTTCTGTATAATAAATAAATGCATTGAATATTTTTAAAGTTATATACCAAAATGATATAAATATGGCATACATAAATACGGTACGTCGATTATAAAATACATATGCATATGGGTTGTCCCATACAAATTATTATTTATTTAATTATCTATTATTCTATCATTGGTTAATATAAATGTGTACGGTGTTCCTTGTTTTCTCAATAAACGTTTCTTTATTTCTTTAATATTATTATAGAGGATGGGGTATATATATAAAAAAAAATGCTTTAAAAATGCGGTGGTATGGGAAAACAAAAGCTTGTAGCGGTAGTTGGATAGATTTAAGGGTCGGCGACCATAACCCTGTTCATCCCGTAATCGATGTAGCTTGAAGATATTTTATTTCGGAAGTACACGTGAATGATTATTTGACCGTTAGCTGTGTGGTGCGTATTAAAATAAGCACACAGATTCCGGTGACTTCAAATAATCGAGAATGTTCACAACGGTACATTTTACTGAGTATGGGAAGTTAATTTTTATTACTGGACTAGCCGCTACTTTAATTTGTTATTATTTTTCTGCTGCGTTGTCTATCTCTACAGCTAGACTTCTTTTTATTAAGAACACGTGAGTTTAATCTCAAACTTGAAATTTTTGAGGTGAGCAAAAAGTGCTGTCAGCCCCCAAATCCAGACCCACGACCACCCGAAACTTCAACTTGTGGAACGATACCCTATCAAGAGAGTCTACACACAACATCTGATAGGAATCTATGAAAATACGAGCCTAGAAACCTCGGAACAGGATCTAATATCGGATTTCGTACTGCCTTCAATTCGAACTGTTCCGAACCTCGAAATTATTCGAGACGCAGCAAATTGTCTGTCGAATCGTAAAGTTCTTTGACATTTATTTCCCAATTATATGGTTTGTAGAGAATTTTGTGTTGTACAATTTCAGCGGTAACCATGTGGTGCCTAAGTCAGAACTTACGCTAGAAATATGGAAAATCTTTCCATTTTTTAGCATCTTACGACATGGGTATCTTCAAACAACTGATGAATCGGTGTTTATTGAATGAGCGCGTTTCTCACCCAATAAATACCGATATCAAGTCTGCCAGTATACAAAAAAAACGCATTTATTGTTAATAATAATGGTTACTTTACGAATTCTATAATTCGTGTGCTGTTTATGAGCGGTGAATGCGAAAAGAGAACGGCGATAAAGTCCTCGAAATATGAACTTTCTTCTCCGGGGCACGTGTGCCACTTCCAATGAGTTTAAATGGGATTTGTTTTAGGCTCTGCGCGCACTGAATTTCCACAGTGTGATATTTCCCGACGAAATTTTTTATTCGGAATATGAATTCGTCTTTGAAAATAAACTGAATATTTATTATGGACTCGAGCAGTAAAAGTAATGGCATAGTCAAGTCCAAATTGTCGAAATCAGAGACATATTTTGTCATTAATTAACCGTCTTAGTGCCATACATTTTTTTGCAATATATGTGAAAAATGCCAAGAATAATTACATTTCTTTTAAAAAATTTTAGTGTAAGAGAAAATAATGTGTAACTTTTTTAAAAATCTTTCAATAAAAAAAAATATATTTTTCTAGTTGGAATACTTGCTTTTCAATTTAACATAAACTGTAAAATAAATTACACGTCTGACGCACACGACAGCTGCTATCGCAATCCAAAAACGCACTGACGCGAGAGTTGCTGCCGCGCATCTGGCACTTTTAGAAGAACCAAACAGGCGCGCGATCGCGCGCCTTGGCATTAAGATGGTTAAATGATATAATTTTTAATGTTTGCGTAAAGTCTAAGCAGAATCAGAGTAGCGTCTATAAATTATATTATTGTATGTTGTCACTTTTGTTATGGCTGCTACTTATTAAATGTTTTCTTTCTTTTTATCTTCATTCTTTATATAGACAAATACTCATCGTTATTGCTATCATTTTCATAATTATACTCCTGACTGTCACCTTCAAGTCAAACCCTACTGGCTTACATAGCACGCGCGCCGTGTTTCGTCCCGCATACCTCGCCAGTCGCGTAATTGGCTTAATTTGGAACGAACCTTTATGGAACGTCTCCCGGACCTCATGGCCGGCACAGATATGCCTTCTAACTGGAATGCAGAGCTGAAGGTTGAATGCAACTCTGCATTAAATGGCGCCAACCCAGTTTAAAGAACCTATCGTCAAGGGGTCTCACCGTGTTTCTTTTTTTTTATTTGGTTTACATACCGGACATCACACAACTACATACAAAACAAAAACGAATCTTACGAAAATAATACAAAAGGTGTGTCCTTAACAAGTGAACACAACAAACAAAATAAATAATGCTATGATAAATAAATCAGACACATAGGATCATCGGAAAACGAAAAAACGCGCTACATTTGCACGCACTGCAAAATCTTACGTTTGGCTGAGGGGAAGGAACAGTGAAAGATATCGAGAGATTTACAGATACCATTATAACCAGAGAACATTCTACTGAAAGGGGAGTGCTTGCCAATATTAGTTTTATAAAATGGTACAGAAAAAGGTCTACGTATAGAAAGTCTATTGCCTTGATGAGGGACTGAAAAGTTTACCTTGCATAACAGTTCAGAACAGTCAATCAGATTATGCATTCATTCTTTATGAAATCTACACTGGCGTTTCTTTGATACGGGTGCCTTTATTTTGTTACTAGCTGATCCGGCAAACGTCGTTTTGCTATATAAGTTATTGTAATATCTTCTAAGATGTTCATTAAAATTAAGTGATGTCAAAGACAATTTTGTTCACAATTAAATACTCTTAATCAACAACACATTTATTTGGATAAAGATTAATATTATTACGTTGATACAACTCTTAACAAATAATGCATTAATTTCGACCAAATTTGATTACCATAAAAACGGTTCTAGTGAGTTAATCTTAAAAGATAGACATATACTGTCACGGACATTTTTTTAGATCATTTCAAGAGGAATAATTCTTTCATACATATATTTTTGGTATCTTGAACCGTTTTTGCAGCGCACGCAATGGAAGCCCTCAAGGATGAATAATTTTCCCCGTTTTTGTTACATTTTCCATTATTCGCTCCTAATAATTGCATCGTGATGTTATATAACCTAAAGCCTTCCTCGATAAATGGTCTATTCAACACAAAAAGAATTTTTCAATTCGAACCAGTAGTTCCTGAGATTAGCGCGTTCAAACAAACAAACAAACTCTTCAACTTTATAATATTAGTATAGATTAAGTGTAAATGTGGCTGTAGTTGTCTAGTTGGTCGTAGGTTCGTAATCCAGCATATAACTGTGGGTTTCTCCAAATTAAGTACCGATTTAGATACCTCATACTCACCGGTGAAGAAATAGATCGTGAGGAAACCCGCATTGCATCTGATAGAAATGTCACGTGTACTAGTGCTGTGAGATCGGCGCACAAATGCTATTGGTCATGTTGAGCATGACACATATGTGCAAACTGGATACAGCCACTTATGTATCTCTGTTCATTTGACAAGGGATATAGCATGACTATTTATTATTATTATGTGTTAAAAAAAAATTATGTCCGAAAAAAAAGAGTTTGCAACCCAATACTTCAAATTCTTGTTTATATAAAATTGTTAATAGATATTTGAATACGAATATCAAGATGGAAGCAGCTAATTAGAGATTTATTTTTTATTTTTTATATATTTTCTAATAGCCGAGAGACCGAAGCAGGCCGAGCCTTACCTGCAAAGACCAAATAAACAGTTCCGATGCAGAATAAGGTCCTGACTACGCGGGATCCGCGAGAGTCCATGAAAGAATTAATAAATATTAAGGAAGTCAAAGCAAGAGCTTTGCAAATATGTCTCCAGTTGCGCAGAGATATTGCCTCACTAATTGTTTTCTACCGTCTGTATCATGGCGAGTGTGTTGAAGAGTTATTTAATCACTAGGTGATCCGGCAAACGTTGTTTTGCTGTATAAGATTTTGTAATATCTTCTAAGATGTTCATTGAAATTAAGTGATGTCAAAGACAATTTTGTTCACAATTAAATACTCTTAATCAACAACACATTTATTTGGATAAAGATTAATATTATTACGTTGATACAACTCTTAACAAATAATGCATCAATTTCGACCAAAATGTTTACCATAAAAACGGTTCTAGTGACTTAATCTTAAAAGATAGACACATACTGTCGTGGACATTTTTTTAGATCATTTTAAGAGTAATAATTCTTTCTTACATATATTTTTGGTATCTTGAACCGTTTTTGCAGCGCACGCAATGGAAGCCCTCAAGGATGAATAATTTTCCCCGTTTTTTTCACATTTTCCATTATTTCTTCGTTCCTAATAATTGCATCGTGATGTTATATAGCCTAAAGCCTTCCTCGATAAATGGTCTATTCAACTTAAAAAGAATTTTTCAATTCGAACCAGTAGTTCCAGAGATTAGCGCGTTCAAACAAACAAACAAACAAACAAACTCTTCAGCTTTATAATATTAGTATAGATTTCTACCCTCTCCCTTTCATAGTAGAACCACGCGCGGGTTTACGAAGTCACAACTATACGGTAACTCACATCCCGCTAGGACTAAGGAGTTCTCTATCTCTTACTGCAGCCGAGTCGTTTAGCTGTGGAATAGTTTTCTAGCGCGCCTTCTACAATGATATCAGGTAATTTAAAGGGATCGTGGAGAACTATTTGCAGGCCGGCATAATAACTATGATTGCTGATACGTTTTTCTTTACTTTTGATAATTGTAGTCTTTTTTTTGACTGCTTACATGCTTACAATAAGGCGTGGTGTGGTCACTATGGCAAAAACAAATTGAAGATTCGTTCCATTCTCTCTGTCTACCCTAATAAAGAATGGGCGTGATAGATAGAACTATGTTTACAAACCTAAATGTTTTTATTCCGATGATTATCAAATATCGATATTTATTTAACATCGATCTTTTCTAATACCGTTTGTCCGTAGTGTCGGGACCAGGCTAGTCGATAACAATAAAAAATAAATCGCACGCGTCCACAGTGGGTCAACCCGCGTGACGAATCGCGTACACGAACGCCCGGTACTGCCGCCTGGTTTGTCGAACGGGTGTGGTGCGAATGCATGGGCGCCAGCGATTCACTTCAGCTTATCAATTTCGAAGACTCCATTGGCGCAGCATATTCTACATGGGATAATCATTTGTACGAGTATTGCTTAAGTACCCTCTTTTTATCCTAACTCCACATAATGACTATTCTTTTGTTTTTGTGTGTTGTTTGTATTGCTACATTTAAATTTCTGTTTTTTTTTTTGTATGTTTGTGGCGAAATAAATACTTTTTAATTTTTCATTTCATTTCATATGTTAATGTCTGTATCCACTTTGCGCTTATATGTCGTTCGCGACGTGACCAGTAGCGCAGATGATTGCCATTCTCATAGTACTAGTACACATGAACTTTCTATTAGATACAATTCGCATTGCCGCGCATAGATGCACATAGATATCGGTGCCTAATCTGAGACCTAGGCCGCTTAAGCTAGACAGCTTACAGGGCTGTGGCGAATTGATTACAGGACCCACAGTCCCCGTCAATGCGCAGAAGTAGTCACCTTCGGGTTTTAGTCGGTACAAGTCCGACACACCTCGGTCGCGCAACCCCCCTGTGCGGCTGAGACGGGCCTATTAGGATTTTCACCAAGTAAAAAAAAAGACAGCGTAAGTATTTATGTATAATATATATTCAAAACAATAGATAATTGACAATTTTCATGTAACTAATCACAAAAAAGGGTCATCGCTTGTACCGTGGTAGTAGCTACAATAAAAAAACTCGCATAATTCTCGTATATTGCACCACACCCCATAGCTACTATGAAATGAATTCCATTAAGTCTATGTATGACTGATGGCCATTACTGTTACAGACTGTTCTGTTAAATTATTTCTGTCTGTCACGGCACGTGTTTGTATGTTAGTTGTTGCATGTTGTGACATACATACTTTGTATGGTGTTCTAGAATCCTTAAGCAGTATTTGCTTGTGGCAGCGCTCAGCGGCGGCTTTGATCATAAATTCCTAATCACTAGTGAGAGTCCGGTCATTTTTTTTGTATTTTATGGAAGCATACAGTGATATAAAAATAATAAAAATTACACAAAACAATAAAAGAATACTAACTAACTAATTATATAAAGAAAAACACATACAACGAGAAAGTAAAATTTAAATAATAATAATATGTCGCCACGTCCCTTTCGGAGTGAGGAGAGATGCATTAGTGGCTGTATTTCCTGCCTAACGTGACCAGTATCAAAGATGATTACCGTTTTCAGAGCACTTACACACATATCATTTCTATTAGATGTCATGCGGGTTTCACGATGTTTTCCTTTACCGGAGCATGTGACAGATCTTAATCCTTACTATAGCATGTAAACATAACCCGATACGAAGTTGTCGCCCTAAGGGTCGTTAGGGTGTTACGAGACGTGCGGGGTAAGAGGATGCGCGCGCGCACGGGACGCTTGAAAGTTAGTCGACTACCGAGACCCAAGGCGGGAGTACGTGCGTGTACGTCGCAGTTCGGTGTGCCTTAAAGTGCAAATAAACAGTAAAACGCCAAATTCGTGTCTTCCTAAAACCACACCCACGACCACCGGTCATATTACTTAATTTGGAGAAACGTACCCACCACTATCACAAGTAAAATTTAATCGGATAATATTTTTCTCGTCAGCCTTTTACAGGATCACAAATGGACAAGACAGACACCGGCACGAAAATTAAAAGTATTACTAATATAATTTTGATTGTCTCTTTCTCATCGTCTCTTACTGCTGAGTATTGTGACTCGAATTTCTTTAGAAAACTAGCTGTCTCTATTGGTTCCATTGTGCCGCCTGATGGTGCGCGGTGGAACAGGAAACTCCAGCTGTTATTTGGAGCTCTAGTCTAAACACCGCTTAGGGCTCAGCCTCTAGGTCTTTTTTAGGTTATTATCAGCGATTCCAGGTTACCTATCCTTCAAAGTTCTACCTACCCAAAGGTTGAAAGAAGAAGGAATTTGTTTGGCATACAACATAACATACAACACAGAAGAATTGAATAATGTAGATAGAAAACAATAGGAGCAAATACCCTGTGTTGTGATGATGTGCCAAAGGGAAGTCATCTCAGCAAATGCTAAGTGATATGCAAGCATGAGGGTCTTATGATGGAAATACCCCTGGTAAATAAAATCCATACATTTTTCACTTTTCGTTGTCATACACTTTTATCGAATTTTGATTATGTCTAGAAGGCACGACTGAGACATTTCTACGTATTGCCTTCCGCTGTACAAAATCGCATTTGAGGACTCAATTAAAATACATTCATTGTCAATTATAGAGGCCACCGTAATCACGAGGCAGTTGAACCAATTCGCAAAGGCCCACTTAGGTGGCTTACACTTTCCAAGAACTGGCGCTCACTAAGCCGCGTCACCCATCACGTCGTCAGGCTTATCTCGACCACTGTCACGACTGCCGCCGGCTTGATTAATTAGGAAAATTGTTTTTGCCATCACAGCACGCAGTCGTGACGTGTTGATATTGATATGCCTTGCTCTTAAAGATTGACCCGTTGACATTTTTATTGGGACAAGCCATTATGCCTGCACTACAGTATCAGAAAATCCGTATAAATGTATTTGTTTAGGATTATATATTCACTTTTTTATGATTTACAAGCTTGACCTTAATCACGCCTGGTGGAAGGTGAAGATAAGCCCAATGATGAAGCGCGTCCATCCAACAAATGCCTGTTCAATCTCTAGAAGGCTCCCAAGTCATAAGATCGTGGGAATATATACGCTGGAAGCATATTCCGTTCTGATATAAGGAGCGTCCACCACATACAGATGGTATCTGACACGGCGTCTATTGGTTTTATGATGCAATTGGGCTGGTGGAATTAGAGAATATAGATCCTTAGAATACTCTTCACTGTACAACCGATAAAATACTATGAGGCAGCCGACTTTGCCTCGATGCCCGATTTTCTGCATTTTTGTCAAAAAGTTATCGCCAACAAATAAAGCCATTTTGTTGTGATTTGCCTGTGGAATCTATCTTATGTTCCGTGCGTACTCTGAACATATGTAAACAGTAATGTTATGGCCTCTTAAATTAGTTCTAAGTTAAATAGCTATGCGAAATCACTGTTAGCCTCTCTTGGAGATCTGCCATCCTCCAAGGACCCGACGAGCGAAGAGCCATATTATAGACTGCATCTCACGGAAAGATGACCCTAAAAAGCCCGCCCCTCGAAACCTCTTTATCTCAAGTATACTGCCCGATCAATGTTACTGAGGAATATTTCGCTCATTGTATGCAAAACATCACTCCTGTGACGGTATGTGTTTTGCCAAGTCTCCAGGATTATTTTCTCCTTCTCTCTTTTGGCGCCCTTCTTCTGTTTTATTACTTCTCTTTTACACCCCGTCTAACTGCTTTTAAATATGAATATTTGAATAAAACTGTTACAAAAGTCTTTGGTGCATTTACTTTAGTCTCTCGTTTTAATATTTCTTTGTGCAACACTGTTTTTAGTATTTGTGTCATTGCGTCGTTGGAATGACCTTGCTCGCTTTCCATACCTCAACGTCATTCTCGCCGATTGATGACTTGAAGATTCCGTCAGCAACGGTTTTGGCACGAACATTAACGGCCTCGATTATCGACACTTTTATCTCTTTTGCGTTTACAAATTGCTTTTCTATTGCGGTCTATGTATTACTTATTTGATATTGTTTTTATGTCACTTTCAATGGGACATAAGGCATTTCTTTATAATCTTCGTTAGAGATAATACGAGGCTTCTAGATTAAAGCGGCTTCCATTTATCGTTGTTTTACTTTATTCTTTGATAATCAACTGTAGTATAAAATAAATAATGTAAATAAAATAATGGAAAAAACAGGGCCAGTTTCTTTTAATGTGTGTACAGGAGATGGGCTTGAATGGCGTGGGCACCAAAATCAATTAATTTTTATATATTAATATATAATATAATATATAATATTAGGTCCTTACATATGAAATTGGCGTTTTGTATGGGAGGAACAAAAAGTCGAATATTTTTTAATATAATATATTTAATTAATCAAAGTATGAACCATTATTTTCTATGCACTTTTGCCATCTCATAGGTAGTTCATTGATCCCTTTACTAAAAAACCAGTCGGACGGGAATCAATAAAATCTTTGAAGGCGATTTGGACTGCCCCATCGGAGTTGAATTTTTTCCCTTGCAAGAAGTTATCCAAATTTGGAAAAAAATGGTAATCTGTTGGAGCAAGGTCCGGGGAGTACGGAGGATGTCTTAGACTTTCCAATTGAAGCTCTTCTAATTTAGTAGCCGTCTGTTGCGCAGTGTGTGGTCTAGCGTTGTCGTGAAGCAGCAGTGGCGTGGAGCGATTGACCAGCCTAGGTTGTTTAGCCGCTAGCTTTTCCATCATGGTTTGCAATTGCTGACAATAGATATCAGCCGTAATAGTCTGGCCAGATTTGAGAAAACTGTAATGAACAATACCGGCACTAGTCCACCAAACGCTTACAAGTAACTTTTTTGGGGTTAATTTTCGCTTGGGGCAGGATTTGGCTGGCTGGCCAGGATCCAACCATTGCGCTGAGCGCTTCCGATTATCGTAAAGAACCCATTTTTTATCACAGGTAATGATTCGGTTTAAAATACCTTCATTATTGTGCCGGTTTAGTAATGTAACGCAGCAGTCAACGCGCGTTTGCCGGTTTGCTTCTGTCAATTCGTGAGGTACCCACCTTTCAAGCTTTTTAATCTTCCCAATTTGCTTCAAGTGAATTAAAACAGTTTTATCACTAACATCGCAGCCTGCAGCTAACTCGGACGTGGTTTGCGATGGATCCGCTTCCACAATAGCCTTCAACTCTTCATTATCAACTTGAGTCTCAGGCCGTCCACGGGGCTTGTTCTGCAGGTCGAAATTTCCAGAACGAAAACGTTGGAACCAAAAACGAACTGTGTTTTCTTTTGCAACACGACCGCCATACACATCATTCACCCTTCGAGTTGTTTCCGCAGCACTAGTGCCACGGCGGAACTCGTACTCGTAAATAATGCGATATTTTATGTTTTCCATTTTGTAAAATGAGTGACGCAAACAGAAAAAAAACAGAAGAAAAAAACAAATGAATGACGATCATCGAAGCACAAATACATGAGTCTATAGCTGTATAAATTTGAATTTGGAATTCCTTACCAAAGAGGAGAAATTTGTGATTAAAGTGGCCAGTACGAAAAACGCCAATTTCATATGTAAGGACCTAATATATTAATAATTAATTTTTTTTTGTTACAGAAACATCGGTCATAAACCTGATAGATTCTCAAATCGGTAAGTGAACTAAATATACATTTTATATACAAGAGCACCGGTCATAATACTTAGTTCTACAGAAAAAACCTTACGATCCTTAGGGCAGTTTGCACCAACTAATTAAATCTAGTATAAAGTTTAATTAAACGTCATTTAGTGTTAAACTATATTTATTGCCAGGCACAGAAACATAATCCAGCTTTAACTGTCAAATTTAATCACAATTAAGGTCGAATAAAACCGCTTCAATTTAATCGCGTTTTATTCAGGTCCAAACTAGATTCAATATGTTGGTGCAAGTCGCCCTTACTTCCTTACTAATATCATGAATTAGTAAGTATATATTTGCGTATGTATGTTTGTTTGTATGTTCGGTTTTCATATCAGAACGGCTGAACCAATTTTGATGAATTATTGAATAGAAATGTATAGTATGTAATAAGTAGTTCCAGTTGGGCTTTAAACAAAATGTTCTCATGTAAGTGATTTGTATCTTAATAAGAATAAACTATTTGAACTAAACTAGAGGGAAAAAGTGGGGAGAAGAGTAGTGAGAGGATGACAGATTGGGATTGGGAAAAAGAGGGGAAGGTGAGTATAGAAATTCGGCGAGGGGAGTAGGTGTAGCTAAAATGTAATACGACATTCATTGTCTGTTAGACTGTACAAAATTCGCCGAGTCAGCTTGTCATCGGTAAATATCCTAGCTGCCTTGTTATAGTTGATTTCTGAAAGAATATTCTAAGTGCATGGATATATACATGGAATTTGGACTATACTGAGCTTACCTTCAAGTCCGGTGTCGGCATATGCTGGATTAGGATAAAAAAACATTAATTCACGTTAGAAATAAAATTCTAGAACGGTACTTTCCTTTACAATGGGACAGTGATGACTTCTGCGAGTTGGTCTGCAAAAACTAGATAGCTGGCCCCGAGTAGGCGATGCCTCGCGTAATACCAGCTCGTTATAATCGATAACATTCCTTCACAGACGTCCACATGTCACGTACATCAGACATTACATCCTAGATTACCGCCCGGGTCTTATGGTTCAAGTTATACGACCGCGCGATTTATCTTTAGCTATTCAATAGTTCACTACAACCTTTAGCCAACTCATAGCTAAAGTTTTGAGCCTGCGATTTATAAAAAAAAACTTTGTTTTTTAAACCAAATAACATGTCCTTATAGCTAGATTTTATGAAAAGTTCACGTTACAAAGGAGTTCTGGATAAAAGATTTTTTTTTTCGATAATTTGATAAGCAAGATATTTACCAGTTTTCAAATAGAAACGCTTCGTAAATTAAAGAAATTGTTCTGTGACTAAAAGAAATAATTAAAATATAATAGCAATAGCATGTTGCAGATACTTATCAGTTGTTTCAACTGATGATAAATATTAATGTAACTGTTAGAATAGGATACACTCACGCATCTATAAGGACTGAATTGACGTAAATTGATTTATCCAGTCTAAAAGCTTAGATAAAGTGACATTTGATCAGCATTAACTCTAGTTAAAATTGCAAAATGCATTGAATGTACTTTATCTAAGTCTTCAGACATGTCTATAGTGTTTATGCAAGCTTTTGTATAGAAAAAAACTGAATGAAGCAGAATACGTAGAATTAGTTGAAAAAGCGAGTTATTTTAATCATATCAAACAGATTAAAACGCTACAACTTATGGCTTGGGTCAACCGCCAGTGTGGCATACTGTGGCTGGCAGCGCGTGCTCCGACCCACATACTGCCCCCTAACGGTGCGTGAGGAGCCTCTATACATCGATCTACGCCGCAGAACTTACGGACTTACCCTGGGTTCAAACCAGGGTTGTTGAAGCACGTTTTTTTGTATCAGCGGGTACTAATGCTGATTTTACCCCTGCGCAAAACGAGGAATATAATAAGATTAATGCGTGTGCATCTGTCGATCTGTTGATTTAAATATTTTCGGTTTTCTATAGACTATACTCTGGAGAGTGTGCGGCTCGGTTGTATGATTTAGTTCCCCTCCCCCCTTCTACCATAAAGTGACAAGAAGCCGTGCGTGTTTGCGCTTTTATGTGGTTGACATTCCAGCTGCACGCACGAAGCGATTCGCCTCCTTTTTGCTGCGAACCGCCAAGGAGAGGAACTGCGTCTGAGTTTTCAACATCTTATGACATGGGAATCTTCAAACGTGTATGTATGTATGTATGTGTATATTGATTGACGATTTCGATACATTTTTACAAGCCTACATCATGCAAGAATTTTTTTCTGCAAGACGGTAGATATTAAAGCCGTGAAATACATTTTCATCTAAATAACATCATATATAGCTTTCTTACACTCGCCTTGCCACAACAAACACACACACGCACGCACACACATCTATTTCTAATTTGTTGCGAGTTTACTGTTATTTCATTTTCCTTTTCTTTGTTAGTTTTTAAATATTATCATTGTGTAATTGGCACAGCTTGTCAACTGTACCGTATGTAAAGTGTTTGTATGTGCTGTTCAATGATAGTGAATAAATAAATTTAAATTTTAAATTTAAATATTATTGTATAGGTAGCTGAGGAATGGATTTATTATATGTATGTATTTTGTTATGACTTCCTTTGTAGGTTATCATTGCAAATAGTTCAGTATAATTTTGTGTATTACATAAATAGTATTAGTTTTTGTAAGTTTTTGTAATCTTCGCAACCTACTTTCATTTTCTTTATCTGCATAACAAAACGCCTACATTTGTTTGAACGAATATGTGTTAACTAATTAATTTTGAACGATAGAAAACATATTTATTTATATTATCACGCTATACTATTTCGGGGTGAGCATAGATACATTAGTGGATGTATCCACTTCGCGCTTATTTGTCGTGCTCAATATGACCAGTAGCACAGTTGATCGCCGTTCTCACGGCACTAGTACGCATGACGGTTCTGACGCGAACAGCTAAGGAGTGGAACGTGCTTTCAGTGAGCATATTTCCACGAACTTATGACTTTTGTCTTTAAGACCTGTGCTTAGCATTAAGTATTATTAGAGTCAAGTCCAAATTGACAAAAACAATGACTTATACTTTAACATAAATTATTATTTAATTAATGTTCGAGTAAAGTGTACGCAAAGACAAACTGTTGCCTATATATCTCAGGCTAACTTCTCAGAACTTGTGGCGTGCCGCCAAAGAGCTTGATATGAATCGCTTAGTACAGCCGACAAATGCATAATTAGCCAAGTGAAGCATGGCTAATGAAACATCTAAGTGTAACAATGAACCTCGGGGCACCTCTAACGGTCACCATCGCTCGCCATAATTACTGGGCCAGTGACCACAAGGTAATTTGTTAAGTGAGCTATGGTGTTCAGTGACCTAGTCATTATGGAATATTGTTCCGTTGATTTTAGCCACTTAAGAAATGGCCATGCTAGTCTAGTGGATAAGGGACCAGTGGGAAGGCCATTTGCGTATGTTGATACTTAGCGCCTTCCCTTTTGGGTTTATACTACTGTATTCTGACAAAGAACAATCCTTTTTTATTTTAAAAATATGAAAATTTCAAGTTGCGCCGCCGCGTTGGCCGTTAGTGACCATTTGGCGTGAACAACCAGTATCAATGCGCGGCGACGCGAATGCTCGTAGGATAGAAACCCGGCTCGTACATCTAGAATTTTCCAGATTAAGTACGGATTTACACATATGCTCACCGCTGAAGAATAACATCGTGAGGAAATTCGCATAGCATCTAATAGAAATGTCATGTGTACTAGAGCTGTGAGAACGGCGATCAGCTGCGCTACTGGTCACATTGGACATGACATATAAGATACATGATAGTACATTATGATACAAGTTGATCAGGAGGCTAAACCGAGTATTAAAATGCACATACACGTTAAACAATCTTCTTTATCACATATGCGAGCAAAAAGTTAGACGTATATATTATGTTATTAATTTTTCGTTATTGAATAAATTAATGAAAGTACAATTTTCACTTTATATATGCAATAAACTTGCAATTTGTCCCTCAGTTAGTGTTTCCGGCGGGCTCAAACCTACGTTTTCAAATGTGACGTGTTTGATAATAATCACAGCGAAAACTTTAAACAGTACCTAGTTATTTTTTCAAAATGGCGCTTTGATTTTTTTAACGAATCACAGAAGCATTACCCGCCTCATACAACCGATATTAAAAAAATCTTTAGCTATTAAGTAAAACTTATTACGCAATTAAATGAAGAATGCTTTTTTTACACAATTACAATTTGCAGTAATGATATAGCACTAGTGCGTAATGTAAATAATTATAAACTTCCGAGCGTGTAATAATTGACTCGTTACGGCCAAGTGATGAATAAATATTAAATATACTAAATGTTTTGATTCAGTTAATTATTTATTTTATATATTTGTTAACTATATTACATCAAAATAATTTAATCAAGTTTTTTATATTTAAAATAGAACAGTGCCTCCTTATTCATCATACTGAGGTGGGCTAAGGGCGTAAGAGCTGATGGAAATATACAGCATGCGGAATTGCACGCAGATTGCTATCATCTTAGCTGCTGCATGCACCTTCTCTGGTCATAGAGTACACCCTTTTTTTTTTGTAAGTCCGGTGGAAATCCCTACGGACCGTCAGGGGAAGTGGTGAGGGCCACTCCCCCCGGTGTGTCGGACCTGCCCCGACTAAAACCACCGGGGTGCCAGCACTGCCCTCTCTTCGCCTTCGCCGATCCTGGGAATCCGAATACTTCCGACGGCTCGGCGAGCGTCATAGACTACACCCGCCAACCTGCATTGTACAAGCGTGCTAAGTTATATGTCAAAACATCCTCCCATGAATTCCACAAATACGATTACTCAATACTGTAAGCTGATGAAGGTCCCATTTTCGCCATATTTATGCGTTTTTTTTATTTTTCTTTTGTTTCTGTATGTTGTTTTTGTTACTGTATTTAAATTTCTAGTTTTTTGTTAGTTTGTGGCGAAATAAATACATTACATTTCATTGAATACTCATATAGTGGAAGAGGGAACTGGGTAACAATAAATTTTATCTTTAGGACACTCCAAGATGGGTTACATGCATAGATGGGCAAAATGTAATCAGATTAATGTAAATGATTAACGATTACATTTTACGTTTTTTACCATTAATATGACTGCATTTTGCTCATTTATGTCTTAAACACTACAAAATCCCAGATTGTATACACAGTTATCATTTCTTAATGTTTTAAATGGATTTAATCATGATTACAGAGCAATAAAGTTAAAATTACGACTACATTTTGTAATCGTTCATCATTAATCAGATTACATTTTGCCCGTCTCTGTTTACAAGACACGTACACAAATGTCCGTGTTGGGATGTATAGGACGTCCTTTGGCTTTGGTGCAGCGACAATTTGAGCAAGGTAAGAGGCGATTGTTGGATGAGAAAATACCGAAGAGGCTCAGTGGCGAATATTGTTTGATGCCTATGTCCTGCAGTGGACGGATACGGGCTCGTGTTGATGATGAGTGGACACCAAGACGTGGTACACAGTTCAATACACACAGAAGGACTAAGATACGAATAGGTAATCAATTAGACGCACAGTAAGTAATAAAATACATCGCAATGAATACAACTGCAATACCATTGCAAGTCGACTGAAAGGCGAAGAATATTCCGCTGTTTGTTCGAAGGATAACTTGTGACAAATTGACAAATTACATTAGCTCTTCGTTGTTTCATTATTTATTACAGTTTTACCGCCATTTTCTTTTGGTTCAAGTTGTAAAAATCGGCGTTTAATAGATATACAGTCAAACCTGGATAAGTTTGAACTGTATGAGAAAACTCTATAAGCGAGAGTAATAGCCAGGACTCGTCATTTTAAGCTCCCAAAACCTCTATCAGTGAGAAACGGAAACCTGTGTAAGAGAGGGTCGTTTGTCTCTCATGGACCTCCGTAAGTGGGACTGCTACTTATCTGTACCTCTATAAGCGACAGTCGAGCTTTATTTATTTATATTATTTAGGAGGATAAACATTCAAAATACAAAAACGAAAACGAAATTGACGGATTTTTTAAAGTGTAAATAAGTTCTAAATAAAATTACATAGTGCTTGAATTTTTGTTTTCGTAAGCATCTTGATACCTACCCTTATAAATTACTTATATGTCGAAATCTAATGAACGTAACATATACACACTATTACAATTATATGTGTACACTAGCTGTCCCGGCAGACCTTGTTCTGCCCTATTTCTCTAAAAAAAAGTCACTTTGTTTTTTTAGTGTTAATAGCTTCCCCGTCAGATTTCATTCTGCCAATACCTATTGGCCTGTCGACTGTTTTTTGAAAATAGTTTGAAGGAACCTGGCCTTAATGCTATATGTATAAAAATTGACAAATATTGACATTAATATTTATACGTCACTTAATTGTTTTGCCTTCCCGGAACCCGTCCACTGACATTTAAACTTTATGGTATGGTGTTAAAGTTCAAATTGACTTTTAATTATTATTATGAATTTTTTGTATGAGAATATAGAAAACGGTTGTTTTTAGACTTTTTCTGACATTTTTTTTAATTTTTCTCTCCGTAATAACCTTCCCCAGACTTCGTTAAACACAACAAAAAAGAAATCAGCCAAATCGGTTCAGCCGTTCTCGAGTTTCGCGCTTATACACATTTAACGATTCATTTTTATATTATAGATAATACATTCGTACTTGCTGTGACTTGTTATTGCTACGTACCTCTATAACAGAGGAACGCTACCCATGTACTTGCATTAGCGAGAAACTTGGGTTAGTGAGAAACTTCTATAAGCGAGAATAAGATTGTGCTCCCTTGAACTCTCACTTATCCAGGTTTGACTGTAGTTGTTTATTATTAGTAATATCAAATGATGATGGGGATATCCAGGCTGTTCAGCCTTGGCGACGTTTTCATATCACACGAAGTAGGCGCGAACTGATGCCTCACTCAATGAAGTATATACAAGGTGTCTCAAAAGAAAGTTCACATTAAAATCTTTTTTTAAAAGAAAAGTCTTAGCTTTATTGAAAAAATGTTTATTTAATATTGAAGTACACTGTTTGGGAATTTATTTTTTAAAAATAACATCGTCCAAATGTAAACCGTTGCGCTCTCGGCATTCATTTAGTCGGGCACTAAAATTGCCTATGACAGCTCGGCAGGTAGTCTCCGTGATGGCTGCCATTTCATGACGGATATTATAAAAATATATTTGGAAACACTCGACTACGCAGGATATATTTGGTGCGAGAATGCCAGCACTTGCACAAACGCACCGCCTCGTCCAGACCTCTCTTCATCTAATGGGACGGAGAACTGGCACTACAGAGAGGGGATGCAGTGTCTGGGAACTGGTTACTGTCCCCTATGAGTAACCTAGGTCTTTCACAATGCCTTGCTGCCTCCCCTTAACACGACGGATGATGAATACGCAATGTCAGTTATAACAACTATTGCCATCTCGTTTGTCTTAGCTTAGTATGAAAGCCGGTGATTTTTGTCTGTCTATATTTTGTCTGTCTAATCGGTAAAAAACGCTGATTCCGAATATATATATTACTATATCATCAAAAAATGTCGCTTAAACCAAATAGCCTTTCACTTTTTTTTACACTGGCTCGACATAGTGACTACAGAGTACCTGATGGTAAGTACAGTGTAGTCCAAAAACGAAAGCGACTATCAAAGGATGAAAATCCATTGATAGTCTACATCGTCATGTCGGCCCACATATACCGCGACTGAAGGTCTCTAGGTATATGGCTACTGGATATACACAAGCTGATCCCGAAACGCGACAAGCCAAGACTGGCCACTATGGCGGGCTTTACACCCGTGCACTGTGGTCGCGATCCAGACGGGCACCGGCGCCCTACCACCTCGCAAACCGCTCCTCGATATGTTTTTATAACAAACCTTCTAACTCTTACTTCAACCGAATTGTAGCTGTGAAATAATCTTCAGTGAATGCATTCCTTCTGTCTTAAAGCGCGTCTAAACGAAGCGTCAAGAGATATTTGTGTAGGCCGATAAGAACATAAAAAAAATTCTTCATAGCTAATAATGCCTTTTAAGGTTGACCAAAAATAGTATATTTTTGGGATCTTGTTTTCAAGTGCTACATAAATCTCCATAAATCTTTGGTAATTTATAATCCGCTAGAAGTTTATCGCTCAAAACGCACCATAAATTAAGCGAGCGTGACGTGTTCTGTGACCTTGCTAGCCTGACACTGGACTGTAAAATATTACACGCGCCCACCATTCATCCAAGTTACATTCTCATACCGTTATACAGTGTGTAACGAAAATCTTGTCCGAGCCGCAAAGGCATTCCTCGGCATCAATATTACATTCTATTTACGTTATCGTTTTTAGTTTAGAGAAAAATATTCGAATAAAATACAAATAATATATCGTCACGCTATATCCCTTTCGAGGTGAGCAGAAATAGATACATTAATAGTTGTATCAATTTTGCACATTTATGTCGTGCCCAACGTGACCAGTAGCGCAGCTAATCGCCGTTCTCAGGGTTCTTACACATGACATTCCTATTAGATGCCATGCGGGCTTCCTCATGAAGTTTTCCTTCAGCAATAAGCATGTGGCAAATCCATATTTAATAAGAAAAAACCAAGATGTACGCGCTGGGATTCAAACCTACGACCATTCACTTCGCTGCGTGTGGACACTGCTCTCTTATTCACTAGCCCACGACTGCTTCAAATAAAAATTAATTAAATGGAGAAACGTACATGGCATCTTTTGGAGTGCGTATACCCCGTGAACAGGATAAAAGGAAAGTATAAGATCATGCTAGTAAGTTATGAGACCCGTAAATCTCAAATACTGTTTATCAGTTAATTCGTTTGATTATTTTTTACACTGATTTTTGTAAGCAATCAGAGCCTAGATCGTATGAAAGAAAACTCAAATTCTTCAAGTTTATAAGACGATAACTTTTAATGTTACCTACTTACCTAATTTCTGGCTTAAAAATGATCGTGGTTCCTACATGGGGCTCGGTATTCGCTTATACAATACAATACCTAAAGACATCTTGGAGTTACCACTATTGAAATTTAAAAAAAACTATTAAAACTAAATTGCTAAAAAAGGGATATTATGCCATTAATGACTGTTTGAATGATAAACGTGCGTGGTCTTAATATATGCAATCGTTCTCGCGGGGCATTCAATCCTTTATATATTGTACCTGTTATTTATGTTAAAAACAGTAACTACCAGAGTTTCTTGCCGGCTCTTCTCGGTAGATTCCGATTTACGAACCGGCGGTAGATTCATTTTGCTTTTGCTTTTTTTTTGACGATTCAAAAGTGCTTGGAAGTAGGCCTATTTGAATAAAGTTATATTTCATTTCATTTCATTTCAATGTTGATAAATAATATGAAGAGTTGTTTAACCTTGTTCCACCCTCTCCCTTCCTGAATAGAACCACGCGCGCGGGTATGCAGAGTCACAACTATACGGTATCTCACATCCCAGCTAGGACTAAGAAGTTCTCTAACTCCTTCTTTTGCCGTGTCGTTGGGCTGTGGAATGGTCTTCCGGCGAGCGTGTTCCCACCGTCCTACGATATGAGATCCTTTAAGCGTAACGTGAAGAGATATTTGTGCAGGCCGGCATGATCGCTGCGACTACCGATGGGTTTTTCTTACCTTTCGATAGTCATTCGCGTTTTTTGGACTGCACAATGCTTACCTGATGAAGGTTTGGTGTAGTCACTGTGCCGTATCATATAATAAAAAAAAAAGATTTTAATATTGTTGTCGTGCCACCAGTATGCCCGTTTCGCGTCAGACATAGTATTTATTACACTGTGTATACGAATATGGTTGAATTTACTGCTGTCAAGACCCATTCGGGGAATTTAGATATAAACGCCATGAATGGCAAACACCGCGTCTGTGACAATGATCTAGAATTCCAAATTATTTAAGCGGCATCGATAATCTATTATTGTATGTAAAACTCCTAATCCTTTGTTTTGGTAACACGGGGGAAAATCCTGCATTGGACCTTCAGGAACGCTGTGAGGGCAGCGACCCCGGTTTGTCAGTCTCCTACCTACTAAAAACCGGGGTGTCCTTTACAATCACTCCATCCAGGTCTGGAAATTCAAATTCTTGCATGGGCCCTGAGAGTGTACAATCTAATTAGGCTTCATCTCTGGGAGGGGTCGGTGTAAAGAGCCCACCCCTCCAAAACTTTCAACCAGCCAGCGCGCCGGCATTTTTTCAATTTTTGATATTAGTAAGAATAATAATATTTATTAGATAAATTATTTTTTTAGATAAATATATGTAAATGTTATGCGTAAGTGCCCTAACAATAGCTATCAACTGCGTTTCTGGTCACGTTGAGCACGACATATGAGCACAAAGTGGATACAACTACTAATGTATCTCTGCTCACCCCGAAAGGGATATAGCGTTGGTTATTATGTATTTTTTACATATTCCAGATGTCGATCTATAATCGGGTAGCAATCATAAGTAAATTTAAAGTTACGATTAGATCAATCAGTCTTAGTTTGACGCTTGCTATCCATCTTCCCTTACATTAGGTTTAAGCTAAAATTACAGTTAATTTGAAAGTTTTACCGAATTCGTTTTTTTTTTTTGCCGAAAGTAGCTGTAATCGCAGCCTTAATGTATTGTCAATACTCTTCATTTGAAGACACCTAATATTTACGGTAATGAAGTAACTGGAGATGACTTCTATGTAAAAGTATGAGTACCATGCTATTGGAAGTCAGATGGTATAAAAGAATGTATATAAACATTGTATTTATTACTAGAAAATAGGTAATGAGTTCCAGAAGTCAAGAGCACAATCAAAACCCATTTATCCAATCATATTTATTGGTTTAATCAATGAGATACTGTCTGCCGGGACACCATTATGCCGTATTCAGATCTTATGATTTGTAATGCTGCGCCCAACCACGGGATGCTGATAAATGAACTCTCTAAACATCAGGATTGTAATCTGGGCCAGTTCTAGTCCTGATTAATGAAGATTTATTGGTGTTTTATCTCCTAAGTTTATTGGTTTAATTATGGGTGCTCCAATTCGTTTATTAATGGGTCTGATTTCATTGTGCTTTGTCAATTTTGGAGTAGACAGTGAATTAGTAAAAAATATATCACTATAGTGAGTTGTGGTTCTTAAATATCGTATGTATTTATGACTTTCAATGTGCCATGATGCTCCAATTTAACTTTAAAAATGGCTTATCATTTTTATTCTTTATTCAGGAAACCTCACTATATTATTTTACTTAGCACGGAAACCTTGTCTTTTATTTTTTGATGATTTACTACACGATATTCAGCAGCGTTCATTCCATAGATGCATGCAAGCATTGCATGCCCTTATGATAAATGTGTTTGAAATAAATTGCATAAAGTTAAACAAAAAAAGGAACCATTGATATTCCATATCTGTTCTATATAAAGTCGTTTATCTTTCCTATGAAAGCAATATAATATCGTTATACAATATATAATATAATATTCAAATTAATTCTGCGTACCCTGTTCAAATGCACGTCACTGACAATATTGATGTAGGAATGTTTACTTTTTAGGTTGGTTCATTTCTTATAATAATTTATATAGTTGATGTTAAAATTACATTATCTATACCGCTTGATGTAACTTTGCTTCGTATTTTTTTCTTAAATAAATACATTTCCAATTGCTTAAATAAATTGGTTCAATATAGCAGTTCACGATTCTATGATTATTTAGAATCTATCATTGTATGCGTATCTAGACATTTCCCATTACTCAATCCATTCCTTTGCAGCAAGGGTCACCTTTGACATATCCCAATGATTCAAAGTTGAGTTTGAAAGGTAAATCTCATCTCTTATGTACGATCAATCAATCCCTGTAGCTAATCCTTACTTTAGTTACCAATCAGTGTATTTTAAATTGTTACTAGATCAATGTGCTTGCTTTTATTTTTGTCTGGAATTTAAAGGCCAAAATACAAGTATAACTTAACCAGTATACTTCTATATCAATTAGCTTGCCGTGGTTTTATATGAGCAGTCCATATATGATAGTCCAAATTTGTAATTCTCGAACAATCCAAATATGTGCTTTTTTGGCATTACCTTGAGCAATTTATAAAGGTTTCTTTTGCATCTAAAACAGCATCTTCAGTCTTAGTTATATTTTGTCTCTCGTTAGTATGTATAGCGTTTGTTATTGATTGTTTAAGCCGTTTAAATCTAACCATTAATATATTTATGGAGACAATAGTTTCTGGAGAACTGGAGCCAATCTAGACGAGTGAGAGACTACTCTCATATAGTACACTAGCTGTGTCCGCGACTTAGTCCGCGTAGAATAGTTATTTTGGGCATTTTAGTTAGTTATTTATTTTAAAATTGTAATATCTTCTAACATGTTCATTGAAATTAAGTAATGTCAAAGACAATTTTGTTCACAATTAAATACTCTTAATCAACAACACATTTATTTGGATAAAGGTTAATATTATTACGTTGATACAACTCTTAAGAAATAATGCATCAATTTCGACCAAATTTTATTACCATAAAAACGGTTCTAGTGTGTTAATCTTAAAAGATAGACATAATACTGTCCAAGACATTTTTTTAGATTATGTTAAGAGGAATAATTCTTTCATACATATATTTTTGGTATCTTGAAACGTTTTCGCAGCGCACGCAATGGAAGCCCTCAAGGATGAATAATTTTCCCCGTTTTTTTCACATTTTCCATTATTTCTTCGCTCCTAATAGTTGCATCGTGATGTTATATAGCCTAAAGCCTTCCTCCATAAATGGTCTATTCAACACAAAAATAATTTTTCGATTCGAACCAGTAGTTCCTGAGATTAGCGCGTTCAAACAAACAAACAAACTCTTCAGCTTTATAATATTAGTATAGATTCCTATTCTAAATCAATACTTCAAGTCTTCCTAATTGGTAACATGATCATAGAAGGTAGTTTCACCAGTAATTTTAGATGCGGATGACAAAAGCTTTAGTCACGAAAACCCGACAAAGCGGCTAGTAAATGAATATGATGACATACCAAAAAGTTTAGATTCAAATATACTGTTACAGACATTAAGTTATTTAGTACGGAATCTCTAACACGGGCACAGAGCACGCTTTGTTTGCATTAACAAGTATGTGGGCGGTGCTAATGCTACTGTTTCAAACATTACCAAACTCCAGTTTACTTTTTAAAATAAAATGTAAACCTGGTTACTGCATCCGGTGCTCGCGACCTAAATTTTTTTGGAGCGCCTACTTAATTTTGAACTGCCAGTAACATTTCAATGATACTATAATAGGTATGTGCGAAAGGAGGCTCATAAATTAGTTTACATTTTGTTCGAGCGAATTTTCACTCGAAGACTGATAAGAAAGAAACTTTAATTGGGGAAAAAATAACAGTTCTGTGCGCCGTTACCAATGTCAAAGAGCACGCGGCTCAGTGTATGCTGGGCGGTGCAGATAAGAATAAAAATATTTTATAGGACTAACATAGAACAAACAATAGAGACAGTCGTTCTGCTTAGCGGGTGTGATCGCTGAATCAAAAGTTATCTTGGTCGAATATCGTTGCATAGCTCGGAGTTCGAAACCTGTGAAATTGACTTGTTTTTCTGCGGCAAATGGATTACAGGACCCGCAGTCCCCACTAATTCGCAGAAGTAGTCACATTGGGGTTTTTTGCTGGTAAAAGTCCGGCACACACCGGCTGCTACCCTTTGTGCGGCCAGGCAGGTCCTATGAGGATTTCCCCAAGTAAAAAAAAAAAAACAAACAATAAACAGAGTATATCAAGAATTTGAAATGGAGAGATTTGATCTAGACAGATTATTGGAACGGAAGGCAAACAAAAATGTTCTAAATTAATTTTATTAATAAGTATAAAAATTTCGTAATTTTTCTATAATATACAAATGGATCGTTAAATGTGTATAAGCGCGAAACTCGAGAACAGCTGAACCGATTTGGCTGATTTCTTTTTTGTTGTGTTTGTTGAAGTCTGGGAAAGGTTATTACGGAGAGAAAAATTAAAAAAATTGTCTGAAAAAGTCTAAAAACACCACTTTTCTATATTCTCATACAAATAATTCGTAATAATATTTAAAAGTCAATTTGAACTTTCAGACCATACCATAAAGTTTAAATGTTAGTGGACGGGTTCCGGGAAGGCAAAACAATTATTCAGTGACGTATAAATATTAATGTCAATATTTGTCAATTTTTATACATATAGCATTAAGGCCAGGTTCCTTCAAAAAATTTCCAAAAAACAGCCGACAGGCCAATAGGATTTGTCAGAATAAAATCTGACGGGGAAGCAATGTGACTTTGTTTTAGAGAAATAGGGCAGAACAAGGTCTGCCGGGACAGCTAGTATACAATGAATATATGACAAGCGTTTATTGAAGTTATAATCTGTGTGCAAGACTGATCGTGCCATGTACGTTTAGAAGTAGATTGTATCTGTTTTCAATTAAAGAATAACTCCTGGATTTCTTCGACAGGATTTTATATTGTCCTGCGGCCTGCTCCAGCAGAGGGCGTCCACAGTTTGTCTCAACAATAACCTGTCTTACGAATGACACTTCAACTCGTGCCGCGTGCTACCAATGTCTTTCGACTTTGCCAGGACCAGGTTTGTCTTTAAAAGGACTGGTCATTGGAAAAGGTTGTTGTAAAGACTTACTGCGTTAGCTGAGATGATTGGATCAATATTTTTTGACTAAAATATTTCTACACAAAGATTCCTTCAATACGACCTGTTCTCACACTGGCAACTTTACGATGGTAACAATACAAATTCATAATCCGTTTTTATACTACAACATTCACTTTATCTTAAGGTTTTTATTAAACACTAGCTGATCCGGCAAACGTTGTTTTGCTATATAAGTTATTGTAATATCTTCTAAGATGTTCATTGAAATTAAGTAATGTCAAACACACACATTGTTCACAATTAAATACTCTCAATCAGCAACACATTTATTTGGATAAAGATTAATATTATTACGTTGATACAACTCTTAACAAATATTGCATTAATTTCGACCAAATTTTATTACCATAAAAACGGTCAAGGATGAATAATTTTCCCCGTTTTTTTTCACATTTTCCATTATTTCTTCACTCCTAATAGTTGCATCGTGATGTTATATAGCCTAAAGCCTTCCTCGATAAATGGTCTATTCAACACAAAAATAATTTTTCAATTCGAACCAGTACTTCCTGAGATTAGCGCGTTCAAACAAACAAACAAACTCTTCAGCTTTATAATATTAGTATAGATTATACTACCAAGAGAAAAGTACAGTGCTACAACTTTTTAGAATTTCAAAAAGGTCATGTTTTTTAGGCTCTGTTCCACACGATCTTTCATTTCAAATACCTAAATGTACTAATTCAATTTGACCGATAGCGAAAATGGATGACGTACTCAATGCAAACTCAGAGGCGCCAGTGAGAAGCGGTCGCGAACATCTGCGCATCCATCAGCTATCCCAGATAAAATTAGCTCCACATCCGAAATCCTGGTGCGTTGACCTTGGATGTATATTTTGAATGTAAATACGTTGTGGTGCGGTAGCGGTCTCGATACTAGAGATGGGCTATTCAAGCTCAGTCGACATCGATATTATCAATACATATAAAAATCATTCATCAGCCACCAATATAATATTATATAGATGAAAAATTTTTTGAAGGATTCTTCATATATATATTTCTGTCTTACAGAAAAAAAAATCTTTTGCGTGATGTAGGTTAGTCAGAATATATTAGAACCGTTATTAAAACTTTAAGCGTTTGTGTCCGCTTATCTCATAAACAGTGTACCCGATTTAGATGCGGTTTACACTAATTTATTGTAGAAATCTATGTTTAACAGTTAATGTTGTTAATTTTATATCAATCGGTTCATAAATAAAAAAGGTAAGTTAGTTTTAAGAAACTCTTCGATCATTTATAGGAAAAAAAAGGTGTAAAATAATTGTTCAAGTGATTTGGCAGAAATACATACAACATTATATTTTTAATAAATTTGCAATTAATCACTGCGTTCAAATGGAAGATTTTGAAAAAACGATTATTTGTGGCCCTTAGAATATACACCATAGAACCTAGAGATGCCACGAATATTCGGCAACTATTCGGTATTCGGCCTATTCGGTCACTTTTTTGCTATTCGGTATTCGGCCGAATAGTACGTACTATTCGGCCGAATACCGAATACCAAATCATGTAAAAAAGGCACGTTATATTACTCAAAATTATCTATTTATTTCCAAATTACAACACTTTAGTATTTAAAATTGATCAGTGGTAAGTTGTGATGGATGAAAATAAGCTTTTCAGCATTTTTTGGTAGCAAACGATTACGCTTTTCATCGTAAATGTTACTAGCCTCAGAAAATAACCTCTCACTAAACACGCTACTTCCAGGAGAAGAAAGATAAACTTTAGCAAATTTCGAAAAGTTTGGGTATTGTTTTTCGTTTATATTGGGTATTGTATTGTCTTTGCTGGCCGCGCCAACGCAACGAGGAAAACAGGTTGCAACTTGCCTTAATCCAGCTAACGCGCCCCCGACAAGCATGTATTCCATGCCGAATATTCGGCGGCCGAATATTCGGCGGCCGAATATTCGGCGCTTCGGCCGACAGCGTTGCCGAATATTCGGTATTCGGTATTCGGCCAATTCACTATTCGTGGCATCACTATTAGAACCTAAAACAATTATTGATATGCGATTCGGCGATCAGCTTTGCTATTGGTCATGTTGGGTGGGATATAAAAGCGCAAAGTGGATACAGTCACTAATGTATCTCTTCAGTCACACTGAAATGAATATAGCGTGGATTATTATGCATCTTTTTGCATTATCTATCAACTATTCGAAATTTAACGACTTTTAAATTTATATCGATATTTTGTTGGTACATCCCTACTTGATAGTTCGTCGAGCGATAAATTCGATACTTTAATGGGTAGCCTTGTTTTATTATAAGGTGTGCGTTTGGTTTAAAATTAGCCGCCAGTTTTACATGCTGATAAGTTGTCTGATTAATGGCGGATCTTTCTTCATTGTTTAGATGTTTCTTCATTACAAAACAAGCTTTATTTTTTTCATACTAATATGATTGTGTTTGACCTCAATCTCACCTGATGGAAAGTGATGTTGGAAAAACACGCAGAAAGCGAATTCAAATCCTGAGCTGTTCGCATGACGAATGTAGTAGCAAATCTCTTCGTGCGAATATAAGAAACGTCCACCACATACGGATGGTATCCGACACGTCGATATCGTTGCCACGTTTTAAGTCAAGCAAAGTCAAAGTCTTTTTTTAATGAATTCTAATGATATTTCGTGTTGGAGTACCTAATCCACATAATTGAGAAATAAAAGGTAAAAGGAGTGGCTTGAGTCGGTATTAGACAGTAGTTTTTGACCCGCCTCAAAAAGTTTCAAGATAAGCAAAGCTAAGCTAAGGATAAGATAAACTGATTAAGCATGACTTGCTTTTTGGGAGTCGAAGCTGCTCGCGTCCGTAGGCTTTACCCTAGTTTCCCTACACGTGACCTGGGCGGTGCTAAACGAGCAGCAGCGAGGTGTGAAGCCCGTCATAGTGATCAGTTTCGGCTTGTCGCGTTTCGGGATCAGCTTGTGTATATCCAGTAGCTCATATACCTGGAGACCTTCAGTCGTGGTATATGTGGGCCGACATGACGATGTAGACTGTCAATGGATTTTCATCCTTTGATAGTCGCTTTCGTTTTTGGACTTCACTGTACTTACCATCAGGTACTCTGTAGTCACTATGTCGAGCCAGTGTAAAAAAAAAAACAAGACCAATCGGCAATCGTAACGTGGAGCGCTCCGGGCAAGGTAGAGTGACGACTTGCAATAGGTGACCGGGAAAGATTTGGATTAGAACATCCGAAGACAGGATTCAGTGGTACTTATTGAGACAGACTTATGGCGTTGCTGTTCGTTTATGATTGGAAGTAGAATATACAGGGTAACTTTATAGACGAGATAGATGTTCAGGGACGGTAATCAGCATTCGATTCTAATTCAAAATACGTAAAAATAGTGATAGTCACGCCAAAAGGCGCAACCCCAGAACATTAAAATTAATAAAATGTAAACGCACCTAATCCCCAACGCCATCTGGCGAACATTCACATTCACTTTCTTGCTTAACATTCTCGCTTTTTAATCGCAAACATCGCATCGCATTCTTTTTCGTTATAATCACATCTAATAATTATTCCAACTCGCTATACACATCGCAACTCCTTAAACACCACCCTCCACATCATACGAACTCACATACACACACAGTGAGTGACTGTGTAGTGCCTGACTGCCGCTGCCAACCGGGAGGTACTTTAACTGTCTCAAATTATCGCAACTCGTTTTTATAAAATCATCCCGCCTACGAGGGTGCATTTTTGCAACGGCATAAGCAATAATTTATCCCGGCCCGAGTAAGTGATATGTTAATAATAAAATATATATCGTCATGCTATAGCCCTTATGGGGTAAGCAGAGATGCTTTAGTCGATGTATTTACTTTGCGTTTATATTTGGTACCTAACGTGACCTGTAGCGCAGCTGAAGGCCGTTCTTAGGGCATTTATACATGAAATTTCCAAGTCACTGTCCATTGCTAAAGGGCTGATAGAGGAACGGTAGTTTTATAGCTTACTGTTAATAGAATTTTCCAATTCCAGCACGTTTAGGAGATCCTTGTTTTTTTTTTAAGATATTCAGAGTTATTGGAAATTTAATATTTATCCAAAAATTCACAAAGTTTTTAGATGTAAATTGTTTATAATTATGTTTTGTGATAAACGACGAATATTATAAAGTTAGTTTCATTATTGAAATCATTGTATTACTAAAGTTACAGCATAGTTGTTAGCGATTATCAGTCATTCTAAAAATTTGTTAAAGTTCATACGGCGATATGTTTAAAAAATGTATCGCATTTGGTGTGTCCCTTTATTTAAAAAACTGCATTAATTTATGTAGTTTCTAATATCGGTACAAAAATTTGTGTTTTATTTTCGGATTTCTTGGTTTTTGAGTCATACTACTGATATATTGTATTGTAGTGTTATAGTCAATACGTGATCCCATTCCCACGCGTCATAATTATTATAAACACCGATTGTGTCCGATAGTGTATTCACATCCGATTGTTCTCGATTGTTTGTATGTACTTACTAAATATTTGCTGCAGGCACGTTTGTGGAATGTTTACACGCGCGTTGTCAGCTGATAGAAGAGAATAACAACAAATATATTATATTGAAGGCGTTTACATTTAAAGGCAGTATGTGGGGTAGTTGTCGACCACACTGTCGAAGTACGCTCTATACAAATCTTATACAAAACAAACATTGCAGGTGATAATGCCTTTGTACTCGATAGTGACCACAGTACACAAGTGTGAAGACCGTAATAGTGACTTGCTTCGGCTTGTTGCTTTTCGTCCCACTGTTCATATACCTAGAGACCTTCTGTCGTATGTTTGGGCCGACATGACGACGTAGATTGTCAATAGATTTTCGTACTTCGATAGTCGCTGTCGTTTTTGGACTACATTGTGGTTAGCATCAGATGCGCTGCACTGACTTTTTCGTGAGAGTGTGAAAAACGCGATACTCTATTTTTAGGTTAAGTTTTTATTATTGTGTTTTATACATTACCTCTTTGCATTAATATCTACAAATAAGCTTATAAACCTGTAATATTCTTATAACTCATTCTCATCTTTAGAATTCATTATAAACACACTAAATATGCGAACAAAACCGCCGGAATATATACATATACATATATAGCGATGTCGTGTGATAAAATAGCTTCCACATATTACATCTATTGTCTTACTATCATCATTAAATAATTGTAATCGTAGCTTATCTATCATTTACCATCAAGCACCTTCATCATAAGTACATAGCCGTGCAGGTGTGCATGGAGTCAGACATCCTCGGCTTTGCCAATGGTAAAATTAGATGACGGCAAAGTGACTACACATATATATACAGGCGGACTTTTGACCTCAATCACACTTAAGTTCAGAGACTTTATTCTCATAAAAATATAATACAAATCACTTGCACGAGAAAATTTTGTTTTCAAACCTGATTATATCCTAGCCGCATTCGGCCACGTCGACTGTTTCAACACCGATTAAGAAAATGGAGGTCCAGTTTTCGAAAACAGCCAATTGCGCAGGAGATATTAAAGTGCATAACTGGACGCGCTGCCAGAAAAGCACTCTCTCGTCCGAGCTCCCTCAGGCCCGATGAAATGGAGAACCAGTACGATCGGGAGGGAGCAAGATGCAGGTTTGGTCGAGATTTCCTTCTCTGAACACCGTGGTGGTTACACCGTTAGCCGTGGTGGCTGTCGGCAGAATAGAATAGCAACCCCCTCTTCTTGCTGAGGCGTCGTAAAAGGCGACTAAGGTATCTCTTTAATAACGCAATTCAATCAGGTTTTCAAACCTATCTAGAACAGTAAAGTAGTAAAAGCTCACCAGGGCACCTGGTGGAAGGTCAAAAAGAGTCCGACGAGGGACAGCGTCCGCCAAAAAATATCTATTCACTATTCTCTTAAAGAGTCCCAGGTCATAAGATCGTGGAAATATGCTCGCTGGAAGCATATTCCATTCCTAAGCTGTTATTTTTCTACATTACTTAATTTCACGTATCTGTGCATTGTTTCAGGTACGTTGACCCGCGAATTCAGGCCAAGATAAGTATGTAAGGCGTGTTTGTACAAGTTATGCTAACATCTAGATAAACATTCATCATTGTTTATATTAAACATCATAGTTTTAAGAAAATTGAGATAACTATTTATGCCAAACTTGTAGACCGAGCGGCAGGGGAGTTTACCTCGCAAGGGACTAATATACGCTTAGGGCGGCTTGTTCTAACAAATTAAATCTACGGCGTTTCTCAGGAACGTCCGACTCTAGCGGCGACACCGGGCGGCACGCTTGAGGGAGTGTGTCGTCCAACAAGGGTGCGAGCGGCGCGCGACGTGTTCCCGCCTGCCGCTCTACAACACAGAGGCACGAGAGGGGTAGCTCTATACACCACCCCTCCCTAAACGAGTAGAGGCCTACTCACGGCCGCACGCCCAGCCGGTCATTGAGGATGAGACCCCAGTCGTGCCCTAGATGCCGGTAGGTGGAAGGTGGAACACCCCGGGGGTTTTAGTCAGTGCAAGCCCGACACACCGGGGGGTGGCCCTCACCTCTCCCCGAGGTCCGCTAGGGATATCCCCCGGGTTACAAAAAAAAACACAAATTAAATCTAGTTTAAACTTGTATAAAACGCTAATATGTGAACCGGTTTCATTCAATCTTAATGATGGTTTCAGTTTAAGAGTTGTTACAACTAAATTTTGATTCTGTGCAAGACAATAAGAACATTTCAACGCTTAATAGCATTTTATATAAGTCTAAACTAGATTTAATTTGCTAGTGCAAGCCGCCCTTATGTGTTGTAGAGGTGAAACATAAATATGGGATTAGGTTCATGGATTTGGTATTTGTACAAGTATTGGATTACATAATATTTAACTCAAAATACCTATTAGGTCAATAAAATATACAATCGAATGTGGTGCCAGAATTTTATTATTACTATAATTACCTACCAAAATGTTTCCCTAGATTCTACTCTCCGAACTAATGTTTAGGCTATTAATCTTTTTCTAACGACTTCAATAATCTACTGAAATTATATTTCATAATATTTCACAATGTTAACTCAAGTATTTGTTCGATTTTTCTAGTCTTCAATTAAGTAGACTCTAAAATACAATACACAGTACTAGTACACATGACATTCCTATTAAATGCCATGCAGATTTCCTTATGATGTTTTCCTCCACCGGTGAGCAAATCCCTGATGTACGAGCCGAGATTCAAACCTTCAACCATTCGCGTCGCTTCGCATGTATACCAGTCCCTCATCCACTGGGCCACCACAGCTGCTGTAAAATTGCTAGGCAAATATTGTTTTAAAAAGAAAAAAAGAAAGAAAGAAAAAGTTTATTGAGCCAAAAGATAACAACACACAACAAACATATTTATATAAAAACAACAATGAAAGAATACATAACATCACATCATGTATCCTGTGTGCTGGTACCCATCTCAAAGAGCACTCAGCTCAGCGTATGCTGGGCGACGCTGCACGCGCCATCCAGCGCTGATTTTCAGCCGACGCTCAGGGGAATCGATTGCGCGGACGTAACGGTGCTATTTAAATATTAGAACCAAATATACAAAAACATACCTTATAAGTTATAACGCAACACATTTCCGCCTGGCTAAATGACTGTCCGCATAACATGATGTGAGTCACGTGAGGTCTAGTTACACGCATTTGAGGCCGTTAAAATTGTATTAAAATGCCGATGAGATTTGGTCAACAGTTTTACGGTTTCTTAAACAGCTCAATGCGTTTATGAGGATTAGCCGACGAGGCAGTCACGAGTCATGAAAACTGGAATAGAAAACAAATATATATATATTTAAATATTCGTTCGTGAGTATGACTTCATGAACCTTTTATGACGTAGGCTCCTTCTAATAACCCGGTTTGCCACAGTCTTAGCGACTAAAACCACAGGGATGATCGTTATCCCGTCTGGCGTGGCCAAGAGCTTTTTTTTAAACTGACTCGACACATTGACTGCACCGCATCTGATGTTAAGCATGGTGGAGTCCAAAAAACGCCAACGACTATTGAAAGGTAAGAAAAAACCCATCGGTAGTCGCAGCGATCATGCCTGCATAAATATCTCTTCACGTTTCGCTTAAAGGATCCCATATCATAGAATGGTGGGAACACGCTCCCCGGGAGACCATTCCACAGCCCAACGACACGGTAAAAGAAGGAGTTAGAGTATGGCCTTGCCAAGTTCCTCGACACGACATTGACACCAATTTTTTTTTTGTTGACCCGGTGGAAATCCTTATGGACCTTCAGGGCAGCGGTGTGGGCCGCTGCCCCGGTGTGTCAGATTCTTACTGACTAAAACCACCAGGGTGTTCCTCCTTTCGCAGGGTGCGTCGGGCTACGGGGAGCACTTGGGTGCAAAAAACCGGGCCACGGCGGGACGTCATCGGCACCTAATAAAGACGCGTTCTTTGATATTCAGCTCCTAAGGAGAGGAAATAGGAATTGAAAGTTTGTTTATACATACATTTTTAAGTATTATAAGAATTTGTTTGGCTTTTAAGTTGTGGTGGCTTAGTGGATATGAGAATGGTACTCATGTGCGGCAAAATGAGTGTTCGTGGGTTCGGAGCCCAGCATGAAGCTACCTCTAGATTTTTCCAGATTAAGAAGAAAGTCGCATAACATCTAATATTTCTATTTATGAAATGTCATGTACACTAGTGGTGTGAGAACGGCGATTAGCTGCGCTACTGGTCATATTAGACACGAGATATAAGCTCAAAGTGTATATAGCTACTAATGTATATCTGCTCACCCCGAAAGGGGTATAGCGTAACGACATATTATCTTAATATATATAAATCTCCTGTCACGATGTTTGTCCGCGATGGACTCCTAAACTACTAAACCGATTTTAATGAAATTTACACACCACGTGAAGTTTGATCTAATTTAAAAGATAGGATAGTTTTCATCTCAATTCATAGTCGCAATATTATTTTATTGCAAATTATTTGTTTATTATTTAGCGGTCATAATTTACAGTTAGCTCCAACCGATTCTAAAAGATGGCGCTGTCCGTTGACTGGATTGAGTAATTATTCAAAAACCAGTCACAGTGGTGAGGCGGTTAAGATATTTCCGCTTCATACCAAAATTCTTCTATCACTCCATAAGTTACTTGCGAATGATATAAGGATTATCTGCATCCCTGATTCTGTAGTGAAACCAATAGATGTCGCTTATACTACCACCGCTCTGTTTTGACGTCACAAAAACGTCATTATTACTAGTATAACAATTGTATGCAACCGCCGCGACGTCGTGCTATCTACGCTGTTACTTTAAAATATAAATAACTCGCCGTATTAATATAATAAAACCGCCACACGACGTTGCTATTAAGAAGAGAAATAAGGTGTAATTGTGCGAGAGGAAACTTACTGTGCCCGTGGCCTCTACCGGACTCCTGGAACCTTACCGTGCATGTAGTGTAGTGTAGCATATACTGGACGAGCTGCAGACCTACAGGTTAGTGATTCAGATATTCTGGTATATCGGCTGCGATTTATGGAGTGATAAGTTTTCTTAATACTCGTTTTTGACCTAATTTTAATTTCTCTTAACCGCCAACCAAGATAAGTTCCCCGCTCATATGGAGGGCTATTTACACGCCTCTCCACACAGCAAAGCGTGGCTGGTCTGCTATAATTTATATGGCAGAACAACGTTTGCCGAGTCAGCTAGTATTATTATATAAATAAATGATTATGTCGGTAGAATGTTATTCTTTCGACAGCATTGCATCGGATTACGCTCGATAGAAATCGATATATCGCCTTAATTGGGTAAAAATAGGATATGTTACAACATTTGAATTAATATGGGATTCCTACGCGAAACTTTGTTATTCAGTAAGACTTTGTTATTCATTAAGACATTATGCTAAAATGTAGAGCAAAAATTAACATTTTGCGACAGAGGGTTAACAGTAATGCCAGCTGAGAGCAGCTTAACCCTCAATTTAGCGGTTTTTAACACGTTCATCACCCAGCGCGATTGGTTTGTGTTCCTCACGGAGCCCAAATCTAACTCTCGGAACGCCGTAATGTAAACTAGCGATATACAAACAATATAACTTGATTGTTATAAGTATATTACGATATTATCTTCAAAAAACATGAACAACGCGTACAGAAGTCCACAGCAATGATAAATCAGTACTTCTCCGATGGATGGAACAGTGAACACAATCGTTGGCGTTCCAAGCTAGAACATCAATCCCATATCAGTTTTCGCTATTTGTGTTGCCAGATGCCGTTTGAGCGCCCGTCTTATAAATTCAGTTCACTATTTTTATTGTCGCTATTTATAAATATTTTATACTTGCAATTAGCTTAGAAATTCCCAACACAATAACATATTTTAACGTTTTTTTTTTGTTAAATATTGGCAACACTGATGCATACCTTAGCCTCGGGATCAGCAACCTTTTGAATCAGAAGAGTCAAAAATTACAATTACAAAGTTTTTAAAGAGCCAAAATAAACTAATCTATTTATTCATCGATTAGATCGATACTTTAATGTTTTTTTTTATGAAATAAAGAATATTTGCGTATGGAATTAAATAACCCCAGTGTCACAATCAAAGAGCTGCATGTGGCACGCGAGCCGCAGGTTGCCGACCCCTGCCCTAGCCCCTGAAGGTCCTTCGTCGGAAACGACAACCGTATTACAACCGATATTTTTTTTTTACACTGGCTCGACATAGTGACTACAGAGTACCTGATGGTAAGTACAGTGTAGTCCAAAAACGAAAGCGGCCATCAAAGGATGAAAATCTATTGATAGTCTACATCGTCATGTCGGCCCACATATACCGCGACTGAAGGTCTCTAGGTATATGAGTTACTGGATATACACAAGCTGATCCCGAAACGCGACAAGCCGAAACTGGTCACTGTGACGGGCTTTAATATACAATATTTTACAATAGCGCCCCAGATACGTCGCATTAAGATTAAGGTCTGATGACACGATGTTTCCGTGAAACAACCGAGCGCTATCAGCTGATTAAAGTCACATTGATCTAAATACATGCATAATTAATGACTCTGTATGCTTTAATAACCGCATTTCGCTTTAGTTTTCATGGCACGTGTTCTTTTATCATTTTTGTCGGTTTCGCAAGGGAATCTAACCATAGGGTACATTCCCTTGATATAGAATGATTAAATAAGGAAAGAAACGAGGTACTGGGTAGCGAGGTATTGTCATGATGTTTTCCCTTATCCACTAGATCACTTCAGCCACAATATCAAAGAAATTATCTACATATCAATGTAAAATCAATTTTCACTCCTTTGTATGCGTAATCATGTACACGAATTGTATTTCTTTTATATTTATTTTAATTTAAAAAATCCACATATCGGTTTCGCTTGAATATTAGGAAAAAAATGTGCTTAATTACACTGGCACGTTTTCTACATCGTCCCCAGATCAAATCGCTTCTCGTTAAATCAACATCAAAACAAATGGCATGATTGGAATTGTAAATTGAAATAACTTGCTTGTAAAAGTCGTGATAGCCGTGTTTAATTATAAGAAAAAACTGACGGCTTGTGGTAGCTGAGCTAAAATCGGTGTCTTTGAAACTACTATATCAAAATACCTGCTCTAATAGAGAATGAAATTACATTAGTAGCAGTTAGAAGGCTCGTACTATAGAATTAAGAAGTACTTGTAAACGGTGAGTGTTCTGAGCAGTTATTTAAACTTTCTCCATCCTCTCCTATCCTTAACACGTTGAACGCCGGCCCTTTTTCTCAATACTTCCCATTCAGGCCGTTTTAATCTCTTTATTCTACAATAAATTCTATTTAGAAATATGTTTTTCTTTTCATTTCTAGTGTTATAAATCTGCGTTTTATCACATTTTTTATCACGCGCGCAGTTTTAACGAGCCATGACCATACGGCAACTCATATCCCGGTTAGAAATAAGAAGCTCTTTAATTATTGCTCCTCCGACGAGCGTGATCCCACCGTCCTATGATATTTGGTCCTTTAAACAGAGCTTGAAGAGATATTTTTCTTTACTGTTTATAGTCTTAGTAGTTTTTTGGACTGCATCACGCTTATCATCAGGTTAGATTGAGGTCAATGAGGTGAGTGGCTAAGGTTAGAAGATGACCTAACCATGAAAATTTGTCTCATTGACCAGGATATATGTGCGCCACGTGCAATGGAGTGTGTTTACCTCAAAAAGTCTTTAGCGTTATATTTATCTTTGAACATATCACTTTACATCAATAAAACAAGATAACACGAACTAAACACCAAAACCGCAAATCAGTTGGGTGTGGTCCCGAAAATGTTGACGTCGCCTGCACGCTTGAAGGCACCGCGCGTACTGATTGGCCGCCCTTGTCGGCAGCGACAGCACAAAGCGACGCAGAGGCACAATCGTACAGAGAGCTAACTTCAATCATTATCGCAAAACTCTTACATTACATATATATATGATAGTCACAGCTATCAGGCCGGTTTGCACAAATATCTCTTCACACTGCGTTTAAAGGAAACATCACAAGATGGGAACACGCGCGCCGGTAGGCTAAATTACATTTATCCAGTAATTGTTATGTCACCACCCACAACCCTTCATTTCTAAATTAAATATTCAAAATTACGAGGGTCACATCCAGTTACTCAGGGACCCCAACCTGTGCAATCACGATTTCAAATGTCACGCCAACTATTCGTAAATTGACTAATCGGCCGGAACAGATGCTCCAGAGCGGTTGCCGGCGCCCCAACGTCTTCATCTCCGAGTAGAATCGCCCTACTACTGGTCACCTTAACGACTTGTCGCGACCCTACCAAAATAGGTATAAATGTGCGAATCATAGAAGTTGCATCTCTGTATGTTAGTCTGTGCTGCTGCGGCGACACAAAGGGCCGGCAGAGGTGCACAACCATTGTGCGCGGTCACGGTCGATGCTCTAACTAGCCTCTGTGACGATAACTTGATATGGTATTGTCATTGAGTCTGTTCGCTTGTTTATTTATTTAACAGCCTGTAGCGTGGTAACCTGCACGCTGCGACATCCATTGCTCTGTTTAGAGGTAGTATTACTTTTAAAAACAGTAATTTGGGCGTGATATCATTGCCCACTTCGTGAATAACAAGCGTGTTTTCATTGACTTTCGGATTCCGTACTTAAACAAAAATAGGATACCTTGCAGGTAGTGTCTGACCGAAGATCGATTTCTATTCAAAGCCGAAACCGATAGTCAACCATCACGACTACCTTCAGCTATAGCCAAAGATTTAAAGACCTTAAGAAATTTTGTTCAAGAATGAGAATAAAATTAGTTAGGTTAAAATTTTAGCCGAGTGTGAACTTTCGACAAAAAGCTACAAAATTGGTTAACATTTTTTTCTTCCAGAATTCCGAAGTAAAGATTGCTTTCATTAAAACCGCTGCTTTCAAGAAACCTTCGTCTCCGGTCAAAACTTCTGCTCATTTTACCTGACGCTGTTTGACTATCTGTCCAGAACTTCTCATGATCGCATGAAGGTGTCATCAAGTTAAAAGGAATACCAAATACTCAGGGTCTCCGGATCTGTTCTGTGACGATAACTTCTAGTAAAGTCACTCTGCAAGCTACCCAAAAATACTTCTTTCTATAAATCTATTAACAATTAGAAGTAATTGTTGATGATTGTGGTTTCAAGGCTTCTTCTTATGTTTTTCTTAGTTGTAATTAAGTTTTTTATACTGTACCTTTTCTTAGCCTACGCTCTACATTGTATTTATACTAATCAACAACAATCTAGCTCTTTTCTTGATTAAAATATATTTAAAAAAAACGTCACACAACGTGATCAACCGTACGGAATGCCATAAAACTTAACAACTCTTTTAATGTAAGAAAATAGACCTTAATTAGTGTGTTTAAGATCATAAAACGAGCTGTTTCGAGACTAACGTGTAATTGCGAATAGTCGACGACGAACTAATGGAAGGAACGTGCTACCATACCCATGATGGAGGTAAATGTATTTAAAGTATTGCAGAAAATATCATAATTGAATCGTGATATACACAATATCTTGTTTTTTGTATCCAGGATAAAAATTCTTCATAGAACTTTCTAGGATACTGTGAGGGCAGTGACGCCGATGTGTCGGACTCCTACAGACTAAAAAACTCCTGGGTGAAGTACTCATTCATTCATTCGTGAGGCCGCCAGTCGTAGGAGCGAACTTGCATTCGGCCACGAGCGCTTCTTTATATCAGGTGCGTCAGTAAACGGAGACAATAGAGGACAGTCAGTAAAGGGAGAAGAGTCAATACCTGGTTACCTAAAATTACGTAAAAGGAACTTTATTCACTTACTAATCAATATACGCCACACTTTTTACGGATCAATTCTCGTTTGTTCACCAATTTTTCTTTATAACATATAAGGTATTATAGCTATTTACACTTTCATTGGTTGCAAGAAGGTACAATTTATTGTTCTGAAGTTTCTCCCTCGTCTATAAAATCTCCCTGTATATATATATATATAACCTGCAGTTTAATTCGATCTTGACTTGTCACAAACAACTCAATTCAAGATATCTAGGTCGCCTGCTATTAGCCCTATTCGGTTGCGTCACATACCACAATAGATGAATCGTACCGACCAATTTGTTGATTCAATCACTTGTGTTATTTCTTTAGAATATCTTAATTGAGGGCTTATTGGTCTATTGACTGTCTAATAATGCGGTCAGGTTGGTTGACCAATGTCACGGTGGTAAACTTTGTACTTATTTAGTGTCTTTAATTACAACACGCACATTTCTTACTTAGCATTTGCAGAGCGCAATCATTTGGCGCAACGAGAACGAACTTAGCAAAGAAGAGAAGGAAAGAGTTTTTAATGCGTACGCGTTGACGGTTGATTCGAAGTGTTCGAACCCAGAGAGGAAATATGAGGTCGGTAAGGGTTTAAAAAATGTTAGCGTGTGTTGGGAGTGTAAACATAAGCAATGGCGTCAAATATACAATAAAATACATCAAAAATAAAATAAATTCAAATTAATAAGAAACTGAGCAAATTCAAGAAATTTGCTTAGAAGTAATGGCTTCTAGCACAAGAAAATGTAAAAATTAGAAAACAGTTTTGTAGTTACATCTTGGTAGTTCGCAATATAAGAAGGAGAATTAAAAAGATGAGAAGAAAAAAGAGGATTTAGTAAACATTTGTTCAGCGGATGCGTTTTACCAACGCACTCATCTTCACCTTCAAGCAGGCGTGACTGCGGTCAATCATCTGCCTCCAAACCATGCTGTTTTCTTAATAACAGCTTATTAGCGGATATGACATACTTTAACAGGATTGAAATATATACTTTTTTTTTTATTGTCTCCGGTCTTTTTTTGGGTCTTTGGATCAGGTTGACCATGTCAGTCCCATAATTACACTATACTATATTATTTCAATAATTGGTATGTGAGTCTACAGAGCATCTCAGCCGCGCAAGATGTTTGCTCAGCTAAGACGCTCTGAAATAGACCCACATCAGACTTGTTCAAACCAAATTGTTTAAACAGGATTTCTCTCATATACACGCTCCGAACACATTCCACCAAGAAATGGTGTATGTCCTCTGGGACTCCACATAGCTCGCAAAAAGATATACTTATATAGTGTGATTGAAAATTCATATCCTATTGCATGAGAATGCCATTCAGTACTCGTTGGTTACCGTCAAATAACTTGAGGCCTCTTCAGCTGTCATTTTTATCTACCATCCAACTGCAATAGATTAGGGAATGCGATATGAAATGTATTCCTTCACTCTGAGATAAAAAAATTGAACATTTTTGCCACGTACTACAAAACTAGTGTAAAACTTAACTATTTTAAGTTCCTTCGTATTATTTCTCTTTTATTATGTACACACGCTAAAATCTGCATATGTTTATAGCGAGTAGTGATGTGTTCATAGTTTTAGTACTAGAAATAAAAAACAAGTGAATGTTACTTTATTACCTTCTTAAAATAGTTCATAACAGTTTTTAGGTGGTAGGGCGATTGCGGGAACTGGGTTGTGACCACGGTACACAAGTGCGAAAACCGTCATACTAGCTCGCTTCATCCTATCGCGTTTATGGATCATTTTGTGTACATCCAGTTCACAAGTACTTATATACTGTACCTAGAGATATTCAGTTGTGGTATATGTAGGCTGACATGACGAGGGTCAATGTCAATGGGCAAGGCCTGTGCTGGTGAAATGGCCGTGTCGTCTGCAAGCCCCTGCCAGAATACCAGCGCTGCTAAGTCTAGTGCTCTGTAGCACAAGCTGAGACGGTCCTTTGCATCACGTTGTTAACTGGTTAAATGTTTTTATTCTTACTTTTAAAGCTTGCTGTACACATGACTGTTTGGCCGATTTTAGAACCCCAAGTGTACGCAATTCACTGTGTTTCTGACACAATCAAATATTATGTCACGCGATGTAATGAGACTGTATGAGAGTTGATTACATCACTCGCATCTTGTATCTATGCCAATCGAGCTAACGAAACGTCTTGATCGAGTTGGGGTACTTGCTTTTTATAACGTTTGTTTTGTTTTACAGTTGTAATCAAATAGTGTTGTAGCTTAATCGGATACAAAATAACGGATAATTTTTAATTTCAATTTATTAGTCAAGATTGCTTGAAGAGGCGTGTAAATAGTCCCCCGTGGACGCGTGGATCGTAACTTGGTTTGCGGTTTCGGAGAAGTTTATTATCACATTTCAAATTATATATATTTTAAAGAACTGATTCCATAAACCACAGCAGATATACCATAACATCTGTATCCAATTACCTGTAGGTTTTCAGATCCTTATATGAATATGCTGCCCACCAAAGCAAGTTATCAGGGATGCGGTTCTCCGTCTCCGGCCACGGGCATCGAACAGTCTCAATTACATATACCTTACACTAAACTTTCTCCTAATTTTTTTTTACACTGACTCGGCATAGTGACTACAGTGCAGTAATGGTGTAGTACAGTGTAGTCCAAATACGAAAGCGACCATCAAAGGATTAAAATTCATTGACAGCCTCCGTCGTCATGTCGGCCTACATATACCACGACTGAAGGTCTCTAGGTATATGAGTTACTGGATATACACAAGCTGAACGCGACAGACCAAACGAGTCACTATGACGGTCTTTGCACTTGTGTATTGTGGTCATGACCCAGTTCGGGCAATCGCCCACCCACCAAAAACTCCGAATAGTTATGCTATGTATAGCTCCATATTATAGCTACTTAGGGAATGTGCTATATCGCCAGCACTGATACGATTTTAGTATGAAAAGCGGTTGAAATTACGAGCTACAATGCGATGGTTGTTATTTATTTCTTTTTAATATACGTTCTTAAAGTTTGCTTTTTTTTATCCACAGCATTCTAAATCAACGTCATATCTATCATAGCGTCCTCTCCGGGACTTAGGCTTCCCCTGATACTTTCCAGAACAATCTGTTGGAAGTTTAGTCTGTCGACCGTACCGTGGCCGTCCTAAATGGCGCTTTCCAGTAGGTGCTTGATCTCCTCTCAAGATCTTTTTTGTCCCATCAGCGATCTTCTCTACGAGCTGTATCCTTTCACTACCACTTTAATTTTCTAATCCTCTAGGCTATGTTGACTTTCTAAATAAAAAGTTGATTAAAGAGTTACACTATAGAAAGTTAAAAGTTATATAGTAAGATATAAAATTATTGTACTCTACATATATTTTGCTAACCGTCATGATTACTACAGATTCGGATAATATGTTTTCCGAATATCCGCACGCGTGCATCACTATCTCGAAAGTAATCATAATATAATATTATCAATGGATCTGCTCGTTATTTATCCATTAAGTTGTCACAGTAAATTGATAATTCAACTAAATTTATGATTGCAACACCGCTTCATGACGACATAAAAAGAGTTTAAGATCATAAGCTGCGATGAAGTGGGTTAAAGTATAAAGACATTATGGCAGGACTTATAAAAACACATTTCTGTTATCCTTAACGTTTGTATTCTGTGTGTAAAAAGTTCAATAGTAAATTCAATAACCTTTTTGTAACGAATAAAAATTACAAATATTTTTTTTTCTGACAATCAGAAAGATAAATTAATGAACAAATAAGAATTGATCCATGGAAAGTGTGGACACCTCAGCGCGTGTGGCGCACGATTTATTGGTCAGTAGATGAAGTCACTTTTACGTAATTTTAGATAAGTAAACAGGTATTGACTTTTCCTTCGTGATTTATCCTGGCTTAGGTCAGGCAAAATACCTACTTAATAATTAATTGCTATTCATTCATTCATGTGTGTAATTACCCCAAAATATTACGGAACTATGTTGACTATAATTAACTTTGTTCTAATTGAAATATAAAGATTATATTTTTACGTGTTTCAAATTCGAGTCAAATGCTGAATATCCTCCCTGATCTCACCCTCGTTTATAGAATTACCCTGTATGGATATCCATGTGTGGCGACAAAGTAATCTGCTCATCACAGTGCAATTGGCCGGTACTGGGTATCGAACCTAGGGCCTACAGCATCGTCGTTAGAGTTCACACAAACTGCGCCAGACTGTACTATGTAATTATGTCGCAACTCTGCTGATTGCCATTTCAACAGAAAGATCCGATAAATTAAACCGACAGCTCTCGTGTGACAATATTATAAGTTAATTAATTATGCTTATCAATATTTATAACTCGTTCGCTACATGGAAATATTTCAATAATGACCATTTATCTTGTTTCATTCTCATGCCAAGGCCTCCTTTTCTAGAATCTTGTTTAGATTCTTGAAAATAAGAAAACAATCGAGGCTGCGGTTGCCTAGTGGATAAGGGACCGGCGACCCGAGTGTCCGTAGGTTCGTATCTCGGCATTTACATTTTTTTTTTACACTGGCTCGACATAGATACTACAGAGTACCTGATGGTAAGTACAGTGTAGTCCTAAAACGAAAGCGACTATCAAAGGATGAAAATCCATTGATAGTCTACATCGTCATGTCGGCCCACATATACCACGACTGTAGGTCTCTAGGTATATGAGCTACTGGATATATATAAGCGATAAGCGAAGCGAGTCACTGTAATGGTCTTTATACTTGTGTATTGTGGTTATGACGAAAGCCGAGCAACCCGTCTATCATCTTAAAAAAAATTCACCTCTGTTGCAAAACTAATCTATACTAATATTATAAAGCTGAAGAGTTTGTTTGTTTGTTTGTTTGTTTGTTTGTTTGTTTGTTTGAACGCGCTAATCTCAGGAACTACTGGTTCGAATTGAAAAATTCTTTTTGAGTTGAATAGACCATTTATCGAGGAAGGCTATAGGCTATATAACATCACGATGCAATTATTAGAAGCGAAGAAATAATGGAAAATGTGAAAAAAAACGGGCAAAATTTTTCATCCTTGAGGGCTTCCATTGCGTGCGCTGCAAAAACGGTTCAAGATACCAAAAATATATGTAAGAAAGAATTATTCCTCTTGAAATGATCTAAAAAATGTCCGCGACAGTATATGTTTATCTTTTAAGATTAAGTCACTAGAACCGTTTTTATGGTAAACAAATTTGGTCGAAATTAATGCATTATTTGTTAAGAGTTGATCAACGCAATAATATTAATCTTTATCCAAATAAATGTGTTGTTGATTAAGAATATTTAATTGTGAACAAAATTGTCTTTGACATCACTTAATTTCAATGAACATCTTAGAAGATATTACAAAACTTTACATAGCAAAACAACGTTTGCCGGATCAGCTAGTTAAAAATAATAGGTATCAAACATCGACAAGGTTGTTTATTAGAATTAGATGTCAACATATTACGACACACTACATTCTTGCATAGGTGAGGTAAATTTAGCAACAAAACACCTTTGGAATTCGAGAAGTATTTGTTATACCGATTAGCATTCCTTTGATGGGCGCGTGGCCATTTGTGATTGCTTGGGTCAGGCCTTGACTTCTTTTGTCTGGCTTCAGCTGGCAAAATGAATGTAGTTCTGGTCTGCACAAGTTATGAAATTAAATATAATTTTATTCAAATACTAGCTAGCTGACCCTGCACATTTCGTACTGCCTAAACATACGATTAACGTCGTGGCGATGGCGGCTGTCAACGGATTTTCGTCCCTGGACGGTCGTTGGGGCTCTTGGAAAACACTGCGCTTTCCGTCAGATGCAATGTACTCACTTTGTCGAGCTTAGTATTAAAAAAAATTCTTCTCGAATTCCAAAAGTATTTTGTTGCAAAATGTTGGATGACATCGGATACTAATCAACAACCTTCTGATTTTTTAAACCAATTATTTAGAAATATTTATTTGCTGTGATGGTTCACTAGATGAAGATGTCCTAGCCGGATTCGGCCACGGCGACTGTTTCAACGCCGATTAAGAAAATCGAGGTCCAGTTTACGGAAACAGTCAATTGCGCAGGAGATATTTAAGTGCATAACTGGACGCGCAGCCAGAAAAGCACTCTCTCGTCCGAGCTCCCTCGGGCCCGATGGAATGGAGAACCAGTACGATCGGGAGGGAGCGGGATGCAGGTTTGGTCGAGTTGCCCTTCTCTGAACACCTGGTTGAATTGCGGTGTTAAAGAGATACCTTAGTCGCCTTTTACGACACCGCGGCAAGAAGAGGGGGGGTGCTATTCTATTCTGCCGGCAGCCACCACGGCTTAACTAGATAAGGAACCAGTATCCATGTAGGTACGGAAACGCGACGTGGTCATAGGTTCGAATCCAGCATTTACCTCTGGATTTTACCAGATTAACTACGGGTCAAGGTACCTCGTGCACAACGGTGAAGAAAAACTTCGTGAAAAACTCCGCATGGCATCTAATAAAACTTCATATATACTAGTGTCATGTGAACGGTGATCAGTTGCGCTACTGGTCTCGTTGGGCACGACATAAGCGCGAAGTGGATACAGCCACTAATGTAATGCTCACCCCGAAAAGGATACAACTTGAAAATTTAAGGATAGCTTACTATATTCATTCTGTATTCTAAGAAAGGGGGGGGGGGCGATAGAAGGCTCCCCATTCTAGGAAAGGGGGCATAACTTTAACGAAATGTAAAGTAATACGACATTCATTGACTGTCGGGCAGTAAGGCTGAGATTTTTAGACGGTTCTTTGAATTAGCTTAGCCCTTACTCAAATATTATAAATTATTAGCTCACCGTCTCGAGTTTTTTAAATGTGCAGATAATATTTAATTAATGTCAAAGTATATCATAAGTTACCGATTACGTCAACTTGAACTTAACTCTCCGAATACTCAGCCTGTATTCAAATGCCTATTATAATATTTATTTAGTTTTTTTTGTTAAAGACACACCAATTTTCTGAGCAAATTGTAAGCAAAATCAAAGTAGCATATACGTATCTCAGCCTGAGTTTGCGGATCAGCTAGTAAGAATAAAATATTCATCATATTATATATAACGGTATTTTAAATAATCTTGTAAAATGCTCTAGATTCATAATTTATGAAAGCGTTACTTTCCGGAAGTCCATTGTATACCTTTTTTTGTGACGTAACCCGAGTCCCCGGGTAAAGCGATAAAAAAACTGCTCTAGATTTCAGTGAAAACTATTTCGAAATCGATACCGTAAGGTTTCGTCCGTCCTTGCGTAATCTATAACTTTAACCTTAGTCACACACAAGTTTTTCTATGCAAACAAAAAGATAAGAAATTATATTATTGTTGGTAACTTTCACGGCTCTGGATACACATCCTTTTGAGCCTATCGTTAGCTATTTTTAATATTCAATAGTTTCTGATTGATGTCAAAACTAATGAATCAAACGACGCGTAACATACTTCACCTCGCACTATCAGAAAAATCACTAAATTTCCGCAGTATGTTACCTTCCAGCCATCTTCGATGTTTCCAGATTAAGTACAGAGTAGCACCACAACTCACTGATGAAGGAATACATCATTAGGAATCCCGAATGGCTTCTAATAGAAATGACCGATCAGCTACGCTACTGGTCACGCTAGGTACGACATATAAGCGCAAAGTGGATACAACCACTAATCTATATGTAATGCGTGTGTATTATTATTATTAATCAATGGATTTTTAAATTAACAAATGTTTCTTAAACGGTGTATATCTCGCAGTCGCATATTAAAAGAACAACATTCATCTAACTGTAGCGAGAGTTTAACGCTGGCGACAAACTGTTAAATGTACATCGTGCATTTGCGAGTTGACAAGATTCCGCTCAAGAAATGAAACTGCGGATATGTGCGATATTAGAATAGTTGGCAGTTTCATATAAGTGCTAGTTAGCCACTCGAGGAATTAATACTATAATTAGTAAAAGCGCTGTAACTAGCTCCAGTGGCTAGTACCTCGGCACAGACCATAGCGGATATGAACTGAGATACGTGGATTTAACACCCTCCATTTGCATGGAATGTGGATGTATCCATTGCTTCTTATCTCATAAATATAGACATTATAGAATATTGTGCATTTAACGAGATGAGATAACGTTATTGTAACGGAAAATGACGGCCGTTGACGCTCGCGCCGGGGTGTCGCTAGGGTTTTCTAACTACTGGTTAGAAGCCGACTTTCAACTCAATTATTTCATATCCATACCTACTGTAATAACTAAGATCTGTTACGTTCGTTATTTCAATTAATATTGATAGTCTAGTGGGATAAAATGATGAATTATGCGGATTGATGATGGATAGGTTATAAAGTTCTTTTTATATACTGAATTATGTCAAAGACGAATTTATATTCGTCGTAATCAGAAACGAAGTAGAGACTATGAATCTCAGGCTAAGTCTGTCCCAGGGACACTTAACTCTTCAGTTTTGTCAATGTCATGTACCTTTACTTTTGCAGGCTGCCGATGACATTTGACATTCCACCAATATTTAATGTGTATCTGCCGACCTTAAAATGGATAATGCAAAATTATTTTTATCAAATTATAGGTATTTGCTGGTGTGCCTATCTCAGCTGGTATATTCAACTATAAAATATTGTTTAGCAATATGTTGACCATACACCAAAAAAATGAGATGAGAGCCATCAACTCAGTCAAATTTTGATACTATTCCTTGATGGTGCTTCTTCAATGTTCTGAGACAGTTTATTCCAAATATACAATATTCTATTAATAAGGTAGTGATAAGTGCTGGTAATCAATATTGGATATCAAGCTGCATACTACACAACGAGCGTGGGGAAAACTATTAACCTGAAAAATATGACGTTTCCAATAAAATCTAGCCTCAACCAATTTTACTTTGTCATTTGTTATCCGAGTTTAAAGTTACCTATCCAGCAGAGATAATCTTGGAAGACAACTCTGATCTTTTTACGGCTTGTTGTGATATTGTAACGGTATTCGGATTACTCATGCACCGCACACAAACACTTTCATACAAATATGGTTTGTGTCCCCAATACCAATGAAAAACAGAAACATACAAACAGTCCTTGACTTTTTTGCGGAACTGTCTCACGTGACATGTTTGTAAACTTATGAAACGGAGGCTTGATCTTTCTTTAATAAATTCATTGAAAATATCTTTTTTTATTTCTTTTTGTTTTAAATTTCTTTAAAAATAAGTAAAATACATATGAAACTTATTTTACCACAGCTTACATTGATATTGCACATGTATAACTTATTATATCAATTAGTTGTGGATAGTGAAATTCACCTCCCCTAACTAACTCCAGTGTCTATTCCTGGCTTGCATCCGCCAAAAAGCTCCACACGTTTCTTTAAAAAAAATCTTTATCAATATCTAATTACATTCGTATTCCTCATCACCCCATATCGAGATCTGAAAGGTCACAGCTAATGAAAATAGCCGGTGTTACAAGATTCGTACCATCGACCTTTGCCAATACCGCGCCTTTTAGTGTAGGCGTTTTTATTTCTTCACAATTCACGACGTATGACTTTACTCATACATTGAGAATAAAGTTTCTCCCACGTTTTTGAATATTTCCAATAAGTAAATAATTTGTGTGGGTGTTGTTAATGTAACAACCGATAATATTACCGTTGCCTTTGTCATAGCATTATTCACCTTGATTTTTGAAGTTACTAATCCATTTTCTCCCTATTTTTTTATGTGCATGTTCCCTTTTATTTATATGAGCAATATTACATTCTAAATAGGTATTGATTTTTACGAAATATGTAAATTCTTCGTAAATACACATTAAATCATAAAGCAGTTAATTTACCTTTCACATACTTCGTTTACGAGAATTCCCAATACCTATTAGTATTTTCTTATTTAATTTAATTTACTATTTTCTTTACTATATCACTGCTTACTCCGAAAAGTGTGCGGTGTAATGATGTATTATTATTTAAAAATGTAACTACAAATCTCAATATGTGAATGTTTTATTGTTAAATAGACTCGGTAGTACCCCAAGGTTATGTGTTTGGACCGGTTACCGTCTTATCATGAACTATTGTTACAATTCTCGAGAAATGGGTTCGATACTATCGCTTTGGGTTATCTCTAGGTCAGTCGTATTTTAATAATCACCTTGTAAATTGAATTTCAAATATGTCTTCCTGTATTTTAACCCATTCGCGAATAAATGCAACCACGCCTATTTTATATATATATATATATATATATATATATATATATATATATATTTATAATTTATAGACGAACGCTTGAGCTCAATCACACCTGGTGGAAGGTGAAGATGCGTTCGATGCTGAAACGCGATCGCCTAGCAAATGCCTATTCACTCTTCTCTTAAAGACTCCCAGGTCATAAGACCGCGGAAACATGGCCGCTGGAAGCATATTCCACTCCTTAGCCGTTCGCATGAAATATTTGACATATGAATTGCCACTTTTGATATTTATATTATTCATTCAATAAATTTTAACATAATCTAACTATATATTGCTCTAATCGAAACGTATAAAAGGAAACTAAAATGACTTTATTATTTCAATTTTAATCGAATCAACATTTGAATTTAGTTACCTGCTTAATTACTACACTATCCCAAAATCATTATAAAATGTTAGTTGTGTTGATAATGATTAAAATAATTCAGGCTCGAATAAATTTATCGGCATACGTAGGATATTTTCGTACCAGCCTCATAACGATTTATTTCCAGTTCCAAAAATGCTATAATTTAATCTGAATCAAAAGAGTTTATTAAAAGATACAATGGAGGCAAAAAGCACAACTAGAACTCAAAACAAGCCCCTGTTTTTGCTATAATAACAATTCTGATAAATCAGTGTGAATGCAAATAAAAATCAGTGATGCGTCGCAAAAGTAACGACCAAATGGGAGGCTTTTGTAATTTATGGTCACGCTCTGTTAACTAACAACACTAGTATCTATAGTCTATGGTCAAATATGGCGGACGAAGGGCAACGAACTCCATTCGACCGTTTGCGGCGAAAATTAACATTCACCATGGCTATTTTAACGTCATTAACTGAACAAATCAAATCGACTTGAACAATTACGGACAATTCTTTGATTTCAATAGTATTGACCTCCGCGGGGTGCTGGCTTCGCAAACGATCATCAGTACAGTCAATTAATTCAATTTGTTTAAACTACTGTGGATCTTGAGATATTTATTATTCTTCAATTTTATGTCCGTATGTTTAATTTGATGTCTTGTAACATTAGTATAATTATTTTAGGAACCTCATCTGTAATATAATGATCCATAAAATTAATTGTTTTTTTTAAGACGTTCAATATGACATGAGTTGAACTTATCAAAATACTTAGATAGCTGCTAGATCGATCAATTAAAAATAAAATTCAGTGTTTACTCACTAGAGTTGGAAATACGAATATACATAGATTAAATTGAAAAGCTTAACAAATACAGTCTAAAAGTTTTCCATTTACTGAAGCTTATGTAAAGGATGCGGTAACCTTCACCGGTTAAATTTTCGTTGTAATGTTTTTATATAAGTAATATATCGGCCACTGGCTGCCCTATAAATAAATTTGAGTTATGATAAAAAAAAGGTTTTAATTCGATTTAAATAAAATAAATTTTTATTAAGTACTGAGAATGTTATGCGGTTCTGCTATATAAATGCCAATAATATCTTATAGTGGGAAAATTTTATACATTTTAAAGTGAAATTCGATTTGGTCAGTCATGGCCGTATAACATTAACCACGCCTTTATACAAAACGGAATATGCAATAAAACTTATTTATTCCATTGAAATAATAGCAAAAAAAAACAAATCTACAATCGATATCGATACAAAAACGATGGCAAAAAACAAAGTAACACCTACTTTTAAACATCCTACGATGAGTTGAACTGTCGGTCTCGGTAGCAGTTTCCTAACGGGACAATCTTGATTTTTGTGACTTCGTAAATACTTTCAACGACAAGTACACAATACATCATGATTACCGCTTGTCAGGGGTTATAAATCAAACCAGATATGCTCTGTACACAGGCATATATAGGAGATCAGCTCTCGCATTCGAAGCCGCTAGAACAATTTGACACTGCATTAGAGTGATAAATATTAATAAAAGAACACTACCAGTCTTAGTTTTGTCCGCAACAAATTAGGTAACGCATATTATTATTTATTCTTTGATTCCCAATTCCCCTAGAAAATCTTTTAAACCCCCTTTTGGATACTATTCTAACATAAAGGTAATGCCTTATATTAAAAAAAAAGCTTCTTCACTCACAACGCGAACATCAAAAGCGTAAATTACGAATAACGCTTCTATTTTTCCACGTTCTTGTGCTTAGAAAATCTGAAAATAGAGAATAAATCTTTTTGGGCAAACACACTCCATTATCCGTCTTTAATTCACCTTCTACCAAATTCGATTGAGGTCAAACGTTTTCTTCATAAAAAACATCAGCTGTTTTGCCCTTTATTATAATAAAAGGTTGACCGCAATACTTGGATGTAAAAATGAACTGCAAAAAATGTATCATGTAGCAGGTGACGATAGAATAGTAACGTATTCGCAAAGCGTTTAAATGTTAATAGCTATGCAAATTGAAGTAAATCGTGTGATCCCATAACTTAATTGCGTAAGCAGCAATTCATCACAGCACTTACAAAATGTCGGCGGGTCATGAAATATTCACTATAGTTGTTTCTTTTTATAACGCCTCTTAGTATTCGGGCTACGTTTGTGTATCATACTGGAATGACGCAATTTACCTCAAACCTACAACTATAAACACATTGGAGCAGCTCGTTCATTCTAAAAGCCTTATAAATCCTTTAAACATTTAATAAACTTTTGATCCAAACAGTTTTCAACTGGTACCAGGTCGTGATTCAGAGCTGACTAGGACACTGTGGCGTCTTGCTTCCTCTATACGCTTTGTTCTTTATAATTTTAATTAACCTATATTACATTTGCAATTGTATCAGCATTTACAAGTCGAAACGGAATGAGGTCCCAGCCATGGAAAAAGAAAAGATTTGCAACAAGATCTTTCCTGTCAAGCTTTACCATCCTGAAGAAAATTCAAACCACAGAGATATCTTTACTTTCATTTACAGGTTTTTTAAGCCAAGCTCCTAAATTATTTAATAATAATTTAGTTTAGATTGTCTGTACCGGAGACTCTAAAGACCGGACGAAAAAAAAATAAACACAGGAAATTATTTATTATTTAATAACCATACAAATGTAGCTTTACACATACGTTGTAGATTTATACAAAGAATTATATGAATCTAGATATATTAGAAAATTGAAAGGAATAGTATTGTAAACTGAATCATCTGTCTTTACTTGCGTATACCCCGAGTTTTACAAATAGCGAATAAAATTACAAAACTTCTAACCCTTTATGTTAGATTTTATCTTTGTCATGAAATGGAGTCATTACATTTTTGCTACAATTCATTTTTATTTCTAAAGCCATTCACGACAGGTTTTATCATTGACATCAGATCTTCCGATTAGCAGATCTACGCGCAACATTGTTGTGTAAATTCGCTACAACCAGAAGTTCTTGGCGATGAATAGTTCAGTTTTCTTAAAGCTTTCAAGTTATCAAATACACCAGCTTAAGATTTTTAAAAACTCTTGCAGAGATAGATCATCGCCATCATTTATAGCCCATTTTCGTTCACTGCTTGAGTTAAGCCTCTTCTAATAACAGCGACCAGTATAGATTGGACGAGTAAAGCCGAAGCCCTGGTTTATAAGATTCTTGTTTGATAGGATTAATGTTAGAATTTCTGTCGATTAATTTCCCTAGCATTAAGAATCATATCTCTTAGAAGTTATTACGGTTGAGAAATATTTAAATGTGTACAAAATTAATTATCAAATGCAAGCCAAATATGATTTTAATGAATTTCTCATTTGATACAGATCTGAAACAGTTAAAAACAGGTACGTAGCTTTATAATCCATACGGTAAAACGAATCTATAATACGAAATGTAGATGGAAAGTCAGGTTCTTGATCGAATTGACCTTATTGTAATAAATTTCAATTGAAATGCAACTAAGTTTCACTTAATTGGGTCTAAATCTGTCACTTAGCGTCGAAGGTTTAGGACATTATCAATGTTCTCGGTTTCTCTACATTAAAGCGTATTGTCTACTGGTATTTACTGTTAGGCCGCAGTCATATTGTTTGGGTACAGTTATAGCTTGTTTCGTTGGTTAAGCTTTTAAATTGAGATCTATTATTATTTTAGTCTTATATCTGACATCAATGCTAACTTTCTTGGAGAAATCGATATTATTAGCATTGAGATCTTGTATTTCACTGGCTACATTCTCAGGGCATTCTTGAAGTTTATCGAGTGATATTTCCAGTACTGTTTCTTTATTTTTTCTTTATTTGTTGTTGGTTATTGTTGTTATTGTTTTCGATTCATCTACTGTTTACCTAAAATTAAAAATATATTTTTCTCGGGCATAGCATTTTCGTTTCTTTGTTATTTTATTTTTATATCACTAGTGACGTGAATACTTTTAATAACTAAATAAGTATAAAGTCAAACACACAAGTATACAAATAATAGTTAGGCTAGATGTTAAATATAATGTGCAAAATAATTTAAAAAAAAAATTGTGGCCCAATACATACGTTTTGGTATTCCAAGTATATGTATGACCATCCGCCCTTCTGTGTACATATTAAAAATAGTAAGTATGTTTATTTTGAAACTACTGTACTGCGCCCTGCATGTAAACGCACAACGAATGAAATAAATGTTTTATATGAATAATGAATGAATGATCTCTTCGAATGAATGTTAAATTGTATGCCGATGTTTAGAATAAGCATTTTGTTGTTACAACTTTAGTTGTTTATTGATAAAACTCAAATGACTCAAGGTATTGATATCTGGATATTGTTGATTACTCCCATACAGAGAACGTACGTACACGGGTGCTAAGGCTACCATAGTGACTAAATTTGACCTGTCGCGTTTCGAGAAGCCAGTTTTAGCCATAATCTGTTCCTACCGGGAGTGGTATAGGTTCTGCTTAAAGGGCATGACAACTGGAGAACCGACGTTCGTGGAGAAGAAAGCCGAGCCCAGCAGACCAGTCAATGCACAACCTGTTGTTTGATGACTTTGGAATCGTGGCTGCTCAGGGTGGGGGCTCTAAGCAACCGGTTGGCGAACTTCGAGAAGTCAGTGGAGAGTCGGGCTTTTTTCATCGAAATGCACCGTGTAGTAGTATCATGAAATACGGTGTTTCTAGATCATACCCAGTGAACAGGTCTTTGATTGGGTAACTTGATTACAAGCGCCACAGTCCCTGTTTAAGAAATAGTCACCTTGGAGATTTTACCTGGTATAAACTTCGGGCGACACAGAGGAGCCTGTGCAGTCGAAACGGTCCTATGAGGATTTTCCCCAAGTAAGAAAAAACAAAATTATCTAGTTATCCCAAAGGCCTATCAGAATACGATTGGGCTGTTAAAAATTGATTACAGAAACCACATTCCCCGTCAGTGTGCTTTGAGGATTGCAGTCAGTACAAGTTCGACATACCTCAGCCGCGTCATCTCAATGTCGACTGGGACGGGACGGTCCAATGATCATTTGCCCCAAGTAAAAATAGTCCTCAGTAGAGGTATATTTAGATTAACTTAACGAAAGCGGTCGGCTGTAGATTTTAGTTTCTTATTGCAATTTTTGGACTTAACTAAAAACTTGGCGAAAACATAGTATTGCTGAGAATTATAAAAAAAGTTGAATACCTACTTTTGTTTTATCAATAAGAGAAACATATCTGAAATGTACCTCTTAGCGCTACATTTTTTATCTTCGGGCACATTGAATTTCAACGAATGAAGCGGAAAGCACAGCAATGAATATGAATTCTAATATCATAACTATGAGGAAGTTCTTTGCAATAATGTTTCCTATTTTATTATTATGTTAGTTATTATATGCAATTTACTAAGTAATACTGCAGTAAAAACCTTTTATGACCTTCGACGGATTCTGTTGATTTCTATTGACGTTATTATACTGATATCACGTACTTCATCGATAAGAAAATACTTCTATTTATGACTCAATGAATTAAATTTTCATTGCGATAACATTGCTTTTCTGCTCTATGAATGTGAATATATGCTATACGTAACGTTATCTAAATCAAAATTTAAAATCTAGGGCGTATACTCATAAGTTACAATTATACGTTCATGCTCTAATTGGTGTAATGCAACCATTATTATACAATTTTAGTGAGTGGCATGACTTCACGGCTCAAGTAAATGCGATTCCCGTCCGCTTAACTATACTCTACTATATAATATTGTGAAATACGAGTAATAGTGGGCCTAAACTAAAGCCTTGTAGAACTCTTTCATTCGTTAATGAAACTCTGAGGTCGTTGACTTTGCTCAATTGAAATGAACGTCACGAAATTTAGAAATATTAATAAAACGATTATTCAACATACGAAACACCCATTAAAATTATAAACAATACTTATTGCTTTAAAAAAGTTTCACGAAATGCGCTTAGATTCCAGAACTTTAACGCGTTGGTTTTGTTTGTGTTTCTTAGTAAATATATACAAAAGGATTAAGCTTATAACCAGTATACTGTTATATAAAATTTGAATAAAAAATACGTATGTATTGTAATAATTCATGTATCAGAGTTATATATGAATAAATTTAACATATCATCAGGTGAGGATGAGTATGCTGATGTAATGAGTTTTATATTGGGACTGCTAAGCAATAACAGCTAAATACAATGACTAAGCAATAATAATTACAAACGAAAAAGGAAAGATTAAGAATTGCAGAGTTGCGTCTTTGAATGCATCTAAAAAAACGCTATAGTAAATGGTAAGGCAATTGTTTTAGTCTTAAATTTATATTTCCTATATATGCTTTGAGTGTAGATAATCGTATTTCACAAAAAAATATATAAATATGTAATATACACATAAATTATTTCTGTATTAAATACATGATGTGTACTAAACGTTTGTTATGAAGTCTTTTTAAATATAATTCAAGAATTAAAAAAAAAATGAATTGTATCGGATTACATGAATTAACTACTACAAAATACTATCTGAGAGTTAAAGTTCAGGAATAAATTGTTATAGTTCCTTATAGGGAACACTGTTATAAGACGTGCTAAATATTTTTCGAAACCATTTCTAAGAAGCAAAGCAAAACAGACCACTTCAAATCAAGGGCCCCAAAAACCATCCATCAAAACACTCGACCCAAAAGTACTACAAAAACAGAACCGGCTTTGGGCATACCGCCGCCTGCAGGAGCAATAGCCGGTATGTGGCCTACACTAAAACCCAAGGTCGTTTCTGTACCGCTTTACGAGTTTGTTCCTCTTATTGTACTACCTTTCTTCCTTACTACTTCCTTAACATCACAACTTTTATGAAATTTCATACGATATTCAACCATAACCTCTTTCCTTTATGACTTAAAATGATATAGCTCTTCTATTTGGAATGGAATTTCAAAGGTCGTCCAGGCCATATGATGTGCTCTTTTTTGCAAATCTTTTTTAGCCGAGATCAAATTATAGGTTGAACCGTCTCGATTCGTTCCCCTAACAACAGCTGAGTTTTCAATTCAAAGTCGATTATTATCGGAATTTTTATTACTTATATATCGCTTTTAAATACAATATGATTGCTATATTCCATTTTGTTTACAATTTCTTTAAGTTCATGGTCATTAACTACTGGGAGGGCCTTTACAGCTTCCCCAAACTTGAGATAGTGAGCGTTTAAGCTAAGACACTTAGATATTTATTATTCAAGAGCGTGCAAGCGTCAGATAACCGACCATCTGTCGTTAGATCCAATTTCATCACAGTGTGCTCAACCTGAGCTACTAGATACCAGATACCGGATAAGAGGACATGTGCCAAGTCGTTTATGGTGCACAAAATGCGACGGGTTTCGCAAGGCTCGGCTGGAATGTAAGAAGTGACTTTATTGGGCGTCTTTTTGCATCAACCCTGCCTGTTACAATCGTCGACCAATAGATATTTGCTCATTAGTATCCACTAATCACATTCACATCACATTTTTCTATGCTACTTAAAAGTATTCTATGTATTTATTGTCATACTTGTTTGTTGTACGTTATAAGGTATGTTTTTGTATATTTGGTTCTAATATTTAAATAGCACCGTTACGTCCGCGCAATCGATTCCCCTGAGCGTCGGCTGAAAATCAGCGCTGGATGGCGCGTGCAGCGTCGCCCAGCACACGCTGAGCTGAGTGCTCTTTGAGATGGGTAGCAGCACACAGGATACATGATGTGATGTTATGTATTCTTTCATTGTTGTTTTTATATAAATATGTTTGTTGTGTGTTGTTTCCTTTGCCTCAATAAACTTTTTCTTTCTTTCTTTTCTTTCTTTAATCTATACTAATGTTATAAAGCTGAAGAGTTTGTTTGTTTGTTTGTTTGAACGCGCTAATCTCAGGAACTACTGGTTCGAATTGAAAAATTCTTTTTGTGTTGAATATATCATTTATCGAGGAAGGCTTTCGGCTATATAACATCACGATGCAACTATTAGGAGCGAAGAAATAATGGATCTATACTAATATTATAAAGCTGAAGAGTTTGTTTGTTTGTTTGTTTGTTTGTTTGAACGCGCTAATCTCAGGAACTACTGGTTCGAATTAAAAAATTTTTCTTGTGTTGAATATATCATTTATCGAGGAAGGCTTTCGGCTATATAACATCACGATGCAACTATTAGGAGCGAAGAAATAATGGAAAATGTGACCAAAACGGGAAAAATTATTCATCCTTGAGGGCTTCCATTGCGTGCGCTGCGAAAACGATCCAAGATACCAAAAATATATGTATGAAAGAATTATTCCTCTTAAAATGATCTAAAAAAATGTCTGCGACAGTATATGTCTATCTTTTAAGATTAGCTCACTAGAATCATTTTTATGGTAAACAAATTTGGTCGAAATTAATGCATTATTTGTTAAGTGTTGTATCAATGTAATAATATTAATCTTTATCCAAATAAATGTATTGTTGATTAAGAGTATTTAATTGTGAAAAAATTGTCTTTGACGTCACTTAATTTCAATGAACATCTTAGAAGATATTACAATTTTAAAATAAAAAACTAACTAAAATGCCCAAAATAACTATTCCACGCGGACGAAGTCGTGGACACAGCTAGTAAGTAATATTCTTGGGCGTTTTTGTTTTATTCTGACATGGCAAAGATCCTTCAACCCACCTGATGCTTACTCGGTGAAAGAGCCACCTAAAGTCCAAATTTGCGATTGTAAACACCTATGTATACAGTTATCCTCCGTTATCATACCAACTTACACCTTAAATACAAAAAAGATAATATAAATTCTGGAAAACCATTCATCAGTTTCATAATATGGTGGTTGTAAGATTTGAAATAGAAATTGAACTTCTATAGTCAAATTAAAGTAAATTGCGTTGATCTGTAATAAATATTAAATAGGTTTGTATAATATAAAAGTTTGTTAATCATTTAATAATTATAACTATATTTGCAGTTTCTTAAAGTAGTAAAATAATTAAATTTCTTCAATATTATATGACAGTAACTTTCAAATGTTATTTTGTCACGAATATGCTCCTTTCCGGTCAGACAGGACTTTTAAATTGCTATATGTATTAAGTGACCGAGTATAACAAAATAATGCTTTTTTGCTTCTATGAGATGCCCGTCTCTGGCCACAAGGATTTTATTTGTGCCTCTCGTTCCTAAATGTTACCCATGACCTTATAACAGCAGCCTAGCTCAACCGGTCAACCGACAGGTCTTCTAACGCGATATATGAAATAATTACTATGTAGTCTATGATTGATTTATCACATACATTTGAAATTTTGACATTACCAAGATTAAAATCGTCCTTGACCTTTGCGTCTTCGATAATCGCTTCAAGTTGTTGATCATTGAATTGTAATTGTTTTTAGTTAAATAGAGGTTCAAACGAATGTGTACGTCCAGTAGGTCATGTGCCTAGAGACTTCCTCCGTGGAGTATGCAAGCCGACATAGCGATGGCGGCTGTCAACGGATTTCCATCCCTGGGCGGTAGTTACCGTTCTTGGACAACACTGTACTTACCATCAGGTGCGCTGTAGTCACTTTATCGAGTCAGTGAAAAAAAGTGATATAATACAGAATTGAGTTGTGGTCATAAATCTACACCAAATATTTACGAATTATTATTAAAGACCATCATAGTGAATTGCTTCGGTCTGTCGCATTTCGGGATCAGTTTGCGTATATCCAGTGGTTCATATACCTAGAGACCTTCCGTCGTGGTATATATAATATAGCGATGGCGACTGTCGACGGATTTTCGTCTCTTGGTGATTGTTGCCATTTTGGACTATACTATACTTTCCACCAAGTGAAATTTAGTCACGTTGTCGAGCCAGTATAAGAAGGAATTTGAATAAATTCTTAAATGAGAATGTTCAAGTTATAATCGTGATAAATAAAAAAAAAAATATTCACTTGAAATTGGTCGTAAAAATATCACATAAAACTGCAATAAATATTGTTAACCTAAATTGTTTTATATCTCTGACTAATCTAAAAGGTTATATATACGGTAAAACGACTACTTAGCAAGTTTTTTTTTAATTTACAGGCGGACGCTTGACCTCAATCTCACCTGGTAGAAGGTGAACATGAGTTCGATGATGAACAGCGTCCGTCCAACAAATGTCTATTCACTCTTCTCTGAAAGGCTCCCAAGTCAAGAACATGGAAATACGATCGCTGAAGCCATACTACAGTCCTTAGCTGTTCACACGATGCATGTAAAAGCGAATCTTTACGTACGGGTGGGGGTATAAGGAACGTTGACTAAATACGGATGGTATCCGACACGCCGTCTAGTGGTTTTATGATGACATGGGGCTGACGGGATTAGAGAATGTAGCTCTTGACAATACGCTCGACTGTACAAGAAAAGCCTGCGAGGCAGGAGGATTTACGTGCAGGATCGAGGTTTTGCATTTAAGATTTTGCCTCAGCCAAAGAGTCATCGCCTACAAGTCTACGAGCTCTACAATCTATTGAGTCCAGAGCGACCAATTGATATTAATAAGTTGTAATCAGAGGTGGGCAAAATGTAATCGTAATTTTAATTTTCTTGCTCTGTAGTCATGATTAAATCCATTTAAAACATTAAGAAATCATAAATGTGTATACAATCTGGGATTTTGTAGTATTTAAATCATAAATGAGCAAAATGCAGTCACATTAATGGTAAAAAACGTAAAATGTAATCGTTAATCATTTTCATTAATCTGATTACATTTTGCCCATCTATGGTTGTAATTAACTAAGAACCATTTATCACAAAATTAACTGCCACAGAAACGAAAGTATGCAACTGTGGCGATGCCTTTTTCTTAATTAATGAACATATTTTGTTTTAATATCTATTTGAATACCAAATCTAGTGTGTGGGCAGTTTTATTATCTTTTTGATTATGACATCGTGCTTAGCTATAATCAATTACTTTTGTAATAAGTATGCATATAGAAGTGAGGTTTACCAGTAGAATAGATTAATGCCTCCATCTTCATAGAGTGGAGTCAGAGGTGATAGCATCTAAACAGTTCCATGCATCTTCTCTGCACATAGGCACATCCGATTGCCTGAACTATGTCGCGAACACAGTATTGTGACGGTTATGAATGTAGATTGTGGACGATGAGCTCCTTCTTACTTTGATTGAAAAGCTTCTTTTATTCCCAAATTATATATTTATCAACTATTAATACGTTTACAATATATTATATAATATTTTTATATTCTAATAAATTTATATGACCATTCCTTTTCCTAGTTCAAGACGCAATCTATCGTAGGCTTGTCAAATAAATATCGATACATCGATATATCGATATTTTCAATTCAATATATTGATATTTTTGGGCGATATATTTTGTAATGATATATCGATATATCGATGTAAAATAACCAGTATCGAAAATTGTATCGAAAACGATATTTTTTTAATTCTTATGGCAGTGACGTCGCTGAAATCTGAAACTGTAGAAGATAGGACCGAACGAAGAAAAAAAAAGAACTATATTGTCTATGACTGTTGAGTATTATGTTTTGTTATGTTGCTTGCATTGACATCTGAATTTGTTGCATGTATATTATTTGCCGCCATTTATTTATTTATTATTTATTTTTGTTTGATATCTTAAATAGGTCTTAAAGTTAGAAGATAGCCTTTTAGTTCTTGATATTTTTGTAATTTTGTCTAATAAAATGGAATACTGGTAAATACTTTCGTGTTTATTGAGATTTAATCGATATATCGATGTATCGATATTTTTCCTTTGATATATCGACGTCGATATTGATATTTTAATAAATATCGATTTATCGATATAACGATTTTTTTTTCGACATCCCTAATCTATCGCATAAAAACAAAAAACATTCAATTCGAAATTCAAAAGCCGATCATTTTTTTTTTCATTCTTTCTTAAAAACCTTATTTTTTTCTCAACGGCCAACATTATATTAATGTCATAGACATCTAACCTCTTTTTAATTTACTCCTTCCATCCAATCACTATAGTACACAAATGTAAAGATCGCCATATTTACTTGATTCGGCCAGTCGAGTTTCGGGATCAGTTTGTTGATATCCTGTCGTTCATATACCTAGAGACCTTCCGTCGTGATATATGTGGACCGGCAAGGCGATGGTGGCAGTCAACGGATTACCATGCCTAGGCGGCCGTTCTTGGGCTACACTGTATTTTCCATTTGGTCCAATGTAGTCACATTGTCAAACCAGTATTAAAGTTTAACTAGCGTATATAATTCTTAATCTTAGACCAGTCTACATTGTATGAAGAAACGAAACAATAGTACTAACTGAATCTTTATATACATATATAAAATTCTCGTGTCACAATGTTAGATACCACACTCCTCCGAAACGGCTTTACCGTTTTAATTTTTACCAAATGTTATGTGCATATTCAGTAGGTCTGAGAATCGGCTACTATCTATTTTTCATCCCCTAAGTGTTGAGGGTTGTTGACCCTTAACTTTTTTTATTTTTTATTTTATCCTTACACACAATAAGTTAGTTATTTTTTGTCAACCTAGAAATAACTTATATGGCAAAACAACGTTTGCCAGGTCGGCTAGGAATTAAATAAACTTTTCATATCGTGTTCTTTTAATTGATTAAATAGCGGTATATTTATTTTGTAATAGAATTTCACTATCAGATACATGATTATATTCAAATTCCTGACTTATAATATATCACTGGTTTGCGTAAATGTTTACAAATGTATATATATCTACTTATAAAAAACGGTTAAGTGCGAGTCAGACTCAAGCATCGAAAGTTCCATACAAATAAAACATGAAAGTACTGTCTATATATTAATCTAACGGTAAGACAAACCATATTTAGGGACAAACTTAGCCGTTGGAAATCGACTGCCACTATAAATGAAGATAGGTCATGGTTCTTTTACCAAATACAAATCAATTCATAATCCCAAAATACCTTTTATGGAATTTTACTAACATTTTCTTTCACGCCATTCGTCTAAAGAGGGCAAATTCACAGAACAGTATGTCGACATCACAAAAATGTTTATTATACAGATCGCAGGCAGAGATGGGCAAAATGTAATCTGATTAATGATCAACGATTACAAAATGTAGTCGTAATTTTAATTTTCATGCTCTGTAATCATGATTAAATCCATTTAAAACATTAAGAAATCATAAATGCGTATACAATCTGGGATTCTGTAGTGTTAAAAACATAGAAGAGCAAAATGTAGTCATATTAATGGTAAAAAACGTAAAATGTAATCGTTAATCATTTTCATTAATCTGATTACATTTTGCCCATCTATGATCGCAAGCACGAAAAACAGAAGTATTATTAACATAATTAGACCTTACAAATTTATTCGCACTTTAAACATCGAAAAGTTTCTTCCATTGGAATGCGGACACCTGAAACTTGGCTTAACAAATAAGAGTCTACGAGATCATTAATAATTATGTGTTTAAATGTTATGAATTAATCTTTAATTTAAATCACTTTTAAATAATCAATCTTGTACTAATTTTCATTGATTTTTTAAACCTATAGCTTCAGCTTTGACCGAAAGTTGTATTGCTAGCCGATTATTCGGTTTTAAGTTCAATTTCGGGCACAAATTAACCGTCGGTCAGTCACTATTAATAGATAAAATGGATTGCCTAGATCACACAATGAATGATAGTCTATGCAAAATATGTGTGGTTATCATTGCTACGTGCGTCTTAGTTCGGAATTATTGTATAAAACTACCTAGGCGTTGCCATATCTAGACCTTACTCTAATTACGTGACTTGGATTTGATCGCTTTCATGATACATGGAAATATTTTAGTATTTCGATCCGCTTTAGCTGCGCGCGATAACTTAATAGTCATAGATATATTTGTAGATAGACTGTCCACTATCCACATCGCTTAATCAACCAACAGGCCTAATATAACTGGATATTCTATCATAGACACTGCCATTGGAAAGTACGAAAAAAAGGATAGGAATTACATAACGCAACCCCTCTGTGCGGCTGGGAAGGTCCTATGTGGATTTTCTCTAAGTCAAAAGAGGGTCAAAACACTAAATATAATTACTTAGTTTTCTCTTATAATTTTATGTCCCTAAGCTTGATTTTTTTTTTTGTGGAGACTTTGCTGGCTTATATATCATTTTTTGTGTATTTGCTATTGTTTTTATGTCTGTACGTTTCCCTAAAAATGTAAAGAATAAAATAAAGTTACACCACTGTGTCGATTAGTGAATTGACCCGTTGCATTAGTGCTATTTCATTGATATGTTTTCAGAAATATTTGCACTATATTCGACGTCTCCTTCTGAGTGGTCTGTGTTTATAATATAAACGACAATCGATGGAAAGTCGCCGTCTGTGTCACTTTTACCTCGTATCTTATCTGTGCTCCGCTTTGAAATATATTCATAGCGTTTCTCTGCTATCCCAGCGTTAGGGAGATTGTAAAAGAAGTTGCTTTAAGTACATATATCGATATGGAGTCGCCTGCCTTGCAGTTGTTTATCGGTTACTAACTACCCTTATTTGCTAACCCGATGGAGGATTCTCATGGACCGCCAGGGCTGCTGTGAGGGTGCTTGGTGGTGGCTGATTAGGGTGGTTACGCACGCCGTTATTAATCCGTTTTGTGATGTCGATATTCTGTCTTGCGCATTTGGCTCCTATAGACGAAAGGGACAGAAAAATGTTAGCTTAAATTTATTTTCATTATAAATGTAATTCGTTAGTTTTCTTATATTATTTTATATCCTTCAGCATATTTTTTGTTTTTATTTTTTTATGGAAAGCTTTGCTAACTTTAGTGTCTTTTTGTGCATTTTTTATTGTTTATATATTGCTGTAGGTTTCCCTGAAAATGTGATAAATAAATAAATTGTCATTGTACACTCGCATTAGTGTAAAGCTTGCACATGGAGTATATCGCTGATCAAGACTATTTGAATGTTACCGGACGACCTTCTGGCTCGTGTACGAGACGCTTTAAATGTCAGTACGTATTTAATCGACATATTTCATTTAAAAAAACTTTCATACTTCTCTTGCAAAGCCAGACTTCCTGTTTGGAAAATTATTAATACTACATTTTATTCCGGGTTCGTTAATTATATGACATGTAATTGTTTGAACAATTCACTTACAAGAGAACTTCATAATATAATATATAGTCACGCTATATCCCTTTCGGTGTGGGCAGAGATACATTGGTGGTTGTGTCCACTTTGTGCTTATATGTCGTGCTTAACGTGGTCAGTATTTCCCTAAAACTGACAAAATAAATTCAAATTTTTCGAAATATTGATCAAAAATTAAAAAATCAATAGGCATTGATGTTTGATAATTAATATCTCGTAAACGCTTAACTTAATCGAAAAATTATAAGAGACCATTTTTGTAGAGCAGTAAATTTCCTATAAAATTAAGAGTTTCACGATTTATAATGTTTTTTTTTTTCATTGAGTTATACAATTCATAAGAAAAAAAAACAAATCAGCCTTAAAATAATTAAATTTCAACCGTTAATATCTTACAAACGGTTAGGTTTACGAAAAAAATCGTAAGAGACCTTTTTTGTAGATCATTTAATTTCCTACAAAATCTATGGATCGAGATATTTTTTCGAGTGGTTGGAAGCGAGATATTAATTTTTCTATCTGATGATAATAAAAAAATAGAAAACTGTAAGGTGGAGGACCTTTCCGTTATAATTAAGAGCTCATACTTGGAGATGCTTTCTTAGAGGTCTTTCAGAGTACCAAGCGAAAAAAAAAAACATTTGTTTTTTTTTTACCCACCCTACTGTATAGCAAGGGAGCGATGCGAATGCTTGTAAGTTCGAATCCCGGATCTGTGTTTTTTCAGATTAAATGAGATTTATGCATGACATGTTCAACGGTAAAGAAAAACATCGTGAGGACACCCCATAACATCTAATTAAAATGTCATGTGAACTGGTGCTATGAACAGCGATCAGCTGCGCTACCACTGGTCACGTTGGGCACGACATATAAGCATAAAGTGGATACAGTCACTAATGTATCTCTGCCCACCTCAAAAGGGATACGACGTGACGATTCGTTATTATTGCGAGATTAAATTCGTATGCGAATCTATTGTTGGGGATTTCTCATTATAGAGCTTACTAGTTTTATAAATATGGGAATCCCCTACGCGTGTTTTCTTTAATTAAAGATTATTAGAGTAGTAATTATTTATTGCCAATAACTGGGTGATTATTAATCAGGTTTATACAAAAGTTAATTAATTTTAAGTCTTCGCGTTTTGTACTCATTATAAATGTTGATACTGTGAGTGTTGTGTGCCGTGACTATTTAAATTATCAAGAACAAAAGCAGGTGGAGCAGTAACTTCTAGACCCCGGTGAAGAATCCGCGACGCGTTAGTTATCTGTGTAACTGGATCGAAACGTCGAGTTATGATTAAAAGTAAGTTATTTCGCATTTAGGACCCGTTGAAGTATTTATAATAAAATTAATTTATTATCACCCAGGACATATGTAACTATTTTTGTGTTGAAATATTTAGGAATTAGTGTTGTTTTTGGAGAAATGCTAAACGAGGTATATTCTAAAAGTATTCTCAAGTATACAATTTTAGTAGAGAGCAATATAGAAGCCGTCCATCGTATTTTAGGCAGTCATGGCGGCTGATAGAGTTCATGTAAAAGAAGCTCTCGCTAGCGACAGTTTGAGCACCCCTGCCGTACAGGACACATCGGATTTATCTTCCGGCACTCCTTATTTGTTGATCATGATTTACATATCATCGGATGTTAGCCGTGGTGGCTGCCGGCAGAATAGAATAGCACCCCCCTCTTCTTGCTGAGGTGTCGTAAAAGGCGACTAAGGTATCTCTTTAACACCGCAATTCAACCAGGTGTTCAGAGAAGGGCAACTCAACCAAACCTGCATCCTGCTCCTTCCCGATCGTACTGGTTCTCTATTCCATCGGACCCGAGGGAGCTCGGACGAGAGAGTGCTTTTCTGGCAGCGCGTCCAGCTATGCACTTAAATATCTCCTGCGCAATTGACTGTTTCCGAAAACTGGGCCTTGATTTTCTTAATCGGCGTTGAAACAGTCGCCGTAGCCGAAACCGGCTAGGACATCATCATCATCGGATGAAAGGCTATTTGGTTTAAGCGACATTTTTGGGTGATATAGTAATATATATATTTTTGGAATCTGCGTTTTTTACCGATTCCAAATATACATATAACGTAGGTAACTAGGGGGAATGAGGGCGTTCATCGTCTCCCAGCTCTTTATCCATCGTATCCTTAGGATATAAGGCTTTTCGGGAACGCGGCGAAGTCGGACGTAGGTTGGCTTCACTTTTTACTGCTGTGTCTCTCTCCGAATAATAATGCTGTTCACAGCTCCACGTGCGCTTGTCTTCCATCCACCACCTTGACAACCGTCCGCTGTCCAGCTCCGTGTTGCCACCTATCTATCCGAATACGCCCAAATCAATTTAGATTTGACGGTCCGTTTTCCAATCTCCGACACATATATATTACAATATCACCAAAAAATGTCGCTTAAACCAAATAGCCTTTCACCCGACGATATATTTATTATATAAGGCCCATGTCAGACCCTGCATGGAATACTGTTCACATCTCTGGGACAGTTCTGTCCAGTACTTACTCGACGTATTGGATAGGTTGCAGCAGAGGTCTGTCCGCATTGTGAATAACCCAGATATTACTAAGCATTTTGAATCACACTAGTTGCATAGAGATATTAACTCACAGCGTTTTCCACCGTCTGTATCAAGGCGAGTGTTCTGAAGAGCTATTTAACCTTGTTCCACCCTCTCCCTTCTATAGTAGAACCGCGCGCGCGGGTTTACGGAGTCATAGTAATACGTTAACTCACATCCCGGCTAGGACTAAGTTCTTTAATTCTTTTGCCGAGTCGTTCTGCTGTGGAAGAGTCTTCTGGCGAGCGTGTTCCCACCGTTCTATGATATGGGGTCCTTTATGCGTAGCGTAAAGAGATGTGTGCAACCGTTAGGTTCGTTTATCAACTGGCCAGCCGCCCAAGTCGAGGTCCGTACCCACAGGGGTGCCCTTGCGTAGCCGCCCAACCCATAAATTTCGCTGGCTGAGCGCCCTCTGCGTTCGCCCACCAAGCCCGGTTTTGTTGTGAAGGTCTTTCCCAGGCCACCAACGTAGGACACGCCGAAAAAAAAAATATCGTGACGATATTTAATTATTTAATGTTGTATATTGTATGTACATATAAGCGCTTAAAAAAAACCGGATAATTTATTCGATATCTAAATACCTACCATTAGAAATCTCGTTAGGTTTCCACATTGTAGAGCTGTAAACCCATTCTGTCGATCCACTAAAAGCTTATTCGCTGTTCTATTGTAATGTTGATCTAGATTATCGATAAATCGAAACGTTGACAACCCTACCTCACAGTGACCCAGCCCGGCGTACAATATTCAACTTGAACTTTATTACTATCATAGTAAGGCGTGTCCTATTCCATTGTGTTTAGTGAGACAATTTCCCCGTATCGGCGCACGCGCGTGCTGCGTAGAAAGTGTCCCGTTTGTATGGTGACCATAACTTTATTATTATATAGGAATGGCCATTAAGTCGAGTCGGATAAAACCAAAAATTATTACCAAAAAAATCTATAAGCACATCTAAATTCTAATGTTTTTTTTTTAATACTTAATTTAACATGCCAATGAGAGGCATTGAAATAAATTAGTTAATAACCGTGCTTTAAGATAACAGTGATAATATCGCAAGAAAATATTGGAGCGCAGTTTTAGTGCCCTACTCTTTGCAATGTGTGTCAAGATTAAATACATTTAGTGTTATATTACTTTTGCTGTTGGGATTTACAATTTAACCTTTGATTTGAAACAGAATATAAAGTTACAATAATCCTCTTCCCGCATTTGCTACGGATTAACAAGTCTGTAGCTGACAGGATTTGGAATAAGCTTTTTTTAAATAGCTATGTAGTTAAATAGCTATAATTTGGATTTGATTATATTTCATACACGATTTTAGGTCAACCTTCATCCTCTGAGTTGGGTCGCTAGGAATTTAAGTTAATCTTGAATCTAGTTCTGTTTGATCTCATTGATGCTAAATTAAAAACATGATTTAAACAATCCTATGCTTGTTAACTGCCTGATTAATAATAATATATCGTCACCCAATATCTCTTTTGGGGTGAGTAGAGTTAAACTAATGGCTGTTTCCACTTTGCGCTTATATGTTGTGTTTATCGTGATAGTATGGCAGCTGATCGCTGTTTTTACAGCACTAGTGCACATGGCATTTCCATTAGATGTAATGCTGGTCTCTTCGTGATGTTTTCTTTCCCGTATATGAATACCGGTTCCTTATCCACTAGGCCGCCACAGCCACCGATACATAAATAAAACACCGGCGTCGCCGGCGGCGCCGACGAAGACAATTATGGTTAGATCCGTCAACTGTCGTTTAAACAACGCAGTTACACTCCGACGCAGCCTTGAGTTTCTTTCGGCGTTTCTTCTCAAGGTAGTCGCTTCCGAAACGCTAGTAGATCACCGTTAGGTTTCGTATATTTTGGCTGCCGGTCCAAATCGAGATTCGTACCCACAGGGGTGCCCTTGTCCTTGGGTGGCAATCCCAACCCATAAATTGCCGGCTGAGCACCTTCAGTGTTCGCCCGCCCGCCCGGTTTAGTTGTGAAGACCTTTCCCGGTCAACCCACACGCGTCATTTCGAAAAAACAAAAGAACATAATTAATTTCAAACAACGCTAATAATATTATAGTATTCGCGAACTGTTGCACCACCACAGCTCAACGACTCGACAAACGTAAGAACCTCTTAGTCCTAACCGGGATGTGAGCTACCGTATAACTATGACCCCGCGGACCCGCGCGCGGGGTTCTATTCAGGAACGGAGAGGGTGGAACAAGGTTAAATAACTCTTCTCAACACTCGCCGTACGTACGGTAGAAAACGCTTTGTGAGGCAATATATCTGCGCAACTCACATTGTCACACACACACATACACCTTTTTTTTTTACACTGGCTCGACATAGTGACTACAGAGTACCTGATGGTAAGTACAGTGTAGTCAAAAAACGAAAGTGACTATCAAAGGATGAAAATCCATTGATAGTCTACATCGTCATGTCGGCCCACATATACCACGACTGAAGGTCTCTAGGTATATGAGCTACTGGATATACACAAGCTGATCCCGAAACGCGACAGGCCGAAACTGGCCACTATGACGGGCTTTACACCCATGCACTGTGGTCGCGATCCAGTCGGGCACCGACGCCCTACCACCTCGCTGCTGCTCGTTTAGCACCACCCAGGAGCCACGTGTAGGGAAACTAGGGTAAAGCCTACGGACGCGAGCAGCTTCGACTCCCAACCTACCTATTTTCTTATATGTTGCGATAACTTTCGATATATCTCTTTTTTGTTTGCCATTAAATATATTTTATCATTGTAAAACTGTACCGTATATAATATATTTGTAAGTTCTATTCAATGATAGCGAATAAATAAATAAATAACTGAAGTAATAAATAAAATAACAGTTCGAGATGCTTGGTAATATCAGCATCATTCACGATGCGGACAGCCCTCCGCTGCAACCTATCCAGGGCGTCCAGTAATACCTAAATACCTAAAGTAAACTCAGGCTGTTGGGAAATAGAGTGTAGTCCAAGGGCAATGACTCCCAAGGGATGAGAGTTAAAATCGCCGTGGTCAGCCAGCTCTCATATAAATGCATGTCATTTGTATGTATAAATGCAAGTAATAAGCATTCAATTACAAATTGTGGTTTAATGAATAATAGCATAAAAGTCAAGGTTGATGATTATGATGGCAAAGGTTATAACAGTCTGATTCATCTAAAAATGCATAGACTAGGTAATAAAATTGTCATTGCTTAGTTGAGAATCAACCGGTTATAGAATTATCTATATATGTGACTGTGAGAAAATATTTGTATTTTTTATACATTATTTATATAAAATAGTAGTGTCTTTTTGCCTTCACATTCTGGATTATTTAATAACGTCATTGTGACTCGCTTCGGCCTGTCGCGTTACAGGATCTGTATCCCGATACCTGTCGTTGTGGTATATGTGGGCCGACATATCGATGGCGACGGCTACGGTCACATGTGATCTTCCGGCGAGCGTGTTCCCACTGTCCTATGATACGTGGTCCTTTAAGCGTAACGTGAAGAGATATGCGTGCAGGCCGGCATGATCGCTACGCCTAATGATATGTATTTTTAACTGTTAATAGTCATTGTCGTTTTTTGATCTGAACTACGCTTACCATCGGCCTGGTCATTGAGCCAAGTCAGAATAAAAAAAGGCAACAGATTTTCGTCCCTTAGCGATCCATGCCATTCTAAGACTATCTATACTTTCCATCGAGTGTGATGTGGACACTTTATCGAGCCAGTGTAAAAATAAGATGCGTGGTAACATATTCGCCAACGATAATTTAAAAAATCCAACAACTCACTAACGTATGGGCACCGTACAATGACAATAGCTCCATTTCTCCTGAGCGCACGTAGGGACGGATCGGCCGCGCACACTGCGGTATTGTTAGGGGGTCCATGCTTCATAATTGATCACGTGGTTAACATGAGACTCGAGATATTTTACATCTAATACATCTGTATGTAGGCTGTTTGAATGTTGACTATACTTGCAATGACGTTTTAAAAGTAGGCATTAAGTAGTCCATTTTCTTTTCTCTTTAATTTTATTGTTAATGGTTTTTTATACTAATGATGATGATGTCCTAGCCTGTTTCGGCCACGGCGACTGTTACAACACCGATTAAGAAAATCAAGGTCCAGTTTTCGGAAACAGTCAATTGCGCAGGAGATATTTAAGTGCATAACTGGACGCGCAGCCAGAAAAGCACTCTCTCGTCCGAGCTCCCTCAGGCCCGATGGAAAGGAGAACCAATACGATCGGGAGGGAGCAGGATGCAGGTTTGGTCGAGTTTTCCTTCTCTGAACACCTGGTTGAATTGCGGTGTTAAAGGGGTACCTTAGTCGCCTTTTACGACACCTCAGCAAGAAGAGGGGAGTGCTATTCTATTCTGCCGGCAGCCACCACGGCTTATTTATACTAATAATAATATATCGTCACGCTATATCCCTCTCGGGATGAGCAGAGATACATTAGTGGCTATGTCCACTTTCTCGCTTATATGTCGTGCCCAACGTGACCAGTAGCGCAGCTGATCGCCGTTCTCACAGCACTAGTACACATGACGTTTCTTTTAGAAGCCATGCGGGTTTCTTCACGATGTTTTCCTTCATCGTTGAGCATATGGTGCTTAAATCCGTAAGTAATCTAGAAAAACCCCGAGGTGAATGTTGGGATTTGGACCTGTGACCATCCGTGGTACCGCAGATGGAAACTTTTTTTGAATCCCTGGGGGAAGTCCTGCATAGGACCATCAGGGACGCCGTGGTGTCAGATTCCTAATAACTAAAACCCCCAGGGTGTTCTCTAATTGCTCCACCCGGGCCTGGGAAACTAAATTCATTCATACGCCCAGGGAACAAAAAGCCTTGTTGAGGCTACCTCTCTGGAAGAGGTAGGAGTAAAACCGTTCTACTGTACACTAAGCCACCGTAGCCTCTACTTTATTATACTACCTCCGCAAATTACTGGGCTTGTATATAACATAAAACTACTCAATAAAAAGAAATTACCTCACCGAACATTCATGTCTAAACAGATAACAAATGATGACACAGTACAACTAACATTTTGCGTTGTATTACACAAACGTAGAACGCGATAAAAACACGGTAGCTACGGTAAAAATACAGAAACCGTGCAAAAACGACACATTGAATAACATTGTGCAAAACAAAATATAGTTACAACTTACAACTAGTTATCGGTTAAGAAATAGTTTAAACTAATCTTGTACGACGCGGACGGTCGCGGTGACGAAAGCGTTGCGGGGCTTGTTCAGTTCGGTGCGCGCCGCGGCGTTGGACGGACGTCTTACGTTATTCAACAACGGTTATTTGCTAAATAGCCGAACGTTTGTTAACGCTATCCGTTCCCGTGTTGTTGTTAATCAACTGTGCGATTCTTATTTGGTAATGGTGTATTGTGTTCTGTTTTATATTAAGAGTTACTGTTGCGAAACCGTTGTGTTTGGATTTAATTGAATTGTCAAGGTTTTATTTCGTTTTTATTATGTTATTTTACGTGTCCTTTATATAGATAATTTCTTTTGGAGTACCACAACACTATTATCCCTTAATCGTTCTTAATGCTAAAGTATAAACGAGAGCAACGTTTTTGTTATCCCGATAGGTTAAGTTTTACAAAGAGCCACCTTCGTTATTTCATGTAAAATTCTTGTTAAAAATTACTTATCAAAATAAATACACCATAAGTATATCTAGTTATCTAGTTTTGGGAGTCGAAGCTGCTCGCGTTCGTAGGCTTTACCCTAGTTTCCCTACACGTGGCTCTTGGGTGGTGCTAAACAAGCAACAGCGAGGTGGTAGGGCGTCGGTGCCCGTCTGGATCGCGACCACAGTACATGTGTGTAAAGCCCGTCATAGTGACCAGTTTCGGCTTGTCGCGTTTCGGGATCAGCTTGTGTATATCCAGTAGCTCATATACCTAGAGACCTTCAGTCGTGGTATATGTGGGCCCAAAACGACGATGTAGACTATCAATGGATTTTCATCCTTTGATAGTCGCTTTCGTTTTTGGACTACACTGTACTTACCATCAGGTACTCTGTAGTCACTATGTCGGGCCAGTGTAAAAATAAAATCTAATATTAAAAATATTAAAGCTACTTAAGTTTGACGCTCTCCACTAACCAAAAAGCAGGTAGAAAGACTAGAAACCGAATTGTTTGGGATTTAATACGTTTTTTTTTTTCTAATTTTCCAGTGATAACTATGTTTGATATTTATCTTGATGTATGAAGCGACTTTGCAATGCTTATCTCTTCCTTCTAGTACATTCATAATCTTTAAACGCTGCGTTATCCTTACCTACATCTTGTCTTGTATCTTCAAGCTTTAGTGTTCAGATAAGTCGAATGAATTATTTGGGATAATATTCAATTGCGTAAAATTCAAAAGTATTGTAGCTGTGGTGGCTCAAAGAATAAGGGCCTATATCCATGCGCGGAAACGTACCTCTTGCTTTTCCAGATTAAGTACGAATTTAACCACCACAAGCTCACCGCTGAAGGAAATCATCGTGAGGAAACCCGCATGGCATCTCATAGAAATGTTATGTGTATTGGTCCTTTTTTTCTCTGATGACCCGGGAGAAAATCATACATTGAACTCAGACGCAGTGTGAGCAGCGACCTTGGTACGTAAGACTCGTGCTGACTAAAAACCCCCGGGTGTCCATGTAATCACTCCACCCAGACCTGGGGAACCAAATTTGTCCAGTCGCCCGGGGAGCGATTAACCTTATTCAGGCTTCCTTGGGAGGTGTCGGTGTAAAGAGCCAAACCTTCAAACTTTTCTCATGGGCAGAGCGCCGGCATTGGGCGCCGGCTCCCTCTCCATGTGTACTAGCGCTGTGAGAAGGGCGATCAGCTGCGCTACTGGTCACATTGGGCACGACATATATCCTTGCTCATCCCGAAGGGGATATAGCGTGAAGTTTATTATGTTTTAATAATATATATGATTAATATTGTTAGGTTGACTGGGTTTTTGGTTGAGGTATGAACTACAATAGTTGGTAATATGGAAGGCTTAGTCACAATATAAACGAGGAAGTAGTTTTTTGTAACGTAGTGGTGTTAGAATGCTTTTCAAGTTCTTGACCTTATTTCCAAGTCTGCATTTCTAATTATCACCCAACATTCCGAAACTCTCAAGTATTGCTTGGTCAAACATTTTTATTTTAGGAATCTAGATTCCAAATGCCCCTCATTTTGCTTTTACGTTAGTTATATTTAAAAACAGCGCTATATTTGTTAATTATATTAAGATATACAGTGTGATATGAAAACATTGTCCGACACTTGAAGGCGTTACTCGATATCGATATTATATTTCAATTAGGTGCTTCCCTTTTCGTTACAGAGCAAAAAATAACCAAACGAAATAAAACATAATTAAATGAGGGACAACTTAGATGGCAACACTGGGAGTGTGCGTATCTTGTGAACAAAAGGTGAAGGAAAGCAAAGGACCAAGCTTGTAGGTCATGACGTCAAATTAAATCGTCTTATCAGTCTTTAAATTGATTTTTGTAAGTAATCCGAGCATGAATCGCAAGTAAAATAATTAAATTCCTGAAAGATTATACGACAGTAAGTTTTTAATGTTCACGGACAGTATAATGGTAATTGGTTGCAAGTAGTTGGCCGTTGGTAATGCCCTGCCAAGTAGGCGGGGCCTGCAGAAGGCTAGGCGTCGCTGGGTGCCGAGGAAGATGGCTCAGCCTTGCCCTTGGCACTCGGCAGGCGGGAGAAGGAACACCCTGATTTCCCAAGGATTTCCCTGGGTTAAAAAAAATGCCTTTGGTAATGGCTCATTCTCAATTATGGGAATTAGTACAATGAACAATGTTTACAGCACAATTTTAATAGATTGTGTTTTAGAAAACTTTGTGATAATCTAAATATAATTTATCTCATAAGAAGTGAAATATTCACGATAACGATCTTTAACCGTGCATAACTGAAGACGTGGCACGATATGTTATCAGAATTTTCAGTTGGCTTTTATTTATTTATAGGGCAGCCTGTGGCCGACACATTATACTTATAAAAATATAACAGTTTTAACTTATGGCAAAAAAAAAACGTCTAAATGCTTTGACTGGTGAAGGCTATCGCAGCAGCACCAAAAGTAAATACAAAAATGATAATAGAAGAAAACAAATATTACATCGAAAACCAAATAATTTAATAATTAAAGATAAAAAGAAAGAAGAAACAGAATATGTGCATACTAGGGATGTAACGGAGGCAGTTTTGTCGGAACCGAAGTCGGAGTCGGAGTTTTTAAATTTGATTTATCGGAGTCGGAATCGAAGTCGGAATCGGAGTCGGAGGCAATGTCAGTCGCAAGTGACGACAGAATAAAATAGTTTTATTAAGGGACAAATAAAAATATTATTCAGTGAACCTTATTAATTAGAAAGTGATAAATTTACCTAATGAAAATAAAAATTGCTGAGATTTTTATTAATATTTTTCTATTAAGAATGCACAAATTAAATCAAATTTGCTCCAGGGTTGTTTTTGTGTTAATTTCTATTTAATTAAATTTAATGTAAATGTAAAATAAAAAAAAATCTTTTAGTAATAAATTAAAATGTACATTTAGTTCTAAATTTAATCATTTTAATCATATTTTTTAATTTACACTTTTAAAAATGAGATCTTTAAATTAAGTAACACTAATTGTTTGATTACATATAAAATGAAATCAAATAAATTGACTACAATAGTGGTGGTGACTTCCGATGAATACTTCCGATTAAAAAGTTTCGGAACCGAAGGTGTAATATCAATCGGAAGTTCCGACTTATCGGAGTCGGAGTCGAAGCTCCGTAACATCCCTGGTGCATACCATATGTAGAGCTAAAAAATAACACCAATGTAAAATCAAAATAAAAACACAAATAGTAACACTCCAAATTTACGTTTAGATTACCCTCAGTGGTTCCAGTGCGTTACTTTGAAATTATTTTTAGTATGATTATTTAACCCTTTCGCTACGGGAGGCTTTACGCTGCAAAGTATTTCGCAGGAAGCGAAACTCCGTGTTGAATGTTCGCACATCAAATGCGCGTGGTCTTCATTCTGCATTCAGGGTCAAAGTTTTGGCTCATAAAAATTTTCATTTGTTTTCATAAGAAAAATAATACGGGCTTATTAAATAATAAAATGTAGTCGCCCATAGTGTACAGGCGGCGTTTTTAGCTCGTGAATATAGTCACGAATAGTAGCGAAAGGGTGAAGAAAGTCTTGGGAATGTAAGTTGATGATATATTGTGAAACACAATACACTAGATCCAGAGTTGTAATATCTATTGTTTTATGAAACAAGGATGTTTGTTTGTGAGAGATTCCTAAAATATGCCATTTTGTTTCACAGTACAATGTGACTTTGTTCTGTGTATAAAAAAGGCTGAAGCTTCGAAGTAGAATGCAAAGTATGAGTGAAAAAAACTGTGTAATGGAGGAATTTTGCTCCGTCTCTTTTTTGTATATGAAATTTGTTTACAATGTCAGGTAACATTTTCATGCTTATGAAGTCCCATAGAAAGATAATTGTAACTAATAATACCGTACCTCATTATTTTGACGATTCTATAGTTTTTTTTAAACTTTGTGAGCAAAGTCGCTTCGTTAGTCTGTTTTTCTAGGATCACACCACATGGCAATTTTCAAATGAGGATTGAATCGGTATTTATTGAATTATTGGGATTGAGGTCAAGTGCAAGCCTGTCTGTAATGAAAAAGTGGCGTCCCCCACCTTATGAAAGATACGTTATAGTCCACGAACGACAACTACTGTAGTCTAGAACCAATTGAAGGTCGCCGTCGTCATACCTACCCACATATACTACGATTGAATGTCTGTAGGTATATAAACAAACGGGGGTACACTGATAGCGAAAACGAAACGCCGAAGTGATTCACTATGACGGTTTTTCTGCAGCAAAATCATAATATAATTTAAAGCAAAGTTACATAGGTTTCTTTGTTTGACCAGTGATCCATCTGTTCACTACGGGTTGGGTTTATGGTAAATACATGACATGACAGCAAGTTCTTGTTGGATCCCGACGATTTAATTACAGTCGCTGCGTCGGAAACAGTGACGTACAGACATGCACTAGATTCATTCCACGACATCGGTGTCGACGAGGAAGAATAGTTCAGTCAACTGTTACTAACCGGAGCGGTTAAGCTCCGAGCTTTGAGTTACTTTTGGAATTTCTTCTCAAGGTTGTCTCTTCCAAAACACTTGTAGATCACCGTTAGGTTACTTCCCTTGCAGGCCGCTTAAGCCGAGATCCGTACCCACAGGAGTGCCCTTGCGTTGCCAACCCATAACTGACTGGGTAAACTTAATTGCTCGCCATTTTCGCCAGGTGTGGTTGTAATATGATTACTGATTAACGATTACAAAATGTAGTCGTAATTTTAATTTTCTTGCTCTGTAATCATGATTAAATCCATTTAAAACATTAATCTATACTAATATTATAAAGCTGAAGAGTTTGTTTGTTTGTTTGAGCGCGCTAATCTCAGGAACTACTGGTTCGAATTAAAAAATTCTTTTTGAGTTGAATAGACCATTTATCGAGGAAGGCTTTAGGATATATAACATCACGATGCAATTATTAGAAGCGAAGAAATAATGGAAAATGTGAAAAAAAAACGGGGAAAATTATTCATCCTTGAGGGCTTCCATTGCGTGCGCTGCGAAAACGGTTTAAGATACCAAAAATATATGTATAAAATAATTATTCCTCTTAAAATGATCTAAAAAAATGTACACGACAGTATATGTCTATCTTTTAAGATAAAGTCACAAGAACCGTTTTTATAGCAATAAAATTTTGTCGAAATTTATGCATTATTTGTTAAGAGTTGTATCAACGTAATAATATTAATCTTTATCCAAATAAATGTGTTGTTGATTAAAAGTATTTAATTGTGAACAAAATTGTCTTTGACATCACTTAATTTCAATGAACATGTTAGAAGATATTACAATTTTAAAATAAATAACTAACTAAAATGCCCAAAATAACTATTCCACGCGGACGAAGTCGCGGACACAGCTAGTAAATCATAAATGTGGTTACAATCTGGGATTTTGTAGTGTTTAAAACATAAACCAGCAAAATGTAGTCATATTAATGGTATAAAAAGTAAAATGTAATCGTTAATCATTTTCATTAATCTGATTACATTTTGCCTATCTATGTTTGTAATGGCTTGTCCCGTCCAACAGCATGTATGCATGTTCAGTATGATTTCACGATTATATAAATATATGATAACGGATATATCCTTGACCTACATAACATAGATTAAATAGACACGCCTGCGGCTAATATTTGGAATGGAAACCATGTAATGCTGGTAATATGATACACAGGGCCTTGGAGATAATGTTGGAAGGGTTTCATAATTCTAAGATAATTAGTGACTGACTAAACCCTCGGCCATGTTTTCGGGTTTAGCCTTTTGACCAAGTTGTAAGGTCGTTGTTTTAATAATTTCTATAATAATAGCAATATACTGTCACGATATATCCCTTTCGATATGAGCAAAGTTACATTAGTGTAGTTTTGGGGATCTTAGGATCAGAATAAACACTGAATAAGCTTTATAAACTTTTTTATTGCACTTTTTTAAAATAATGTTACGTCTTAACACTTTTTCTACGTCTTTATATTATATTAAGAGCGCTCGCGTCGTAAAAAAATAAACGTTTTTCATCCTTATCTTTCTATCCTGCCTTCCTTTCACTCTTCTTCTTTTCTTCTTTGGGAGTCGAAGCTGCTCGCGTCCGTAGGCTTTACCTTAGTTTCCCTACACGTGATCCCCGGGTGGTGCTAAACGAGAAGCAGCGAGGTGGTAGGGCGTCGGTGCCCGTCTGGATCGTGACCACAGTACACAGGTGTAAAGCCCGTCATAGTGACCAGTTTCGGCTTGTCGCGTTTCGGGATCAGCTTGTGTATATCCAGTAGCTCATATACCTAGAGACCTTCAGTCGTGGTATATGTGGGCCGACATGACGATGTAGACTATCAATGGATTTTTATCCTTTAATAGTTAATTTCGTTTTGGACTACACTGTACTTACCATCAGGTACTCTGTAGTCACTATGTCGAGCCAGTGTAAAAAAAAAAGATATGTTCCATTCTACGCATTTGCTAATTCATACATAATAATATTTCACACAATAACATCCATCCTACATTAGTATATAAGATACATTTTATATCAGCGCTAATATGCCGTGCCCAACGTGACTAGAACCATAACTGATCGCCGTTCTCAGGGCATTAGCACACAGGGGTGTCCTTGTGTTGCCACGTACCCCATAAATGGCTGGCTGAGCTCTTTCAGTGTTCGCCCTCTCAAGCCCGGTGTAGTTGTAAAGCCCTTTCTGGGTCACCAACGTACGGTCCTGTCAAAGAAAAAGGTTTTCATCTAAATAATATATAGGTGGCTGAGCAACGGATTTAATGCATGAATTGTTTGATCATTGTCAAGGTCATCGGCTAAATCTTCGGCTTCGACTGGATGCCGACATAAACGGATACTTATTGACTTCTCATCCGTGGAATCCCATTACAGGACCCTGAATTTGAACCTGATTTTCTATAAATCTAATTGAAATGTGTATAACTGCAATTAGGTTTATCAATAAAATACACCTATCCCCCGATTTACACGGTAGATACGTTCCTGAGAAAAACGTGTAAATCGAAAATTAAAAATTTTCAAGTCAAAACCGTGTAAATCGTAAGCTTGCAGAAAATGTATAATTTTGCTATTTAACAGTTGTGATTTTTTACAATATTTTTAGGTGTATACAGAAATAAAAATAAAATGCATTGACAGGTTAAAATATGTAATATATTACTGAAACACTGTTTTTTTATTTAATTACAATACATTAAACAGAAGAACAAAAAATAAAACCAAAGGTGTTTTATTATCCTTCATCATGTGCAGCAAATCAGCACTTATGTGCTCGGGATTCCCCGTGAGATGTGTACACAGCGCATGTGTTCAAACGCAGTAGCATTTAGTAGAGTGCGATAAAAACAAAAAAAAAACATATTTGGAAAACCGTGTAAAAGCGAAAACGTGTAAAACAAGTACCGTGTAAATCGGGGGATAGGTATATATTCGTTTATGCAATTTCTTACACTACACTCGATATTTAATTGCATTGCAACTCTTCTGCGAGAAATAATACGAGCTACCTAATAAGATTAAGGACTTTTCGCCTTTTCCTGTAATGGGACGCGTCACTGACGAAAGCTTAAAAGTAATTTAACCATCACAATCAGATCAATCAGTGTTAGTTTGACTCAAGCGAAAAACCTTAGACTTTCGCTAAAATTATTGGCCGAAGGTGGCTGTAGCCGAAACGGAATCTTTGATCAGCCACTAAAGATAAGTTATGTCTGCGGTTTTTGTTATCTTCCCACATTATTATTGTTTAATTTGAACCTTGAATATATTTGTTTAATAGCCGCGTCGCTTGAAGTAAACATAAACGCGGAATTAGCTTGAGTGATTTAAGAGTTAATAATAATTTACCGTCACGCTATATCCGTTGCGGGGTGAGCAGAGACAAATTAGTGCTTGAAGTAATAGTATACATGACATTTCTATTACATGCCATGCTAGTTTCCTAACGACGTATTTCTTCACCGCGACACCGGTGAGCATGCCCTTATTTTCCCTTTTTTTGTGTGACCCGGGGCAAATCCCTAACGGACCTTAGGGGGCGATGAGGGTTGCTCCCCGGTGTTTCGGACTTGCACCGATTAAAACCCCCGGGGTGTTTCGTCTCCCGCCTGCCGAATGCCAAGGGCAAGGCTGAGCCATCTTCCTCGGCGCCCGGCGACGTCTAATCTTCTGCAGGCCCCGCCTTCTTGGCAGGGGGGTGGCTAAATAGTCGCCATCCCCTGCGTACACCTAACACAATGCCCTTATTTTCCCACATTTCGCAGATTGGAAACCACTGCAGTAGATATGTCTTAGCAGATGTTCGAACCGTGCGATGATTATTTTTTTCTCCTTTCCAGGTATACGAGACTCGTTACAATGGACCATGTTATACAAAAGGGAGTGAAGTGTTAGTGTATTGTGGGAGTTGTGAGTGGTGGTACGTTGCGGAGTGGGGTTCTATGATGTGAGACGGTGACCCGCGACAATGCCGTCAGACAGTGGGTCAGCGTGGTCGCCGCCGGCGTCTACCAGCGAGAGGAGGCTCAGCAACTCATCCGATGGAAGCGTTGGCAGCGGATACTCCAAAACTGTAAGTGTCTGGATCATTAGTAATACTTTCAGGCTGAGTCTTAGGGCGGCTTGCACTAACGAATTAATCTAGTTTAAGCTTGTATAAAACGCTTATTAATTGAATTGGTTTGATTCCATCTTAATGATGATTTTAGTTTAAGAGTTGTTACAACTAGATTTTGATTTAGTGCAATACAATAAATACAGATCAGCGTTAAATAGCATTTTATATAACTCTAAACTAGATTTAATTTGTTAGTGCAAGCCGCCTTTATAAACTCAACTATGATTAACTACGATAAGAGCCCGGGCCGACCGAGACCGACCGAGACTTTCCTGCATAGAACAAGAAACAGAGAGTTCTAATGGTGGGTAATGTCAAAAGTACGCGTGACCTGCGAGATTGCTTGAACGGATTAATGAATGGATCTGTTAAGGAAGCAAATATTGAATTATTTTACGTGAAATCTATGCTCTGATTACTTACATAAATAAGTTTAAAAACGATATTAAGCGATTTAATTGATGAACGGTGCTTGATATCAACATGGGTTCATGACCCTTTTGACATCATGACTTACTAGCATGATCTATTGCTTTCCTTTTTTCACATGCTACAAACCCTCCCTTTGTCGCAATGTAATTATCCCCCATTTAATTGATTTTTATTTTAATAGGATTTTTAAGCTTTATCATTTACCGAATGTTAGATTAGGCATACCTAATGTATCCATTCCTTTTTGAAAGATCCACATATCAGTCAAGAGAAAATAATATACCCGGAAGCTCATTCCAAAACTTTGAAATGCGTCAATAACCAAGGTGTACAACTCTATTTTCAGTCGCTTTCGCGTAAGAGTCGTTATGTAAAAGCGTCAAATATTACCTTGAAATTTTATTCGCAGTTGCTTAAAAAATGTTACTACAAAAATCCAACTGCATGTATACAGGGAGATTTTATAGACGAGGGAGATTTCCAGCATTTGGTTCTAATTCCAAATATGTAAAAAGACTGGTCTTAATATTTCCATTGAACAAAGTAAATGATAATAAACATATTTAGGGACGATTACACACATGAATGAATAAATAACAATAAATTATTAAGTAGAAACAGAGATGGGCAAAATTTAATCTGATTAATGATGAACGATTACAAAACGTAGTCGTAATTTTAATTTTCTTGCTCTGTAATCATGATTAAATCCATTTAAAACATTAAGAAATGATAAATGTGTATAAAATCTGGGATTTTGTAGCGTTTAAAACATAAATGAGCAAAATGCAGTCATATTAATGGTACAAAATGTAAAATGTAATCGTTAATCATTTTCATTAATCTGATTACATTTTGCCCATCTATGAGTAGAAATTTTGCCCTTCCTAGGGCAGGATACAGTGCGATGGGAAAACGAGTCAATATCTGTTTATCTTCTTTTTTTTTTTGTATCCCGGGTGAAAATCCTACATAGGACCATCAGGGACGCTGTGAGGGCAGTGACCCCGGTGTGTCAGACTCCTACTGACTAAAAACCTCCGGGGTGTCCCTCTAATCGCTCCACTCGAGCCTGGGAAACCAAATTCATCCAGACGCCCGGAAAACGAAATGCCATATCAAGGTTGCCTCTCTGGGAGGGGTAGGAGTAAATATCTGTTTATCAAAATTATGTAAAAGGAACTTTATTTACTTGCCAATCAATTGTGCGAGCGCGTTATGGTGTCTAAACTTTTACGTATAAATTCTCATTTGTTTATCTAACTCCTTCTTTTGCCGTGTCGTTAGACTGTGGAATGGTCTTCCGGCGAGCGTGTTCCCACCGTCCTATGATATGGGATCCTTTAAGCGTAACGTGAAGAGATATTTGTGCGGGCCGGCATGATCGCTGCGACTACCGATTCTCTTACTTTTTTCTTACTTACTTACGATTTTCTTACCTTTCGATAGTCGTTGGCGTTTTTTTGGACTGCACCATGCTTACCATCAGGTCTGGTGCAGTCACTGTGCCGTGTCAGTGTAAAAAAAAAATCAAGTATTCTTTAAGATTTGTTAGGGAATATAGCTATTTAAGGTATCTGCAGGCTAATCGCTCACAGGGTCTTAGGAATAAAGCGGTCCCCGGGTCTGGCTAGCAAGGATGAGACGATCACACCGTGATTTTTACCACAAATCCAATACAACGGAGTAGCGGCTCTCATGGCACACCTGAAGGTCCATAAAGATTTAAACCAGGTTAAAAAAGGAAAATATAGCTAATTGCCAGGTCAGGCCCTGCATGGAGTATTTTACGCATCTCTGGGACGGTTCTGCTCAGTACTTAGTTGACGCCCTGGATAGGCCGCAGCGGAGGGCTGTCCGCATTGAGAATGATCCAGACGTGACTAAGCATCTTGAGCTACTCCAGTTGCGCAGAGCCATTGCCTCACTGAGCGTTTTCTACCGTCTTTATATGAAAAGTTGTAAACAACTTTTTATATCCACCTACCCACCACCACCTAACCTTAACCTTTTTCCATAAATAAACCACCCTCGCGGGCTTGCGGAATCCGATCCAGCCTTGAGTTTCTTTCGGCGTTTCTTCTCAAGGTAGTCGCTTCCGAAGCGCTTGTGGATCACCGTTAGGTTTCGTATTTTTGGCTGGCGGTCCAAGTCGAGGTTCTTACCCACAGGGGTGCCCTTGCATTGCCACCCTACCCATAAACTCGCTGGATTAGCACCTTCTGTGTTCGCCCCCTAAGTCCTGGGAGAGCTTGCGGAGTCACAATTACACTGATTCCAATATTATTATATGCGTTTTGCCGCTCATTCGCCTCACAGCGTCAGCATGGAGAGTATGCAATAACGCGGCATAGATTCGCGGAATTGTAATAAAGACTCGATTAGATATCCACATTGGCACATCATTTCGTTACTTCACATTTCCATGTACTTATACGTAATAATTAAATTATACTCGGAAATACTATCTGCACTTTCACACATTAAAATTCTTTCATATAATTAAGTTCTCTACAGGTGCAATGGGTAACCTTTCGCGTATATATTTATACAAGTGCTTTTATAGACAAGGGAGATATTTCAGGACATAATAATTTGTACTTTCTTGTAACTAATGAAAAAATATATTTTTTTAATCCTAACTTGGTGTAGTGACTAAATTACGTCTGATCGTAAACATGGTGTAATCCAAAAAACGACTGCAACTGTCAACAGTAAAGAAAACCTATTGGTAGTCGTAGCGATCATGCCGGCCTGCTCGAATATCTCTTCACGCTTCGTTTAAAGGACTCAATATCATAGAACGGCGGGAAAACAAACACTGGCCGGAAGAGCATTCCACAGGCAGAGATGTGCAAAATGTAGTCGTAATTTTGCTTTTCTTGCTCTGTAATCATGATTAAATCTATTTAAAATATTAAGAAATCATAAATGTGTATGCAATCTGGGATTCTGTAGTGTTTAAAACATAGATGAGCAAAATGCAGTCATATTAATGATAAAAAAACTTAAAATGTAATAGTAATCATTTTTATTAATCAGATTACATTTTGCCCATCTATGTCCACAGGTAAACGACTTGGCAGTTACGTCAGTTTCAAAAACACGGTTTAAATCTGAAAACGTTTTTAAAGAGTCAATAATTTGGAAGAAAATGAAGGTCCCTTATTATTTAAAAGCGTTTTTAAATTAAAAAAGTAAAACTGATCATTAGAAAACCTCTTAGTCCTAGCCAGGGAATGAGTTACCGTGTAGCCGTAACTACTAAAACCCGGGCGCGTGGTTAATTTATTTTCTGCTAAACACCATTACATTTAATTAGTATAAAATATAGCGCAATTAAATCACCCTTTTTAGTAAGTAATGAGTATATTCAAAAAGAAAAGTAAAAGAAATATATTTGAATCGAGTGACGCGGCGAACCTTTCACTTTCTTCGCTATTACGACAATCTTTCCTTTTTATTTGTAAATACCGCCGGTTTATTGGCCTGCACGGAGACGGTGACCCGGCCTTTCCGAGTTACTTGGCTTAGCGGTCAGAGGTCACTGTGACCACATTCTTATACTCAATCGCTTAAGATTTATACCCATTTTGTAACAAAAAATCGGTTTTTGTACCTACGCCAATAGTAAACTTACGTAACTAAAGTTATGTCGTTTTATTACGTTGTTCGTCATGTCACCCATATCTGGGTGACGCTTTTCTTGTTGAAATTAATAGGATTCATAGATGGACTTTCAAAAGGATATTAATGGAATAAGCGCTTATATGTAAATATAGAATATACAACATTAAATAATTAAATATCGTCACGATATTTTTTTTTTCGGCATGTCCAATGATGGTGGCCTGGGAAAGACTTTCACAACAAAACCGGGCTTGGTGGGCGAACGCAGAGGGCGCTCAGCCAGCGAAATTTATGGGTTGGGCGGCTACGCAAGGGCACCCCTGTGGGTACGGACCTCGACTTGGGCGCCGGCCAGTTGAAAAACGAACCTAACGGTGATCTACCAGCGTTTCGGAAGCGACTGCCTTGAGAAGAAACGCCGAAAGAAACTCAAGGCTGCGTCGGAGTGAAACAATATGTCCTTTTTGGGGTGATCAGAGACATTAGTAGTTGTATTACGAAGTTTTCGTTTTATGAATATGCACAAACGGCCTTGCACGTCCGTCTAAATAACGAAATAACTCTTATGAAATGATTACGACACGTTTTCAAAGTATTTTATTGTAAATCAATTAATTTTGCAACAAACTTGAGGATAACTTGGCTGTTCAATTTCTTAGAATCAGTAAATATTGTGAAATTTAAGAATTTCTTTCAACTGTGATACTTGACAGTTCCGGATCTAGTGAGCGTGTATCCCACTGTTTCCCTGGGAATCAATTTCCAGGGGTGGCAGGGGAACACATCACTCGGGTTACTCACTGAATAATATATCTCAAAATTGAACCAATTCCTTAAAAAAAATTGGCTGTATAGAACAAGCCGTTGGTTTTATCGGTTTAAAAGCTAACTCAAAAGTCTCATAAGATATCGTTACCACGTCTTAAGTTACGTAGAGTCAAAGATCGTTTTTTGTGAACATTTCGCTTCTTATGCTATAAATGATATTTATATTTTCACAAAGCTGTGGAGCACAAAATCTTTAAAAAGCTGTAATATTTTTTTTATTTCACTGATCCATATAATTGAAAACCAAAGTTAAAAGGACAATCAATGTTAGTTTGATGATTGCTAGAAACCTTAGGCTATATACATATAGTTTTATACATAACAGAAAAGACACTCATCTGGATCGTATTAGAACCACATTTGCCTCGAAATAATAAAATTATCAGTCTTAACATCTTTACAATCAACTAAATAAGCAATTAGACTTCTTCTAGAACTTTCCTTCTATTTAAAATCTTGACGATACTGAATCCTAAATCAAATATTGATTCCACACTTACATTATAACACATGCGAATGTTCATACACACACAAATATAAACTATCTTCTGCCATATTTCCTCGATCTTATGACCTGGGAGCCTTTAAGAGAAGAGTTGATAGGCATTTGTTAGGCGGTCGCGGTCCATCGTCGAACTCACTTTCACCTTCCACCACGTGTGATGGATGTCAAGCGTCTGCTAATAAAACATTTAATAGAATACAGAGATGGGAAAAATGTAATCAGATTAATGATTAACGATTACAAAATGCAGTCGTAATTTTAATTTCGCTTCCCTGTAATCATGAATAAAAAAAAAACTCGTCTAAACATTAAGGAGTCATAAATTTGTATGCAATTGAGAATTCATTAGTTCAGTTAAAACAGATGGGCAATATGCAGTCATATTAATGATGAAAAATGTAATCGTAATCTTTTTTTATTAATCTGATTACATTTTGCCTATCTGTGCTCCCATATACCATATATATTTTTTTTTAATATTCGTTTCTGATATATTTACTGTTTTCATAAATCAGAACGAAAATATGAGACAAGTTATACTAGGCTGATACTTCACTAAAACATAATTTATATCACTCAATGGATTTCAAAGGAAATTCACCATTTGGTAAGTCACCGATTTTGTCAACACGGACTTGGCTCTGCGAATACTATGGCTATATTCAGGTTACTTTTATATATTCAGTTTTTGACAAAAATAATTTATTTTTTGAGATCTTTGCTAAGCAAAGTCGAAATAGCTTTTTTTTTTACACTGGCTCGACATAGTGACTACAGAGTACCTGATAGTAAGTACAATGTAGTCCAAAAACGAAAGCGACTATCAAAGGATGAAAATCCATTGATAGTCTACATCGTCATGTCGGCCCACATATACCACGACTGAATGTCTCTAGGTATATGAGCTACTTGATATATATAAGCCGATCCCGAAACGCGACACGCCGAAACTGGTCACTATGACGGGCTTTACACCCATGTACTGTGGTCGCGATCCAGACGGGCACCGACGCCCTACCACCTCGCTGCTGCTCGTTTAGCACCACCCAGGAGTCACGTGTAGGGAAACTAGGGTAAAGCCTACGGACGCGAGCAGCTTCGGCTCCCGAGCAGCTTCTGTAAATCTCAGCCTTATCGCCCTGTTATTTGTTGCCAATATTTGTTGTAAAATAAAGTGTATTATTATTAATGAGGTTTTTGTCGCAAACGATCAGACACTACTCGTGTGACAAAGAATCCACAAATCCGGCATTGTCGCGATGACGTCATGAGGTCGACAGCTCCACAATCGACTCAAATCGGTAGCGATCCTTTCGCCTCGTCCGTTTACAAGGGCAGTATTGAGCTGTACTTTTGACTCGATTCGATATAAAATAGTGCGGCGCGTTCTCCGCCGATCATTTACTATGACGCCGAAGTTTTATGCAGGAAACTGCGTGTAACTATACTAAAAGTTGCCCCAGAATCCTTGACACATGGGATTTTTATAATAAAGTGTTATATCTTTTAATAGATAAATTAATAATACATCTTCACGGTATATCCTGTTCGGCGTAAGTAGGGATACATTAGTAGGCGTACCCACTGTGCGATTATATGCCGTGCCCAATGTGATCAGTAGCGTAGCTGATTGTCGTTCTCAGGGCGCTTACACGGGACATACTTATCCATTCATTAGTGACGTGTCTCATTACATTGACGGCCTGATAGCGCATAGTTGATAGTTTGTAATGATCCTACTTACGATGCTAAGGTCCTGGGTTCGAGTCCCGGCAGTGGCAAACTTTTCTGTGATGAGCAGATGAGTTTGTCACGAGTCATGGTTGTATATATGTATTTAAGTATGTATATCTTTGTCTAGTACCCATAGTACAAGCGAAAGCTTAATTTGGGACTAGGTCAATGTGTGTAATTGTTAGTAAATATCATTATTACTATTATTACAGACCATGATAAAAAGTCCTTATCTTATTAGGTACCTCATATTATTTCTCATAGAGCAGTTTCAAAGCAATTCAAAGTCAAGTGTAATGTAAGCTATTACATAAATAAAATATATTTTATTCATACAACTAATTCGAGCTATACAAAATTCCAAAAATATTCAGATAAAATCAGGTTTTATAAACCCAGGTTTCAAAAATCAGTCGCGTTTGAGGGAGAGCGTCGCCCAGAACCAGGCGTGAGCGGTGTGCTTCCCGCACACCGCTCCAATGACAATTCAAGGAGACGAGGGGAGGGTGGCACTTTACATCACTCTCCTCGCCAAATATGTCAGGTCTACGCAGGGGGTGGCGACTATTTAACCACTCCCGCCAAGTCGGTGGAGCCTGCAGAAGGCTAGACGTCGCCGGGTGCTGAGGAAGATGGCTCAGCCTTGCCCTTGCCACTCGGCAGGCAGGATAAGGAAAACCCCGGGGGTTATAGTCGGTGCAAGTCTGACACACCGGGGGCGGCCCTCACTGCCCCCTGAAGGTCCGTTAGAGGCTTTCCCCGAGTTACCATAAAAAAGGTTTCAAAAATCAGTGCTCAAACCTGTCTGTGGATAGTCCTGTAATGGGATTCCACGGACAAGAGGTCGTAAGATGGCATGCGCGTTTCCTCACTATGTTTATTATAATATACTTTATGATAATATTCGCTGTATTAGAGACATTGTATTTTTTGAACTGACGATGACATAAGACATTTGCCGAACAAGGTTGTTTATGCATAAAACCTTAACGTAATAGAAATGTCATGTGCACTAGTGATGTAAGAACGGCGCTCAGCTGCGCTACCGGTCACGTTACTAGCACGACATTAAGCGCAAAGTGATTACAGCCATTAATGTATCACTGCTCACCCCGAAAGGTATATAGTATAACGATATAATATTAAATAATATTATAAAGCTGAAGAGTTTGTTTGTTTGAACGCGCTAATCTCAGGAACTACTGGTTCGAATCGAAAAATTATTTTTGTGATGAATAGACCATTTATCGAGGAAGGCTTTAGGCTATATAACATCACGATACAACTATTAGGAGCGAAGAAATAATGGAAAATGTAAAAAAAAAGGGGAAAATTATTCATCCTTGAGGGCTTCCATTGCGTGCGCTGCAAAAACGGTTCAAGATACCAAAAATATATGTAAGAAAGAATTATTCCTCTTGAAATGATCTAAAAAAATGTCTGAGACAGTATATGTCTATCTTTCAAGATTAAGTCACTAGAACCGTTTTTATGGTAAACAAATTTGGTCGAAATTAATGCATTATTTGTTAAGTTGTATCAACGTAATAATATTAATCTTTATCCAAATAAATGTGTTGTTGATTAAGAGTATTTAATTGTGAACAAAATTGTCTTTGACATCACTTAATTTCAATGAACATCTTAGAAGATATTACATTTTTAAAATAAATAACTAACTAAAATGCCCAAAATAACTATTCCACGCGGACGAAGTCGCGGACACAGCTAATATTAAATATTAGCAAATAAACATCATTTTGTTTAATACCATCTACGATAGAGGACTTATCCGATCAAACAGTCTGTCCGATTAAGATGGATATCACACTTTTTATCTGCTGATTATTTGAACGTCTTTCTAGTACACATTAGGCGTTTTAAAACGCGCTGCTTACTAATGCGCGCTGCGTAAAACAAAGATTCCAATACAGTCGTACACTCTCAAACGCGCGTCTGTGTTCCAACGTGCGTCAGACGCGCGCTCTCTAGTTTTGTTCCGAGCGCACGTTGCGCGGGCGTCAGTTGCTCATTTTGAGTTGTACTCATCGCCTTTTTGCAGTATATTCGACCGCGTGCTTCCATGTAAGGTGGACACGCCATACTAGAGGCATGAGGTCGGGTTAGGTGAAATCTGTACCTAATCTACCTAATACTGATATTTTAAAATACCTATTCCAAATACCTGTCCTTAATATTTATTAAGTAAGGGATGGACGCCGGATCTTTTACCGATGTTATTCATTTTCTGTTGATTAGATAGGAAATATTTGGCATTGACATTTTGTTTTTTTAGTTAGATGAGTATTAAAGGGAAATCAGAAAGTAGAAAGTAAATTAACTAAAATATAAATAACTTTAACGTTATTTATTTTGTCTTTTTACTGAAACACGATTTAATATAGGCAAAAGTCAACTAAACATGACCATTATTTGTATTTAGTTGCATAATATACTATACAAAAATTATTATAATATTTTTTAAATACTAAGTGTTTTCTTTTGCATCTGAAGGTATCTCGCATGCTGGAAAAAGCTCGCCCTAATATTGTATTTTTAGTTAAATATTGTGTAATTCAATACTTATATAAATACCTAATCCACACACCTAATCAGATATTTATGCCTCGTCTCTACGCCACGCTGAGCGTGGTGTATGCACGCATCCAAGGCGCGTTGAATGAAACGCCAAATGCCTAATGTGTACTAACTCTTAGGCGTGATGATTAAGTAAAATAATCTGCTATTTTCGGCAGCTGACACAAATATTGATTGCCGCCGATAAACAACGCCGATCGCGGCGTAAAGCGGTCGCCGTCGGTGATAGTAAAGTCATCTACGCACATTTCTAGTTCAGTACAACCTGTACGCCTGAGACCTATGTGACCTTAGAAATTTAAAAATGTTTTGTTCGTTGCTGATATTGAGTATTGAGAAACTAGCTTTTCATGATATGTCAAAGCCACAACTCATAGACTATTTGAGCTTCGAGTTGTGATACATAGTTAGGTAGGGCCGTTGAATTTAGTTTTTTTTTTAAAGAAGGTTAGTGTCATAAAATAAATATAAACTAACTACCCAACAAATATTTATTTCATAACAATTGTTTATCTAGCAACACACTAAATTCCTATTAGGGCCTACCCTAATAGGACATCGAGAATAGAATCCCACCTCTCTCTGTCCTTGCAAACCTTTTTCGCTTCCTTAACATCCATTACTCCCTTCCTGCACTCCTTGCTGATTCTGCGTAATTTTGACATTACACTTCATCAGAATTCTCTTTGTTAGGCCTGTGTAGGTAAGTCTTGGTCGGCCTCGGCCCTTACTTTCACTCATATCTCATATTCGTATTATATATATATATACCTTTAACAAATTTACACATCAAATATAACTGGGTGATAATTCTCACAGTTGTACAATAACACTGTTCAGACCCGTCTAAAACCAAAAATCAAGACGTAATGTGTTAAATCTGTAGAGTTATAATTTTTTGCTAACTCAAAAGATGGCGTTAGCAGCGCAATAAATCACGCTATCGTTTCGTTGCACACGGTCATATAGAATCTGCAGGATATTAATAAATGACGAGTAGCGATATAGCAACTATTTGTTTTATTTAAATCACATCCCGAGTCTACAGTGGTGACATCTATATAGCTTTTGTTCATAATGTGAAGTAAACAAAACACGTGCCGAAACGTTCGTAAGCGTGTGTTGCGACTTGCACGCGAATTACTCCTAGACTAATCCCCTAGTCGTGTACGCGGCCAAAGTCGTAGTCGGCACATCTCTAATTATTTATTTTAAAATTCCAATACTATTCTTGTTAGCAATCTCTGCAGAATTTGCATATACTGTTCTCGCTGTTTTTGCATATATTATTGTATCCATTTAAGATAAACTGGTATGCAGACTGTTTGTACCTGTACAATGTATAGGTCCAGATTTGTGGAGCCAGATGCCGCTTACGCGCCGTGATTCACTCGACCCACCCGCGCCTATCGCAGGGCTGACACGCTTTCTGCACAATTTATTACTATTACTTTAAATTTTCTGTTTAAAATCTCTAGTTGCTTATGTTAATAAGCGCTATATTATAAATCATATACTAAGCCATTTGTATGTTGTTTGTCTTAAATAAATCGAGACAAAATCTGACAAAAATATATGTGTTGGCTCGCTGATAACGTGGAGGTATATTATTATTAATGTTCTATTAGAATACCTCATAATTTTTGCTAGTAGAAATTCTAAAAATGTATGGGTTGACGTATGCTATCGAAATATCACGTGACCTGCTTTGTAATCAATCACATACGTTTTAAACTCTCCATTCGCGTTATCGCTGACAGAGTGATACTTTATCTGAAGTCGCGAAACGTCTGATAAAATAGAATTCACTGAAATCATCTCAATACGTCAGAGTCATGTAAATTTGATACAAACTCACTGCTATATTTTTAAAGTAAAATGATGACATACATCGTAAGCGCTTACTAACCTAACCTAAAAGTGTACAACAAGAACGTTCTAGAGAACCGCATTATAGTTGCATGTTGACATGATTTTGAATTTTGATGTGCCGACAGACAATTGCACAAAGTAAGACTCCTTGGAACAAATTATAACAAGGAACGTATGTACTATATTTTTATCTTTTTGAATTAGTACTATCTCTGTCTCGGTTTGTGTGATTTTTATCTGTCACTTCAATAACAGTGATTTCACATTTCTTCCCGTCTCTACTCAAGATTGGTAATGCGAACAAAGATACTTGTTTATTACAGATTTATTTTTAATAACTTACCTTGAGTGTTGTGAAAAATTCCAAGGGTACTCTTTGTGACAGCCCTGTAGAGAATGCGGAGGCATCTGTTATTTGCGGGCACCTGCGCGGGCGCCGCTGACATTTGCGACCGGCCTTCAGAATCTTTATATTTTGTCGATATCCGCTAAATGTCAGCTCAGTCTCCAACATGCCTTCATCATCATTCAACTCCTTTGTCAGGTTAAAAATAGTCACAATCGATGAATGACATTAAATTTGGTAGTCGAAGCTGCTCGCGTCCGTAGGCTTTACCCTAGTTTCCCTACACGTGACCCCCGGGTGGTGCTAAACGAGCAGCAGCGAGGTGGTAGGGCGTCGGTGCCCGTCTGGATCGCGACCACAGTACATGGGTGTAAAGCCCGTCATAGTGACCAGTTTCGGCTTGTCGCGTTTCGGGATCAGTTTGTGTATTTCCAGTAGCTCATATACCTAGAAACCTTCAGTCGTGGTATATGTGGGCCGACATGACGAAGTAGACTATCAATGTATTTTCATCCTTTGATAGTCGCTTTCGTTTTTGGACTACATTGTACTTACCATCAGGTACTCTGTAGTCACTATGTCGAGCCAGTGTAAAAAATAAATCGATCCTTTTTTGAAATATTTTATATCTACCTGGATATTATTATTACCACGAGCTTTCACTTAAATTTGTTAATAATAATATTTCTTTACGCTATATTTCTTGCGGGCTAAGCAGACAAACATTAACGATAGCATTGTTTGTTATTACAAGAACAGTAATTTAATGCATTGTTAATACTCAACGAATGACACTGCTGTTAAAAACTTTAAAAAGTTTCTATCAATAATCCGTTGAAATCACTGTCAGGCACAAGAACAAGTTTACAGCAACAAACCCTCTGTCCAATGGCGTGCATCTCATAGAAGCATAAAAATAAATTGTTTTGTTATACTTGGACATTAAACATACATTTTGATTTAAAATATGGTCCAATTAAGATTCTGAGACTCGTGGTAATTACAAATTTAAGATATGTTTATGAAATGTCCAAATATAATAAAATAATGCTTTTTATGTTTTAATAATACTCCCCACTGCCTCTATCATATTGAATGTTCTCAATGAATGTATGTTGTCAGCGCAATGATACTATTTAATTTATTTTGGTTTATTTCCAAATATTTTCAAAACATAATAATTTACTAATTGTCTATGCTTATACTTAGTGGTAAATAGCGTTATGGTGAAATTATAGAAGTGGAAACAATCATGCGGCGCACGGCATGCTGATTTTAGCACACGAATCCGTCATTAAAATCATTAAAATGCAATAAGTGCTCCTCGATACACGTGTAAGCGCCTAAGTAGGTACACTCGGCGACAGAATGGCATGGAATTTTTTTTTCTCCATTTTTAATCGTATAAGTATAAATTGGTACAACCCAAAATGTCCACATTCTAACTTTTTTTACATTTGCTACATATTTTGTCTTCATTAATGACAGACCAAATACAAATCTAGATCGCATAATTATCATAAAGTTGAATATACCCAAATAAGTAAAAAAGCCGTCTAGTGCAAGTCACACTCGCGCACCGAAAGTAGGTAGAATTATATATTGCCAAAAAAAAATTAAAAGTTTACAGTTTTCTTATATTCCCCGATATTTGTGCAATAGCACATTGCTTCTTGCTAAATTCCTGAATCTAGGTTATCGGAGAGCATCCAGTAAGCTTTAATTCTCTTTAAAAAACGGAAATTACACTACATAAATGTATATGGCAGTATCTTTTGATTGAGTTGACAACTTTATGCCTCCACTTGTTTTTGATAAAAAGGGTCTTTATCAGAAAGAGACGTGCACTGAAGGGATTCCAAAGGGATCCCTTTTTTTTTTAAGGAACGAAACCCTAAAAACACCCTTGTGGTTAACACACTAGTGTTATAACTATAAAATCTATTAAAAATGAATGCAATAAATATATATACAAACTTTACATTTTATTATTATATGGATGGTAAACAGAGATGAGCAAAAAGTGGAAAACGACCTACACGAACTCTTCAAGGATAGAGAAACTTACATACCTACTTTTGTGGCGTTATTTTATTTACGTGACTACTTTTAGGTATGCATAAGGCGTATCTTATTATATTTATTCTTTGAATTTATTCATAGAGAATGTAGACTGTAAGAAGAATTACTATACAACGTATTTTACTATCACTGCAACTTTGTCTCCGTTCTATTGTTACCGTCTAATAAAAACTGTAATGCCTACGAACAGCTATTAGCCACTGGTACAGTTGACGAAAAACATCAACCGTACTAAACTGTACTGAGAACGTCAACTGAAAGAGGTCAAAGCTTATAAAGATTGAGTGAGTATTTGCATCGAGTCATTCCACGACACCGGCGTCGCCGGCGGCGCCGAAGAAGGATAGTTCAGTCAACTGCTGCGTTTTCGCACCGAGGCGCAGTTCTACTCCAACGCAGCCTTGAGTTTCTTTCGGCGTTTCTTCTCAAGGTAGTCACTTCCGAAACGCTGGTAGATCACCCGTAGGGTTAGTACTTTATTTGTCTGGCGGGCCAAGTCGAGGTTCGTACCAACAGGGGTGCTCTTGCATTGCCACCCAAGCCAAAATTTCGCTGGCTGAGCACCTTCTGTGCTCGACTCCTAAGCCCGGTTGAACTGAAAATTCCTTTCCCGGCAATCAGTAGTTAGTCCGCTTAAAAAAAAATACGTCGAGTGCAGTGCGAATTTTTTATAAAAGTAATGAAACACTATTGCACGTGATTGTACGTGAGTGAGTGTAATTCGGTTTCTTTTCGGCAAGCTGTCGGAAGGAAAGCGTCGGTCGTTGTCCGCGTTACGTCATAGATCCAAACGGTCAGTACCTGTCGTGTGACATAGGTTTTGCAATTGCTGCGCTTGATTGCCTTTTATAATATTTGTCTAGACTAGAGAATCTTCATACTTTTACTTTGTAATTGTTAGAATATTTTATTTGGGTATTATTTGACGTGAAACTGGATGTCTACCGGAAGACTTTGGTACTAAAGCCATCATAGCAACTCACTTCGCTATTTTGACTTTCGGGATCAGCTTGTGTATTTAGAGGTATCATATAACTTGAAACCGATTAAATTTGTTAATTATAAGCCTGTAGTCATTATTTTGTGATAAACTCGTATACAGTTGTGGCTGCGATGGCGTAGTGAATAAGGAAGCGGTATCCATGGCGACAACGGGAGTGTTCATAGGTTTGTATCCCGGCAATTACTTCTGGTTTTTTCCAGATAAATAATAATATTTTCTAAGTACAGACTTGGGCAACTCATGCTCACCGATGAAGGAAAGCATCGTGAGGAAACCAACATGGCATCGAATATTAATGTCATGTGTACTAGAACTAGACTGTATGAGGTCCGATCTATTGCACTACTCATATAAGAGTAAATGTGGAGACATCCTCTAATATATCTCTGCTTACTCCCAAAGAGAAACACCGTGACGATAGATTATTATTATTTATGCCGTGGTGGCTGCCGGCAGAATAGAATAGCACCCCCCTCTTCTTGCTGAGGTGTCGTAAAAGGCGACTAAGGTATCTCTTGAACACCGCAATTCAACCAGGTGTTTAGAGAAGGGAAAACTCGACCAAACCTGCATCCTGCTCCCTCCCGATCGTACTGGTTCTCCTTTCCATCGGGCCCGAGGGAGCTCGGACGAGAGAGTGCTTTTCTGGCAGCGCGTCCAGTTATGCACTTAAATATCTCCTGCGCAATTGGGTGTTTCCGAAAACTGGACCTCGAATTTCTTAACCGGTGTTGAAACAGTCGCCGTGGCCGAAACCGGCTAGAATATCATCATCATTATTTATGTACCCGAACTGATCCCGAAATGCGGCAGGCTGAAGTGAGTCACTATGATGGCCTTGGGATCCTGTTTGGGCAATAGTCCTACCACCTTGAAAACCTCACCTCACCAGTGCCGTGCAAAGGATATTTGGACAGGGTAGGGAGAATTTGCTTAATTAATTTGAATACTATATTATGGCAATAACTATTATATTTCTTTCTTAGAAATGATATATGACGTGAATGTAGAATAGACATGAATATAAATGGTTGCTTTTTTGTTCAACTTTAAGCAATTTGTTCTAGATTTATCTATCATAAGGGCATAAAATGCTTTTATGCATCTATGGAATGAACGCTACTGCACCTCACGCCCGTCTCTTCGCTTAGATTTTTTTTTATGTACAACATGTTATAGTGACAATAAAATAATTTAGTATTACAATTTAATAAAATTGAGAAAAAATCCGATACAGGGGCCTAATTCTGTATGACAATTTAGATTTCACGCTCAAATCTTACCATTTGAAAACCACGTTAATATCGTGTCTTGTCTATATCATGTCACGGTAATGAATCTGATTCATTTCAACAAAGTGTCATAGAGAATACGATTTTTGCAAATGTCGTAACTTTTTACGAAATTGACGTGATATCAAAGCAATGAATCGCTAAATTGTCTTAGAGTATTAGACCCCAGGAGAGATAAAATTTCGTATGCGTCATTAGTGTTGTTATTTAGTCGAGATCGATTGAATCTCAGCGTAACGAGCGGTCGGATCCGGCGCCGACGTATCAGGAAGCGGTGAACAATGGTAGGTACCGCACTTGACCTCAAAACGGACCAGTTTTGACAACTATCACGGCGTGTCCGTACGTATGCTTGGTATTGACACTGTCTCTCGTATATTCGTCTCAGAATAAAGCCTTCTGGGACCGTATCTACCTTTATTTAACGAGAAGGGTTATGACTTCTTTGGAAACATATAAGGAATAAAGGGTTAATATCTTCCTAGTTGTTAGTACTTTGAAAATTTTGCCCAAAAATAATGAGTTATAACTTTAGAAAATTGACACTAAACTAAAAGGTAACAACTGTTTACTTTGGAAACTTTGTTAAAAAGTGAAGGGTTATAACTTCTTTAGAAACTGCTTAAGAAATAAAGGGCTAACAACTTCTTGCTTATAACTACTTTAGAAGCTTAGGTGATAAAAGAAAGGGTTAAAACTTCTTTGAAAACATTGCGCAAAACTAAAGGGCTGCAATTATTGGATTGGAGATTTTGTTAAAAAAATAACGGGCTATAACTATATCGTCAGGTGCAAAGGCTATTTGATTTAAGCGACATTTTTTGGTGATATAGTAATAAATCAAATAGCCTTTCCACCCGACGATATATTAGGTCCTTACATATGAAATTGGCGTTTTTCGTACTGGTCACTTTAATCACAAATTTCTCCTCTTTGGTAAAGAATTCCAAATTCAAATTTGTACAGTTATAGACTCATGTATTTGTGCTTCGATGATCGTCATTTATTTGTTTTTTTCTTCTGTTTTTTTTCTGTTTGCGTCACTCATTTTACAAAATGGAAAACTTAAAATATCGCATTATTTACGAGTAAGAGGTCCGCCGTGGCACTAGTGCTGCGGAAACAACTCGAAGGGTGGATGATGTGTATGGCGGTCGTGTTGCAAAAGAAAACACAGTTCGTTTTTGGTTCCAACGTTTTCGTTCTGGAAATTTCGACCTGCAGAACAAGCCCCGTGGACGGCCTGAGACTCAAGTTGATAATGAAGAGTTGAAGGCTATTGTGGAAGCGGATCCATCGCAAACCACGTCCGAGTTAGCTGCAGGCTGCGATGTTAGTGATAAAACTGTTTTAATTCACTTGAAGCAAATTGGGAAGATTAAAAAGCTTGAAAGGTGGGTACCTCACGAATTGACTGAAGCAAACGCGCGTCGACTGCTGCGTTACATTACTAAACCGGCACAATAATGAAGGTATTTTAAACCGAATCATTACCTGTGATGAAAAATGGGTTCTTTACGATAATCGGAAGCGCTCAGCGCAATGGTTGGATCCTGGCCAGCCAGCCAAATCCTGCCCCAAGCGAAAATTAACCCCAAAAAAGTTACTTGTAAGCGTTTGGTGGACTAGTGCCGGTATTGTTCATTACAGTTTTCTCAAATCTGGCCAGACTATTACGGCTGATGTCTATTGTCAGCAATTGCAAACCATGATGGAAAAGCTAGCGGCTAAACAACCTAGGCTGGTCAATCGCTCCACGCCACTGCTGCTTCACGACAACGCTAGACCACACACTGCGCAACAGACGGCTACTAAATTAGAAGAGCTTCAATTGGAAAGTCTAAGACATCCTCCGTACTCCCCGGACCTTGCTTCAACAGATTACCATTTTTTTCGAAATTTGGATAACTTCTTGCAAGGGAAAAAATTCAACTCCGATGGGGCAGTCCAAATCGCCTTCAAAGATTTTATTGATTCCCGTCCGACTGGTTTTTTTAGTAAAGGGATCAATGAACTACCTATGAGATGGCAAAAGTGCATAGAAAATAATGGTTCATACTTTGATTAATTAAATATATTATATTAAAAAATATTCGACTTTTTGTTCCTCCCATACAAAACGCCAATTTCATATGTAAGGACCTAATAGTTTGGAAATTTTGCTAAGAAGTAAAGGGTTATAACTTCTTTCAAAACCTTGCAAATTGAAACAGATGACTATTTTATAGTGTAACACAGCGGTATAACATTTTAAACGTTCCCGTTTTGTACAAATGTCCAGTCAAAATGTTTTTGATGTCATTATAAAACGGTTTTAGACTTTATTAGAGCTGCGAAGGCATGGGTGCTTGCCACATGGTGCTTAGTCAATGGGAAGTATCCTATAAATAATGATTCAATTGCGAGTGTCCCAAAATTTCCAAATGCCAAAAGTATCTTTTGATTGCGTTGACTTAATAGTATAATTTTATCACAGCTTTCAGCAACTACAAGACCGCGTGTTCAGTATTAATTTTAATGATAAAAATGTTAAATATGTGTAGGAGAGGAGCGCACAAAGTCTTGGCATTTGACAACCCTGTTTGCATAACTAGGTTGCAACGCGTCCAACCTACTTGCATTGTTTGAGCTGCGCATGCGTACAACTGTCGTGTCGTGTAAATCAACCTTTTTCGGTGAAATTCACTTTTGTGTGCGAATGTACTGCATTCTGTGCGACCTATTCACTTCTACCCGCTTTTTATCCTTTTTGTACTTTCAATACTCTCTTTTTACTGTAAAAAATACTGTTACATTACACAAAGGAAAATATTTTTTAGTTTAATAGCGCTTAGCGGGAGAGGTATTTGTTAAACAGGCTTGACAATTTGAGTACAGCTCATCTGATGAAAAGTACAATGTAGTCTAAAGGCGATATTTTTTTTTAATTCTATTTAAGGGACTTTTACGTCTGTACGTATGTCAGCCCCATCGTACCCTAATACAGAAATACCTAACATATTACATATGGCGTCATTGATCTGAACGAGCCAGACGCCTCATCAGATAACAGTTCTGTTAAGATTTTGTTAAACATCCCTACATCAAGTCTGTTCAGAGCAAAGGCACTCACAAACGCCTCTCTCACAGATTCAGATCGGACACATTCCATCAACAAATGGTGGATATCATCTATGATTCCACAATCTACACACAGTGGAGAATAGGCGAGATTTTATAAAAATTGCTTTGATATAACTTAAGAGTACAGTTTGCTCAGAAAATAAATGTCTTTAAACGAAAACTTATTATATGTACAATAGAAACTTGGGAAGGACAAAGGCCTCCCTCCATTCTCAAATATAGTAGAAAACGGGAAGGGAGCCGCTGCCGATAGGCTACTGCCGAAATCTGGATCGTAAATGTAGAATGGACAAGAATCCAGAAGCAATGTGATAGGATAGTAATAGTGGCCCTGCTTGCAACGCTAAAGGTCTTGGGTTAGAGTTCCGGTATCGATGAACTTTCTATGATAAATAGATTAGTCTATCGCGAGTTAAGTATATGTAGATAAGTACCAGTAGTGTTCATTCCATAGAGGCATGGAAGCATTGCATGCCCTTACGATAAATAAGTCTGGAATAAATTGTTTAAAGTTAAAGAAAAAAGAAACCATTTATATTCATATCTATTTTATATTCAGCCCATCTATCTTTCCTATGAGAGCAGTAAAATATTTACTATCATAATATAATAATAAATAATATTCAAATTAATTACGCGAATTCTGCCTATCCTGTTCAAATATCCTATGCACGTCACTGTTAAGTACGTATATCTTTGCCTAGTACCTATAGTACAAGTGCAAACTTAGTTTAGGACTAGATCAGTGTGTGTAATTATCCATAAATATATATTGACAGTCTCCTACTTACGCTATGAGCAGTGTAGCGTGAAGGTACGAATGCCCTAGTTAACAAGCGTAAACAAAACCCAAGGGCATTGCAGCAATTTATCATCATACCCAATCGAAGTGACAATGACCCCTCAGTTCAAACAGATTGGCAGCAGAACGGGCAATGATTATTGAGTTTACCCATTATGAAAGCTGAGGTATTAGCTGTTCCCGCGGCTTTGCTCACCTGGAAAGCATGCTTCGCGTACAGCTGTACCTTATAAAATCCTATCACATCTAGCATGAACCCACGAATGTTCCGTCATTATTGTGTTTATTTCTACATTTTTTCTCAAGTTAGTCGCTTCCGAATCGCTAGTAGATCACCGTTAGGTTCGTTTCCAGACTGGCCGCCCATCACGAGGTTCAACCCCCCCCCCGCCCCCTTGCGTTGCCACCCAACCCATAACAGCCTTAGGTGCTCGCCCCTCTCGTCCGATGAAGTGGTGAAGGCCATTCCCGGCGAACAGCAAATTATGCTGAGGAAAAAAACAATGTACCTATTTACTCACCCTGTAAGGGATATAGCGTGACGATTTATTATTATTACCTAATAATGCCATCACCATCTGTCCATTCGTCCATTTACCACAAAATTAGTCATAAGATAGAATATATAACAAGGGACGTGCCTTTATTAACTTTATCTCTTTTGCACACGTAATTGTGTGATAGTGCTGTCTCAGTATTGATCCGTGTGTGTGCGTAACACCCCATCCATTCCTTTATACAACATATAACCAATTCCCTAGCTATCATACGTACATCTGCTCACAACGTAACCAATTCACTACTCCACCCATCTATCTGTATAATATTACAACCGATTTACCACCCTGTACATTCATCTATATACCATTTAACCAATTTATCACCCATCCATCCATTTACTCACCACGCAACCAGTCTTCCATCATCTTGCCAATTCATTGTTTTACTTAAACCATTTTACATAAGAAACTTAAATCCTTTAGCATTACGCGGTAATTAACAATTTAAAGTTACTATTTCGTCATCCACCAAAGAATCAAAATTAAACGCATACCTACTCGAGTTTAAAATTAAATAACTGATTATAGATAAGCGGTAACAAGGTATTTACAATGGTAGATGCATATCGGTACACCTGACGGCATTGACGATCACCTTCGGAGGTCAGTTCTCACTGCTTATGTAACTCTATCCGTCTGGCACCTTCTTGTGTCTATATACTCCTATATATATGAAACCAGAAGCATGAATACTAAATTTTTAGGGTTCTCTACATCAAAAAGAAAAAAGAAACCCTTATAGTATCATTTGGTTCTCTGCTTGTTAAGCATAGATGGGCAAAATGTAATCAGATTAATAAAAACGATTACGATTACATTTTACATCGTTATATGATTACATTTTGCCCATTTATTTTTTAAACACTAAGGAATCCTTGATTGAATACAAATTAATGACTACTAAATTACAGAGTAATTAAATTAAAATTACAACTATATATTGTATTGTTAATCTGCTGTTATCTCTGCCGTTAATACATTTGTGCTTTAGAACGCATGAAGGTGTCCAATTGAAATTAATATTAAACGCTTAGGTCTTCAGTCTCTTGAAGCTCTGAATAAGTGAAACTTCCAAATCAATGTAATCAAAGGATACGTTCGTTTATGCCGTATGTTTTTTGTATTTTTTTCTTTATATAAATTCGTTTTCTCTTATTGTATTGTGCCCCCTAGTTGGATTTTTGCTGTTTTGTGGAAAGTGTATAATCCTGTGTATATTGAGTTCTTTATATATTCTTGTATTTTCCATTAAAATTTTAAAAATAAAACATATATTTGGACACTCTCAAGGGTATAAAAAACTTCTTGTAAGCCACAAATTAATCCGTACAATTTTATACGGAACCCTAAATGCGAGAAATATATTTTGTATAAAGTTGTCATGTCTATTAGGTATATTAACTTTAGGATCCGCAAAGTAACTGCTGTTTTTTTTTTTTAAATAACTATGTATAAGTACTAATAGATACATAAAACAAGATATGACGACAATTTTTTTGTACTTAATTACATTTTTTATTAACTTTTGATGGCAGTCAAACTTAACGTCCCAAATTATGCTGATTGGTTACCTCCACCTGTTGACAACACCAACATAAGGAGTGCTTGCATTGCTGACAGAGAAGTGGAATATGCTTTCAGCGATCATATTAGGTCATTACATATGAAATTGGCGTTTTGTATGGGAGGAACAAAAGGTCGAATATTTTTTAATATAATATATTTATAATTTATTTATATCAAAGTATGAACCATTATTTTCTATGCACTTTTGCCATCTCATAGGTAGTTCATTGATCCCTTTACTAAAAAAACCAGTCGGACGGGAATCAATAAAATCTTTGAAGGCGATTTGGACTGCCCCATCGGAGTTGAATTTTTTCCCTTGCAAGAAGTTATCCAAATTTCGAAAAAAATGGTAATCTGTTGGAGCAAGGTCCGGGGAGTACGGAGGATGTCTTAGACTTTCCAATTGAAGCTCTTCTAATTTAGTAGCCGTCTGTTGCGCAGTGTGTGGTCTAGCGTTGTCGTGAAGCAGCAGTGGCGTAGAGCGATTGACCAGCCTAGGTTGTTTAGCCGCTAGCTTTTCCATCATGGTTTGCAATTGCTGACAATAGACATCAGCCGTAATAATCTGGCCAGATTTGAGAAAACTGTAATGAACAATACTGGCACTAGTCCACCAAACGCTTACAAGTAACTTTTTTGGGGTTAATTTTCGCTTGGGGCAGGATTTGGCTGGCTGGCCAGGATCCAACCATTGCGCTGAGCGCTTCCGATTATCGTAAAGAACCCATTTTTCATCACAGGTAATGATTCGGTTTAAAATACCTTCATTATTGTGCCGGTTTAGTAATGTAACGCAGCAGTCGACGCGCGTTTGCCGGTTTGCTTCAGTCAATTCGTGAGGTACCCACCTTTCAAGCTTTTTAATCTTCCCAATTTGCTTCAAGTGAATTAAAACAGTTTTATCACTAACATCGCAGCCTGCAGCTAACTCGGACGTGGTTTGCGATGGATCCGCTTCCACAATAGCCTTCAACTCTTCAATATCAACTTGAGTCTCAGGCCGTCCACGGGGCTTGTTCTGCAGGTCGAAATTTCCAGAACGAAAACGTTGGAACCAAAAACGAACTGTGTTTTCTTTTGCAACACGACCGCCATACACATCATTCACCCTTCGAGTTGTTTCCGCAGCATTAGTGGCACGGCGGAACTCGTACTCGTAAATAATGCGATATTTTAAGTTTTCCATTTTGTAAAATGAGTGACGCAAACAGAAAAAAACAGAAGAAAAAAACAAATGAATGACGATCATCGAAGCTCAAATACATGAGTCTATAGCTGTACAAATTTGAATTTGGAATTCCTTACCAAAGAGGAGAAATTTGTGATTAAAGTGGCCAGTACCAAAAACGCCAATTTCATATGTAAGGACCTAATATTTCCGCGATTTTATGACCTGGGAGTCGTGAAGACTATAGGCATTTGTTGGGCGGACGCGGTTCATCAACGGACTCATCTTCACCTTCCACCAGGTTTGATTGAGTTCAAGCTTCCGCCGATAAATAACTAAAAAAAAAATACATTTTTATCTACCTTCGTGAAGAACTTCAAGAAAAACAGCTGATAAATTTCGATCTTACGAGGATTAACTACACGAATCTTACAATCAGTTTTATAATTATAATATATTTCCCTGCTAGAGAAAAAAATCGTCAAGCAGTACTCCTTTCGAGGTGAGTAAGAGATCCATTAGTGGCTGTATCCACTTTGCGCTTATATGTCGTGCCCAACGTGACCAGTAGCGCAGCTGATCACCGTTCTCACAGCACCAGTACACATGACATTTCTATTAGATGCCGTGCGGGTTTTCTCATGATGTTTTCTTTCACCGGTGATCACGTGGTGCATAAATTTATTTATTTAATTTGGCAAAACGCAGAGGACACTGCCGGGATACGAACCTACGACGACACAGGCTCTTATGCTCTAGGCAACAAATTAAAAAAAGTATTAATCAATATACAAAAGCGACTCGAGTAGCGAAGGATATTTGGTCAAACAAAAAACGCATTAACGCCATGAAATACGTTGTTTGTTAATTGTGCACATAATTTACAGAAACAATGCAAACTGACGTTGCCTGCTTGCGACAATGAGGTAAAGGACGCCGTAATTAACCGACTGCTGTTTACTAATTATAAGGCCACGGGCGGACTGGCATTTGAAGTGATTGAATTACACTAGCTTTTGCTGCTACTCTGTCTGTGTAAAATGAGTATTTCTTGTTTCCATCCCCTAGCAATCGATAAAAGTCTCCTGCCTCGCAGTCTTTTACCGATTGCAGAGCGGAGAGTGTTCTCGGAAACTACATTCTCTGATTCCGCCAGCCCCATTTCATCATAACACCTCTAAACACCGTGGGAGATACCATCCGCATGTGGTGAATGTTCCATATATCTGTACGAAACAATTCGCTTCTAAATTCATTATGCGAACAGATAAGGGGAGAAATATGCTGCCAGCGAGCATATTTCCACGAACTTATGACCTGGGAGTCTTTAAGAGAAGAGTGAATAGGCATTTGCTAGGCGGACGCGATCCATCGTTGGACTCATCTTCACCTCTCTTTTTGGTGGTAGGGCGTTTGCCCGAACTAAGTTTTAACCACAGTATTCCAATGTAAAAACCATTATAGTGACTCGCTTTTGCCTGTTGCGTTTCGGGATCAGCTTATGTGTATCCAGTAACTCGTATACCTAGAGACCTTCAGTCGTGGTGTAAGTGGGCCGACATGACGATGTAGACTATCAATGGATTTTCATCCTTTGTTGGTCCCTTTTCGTTTTTGGACTACACTGTACTTATCATCAGGTACACTGTAGTCACTATATCGAGCCAGTGTAAAAAAAAAACCTACCAGGTGTGGTTGTGGTCAACTGTCCACCTGTAAATCATAAAAAAATACAATAAATAACGCTGACACACACATAGTACGCTGTACACAGTGCTTACAGTCTATTTCATCATTATGATCATCCCAATTTCAACCGACATCTGTCCACTGCTGAACATAGGTCTTCCCAAAGCTCGTCTCTCGTCTCGACTGTCTAAAACAGCCTTAATAATGGCAGCTGCACGACCGGAAGCGTTTAATTCAACCAATTGACATCGGCGGTTACGTCAAAGAGTGCCTCGGAACCCTGGGCGCTCTTTCTTGCCTTACAAGGCACGCGAAGAAGCCGATCAGAATTTTTAAATGTCTGCAATTATTACCATGTATTAATTTCATTAGAATTTATTATGGCCGCGATATTTTTTGGCAGGACTAAGGGACAGCATTACATCTTATTATAAATAGTTTAACAGTTTTTGATAATAAGTAAATAATATATCTTAACGCTATATCTCTTTTGGGGTAAGATATATTATACATTAGTGGTTGTATCCACTTTGCACGTACACATGACATTCTAATTAGATGACATACGGGTTTCCTCATGACGGTTATCTTTATCGGTGATCATGTGATGCCTAAATCCGTAATTAATCAGGAAAAACCCTGAGGTACGTGATGGGATTCAAACCTACGTACATTCGCGCTGGTACGCATGGAAAACGCTCCATTATTCATAAGGCTATTACAGCCACACACATATTTTTTATATTATCGCTCTACATTTTGACGTAATTCCAAAGATTGTGGTCTCGAGAAAGACTGTATTGTGTGCCGTGACTATTTAAATTATCAAAATCTGGGCAAGTTTTCGATAAAGACTAAATACATACTATTTGAATGGGTTCATATTATAATTTGTTGTAGCAACACCTCTGAATCTGCCCAACCCATCATGATCAAAGATATCCCATATTATAAGCCGAAAATTATGTATTCCAACTATGAATGCCCCGTCTGGGTATGTTCGAAATAAGGGCCCGGTATACATGCGTGGCAAAGCCAGTGGTCATAAGTTCGAATTCCAGTAACACATCTGGATTCCAGATGAAAAGTAAGTTTAGACGCCACACGCTTGTCATTGAAGAAAAACATCGCAAGTAAACCCGCATGACATCTTATAGAAACGTCATTTGGACTAGTGCTGTGAGGACGGCGATCAGCTACGCTACTGGTCACGTTGGGTACGACATATAAAAGCAAAGAGGACACAGCCCACAATGTATCTGCTTACACCGAAATGGTATAGCGTGAGGATATATTAAATTATTATTATTTAAATCGTAGCTTATTACAAAAAACATCTTAAATTAACACATCAAACATGCATTCAGCCAAAAATGATGTTTATTATCTAAATTAAACCTTCAATAAACAAAACAATATTTATAGGTATTCTGGTAATAAAACTAATTTATACTAATAATAATAATATACGTGTGTGTGCGTGTGACTAAGAGCGTGTGTGCGTATGTATTGCAGGAATATATAATGAATGTTATAAAATAAATAATACACGTAGAAACAATCTGAAAAATGTTTTAAAATCTATTGATTTGTGAAAAAAATCTTCAAAATTATATCTCTTTTGATATAACGATAGAGATAAAAGATATTAAAATTAATTTTGAATAACTCGGTCAAAATTTACATAAATATTTATAACAGCGTTGGAATACTCGACGAAATTAAATGCAATTGATACTTGCAAGGAATCGAGATCAATGCAAGTGAGCCTGGCCAGTGAATGGTATTAAAGTTGCCAATATTAATATATCCTTACGCTATATCCCTTTCGGGGTGAGCAGAGATACATTAATGGATGTATCCACTTTCTCCTGACATGTCGTGCACAACATCACCAGTAGCGCCATTAGAATTCGCAGAATCTTTCCATTTCTTACAGTTTTATAATCTGCCTCGGATTACAAGTCAAATATCTTAGGTATGAATATTCGCTGTGATCTTAACACTCTTCTTAGCAGTCATATAGGAATTCATCTCCGCGACATTTTTTTTTGTTTTACACTGGTACGACATAGTGACTACAGAGTACCTGATGGTAAGTACAGTGTAGTCCAAAAACGAAAGCGACTATCAATTGATGTAAATCCATTGATAGTCTACATCGTCATGTCGGCCCACATATACTACGACTGAAGGTCTCTAGGTATATGAGCTACTGGATATGCACAAGCTGATCCCGAAACGCGACAAGCCGAAACTGGTCACTATGACGGTTACACCCATGTACTGTGGTCACGATCCAGACGGGCACCGGCGCCCTACCACCTCGCTGCTGCTCGTTTAACGCCACCCAGGAGTCACGTGTAGGTAAACTAGGGTAAAGCCTACGGACGCGAGCAGCTTCGACTCCCAAACATCTCGTAGACTTGGCATCCTGAACAGAATACGACGGTTTTTCATGGACTATCATCTGAATCTATTCTATAAGGATATTCTATAGAATCTATTCTATAAGGATATTCTATAGAATCTATTCTATAAGGCTCTGCATAAAATACTGTTCGCATCTCTGAGACTGGTCATTCCAACACATACTCAACCCCTTGGATATAACCGAATATATTCGAATAACATCCTTTTTATTTGTGTGTCGAAATGCTATCATTGAATATAGATTGTAATATTTTATTACATTTCATAGCAAACTACAAGCAAAATATCCTTGGCCTTTCTTTAAAAATGCGGATACGAAATGTATGAGGTTTTTGTCGTCCAAACTAAGTAATAGTATTCAGGGACCAGTTTTTTAGACGCAAATGTACTTGTAAGCTCAATTAAATTTTAATGTACATAGTAAAATTAATAAACAGTGACACTGTCTTGTAATAAAATGATTTAAAATATGTCTTGGTTGAGCTGTGATGGTGTAGTGGATAATGGACCGGTATCATGCGCAGCAGCGACGCGGGTGACCGTAGGTTCGAATCCTGGCACGTACCTCCGGGTTTTCCAGATTAAATGTGGATTTAGGCACCACAAGATCACTGGTAAAGAAAAACGTGAGGAAACCCGCATGTCATCTCAAAGATATGTTATGTGACCTGAGAAGGGCTATCAGCTGAGCGACTATGATATATATGCGCAAAATGGATACAGCCACTAATTTATCCCTGCTCACCCCGTAAGGGATATAAGGTGATTTTTTTTTAATGTACCTAGTTTAACTACGGTCTAATCTACCAACTCCACTGTTGGTACAATTCGATTTAATTCCGACTCAGTAACTAACCTAACCTAACAGAAAATGCAGTGCAATCTAAAAACTGAGTACAACTATCGAAAGACCAGCACCTGTTGATGGTCGCCGCGATTATGCCGGCCTACACAGATATCTCTTCACGTTTCGCTTAAAGAACCCAATATCGTAGGACGAAGGGAATGCGCTCGTCAGAAGACCATTTCACAATCCCATGACCCAATAAAAGTAAGAGAGTAGATACTTATTGAAATTTTTGACGATTCAAAGTGCTTGTAAATATATCTATTTGAATAGTTATATAACATTTTATTTTTATTATTCTGTAGTATTGTAATCAAGTGCGGTATAGTTCCTCCGCGAAGATCGAAAAGACAAATTGTCAAAACACAAATTGATCAAAAACACGCCACTATGCGGTCACCTTCGACACTCGATAAGAGGACTCACTTACGTCACCTTCATATGGAATTTTAATTAACTAATAGATAGCAGAGTGGAACGACTATCAAATTGCTACACTGTGATGCATCGGTGGAAATTCCACTGCGGTCACGCCGCTCGCGCTCTTGAGATATGAAATTCTATTAAAACGTGATAACGAGTATGCAAAATTTAAATATGTCCACATTAACAGTGGTGCCAACTTACGGGGCTTACCCTCTAACTTTCGAGATTTCAGGGATTATAGGAAATTTTTACGCATTAAAAGTGGCTGTTAAGGCTTTATTTTCATCTGGTGGAATCCTCATTAATCTTCAGGGACTAAAACCACCGGGGTTTTCTCATACTCATCTGCCAGGGCCAAGGGTACAGCCACGCCAACTTCTTCGGCTCTCTGCGACGTCTGACCTTCGGTCGTGGTGGTCTACTAGACAATGTACGTGTATGTATGCGCGGCAACACTGATAATCGTATATGAATTTCATAGATCTTTTTTATGCATCACTTATAAAATATTATGATTTTTTTGGAAGTTTTCTTGGGCATGGCTGGCAACATTGCACCTTATAATTTTATGTTAATTAGATTTCATTAAACTTTAAACATACATTTCTAATAGTACATTTTTATGATGTCTGTACACTTGGGTAATTATTGGTAAACTGGTTGCCGTCGACTATTTAAAGGCCTCTGAACTCGATTTTTTTGGGGTTTTACGCAGAATTACTTTATTTTCATACTAACTACTGGTCACGAATTCGTCTACGTTAGCGAATCCCGTTTAACACCCAGTTTCTTGAAAACTCCTTTTTTTACTCTAACTCGGTTGACAGCAACACGCCTGATGGTAAGTTTGGTGAGTCCAAATAACGATTGCTACTATCAACAATATAGGGAAACAATCGATAGTCGCAGTGATCATGCCGGCCTACATAAATATCTCTTCACGCTTCGTTTAAAGGACGGAGCACACACGCTCGCCGGCAGAGCATTCCGCAGCTCAACGATTCGGCAAAAGTATGACTTAGAGAATATCTTAGTCCTAACCGTTATACGAGGAGTTAGCACTTTAAATTTTAAAATGCTTCTAAACACTAACGAATCATTTTATATTTAAACGAGTATTCATTATTTTTTACAAGCTCTTTACAATTTCTGATATTGGATGTTTGAAAATTAAACCTTTATATATTTATTCATAAAATATTAAAGACTTGGGATACCATCCTTACGTGAATATTCCCCATATCTATACTGAAAAGATAGCTTTGTCATTCATAATGTGAACAGCGTTTGTTTGCCCACAATATTACGATCTGAGAGGCTTTAAAAGAAACGTGGACAGACTTTTTTTTTTACACTGGCTCGACATAGTGACTACAGAGTACCTGATGGTAAGTACAGTGTAGTCCAATAACGAAAGCGACTATCAAAGGATAAATATCCATTGATAGTCTACATCGTCATGTCGGCCCACATATACCACGACTGAAGGTCTCTAGGTATATGAGCTACTGGATATGCACAAGCTGATCCCGAAACGCGACAAGCCGAAACTGGTCACTATGACGGGCTTCACACCCATGTACTGTGGTCGCGATCCAGACGGGCACCGACGCCCTACCACCTCGCAAAAGACAAACATAGTTATTTGTTAGGCAAACGCATTGATCTAGGCCTCAGCCTCATCCACCATCATGTGTGATTGAGAGCAAGCGTGAACCTATGAATTATAAAAAAAATTAACGCAACTTAATCTCCGCGCTTTTTCTGCGATGAATAGGATATCACACACTGTTTAAAAGCCAAATTAATTGGTGCCATTCATAAAGGTACAAAGAACAAAGCTACAACTGTATAAGCATAATAATTCCTTGACCCAATTATCCAGTTTCATACTTAAGATGTGTAAACAGCTGCGTTTATCTTTAAACAACATAAAGTAAAAACAATGCCCAATATATTCTTACAGACACGTGGTTTGTAATTTTTCTAGGCGAGGCAAAAACTACTGTCGGGTAAAGCCAGGAATTACACCTTTGTTTCTCAATTATATGGATATATTTTTTATACTGGCTCGACAAAGTAACTACATTGCACCTGGTAGAAAGTACAGTGTAGTCGAAGAATGACCGACAAGGGACGACAATACATTGACGGCCGCCATTGCCATGTCGGTCATATATGTCACGACTGAAAGTCTCCAGATATATGAACAACTATATATATACTAACTGAACCCCAATCACATCAGGCCGAAGCGAATCACTATGATCTTCTTTACATATGTGTACTGTGGTCACGACTAGTGATGAAAATGCCCGGGAATTTTCCCAAAATGCCCAAAAACTTCCCTGACAATATTCCCGGGAATTTACGAAATGTTCTCGGAAGTTTTGGGCACTTTGGGAAAATTCCCGGGCATCTTCATCACTAGTCACGACCCAGTTTAGGGAATCGCCCTACCTTCTTGTGCGTTATCGTATGGGAAACGAAATATTCACAAAAAAAAAAAAACAAAAAACCTTTGATATTAAAATTTGGTAACGATATCTTATTACACTCCTGAAATTCACTTTTACAACGCCAAAATAAAGACTTGTATAACTTGTAAGGTTTGTATTTTCGCTTATTTTTATGGAGAAGTTGACCCGCGTTTAGTGGTTTTATTCAGTGGGTACGCTGAGTGACGTGCTCTTCTGCCGCTCTTAGAATTTGACGGCCAGGGCGCGGACACCAGTAATGTGTGCCGAAGAACCGATGATCGTAGGAGCAGACGGTTTCTTGAGGGAAGACAGCGAATTGGTAGGCATAGCATGGGCTGGCATCTGCGGAAGGTGGTCAGAAAGGATTGCTTAAAAAAGCCGAAGACTGGGCTCCACGGCGCTTGGTAGAAAAGGGCTATGTCCATCTGTAGACTAGGGTGGGCTTATGTTGATAGTACATTAAATAATAAATACTGTGATAATTAAAAGTCGTTTATGGTTATATTTTGGACGATGTAAAATCCGGAGCAAATACTTTTTAAGGTCAAATCGTGTTTGGACTTAACGTAACGCTAAAAGCCTTTTGTAATCGCAGGGCAAAGCCCTTCTCTAAAAAAGTCATAAATAAATAATTTAATTATCGCACACCCAATGGAAAACGGTAGTCAGTTCTAATCTTAGTTTTCCGTTACGAAGCAATAATGTTCCATCGTGTGTAAGCGCCGGCATTTCGCCTACACTTTGTCTCGAATAATGAAATGTATAGTATGACGTAGGAGTATATCATATAAACTAGTTGACCTAGTTTATCTAGCTGAGTTCTAAAAGAACTGGCAGAATTTAGTTTTGAATTTAAATTCTAATATTGAGCGGTGGTGATTGTTTAAATTTTAATAAAGATTAGGAATGGAACAGATTATAACAAAGAGCGGACCTACTATTAGATTTTTGCTCATTCGCACGCGAAATTTTGTTATAATATTATCTCGGTCTCTATCTGTGTGATTTCTATGTATTTCTGTTCAATCACTAGTAATTTCACTTATTTTCCCATTTCGATTTAGAATATGAGAGTATGAGAAGAATATCGGATATCAATCAACATTAGTTGGTTATTCGCATTGCTTACTATAGCAGCATAGGCATCAATAGATGCTGATTTTTAAGGTGGTGACTTAATGAAAGCTGGGAGCTGCGCTTAGGCGTTGATTCGATATCTCATTTAGGACCTAGTCGGTTTTCTAGCAGTATAAATTTTAAATTATTTTTTTTTTAATTTTAGCAGGATTTGGTATAACAAAAATAAACATTTTGAACGTAGGATACATTCACAAGTACACATTTAAAATGTACATCTTGTTTTTTAAAATATGATATTTATCTAAGGCGACTTGCACCAACAGATTACACCTGGATTAAACTTGTATAAAACGCTGCGCTACTGGTCAGGTTGAGCACGACATATACGCGCAAAGTGATAACAGTTACCTATGTATATCTGCTCACTGCGTAAGGGATATAGCTTGACTATATATTATTATTATTACATAGATTTCACTATTTCAGCTCTTATTTTCACGAAAAATTGGGTCACATTTTACATCCTTGATTGTAAGTTTTTCTTATAAATCTCAAAACAGATTAATACTACAAAAACCGCTAACCAAGAGCATTAAAAACTCAAACTAAAAAACAGTCGTGACCGTCAAAGAACTTAACCAATTCAGAACTTCATTCTACTTATAAAAACTGTCATAAAATTTAATGTAAGTTCCTTGTTTACTTCATAGTGTTTTTATTGGCCGCGGAAAACTCTTCCAGTCTTCTTATAGCTCGTTAAATTGTATTTAAGTAAATAAAAAATGTTTTGTTAATCCTTAATTCACATTAGGGAAGTTGAAGATTCATTACGCGCGATTTTTAATCCTTGATCACAAGTTTCGAACTGCAAGTTGATTATTTATTGAACCCATGAGCGGCGATGCGAATTGTCGTTGGTTCGAATTCCGGCTCGTACATTTGGGTTTTTCCAGATTTTGTACGGATTTAGACACCGGTTAAGGAAAACATCGTAAGGAAACTCGCATGGCATCTGATAAAAATGGCATGTGTAAGTGCCTTGAGAACGGCGATCAGCTACTGGTCACGACATAAGCGCAAATTGGATACAGCCACTAATGAATCTCTGCTTAACCTGTAAGTGATATAGCGTTGTACGATACATTATTATTAAAAACAACTTAGAATCATATAACGTATTGTATTTTTGTATTTTAATTCTTAGTTGAATCGTTTTAATTAACATTCTTTTAAAAGTTTCGTAAAAGTGACAGATTTTATCAGTAATCTAAAAAATATAATAACTAAAACCGATACCATTTTCCTCTATTTAATTTTCTAGTATATGTCTATGCATATTGCATATTCGTCACTAAAATCCAAACAGCCGTACTGTTCACTCCCTGCATATCGCATTGTACGAACTACGCGACCGGTCAAGTCGGCTAGCGATGACATAAAAACTGGCATTACACAAGCTCACGCATGTGAAAATGTGCCCTTTCTGTCCGTGACCTTTAGCTATTTACTGCTTTCTACTCGTTTGTTTTTTTGATACGTTAAGATACAAATACTATGATTTCATTATCTCCGCTCAATGAAATTGACGAATCTCGATGTTGTTTATGTATTGTAGGTATAGATGGGCAAAATGTAATATTGTTTTGATTTATAAAAAAAGTATTACAATTACATTTTGTGCTTTTTATTATTAATATGACAGCATTTTGCTCATCTATGTTTTAAACACTACGGCCTCCACAATGGCATACATATTTATGACTCCTTCATGTTTTAAAGGGATTTAATCATGACTACAGAGTACCAAAATTAAAATTACGACTACATTTTGTAATCGTTAATCATTAATCAGATTACATTTTGCCCATCTCTGATTGTAGGTATACTTTAATGCATTTGGGATGGATAGGTCCCTTTAGTGCAACTTAATTATTTAGCAGAGAAATAAATGTTTTATTTGTGTTATCCATTTGTGCCAACCCTTGTAAATTTGCCAGGCGTTTGATAGCTTTCTACTAAGTTAACCTTCTGCTCGACTGATAAGAGCAGGAACAGCTACTGTTTTGATATAGGTATCTCGACTTTATTAATCGATTCAGACTAAAAGAAAAGCTAACAGGTCTTTTTAGAAATGATTTTAACATAAATAAATGATATATATTTGTGAAAACCATAAAATGATTTATTCGTTGATGCTTAAAGTTGTATTTTACAAATATTTTTACTACAACTGAGTATTAGCTTTGTATTTGCTTGTACTTTTGTCCCCTACGGACTAAACTCCCCGGTTGCAGTAGCCATAAACGTGCCCTAAATAGGATCTCATTTATCCCGGCTTGCCCCAACTCTATTTACCGCTGCACGCGCATGTCCCCGGGTCGTCGACCCTGCGTATCGGTCAGTGTTTGTTTGTTTGTCTGATAAAACACGCTCGTTTGGAGATCTCAGGGATGTTTGTTTGTATTGATAAACGAGACAGTTACGATGTATACCTATTTACATTTGGTTTTGTGTTATTTTTATAAAAATCTTTAAGATTTTACAACTTGGTTTGCGGCAGAGATGGGCAAAATGTAATCTGATTAATGATGAACGATTACAAAATGTAGTCGTAATTTTATTTTTCTTGCTCTGTAATCATGATTAAATCCATTTAAAACATTAAGAAATCATAAATGTGTATACAATCTGGGATTTTGTAGTGTTTAAAACATAAATGAGCAAAATGCAGTCATATTAATGGTAAAAAACGTAAAATGTAATCGTTAATCATTTTCATTAATCAGATTACATTTTGCCCATCTATGGTTAGCGATTATAGAAGTTCTCTAACCCCTTCTTTTGCCGTGTCTTTGAGCTGTGGAATGGCCTTCGCGCGAGCGTGTTCCCATCTTCCTATGATATGGGATCCTTTAAGCGTAGTGTGAAGAGATATTTGTGCAGGCCGGCATGATCGCTGCGACTACCGATGGATTTTTTCTTACCTTTCGATAGTCGTTGGCGTTTTTTGGGCTGCAACATGTTTACCGTCAGTTAAAAAAAAATTATAAGTAACGTGAATTAGAACCAAATGCAAATTATTCTCCCTGAATATCTCCCTAGTTTATAAAATCACCCTGTTTTTATGTGTGAATCTAATAAAAAAAACATGAAAACATCATGAATACGTCAGACAAATAATCACGCCTCGATCTTTCGCGATTACAATCTACAATTCTATGAAGCAATCCTCAATAACAGCTGCCAAGATATAATGTGTTCAACATAAACAAACAAAAATGTATTATCTAATCCAACTTCACATTATAAATACATAATCTCTCATACAGCCATACATATGATTAAATTAATGACACGCTTTATCAGTCTATGAATGGGCCATTGAAACGAAACATCCGTCTGTCTTTGGTGAATGCCTAATAAAACTTTCTTTATTATATCCAAAGCCTTTGACTCTGTTGGATCATGAGATTAGACGAAATGGTTTTTATAATAAATTATTTGAAAACTTTTAAGTGTTGTAACTAGTATATAATATATCGTCGCGCTATATCCCTTACGGGGTAAGTTGTGATACATTAGTGACTTTATTCACTTATATGTCCTGCCCAACGTGACCAGTAGCGCAGCTGATCGCCATCCTCAATGATTTAAAGATGTCTATTAGATGCCATGCGGGATTCCTCACTTTCATGGTTCCTACATGGGGCCCGGTATACAATACAATACAATACCTAAAGACATCTTGGAGTTACCACTATTGAAATTAAAAAAAAAACTATTAAAACTAAATTGCTAAAAAAATGATATTATTCCATTAATGAATGTTTGAATGATAAAAGTGCGTGGTCTTAATATATGCAATCGTTCTCGCGGGGCATTCAATCCTTTATATATTATACCTGTTTTTTATGTTAAAAACAGCAACTACCAGAGTTTTTGCCGGCTCTTCTCGGTAGATTCTGCTTTCCGAACCGGTGGTAGATTCACTTTGTTTTTTTTTGACGATTCAAAGGTCCTTGGAAGTAGGCCTATTTGAATAAAGTTACATTTTATTTCACGATGTTTGCCTTCCCCAGTGAGCATCTGCGCCTAAATCCGTACTTAATATGGAAAATCCCAGGTGTACATGCTGGGATTCAAATCTACGGCTCTTCGCGTCGTCACGCATTGATACCAGTCTCTCCACATTCACAAGTCCACCACAGCCTATATATATTTGGGAATATAGTTAGTTTACTAAAATACCTTCCTCGTCTATAAAATCAGTCTCTTCTTATGTATGAATAGAATACAAAAACGTGTAAATATCAGCACCACAGATGAATAATACGCTTCAATCTTTCGCGATCACAGTCCATATAAAGGACTAGCTGATCCGGGAAACGTTGTTTTGCTATATAAAGTTTTGTAATATCTTCTAAGATGTTCATTGAAATTAAGTGATGTCAAAGACAATTTTGTTCACAATTAAATACTCTTAATCAACAACACATTTATTTGGATCATTTCAAGAGGAATAATTCTTTCTTACATATATTTTTCGTATCTTGAACCGTTTTCGCAGCGCACGCAATGGAAGCCCTCAAAGATGAATAATTTTCCCCGTTTTTTTCACATTTTCCATTATTTCTTCGCTCCTAATAGTTGCATCGTGATGTTATAGCCTAAAGCCTTCCTCGATAAATGGTCTATTCAACACAAAAAGAATTTTTCAATTCGAACCAGTAGTTCCTGAGATTAGCGCGTTCAAACGAACAAACAAACAAACTCTTCAGCTTTATAATATTAGTATAGATATGTAGAAGATAAATGTAATATAAAAATTAATTGAAAGACCGTAAACGGAGGCTCTAAATGCGGAAGACGGATTTGCAAGCATGCCGAGACACCGATTATGAAGATTATTTAACCAAATCGCATTGCAAACATTACGCGAACTGTTTCGTAAGAATACATTGTCTGCGCACACGAAATGGTAATTACCGATTGTGTCCAAACTTTAGCAAAACCGTCACGTTTGCGGCGAAAGCCGGGCCCTGGGCGCGCGCGCTCCAGCACAGTCTGCGAGTGGACCTCATAGAATAGCGTCCTTTGATCCGATTTAAACGTTATATACTTCTACCATTGGAAGACTGATTTGTGATATTCCTGCTTGATTTTTTATACTGGTGAGTAAATGCTATGGGCCATTTTTTTATAGTTTCACGATCTACATAACGCCTGATTGCCATTTTTGTCTACATTGCCAAGAGATGAAATACATTGTCCATTTAGACTGTCAATGGATTTTCATCCCTTGCTGGTTCTTGGATTACACTGTGCTTTCCATCAGGTGCGATGGAGTCACTTTGTCCTGCCGATATAATAAGTGATGCTATGGTTCGATCGTTATTAGAATACTAATATATACTAATCCAGTTTCGGCTTGTCGCGTTTCGGGATCAGCTTGTGTATATCCAGTAGCTCATATACCTAGAGACCTTCAGTCGTGGTATATGTGGGCCGACATGACGATGTAGACTATCAATGGATATTTAGCCTTTGATAGTCGCTTTCGTTTTTGGACTACACTGTACTTACCATCAGGTACTCTGTAGTCACTAAGTCGAGCCAATGTAAAAAAAAAACTGCTATACTATTTGAATGAAAAAGAAAAAGCATTTACTTGGCACAATAATATACAAAAGAAGGAGAGGTGAGTGAAGATAGAAAACAACAAAATCAAACACCCTGTGTTGTGATGATGCGCCAAAAGAAAGTCAGCTGAGCAAATGACCAGCAGAGTCACTTAGTGCTGATTTTCAGCTGAAACCCATTTATTGTGACAACACGTAAAATGCATTTAGAATTACCAATGCAAAAAAATGTCGAGAGGGATTTCCAGAACTGGGTAGTGACAACAATACACAAGTGTGAAGACCGTCATAGTGACTCGCTTCAGCTTGTAAATATCCAGTTGTTCATATATCTAGAGACCTTCAGTCGTGATATATGTGGGCCGACATGACGACGGAGACTGTCAGTAGATTTTTGTCCTTTAACTATCGCTGTGGTTTTTGGACTACACTGTCCTTACCGTCAGATCCATTGTAGTCACTTTGTCGTGACAGTATCAAAAACAACCGTCGTACAATTAGCTATTCTGGATTCATCTACGAATAAATTAAATCAATGATGACATAAGTTAAAGTCACTTTTTAATTCAATCAAATATGATCTTGTAGACTTGATTTATAGCTTATATTCAACATTTTTACATTTAATAGGAATATATCACAACATCTGTCGTAACATAATGCTGCAACAAGACCTCGTCTATTTGTAACTTGTAATACCCATAAATAATCGAAACTACCGCCAATCAGTCGCGTTAATATTGTCAAAGAATATGGAAACGAATTAATTATCAAGGAACACGCAATCTAGACACGCCAGCAAATCGTTTCATATCTACCTCATCAGTACCAATCGCACACGCTCAATGTTTCAATCAGTTAAACTTTATTGCCGGCTCAAACTACAAAATCACCCTTAAATTATCTAAAATCGTTTAAAAACCCTTCCCTATTTGATATTTGGCACTTAAAAAAAAGGTTATAAGACAGAAGAAGAGCACGTCGGTATAATTATAGCGACTATCGACGAAAATATTTTCTATACTCGCTGCCCTCACAGCGGCCGCGATACCCCAATGCAGTATTATCTCCAGGGCTTAAAAAAAAAGATAAAAAATAAACCCAACGACGAAATTTATGGGTACTGAAATTTATTTTTTTCCATCTAAACTCAAATGTAATAGTATTAATATCTTTTTTTATTTATAAAAATCTAAACAAAATACTAAATCGAAATTTGTAAATCAATTTAAGAGCTACAACGCCACAGACTAACATATAAATACACAGATATATGTATGCATTGAAGTATAATAAGCCTTGCCTTTAAAATTTCCCGTCCAAATAAAAAAAAAACTCAACAAAAGGGATTAAACACTAAGTTGGTATTGTTGTTGAAATAACGTATTAATTAACATAGCTTACTTTCCCCACTCTCCTCGGGTATAGAGGAAAACTGCGAAAGTCTCATCGCGTTAGTAAACGCGCGGCAATCGTCCATATTGTACCGTGAAACGGAACGTAAAATGGAAAATAAACAAAAATAATTCAAAAAATCAAAAATAGAACGAGCGAGTGACGAACGTGTGTCGAACGGTGAACTAAGTCTAGTTCTATATTTAAAAGCGCATACCGAACTGAAATTTGGAACGGCCGAACGGATTGCACGTTCTAATTTTAAACGTGAATGCAGCTGCCGGCGTGAACTTTTAGGGACACTTTCTTTTTGTTTTGATCGCGTTTCGTTTCACGCAATATTTGTTGTGAGCAAGTATGTTTTTGAGTTCGCGAGGCGTGGTTACGATTGTTTTGTAATTGCCATTGACAGTGAAAGCGTCTGATTGTTGGTAAATATTTTCTAACATTATTTACCGTTGCCATTATACCCTTGGACTTTCACTGTTTTGAATAAATTATGCTTAAACTATGGGAAGGTGTTGCGCAACTATGCGTTTCGTTCGGAACTCCACTTGTAGCGCGCGTGACACTTGATTCGTGAGATTGTTGTGACTTTATATGATGACTAGCGGACTCAGCCTGACTTCGCCCACATACGATGTGCACTCAAAGAGACTTTGAACGCCTATTTTATCCTCTTTATTCTGTACTATTAAAACAAATCCTCATTTAACGGGTGCTTATTTTATAAATATTGCTTAATGTGAACGTTTCATGAGTCTAAACGTTTACAGTCCTGAGGAAAGGAACAGTATAGTCCAATGACGGCGACAACCGCTGAAAGTCGTCATTGGTATTGCGGTCCACATTTACCACGACAGAAGGTCCTCAGGTATATCAGCTGGATGCCTATCGGTCCATCCATGACCGACTGGCTGATACCTTTAGGATCACGAGTGCTCAAGGTTGGGGCTCTGGGCGCCTGGTTAGTGAAATGTGGAGATTGATGGAGCGGCTGCGTAATCCAACTTAAATATTGCGAGACTGATGAGGGAAGATGGCAGCAATACCTTCCTGCGAGACAGCTTAAGGAATGCAGTGCACGGCGGGGATGTGGAGCAATTGATTACAGGGCCCACAGTCTCGTCTCAGTGCCGATGAGGTCAACTTGGGGCTTTTAGTCAGTAAAAGTCCGGTACACCCTGGTTACCATCCCCCATGCAGTAGCGTTAATTCCATAGATGCATGAAAGCATTGCATGCCCTAACGATAAATGACTCTGGAATAAATTGCTTTATTTTTAACAAAAAAATGAATCCTTTATATACCCTACGTCTATATCGATTACCCTATATATATTCTATTTTTACGCCATCTGTCTTTCCTGAGAAAATAATATAATGTTTATTATAATTATATAATATTCCAACTAATAATATGAGCCTGCCTACCCTATACAAATATCCTATGCACGTCACTGCCCCCATTTGTAGCCGGGACGGTCCAATGAGGATTTTCAGGAAAAAAAAAGGAATATCCGTTAGTTATACACAAACTAATCCCGAACCGCAACAGGCTGTAGCGAGTCACTATGACAGTCTTTACACTAGTGAACTGTGATCACGACCCGTGACATCACCCTACCACCTCAAAAGGATAAAATGCCGTCGTAATGATGTATTGGTTGGTTAAAAACAGAGATCAAGTTCGCGATGGTCTCGCTATATAAACGCACGGTACTGAGTGATCGATAGTCCGACACATTAGTGGTGTCGTAACGCGTTACGTAAAACCACGTAACGGCTGCGCGGGCGCACGTCTGAGAGACTTACTGCATCGCACTCGTTCAATGAGATTAAACACTGATGCTCAACAATCATTACTCATGAAATCAACAAGTGCATGAAAGGATTCTGCATTACAAAACGAAAGCATCAACATGAAGCAATATATACTTTTTTTTAACCCGGGGTAAATCGCTAACGGACCTCGGGAGGTGATGAGGGCCGCCCCCCCGGTGTATCGGACTTGCACCGACTAAAACCCCCGGAGTGTTCCACCTTCCACCTACCGGCATCGAGGGCACGACTGGGGTCTCATGCTTGATGACCGGCTGGGCGTGCGGCCTTGAGTGGGCCTCTACTCATTTGGGGAGGAGTGGTGTAAAGAGCCGCCCCTCTTCATGTCTCTGTGTTGTAGAGCGGCACGCGGGAACACGTCGCGCGCCGCTCGCACCCTTGTTGACGACACACTCCCTCAAGTGTGCCGAAAGCAATATATACTATTTTATGTCTTCGCAGGCTTATTTATTTATTTAATACACCATCGATATATACACGAAAACATAAAAAAAAACATATATACAAGTTCTAAGGCCGCGTGTTATATCTTTACAGGTATACCTAACTATATACAGCACAATTATAAACAAAATTAAAAAAAAATCCATATTAGTTAATCCTGCTACACTCAAGCGGATTCAGATGAGAACAGTGCAATCATAGCCGACCGAAATCCTAACAAGGAGCAGTGAAAGATGTCAATGTCACTAACTTTGTTATGTCTCTTTCTTTCTTTTATTGTCTTCTTATTCATTCTCATCCAGTTCTATCGTGAAATATATATAGAATGTACAATTTTTATTAAATAAGAACTAATAAACTGTTTCCATATATCATTAGAAAAACAGATTTTTTTTTGAAATTACTAATATTAGACTTACATTTAGTTACAGAAATATTCTCTGATTTAAAAATCGTTTTTTAAAATTAATTTGTTTATAAAAGTAACAAATGAGCTATTCATTAGTGCCTTAAGTAACCAGAAACAGCATAATGTAATTTTTAAATTTAGTACGGATTTAAGCCACATATGCTCACAGGTGATGGAAAAAATCATGAGGAAACTCGCTTTGCATCTAATAAAATTGTCATGGGTACTAGAACTGTGAGAATGGCGATCACCTGCGTCACTGGCCACGTTATGTACGACATAAATGCAAATCTATCTCTATATTATAAAAATGTATCGTTAAATGTGTATAAGCGCGAAACTCGAGAACGGCTGAACCGATTTGGCTGATTATTTTTTTGTTGTGTTTGATGAAGTCTGAGGAAGGTTATTACGGAGAGAAAAAATTTAAAAATTCCCTGCAACTGTCTAAAAATAACGCTTTTCTGTATTCTCATACAAAAAATTCGTTATAAGTCATTTTGAACTTTAGTACCACACCATAAAGTTTAAGTGTTAGTGGACGGGTTCCGGGAAGGCAAAACGAATGAGTGACGTTAGTATCGTATAAGTATTAATGTCAATATTTGTCAAATATAGAAAATATTCACTAGAAATAATATATATGGCAGGACAACGTTTGCCGGGTCAGCTAGTACGATATAAAAATATCTCCGCTGACCCCTGAAAGTGCAAGTTGAGGTTTGTACCCTCAGGATCGTTGCCACTCCACTCAATTCGCTGACTGGGCATTTTAAACGCTCGCCCCTCTCACGCGCTGAAGTAAAGGCCTTTTACGACCAACAGTATATTATTCTGCCGGAAAAAAATGCATGGATTGGATATAAATCTGCTACAATTTATACTATTGTGTCGCAGTTACGTTTTTTTTTTTACACTGGCTCGACATAGTGACTACAGTGTACCTGATGGTAAGTACAGTGTAGTCCAAAAACGAAAGCGACTATCAAAGGATGAAAATCCATTGATAGTCTACATCGTCATGTCGGCCCACATATACCACGACTGAAGGTCTCTAGGTATATGAGCTACTGGATATACACAAGCTGATCCCGAAACGCGACAAGCCGAAACTGGTCACTATGACGGGCTTTACACCCATGTACTGTGGTCGCGATCCAGACGGGCACCGACGCCCTACCACCTCGCTGCTGCTCGTTTAGCACCACCCAGGAGTCACGTGTAGGGAAACTAGGGTAAAGCCTACGGACGCGAGCAGCTTCGACTCCCAAAACGCAAAAGTTACGTTTACGTAATTAGCAATTATTTACGGATAATCCAATTATTTTCGAAAATTACTTTATTACAATGAAAAGGCTATCTTTTATTAGCTCTTGCAACAAAAGAAACTTATTAACATTGCTAAGTTTGCTTTTAATCACTAATCCAATCATTTGTAAAAGAAGTTTTCTAATATTTTTTATAAATTACAGTCAGGGTTACGCTTGACCTCAATCTCAGCTGATGCAAAGTGATGATAGAGCCGATGATGGACCGCTCTTACCTAATAAATACCGATTCACTTGTCGTTTGAACATCGCCATGTCGTAAGGAGCTGGAAGAACAAAAAAAAATTGAATTAATGAATATTAAATATTAATAAAATTTTACTCTAATTCCAGAGCGACTTGCACCAATGAACTAAATCTAGTTTAAGCTTGTATTAATTCGCTATGTACTCGTAAATTAAAACTGGTTTAAAATCATATAAAACGCTATCTAGCGTTAAACTGGACTTATTGTATAGCACGGAAACTTTAAAACATCATTGAGGTAGAATTAATCCGCTTTAATTATTTTCGCTCTTTAGTTTTTAATTGCAATTGAAATCTGTATTTTATTAAAGCGGTTTAATTGTACCTGAATGATGATTTAAATTTAACACTTTTTGAAACTCGATATTGTTTCTGAGCAAGACAAAAAGTACAGTTTAACGCTGAATAGGGTTTTATAATAGTTTTAACGGACTGGCCTAATCACATATGCGTTTTATACCATAATAAAGTTATAGATAAAAACAGCTTCAATTAGATTTCATTTGCTGGCGCAAGCTTCCCCAAAAGCGTGATATTATATTCAATAGTCAAACATAACATTTATAAAATCTGAAGTTCCTTTTTAAAGTTAAACATAATTTAAATATCTCTGTAACACCCGGTTTCAGAAAGATTCCTTAAATTTTGAAACACATTAAACAACAATGATTCATCGGTTGCCTCCAAAACTACTCATTAGTGTCTAAAAGCATTTTAAATTTTAAGGAACCTTGGACCATTATGGGTAAGCTTGTACGTCCAGTAACTCACCCATAGACCTTCAGTCGTGGTATATGTGGGCCGATATGGCGACGGAGACTGTCATTTTATTTTCATTCTTTGATAGTCGCTGTTGTTTTTGGACTATAATGTAATTACCATCAGATGCGCTGTACTCACTCTGTCGAGCCAATGTAAAAAAAACCTTACCCACATATATCCAAAAGTAATAATTTTTATACTTATCGTTTGGAAGACCGAAAAGCCTGCTGAAAGCTGAAAAGATGGCGATGCTATCCGAGCGTCCTTTCACCTGTGCAAAGTATCGAGAATTAAATCTACTGAAGCAGTAGAAATAATGAGTAAATTTGGATTGTTGCAGACAACAGACAGCGCGGATTTCCTGGCGACGCGTCCACACACGGCGGCCGTGCTACCAGGCAAGCCGGCCGGCAACCCGTTGCAGTTCATCCGCGTGGGCCCCGCCGACCTCGGCAGCCGCGCGCGCGAGCAACTCCGCCGCGCGGAGCTGGCCAAGCGCACCGAGCCCGCGAGGATCGAGAGGCAAGAGGACTGGCAGTCGGTAGGAACTCTCGCGTTTTGTACTCATTATAATTACTTTATTGGGCCTTATGCGCAAATTAACTTAATATTAATTAACAATGGCTTGACGTGGTTTTAAACGTAGCGTGAAGAGATATTTGTGCAGGCTGGCATGATCGCTGCGACTACCGATGGGTTTCTTGTTACCTTTCGATAGTCGTTGGCGTTTTTTGGACTGTACCATGCTTACCATCAGGTATAGTGTAGTCACTGTGTCGAGTCGGTATAAAAAAAAAATAAAAAAACGTTTCGATCTGATTACACTGGCCAAAGTCGCAAGCAGACTGAAGCGACGTGGAGTTTTCGTAGAGATCGGAAAGATACTTCCTCTACCGTCTTTTGTTCTTGATAATTTGATTAATCAGGACTCATGTTTTTTTTATATTAGCGGGCGATAACGATTTAACTATTTCATTACATTTTTACTAACCTACATCGCGCAAGCAAAATTATTATGTAATGGGGTATATATAGGAGCTTTCAAATGGTTTATTATCTTGATAATACTATATAAGTGACTCTCTCCGACGCAACCTTGAGGCTGAGAACGTGCTCGCCCCCTAAGCCCGGTTGAACTGAAAATGCCTTTCCCGGCAATCAGTAGTTAGTCCGCTTCAAAAAAAATAAAATAAACGCAGCCTTGAGTTTCTTTCACCTTTTCTTCTCAAGGTATTCGCTTTCGAAACACTAGTTGACCACCGTTAGGTTTCTTTCTTTGACTGGTAGTCCAAGTCAAGGTACATATCCACAGGGCGCCTTGCGTTGCCACCAAATCCATAAACTCGCTGGCCGAGGAGCACTTTCAGTGTTTGCACTTTACGCCCGGTTTAGTTGTGAAGGTCTATCCCGATCAACAAAAAAATTTCAGTGGCTAAGAAATTGATTTATTAGGATTTGTGTGCATTGATGATTCAGAGATAAACCGGAGTGTCCCTTATTACTTTTAAAATTGGAATAACCCTCTACTAGCTGTTCTCGTAACTTAGTATAAAATGTCAGTGTGTATAAACCAATACAGACGTATTATTTGTGGTTATTTTACTATCTTTAAGAGCAGTGACCTACCCACGCTAAGATAAGCTCTACCAACCTACACTACAATCCTGTATCACATACCTGCGCCATCTTAGGTATGAATATTCGCTGTGATTTTAACCTTAGGAATCATATAGGGTGTTTCTACATTGCAACATCACGTAGATTTGGTATCCTGAACAAAGTGCGCCGGTTTTTCACGTCGGATCACCTGTTTCTATTGCGCAAGGCCCAGGTCAGGCCTTGCATGGAATACTGCTCGCATCTCAGGAACGGTTCTGCTCAGTACTTACTTGACGCCCTGGATAGGTTGCAGTGGAGGGCTGTCCGCATTTTGGACAATCCTTACGTGACTAAGCGTCTTTTACAGCTCCAGGTGCGCATAAATATTGCCTCACTAAGCGTTTTCTACCGTCTGTATCAGGGCGAGTGTGTTGAAGAGTTATTTTTATCCTTGTTCCACCTTCTTCTTTCAATAGAACGCCGCGCACGGGTTTATAGAGTCACAACTGTACGATAAATCTAATCCCGGCTAGGATTAAGGAACTATCTAACCCTTAATTTTGCCGTGTCGTTGGGCTGTGGAATGGATTTCCGGTGAACGTATCCTCACCGTTCTGTGATATTGGGTGTTTCAAACGAAGCTTGGAGAGATATCTCTGCAGACGTTTCGCTGCAACTATAGATAGGTTTTTCTTTACTGGTTATAGTCGTTGTGGTTTTTTTGGATTAAACCATGTTGACCATCAAGCGTGATGTAGTCACTGCGCAGAGGCAGGATTAAAAAGGTGCACCTAGGTAGCGCCTACAGAGTCGCTTGCTAGCCTAACAATCTTGAGGTATCTCGCCAGCGGGTCACGTCTAAGCAACTCCGTTGTAGTCACTCGATACACACTCGATGTGCGATTTCATAATCGTAAGTCGTACGTGTGTGGGCAGCTTTATGTGCAGTAAATCTTAATATTCATGTGTCCGAATGAATTATGTGCTTAGTTTGAAAATACTTTACAAAACTGTTTTGTCTTCGCTCGAAAGTCGCACAAACACATAAAATATCAATATAAGTCTCCCAAAGCAATTTTTACGCTTTTTTTTATTATTTGTTTCCCACTGCTGGGCACAAGCTTTTTATGTACCAAGTGGGAGGTCAACTGGTCCCAAAAACCGTTATATAAAAGTTTCATTTAGACCTCGTGTGTTCTGAGCATGGAATTAATAAATAGAAAGAAGTTGGATCTAGTACATAACGCGCCGTCGAAAGTGAAGCAACATTGATGTTTTCGCAACCACATGCTCATAATAATGGCATAAATCATAATTGTAGCGAGTTTAACGATGAAGCTTCATAACAGGGATGTTACGGAGCTTCGACTCCGACTCCGATAAGTCGGAACTTCCGATTGTTATTACACCTTCGGTTCCGACTTCGGTTCCGAAACTTTTTAATCGGAGGTATTCATCGGAGGTCACCGCCACTGTTGTAGTCAATTTATTTGATTTAACTTTATATGTAATCAAACAATCAGTGCTACTTAATTAAAAGATCTCACTTTTTAAATTTTAGATTAAAAAATATGATTAAAATTATTAAATTTAGAATTAAATGTACATTTTAATTTATTACTAAAAGTTTTTTTTTTATTTTACATTTACATTAAATTAAATTAAATAGAAATTAACACAAAAAAACCCTGGAGCAAATTTGATTTAATTTGTGCATTCTTAATAGAAAAATGTTAATAAAAATCACAGCAATTTTTATTTTCATTGGGTAAATTTATCACTTTCTAATTAAAAAGGTTCACTGAATAATGTTTTTATTTGTCCCTTAATAAAACTATTTTATTCTGCCGTCACTTGTGACTGACATTGCCTCCGACTCCGATTCCGACTCCGAATCCGACTCCGATAAATCAAATTTCAAAACTCCGACTCCGACTTCGGTTCCGATAAAACTGCCTCCGTTACATCCCTACTTCATAAGAAGAACAGGTATAACACAAAGAACGACACAGTAAAGTTTTTTTTATCCTGAGTCGTCATAGCGACTACACCACACCTGATGGTTAGCATGGTACGGTCCAAAAAACGCTTACAGGTATGAATTGCAAAAAAAACTATCGATACTCGCAGTGATAATGCAAGCTTGCACGACTATTTCTTCATGCTTCGATTGAACGACCCAATATCATAAGACGGTGGGAACACGCTCGCCGGAAGACCATTTCACAGCCCAAAGACTGCAAAAGTCAGGTAGAGAACTTCTTAGTCCTAACCGGGGTGTGAGTTCCGTATAGCTGTTTATAAAAAAAGTTTAACAGACTTTTTTTTTTTTTCTATTTATTTAAGCGACTTTTGTGCCTCGGCACATGCCAGCCCCCTCGTATCCTAAACATGCACTACTAGCATTTATTTCTGGTGGGGAGCCATCAGCCTGAACAACTCCTTTGCTTCGGCTGAGTAAGGTCTTGCTAAAATTCCGCAGAACATGCCTACATCAAATTTGTTCAGGCTAAAGGCTCCCATCAGAGAATCTCTTGCAGACTGAGATCGGACACACTCCATCAGCAAATGTTGTACGGGATCTCCTTTCTTACACGTGCTGCAGTTCGGTGACTCCTCAAGCTTCATGAGATGTTTAAATTTGCCTGATGGAATGTGACCTGACCTCAGCCTGTGTGCTGCTACTATAAGTTGTCTGCTAATGACTTCATTAGCAAACCATGGCACATGAGGAGGCTCACATACTAGCGTCTTGTACCATATACCTTTGGTCAAAGATATAGTGACTAACTGACTGACTGATTTGTTTTTGTTGACTTCAAAAACAAATAATATTCCTTAAACGTACCAATTAGACTTTGGCCTTTTTTGAAGCCTTTTTTTTTTGGTAACCCGGGGGATAATCCTACATTGGACCATCAGGGTCACTGTGAGGGCAGCGACCCCGGTGTGTCAGACCCCTACTGACTAAAAACCCCCGGGGTGTCCCTCTAATCACTCCACCCAGGCCTGGGAAACCAAATTCGTCCAGTCGCCTTTTTTGAAGCCTTCCTAGTTACGCAATATATTACAGTACGGCACTGGCTTCAGAAATCACAAAGACTGATTGGTAGGTTTTGACAATATTATTTATTTTTTGAAATTATTTGATTTTTTTTATAAACATATTTTTATTTTACAATTTTTGTGTAATCTTCCATCAAATTCAGGTTACTATTGATATTTCCTTCTTCTTTTTTTTGTTGTGAACCGCCGATGAGTAGAATTCTCTTCCTGAATCAGTTTTTCCAACATCTTATGACATGGGAATCCTTAAACGATGAGTGAGTCGGTATTTGTTGGGTGAGCGCGCTCTATCATCAGTCTCATCATCACTTTCCATCAGGTGAGATTGAGGTCAAACGCAAGCATATCAACTATATATTTTACTAATGTTAATATATCGTCACGCTATATCCCTTTCGGGGTGACCAGAGATACTTTAGTGTCTGTATCCACTTTGCGCTTATATGTCGTGCCCAACATGACCAGAAGCGCAGCTGATCGCCGTTCTCACAGCACTAGTACACATGGACATTTCTATCAGTTGCCGTGCCGGTTTTTTTACGATATTTTCCTTCACCGGTGAGCAAATCCTAAATCCGTACGTTATCTGGAAAAATCCAGAGGTCGTTATTTGTGCAGGCCAGCATGATCACTGTGACTACCGATGGGTTTTTCCTACCTTTCGATAGTCTTTGGCGTTTTTTTGGACTGCACCTTGCTTACCATCAGGTTTGGTGCAGTCACTGTGCCGTGTCAGTGAAAAAAAAAAGGTACGTACTTGGATTCGAACCTTCGAGCATTCGCGTCGCCGCGCATGGAGACTGATCCCTTATCAACTAAGCCACCACAACCAATATATTTTACTGTTGTTCATTCCAGCGTTATGACCTATAGCTCCAAAGACCGTCATCAGACCTGTAACATATTAAAACTGGACTAACTTCCTGATATACTCTCTTAACTAAAAAAATAATTATACAAATCGGTTAATAAATTCCGTAGTTATGGCTGAATACATAAAAATAAACACATCCGAAAACAGAGTCTCTTCCTTATTAAAGTCGGTTAAATAACCATTGTCTATTGAATTAATATGCCTAAATTAAATACATATAAATGTAAACAAAAAAAGATTTAACTTGTAATTCCTGTCGGGTCAAGCACCGGATGTACGATGAGGGTACGTGGTGCTGTGAAGCCTTGGGAACGCGACGCGCTTCCGGTCTGTGAAGGACTTTGTTTTTATATCCATCTACCTGACATTGAGTTAGGTTAGTTTCTTACATAATATTTGAACCAAGCTTATGCTATACTTGTAGATTTTCCTGCATCTTCACTCAATACAATAAAAACAGTTGGCAGGCACAAATTTAAACAATACACACTACATTTCCTTACAAAATTATTTATTATCAATAACTTTTAGATAATGAAAGGTTTTTTTACCATTGATTTTGTTATTATAATTTTATAAACTGACGACCATTATTGTAGCCAGCGAAAATTACTCTAGTACCCACGAGGCAATATGTTAAGATTTATATAGAAAATGTATGAAAAAAAGTTATCATGAATTCTGACAATTTACGATATTCATGTTTTTATACCACATAGGTAATGATCCTCGCGTGAAACGTGTAGTTTGTTTGAGTTTACTTTTATATTCTTTTTATCGGAAGTACATAATATAATGTATCGTCACGCTATTCCCATTTCGGGATGAGCAGAGATGCATTAGTGGTTGTATTCGCTTTGCGCTTATATGTCGTGTCCAGAGTGACCAGTAGCGCAGCTGATCGCCGTTCTCAGGGCACTTGAACGTAGCAATTCTATTACATCCCATACGGATTTCCTTCTGACGTTTTTTTTTCACCGTTGAGCATTATCGTACCTAATTTTCCCATTCTCATATGCTGGTTGTAGTGGCTCAGTGAATAAGGGACCGCTATCCATGCGCGGTAACGCGTGTGTTCGTAGGTTAGTATCCAGCGCATACCTTTGGATTTTTTTTATATTAAGTATGAATTTATGCACCACATCCTCACGGGTGAAGGATAATATCGTGAGGAAACCCGCACGGCATCTAATAGAGATGTCATGTGTACTAGTGCTGTGAGAACGGCGATCAGCTGCGCTACTGGTCGCGTTGGGCACGATATATAAGCGCAAGGTGATAGGGCCACTATCGTATCTCTGCTCACCCCGCTGCATGGACAGCGGGACGATATCGAGTGGTAAAAGGTTATTTGGTTTAAGCGACATTTTTTGGTGATATAGTAATATATACTTTCGGAAACGGTAAAAAACGCTGATTCCGAAAATATATATATTTTTTTTATTAATTTATAGGCGAACGCTTGATCTCAATCACACCCGGTGGAAGGTGAAGACGAGTCCGATGATGAACCGCGTCCGCCTAGCAAATGCCTATTCACTCTTCTCTTAATGACTCCCAGGTCATAAGATCGCGGAAATATGGCCGCTGGTAGTATTTTCCACTCCTTAGCTGTTCGCATGATAAATGTAGAAGCGAATAATTTCGTGCGAATATAAGGAACATCCAGCGCATACGGATGGTATCCGACATGATGTCTAGTGGTTTTGTGATTGAATAGGGGTATTACTATATCACTAAAAAATGTCGCTTAAACCAAGTAGCCTTTCACCCCTTGATATATTATTACAGTTTGCCCATATTGTCCTTAAAAATACAATACTTTGTATATATAGAGCATAACCTGAGTAAGGTATATTAAATATGCATCGAGCATGACTCCCGTGCCCTTGCCATGCCGATGCCAATCAGTCTGGCAATGTGGCGTTTGTTGTCACATTCAACCCGGCATAGGTCACGGCCCTTCTTCGCTATTTAGAACGTCTTTTCATCTTCAATATCGCTGTTACAGATCTCTAGTTTACGGAGAATATTTTTTTAGGTTGCATTTTGGTGTATTTATTACACTCTGTATTTATTTATAATTTACAGGCGGACGCTTGACCTCAATCACACCTGGTGGAAGGTAAAGATGAGTTCAATGATGAACAGCGTCCGTCCAACACATTCCTCTTCTCTTAAAGACTCCCAAATCATTAGAACACGCTCGACATAGTGACTACAGAGTACCTGATGGTAAGTACAGTGTAGTCCAAAAACGAAAGCGACTATCAAAGGACGAAAATCCATTGATAGTCTACATCGTCATGTCGGCCCACATATACCACGACTGAAGGTCTCTAGGTATATGAGCTACTGGATATACACAAGCTGATCCCGAAATGCGACAAGTCGAAACTGGTCACTATGACGGGCTTCACACCCATGTACTGTGGTCGCGATCCAGACGGGCACCGACGCCCTACCACCTCGCCGCTGCTCGTTTAGCACCACCCAGGAGTCACGTGTAGAGAAACTAGGGTAAAGCCTACGGACGCGAGCAGCTTCGACTCCCAAAAATATTAAAAATATTAAATATTCCACTCTTATCTGCTCGCATGATGAATGTAGAAACGAGAATTTTCCAACGAATATTGCCAGTAGTTTGTGGCAAACGGGGACCCAGCAGGGTCAGCCAGGATTCGAATTCCTTATGATGGTGAATTATTTAGTAAGCAGTGTGCGGTTGTTCCAGAACCTGGACAACTGGAAGTCGTCACGGCGGAAGCGCGTGGAACACATCATCGAGCGCTGTGTGGAGGTACGCAGGATGGAGCACGAGGTGGGTCAGCCGAGAGCCAAGTCCAAGACCTTCAACGAAATGTTGGAGGAGAGGTGAGTTACCTTAGGAAATAATTTTCCCATTGTTGATGCCCTAAGTCGGTGAAAAATATGTTATTCGTCTCGATGCGGATGGGGACCTATCATAGTTAATGTCTTTCAAATATTTCTGATACTATCGTCATATTTACAGTAGAAGTTTTAACTGTCCTTATTTAAAAGAAGATATTCCCTCTTTGTAACAACTGCAAGGTGACTTATCACGTTTATCATCTGCTTTAGGAATGTGATCAAAATTTATGGCCGAGGAAAGTCTTTTTTAAAGAATTTGCGAAAGGTCGGAAGAATTAACATTGTATTGGAGGACCATTATCTGATGACGTGAAAAGAATATACTTTTATGCAATCTTTTCTTCGAAACAAGTGATTTAAATCATCATTTATCTTTGCTTAGTCATCAAGGATGTGTTGAAGCCTCATTAAATTATATGATTAATTAAGATAAAAAAAAAATTATTGATGCATCCACGATTGTTTTGATGGAAATTACTTTAAATTAGTTCTTCGACATTTCAAATAATCTTTTAAACTCGTTTCTCTAACAAAACTTTCGACCTTATTAGAAAGCGGGTGTCAATTAAGGTTAAATTTTAAACAGTGGCTAAGTCGGTTACAAAAGATATTTTATTGATAATATATAAATTAGACCAGCATTGTTTATAGTGAATAGAATAATGCCTCCCTCTTTACCATACTGAGGTGTCGTAAAAGCCAACTAAGGTATACATTTGACTGCTAGCATCTAAATTGTTGCGTGTATCTTCTCTGCATATAAAGCACACCCGGCAACCTGTACTGGAAAAGTGTGATGGGTTAAATCTGTAAACTCCATCTCATGGATTCCACAAATATAGTGGAAAAGGGGAAGAGGGGCCTTTGCCCTACAATGAGACGAAACTGGTTAAAAATAATTTGATATAGTACTAAAATAAGATATAAGCTAATTTTTATTTTATTAAATTTACGAAATTTACCATGTTTACAATATTTTTCGAAAAGCGTACGGAACTCCCATTTACTAGAGAGTTCTTATTATTACAAGAACTATTATCACCTATCTTAGATATTTTTATTTTTTTAAACCCGGAGGAAGCCCGTTATGGGCCGTCAGGGGACGATGAGAGTCACCCCCCGGTGTGTCGGAGTCGCACCGACTAAAACCCCCGGGGTGTTCCTTCTCCCGTTTGCCGGGGCCAAGGGCAAGGCTATGCCAGCTTCCCTCAGCACCCGGCGACGTTTGGCCTATTGATGGAAGGCCCCTGTACACCATTCTGCTCTCCTTCATTTTCATTGAGCGGTGCGCGGGAACACATCGCGCACCGCTCTCGCCTTGGAAATTTTGAGCGATGCACTCCCTCAATTGCGCCGCCCAGGCGTCAATCCGTTAGGGAGGGAAGTGCATTGAATACCTATTTTAGATATAACTTAACCAATAACTACCCTTTATTATCCACAATGATAATCTCGCAAAACATTGGTATCTTTAAGAGCAAATGAAAATAATTGAAGTAACAAATACCAGTCTACAAATATATTAGTTTAAATATAACATTATCATCGAATAATAAATTAATGATTCTCGATCAATAGATAAATCTAATAATTTATTATTGCGTTTCAACTAATAACATACTATTGAGTATTACAAAATGGACAATTGCTCTCATAATTTCCTATTACAAATCGCAAGTGCCCTTGTGGTTTCACAAGTCGTTATTCTAGAACTCCTCTTATTAGTAATTTATTGTTATAAGCGTATATAATGAAAATGATTGGTTTAATTAATAATTTGTTATGAGGTTTTTTGTATCCTCCATTTTAACTATAGGGCTAACAGTGACGTGCATAGAGTATTTGGACAAGGTAGGCAGAATTCACGTAATTATTTTAATATTATGTAATTATAGTAAATGTTATATTGCACTCGTGGAAAAGATATATGGCGTAAAAATAGAACAGATGTAAATATAAATGTTTTCTTGTTTTGTTTAACTTTATACAATTTATTTCAGACTTATTTATTGTAAGGGTATGCAATGCTTTAATGCATCTATGGAATGACCGCTACTGAGGTCTAACTTTGAGAACTTTAACAATTCCACTAATGGTGTCTTGCAGAACAAAGATTTACAGCCGCAGTTAAAGAACTAGCTATCAATGAATTAAAAAAAAAATGTTTAACACTAGATTTACCCAACCAGTCAAAATGACTGGTCTCTATATTTGTCTTCGATTTTAATTTATTTTCTAATATTTTTTAATTGTAAAAAATAACATATCCTATACATGTTGTTGATTAATATTATGGTTTTAATTTGCTTTATAACAAAACAAAATAACCAATGTTATACCTACTTATTTCTAAAATAGAAATAAATTGTTCGCCGGTAGATCTAATATTAATTTCTGATTTATGTCCTCGAAAAGACATAACTTAAGGGGCATAATTCCGTTTGGAAGAATTTGGCTTCCCAGGCCCGGGTGGAGCAATCGGTGGGACACCCCGGGGGTTTTTAGTCAGTAAGAGTCTGACACACCGGGGTCAATATATAGTCAATATAGGGCTAGTTAGTAAAAAACATCATAATATTAATTTAGTAAGTTAAAATGCATCACGTTGAAAATTTAGATCCTCCTGTAGTCCACAAGCTCGACACAGAATTAAGAAATTATATATTTCTTAATTTGTAGTTCGACAATATTAAAAACGACTTCCATATCACATTAAAACTTTGTAAAAGACATTGGAATGTTGACATAATCACAAACAAATCCACGAAGACCGGTTTGTGATGACTAAACCTCGACAAACTCTTGCAATTGCCTCTCACGGTAATACCTACAAGTTATTACGTCTTTTCGTAACATTACTTTATACTCGTGAATGAAATTGCTAATGTATATTATGTTGTAATAGATACACAGTACCTAATTATGATTTATTATTCGGTAGCTGACTTGTTTAAATTAATGGTTTATAGTAGTTTTTCGTAAGGAACCCATTTAAATATCACTAAGCTATTCTAGTATCTATTATGCTAGTTAGGTGATGCCTGCAGAAGGCTAGACGTTACTGGGAGCCAAGGAAGTTGGCCTGGCCGTACCTTTGGCTGTGGCAAATAAGTAAGAAGAAACATCGGGACCGAAACCCCCACGGAGGCCCTGACGGTCCATGAGAACTTCCACCAGGTCAAATAGAAAGACTAGTATGCGTGTACACGTTATCAGTGATGATATGACGTAAATCAATTTAAATGTTTACATTTAGTGAAGTTCTTTTTTTTTCAAACTAGCTCGGCAAAGTGACTACTGTGTACCTGATGGTAAGTATAGTGCAGTCTAAAAACACCAGCAACTATCAAACAATAAAAATCCATTGATAGTCTACATCGTCATGTCGGCCCACATATACCACGACTGAAGGTCTCTAGGTATATGAGCTACTGGATATGCACAAGCTGACCCCAAACGTAACAGGCCGAAGAGAGTCAATATGTCGGTTACAATTGTGTATTGCAGTCACGACCCAGTTCAGGCAATCGCCCTGCCTCCCCAAAATCCTCCTCGTGGCATCTTGTCACTATCAGACCCAATATCAACCCAAAGAACAAGAACAACACGTACATAAGACCATAACATGCGAGATAATTTGCGAGTTGGTAGGGCGTCGGTGCCCATCTGGATCGCGACCACAGTACATGGGTGTAAAGCCCGTCATAGTGACTGGTTTTGGCCTGTCGCGTTTCGGGATCAGCTTGTGTATATCCAGCACCTCATATACCTAGAGACCTTCAGTCGTGGTATATGTAGGCCGACATGACGATGTAGACTATCAATGGATTTTCATCCTTTGATAGTCGCTTTCGTTTTTGGACTACACTGTACTTACCATCAAGTACTCTGTAGTCACTTTGTCGAGCCAGTGTAAAAAAAAAACATTATCCAACAGCAAGTTTTGCATATCTCATCAGAAAAACCGAGTCGCCCAACTGTGATTTATGTGGAGAATTGAATGATATGCATCATTTGCTGATGGAGTGTGCCCGGAACGAGACACAAAGGGAGTCGCTGATGAGCAAGTTGATAATTAACAGACAAGGTATTGGGAGCATGGCGCGGCGTTTTGGTGAATCCTTTGTCCAGTGAAGTCAGAATGCTGTGCCAGATGGTGATGCTTGCTCATCCGCGACTCCGCTAGGATACAAGGACGTAGGTTTCGGCACAATGGGGCTGATATATTCGCTGGAATAAAAACCCCTAAATAACAATATATTAAAAAAAGGCCTAAACAGCTATAAATTAGATTCTTCTGTAGATGAAGTAGAGAACACAACCGATCTCATTCCTCCCTTGGACGTCGATCCTTATAGTCGTTGACATAGATGGGCAAAATGTAATCAGATTAATGAAAATGATTAACGATTACATTTTAAGTTTTTTACCATTAATATGACTGAATTTTGCTCATTTATGTTTTAAACACTACAGAACCCCAGATTGTATACACATTTATTATTTCTTATTGTTTTAAATGGACTTAATCATGATTACAGAGCAAGAAAATTAAAATTACGACTAAATTTTGTAATCGTTAATTCATCAGATTACATTTTGCCCATCTCCGGTCGTTGAGTGTGTGAAGTCTTACCGGCTTCATAGAATGCTTATGCAAATGAACTATTAATATCCGTGTGTGCGTTCTACAGTTAGGAACCGAAATTACGAATGGAAACACGTGCCCAAGCTAGCCACGTTTACACTGGACATAATGGCTGGCCTGCAATTTGTTGGATGCCGTTTTAAAACATATTCTTAGAAATAACGAGTTCATTAAATTTCTTGGTAATTTTATTTATAAAACCAGCCTTTTTTACTACCGTAAGGCTTGCGCTTGACTTCACCTGATGGAAAGTGATGATGAGGTTGATGATGGTGCGTGCTCATCCAGCAAATACCGATTCACTCGTGGTTTGAAAATATTTCTAAAATCTTGAAGAAACAGACGCAGGAAGTGAATTCTACTCCTTGGCGTTTCTCAACGAAAGAGGAAGCAAATCGCTTCGTGCGGGCAGTTGGAATGTCAACCATATAAGAGTGCTGACCCGTATGGATTTTCGTCCTTTGGCAGTTGAATAATAATATCGTCACGCTATATTCCTTTCGCAGTGAGCAGAGGTACATTAGTAGTAGTTATATCCATTTTGAGCTTATATTTCGTGCTCAACGTGACCAGTAGCGCAGCTGATCGCCGTTCTCACGGCACTAAATGAAATGAAATGTATTTATTTCGCCACTAACTAACAAAAAACTAGAAATTTAAATGCAGTAACAGAAACAACATACAGAAACAAAAGAAAAATACAAAAACATATAAACATGGCGAAAATGGGACCTTCATCAGCTTAAAGCCACAGAGGAAGTTTGCAGCGCGGATTTTCGTGAAGGGCCCCGGTCGTGCTACACTAGTACATATGACATTTCTATTAGATGCAATGCGGGTTGCCTCCAGAAGTTTTCCTTTACCGGTGAGCATGTGGTGACTAAGTGTTTACTTCACCTGGAAAGCCGAGAGGTGCGTGCAGGAATTCAAACCTTTTTCGCAGACAATTCGCAGCTTTGCGCATGGATACTAGTTTCCATATTGCCTCGACCACCACACCCACATTTATACTATACTATACTAGCTGGGCATAATGACTACATTGTACTTTAATGTTGATAAGTTTAAATATAGTAGTTTTTTTTAAGGCAGTCGACGAAAAACAACCAGCTCATGTATGGAAAATACAATAAATATGGTAATTATCGAATTTTGAATTTAAAACATTTTATTTTTAAAAAGATTTTAATACCAAAGGAAATGAGCCAATAGACAGTCCCTTTTTAATTAAGCTCATCCACCTGGTTTATGATAAAGATAAAATCACGCAAACAAACACTGGTTCTTATAATTAAAGAAAACAATGAAATTTACCTTTTTTATTTGGATCGATTGTGACAGCCTTTAATTGTAAAAATAATTTAGCAAAGTTGTCTGTATTTCTAACCTCGTTGGTTGCTTTTTCTAATGATATAAAAAAAAACGATTTTGATTTAGGACGATTAAATTAAAAATCTAATTAAATTCCTGCTTAATATGAAATTGTTCGCTGCTGAAGGAAATCAACTTTCATAGGCAAAGCTGGTTCGTGAGAGGACGGTGTAGGTTACACGTCCGTTCCGCTGAGCGGCTGCGGCACGAATGATCGAATTTCATGCCGTCATGCGCCTGCACAGGAAAGTGCGGTCAATTCGATGTAATTATACGCGTATATTTATTAATGTTGTAAAGGATGTTATGAGTATGGAATGTAAATCGTTTAATGGGGGAAGAGAAAGTAATTTGAGGATTGTGAATATTGTCTAAGCACATGGCTTTGTTAGGACTTCAAAACAAATAGAAAAATCATTTATTCGGCACATATCATAACGTACATCATAGAAGAGTATGTTAACCAGGGCATCGGCGTTAAGTCGCCTGCCTCGCAATCTTTTACCAGTTGCATAATGGAGAGAGTTCTCAGGAGCTACATTCTCTTACTCCACCAGCCTTATTTCACTCCGCGTTGGATATCATCCGTATGTAGTGGATGTTCCGTATATCCTCATAAAAAGATTCGCTTCTGCATTCACCATACGAACAACTAAGAAGTGGAATATGCTTCCAGAGATCATATCTTCTTCATTCTTCGGGAGTCGAAGCTGCTCGCGTCCGTAGGCATTACCCTAGTTTCCCTACACGTGACCCCGGGTAGTGCTAAACGAGCAGCAGCGAGGTGGTAGGGCGTCGGTGCCCGTCTGGATCGCGACCACAATACATGAGTGTAAAGCCCGTCATAGTGACCAGTTTCGGCTTGTCGCGTTTCGGGATCAGCTTGTGTATATCCAGTAGCTCATATACCTAGAGACCTTCAGTCGTGGTATATGTGGGCCGACATGACGATGTAGATTATCAATGGATTTTCATCCTTTGATATTCGCTTTCGTATTTAGACTACACTGTACTTACCATCAGGTACTCTGAAGTCACTATGTCGAGCCAGTGTAAAAAAAAAATCTCACGTTCTTATGACTTGGGAGAGCCTTTAAGAGAAGAGTGAATAAGCGTTTGTTGGTCGGTAGTCCATCATCGGACAGATGTCCACCACCAAAAGCCAACAAAGCCCTACCCATACCCTGCCAATAAAGCCATGCCCTGTACTGTGATGACGCGCCAAACAGAAGTAGCTCACTTAGCATATGCTGAGCTGACTTCCCTTTGGCGCGCATTATCATAGCACAAGGTGTGTGATTTTGTTGTTATCCACTTTGATTGAACTATCCTTCTAAGTTGTATGTAATGTGCCATATAATTGTTTTTCTTTCTCTCTTTAGAATATAGATTGCAAGACGACGCTGGATATAACCAGTTTTCCACCGATCGTTCTGGCAAATATTCGGAGAGCTTATGTTCGGCAGTTATTCGAGCTATTGAAATTCTAATGCTACCGTATCTGAGAACTATGTACGCTTTGCGTCTAACCTGTGGTCTAGACCGCATCAGATGTCTCGTGTATCAGCCGCAATTGGGTCATTGATTCATTTTGTGTGGCAGAGATATAATACCGAGAATGTCAGGCCACTGGATGCGGCACCATTGCCCTTCAAGTGCGCTTGAGGTTGTATCCCACGTACGATTTACCTATGTCTTAACAAATTATGATCATCCGAATGACTAAGATTTTTTTTCCAAATTATTGCAAATTATATGCGCATGAAACGGCGGTGAATAAAAAAATGCTGATTTTCTTGATTCCCTTAGGATTACTCTAAGCTGAGGAGGGCCTTCGCCAGAGGCCTTCCTCCATAACAGGACTTACGCCGGGCGGCGCGCTTGAGGGAGTGCGTCGCCCAGATCCAGGCGTGAGCGGTGTGCGATGTGTTCCCGCACACCGCTCCAATGACAATTCAAGGAGACGAGGCGGGGGTGGCACTCTAGTAGATGAGGCCCGAACAAGGCCGGACGTCGCCGGATGCCGAGGAAGATGGCTCGGCTTTGCCTTTAGTGTCCAGCAGACGGGAGAAGGAACACCTCGGTGATTTTAGTCGGGCCAGGTCCAACACACCGGGGGAGCGGCCCTCACCGCTCCCCTGACGGTCCGTAGGGATTTCCACCGGGTGAACAAAAAAAAAAGGATTACTGTAAGCTATTTCGTGTGCATCGGTTTCTTCAGCTTTTCTTCTCCGATCGTTCCGACCACCTTTCGCTAGTCGTCATTTCCAACTTACCCAGAAGCGTCCGACTCTATATTTGCCGTTTGCTTGGCTCAATGCCGCTTATTAGTATCTTTGAATAATAGTAATAATATATCATCACGCTATATCACTTATGGGGTGAACAGAGATACATTAGTGGCTGTAACCAATTTTGCGCTTATAATTCGTGCCCAAAGTGTCCAGTTGCGAAGCTGATCGCCGATCTCAGAGCACTTACTTATGGCATTTCTATTTGATGCTATGCGGTTTTCCTCACGATATTTTCCTTAACCGATGAGTATGTGGCGCCTAAATGCGTACACAATTGAGAAAATCCTAAAAATAAATACCAAATCGAACCTAGAACTATTCGCACCGAGTATATAAACCGGTCTCTTATCCACTGTGCCACCACAGTCATATCTTATTATCATCATTAGTATCTTTGCTTGGCCTGAAAAACGGTACATCTTGATGAATAATATAACTAAAACGTAATCTCCAAAAACATTCCAAAGAAAATTTTGAAATTGAATTTATGCCATCTTCCCGTTGTCATAGATAACATTATCTGAAACGACCAGATTACTGAAACTCGTGTTAACTCACTCTCTATATTATTACTAAGCTCATCTAAACTGGATGTTGTCGACTATTATATCTTGATCTCGTCTCAAGAACGTTTCGTGCGATGACAGATGTCTTTATTGTTTTGTAATACCGAAGCGAGATTGCCATCTGTCGTAATGTTGCAATAACACTTGACGTTTTCGTGAAAGGTATAGCGAATCAGATGTTGCTCAAACCGCTGATTCTGTGATGAAAACTGTATTTCAGCGGCTCATTTTGTTCAGTTGAAACGTGTATTTTAGGTTGTTTTAATATTTTACTTAGTATTTAGTTAGTGGATATTAAAAATATATCAAATACTACGTGATGTAGAGGAGATGTTTGGACCACATCATCTCCATGGTGATTAGAGGGGGGAACATTTATATCCCTCCAAAAGGGGAGACCTTTATAGGCCTTTCGCACACCGGGTCGAAGGACAGATGTGGACCCCCAGACCTGGTTAGCAGAGATGAGGAGACGACACCTCGGGGATTTTTAACCAGCGAGAGTCTGGCACACAGCGGTCATGGCCCTCACGATGGCTACGACGGTCCTATGCAGGATATTCCCTCGGGTTACCCAAAAAAGGATATTAAATATCACCGGACCTGTTAAGGTTTTGTGTAAATTGGTTTAAAAATGACGATAATTGTTTTAAATGTCGACAATTACAAGTCGCGTGGAAGCTTCGTCGAAGATGCTGCCTAATTCCTATAAGATATAACAAAGCAATGTATGGTGGGGTATTCCTCTTTTATAGGTCTATGGAAAAGTTCCAGATGGCATGTACCCATCTTGTAAGGACAGCCTACTATACCCATCCTAACTTCTAAAAAATGCTCACGTACAATGTGATAATTGGAAACATATTTAGATGGATATAGTATTAATTCTTATCAACTTAAATGCGTTAATTACATTGCATTTCATGAACATATGCAAGAAATGAATATCTTCAAGAAATGAAGTTATCGCAAAACGTGTCAAGCGTGGGTCTCACATAGGCTGACGGGGCTCACATGATCGCCCTGCCCAGTATGTTAATATTTTAAAAATAATTTAGATTATTAACAATAAATAGGTTGTGAGGAAGAGTGGGACGGGAAAGTATTATAAGAGAGGGGAGTAGACTTAGCAAAAAGTTAACAAGACATCCATTTCTTTATATGATTGAGATGTGTATTTTATTGTAGTCGATTTTATATTTATTGTGTACTCCAACCTTAATCTTGATGTAAATTAAATTTCTAATCAATAGCGGTCGGACTTCGTCGAATACCAAAGTCAAAATATAGGCGCTGACATTGGCAAAATCACAGTGGCTATGCTCCAGGGGAAAGGCCATAAGGAAAGAAAAAAAAACATCTATTGACAATTAAGCGGTACGAAGTTAGCAGGGTCCGCTAGTCGGCCATATTGTGCGGATATTTCGCATAATTTATGTACATTTATGCATATTATCAGGATACAAAGTCGTTTCGCACTTTCTTTCAAATCATTATTTACAGTTGCAAACGCTAATCCGGCAAATAACACGTAACATTTCCTTGAGAACGTCGTTATCTCGTCCAATTAAACTGTGGCAACATTATTAATGTGCGATATCATTCGTAATAACCGTCTTAATTGCGGCCACTTCCAGCGCCGGGCTTTATGTCTCTGACATCAAATTTACAAATACATGAAAGTATTATCTAGTAAACCTTTTTTGTATCCTGACTAGTCACCGTGACCAGACCACTCCTAATGGTAAGTATGGTGCAATTCCAAAATGAGAACGACTATCAACTGTGAAGAAATACCTATCAATAGTTGCTGTGATCATGCCGGCCTGCATAAATATCACTTTACGCTTCGTTTAAAGGAGCCAATATCATAACACGGTGGGATTACGCTCGCCGGAATAGCACTCCACAGTTCAACAATTAGGCAATTAGGTAAAAGCGCTAAACCTAGAATCTAAAGAGAGAGTATGCCTAAAAATATTAATAATGATTTTTTATAAGGTGCGTGTATAGCTTTTTTTTGTCTAACAGATAATCTTGAATACAGCGATCAGCTGCGCTATTGGTCACGTTGGGCACGATACTAGTATATAAGCGCAAAGAGGATACAACGACTAATGTATCTCTACTTACCCCGAAATGAGTATAGTGTGACGATATATTACTATTAAAATAAAAAACAAAAGTGAGCTATTATCTTCCTTAACCATATCAACACGCCTTAACATTCTCGACCCTATACCGCCTTTAATATCCCACAAGAAGGGGCTATCGTCTTCTTTGAAACGGACTATTTTAAAACATCACGGCTGGGATCGGCAGATGGGTCCATTAGTCTGTCAGTGTAACGAAGGTTTCTTGTTTGCTTGCAATTGTTATCTATAAGTTTCACGTTTTGTTAACCCTTCACTGCACCTATGATGTATAAAAGTTGTTTTTTTTTTATTTTGAAACTGACATTTTTGCATGTTGTTCTATAGTAACGAGCATAGGGTATTTGGTCAGGGTAGGCAGATTCACATAATGAATTTGAGTATTATATAATAATAATAAATAGTATATCACTTTCATAGGAAAGATAGATGGCGTGAAAATAGAATAGATATGAATATAAAAGGAATGTAAAGGGTTCCTTTTTTTGTTTAAATTAAAGTAATTTATAGCAGACTCATTTATCGTAAGGGCATGCAATGTTTTAATGCATTTATGGAATGAACGCTACTGTTGTTCTATTTATGAACATTTCCTATATATTTTATAGATAAGGGAGATATTTAGGGAATATATTCAGCATTCGATTCAAATTCCCAATGTGTAAAAGTATCGTAATATTTCTATTAAAACAAAGTAAATTGTAGTCAACCTCTTTAGGGACAATGACTCACGAGAATAAATGAATAACAATTAATTATTAAGTAGGTATTTGTCTGTCCTAAGCCTGGATAAACTATCACGGGAAAAGGAGTCAGTATCCACTTACCTAAAATTACGTAAAAAGACACGCACTACGGTGTCCAAACTTTTTACGGATCAATTCTCAGTTCTCTATCAATTTTTCTTAATGATTTGTTAGAGAATATAGTTATTTAGATTTTTATTACTTGTATTTCCCTAAGTATTTCCCTCATCTATAAAATTACCCCGTGTACTCAAGTGCAAAGACTATCATAGTGACTCGTTCGTACTTTTGTCGTGTTGTCTGTGGGCCAATAACGGCTACTGTCGATGTACTCTCGTCCCTTGAAAGTCGCTGCCGTTATCGGCCTACACTGTACTTTACATCTCGTCCGCTTTAATCACTTTATCGTGCAAGTATTAAAAAAAAAAAAAATTGCGGTTGGACATGCTGCATGGCTGGTTACGGGGGCACAGCGTATCCAATTGCACGCAGATTGCCAGCATCTAATCTGCTGCATGCACTTTCTCTGCAAATAGTGCATACTCAGCAATCCGCATTGGACAAACGTGCTGAGTTTAATCTCCAAAGCCCCTTCCTTTGGATTCCACAAATATTATATATTATGCCACTTGCCTTGCACTAAGACGAAACTATTTTTTTTACACTAGCTCTTCAAAGTAACTACAGAGTACCTGATGGTAAGTACAGCGGAGTCCACAAACGAAATCGACTATCAAAGGATGAAAATCCATTGATAGTCTACATCGTCATTTCGGCCCACATATACCACGACTGAAGGTCTCTAGGTATATGAGCTACTGGATATACACAAGCTGATCCCGAAACGCGACAAGCCAAGACTGGCCACTATGACGGGCTTTACACCGTGCACTGTGGTAGCGATCCAGACGGGCACCGACGCCCTACCACCTCGCTGCTGCTCGTTTAGCACCACCCAGGAGTCACGTGTAGGGAAACTAGGGTAAAGCCTACGGACGCGAGCAGCTTCGACTCCCAAATCCACTGTAGTTTCTGTTGCTATATCGCCACATATACCACGACTGAAGGTCTCTAGTAGTGATGAAAATGCCCGGGAATTTTCCCAAAGTGCCCAAAAACTTCCTTGGAAATATTTCCGGGAATTTACGAAATGTTCTCGGATGTTTTGGGCACTTTGGGAAAATTCCCGGGCATTTTCATCACTAGTCTCTAGCCTTGAGTCACTGGACGTACACAAACTGATGCCGAAACGCGACAGGCCGAAGCGAATCACTATGACGGTCTTTACACTTGTATACTGTGGCTAATAATGCGGTTAACTTTGTAAAATACTTACACAAATGGCGCTAACAAATTATGTAAAATATGTAACAGGAACGCGTGCGTACGCTGCTAACCGCACACTATCATTACGGCGCGCTGTCTGAGTGTGAGCAGACATATAATTACTGTTAGGTAACAACTTTCACTGTACCCTTGTTTCCTTCTTCGTGTACTGGGTTTAGTGTATTCCAATAATTACGGATTTACTCAATCCTTATAACGTCTATTACATCTGTGAGTTAACCGGCCTTATTTTAAAATGAGTTTAATTTAAGCAGTTATTTCAAAAGATATTTATATCCCGGAAGTTCTGTACCTCTTACTTTTGCTAAGTCTTTTTAGCTGTAGAATCGTCTTTTGGTGGGTTCCCACAATCCTATGATATTGGATCCTTTAAACGAAACGTGAATAGATATTTGTGCAGGCCGGCATGATCATTACCACTATCAATTGTTCTTCTTTACTGTTGATAATTTTAGTAATTTTTTGGACTGCACCATGCTTACCATCAGGGGCATTTTCATCTATATCGCTCGAAATAAACTCTTCAGCGTCGAACTGTTTGGTTTCTAAAACAGGTAGCACGTCTATATTCCACCTATAATGGAAAGAAATAACCGGTTGAAAAAGTAATTATCAATCAAGGCATGCGAGATGAAAAACCTCATCTGTGGTTAATGGACATTTGCTTGTCAGGTAGATGACATTACACTAGGTCACCCGGCACCTGTTTTCCAACTAGCAATACACGGTTATACGCTGGAACGCGGTAGCGATCGCTACTAGTGATGGGAAACGCACGACTGTTTGCTGATCGATAGTTGAAGCCGTAAACCATATATGGGCAAAATGTAATCAGATTAATGAAAATGATTAACGATTACATTTTACGTTTTTTACCATTACTATGACTGCATTTTGCTCATTTATGCTTTAAACAGTATAGAATCCAAGATTGTATACGCGTTTATGATTTCTTAATGTTTTAAATGGATTTAATCATGATTACAGAGCAAGAAAATTAAAATTACGACTACATTTTGTTATCGTTCATCATTAATCAGATTACATTTTGCCCATCTCTGCCGTAAACATATATAATTATTCAAGTTTTGTCATGTTTCTAAAACCATTCATAATGCCTTTTCATTAACGAGTCTTATACGTGGATTAGTTTTTATGATGACTCGGCGTTTCAACCTGGTTACACAGGCCAGGTTCACGAGAAGACTGAAGCGCCATGGAGTATACCGTAAAAAGTAAGTTAGTGAAAAAAGTTAAGTTAATTAAAAATGATTTAATGCGCACATAAAGCTCGTTAAAGTACCACCGCTCAGACTGACCACATATACATTTATGTTTAAGAAAAAAATAATACCTATTTTAAAATTCATCAGGTACAAGTAGTATTTATTTATTTTCTCGTACCCTTTTTCTCTTGTTCTTGGTATATATTTCTTATTAAGGTATCACTATTACATTTGTAGTCGATTTTTGTTTTTATATTTAAAACCTTTTTTAGTATTATTTAATTTAAAGTTGGTATAGTTTTAAGTTTCATGTTTTTATTTTATTGACTGTCTATTATTTTTATTCTGTTGTTTTAATTATCTGATAATATGCTGTAATACCACCAGTGCCCGTCACGAAAACTAGATCCACAGACCTCTTGGCGTTAAGCTGACGGATTACATTTCGCCATGTTTATATGCTTTTGTGTCTTGTACTTTCTTCTTTTGTGTTTGTTGTTTTTGTATTTAAAAATATTTGTGGCGAAATAAATGTTTTTCATTCATTAATTCAAGTGTGAAAATGTAAAAATGTAAAATATTCGGCTATTGATAGTTATTATATCGATAAAACATCGCCAGTTCCCATCACTGCGTCAAGACAGCGTTTGCAGTCTTCCCAGCGTATTATAGGAATAGGATCGCAAAAAGCCGGGCGTCCCATAGCCTCAGCAGCCAGTTCGCAACGCATCACCAATTAGAGTCTGCTAGTGCGGCTGGAAAGCTAATGCTTGCACATGTAAGGGCCGAAGAGATGCGTGTGTTTTAAATGTGCAGTTTTTACGCACAAAACTGAGGGTGTACGGACTAACGTCAGTCAATCTAGAATTGACGCTAGTTAATGAAATAGCAGAAAATACTTGATTATTTTAATAGTATGCTGTTTGGTAAGGCAGGGAGCAAGTTCTTTTTTTTAAATTATTTGACTCGTAAATCTATCTATGACACTTTGAAATGATATTTAGGGCTATGTATCTATACTCTATTGTTCTCTTCGCTATTTTCACCGAATTGACACTAGCCCTGGATCTTGAAATGTTTCGAAAGGGGTAAAAACTAATGTTTGAATTTGTTATTCAATTATATGGATTATTCAAACAAAACATGTATACAGAACAATTTTTAGAGTTTTCTGCTCAACAACTTTGTAAAAATGTAAATATGATTGATCACAGACAATCTAAATATTCATGGAAAACGATCATTGATATAGCATAACTTAATGACGTGGTAATGATATGTTATGAGACTTTTGACTTAACTTTCAAAACGTCAAAACCAAGGACTTGTATTTGTTAGCCAAATTTTTATAGAGAAGTCGGCCAAATTTCTTAGACGTGATATTCAGTGGGTACGCCGGGTGATGCATTTTTTTTTGAAGCGGACTAACTACTGATTGCCGGGAAAGGCATTTTCAGCTCAACCGGGCTTAGGGGGCGAGCACAGAAGGTGCTCAGCCAGCGAATTCCGGGTGATGCGCTCGTCTGCCGCATTTGTAACTTGGCACTCAGGGCGTGGGCCCCCGATTGCTCCCTCCCCCTCTAGGTCCGGGCCTGATAGATATACCAAATGAGTGTCAGCTGAAAACAAGCGCTGGGTGACTTAGCTATTTATCGCCGTCCTACACATCACAGGGTATTTGGTTATGCTGTCTTCTACCTTGATTTACCTATTATTTTGTGTTGAATGTTATAAGTCAAACAAATATTTATTTTCTTTCTTAAAACGCTGATAAATTTAATATAGTAAGTACCAACTATTCAGTTTTTTATCAATATATCATGAAAGCTTAATAGAATTAACCTCAGTTTTGTACAGAAATTTATCTTTTCAAAGAACAAAAAAATACAATAAATGAATTCATAATTACATAAAGTATGTATCAATAGTTTCCCTAGAGTCGTGTGAACATTTCCCAGGAAGCTAATTGCGACACGCTGCGCAATGTGGCCAGCCACTACAATGGACACGTTCCGAGACATTCCCATAAGGAATCGGCTTAACACACAAGCGGGAGCGGGAGCGAGCGAGCGCTGTTTATTTTTCTTATAAAATACTAGCTGATCCGGCAAACGTTGTCTTGCTATATAAGGTTTTGTAATATCTTCTAAGATGTTCATTGAAATTAAGTGATGTCAAAGACTATTTTGTTCACAATTAAATACTCTTAATCAACAACACATTTATTTGGATAAAGATTAGTATTATTACGTTGATACAACTCTTAACACATAATGCATTAATTTCGTTCAAATTTGTTTACCATAAAAACGGTTCTAGTGACTTAATCTTAAAAGATAGACATATATTGTCGCCGACATTTTTTTTAGATCATTTCAAGAGGAATAATTCTTTCTTACATATATTTTTGGTATCTTGAACCGTTTTTGCAGCGCACGCAATGGATGAATAATTTTCCCCGTTTTTTTCACATTTTCCATTATTTTTTCGTTCCTAATAATTGCATCGTGATGTTATATAGCCTAAAGCCTTCCTCGATAAATGGTCTATTCAACTCAAAAATAATTTTTCAATTCGAACCAGTAGTTCCTGAGATTAGCGCGTTCAAACAAACAAACAAACTCTTCAGCTTTATAATATTAGTATAGATATATTTTAATTGAGAAATAAATAGAATGCATGATTAATTTTTTTCAATAAAAATAATTAGTATAATATAGTAATTTGGTGAATTATGTTGGCTTCGAAAAAACTTTGAGAAAATAGAAAGACAATTGACATTTCAAAATTGTTAAGTCCTGCGATTGTACTTTTATTTCCGTGTTGCAAGTGATGCATATGACAGCAGCTTAGAAACAATACCCTTATGGATTTGATTTTTTTTTATCCCGGTGGAGTATCCTGCATACGACTATCAGGGACGCTGTGAGGGCAGTGACCCCGGTGTGGCAGACTCCTACTGACTAAAAACCCCCGGGGTGTCCCTTTGATTGCTCCACCTGGGCCTGGGAAGCGAAATTCATCCAGACTCCCAGAGAACAAGAAGCCTTGTTGAGGCTACCTCACTGGGAGGGGAAGGAGTAAAGCCCACCCCTCCAAAACCCTCTGTCCCAGGCGATGCGCCGGCCACCGTGCACCGCTTCAGCAGACTCCCTCAGGTCTACTGCCCGGGTGGACTTGATTATGACTCAAGTGAAACATATCGATGTATTATTTAAATATTAAATGCACAAAACTTAAAAAATAATGGCTGATGCGTGTTTTATTAGGAACTTATTTAACCGGAACAGTAGTTAAAGTAGTAGATAGTAGTTTTGGGAGTCGAAGCTGCTCGCGTCCGTAGGCTTTACACTAGTTTCCCTACACGTGACCCCCGGGTGGTGCTAAACGAGCAGCAGCGAGGTAGTAGGGCGCCGGTGCCCGTCTGGATCGCGACCACAGTACATGGGTGCGAAGCCCGTCATAGTGACCAGTTTCGGCTTGTCGCGTTTCGGGATCAGCTTGTGTATATCCAGTATCTTATATACCTAGAGACCTTCAGTCGTGGTATATGTGGGCCAACATGACGATATAGACTATCAATGGATTTTCATCCTTTGATAGTCGCTTTCGTTTTTGGACTACACTGCACTTACCATCAGGTACTCTGTAGTCACTATGTCGAGACAGTGTAAAAAAAAAGATACAAAATTTCCAGATATACATTTCAGTTTCACTCTGACACAGCCTTGAATTTCTTTCGGCGTTTCTTCTTAGAGTAGTCGTCTCCGAAACGCTAATAGATCACTATCAGCAGTTTTTCCTTGACTGCCGCTCAATCAGAGGTCGGTACTCACGTGGGTGACCTTGCGTTTCTATCAACCCATAAAATTCTCTAGCTGAACGCCCTTAGTGCTTGCCTCTTTCGTCCGGTGACATCATAAAGGCTCTCCTAAATTGACAACATACTGTAATGTCGAAAAAAATCCCAGTAAACCTTATATTAATTACATACACACGCAATATGCAATCTGCAGTAATAAATTAGGCAAAATTTAAAAGATTACTGACAGAGGTAACTCTACTGTAAGTGAGGAAATAAAAACGTAATCACATTTTTCGCAGCAATCAGATGTTCACATCTTACCATTTCGTTTTACTGCCGTTACGTTCTTAATAAATAAACATACCTTCGTATTCATTATGTTAAATTCTGAAAGCAGGAAGTTAATGCAAGAGTTATAATCTGAGGAAGGTATCTTTTATACGTATATCTAACAGTCGTCCATAAGGACGTAGCCGTATCGTTACTTTCAACATTGTTAAGTATCGTGACTTAAGATAGGACAGATTTAATAGATCTAGTATCTATATACTGCAGTATGCGTAAGGTATAATTAAGTTTAATTGGTGCAGTATTGGTAAAAATACGACGACGTAAAGGATGTCAATTGGATGACGTAAAGTCGGGCTGCTCCGATAAAAGCTTACAAATTAATGAATATTTCATATTTGCTCAAAATAAGTTTTTATAAAAATGATAATAAATATAATCATAATGTATATTCACGCCATATCCCTTACGTCGTGAGCAGAGATATTAAAATGGCTGTCTGTATCCACTTTGCGTTTATATGTCGTACCCAACGTGACCAGTAGCACCACCCAATCGTCATATTCAAAGTACTTACACATGACATTTCTATTAGACGCCATTGCGGCCTTCCTCACGATGTTTTCCTTGACTGATGAGTTATAGTGCCTACATCCGTACGCAATCTGGAAAATTCCAAAGGTGCGTTCTGGGATTAGAAACCACGGCTTTAAATATTAATTTTAAAAAATCTTATATACTCAATACTACTCAACAAAGAATAATATTTCTTTTTTGACCTAGTATTTCATATTTAAATTTATAACTACAATTATTTCTGTCAATTTAAGTTAACGTTTACAATTCATGATCAAAATAAATATGCTCAGAAAATATTTATTTATACCCATAATATATTATCAAAAGAGTTGTAATCACAATATAAATGTAAAATTTACTGCTATTTTTGATAATTTAGACAAAATTAAATTTTAATGTTAAAATTATAAACGAGTAAATTAATTCAGAAAATGCAAGGTATCGACTCGTAAAAATGTTGCAGCTGTAATAAAACCACATAACAATTAACTAATTGGAGCGCCTTAAACGCAGAAAAGGTATGTTTATACGAGAGGCCTATAATTTAAGCAATACAGCGTAATGAGTGCGCCATTACCGCTTACATTGGCGCCACACCCTGCGTTTACGCGCTCACGTAAAGAATGCGCTCGGAGCGAGCTTCGTGCACACGTCCACGAAACGCCGTGGCTGCGCGTGCGTTACACGGATTGTTGTATTGGCAGGTAAATCATTAAGGTCAACCAAGGCAAGTATAACAATTTCCTATAAATCGGCACATGCACGTTTTTTATTTAAACATACAATATATATACAAGAGAACCTAGGAACTTTTATATTATTGGCTGTATCAACGACACGAAATTATCTTTAAATTTTCCTAAACTAATTCACTGGTGAGCTGTTACTGCATTTTTTAATAATTTCGTTTTTATTGTAAACTTGTTTTGACTTGTTTTGATTAGGACAATATAATAATTAACCGAGTGAAGCAAGGTCTCCGAGTCAAGTTGGCAGCTTCGGCACTTTATCCGTCTGTTAAAAGCCTTTATTTTTGGTAACCCTGTGGATATCCTTTTCAGGATGTGCGGAGATAAATCAGTGTCTGTATCCACTTTGCGCCTATGTCTTGCCCAACATGACCAGTAACGCAGCTGATCGCGATTCTCAAAGCACTAGTATACACGAGATTTCTGTTAGATGCCATGTTTGATTAGATGCTACCTCTCTATATTTTCTTTCACCGGTGACATGTGCTGCCTAAATCCGTACTAGATCTAAAAAAACCTAGAAGTACGAACCGGGATACGAACCTATGATCACTCGGTGCCGCGCATCGATACCGCTCCATTATCGACTACAGCCACATGCAGTAGGGTTCATTCCATAGATGCATGAAAGCATTGCATGCCCTTACGATAAATAAGTCTGGAATATTTTTTTTAAAGTTAAACAAAAAAGGAGCCATTTATAATCATATCTATTCTATATTCTCGTCATATGTCTTTCCTTTGAAAGAAATATATAAGTTACTACCATAATTTAATATTCAAATTAATAATGCGAGTACTGCCTACCCTGGCCAAGTACTCTATGCACGTCACTGGCCACATGTATGCTGTGTATGTATGTAGTAGTATGTATGTATGTAGCCGCAGTAATCTATGTTATTACTACGTCAATAAGTTACATTTCGAATAAGTAAAAATCGTTTTCTATTTCTCTCGTGTCCACTCTGGTTATACCACGGATATCGACGTGTAAAAAGGTATGGACGTTATTCGACTAGCTACATTTGAATTCCAAACAGTTAATTTCAACAAAGGAATGATGTAAATTGAACAAACAAAGCTAGATGCCGGAGGAAATACTTCTCTCGCATTGTTGGGAAGAAAAACGAAAGGCGCGTGAGATAAATCGATTCGTGATACGACGCACGCGCAGTCGTGATGTACAGGATTCGATTCCAGCGGAAATTGCACATACTAACTTTGTTTTTTGTTTTCTCAGAATTACCTTGAGGAAAAATTGTACGTTTCGTGTTACTAGAATTTCGATAGGTTGGTTTTTATTTATTGTAATACAACTGAGGGCTATCCACGCCAGGCATTTTTACACCTTATTTCAATAAAATCAATAGACACCATGTCGGATACCATCCGTATGTGGTGGACAGTTCTTATCGACTCAAAAAGATTATCTTTTACACCCATCATGTGTACACATGACGGATTGCATTAAATACCATGCGAGTTTCCTCACAATGATTTCCTTTCGAATCTTCGATTATTCGCGATTCCGGTCCTTTATCCACTAGATAACAATAACGACATAGATTTTTAAATTTTGGGTGGAAAATTATTATAACCGGTAAACTAATCATTAACATAAAACTTACAAAATTATTGTTTTTTTTTAGAATAATTTACGACGTCTCCAAACTTTCTGATGATTAGAAACGCATTGGCGACACACCTGCGTTCAATAAACTTGAAGATTCCCCACCGGTGTTCAATACTGATTACATATGAGATTGCTCTAATAACATTTTAAAGGCGGTATAAATTGACTAGACTTTAACTGAGTCTCTAGCATGAACATTTACAATAATGCGATTTATTATCTTGACTCGATAAAATAAGCATGCAGTAAAGAAAAACAATCGATAGTTGCGCAGAGAAGTTGCATCACTGAGTGATTTCTACCGTCTGTATCACGGCGGGTGTTCTGAAGAGTTATTTAACCTTTTTCCGCCATCTCCTTTCCATATATGAACCACGTGCACGGGTTAGCGGAATCCTATAAGGTATCTCAAATCCCGGCTAGGACAGAAGTTCTCTAACTCTTACTCCAGCGGAGTTGTTGAGCTGTGAAATAGTCATCCAGCGAGCCTGTTCCCAACGTCCAATGGGTCCTTTAAACGAAGCGTCAAGAGACATTTGTGCAGCCCGACATAATCACTGCGACTTTCGATTTTTGTTTACTGTTGATAGTTGCATCGTTTTTTGGACTATAGTTTAGTTTAGTTAGTTAGTTTACTATCAATCGTGGTGTGGTCTGTGTTTGAAGAATAAGGGTTTAAAAAAAATTGGATAGAACCCACGTTGACGCAACGAATGAAAAGTGAAAACGCGAGCGCAATCCCTCAGCTTACTTTCGCCCAACGCTTATATCGATTTGAATAGAAAGCAGCCGGTTTCAGACTAGAATTTTGTTAATTTTTATATTTATAATATCCGACAAGGCGCTTCTCATTCGGACTGACTTGCTTGACGTGTTTCTCAATGTCGCATAAGGTTAGAGTCCACTTGGCTGTTATAAGGTTTCTAATCTCGATATTTTTACATACGATTTAGAATTGTAACATAAATGTGTGTCTACTTGAGCACTTGTATGACTTTATATAATTTCCCGTAGATTTACTGTATCACCAGCAGTGGCGTGCATCCCATAGAAGCATAAAAACATTATCTTGTTATAGTTAAATATTTTATTTTATTTATTTATTCTCTCTTATACTTTGCACTTTTATTTTTTATTTATTATCTTGATAAGATATAACGCAGCCAAGGTCCTTCACGCAAACCAGCGCCGCAGACTTCCTCTGTGGCATTAATGGTGAGAAGTGGTGTTCCATTCTCTCTGCTTACCTAAATATGGGTTCTGGCGTGATGATAGATATCGTAACTACGTGAGTACGGGCACTTGATGAAAATTGTAGTGTAGTTCAAGGTAGGAAATGACCACCAAAGGATGAGAATACATCGACAGTCTCCGTCGTCATGCCGGCCTCCATAAACCACGACTGAAGGTCTCTAGGTATATGAGTTACTAGACATGCCGAAACGCAGATAAACAAAGCAAGGCACTATGAAGATAGATGGATAGATATATAACAAGAAAAATGTTATCAGAAATCTGATTATAGATTAGAATTGATTATTTACCGTATTATGAACTTTAGTTTGCTTAGAATTCTAGTAAGTTGTGCTCAAACATTGGGCAATAAACGAAGAATTGCTTATGACAAAACTTTGGATTGTAAGAACGTTTATTTAGCAAAACTACTATTTACTATAGTCTAAAGCTTATTTCCACAGAATATACACAGTACGGAACATTGTGGAGGTTAGAGGTCTAATCACATTAACAAATAAACCCTGGGGTCAAACGCAATCGTGACCTCATGCGAGACCTCATACCTCAACATGCCATCGACTTGTTTATATCCATATCTGCATCTAATAAAAGAGAGCTATAAATTTTTTAATCAAATCTGGTTTTCTATATTAACAATATTGAATAGTCACTAAATATAATTATCTTCTAAAATATACTAGACTAGCTGATCCGGCAAACGTTGTTTTGCTATATAAGGTTTTGTAATATCTTCTAAGATGTTCATTGAAATTAAGTGATGTCAAAGACAATTTTTTTCACAATTAAATACTCTTAATCAACAACACATTTATTTGGATAAAGATTAATATTATTACGTTGATACAACTCTTAACAAATAATGCATTAATTTCGACCAAATTTGTTTACCATAAAAACGGTTCTGGTGACTTAATCTTAAAAGATAGACATACACTGTCGCGGACATTTTTTTAGATCATTTATATAGCCTAAAGCCTTCCTCGATAAATGGTATATTCAACTCAAAAAGAATTTTTCAATTCGAACCAGTAGTTCCTGAGATTAGCGCGTTCAAATAAACAAACAAACAAACAAACTATTCAGCTTTATAATATTAGTATAGATAATATTTATAAATTTCAAGTGTTTTTAAATTATGGTTACCTTTCGAGATTATCATGTAATTAAATAAAAGGAACTAAAGTTAAAATTTGGCAGAGTACTGTCTGCAAACTAAAATGATCTGTAATCGCTGAAAATGACAGTGGAAACCGTTTTAGAATCCATAATACAATGTTTTTATTTAATTACAGATAGGCTTGCAATTTACCTCCATCTCACCTGATGGAAAGTGATGATAGAGGGAGGCGGTTTCCGGCGAGCCGCCTGTGAGAGAAATTTTGGAGGGGTGGATTTTTACTCCAAAGGCCTCAACAAGGCCCTTTGTTCCCTGGGCGTCTGGACGAATTTGGCTTCCCGGGCGCGTGGCAATCAGAGAGACACCCCGGGGGTTTTTAGTCAGTAGGAGTCTGACACACCGGGGTCGCTGTCCTCACAGCGTCCCTGATGGTCCTATGCAGGATTTTCCACCGGGATACAAAAAAAAAAGTGATGATAAGACCAATGGAGCGTGCTCACGTAATAAATACCGATTTACTCGTTGTTTCAAGATTCCCATGACATAAGATGATGGAAAAACAGACGCAGGAAGCGAATTTGCATAACATAAATTGTTTAAAATATAAGAAGACAAAATAAGTAAATTGAATTCAGAGGGCAACATATGTTTAAATGTATTATTACAAAATAAAACTTATAAACAACAATCTGGAAATTAGTAAATGAGCGGAATGCTAAATGACCTAACCTTCCGTGAAACGAATGACAAACGCCGGGAGCTTGCTGAGTAATGGAGGCAAACATAGGCGTAGAGATGCGTACCAATATTGCCAATAATAGGGAGAAATCTGCGCAAATATTTTAAAATCCTTCATCATCTGCTTCTATCTGTCCATGGACATAGGCCTCTCCCAACTTTAGCCACTGTTGCCTATTTCGACTCTTATACAACGATTGCTTGCCAATTTTCACATATCGTTGCTCCACTAAGTTGGAGAGCGTCCTACATCAGGTCTGCCCCAACGGTTATCAGTCCTTTGAAAAACATGACCATCCCTCGGTCACTTTAGGCTGATAACCTTGATCCTCCTAGCTGGAGGTTAAAATCCTCTTAGAAATATCTAAAAATATTTAATAGCTACGTAAATACATTTTTTAACTGCCTCAGTCTTAAGTCATGAAACCAGACGTCTGTTGAGTTAGTATTTTATTTAAAAAGATTACCGAAGATTCATTCGGAAATAAATTGTAATGAAATGGAGTTCACATTATTCTCATCTCTAAGAGACACTTTTTATAATGATTAATAAATATTCATTAAAATTAATAGTTGTAAATCGATATAATACTTTTAGTATTAAGTTGTGCATTTTATCTTAATTATATCTTAAATTTGTAGATAAACATCGTCTAAAAGCCGTTCAAACCATTCTTCGAAATATCTCCTTTTCATATTAAAATCGCTAATTTTCGGGTACACTTCCTAAGATGGTATCACATACGCTGAGTTGTCCCGTGTAACTTTAGAACACGTTTGCACCTGTCTCTATGTGATTCAATATGTAAATATAGGCGAGAATGTCGTTACATTTAGTCATACCTCGTGAACAGGTTTCAATGATCAAATTCTGTTATTTCTGCCACCGTCTGCAAGCATTCGCAAGCAATATTCATTCCAACCGCAAATGTTTTGGATAAAATTTCATATAGAACTACGTCATTTGTACAGTAGTTTGCGTATAACTTTGAATTATTTGTATCTGTTTCTTCTAATCCATAAAATATTCAGTTGTTTTGCTTCCTAAATGTTTTTCTGAATTATATTTAGTTAGAATCTTAATCTGCATTTATTAATCTCTTACTCAGTAAAAACATCAAGCTTCGTTCATTATTAAGAATATTGTAATAAGAAAACTTGTACCATAAACTGAATTGAGTATGAGTCCTGGGATTTCGTCTAGTTCAGTATGTGCTAGAACAGGCCTCTTGGTGAATGTCAATAACATCTGGTTATTATCGGCAAGCGTAACGTCTGACCACAAGCCGTTGTCCCCAGAACCTATTTCCTTAGTTCCTAAGTTTAATTTTTTATGACATCTCTCAACTTTCCATCCATCACAACAGCTATCGGCGTGCTCAATATTGCCCAAAATTTTCCACCTCTAGCTGTCTTAAATCTATTGAGATCTCACTTACTCTATGTATAACATCGGTAACCCATCTTTTATCTCTCGTCTTTTTATACTATTAATGTTTGTCTTTGTTGATGGTCTTCTTGACCAGGTATAATAAAGCCGTGATTAGAACTAAACTTATGCATAGATTATACATACAATACGTCTTCAACCAAAGTTCTGATGTATGTTTATCTTTATTTCTCCAGAGCTGGCCGCAGAAGGCGGAATCTGCCCGTGTACCTGGATGACGATGGACATGACTTAAGCGACCTCGGGATAGGCACGTCCAGTACGAAAAGTAGCCTTAGTGAAGACTGCGATACACACAGCCTCGCCGTAAGTATCTTCTCTTCAATCAAAACATTCTCTTGCCAATACGTTGAATTTGAGATGTGTATCATACAGTCAAAAAACACCAGCAGTGGTCAAATGACGAAAACTTATTGACAATCACTGTTCTCATATCGGTCAAAACATATCACAACTATAGGTCTCTAAATATAAAAATAACCTAAGAACAAACAAGCAGCAATCCTGTACCGACCGATAAAGATAGGCTTTCCATCCCACTCTCTCTCTTGTTGTTAGCTTCCAAAAATGTGTCAGTTTCTTTCTTTAAAATATATGATGTTAATAAATAAAAAAAATATTTTTCAGAGTGATGGTATGGATTTGGACAAAAACCATTCAGACGTTGAAAACATGTCAAATTGTGACAATATCCGCAAACTGGGCTCCAGTGCCAACGAATACGACACGTGTACGACCACGACAATCAGCTCCCCGGAGCCCGAGGAGTACACATACGAGGGTGCCATCGAAGGCTACAAATCAAGGATTATTTCGCAAACCAATAGTCCCATTGTCAAAACTCTTGTCAATAATACTAAAGAGAAATCATCGGACAAAATTAACGATGATTTAAGTAGAATGAGAACATTTGTGAACAGCAAACCAGATGAAAAGATATTATCCTTTCAACAAAATAGATCCACAGATATTAAAAGCGTGCAGAAAAAAGATTTACCAAAAGTCGACATACATAAAAGGAGGGAACAGTTCGAAAGGGAAAACTCTCAAGAGCTCAATCTAAGCAAACCAAAATTGCCTGAAATTGCAAATAAGAAATCGATCAAAGAAAGACTGTCTAGCTTAGAAAAATATACAGAGGAAACAATTGTACAAAAATCTACCAGCGATCTAACAAAGCTACCGTCTGAGGTAAAGCCGCTTAAAGAACGGTTGTCTTCACTTGAAAAGGTTAAGACTTTGGAACCCGAAAAAATTAAGAGACTTTCTAATGGAGATCTTAATAATACTCGATCTTTAAAAGAGCGTTTAAATAGTTTAAAATCACAAACATCTGAAGAAGATACCAAAATAACAAAGACAGAAGTGAAAGACGTTTCGATGAGCTTAAAAGAACGTTTATCATGTCTTGACGCTGCTAAAAATAAAGAAATACCCAAAATATCAGTCGAAGAGGAAATCTCTCGTAACGATAAGGCTGAAAATCAAATATTGATTGAATCTGATGATATATTAAACGATACTTCGTTAAAATCTAGCCTTTCCGGAATAGAAAATCAGATGCAAAGTTTCTGCCGCTCTTTAGATAGTTTGGACATTAATGGGCAGACTTCGCCAAATTCTTTCGAAAGGGTACAAAGTTTGGAAGACTTTGACTGTGCTGATATGCAAAATAACACAGTTCCAAGCGATATCGAAACCGAAGATAGCGGTATCCACACAGCTAGGGATTCTTGTGCACCTGCTGATGATATAGCCGATTTAACTCAAGTCGCATCACCAATAGGAGAACCTATGATAGAGGCTTCAGAATACGAGTCATCCAATGAAGATGGCTTAGTACACGAAATGAATAAAATGGAACATAGATGTGAAGAAGGAAAGATTTCTGAGCCAATTCAGACAGCAATACAAGACGTGATTCTCGAAGAAATTGAAGAACATGATAGTAAAGCAGATGACGAGAGCAATTATATTCAAGCTGTATCTCAGCAAGAAGAATCAAGTGTAACTGAAGAACTAACGGAAATTCACACGGACAAAGATGAGAATACTGAGGAAGAAACACTTAAAAGTTTGGATAATCAAGATACCAGTGTAAGTTTAAATGAACCTGTATCTACAGCGTCCGAAAGTGACACCGTAGTGTTTGAAGGGAAAATGACTATACACTTGAACTTGAATGAAATATGCAACAATCTGAACTCCGGTGCTGGGAATACAAACACTAACCAACTCGCTAACGTTTCTACTAACAACAAAAGCATGCCAATGGTAACTGTTTCTAACATTACAACAATAACTAACATATCACCAAAAAATTCCATTAAAACGCTAAATAATTCGCTTAATAAAGTCGGAGATGTTACTTGTACGTCGCAGTGCTCGCTTGTTGAATGTTTAGATGATAATAATTCTAACACACCTTATGTTAAGCAAAATGATGTTACAGCTAGCGATGGCGACGCGGTAAGTAGCTCGCAAGATTGTAACCCATTCTGGCAGAAGAGAACCAAACGATCTATAGAACCTAACAGAAGAAAAACCATATTGTTTATAAATAACAAAGTAACAACAAAAACATTACCTCCAAACTTTAACGATAAGGCCTAAATCACTAGACTATTAATCTCATATATTGCACTTATAACGCAAGTCAGATGAGAATTATTTATAGGATAGTATTTTCTAGAATTTTTATGGTCTATTGATCTCACCCGCCAATTCCCACACTAATTTATGTGATTTAAAACGTACTAATGGATAAAGATACTAGTCAATAACATTATTAAAATACAAATCAGTTATAAAATTCCTAGCACTTTGTAGATGATTTGAACAAAGGCAGTCATTAATTGCCCTTTTGAACAGATTGAAACAGTGTAGAAACATATAGACATTCATCGTTTAGATTAGTAGACCCACTCGTTATTATAGAATTATTAAAAGAAGTGATATATGTAAATTCATTATCAATAATATATGTTGCAATGTTATCTGTATTGGTTTTATTTGTGTAAATGCTAATACCTACTACGTTAATGTTTTTATCGTGATTTGAATATAAAAATCAGTACACTTTATCTGTAAGAGCATTATCTTAAGCAAACGGGGTTTTATCTTTTGTTACATGACATAAATTGCTAGTGAGATAACAGCAGGCTTGGAAGACGGGCCTCTCGAATTTATTGTAATAAAATTACACATCTTTATGCTATTATAAAAATGATGTGCTCATTTAAACATGGTATATGAGTTCTGGTGATGGGCTAACATAAGGTAAGACATGTCATCCGTATGTCAATGTATCGCTTTATACTAACAACTCGCTTCGCTGCATCTTGTGTCGATATTCCGCTTTTGCAAGCTTCTTTGGTATTTGTTCAATCTTTTGTGTTAATGCGTTAAGAATTTGGTCACAAATTAACTTATTTTGTTAGTAATGTTTCTTTTTATTATTACAAACAATAATTCTATCTTGAATTATAAAAAAATGTGTTTTTTCTGTATTTTCATTTGTAATTTCTGATTATTGTTTTAGCAATCTGTTATATTTTTTAATATTTAGAAATGTCTGTTTGGTATCCATTGTAAAAATATATAACTAATAGAACTAATTGGTCAAGAATCGATTCCTATATTCAAATTACTAAAACAAATACCTGTTTTCTTATCTTCTTCCGGAGAAGTTGTAAAGGACTTTCCTTGCAAACATCATATTATCCGGCCAAAAAAAAACCTTTTTTTTTTGTTTTAATTTTCTGTGCTTTTTTATTATGACGCAATACTGCAAAATCTTTAAAATTTACATATAATTTCAATCCTCAGGTCTTAGATGCGTTAGAACTTGCATTCAAAGAACTAGACTCAGAAGATAGCGCAACGATGGAAGATCAGCCGAAATCAGATATCAATAAAAATCCAGACTTCAGTCTGGATAAAAAAATATCTGTGACGCCACTGTATGAAAACATTGATATATTTTATCAGAACACTCCAGAGGATGTTGCATTCCCATTAGATTTACAAAACAATGTGCTAGAACCGCCAAAAGAGAAACCACCGCCACCACCAACTGAAGAACCGGAGGAAGACGAACTTCTTGGAAATGTGAGTAGTATTCTTTTAAACAGTGAATTTGTGAGACTTAGCCAGCGCACTGACCTAGTATCGCGGACAGTGGAGGAGGAAGATCTCCGATGGTCAGAAAATCCACGACACAAATAGTTTAAATGCTTTGGCTCCTCAACGAGCTATGTGCCACCACAGAGCTGCTAATCCCGTGACACTTAATCAGCGCGCATGTGTAGACGAAGCCATAGATATTGAAGCTCACGGATAGAACTCTATTAGCTATGAGAAAAGATACCATCAGGACACTATTCAATTCATCTTTTTACAGATAAATAATACAATAGTACTAATGGATACAGCCACTGATGTATCTCTACTCACCCATTAAGGGAATATAGCGTGATGATATATAATTATTATTTATAGTAATCTGTAGCAATAAACTCGCGAAACATTGTTTACATTTAAATTATGTACAATGATCATCTATACCTAGACAATTTAACGTGAGACCGAATTCACTGCCTGCAAACAATCCCACGATATAGCTTTCACAGACCATTCGTACTCATCATCATCATCATTCGTACATAGCCTGAAAGCAGTTGCTTCCCAACCTAGTAGATCACTGACAAGGTTGCACCTGGTGATTACCCAAGTTAAAGTTCGTACATACAGGGATTCCATTGGGTTGTCATTAATATCCGTAAAATTGCTAACCCGTGAAGTTTTAAAAGCTCTTTCAAGTAAAGCCATCAATCCTGCCAAGAAAATTACCATAGTTTTTATGTAAAACAAATTATCATTTTCAATTCGTTTCTGCCCAGGGCTGGATGTAAGATTTCTCTATTTGATGCCACCCATCTCGATTCCGTCCTAAGTTTATCCAAAACCTTATCCACATTGTATACCCATGTCTATATTGGTAGCCCCACGCTTTAGACAAACAAATCAGGTAAAACAAATAAATAAAAAATCTTCCAGGGCCAATTCCGGCATACCAGCTCTGCCCGTCGCATCAAGAAAGAGTTGCGAAACAAGCGCACCAGCTTCCTTGGCATCGAGGGCCAAGTTGACGACAGCTATCTGGACTTCGACCTGACGATGGCTCCGCGCCCCGATATTACCTCGTTCCTCCAGGAGGAGACCAAGATCGAGAAGCTCCTCTACAAGAAGACGCTGTCTCATGACATGGACGCGAAACTCAGAGAGAGTAGAGATTCCGGGGTGGACGTAGACAGAGGCCCGTCAGCCGAGGCTTGGTACAAGGGGCAATCGTCTCCAGAGAACTCGAACCCTCATAGCAGACAGAATAGTGAGGTGAGTGATCTCTTCGGTTGAACTTAGACTCTTAAGTAATTTAATTGTAGTACAATATTTAGAAACCGCTAAAAAATAAATTATCACGGTTGGACTAACCTCAAGGTAGACATAGCACCGAATAGGACACCTCGTTAATTTTTAGTCAGTAGGAAACTGGCGTACTGGATCGCTGTCCTGAACGATCCTATATAGGATTTTCCCTCGGGTTACCAAAAAATAACAAGAAACCGTGTGGGTTTGCACCCTTATGTGGTTGACATTCCAACTGCTCGCACGAGGCGATTTACTTCTTCTTTTTTGCTGCGAACTGCCAGGGAGTGCAATTCGCTTTCTGTGTCCGTTTTTCAACATCTTTTGACATAGAAAACTTACAAAGTTAAGTGAAATGGGTATTTGTTGGGCGAGCGCTCCATCATCGCCTTCATCATCAATTTCCATCGGATGATATTTGAGTCAAGCGCAATCCTGTCTGTAATAAAATAGAGTACAGATTAACAACTAAAAAACACATGGGATATTGTCGGTGTTGCCATACTTTACCTAGTACCGCGTACTTCAAATGCAAAATTCTAACAATTAAATGCTATTATTATCATAATTTCAGCCGTACACACATGTGACAGTGACATCCGACGAAGAAGAATCCATGAAGAAGCAAACGGAAGAGAAGTTCACAAAGAACTTGAATTCAAAGCTGAACGAATTAAGCGAAACGCAGTCAGACATTAACAAAATAGAGAATTTGGATAAAAAATTACAGCAACAACAGGTAAAATGAGCTCACAAAACTGCTGAATGCACTCTATTTATTTATTTTTTAATTGGGTTGTTGCGGAAACTATACTTTATCGTTGATCCAGTAGATTTATCACCTGATGCTATTAGTATAAATGTATTTTTGTCCAGAAAAATATATTAATAACTGTTGCAAGATGAAAAATACTCAAAAAACTTATACCAGAATAATACTGTTATATATTTTTCCTACTATATACTAGTGTGTAGATTGGCAATCAATATTTGCCAGAATTATAACAGTGACTGTCGAATACTAACTTTTCCTTTGACGATCGCTTTTAAACTTTTGTAGTTAGCAATGGTCTGGACTTCCTTCAATTAGTTTTTCCAGAGAAAAGCTTCTTGATTTAGGAATAATTTAATAGAAATCTAATAAATTATATCAAAATTATGACACTATAGTCTATTCTCTTGATATTTTGTATACTTTATATTATTTTACTTTAAGGTTACTAGAACAAAGATGTTAAAATGGTAGAATATAAATTGTTAGTAGAATTTAAAATTTTCATATATAGATAGCAATTTATTTTGTATTTCACTGTACTTGCAAGCATTAATTTAATTTTTTCTTCAGTTAAATAAAAAATCAATATTTAAATGGTATTTATAATTAAAAATGTGTAATTTATTTATATTATTAGCTAAATTCTTTTAAATATCTAATAATTTCAAATTTTAAAAGCTGCTAGAAGTTCTTAGCATTAAAATATGTATACTTATGTAATCTTAATAAATAGAAATCTGATTATGTGAACAAAAATATGTAATTGTGATTTACTAAAATAGCTTCAAAGTTAATTTCGGTGTTTTTTTTTTAATCAGTGCTACTATAATTATTGTCGAAAAAATTTCTAAATCGTAGCGAAAATTCCGCGAGTCATGTATATGTATATGTATTTAAGTATGTATATTTTTGTCTTGGACCCACAGTACAAGCTCAAACTTTAGTCTAAGACTAGCTTAATGTATGTAATTGTCCACAAAATATTTTTTCATTTACAATATATATAACATATATATACGTTTTTAAATATAATAGCATGTAGATTAGGACGCGAGGTTTAAGGCATAAGCCATCGGTAGTTAGTAGTCCAGATTAATAAATCTCCTCACAATGTGTGCCGTATCAAGTAATACTGCCTTCTGTATCCGCCTCTTGATTCAACAATCAAGAGAGAACCCTTTAAGATGCTAAGCGATTCTCTTTTCAACCAGCCCATTAGCCGATACGATTGTCGGGACAATAATTCTTGAATCCAGGTTGCACATGCTGGTAATCTCGTGTGCAAGGTCTAAATATTTTGTTGACTTTTGTATTATTATAATAACATATTTTTGTTAACATACAGAAATGGTAAAGTGTTTAAATATAGTTATAATTGTTATGCCATAATGCACTGTCAATCGCTTCTATATGCACTGGTTATCTTGTAAAAAGTATATAAACTAAGGATGATGGGTATATTTACAATTGTATATTATAAAAATAATAATACCACAGAATTATTTTACCTTTAAACTCTTCCAAATTTTTCGTAAAAAATTCTAAGACTTTGCCAAGTTATTAATATTAAATTATCTTGAATACCTGTAGTATAGTGATATTTAACTTGTTACTTATTATGTATTAATAATAATTTCTAATAATCGTAAAAATATCACAATAAATAGTTTACAACGAAATGTAATTTTGTGGTATAATGGCTGGCAATAACTCAAACTGCTTATTAAACGCTTTTCGTAACTAAACATTTATAAATACACAACAGTACAAAACAAAATATATATTTAAGCTTGTTAAAAATAGATTCGATTAGTATTTTTTCTGTTATTTTCCATTATATCTAATAAACGATTATTTATCAGTAAACGGACAGATGCCTTTTATTTTTATTTCGCTATTACTTTTGCACGAGCACGATATTTGTCGCTTGTGCCCTATAGTATTTTATGCTATTAGTAGATTCTGTAGCTGCATTCCTTTCTAAACTACCAAATGTAGTGATTTTGGTATTTGTTGCTTTATTTTACAGCATGATATCCATATTATAAACAGTTAATAACATAGAAAAATATTTATTAGTACATTTATATTTTTGTTGTAATATATTTTCACTGGTTTCAATACCTGGCAATAATTTTAACACATTATTTATAACCTATATTTATGAAATTTTTATTTGCATTAAATTTTGGATATGGAACTCTGTACTATAGAATTGCACTACGGAATAAAGCACGACGCAAAATTTTGATACTTATTTGTTAATAATTTTACAAAAAAAAAAACAGAACTACACTCAAGGAATATACCACGACTATGAATTTTGATACTTTTATATGCTAATAATTTTACAAAAACATTCCACGTTTTTGTAACAATTCATAAATCTGACATTTATTAACTAAAAACATATTTTCTAACAAAAAATCATCTGCTATTCTGTGTCATGTACTGTGTGTGTGTAAATAACATTAAACCACGATGGTCGCCTTGGCTTAACTTTGCAGGCGTCTGCCACTAACGAGGATTGGCCTGGGAGGCATTGCGATGACACTCATACAAAGGTGAATGATATGTTTTTTAAGCCAGCGCTGAAACTACAACAAGCTGTGACCTTTTTTCTATACCTGTTTTGTGTATAGTTATGTCTATATACCCAATTTATTTAGATTAATTGAAATTTATAACAGTAAAATAATTTAATCAATTAAACTTACTAACCAAGCTTAGATTACTACGTTTTTATTACACTTGAATGTTTGTATATTTGTGGATAAGTTAAAAGAACCTTACAGAGGCATTTTTTTAAATATGGCATAAAGGAAATGCAATTTATTTTAGAATATTTGTTGTATTTTTATTTTCATTTCACCAGACATTTTTTTTTAATTCGAACTTAGAACTATGTTATTTAGTAAAAGATAGCCTGTCAAGTTAAATCTGCCGTCACATTATATAATCAATTAAAATTTAAAAAAAAATGTTTACAGTTCGTTTTTCCTAGCGCTGGCTGATTTAATATATGTACTAACATATTTCACGTTATTTTCTCACAAAATTTACTAATAATATACGTTTAATAAAGTAACACTAAAATTCCATTGCAACCGTTAAAATGTATAAAACAACTTATAAAATCGCAAAAAAATACTGAATTCACTTTATACGGTAAGGTATCCTTTATCAGCCGAGTTTTATAGGAATTTTTTTATACTAACTCCACAAAAGGAACTACATCACTGATTAAATGTAAAGTGTATTCTAAGTATGGCAACGACAGACAAGGGACGACAGTCGCCGTCGTCGTGCCGACTCATCTATACAACGATCGAAGGTTTCTCGGCTTATGAATAACTGAACATACATAGTGTTATATGTTAAAAGCGAGGGGAAACCGATCTTTGGGTTTATTTTCCACGCTATTTAATTTTTAAACGTCAGAATTTAAATTAGAACTTAAAATAAAGTTTGTATTGTATAAGATCAATTATGATATAAATTATAATAATATTATTATTATATTTAGATATTATGCTTACCATCAGGTATGGTGCAGTCACTGTGTCGAGTCAGAATAAAAGAAAAATAAAGTAGAAAAAAAAACAAGACAATATTATTGTCACGACATGTTGGATTGCACACACAAGCTGTGATCTCGCAAAAACTCGTTAATTGTAGTCAAAAAACTTGAAACTATTATTAAAATAACTTTTCTTTAAAACAAAACGAAACTAAGTGCTTATAATATTAAAAACCGCTTTTAAAATAGTAAGAATAACACTAAAAAAACTTCCACTATGAAACTAACAACTAAAAGTATCAAGATTAATAATTCAAACTAATCAAACAAACCAATCAATAGGAAGTTCTCCGTTTCGAGAGGGAACTACTGCAATTAGAGCAAGAAGAACTTAGAAGACAGCGGGACAATCTACTCAGAGATCAGAACAGGATCATACAGAAATCTGTCCAGGATATATCCACTGTTTCCATCCCAGACAAACCCCATCCTAGGTCTGGAAAGCCCACTAATCAGAACTACAGACATTCGATGCCTAACTTGATGCTGAATGAAAGTGTGGTTATAACGCCCGCCATCCAAGAGAAGCCTGTTGTGAATGAGAAAAGAAAGCCTTTCGTTTCGGAAGAACAGCTGCAAAGGCATTTCGGAGTTGAAGAGAGCAGGAGGGTGCTATACGATGATAGGAAGGTGGAAGCGAGACGACCTGTACCCAATGGTAGGGTACCACAACCTATGCTGCCACCGAAGCCCAAGAGTCGTGATTCCGTTGAAAGAGAGATCACTATGAGGTAATTTTTCAACAGTTTCAAGTTTAAACAATATAAGCATGATATACAAGCAAACGCGATCTAGCACACCTCGTGGAAAGTGAAGATGCCGATAACTAACCGCGTTTACTCAACAAATGCCTATTTACTCTTTCAAAGGCTTCTAAATTTCAAGGACGTGGATGTTGTTAGTTTTAGGTTTTAAGAGAAAGACGTCCCGCAGAAGCAATTTAGTTTTTATTATATTTTTAGTAATAGTGAGAACAGAGTATGTTTTATATTACTTAGATTAATAGGCAAAGGTAACTATTACATACAGCCAACAGTGGAAACATCACATGCCTGCTTAATAAATAGGAGTATGATTGTAGAAGCAGCCGCGTGCCATCTGCTGTGGAATACGCGAATGTAGAGAGATCGGCTGTACAACTGCGACAGAAGCCTCCGGCGCAGAACGGCAGTAACTACCATCCTATGTCACGGCATACGCTACAGGTCAGTGTTGAAAGCATCATCATCATTAGCAGCCCGATTATGCCCAGTGTATAGTCCTCCCTCTTGTACCACCATCCTCGATCCCGTTCCAGGTTCTTATTTCTATCCATCGCGATCTCACCCTAAAAGACCACATAGACAACGTCATCCGCAATATCTCGTAGGCTCGGTATCTGGAAACGGTTGCAAGGTTTTTTTTCGCTCGGTCAGCTGTCATTTTATATAATGCCCGGGATAGGCCGTGCATGGAATACTATACGCATATATGGGATGATTCCGCACAGTATCTCCTTTATACCCTGGATAAGTTGTAGCGTAAAGCTGTCCGCATTTTGAATAATGTCGACGTTTATAATCACCTGGAGACGCTTCAGCTCACATTGCACATTCAGCAGTGGCATTTCCTCACTTAATGTTTGTATTATGGTGAGTGTTTTGAAGAGTTGTTTAACCACATTCCACCCTGTCCCTTTCATAACTGAACCACATGCGCTAGATTGCGGTGCCACAGGTTTACGGTGACTTCTATATTTCTAGCTGATAAGCTAGAACTAAGAAGTTCTCTAACTCGTACCTTTGTCGGGTCGTTGAACTGTTGAATGTTCTTAAGGCGAGTGATTCCTTTTTCCTACAATATTAGATTCTTTAAGCGAAGCGAGATATCTGTGTAGATCGACACGATCGCGGCCACGGTAGGTGCTTGCCTCGGTGTTCGTACTTGGTTTTTGGATTGCACTCTACTATCCATTAGCTACGACCTACGTAGGTGACCACACCGTCCACCCATTTCACAGACAGGCGTCCCATGCTTCGTATGCCTAAAATTCCCAAAGTTATTGTCTTCGCTGAAACACGCCCCATGCTACGATTGCCGATTTGTAATCTCCACTCAAGAACCTGTCTGCTCCAATCATCATCGATCACTATATGCAGCCAGTCCATTACGCCTTCAGTTTCTAACACGGAGAGCTACTCGTATAGAGTTGACTTTGATTCTCTGTTGGATAACCTCATTTCGGACTTTATCCTTCAGAATGAAGACCAACTCGTAGCCATAGTTTGTTTCATCGCACGCTGAGCGCTTTTACTTGCGAATTAGCCCAAACGTTAGTGTCCACAGTTCAGCTCCGTACGTCATGACTGGTAGGATGCATTGGTCGTACAACAGTATTAAAAACTGCGGAAAAAATATGTCTAATATATTAATATTGTTTAAAGGCTCTGAGTGCGGCGCCAACGCCCAAGCTGATTTCGAGCTCGGACTGGATGCAGGCGAGGAACAGGAAACCCGCCAACTTTAATTACAACCAACATTGGCTGATACAGGTACCTATGCTTCTCTTAAGAAGAACCATTCCTTCGAGATTCGGCGCAGGATAAATACGTTCCGCGACAAACGGAGCAGTATCCCTCCCGGACACTGACCCCAGTGGACATGATCAGTCTGCTCCCAGTTGAGGCGATGCGTTGGTATCTCAGGCACCACTCAACACATGCGTAGTGTTTTTACTTCATGCTGAGTATTAACTCAGTATTATTGAAGAACCTTTGTATCAATAAAAGTATCTAATTGAATTTGAGAAATTCAGAGAACTGACGAAAAAAATTGAGAACCCGTTTGTTTATGAATCATGTTGTAGTAATTTAAAATTGCACTTTACTTTGGAATTTTCCAGAATTTTGTACTTTAAATATGTTGCATCGTCTCTTTTTTGGTGGTAGAGTTGATTGCCCGAACTGGGTCATAATCACAGAATACAAGTTTAAAGAGTGTCACAGTGACTCGCTTTGGCCTGTCGCGTTTCAGGAGCAGCTTGTGTATATCCAGTAGCTCATACACCCAGAGACCTTTAGTCGTGTCAGGAGTGGTATGTGGGCCGACAGCGATGACGGACACTGTCAATGGATTTTCATCCTTTGGTGGTCCCTTTCGTTTTTGGACTACACTGTACTTACCATCAGGTGCATTGAAGTCACTATGTCGAGCCAGTGTAAAAAAAATATAACTCCAGAAAAAAAATCTTACAATAATTATTCGTAATATCTATTTGATTTAAAGTTACATTCTGTCGTCGTTCAAATCTGTCTAAAGGTATTTTTTACACTATAATAAATATAAGTAACTAAGTTTAAAGGAACACATGAATATTGCAGGAGGCAGAACAGCGCAGACTAGAAGAGCAGCGGCTGAAAGCTCGCAGTGCGCAGCGACACTCCTACCAGCAAGACCTGCCCACTCACGCGGCGCCGCCCGCCACTCTGCACACGCCCCAACTCATTAACAGGTCGGTGTCTTATATGTAGCAATAAAATAGTTTTTCATCATTTTTTTATTAAAAAGTATATAATTACATCGTTTTAAGGCCCATTAATATCCAAATTATGCACTAGAGCTATAATAACATTACCGTATTCCGAGTAATGTCCTGATATTGTAACTTACTATAAATTATAACGTATATAGAAAAAGCTTTTTTAATGTAACCGAGTAATAGGTTTTTTTTTAATAGTAACAAACAGACTTTTTAATACCTTTACTTTTTAATTTATTATGTATCGCTTGCGTGATACATAATAAAGAAAGCTAAAGCGTCTTCAACAAAAAAGGTAATATTATAATAAGTTACTGTAGCCGCGGTTGCCTCGTGGACGGAGGACCGGCATCCATGCTCATTTTTTTTTACACTGGCTCGACATATTGACTACAGAGTTCCTGATGGTAAGTACAGTGTAGTCCAAAAACGAAAGCGACTATCAAAGGATGAAAATCCATCGATAGTCTACATCGTCATGTCGGCCCACATATACCACGACTGAAGGTCTCTAGGTATAAGAGATACTGGATATACACAAGCTGATCTCGAAACGCGACAAGGCGAAACTGGTCACAATGACGGGCTTTACACCCATGTACTGTGGTCGCGATCCAGACGGGCACCGACGCCCTGCCACCTCGCTGCTGCTCGTTTAGCACCACCCAGGAGTCACGTGTAGGGAAACTAGGGTAAAGCCTACGGACGCGAGCAGCTTCGACTCCCAAAACAAACGTAACGTACGTAAACGTTACGTCCAATAACGTAAGTAATCGTAGGTTCGTATCCAAACACATACATCTGTGTTTTTATACATCAAGAACGGAGTTAGGCACGACGTGCGCACCGGTGCCGCGGTGAAGGAAAGCGAGGAGACCAGCACGGCATCTAATACAAACGTGATGTGCATTAGTGCCCTGAGAACGGCGATCAGCTGCGCCAGTGGTCACGTTGGCCGCGACTTATAAACGCTACGAGTATACAACCACTAATGTATCTTTGCTCACCCTGAAAATAATATAGCGTAACATAATATTAGTCTACGAAATGCATTGTAAAGTGTCAATAAATAAAATGTTTAATTTCCAGTCAGCAAGTATCTCACGAGGTCAAGAGGACCCGAGGGTTAGAAATCCCGCGAGAGGACAAAATGCTGAGCGTCAGCGGGAGACGCAAGTGCTCACACTGTGGAGAGGAACTGGGTATGTCTTAGTCACTGCTTTGGTAAACTGGTTATGCTTGACCTCAGTGGTTGGTGAGTTTCTTTCGGCGTTTACTCTCAAGGCAGTCGCTTCCGAAACGCTAGTAGATTACCGATAGATTCGGTCCCTGCCCGTGCAAGTCGAGATCCGTACTCATACGAGTGCTCCTGCTTTGCCATCCAACACATAACTCTCTGGTTGAGCACCTTAAGTGATCGCCCCAAAATAATGTCCTGTCAAAAAGAAAATATATTGTTATACTTGGACATTTAATATATACGTTGTTTAAAAAAAACTGGATTCTGAGACCCCTATTCTGGTAATATAGCGTGATGATATTTATGTAACTGTCATCAGGGCAAGGCGCAGCGATGATAATCGAGTCGCTATCCCTGTGCTACCACGTGTGGTGCTTCACGTGCGCCGTGTGCGGCGTGCGGCTCGGGGACGGGCGCGCCGGCGCCGACGTGCGCGTGCGGGCCCGCCGGCTGCACTGCCCGCACTGCCACTCCGCCGACGACGGCAGGAAGTACTCGCGGGTCTAGCGCTCCTCGCGCGGCAACCCGGAGCGTCACTTGCAAGTGTAGCGCTCCTCGCGCGGCAACCCTGCGCGTTACTTGCAAGTGTAGCGCTCCTCGCGCGGCAACCCTGCGCGTTACTTGCAAGTGTAGCGCTCCTCGCGCGGCAACCCTGGGCGTTACTTGCAACTGTAGCGCTCCTCGCGTGGCAACCCTGCGCGTTACTTGCAAGTGAAGCGCTACTCGCGCGGCAACCCTGAGCGTTACTTGCAAGTGTAGCGCTCCTCGCGCGGCAACCCTGGGCGTTACTTGCAACTGTAGCGCTCCTCACGCGGCAACCCTGGGCGTTACTTGCAAGTGAGCGCTCCTCGCGTAGCAATCCTGGGCGTAACTTGCAAGTGTAGCGCTCCTCGCGTGGCAATCCTGGGCGTTGCTTACAAGTGTAGCGCTCCTCGCGCATCGCACCTCAATATCAACATTGAACATCAAACGTGTCGATTAGTTTTATCATCGACAAATACACCAATTAACCGCAAAAGGCTAAATAGCCAATTCCGTAATTTATTTTATCGTCTACAGGTCGTTAAAGGTTACTCAACGCGCCACATTTATTATTCTGTACCTGTTCTGAAAGGACTATAAGTAGACCTTGAGCTGAGAGTATATATAACAAATATTCCAAAAATCTTGCCGGTATACGGGCAATGACAAGAAAATAACTATTGAATAAAAGTTATTGTATTGTTTTAAAGGATATGCGTTTGATTATTATATCGTCGAGTGAACGGCTATTTGGTTTAAGCGACATTTTTTTGGTGATATAGTGATATATATATTTTTGGAATCGGTAAAAAACGCTGATTCCGAAGATATGTATATTACTATATCACCAAAAAGTGTCGCTTAAACCAAATAGCCGTTCACCCAACGATATATTAAATTCTCGCATTGAGAAATATCGATTCCGTTTGTCGTTATCGAAGAATCACCATCAGAAAACGAGAGAGGAGTTTTTGACGGCACTATTTAGTGTGAAAGATTAGTGCTAATTTTTATAGTAATTGCATGGACTTGGGAATGACGCGGGATGTGCAGTTTCGATATATTCCTTACTTTACTTGTTGATATTTAATTTTGCACCGAATATTCGCCAAATACATACTCGTTAATCATTTTTATTGAATAAGTATCATTCATCGCTTTTGGGGAGGCTGTGTGGCCATGGTGCCCCACACATGACCAGTTTTACCTGATATTTAGGGAAATAAAGCGTATAATAGTGTATGCAGATAAATGATCCAATCACAGTTGCTTTGTAAAACATAAAAGACTTTACCCTTTGTCAGATTCCCCGATCAGGTATAGCTGGTCATGTGCGGCGGTCGTTAGCTAAGTGCCTCGGCAGGTCTGCGTCGACACGGCGCGATAGTGATGTACCGCGCCGCCTGTCGCAACGACGTGCGTCGACATTGCATCCCTCAAAACGTCTCAGCTACTCAGCCAGCTCTGAGTGGCTAATGCACGCTTTTGTTCGTCAAATCGCTCGATATCAGTTGCTTAAACAATTAAAGCAGACGCTAATTATATTTCTAGGTTATCACATTTTTTTTTTTGGTAACCCGTGGGAAAATCCTACATCGGACTATCAGGGCCGCTGTGAGGGCAGCGACCCCGGTGTGTCAGACTCCTACTGACTAAAAACCCCCGGGGTGTCCCACTAATCACTCCACCCAGGCCTGGGAAACCAAATTCGTCCAGTCGCCCGGGGAGTGAACAGCCTTATTCAGGCTTCCTCTCTAGGAGGGATGGGTATAAAGAGCCCACGCCTCCAGTACCTCTTTCATAGGCGGCGCGCTAGACACTGCGCACCGCCGCCCTCTCATCCGGCTAGCAGACTCCCTCAAGTCTACTGCCCGGTAGGTTATCACATACTCCATCTATATTTCGTTTCCCTATTACGAGCGATTCACTTCCCCTGGGTTAATGGTGTGTGGACTAAAATGAATACTATATTTTTAATAATTTCAAACCATTGATTATAAGATTTAACTGAATACGATCGAATAATAAATCATTTTCCGGTTTATAACTCGATTATTCGCTTCGCAGTTAGATCTGTGTTTTCACTTTATTTGTAATCTTAAAATAATTTATATTATTTTATCGCTGAGTCTTATATTAAATGATTCAATATTTCATAATATTCTTATAATTTCATTTCGCCCTTTTGTGTGCCATGTCGCCCTCAGTACCACAAAGTACATTCATACTAATTATCATTATACACTTAAGATATACATACGTTGATTACAAAAATTTCGACTAATATAATAAAAATCTCTTGTAATATTTTGTAAATAGATTTTAATTTATGTCTGGATAAGTGTTAATCGTTAGCTTTAATAGTTATTACTCTAGTTTAAAAATTATTCACTTAATAATATATTCAAAATGTGTTTTTATATTTGTAAATCATTAAAAATATTCTTTTATTCACGTTTCTGAATTTATTTTTGTATACACTTCGTTTTCAAAACTGTACGCACTTAGTTTATTACATAATATCGATAATCTTTTTATTTCGAATGCAATTGTAAAAATAAAATTGTACAATTATTTACCGATTATTATAATATTTTTGTGCTTAATAAATCCTAAGGATAAATAGTTCAAACGGAGCCAATATAGCTTATTTGATGTATTCGTTTCTTACATGGTCTGTGTTTACTTATTATTTTTGTAATTATGTCAATTATTTGAACAATATGTACATTATCTATATTCGTAAGGGTCAAACTGCATAACAATAAATAATTCCAATACAATAAAATGTTGTTTTATGTAATATATTATATGTATCCCTTCCACTCTAAGAATTATTGAAGATAAGTTCGACGATGGGCCGCGTCCGCATAACAAATGTCTAACCACTCTTAAAGACCCCCGGTCATGAGAACGTGGAAATGTGCTCGTCGGAAGCATATTCCATTCTTTAGCTGTCCTCATGATGAATGTAGAAGGGGATCTCTTTGTGAGGTTATAAGGAATGTCCACATCATACGGATGGTATTCAACACAGCATCTAGTGGCTTTATGATATGGGGCTGTTGGAATAAAAGGATCAGCCCCTGAGAATACTCTATTATAGACGCTATATATAATATGACGGGGTACAGCCTGTCAGGGCGCCACGTGCACTGTCCTCATCACTCATTGTAGAAAGGAAACGCCCGAACCAAACCGTCCAAATATGAATGCCTTCGAAAATGACTAATCCCAACCAACTCACCTTAATTCAGTGCTGCCAATTTCATAATTCAATTTTGTACCAAATCGAATAGTTGATTACGATTGCGACGCCATCTCTGATTCCATCCAGGCACTAAATCTGACGTTTCAATTATTAACAATTTAGACGCTTTTTTTATTTATTTTTTTCGAATTTACGAGTTTTGTTGACCGGGAAAGGTCTTCACAAATTAACCGTGCAGGTGGGCGAACACTGAAGGTGCTTAGCCAGCAATTTATGGGTTGGGTGGCAATGCAAGGGCACCCCTGTGGGTACGAACCTCGACTTGGACCGCCAGCCAAATACGAACCTAACGGTGATCTACTAGCGTTTCGGAAGCGACTACCTTGAGAAGAAACACCGAAAGAAATTCAAGGCTGCGTCGGAGTGTAACTGCGTCTTTTAGACGACAGTTGACCGATAATTTAGACGCTCTCACTCCGACATATATTTATAGACTTCAGTGTTGCCAATTTCATAATTCAATTTTGTACCAAATCGAATAGTTCATTAAGATTGCAACGCCATCTCTGATTCCGTCCAGGTACTAAACCTAGCGTTTCAATTAATAACAATTTAGACGCTCTCACTCCGACATATATATATATATATATATAGACGCATTTTGTCTTGGTTTAGATTTTGCTCGGAAAATAGATTAATCTTTATCAGAAAACTAAAAAAATGTTTTTCTTCCGACGCAGCCTTGAGTTTCTTTCGGCGATTCTTTTCAGGGTAGTCCTTTCCGAAACGCTACTCAATCACCTGTAGGTTATTTCTTTGGCGAGCCGCCCAAGTCGAGGTCCGTACTCATGGGGGTGCCTCTACGTTGCCACCCAACTCCTAAATCGGGAGTTTTTGGGAGTCGAAGCTGCTCGCGTCCGTAGGCTTTACCCTAGTTCCCCTACACAAGACTCCTGGGTGGTGCTAAACGAGCAGCAGCGAGGTAGTAGGGCGTCGGTGCCCGTCTGGATCGCGACTACAGTACATGGGTGTAAAGCCCGTCATAGTGACCAGTTTCGGCTTGTCGCGTTTCGGGGTCAGCTTGTGTATATCCAGTAGCTCATATACCTAGAGACCTTCATTCGTGGTATATGTGGGCCGACATGACGATGTAGACTGTCAATGGATTTTCATCCTTTGATAGTTGCTTTCGTTTTTTGACTACTCTGTACTTACCATCAGGTACCATGTAGTTACTATGTCGTGCCAGTGTAAAAAAAAAATCGCTGGCTGAAAATCTTAAGTGCTCGCCGTTTTCACGCGATGTAGTTGTTAAGGTCTTTCCCGATTAACATAGTAATGCCCTGTTGATAAAAAAAGCTGATATTGAAATTATGGATTTATTATAATAATAATAAAACAGTGTATCGTCACGCTATATCCCTGTTAGGGTGAGCAGAGATACATTATGGTTAAATCTACTTCATACATGTCGTGCTCAACGTGACCAGTAGCGCAGCTGATCGCCGTACTCACAGCGCCAGTACATGACATTTCTATTAGATGCCGTGCTGGTCTCCTCACGACGTTTTTCTTAGCTGGTGAGCATGTGGTGCCTAAATTCCTACGTTATCTGAAAAAACTAATTCCACAAATATAGTGGAAACCGGAAGGGAGGTTTTTACCCTACAGTGGGATGAAACTGGCAATTTATTATTTTTTTTATACCGACTCGACACAGTGACTGCACCATACCTGATGGTAAGCATGGTGCAGTCCAAAAAACGCCAACGACTATCGATTACAAGAAAAACCCGTCGGTGGTCATGGCGATCATGCCGGCCTACACAAATATCTCTTCACGCTACGTTTAAAAGATCCCATATCCTAGATAGATAGATCAAAATAACAATAATATAGTATTACTTTGTTTTGTAGCTGCCGTTGATTAAATATTTTCTTGTCTTTTCTGTAGCTTGCTAACCGGAGATCTAAAACTATAACTTTATAACTATGACGATATAGGTACATACATGTACAGTATACTAGGTAAATACGGATTTAAATAATCATTGTTGAATGCTAATTTAAATTGTGCAATTCAGATCGATCGGTTCCACACCTGATGACGCGGAAGTCATTCTTTGTGCCCATTGTAACACTTCCTGCGTTTTAGCGCGCCTGTCAACTCCAGTGTCTGAATACTCGCTTCTGGTTACAAAAATACGTTCCGATTCGCTTCGCTGTACATTTAGATAAACCACAATGCAGGAATTGTTATACCTTTTTTTTTGTAACCTGGTGGAAATCCTCATAAACTGTTAAGGCAACGATCAGGGCAGCGGCTACGGCGGGTCAGATTCTTACGGAGTACAACCACCGGGGTGTTCCTTCACTCGCGTGGTTGGTGGACACGGTATGATAGACTTCCACAAGTCCGCCGCGCGATCAGCCCGCTAGGGCTCCCCCATATAAGAGATGCCTCTTCTCCGCCCAGTGTTGCGTGGAAGTACGCACGCCACCACTGAAATTTTGTAATCAGGCAAGGACATCCCTCAGGCTCGTTGCCCGACGCTCCTCTGCGGGCAGGGCTCCTAAGCAGTAGCGTTCATTCCATAGATGCATGAAAACATTGCATTCCCTTACGATAGATAAGTATGGAATAAATTGATTAAAGTTGAACAAAAAAGCGACCATTTATATTCATATCTATTCTATATTCACGGCGTATATCTTTTCTATGAAAGCAATACAATATTCCAATTAATTACGCGAATTCTGCCTACCTTGTCCAAATATCCTATGCCCGTCACTGCTCCTAAGGAATTGTTATACTTTAATGCAACCTTTCTGTATACTTTTCAAAGGCATTCGCCCTACCGGCATCCTAAAATAATTCACGGACCCTTTTTTTTTATCTTGACACAGTACCCACTCCACACCTGATGGTAAGCATGGTGCGGTCCAACAAACTACACTATCAACAGTGAAGAGAAACCTATCGACAGTCGTAGCGATCATGCCGGCCTGCACAAATATTTCTTCGCGCTTCATTTAGCTTTTTCTTTACTCTCAATAGTCATAGTTAGTTTTTGGAGATATCTGATGCCGCCATGCCGGTATCAAGTATAGTGAGGTCCCCTTTCATACTTTTTTCTGAATATTAATTAGACAGTTGTTTATCTGTGGAATATCAGACCTCGAAAGATCGATAAGCGATTCTGGAACATTCGGGAAAATAAATATCCTGAATAGATCGCTCCAGATAAATTGTTTTTGAAGTGCTTTTCATGATTGTCTTTCTACATTTTATTTGAATAGATTATTCGACATCGACACTCATTAAACCTCGGTAAAGAGGTTAAACGTTCTCGGAGAATCGTTAGACAGTTCGATGTAAATGATATCATTGCAAAAAATGTTGGTAAACACGCACTCTATTGTCTGCTTAGGAATGGTTTAGACTCACTCCACTTATCATTCAACAATCAGTAGCGTGCAGTTTAAAGGAGCATTTAATCATATCATATCTTTAGTTATTAATAAATTATTTCTGACAAACTCAAATTGTATATTATTTTTTTATGGTATTTTTGTCGAATTAAAACGTTCTCTAATATTTTATGTTCTACTAGTATCCAATATGTCATCTTAGTATAATAAAAAAATACTTTGGCGTGAGAAATATTAAAACCAAGGCTAAGGATTGTTGATTAAGTAAACAGAACTCAACTAGTTTTATCAACGTTTTAAATATATTCCACCGTAAATGCAATTACATTATAAGTTATAACAATTTGATTTGTTTGTTGAACTTCAGCAGATTTATACACATAACAGAAAAAAAAAACATTGTATTTAATTATAGTTATTTTGATTTAAAAATTGCATGCTGGAAAGTTTATTTACGTTTAGTGTTTCCTTTACAAAAATATGTACGTAGGATAGTAACCCAGATACATTTTATGATAGTATTTATCCCGGAAATAGCAATGGTTGAGTGTAGAACCGGCATAATGGAGTAGCCCGTCGGCGGTCACGTCCGAAACAACTTACAATAACAAAGAGCGGTGAGCGGTGAGGCAAGCGGAGAGCGGTGCGCAGCAGCCAGCAGGCAGTCGTCTGCCGCTACCGCGCCGGTATGCCCGCCACGCGTCGCCTGCCGCTCCCGCGGTGGCTCCGGCCCCGCGGCGTGCGCCCGCGGCCCGAGCCCAGCCCGCCGCCTGATGATGAATCCCTCGAGCGCGCCTACCCGTCCATGGCGCACCTCGAGTACGTGCTTGCCGGCTCCTCCCCCCCGGCTGAGAGCGCCCCCAACATGTACGACAGCTTCGAGGAGCCGCCCTCCGACCTCACGGCCCACATCTGCGCCGACTCACTGCGCCAGAGTGCCCATGAGCAGATGCGAGCTGCGGGAGGCCGCTTGCGCCTGCTGGATGATCTCGAATCCGGCGCCATCACTGCAGACTCCGCACAGACCGTGTTCACCGCCGCTTCGGAGCCAGAGCGGAATGTGTGCCTATTCTGGGCGGCCTCACTCAAACTGGCCTCGCTGCTGCCGCCTCTCATCGACTCTGGTGCGGATCCGTTGTATTTTGATGCGCTGGGCTTGTCCCCATTGCACGGCGCGGCCTTCAGCGGCTGCGTAGATTGCGCCGGGTACCTCCTGTCGCGCGGGGTTGACCCCAATTACATGCCGCGGTGTTTCGCCCCACTCCATTGTGCGGCGTTCGGCGACTCCGTGCGCGTGGCCAATCTGTTGATAGGCCGTGGTGCGTCCGTGCACGCGCCCGTCAAGCATCTCAATTGCGAGGGCGGTCTGCTACACTGCGCGGTGCGGGCCAACTCCGTCGAATGCCTCAAGTTGTTCATCTTGCACGGCGTAGACGTAAACTTTATCGAGCCTGGTGGGATTAACGCTGTGCATCTTGCAGCCGATCTGGGAGTTATCGACTGTCTCACAATCTTGCTGGATACGCCAGGAGTCGATCCGAATGTTAGGACGCGGGTCTGTGATAGGGAATCGACTGCGTTACATCTGGCCGCAGATGGAGGCTTCATAGAATGCGTTGATCTATTGCTGTCTAAAGGAGCAGAAGTGAGCTTAAAGAACCATCGCGGCTGTACAGCGCTGCACCTTGCAGCTCGCTCCGCCAGCCTGGAATGCGTCGAATCGTTGCTTCGGAAGGGTAACGCGGAGCCAAACGCGATGGATTTTGATAAAAGAACACCTCTGCATGCCGCCATAAGCAAATCGGACTCTGCGTGTGACATTATAGAAACATTGATCAGCTGGGGAGCGAATGTAAATCAAAAAGATGAATACGGATTCACGCCGCTGCATCTCGCTGCATTGGACGGCCTGTCTGCCTGCGTAGAGACTCTGATATACCACGGTGCTGACGTAACAACGAGATCCAAAAAAGGAAACTCGGCGCTCAATGTCATAGCCAGGAAAACGCCAGCCTCTCTTGCTATGGTTACTAGGAAACTGGATTGCGCGATCACTCTGCATCATTCCCAGACGAGCAGCAGGGAGGTGGAACTGGAATTTGATTTTCGCAGTATACTCCAACACTGTTATCCGAGAGAGATCAGCTATTTAAATACGTTTGTGGATGAAGGGCAGAAGGAAGTCCTTCTCCACCCTTTATGCTCTGCATTTCTTTACATTAAATGGGAGAAAATACGAAAATACTATGTGGCGCGTCTATTCTTGAGCTTTATATTTGTTCTATGTCTCACTTTATATGTTTTGACAGCACTGGCTCACAACTGCTACAATGGTAGCAAAGATATGGAAGAAACCATACAAGAACAAGAGCTATGCCAGAAGCAATCTATACTGGGAGATCTCCTGAGGAAGAATCCATTTGTAATTGAAATGCAGTGGTGGGTTTTAGCTGGAATAACAATATTCGAGATATTCCGAAAAGTATACGGCATAGCCGGGTATTCCACTGTGAAGCAGTATTTAATGCAATCGGAAAACATTATTGAATGGTTCGTGATAGTAAGCGTTTTTTTAATATCATACATTTACACAAATATAACCTACACATGGCAGAATCATGTCGGTGCCTTTGCTGTTCTTGCTGGCTGGACAAATTTGATGATGATGATAGGCCAACTCCCAGTGTTCGGGACTTACGTAGCTATGTATCAGAAAGTACAGAAGGAGTTTGCTAAACTACTTATGGCATATTCCTGCATACTGATCGGCTTTACCATAAGTTTCTGCGTCATCTTCCCAGATTCGTCATCGTTTGCGAACCCTTTTATGGGATTTATAACTGTCCTGACAATGATGATTGGAGAGCTAAATTTAGATCTCTTATTAAACGAGCCGGATGGAAACGATCCTCCCGTCTTACTGGAATTTTCCGCTCAAATTACCTATGTTTTGTTTCTAATGTTCGTGACCGTGGTGCTGATGAATCTTTTAGTAGGTATCGCTGTGCACGATATCCAAGGACTTAGAAAGACGGCTGGATTATCCAAATTAGTCAGACAAACCAAACTGATTTCTTATATGGAGCTGGCATTGTTTAATGGATACTTGCCGAAGTGTTTGCTAAAAGTCTTACACTCCTCAGCTTTGGTGTCACCTCAAGCTTACAGAGTGGTACTAAGCGTGAAACCCTTAAACCCAAGCGAGAAAAGATTGCCACGGGACATCATGATGGCCGCCTATGACATAGCGAAGATGAGGAAACAATATGGACATACAATATCTTCAAGCGGGTCGACTACTGGAGCGTATTCATGCTTTAAGAAATACGAAAACAATAACGAATCCGGGTATCGAGAATACGGTTATTCCGGATTGGGTAGTCTTCATGCTAGATTGGACGAAACGTCGGAAAACGTGAAACAGTTGACGCAGGAAGTGAGGGAATTAAAGAAGTTAATAAGCGCTCAGCAGTTAGTAATCCAGCAAGCGTTGGCCGGCGCGATGGACCGTTGATGATATAATGGCCGGCCGAGTCAAGTGATTCAATGCCAACCGTACATAAGTCAATAAACTACGGCGGGACCCATCGACGCTCGGACCCCACTCTGTACGTTGCAGACTTAAATTGTGAGAGGTGATATTTATTCTTGTAGGTTTTAAAGTAACTATGTAGATTTAAATTTGGGTTTTATTTACTTTCGCAGTAAAAAAAATTGTGATGTTAACAAATTATTTAATGATTGTGATATAGCTCTTTATGATAATATAATATTTTTTAATTAATTGTTTTTATTTTTTTGTTACCTAACTTTAAAAACAAAAACAAGCAAGACAGGTATTTTTAACCATTTCGTTTGAGAATCATTTAGTCGTTTTTTGATTGTATATGAGGAGCATTTATTAAATATTCTGTCTAAGCATAGTGACTGCACCGCGCATCTGATAGATAGTTCAGTGCAATCCAAAGTACGGCAATCAAGAGACAATCATCTGCCGATAGTCGCTGTAATCATGCTGGCCTGCACAGATATTTCTTCATGCCATGCTTAAAGGATTCCATATACGCTATACCCTATAGAACGGTGGGAACACGCTCGCCGGAAGACCATTCCACAGCGCAATGAGACGGCAAAAGTAAGAGATAGAGAACTCCTTAGCCCTAGCCGGGATGTGAGTTACCGTATAGCTGTGACTCCGTAAACCCGCGCGCGTGTGGTTCTTTACTGGAAGGGAGAGGTTGGAACAAGTTTAAATAGCTCTTCAGAACACTCGTCGCGATATAGACCATGGCTCGGCAACATTTTTTTATGTAAGGGCCACAAATTTTATGAATATATTGGTGCGGGCCACATTTCATCTAATAAACACTTATCTATACTAATATAATAGCGCTGAAAAGTTTGTTTGTTTGTTTGAACGCGCTAATCTCAGGAACTACTGGTTCGAATTGAAAAATTCTTTTTGAGTTAAATAGACCATTTGTCGAGGAAGGCTTTAGGCTATATAACATCTCGATGCAATTATCAGGAGCGAAGAAATAATGGAAAATGTGAAAAAAACAGGGAAATTTATTCATCCTTGAGAGCTTCCATTGCGTGCGCTGCAAAAACGGTTCAAGATACCAAAAATATATGTAAGAAAGAATTTTTACTCTTGAAATGATCTAAAAAAATGTCCGCGACAGTATATGTCTATCTTTTAAGATTAAGTCACTAGAACCGTTTTTATGGTAAACAAATTTGGTCGAAATTAATGCATTATTTGTTAAGTGTTGTATCAACGTAATAATATTAATCTTTATCCAAATAAATGTGTTGATGATTAAGAGTATTTAATTTTGAACAAAATTGTCTTTGACTTCACTTAATTTCAATGAACATCTTAGAAGATATTACAAAACCTTATATAGCAAAACAACGTTTGCCGGATCAGCTAGTTTGAGATAAAGCTAATTTTTCCATTTTTAACCATATTTATTGTGACTCTCATTTTACTCACTGCGATCACTTGAACTGAATTTCCGGCTTCCGGGCACACAAAACAATAAAATATAAACTTATTTGCGGCTCTTACTTGCGCGGGCCGCACCGTAGTGGCTTACGGGCCGCATGCGGCCCGCGGGCCGCTCGTTGCCGACCCCTGATATAGACGAAAGAAAATGTTTAGTGAAGTAATTAATATCTCTGCGCAACTGGAACGGTTAAAGATGCTTGCATTTTTAATTTTAATTAAATATTTCTTTTACATAATATTAATGTACACAGCACATACCCCAGACCACTAATAAAAATATTTTGGTCGTGTAAAATGAAATACAATTTGTGTGTAATCGAACTTGCTTCCCATTGTGCAGAAATCAATCGTTCAGCCACTGAGCTAAACGAACCTTTGTATATTTAATACTATAAAATTAAATTAATTTATATTATAATATTATGACAACTTAAATAGACTAGGTATTTATAATAAATAGTACAGGAAATCTCATAATTCGATGAAAAACAATAATTGCTATAAAAAGAGCAATTTTATTAGAAATGTCATGTGTGAGTGCTCTGAGAATGATAAGCAGCTGCGCTACTGGTCACGTTGGGCACGAGCACGACATATAAGCGCTAAGTGAATACAGGCAGTAATGTATCTCTGCTCACCTTGAAAGGAATATAGCGTGACAATATACGTTTTTTTTAAATCATACAGCCAAAGTTACGAGGTGGAAATTGAAAACCATTTGGCAGTAATATTTGGAGATCAAAATAACCTGAAAATACATGTTCATTAACAACAGATAATGTGAAACAAAAGTGTTGTCTGAGATAGCATTATGACAAGCCTACGCGTGTAATGAGATAGAGCTAACAGCATATTACCTTTGTACAACGGTTATTACGAGTCTAGAGTCTAGACCAGAGCTCCCCAAACTTTTTTGTGTCGTAAACCACTTGCCATGTTTTTCCGTGTTGGGTAGACCCCCTACTTACCTGATATTGATTTCCTGTAAATTTCTAACTGTAGTGAAGTTTAGTTGTAAAAAACATAAACCTATTTGGCCCAAAGTGTGTTCCCGTGCCGTGTGACGTGTCAATTTAAATTAGCCATTTTCCCTCCCCGTCTTCCCCTTCACTCCCTGTCCTCCGTGTTTCTACGCCAAGGCGCTAGAGATAGTCTGTGCGACTATTCACTGGCGCTAGCATATATATATATATATATATATATATAATATTTTTTTTACTTAATAGGTACTTTTATAAATAATGTATATGTTTTGATATTATAAGATAGTATGATTTAAGTTAATAGGTACTATCAGTGTATGTGTTGACATCCACTATTGTGGACGCCCATTTTCATTTCGTGCACCCCAAATTTTTTTTCGCTGACGTAGACCCCTTGCGGGTTGTCATAGACATAGATGGGCGTAATCATGATTACTTTTAATCAGATTAATAATCAGATTACAAGTAATCATGACGAATGTAATCATGATTACTTGTAATCAGATTACTTTTAATCATGATTACATGGGTAATCATTAATCTTGATTACAGTAATCATTCAATTAATCATGATTATTTTAATGATTACTTTTGAGTTCTGGCTGAGAGAGAGACCAATTTAAATACTCGTTTATTTAATTTTTCAAGTTATTTTATTTCGAATTATATATGACCCCAAACTTCTGTCTAATAGAGGGGTGGTGTCCAGCGGAGAGGGGGGGGGGGGGGGTGGCGTCCAGGGGAGAGGGGGGTGGCTTCCAGCGGAGAGTGGGGGGTGGCGTCCAGTGGAGAGGGGGGGTGGCGTCCAGTGGACAGTGGGGTGGCGTCTAGCTGAGAGTGGGGGGGGACGTCAGTGGAGATTGGGGGGATCCAGCAGGGAGTGGGGGGGTGGCGTCCAGCAGAGAGTGGGGGGGGTGGCGTCCAGCGGAGAGTTGGGGTTTCGTCCAGCAGAAAGTGGAGGGTGGCGTCCAGCAGAGAGGGGGGCGTGACGTCCAGCGGAGGGTGGGGTGGTGTCGTCGTGTGTATGCTCACACGCCGCCCCAATGGGAGGTATTGTTTGGGTAGTTTTACGACCCTCTCCCAGGGAGGAGACCTGTCTAAGACCAATCGCTCGCTGGGCCCCTAGGAAGTATCTGGATTCCCAGGCCCGGCAAAGGCGAAGATTAGGCAGTGCTGGCACCCGGTGGTTTTAGCCGGTGCAAGTCCGACCCCGAATATCCGTCTCGTTGAGCGAATCATAATCACTATAAGGGTCTTTGCAATTGTGTACTGTGTAGTAACTCGCTTCGACCTGAGTACGTTCAGGACAATTTTTTGTGCTTTCAGCCGTTTGAGTTGGTAGGTTAATTGCCGGAATTGGGTCGTGACCATAGTACACTAGTGAAAAAACTGGCATAGTGACTTGCTTCGACCTGACTACTTTCAGAATCAGTTCGTGCTCGGTGGCCATTAAGTAAATCCAACGAAATCTAGCTAATCATAGATGTTTTTACTATTGTTCTGAGTGATTCCTGGACTATTAGAAGTTATTATCAAAGTACCGCCCATATTTTACTGAAATACCGGCTCCTACCCGATAATCCACGCCCACCTTTGAGATGGAGAATACTTCTAATAATGGCCAAAGACTTTGTGTGCAATGCTTTAAGTTAAAGTTAAATTTTCAAAACAGAAAAATGTAATTACAATTTTTTTACTTTTATTACTCATTAAACAATATATATATATATAATTTGGTAAACAAAAAAGCGTTTTTAGTGAGATAAAAATGGCGCGTGCCCGTATGTCGATTTGCTTCTTATTTTCTGAGTACTATATTCTTTAGTCTTTAAAAAACTAGAAGTCAAACGTGAAAAAAAAATCAAGTTATTATGTAGGTAAAGTTATTATGTAGAACGTCAGTTATCCGGAAATAAAAACAGATCGATATCTCAACTTTAGTTATGAATTAAAATTCAAAATACGATAGGAACGTGTGCGGCGCGGCGGCTCGGTTTACATAAAAGACGAAACCGAGTCAGTAGAGAGAGACGGATGACCAAGAAAGGTGATGTCGCGCTCTGCGCTATAGAAGCTTGTGTAAATTTGAGAAAATGATGTCTTGTTCTGATCAATTAAAATTTTGCGCTATCTTGCTCTGTCTCTCTACCTCCATCCCGAAGGCGGGCGTGGATTATCGGGTTGGAGACGGTATTTCAGTAAAATATGGGCGGTAGATTGATAATCAGTTCTAATAATCCAGGAATCATCCAGAACAATGGTAAAAGCATCAATGATTAGCTAGATTTCGTTGGATTTACTTAATGTCCACCGAGCACTAACTGATCCTGAAAGTAGTCAGGTCGAAGCGAGTCACTATGCCGGTATTTGCACTATTGTACTGAGGCCACGACCCAGTTCGGGTAATCGCCCTAACACCTAACTATGTGGTGGTACTCAGTTCGCCAGTTTAGCTAGTAGTAGTCGTACACTATAAATAAAAAAGAGGCGAGCGCCGCTCTGCTGTCGGCAGCACATTTTACGTATCAAACAGAAAAGTAATCATAAAAGTAATCATGATTAATTGTAATCTGATTAAAGATTAATAATCCTTAATCACCGAAAAATGATTACTTTTTTTGATTAATTTCGTTAATCATTAATCATGATTAATGATTACAGAATGTAATCGTAATCATTAATCATTAATCTGATTACATTTTGCCCATCTCTGGTCATAGACCCCCTAGGGGTCGATATAGACCACTTTGAGAATCACTGACTAATATTTGACAGTTATGAGTTCTTATTTGACACTTTCCAAACATGCGCGCTGTTCAAATTGTTTTTAGTGATCAATAAACTGAAAAGAATAGAAAATCTAGATCTAGATCTTATCTCTTTCCTTTGGTTCAGGATTACTTACCTTTATCGATTCTTTGTTTTCATGATATCGGACTTATAGTTCCGGCATACCAATGCAAGGCAGTTTCAAAATACAACTTATAAACATGGGGACTAGGGCGGCGGCCTGTGAGTACTTATTTTTGTCTATTAACGTCGCTTCACGCGTAGAAATATGTATTGGGTTGTTCTAAAACGACTTATGAAGTCATAAGTCAGTATAATTGTTCATATATACCAGAAATCATTTTCAACCTCACCTTAAAAAAATGTTTTATTTACCTAATTTTTTTTTTAACAACACATAAAAATTAGATTGTGTCTTCATTAGTATGTATATTGGATTTAAAAGGTGACAGGGAAAAAAATCAGCATTTTTTTTAAATGCTATATAATTTGTCCAAACACAAAGGCAGAACCTATGATTCTGATTAGTTTTGGTTTTAATATTTGCGTCAATCTTGACTTATATCTAGACATCCCTATAATGGCCTATACTTAGTAAGAGGATTCATGTATATCTCCTCTATGTAATCTTCTGTTTCTTTAGACATCTACATATAATAATTCCATGCACAACAGGGTCCATAATTGTGTCAAAAAAGCTAACAATTAACTGTAAACATTATTGAATACAACAAATTGAATTGGATTAAAAAAAATCAATTTCTTGTCAAGTAAGTTGCTTCTGAAATGCTAGTAAAGTAGACTAACTTCCTAGCAGTTACCGAAGCCAAGTGATGATTCTGATTCCAGTATATGTAGTTAATATCAGCTAGATATAATGCTCCAAATGATAATACATTTAGTAAATTTTTTATTTGGACAAATACTATCTCAAACATAAAATTGAATAATTAAAAAAAAAGTGATATAGCAGGATACAGGTACTCATCAGTTGTTTCAAGTGCCTGTCTGATAATAAATAAATACATTTAAATCTGCTCACTGTGCTAGGCAATATTTACTCTATATTTTAAATAAATAGATAAAGAATAAATGAGAGGAGGAAAGTATAGTCTTGTTAAATAAGTTGTAATATTGTATTTTTTTTAAAACACTTGTGTATCATTGTATTTGAAAGTGCCCAGTGGGTGAATTGTACATGTTTCATTCATAACATTTGCAATTTTATAAAAGCTTGATAAAAAAATTTCAGTGTTTACTCAATTTGTATCAATTAAATTAGAACACCTCAATGCATTGACTCATAGTTTAAATTTAAAAACGCATGCTAAAATTTTTTTTCAGAATGTATCGAGCCATCGTTGAGTAGTGAAAAGCTTTTTGTATGTGGTAATAATGTTCGGCACTCAAGCAGTTAACATGCAGTACGTTACGGAGTCGATGAATATGAAAGGTGAGCTCGTTCAAACGAGCAGTTTTTCTTGCAACCCCCATGCAAGCATGCATGTACCCCATGTAAGTTATGCTTACATACCTATGTTGGGGTTGCCATCTATTAAAACTATTTCACAACAACAAATCCAAAAAAATGTATAATGATAAATTAAAACAAATAATATATTTTAAATTACCTTTCAGTTGATCAGATTTTAATCAGCAGCGTGCATCTCATAAAAGCATAAAAAACATTACCATGTTATACTGGATCATTTAATAAATATATTAACTTAAATCTGGTACTTACCATATTCAAAATAACACATTTTAAACTTTCGCGTTTTGTACTTATTATAAATATTAAGAGATCTATGCATGAAATAACTTACTTTTAATTATGCCTATAGTGATTAGCTGCTCTACATATAGCATTGGGCACGATATATAAGTACAAATTGTATACAACCACTAATGTATCTCTGCTCACTTCAAAAGGGATATAGCCTGATTATATATTATTAATTATAGCTCGATATTTCAACCTGGTTACACAGGTATTGGTAACCAGGTCAAAAGGTTGAGACATAATTGAAAGTAAATTCAGAATCTCAGAAATCAAATTTGATTAAACTTTAAGTCAATATATTAATTAACCCCTTCACTACTATCTGTGACTATAGTCACCGGCTAAAAAACACCATCTATACATAATATATGAATATTTTATTCACCCATATTATTTTTCTTCTGAGAAGTAATGTAACTCGTTTTGAGCCAAAACTTTGGCCCTGAATGCAGCGTGACTGCGCGCATTTGATGTGCATACTTTCAGCATGGAGCTCCCTTTCCTGTGAAACACTTTGCAGGGAAGCTTGCAGTAGGGATTGCGTTAAAGGTCCAGGTATGTCAAGATAATGCCTTTTATGCATCTATCGGATGTAAGCCACAGTGTAACATCATGTCTTCTAATTTCACCTCTATACAGTTATTTATTTTTTGTCTTGTTGATAAATTGAGCCATCATTTATTTTTCTATCAACAAATAGTTGTCAATAATTTAAATTAAATGCTGGTAAGATTTTCATTATTTTTAGTTCCTGAGCTTATATTCACACCCTGTGGCTAGATTTACAGTAATTTTTTTATAAATGATTGATGTTAGGTTTATTTAGAAAAAAATATTTCTGACTTGATTTGTGTCTAATTTTCGTACAAGTGGTTTCTAGCAATCCTTTATCTAGAGGTGCTATTTTGAAATTGTGACATCTTTACTTGTACCCTAAATGTTAATTTCTTGACTATTTTTCTATTTTCTCTTTTTTATTTATAAGTTTTAAATTACAAAGGACAAAAATCACAAAGACTGCAATGTATATGGCTTATAAGCAGCTAGTGAATTCAGAGCAAACGATTTTACAAGTATAGGCTACCTTAATTAATAAAATGAATATGATTAGCTTAAATCAATCATATAACCTTGTTATAATTATATATGTATATATACATGTGATAAAATTTCAAATAATATTGTTTTATTTTAGTGAAAGGTTAGATTCAGAGATTTAGTGATTAATGAAGAACCAGTTGCTTTCAATTTTATAAAATTATTGTTATTATGTCTCCAATGAATAAATATATTACAACCTAATGATTGGCGCATTTTCAAATTGATTTGGGTAAGATGGTAACCCTAAGTTTAGCTAAGGGTTCTTGCCTTAAATTCTAACTTTTCAGACTACTTTGTTGTCCCCTTTGTTGTAACTGCCTGATAAAAGTAGCTTACTTGTGTTAAATGTTTTCCTGAAATCGTTCTGTTGTTTGTGTATGATGTTAGAGATTTTAAAGGTAAGTAACATGTAAATGTTCAATGTGCTGGTGCTGCTGACTTTTATTCTGGAATGTTTGTTATGAAAAATTGAGATTTTTTATATCAAGTAAAAAACTTTAAAATAATATAAAGTCATTTACTTACAGGCTTCTTGTTTGGCGCTTCTTTGGTGTTGGAAAGACTGGCAACTAATGTTCATTGGGATAAGCTATAAGCATAGATGGGCAAAATGTAATCAGATTAATGATAATGATTAACGATTACATTTTACGTTTTTTACCAATAATATGATTGTATTTTGCTCATTTATGTTTTAAACACTACAAAATCCCAGATTGTATATACATTTATGATTTCTTAATGTTTTAAATGGATTTAATCATGATTACAGAGCAAGAAAATTAAAATTACGGTTACATTTTGTAATCGTTCTTCATTAATCAGATTACATTTTGCTCATCTCTGGCTATAAGATACATGGCTTTAGTCATTTGGTCACAATTCTTAGGGCAAAGAAATGTGCAAGAAAGTTTAACCATGAGACATTTCTTTTTATCCTGCCACGGAATGTTGACCAAACCACGTCTGATTGTAAGCATGGTGCACGACAACAACTACCAACAGTAAAAAAAAACTATCGATAGGTGTATCGATTATGCCGATCTGCACAAACAACTCTTCACGCTTCGCTTAAAGGACTCAATATCATAGGATGATGTGATTACGCTTGCCGGAAGACCATTCCCATCCCCACGGTTCGGTCTAGAGTTAGAGAACTTCTTATTCCCACCCGGGATGTGAGTAACCGTATAGCTGTGTCTCTTTTTACCCGCGCGCGTGGTGCTACTATAAAAGGGAGAGGGTAGAATAAAATTAAATAACTTTCTAGAATAGTCACCATGATACAGACGGCAGAAAATGCTCAATGTGGCAACATTTCTACATAACTCGAGCGGTTCAAGATGTTTAGTAATGTTTGAATTATTCATAATATGGACAACCCACCGCTGCAATCTATCCGGGGCGTCGAATTAGTACTGGGCAGAACCGTCCCAGAGATGCGAACAGTACTCCATGCAAGGCCTGACCTGGGCTTTACACTATAGATTCAGTTGATCGGACCTGAAAAACCGATGCAATCTGTTCGAGATACCAAGTCTACGTGAAGTCGTGGAGGTGACAGTCCCTATATGCTCCCTAGGAATGAGAATTAACAAATAAATTAACGTAAGAAGAATATTGTGAGAAAGGCATTCAAGGGAACTGTTGAGGTTATATCAAGTGTTACTTGTACATTTCATTATTTTGTAAACATCTGTTAAAGCCAATGTAATATCGGCCAATAGTGATAAAATCTAGAGTTTAATATCGCCTTGAGTTTTATCCCTATTTACATGCATTCAGTTGATATGAAACAGTTTGTGCAATCTGTTTTTTGAAAAGTGTTTGAAATAGCAGGAGGCCTAGTGATTTAGAGACCAGTAACTATGTCCGGTAACACGAATGATCGTAGGTTCCAAGTTCCAACCCAGGACTTACATCTAGGTTTTTCCAGATTGAGTACCGATTTAGACCCCACATGCTCATTGGTAAAGGAATAATACATCGACAGGAAATCCGCGTGGCGTCTAATAGAAATGTCATGTGTACTAGTGCTCTGAGAACGATCATGGTGGGCACAATATAACCACACGTGGATACATCCATTAATGTATCTCTGCTCACCCCGAAAGGCGAATAGCGTGACGATAAATTATTATTATATATAGTAAGAAATGCAGTTATTCGTAATGCCTCTATTGGCTCTAAAAGAGTTATTTTGTGTGTCTTTGTTTTATCTAAAGAGTTCAATTTAGTATTATTTAGCAATAAAAGGTCTGCAGCATCAGTACCCTTGTTTGTGTGGCTCACCTTTCTTTCATGAATAGGCTGTTTATCCAATAACTGTGTCATCCTGTCTGAGTTTCATTTCCACATACCTAGAGCTTTGTTTTCTTCTTACCCTGGTTTCTTTGCATGTGCTAATACAATTTATTCCTTAAATTTGATAAACGCTAAAAAGGTAAAGTTTTATTCTTCTAAATATCAAAGTTGTTAATTATGCTTATCAATATTTATTATTGCGCTTTTGTTAAATCTTTTAAATTAAATCCATTTGCTTAAAGATGTTCATATTTACAGAGGTATACATATTTCAGTTAGAAATTCTATATCACTCTTTCGAAAAGTACATGGTACTTTGTATCATTAAAATTCACGGGCCTACGTTTTACAAAGTCTTACTTCAAATCATCATTTTTTATCAGTAAATATACTCCTGCAAGTCTATGCATGCCATTTAAAATTTATTAGAAATGAATTTGACTTTTAATTTTGCACCCTACCGACTGCGCCAGTTAGTACACGAAGTAAGAATTCCTTTCATATTAATTTTTATTATGTACCCCATATTAATATACAAATATTATGTAACCACGAATATTCCTGGATGCCCTAAAGTAATATTTCCATAATTTCAAGAACTTCAGGTATACAAGATAATTTTGATGAATTATGTCTACTATCATAACTTTATTAACACGTTGAGCCTGGCATCGATATTGCTGTACTTTTTTTCTAGCCGGGAATATTCAGACCTGCTAACATATGCTAAACGAGATCTACATGTTTTCTTCGTTTCCTTCGATTCAATTCGTTAATCGTTTCTCACTTGGAAAGGAATCGTGGCAGGCAAAGTAAATTTTGGAAATACTTAGGTACTCAAGGCTAAACGGAAAGTTTACTGTCGGTCTCTAGGGACTGACACTGGGTTCAACGTGTTAATGTAAAGATCCGATAATAGAGAAATTGGTTCCCAATAATTAGGCACCTATTAATCATTGACTACGAAAGAATTAATTTGTCAATCTAAGTATAAGTTAATAAATACCAATAGATCTGCTATATTCAGTCACAGCGAAGATCCGCAGCCTGTATGACTGCCAGCTGCGGCTGATGCACAACTCACAGCCGCCACCCTCTGGAGTCGACATCGCCAACACAGTCAAATACTTTTCTCAGACGTTACTCAGTAAGTATTTTAATGTGCCTTGCGGGTCTGATTTGTTCTCTTGCTATTTCATCTGGTGCAGCTTTATTTACTTAATCGAAATTCTGTTATTTATTATTCCTCTAATCACCTTTAACTTTAGTTTTTAATTAATGCTTTTAGTGAGTATTTTAGAGTTTAAATATAACTCACTTTTTAAGGAAGTCGCAGAATGTTTGATGAAATTGACTTCTATAGGTAACTATTAGGTAACCCATATAGTAATCTAATAAAAATGTAATGTGTACTAGTGCTGTGAGAACGGTATTCAGCTGCGCTACTGGTCACGTTGGGCAAGACATATAATCACAAAAGTGGATACAGCCACTAATGCATCTCTGCTCACCGCCTAAGGGATATAGCGTTACGATATATTATTATTACAATCTGTCTTAGTTTGATGCTTGCTAGCAATTTCGGTCCATTTAAAAGTTTTACCGAAAGTAGATTTTTTTTGCCGAAGTCAGCCACCACCGAAGCATTCGGTCTGACGCAACTTTCTAAATACAGTGAAAACTCTATATAACGACCCTCAAGGGACTTTACATATTTTGACGTTATAGAGAGTTGTCGTTAACTGGAGAGAAGAAAAATCTGTATTAGAAAAAGAAAAATTTTAAACTCTTACTTGCTATCTTTACAGTTTGAAAGTTTGTGAGCAACTAAAAATATGATAACGTATAGATAATCCATGACTCCTACTAACAACATACAAAACGTGCAAGAAATCCCAATTTGTAAACAAAAGAACGGATTTCTTAGAAAGTTCGATACGTGTAATGTCGACAGTCGAGTTTATTACGGGCTAGGATAATAAAGCGATAAAAGAACGTACACAGCTGCGCATTTTTACTAATTTTTGGCAACTTAAAAAGTCATCTTAGCTTAAAAAGTACTTTATATTATTAAATTGCCGTCGTTATTGAGAGTGGGTGTAATGTTATATAGAGTGTATCATTGTATGGGAAACAAGTTAAACCAACCAAAGCCGAGTGATATCGACGCTTTAGGGAGTTTGTCGTTAAATCGAGTGACGTTATATGGAGGTTACACTGTATATATATTTTATAAATTTGATTATTTTTAACATCAGTAGATTCTGAAATACCTTCAGGCTTATGACAATTACATTGGTTATTGATAAATAGTTATTGGATATAACTGGTCTGCTCCATTTACTTACATAAATACATGGTTTATAAGGCGTGCTGAAAGACGTTCCTCAATCGCCCCTCGAAATGATCCGCGATCCGGAATGTGATGCGGAAAGAATGGGGCTGTACCCGAATTTGGATTACAAGGGGCTGTTCAATGCGATCTCGCAACTTGTAGACTCCACACCGCATCTTCAATATGGAATATCAGGTACAGATTACTACTTACCGAGATTACTTTCAACTTGTTGTTGCTTTCCTTTTCTACTAGATCAGTGTGAATATATAATCACAAGTTTACTTTGTTTAACGATCTGTATTACTGCCATATTACAAGTGACAGTAACCATTAACCCTTTCACTACGGTTGGCCTTGCTGCAAATTATTTCGCTGGAAATGCAGCTTCTCGTTGAAAGTGTGCACATCAAACGCGTGCAGTCTTTATTCAGCATTCAGGGTCAAAGTATTAGCTCAAAACTATTTTATTCGTTTTCAGAAGGTCTCTTTTTTTTAATTGGCTCGACATAGTGACTACAGAGTACCTGATGGTAAGTACAGTGTAGTCCAAAAACGAAAGCGACTATCAAAGGATGAAAATCCATTGATAGTCTACATCGTCATGTCGGCCCACATATACCACGACTGAAGGTCTCTAGGTATATGAGCTACTGGATATGCACAAGCTGATCCCGGAACGCGACAAGCCGAAACTGTTCACCATGACGGGCTTTACACCCACGTACTGTGGTCGCGATCCAAACGGGCACCGGCGCCCTACCACCTCGCTGCTGCTCGTTTAGCACCACCCAGGAGTCACGTGTAGGGAAACTAGAGTAAAGCCTACGGACGCGAGCAGCTTCGACTCCCAAAAGGTCTTGAGTTTCACCGAGTTAAGTATGTATTTAGGCGACACATGCGTGAGCGTGAGAGGTGATGGAACACATCGTGAGAAATCCCACATGTCATGTGATAGAAATGGCATGTGTAATAGTGCTGTAAGGACGGCGATCAGCAACGCTACTGGTTACCTTGAGAATGAAATATATATATATTTTTTTTTGGTGTCCCGGGGGAAAATCCTGCATAGGACCATCAGGGCCGCTGTGAGGGCAGCAACCCCGGTGTGTCAGACTCCTACTGACTAAAAACCCCGGGGTGTCCCTCTAATCGCTCCACCCGAGCCTGGGAAACCAAATTCATCCAGACCCCCGGAGAGCGAAATGCCTTGTCGAGGCTGCCTCTCTGGGAGGGGTGGGGGTAAAGAGCCCACCCTTCCAATACCTATCTCACAGGCGGCGCGCCGGACACTGCACACCGCCACCCTCTCATCCGGACAGCAGACTCCCTCAAGTCTACTGCCCGCCGAGTATGAAATATAAGCGCTAAGTGGATACAACTACTAATGTATCTCTGCTCGCCCGAATGGGACATAGCGTGATGATGTTTTATTATTATTATTCCAATTATATTTCGATTTATGAATAAGAGGATACCTAGAAAGATCAGGGAGACGGCAGTCAGGTTTTTTAAAAGAATTTAATTACACTAGTGTGGAAGCTGAACTAGAACTAAAACTTAATACTAATAACCCCGAGCGTCTCGGAGCATTTCTGTCCCGGTGGTCGCCTTATCTATATGCGAGCTAAGCATATCCTGTTTACTGCTCTGGGACAAAAACACTACGCCACTGCTTGAAGGGGTAAGCAGGAAGGTGTAACTACCTTCTATCTACTTGTAAATAATCTAACGATTTGCATCTACTTTTTAAAATATTCTAGCATTTGGTGAAGCTATACTCCAGTGCTTGGGCTGCCTGCTGCCATTCTTGGAGTACGACATGATTGACAACCTGCCCTACTTGGTGGCGTACTGCGTTGCGGTCTTTCCAGTGGGTCTGCATCAGGAGATACTAAACCTTCTTTGCTATTACATACTGCCTTTTACAATCAGTTAGTATTACTCATTGTTGTTACGTATTTTCTATTTTTGTTTTTATTGTGGTTTCTAGGTCATATACAGTTTTTTTCGACGGGATTAAATGCTGATGGCCTGGAATAGCCATTTCAATTTCATTTAGCCAAGGAGAGGCGAGTTATGGGTTGGGTGGCAACACAAGGATGCTCCTGTACAAACCTCGACTTAGGAGGCGAGCCAGAAAAGAACCTAAAGTTGATTTAGCATCTACCGACTACCTTGCTACTAAGCTAGTACCTTGAGAAGAAACGCCAAAATAAACCCACCTTTCATCGTTTCCCAGCCAATATAGAATGTATTGTCAAAGAACAAAAAAAAAACGGTTTTTCATAGTGCTTACTTGAAAATTGATGGATTTTTAAACAAACTTCCAACCTTTATTTCACCTTTGGGGTGGAATATAAAAAAACCGTCATTAGTGAGTATCTGCGTCATAAAAAATATCCTAAGTCTAAATGTCATGTTTCTAACTTTAATAGTATAGGGTCTACGATGGTATATCAGCCAGGGCAAGTCTTTTATATATATATATATATATATAGATTGATGAAATTATCTTGATAAGATGTAACATGATCGGGGCCCTTCATGCAAACCAGCGCCGCAAACTTCCTCTGTATCATTGAGCTGTCGGAGCCCATTTCGCCATGTTTATATGTTTTTTCTTCTGTATTTTATTCTCTGCATGTTGTTTATATTTCTGTATTTTTAATTTTTATTTTGAGGCGAAATGGATGCGTTTCTTTTCATTCCATTTCATTTCAAATGAAGGCCCCAGATTTACGTTGCTCATTATTTTACGGCAGGCGCTTTCTAGGGATCGATATTTTTGGGCAAGCTTCAAGTTGACTCTCTTCTTAATTTTTTGTTGGATTGGAACAATGCTAAGCATAATTAATAGTAGCTCCCATGCTTTATGTATTGATGAATGAGTAATTAACTGAAATTAAAATGCAGCAAGGAGGTATCCAGGACAAGAAAGCGAGAGTCAAGCTTCGCAGTCAGTGGCCGCTATAATTATGATGGTGTTCCAGCATTCTAGCAATCCAGGTACTTTACAAACACTGGTATTCTAAAAGCTATTTCAATAAATTAAACGTGTTCGGTTAGATTATTGTGGTGTCTTGTTTGCAGCTCTGAATCTTTAAATTATTTCGAGGTGGATTTTTTCAACTTTCTGCCAGTAAGGACAAGGGAGCTTTTAAGGGGGGGGGGGTTAGCTTTGTTTCTCAATTATATAGATTAGTCCTATAGAAAAAATGTTTACAGCACAATTTTTAGAGATTTAGTGCTCTACAACTTTGCAATAATCATTTATCGCATAGGAAGTGAAATATTCACTAAAAACAAAATTTGACTTTGAATAACTTAAGACATGGTAATAATATCTTATGAGACTTTTGAATTCGCTTTTAAAACGTCAAAAAAAATGCTTCTACAAATGTTGTATGGAGAAGTTAGGCTGTTTTTTTTTTAATTATGTTATTCAGTTGTTACGCTGGGGATGTGTTCGTCTGCCGTCCGTAGAATTTGGCGCCGAATTACCCCGCAACGCCACTCCCACACGTCTTGTATGGATATTTTTTAAGAACAGAGAGGCTTAACACATCATTTCAAAAGTATGTAATCGTGTGAAGTTTTTACATTACCGTTTGGCTAGGTAAGGTAAAATGAATAGACGTGTATGTTTCTACTGTACAATAGACTTAATTCATTAATTAGCTGCCCTTCAAGAGTGGAACGGTCTCTCCACGTGTGTTCCGGTCGTGCTATGATATTGGATTATTTAAGCGAACCGTGAAGACATGTTTGTGTAGGCCGGCATGATCACGGCGTCTAACGGTGTGTCTCTCAAATGTCGTACTCGGTTTTTAGATTGCACTGTGCTTTCCATCAGGTACGCTGTAGTCACTATGCAGAATCATGATGATGATGTCCTAGCCGGTTTTGGCCATGGCGACTGTTTCAACACCGGTTAAGAAATTCGAGGTCCAGTTTTCGGAAACAGTCAATTGCGCAGGAGATATTTAAGTGCATAGCTGGACGCGTAGCCAGAAAAGCACTCTCTCCTCCGAGCTCCCTCAGGCCCGATGGAAAGGGCAACCAGTACGATCGGGAGGGAGCGGGATGCAGGTTTGGTCGAGTTTTCCCTTCTCTAAACACCTGGTTGAATTGCGGTGTTCAAGAGATACCTTAGTCGCCTTTTACGACACCTCAGCAAGAAGAGGGAGGTGGTATTCTATTCTGCCGGCAGCCACCACGGCTTAATTATAATAAACAAATAGAGCAGTACATTGAGTGTAGAGGTCGGTTTTCCGGCAGCGCATCATTGCCAGCTGCTCGAGTGCCTGATGTCGATGAAGCAGACGGTCGTGAAGGACATTCTGTGCGTGATCGCGTACGGCACGTGGGGCGCGCGCCTCTCCGCCGCCAAGCTGCTCTTCTACTACTGGCCGCCGTTCGACGCCAACCTCTTTGACAGACGGGGGCTGCTCTGCAAGTTTACCAGTACGTCTTCTTCCTTAAATTGATATAGCTTTAAAGCTTTGCCAGACATAGAAGCAAATATGTAATGAAGCGCTGTGGTGCATGATCTGGCCATATAAAATTGAGAGAATGCGAAGACAAACGTGAAGAAATCCGTTATATCTATTTACTAATTCTATATGTAAGACCTCAGAGAGAAAGCAGATTCCGAGGACAGTCTCTCTCTCATACACACAAACTCTCTCTCTCTCATACACACAAACTCTCTCTCTCTCATACACACAAACTCTCACACACACACACACACATATTATCTCTCGCACACACATAGTAATAAACTTATACTGTGAATATCCATATAAAAACACAAGACACCCTTGAATAACCCGAACGGAAGTGCGAGTCTCACCAGAGACAAGATTTAATTAATTGGTGAGACTTATCACCCGGTGTATATGTATAAGTTTTGTGTTGAAATAAAGATTATTATTATTCCAAAGCGAAACGCCACAGTGGCAACTAGGTAAAAAGATATTTAATTACGTTTACTCAACATTATTTAAATTAGACCTTATCTGAAACTCGCGTGAATTTTCTCTGCTTGAGTTATGTACCGTGTCTGCATTCGTCACCAGAGTTCTACCTGGAGAGGAGCGTCAGATAATGAGCCTGATGGGGCTGTTGCCTGACTCCAGCTCCAGTGGTGGAGTGCGTGCTTCCACGCATCTTTAGGCGAAGGAGAACTCTTTCGCCTTTTATATTTAGGGAGGAGCCCTAACGGGCTGATCGGGTGGCGGGCTTGCGGATGATTGCTCTTCTGTTCCTGGAGCCCGCCGCATCGATTGGAGTGGCACCTCGTGGGCTTTAGTCGGCAGGTGCTTGTCACACCGGGATAACGGCCTCACAACGATCTGACGGTGGATGAAGGATTTCCTCTGGGATACCAAAAAAATTTAGTGTGTCGGCATTTTGGGTTGTTCGACATCCTCTCTCTTCTTTCAGCTACTTCTTCAGCTAATTGTCTGTATGTTTCCATTAGTTTTAAGTATTTACCTCTAATCGCCTACTTCTAATATTTGCTGTATTTATCTTGATTTGTTGTTTTCTACCTCGATTTTCCTATCCTTACGTGTTGTATGTTATGTTGTGTGCCAAATGAAATATTATTCTTGTTTTTGTTATCGCTACACGTTCGCTATTTGTTTACACGTAATCTGACTTCTCCACATTACGGCGTGTGTTTGATTCAATGTATATTTGCGCTATGAAATTTCTGCTTCTATTTGCTTTCGATATGTGTTCTATTTGCTGTGTTTGTCGAGCTCTTCAAGCCTGTGTGATCTTCCCAGACGACCTGGTCCCCTTTCTTTGCCAACGCGACATGTGCCCCAACGCGGGCTCGGCGGAGGCGGCCAAGGTCTGCTACGACCACTGCATCAGCGTCACCTTCGCGTCGGACAGTCCCCCGCCTCTGTACCTTTGCATCGAGTGCGCCAACGAGATCCACCGCGAGCATCCTAACCAGAGGTTCTTCGACATCCTACATCCGCAGCAGCAAGTCTCCATGGTCTGCGAGAATAAGGTAACATTAGCGATATACACCAATTTTATTAAAAAATCACATTTACTTTAATGAATAAATTTTCTAACATTTACTTATAATTAAATAAAATATATGGTACAGTTAGGAAGTAGTAATAAGAATAAAATTGTAAATAGATTAAGCGTAACTATGCCGAAGAAGGACAAAAAAAAGAAATGAAAATGTTATGATGTTACAAAAAACAAAACAATGGGGTGGAGAAAGGGCCCTTTTAAAAAAAGACCTTGTTCACATAACTGTTACAGTATAATATCTTCTTCGTGTATTCAATCTCTGTATCACATGTTTTTCTCTAAACAAACAAGGATTTATCGAATTTTATAACCTTATAATATCGGGACCTTTACAAAAAATGCAAAGAGACTTAATCATGCCACAATGGTTTTAATATTCTGTCTTTTTTTTGTGATGCAAGAGTTCAACAATTCTGAAAATTCCTTATTTCTAAAGTTTTTATTTATTCCACAGAATTGCAGATCCACTGACAAAGCGGCATTCGCCATTTGTTTCTCGAACGAATGCGCAAGTTACAACGGAAACCATCCTATAAGGTGGGATTTTTTAAAATTATGAATTATGATCAATAGTGCAGCGATTGCAAAAGTCTTGGGCTATACTCGCTATAAAGTCAATGCATTGTTTTCCATATAATTTACTCTGTCATGGTTTCTGGTAAGTCTGCGCTAAGAATTAGTTGTTTAATGTTGTCTTGTTAAAACTTTTATTTACTTTCTTTTTGTAGTTATTTCTAGGGTACTGCTTTTTTGACAGCAGTGTCACGCAAAAGTGCAGCACCAGTTCAGATCTTTTATAAGTAGGGTAAATTTAAGTTACTGCTTAGCTAACAAAGATCAAAAGTGTGATGTTTTTTTTTTAAATAAAAGTCAAAATCGTTATACTTTCTAAATTCCTATGACAAACGGTATTACAAAATTATGGGATATTAAAAAGTCTATTTCAGTGTATTGAACTCTTACTGCTAAAATGGTGCGTGATGTCACTATTCAGATTTATTTTATTCTGTTCCGTGTGACTTGGCTTTGTCAAGGTTCTGCTAAGACCGTGTGGTCGTCGAATGCCATGGAATTTGGCAAGGCCGTTCCCTTGGCCCCACCAAGCGACAGGTGGACACCTTCATGTTTTTAACCAATAGAAGTTAGTCATACCTCCATTAATAATCCTTATGTAGGCTGGTCACTCGCCAGTTTCATGGAAAATGCATCTCGTCTATATTTCGACAAGGCGCAGCATCACCCTAATCCTTTAGTCCGCAGTGCCTGCGATTACACACCGAAAAGCGGCATCGCGCGCAAACTACGCCGCCCGCGTCATGTCCTATTGGATCCCGTCGATTCAATTACCGCGGCCCTTGCGACCGCCGATCCTATCAACAACGAGGTACACACAAGCACTCGTCACATTCCGAGACACCGGTGACGAACATTAAGGATAGGTCCGTCAATTGTTGTTTAAATAACGCAGTTTCACTCCGACGCAGCCTTGAGTTCCTTTCGGCGTTTCTTCTCAAGGTAGTCGCTTCCGAAACGCTGGTAGATCACCGTTAGGTTCGTTTTTCAACTGGCCGGCCGCCCAAGTCGAGGTCCGTACCCACAGGGGTGCCCTTGCGTAGCCGCCCAACCCATAAATTTCGCTGGCTGAGCGCCCTCTGCGTTCGCCCACCAAGCCCGGTTTTGTTATGAAGGTCTTTCCCAGGTCACCAACGTAGGACAAGCCGAAAAAAAAAAAAAAAAAGCTGGTCACTCATTTATAGAATTATTCCTTTAAAAAAGCTCTAAAAAGAATTGTGTAGAAGTGAAGTGAAGAATTTAGCTGCTTGTATATTTGGAGCTGAAAGTTGTACTATTGAGTAATGATGGATGTAACTCTGTTACTGTCAGATACTGCTCGCAGTGCTACACGAACAGGCACAACGTGCGGCGCGGCAACGACCACGTGGTGCACACGCGCTTGTCCATCGCGTGGCACATGGAGAGTGACATGCAGACGAACCTCGTCGAAGCCATCATCAGGTCTGACTGATAATAATAATGTCCTAGCCGGATTCGGCCACGGCGACTGTTTCAACGCCGATTAAGAAAATCGAGGTCCAGTTTTCGGAAACAGTCAATTGCGCAGGATATATTTAAGTGCATAACTGGACGCGCTGCCAGAAAAGCACTCTCTCGTCCGAGCTCCCTCAGGCCCGATGGAAAGGAGAACCAGTACGATCGGGAGGGAGCGGGATGCAGGTTTGGTCGAGTTTTTCCTTCTCTGAACACCTGGTTGAATTGCGGTGTTCAAGAGATACCTTAGTCGCCTTTTACGACACCTCAGCAAGAAGAGGGCGGTGCTATTCTATTCTGCCGGCAGCCACTACGGCACAAATGACTGATAATAATAATATATCATCAAGCTATATGCTTTACAGGTTTACATTAGTAGCTCTATAAATTTTGCTGTTATGTGTTGTACCCAACGTGACCAGTAGCGCAACTGATCGCCGTTATTAGGGCACATGCACGTGATATATTAATTAAATGCCATGCGCATTTATTTACAATGTTTTCTTTCACCGTTGAGCATGGGGTACCTTAATTCATACTTAATCTGAAAAAACTCAGACTCTGCTGCTCTTATAACATATACTGATTATTTCCCTAAAAGGTCTTGAAGAATATTCTTCAGCACATGCAAAATGAAAATAATTTTCAATCATAAAGGTGATATGTCGAAAACTGCAGTCTCCAATGCTGCTCGGCAGTAAGCAAAACTAATGGGCTGATCGCAAATAGCCTCGGTTACCATCTCCAGAGGCTCTCACTTGCTCTTAACAAGATACTCAGCCTCTAAACCTTTATCACTAGTTCATTCTTGACCAAAATTTAAATTTGGCCAATTTTCAAACAAAACGAGCTACAGTTTCCTAAAACCGTATTATCATATTTCTTGTAGTTTAGAATGTCTCCATGCTGCCCGAGTAAAAAAAGTGGATTTTATGTTTCGGCAGTTTACTGAAAGACGCTCAGCCAATTAATAAGGAAGACCCTGACAGCTCCACGGAACAGCTGAAACCACCACTCAGTGTAGAAGTGGCTGACCCGATCTCTGTCGAGGACAGGCAACTGTTGGGAAGGTATCACTTACTTCTTAAATGTATATCCTATATTATTAAGATCCAGGTGGACGCTGAACCTAATTTACACCTGGTCAAAATGAAGCCGATGATCATCTGCACACCCTAGCCCACAGCTAGGTAAAGGTGCCTTTACATATTCTTTTCTAGGGGCAAACGCTAATATGATTTCGTTTTACGTAATTTTTTACATTTGGCTGAAAAGATTATAGTCCAATTCAATACAGCGGAAAACGGCAAAAAAAAAACGAATACAGCAAACAAACAAACAATACAGCGAAATAAATTTGTTCAGGCACCATGCATGGATAGGTAAATAAAAGAAACTTGTCCTCCCTTCTCAGCTCCCTCACCGTATCCCAACCCCCTACTTAGCAGCTCTGTTAAATGACGCCGGTCAGCGGAACAAACAATAATACTAATCGGAATATTCGCTATTTTGTAACAGTGTAGAGCGCCAGGAGTTTGCTCTCAGCATGCTGTTTCCAGGCCTTTGTACCTATTTCAGTCTCACTGTGCCTGAACGAACTCTAGTGGGAAAGTAGAGATAGCGACGCGTCCCTACGCTGACAGAAATGTTTCCTCTGTCTTCAGGTACGGTGTTTGGCTGATGGTCGGTCTTTGTACGCCCACTCCCGAGACTAAGAATGAGACTGAATGCGAGATCCTCGGGCGACTTCTGTCTGTCCTGTTTCACTGGTTCCACGTCACCTCATTCTCGTATACCGGTAAGTCTTTCATATAATTGTTTCTTTAAACATGATTACTACCCCTAAACTGGATTTCACGATTCTTCACGTCGTATGAAGAGTATTATCTAGTGTCAAGGACTGTGTATTTGTCTGGCATGAGCGGTACTTGATGTGTTCCTACGTACTACTCTAAGACACGAAGCGAGTGAAGAGTGGCTCTCTACACCAGCTCTCCCATAGTGAGGGTGAAGCTCGAAAAAGGCCCGATGTCGCCGATTTGCGTGAGGAAGGCGGTCCTGTTTTCATCTCGCCCTTCACCGCTCACCTCTGCCTTGACGGTCCATGAAGATTTCCACTGAGTTAAAAAAAGGATTATGTATTTGTAAAGTTGGAGATTAAAGTTCTGAAGGGAATTGAAAACATGCCCGGTGGCGAAATGATAATGTGAGGGTTCTGTATGCGATTGAATGGAGGGTGACGGCATAATACGAGTGAGCGAGGCAAACATCCATTACGACTATTTTTTTTTATACAACTTACCATTTTTTTTTTAAACAGCGCAAGGGTTTCCAGTCCTCCTATATGATATGATATTACAAAGTTAAGGTTAGGGGGAAAAATCGTTATTATTTTTCTTACACTTTCAATAATCTATATTCAAAGTAACCACGCATCGTATATAGTGGTCCTTCGAGCTGGACCTTTGATAGGAACTGCTATTTTTTTTGTACTGACTTAACAAAGTAGCTGCATTGCACTTAATGAGAAGCAGAGTGTAGTCCAGGAACGGCAATGACCAACAAGGGTCGAAAATTTATTGACAGTTGCCATCGTCATGTCGGCCCACATGTATCACAACGGAAGGTCTTTAGGTGTATGAACATCTGGATATACACTAACTAATCCCGAAACGCGACATGCCGAACCGAGTCACTATGACGGTCTTTACACTTGTACAGCGTGATCATGACTCAGTTCGAGCAATTGCTCTACCAACTTAAATAGATATCATTGAGCTATTAGGATAGAAACATTTTTTCGGTAGCCCGGGGGAAATCCTAATAAAACATTAGGGCGCTGTGAGGGCGGTGTGCCGGACTACAACTAAAATCCCCAAGTTTTCCCCCATTCGCGTGGTATAACGGGTATAATAGAATTCTGTAACCCGTCGCACGATGAGCCCAGTGGTCTTCTCCATGATTGGTAGAGGGAATCCTCACTATAGCCTAATGGTGAACTTGGGAACATTCTCGTCACGACTGGAGCTTTTAAGTCAGGCAACGGCCATTAGGGAATAAACCTCCAGCTTGGCCTAAACCTCTCCATCTAGTATTTTGTAAAGCCAAGCTGCTTAACAGGGTATTTTTTATGCAATGCATCAAAGCAAGGTGGTACTTACGATGGTATGTTCAGGGGAGATAGCTCACACGGTGGAAAAGCTGAAGTTGGAGCGCGTGTGCGGGTGGGTGGTGGCTCTGAACGCGACGCGAGGCTCGGTGCTGGTGCAGTGCCTGCAGCCGCACCCGCCGCACTACATGCGCCAGGCGGGGCACTGGGACCGCCTGGCGACCAAGACGCACCATCTGCGCGAGGGACTCAACCGGTACGCCGTCACAAACATGTGTCATCCTCCTTCTATGTTTCATTACCTTTTTTATACTGGCTCGACAAAGTGACTACATTTCACCTGATGGAAAGTCTAGTGTAGTGCAATATCGGCAATGACTTCCAAGGGACGAAAATCAGTTGAAAATCGCAATCGCTATATCGACCGAAGTATATATAGCACGACAGAAGGTCTTTAAGTATATGAACTGGATATATACTAGGGCGTTTCAAAAAAAAAAAAAAATTTTCCTCGGAACCACGCTCAAAAGTTTCGTTTTAAGGCCAAAATAGGCCTCTGAAAATATGAGCCCTTAATATTAATATTTAGGTTGTCCACATCGCACTTTTCGATTTCCCATACAAATAACACAGGACAATAGTTTTTTTTTTCTTTTGATTTCTATAACTAATGGACGATATATCGTATTGTATTACCCATTCATTATTTTTGTAGAGAATTTAACGCTCTACAAAAAAGTTCTGAAGTAAATTTTTGATAAATCAACTCAGTCAAAAGTTATTCAAGATCGAAGCTTAACTTACCCTCAATTCAGCTGTTTTATTGACTGATTTGGCAAAATATTATGTTTTTAGAAAAATTGAAACCTAAACATTTTACAAAGTAGTTCTGAGGAAATTTTTTTTTTTTTAAACGTTCTAATATATACAATCTGGTTTCGAAACGCGACAAGCCCAAGTGATTCACTACGACGGTGTTTACACTTCGCCCTATATCTTCGAATGTTTGTAACGCTTCCAGATTGTACTGCTTGATTCCGTACGGCATCATCACGCAGGAGATCTGGGACACCATAATGCCGGCTTGGATGGACGCTATATGCAATGAAGTTCCCGAGAAGGTACCCACATTTTAGTCTTAATCAAGGAATCTGTGAGAGTGAATGTACAACGCCTTATGGCAAACATGAGGAAATCCATAAAACGGCTGCAATTATCAATAGTAAAGAAAAACAATCGATAGTCGCGGTGATCATGCCGGCCTGCGCAAACATTTTTTCACAATTCATTTAAAATACCTCATATCTTAGGACGATGAGAAGACCATTCTACAACTCAATGACTTGGCTGCAGTAAAAGTTAGAGATCCTTTTAGCCTTAGCCAGGATGTGAGTTGCCGGATAGCCCTGACTCCGCAAACCGGCGCGCGTTAAATAAATCTTCAGAACACTCATCATGATACAGATGGCAGAAAATGCTCAAAGAGGCAATGTCTCTGCGCAATTAGACTTACGAAATATTCCAAGAAGTATTCTGGCTGTAATCTGTACGTGAATTTGTTTCAGGAGTTAATGGAGCTGAAGGTCCCTCTGGGTAAGATCCTGGAGCCAGACGGCGCGATGGGCGGCGTGGACGAGAAGGGGTTGTACAACTTCGCTGCGATCAAGATCACAAAGACTCCGACGCCGCTCACCGTCCTACCAGTTCTGCAGTGGTTCCAGGTTGGACTTGAGCGACGTTTACAATACATTACTACCGTCTACATTATTCTAATGATTACCACTACCAGTTAAACTGGGTCTTGAGCATAGTTCACAAGTGCAAAGACCATCACAGTGCTTCGCTTCTGTCGCGTTTTGGGACCAGCCTATGTACATCCAGTAACTGAAAGAAAACGCATTTATTTGGCACCCAACTTAACATACAACACAAAAGGATAGTGTGTGCGCAGGATAGCGAGGGAGATCGAAGGTATTAAAAGGTTTTATGTAGCCGCCGGAGAGCGTCGCTGGTCTGGATTTCCACGTAGAGAATTAAGGAACAAAGAGTTCGTTCAGGCACAGTGACAATGAAATATTCAAAAATAATTAATTTTTCGGTATCTCACATCCCGGCCAGGACAAAGAAGTTCTCTAACTCCTTCTTTTGCCGTGTCGTTGGGCTGTGGAATGGTCTTCCGGCGAGCGTGTTCCCACCTTCCTATGATATCGGATCCTTTAAGCGTAACATGAAGAGATACTTGTGCAGGCCGGCTTGATCGCTGCGACTACCGATGGGTTTTTTCTTACCTTTCGACAGTCGTTGGCGTTTTTTGGACTGCACCATGGTTACCATCAGGTATGGAGCAGTCACTGTGTCGAGTCGGTATAAAAAAAAAAAGGCACTCACCTGGAAACTGGATGATGAGGACAGGCTGCTGCAGCTCCGCACCGTACACCGTATACAATTAATTAGATGTTCCGCCGTATTGTCCATAGCAACTGACTATTCCGTAGTGTGACCGAGTTCGCCGCCGATGATAAGTGTAGCGATACCGCCGTGCGTACACATGTATCACCGTTAAGGACCGAGCGTGGAATGTGAAAGTAAGGGAATGTAGGGAGACGGAAGGGATGTCAAGTACCTTTTTTTATACTCATGCCCTGCGCCAGAACAGATAGATTAATCAAGAGCCAATTCAGCTGAGCCACCCGGCATTGGTTTTCAGCTGAAATCCATTTTATGTGCCAACGCTCAGAAAATAACGAGGAATAGAGTATAGATACACAACTTTTGAGACTATTTCAAAGTGTCATAGATAATGCTATGTACATAAATACACATGAACACACACGTACGCATACACATGCATAAGTCCTCTTTCCTTCCTTTCATCCTTCCTTCCTCCTTCCTTTCCTTCCTTTAAGCCTCCTTAAATTCTATCCTAATCCTATCCTTTAAGCGTAACGTAAAGAGATATTTGTGCGGGCCGGCATGATCGCTGCGACTACCGTTGGGTTTTTTCTTACCTTTCGATAGTCGTTGGCTTTTTATGGACTGCACCATGCTTACCATCAGGTTTGGTGCAGTCACTGTGCCGTGTCAGTGTAAAAAAAAAAGGTATATTGCACACACATGCCATATATATTATTGATGATGATGATGATATTCATGGAGCATAAGCAGGCTGTTCGCTCCCTGGCGTCTGGAAGTATCTGGATTCCCAAGGCCGGGTGGGGGGATTGGAAGGAGTCCCCGGGGGTTTTCAGGCAGTAGGAGTCTGACATACCGGGGTCGCTGCGCTCTGAGCGGGATTGTCACCTGGGTCTCTAAAAAACTCATTTGCATTGCTGTGGTATTAACTCGAAGGTTCGGAACCCGACACATACCTTTGGGTTTTTCCAGATTACGTACGGCTTCAGGCCCACATGCGCACCGGTGAAAGAAAAAAATTATGAGGAAGCCCGCGTAGCATCTAATAGAAATGCCATGTGTACTAGTGCCGTGAGAACGGCGATCCGCTGCGCTACTGGTCTCTTTAGGTTTGTCATATAAGTGCGAAGTGGTACCCCGAAAGGGTATAGCGTGTCGATATATTATTATTTAAGTCGCTTAAGCCGTGGTTGCTGCCGGTAGAATAGAATACCACCTCCCTCTTCTTGCTGAGGTATCGTAAAAGGCGACTAAGGTATCCCTTTAACACCGCAATTCAACCAGGTGTTCAGAGAAGGAAAACTCGACCAAACCTGCATCCTGCTCCCTCCCGATCGTACTGGTTCTCCTTTCCATCGGGCCTGAGGGAGCTCGGACGAGAGAGTGCTTTTCTGGCTGCGCGTCCAGTTATGCACTTAAATATCTCGTGCGCAATTGACTGTTTCCGAAAATGGAATCGGTGTTGAAACAGTCGCCGTGGCCGAATCCGGCTAGGACATCATCATCATCATCATTTAAGTCGCTATGATGGAAAACGTGATAGTTGCTGTACTGTTCATTTCAGACAATATCACTGTTGGACGTGAAGATACCTCTGTCACAACTCTTCGATTTGTTCACGTTCTGCGTCATCAACATACCGGAGAACTGTGACACGACTCCATCAGGTAAGTTATATTGGGATAGACAAGTATCTTGTTTATGCGACCCTTATTAATTTATAATTCTTTTATTTTCTAAGCTGTTGCTTATGGTTACACTTACAACCAGCGTTGGCACTGTTTATCCCCCCACCGGTCTTATATATCCCCTCTGGGCTCGAAGGCTTCGATGCAACCGCCAACGCGTGACGCGCTCAATGATTTAATGTAACAGGTGACGCAGAAGCAAAGGAGCCGAAGAGTTCTCCTAAACCGGAGAAGAAGGAGCCTGAAAATCTGGCCTGCAGTATCTTAATGCTCGACATACTTCTAAAGCAGGTATATTGTTATTTTGTTTACATTGACCGCCAAAATAATTACTCCGACATTTTTTCAGTTTCGGCAAAGTGTCTTCACTGTACCCGATGGTAAATTTGGAGTGTATACAGTAATATATACTCTCAGCATGCGTCAATACCATGAATTCTTTACTTTAGTCTCTATCATCGTATTTTTTTTAATTGATTTATATATATATATGTCGACGCAAGACTCAAATTTATTATAATTAATGTGATTTTTAGTATAAGAATTAATTAAGTTCAATCTATTTGATTTTTAATCAGTTAATTTGTCAATAAGCACTGAATCTAAGGTATGAACTCGCAATAGAAAAAGTTATTATCTAATGTTTTATTTAGGAAGAAATCTGTTTGCATAAAATCGGCAAATGATTATAATTAGTTTCTAGTTTCAAAATGAATATTTGAGATTATGAATTGATCAGTAACTAAGATTGTAATTTTAACATATGGTAACTCTTGCTGAATAAGTAGATGTTTTAATGATTTGTTATTGTCTAAAATAACAAATCATTACTTGAAATGCTGACTATTAATTATTTAAACGACCTTTAAGGTGTATTTCATGATTTGTAAACTATAACTCAATAGGTTTTTACTTAATTTATGATAAAAGAAATGCATTGTATCGTTTTCATTTCCGGGAGTTCCGGTCATAAATTAATCGCATTTTTATAATGTTTCTGCTTAAACATAAAACCATTCGAATTGTTTGATAACATTTAAAACTAGTTTTGTAATTATTAGTTGGTTCTAATAATTTCTGTGAAGTAAAATAAAACATTGTTATTTAAAAAGTTAAAAACAGATCCCCGCAGTATGGCGGCCGTAGCGATGTTTCGTTATGAGAATTTTAGTGTGGAGATGATCATTAAAAAGTCAACCTAGTCAAATTGTGACGGCGAAGGAATGCTTTTTTAAAAATAATTAAATTGACTTGCTGTACACTAACCATCGATTAGTGTGGAGAGGTTCTATCTTAATTTCTTCTAGCTCTATTGAAATCTGCGTGCAGGAGGTTTTCTTAGAATATTTCATCAGGTCAAGAATGCAGGTATCTTCTACGGGTACTATGGTTTGAAATTCATCGCACAGGTAGATCCCATCTTCCAGGATTCTGCACGGCGTGGTCAGCGAACTAGCTTTCAACCCCTTCACAATAAGGTAAGGATACTTGGGCAGAATTATAAGGGTACGGTTGTTTTCAGGGTTGGTGATAGGTAAGGGAACAATTTTATAATAAAAGTAAGTATCTTTCTTAACTAAAGGTATTTCCATTACAAAAATAAGTTCATTATTCTTAAAATAGGATTTTAATACAATCGATTGTTCAATTTTGATAATATTTTCAGGAATTGACGGGAATACAAGTTTATCTGTTCTTTCAATAAGTTTAAGTATTTTAACAAGTTCATTAGTATTAACAATGGCTTGGTGTAGTACGCCTATACGGCTGAATGCTAAAATGTTTTCGATCTCATTCAATTTAGCGTACATGGTCTGAAAATTATGTAAAAATAAATTGTATGCATGTATAATTTGGTTCATATGAGACATAATTGAAATTTCAGACAATTCCTTATCAAGTTTATCAACTACAATGCTTAATTGTAAAAGATCATTCGTTGTATTTACAGTAGAATTGGTAAAAATTTTCACCATTTCAGAAATTACAGTTATTTTCTTTTCTATAGAGTGCTGGCGAGATTTCATTTCGTTTATCAAGTTGTTATATTTAATAGCATCATTATGATCTAAATTTCCTGTAATTATTTTAATAACGGATCCTAAAGGATTGAGGAGTCCTCTTTTATATCTATTACTACTAGGGACAAGCTGAACGTATTTTTCTATTGTTGTATTGAGCATATGATTTACTTGTGACCTAATATCATCAAAATATATCAGTAAAGACTTGTTGGTATTTAATTGGAGGTTGACCAGTCTGTTTAGTTCATTATATCTATTAATATTTAAATCTAAATCCTTTTTTTAGAGGTTTAACATCTAAAATCTTAAAAACTAACCAATTATCATAACTAACTAGAGCAGTTCCTTCTCTAACTGGAAAAACGCCTGGGTTCTTTTCAATCTTTTGGAGTCGAAGGGCCCGGGTCCGAATGGTCAGGATCAGCAGCATGACGAACCTGCGGAGGACGTCTAATATCTTTAATGGGAACCCTTGTGTTTCGCCCATTCGTTTCTATTGTAATTATGTTTCTTTTAATTTTACCCCGAATTTTACCTTTTTGATATCTTGGTTTATCTTTTGCTCGGCGTGTGTTACTACCTTTTATAAATACCACATCATCGTCGTGTATATTGAACTCAGTTTCTCCTGGTCTCCCTTGGTGTATTTTATCTTTTCTAAGTATCATTTTGTCAGATAAGTAGTTATATAGGTACTTTGTTCTTTTCGCATGGTCTCTAACTAACTGTTGCGTGTACTGTTTTCCGAAGTCGGTGTCGAACTGGTTATTGCTTTCGGTATGACCAAAAACAACTTCAAACGGTGTGAGTCCTGTTACAGAATGAATCGACTGATTATACGCTAATATAGCGTATGTCATGACAGAGGCAGCGTCTGTGATTTTTCTCTCGTATTTTGCTAACCTATAAATTTCCCCTATAGTTGAATGAAAGCGTTCTATGAGACCCATAGAGTTTGGATTGTGAGGTGTACCTACGTGAATGTGAATCTTATGGAATGATAGTAGTTCTTGTAATAGTTTAGAATTAAATTCAGTACCGGGATCTGAACTGATTTTGCTTGGAACTCCATAAAATGAAAAATATTTGATGAGAGCACGTGCAACCTCTGGAGTAGATCTGTCAGGAATTTCCAGAGCCTGAGCCAATTTGCTGAAGGCATCTATAACCGTTAGGTAATATTTTCCCTCTATAGAGTAAAGATCGATAAACAGTTCTTGGAATGGTTTGGTCTGTGTTTGGGTAAATTGTGGTTTTGGTTTAAAAGGTCTTCGGTCATACTTCATTCGCTTACATGTTTCGCAGGAATTGATTATTGCTGCTACTGTTTGTTCGATGTTATTCCAGAAATATGTGCGTTTAATATGGGAAACAGTCTCGTTGATTCCACGGTGGCAAGTTTTACCCACGTGGTATCGTTTTACTATTTCCTCCTGTTCCATTTCATCTATGACATTAATTACTCTTTCAGTACATTCGTAAAGTTGTACTGTATCTTTCCTGAATAATGTAATTACTGCGTCTGCAAACAGACGTCTATGGTCTTTGTTTGTGTAATATTAGGTCCTTACATATGAAATTGGCGTTTTGTATGGGAGGAACAAAAAGTCGAATATTTTTTAATATAATATATTTAATTAATCAAAGTATGGACCATTATTTTCTATGCACTTTTGCCATCTCATAGGTAGTTCATTGATCCCTTTACTAAAAAAACCAGTCGGACGGGAATCAATAAAATCTTTGAAGGCGATTTGGACTGCCCCATCGGAGTTGAATTTTTCCCCATGCAAGAAGTTATCCAAATTTCGAAAAAAATGGTAATCTGTTGGAGCAAAGTCCGGGGAGTACGGAGGATGTCTTAGACTTTCCAATTGAAGCTCTTCTAATTTAGTAGCCGTCTGTTGCGCAGTGTGTGGTCTAGCGTTGTCGTGAAGCAGCAGTGGCGTGGAGCGATTGATCAGCCTAGGTTGTTTAGCCGCTAGCTTTTCCATCATGGTTTGCAATTGCTGACAATAGACATCAGCCGTAATAGTCTGGCCAGATTTGAGAAAACTGTAATGAACAATACCGGCACTAGTCCACCAAACGCTTACAAGTAACTTTTTTGGGGTTAATTTTCGCTTGGGGCAGGATTTGGCTGGCTGGCCAGGATCCAACCATTGCGCTGAGCGCTTCCGATTATCGTAAAGAACCCATTTTTCATCACAGGTAATGATTCGGTTTAAAATACCTTCATTATTGTGCCGGTTTAGTAATGTAACGCAGCAGTCGACGCGCGTTTGCCGGTTTGCTTCAGTCAATTCGTGAGGTACCCACCTTTCAACCTTTTTAATCTTCCCAATTTGCTTCAAGTGAATTAAAACAGTTTTATCACTAACATCGCAGCCTGCAGCTAACTCGGACGTGGTTTGCGATGGATCCGCTTCCACAATAGCCTTCAACTCTTCATTATCACCTTGAGTCTCAGGCCGTCCACGGGGCTTGTTCTGCAGGTCGAAATTTCCAGAACGAAAACGTTGGAACCAAAAACGAACTGTGTTTTCTTTTGCAACACGACCGCCATACACATCATTCACCCTTCGAGTTGTTTCCGCAGCACTAGTGCCACGGCGGAACTCGTACTCGTAAATAATGCGATATTTTAAGTTTTCCATTTTGTAAAATGAGTGACGCAAACAGAAAAAAACAGAAGAAAAAAACAAATGAATGACTATCATCGAAGCACAAATACATGAGTCTATAGCTGTACAAATTTGAATTTGAAATTCCTTACCAAAGAGGAGAAATTTGTGATTAAAGTGGCCAGTACGAAAAACGCCAATTTCATATGTAAGGACCTAATATATAAAATATTTAACTTTTGGTCTGATGTATTCCTTAAGAAATTGTTTAATAAGGTCTGAATTATTAAGAGGTAAGTGGACCTGTAAAATTTTCTGTTTTGGGTGATGAACGATTTTGACTGAGAGTTCATTTTTAAACCAAACGTCAACCAATATTTGATTTGGTTTTGTATCTACGGCTTCGTGAAGTATTGGAACACCATTTGTATCCATGTCAAAGGCGGAATGTGCAGTATCTGTACTAGAGCTTACAGGTTGTTCAGTTTCGGCTGATATTGTGCTGCTATTGGACTGAGGTCGAGACGGAGTCCTTTGTTCAGTTGTGGGGTTTACAACAGGTATATCGTTACCTACACCGTCGCGACTGTCGGTAAGTTCTTCTTGGTTTCGCGACTCTTTTCCCAGGTTTTCCAAGTCAGTTATAAGGCTTCGGATGTAATCATTAAGTTTTTCATCTCCGGCGTCACCTACATTTACCGCAGTGGATCGTTGGTCATCTTTCTCATGCCCTAACGCATTGAGTCGTATTCGCGAAAGCGCATCTGCGTTTGTATTCTGTTTTCCATTTTTATGTATAACTTTAAAATTGTATTCACCTAATCTTAGTTTATATCGCGTCAGCTTGCTGTTTGGCTCTTTAAGAGAGTCGAGCCAAGCCAGTGGTCTATGGTCGGTATATATAGTGAATTGATTTCCATAAAGGTATGGGCGGAAATGTTTTACAGCCCACACGATAGCAAGCAGCTCTTTCTCTATCGTACTGTATCGCTTTTCTGAGTCGTTAAGAATTCTACTAGCATATGCAATTGGTCTGTCGTTTCCGATAGAGCCTTGAGAAAGTACGGCGCCAACTGCAAAATCGGATGCATCGGTGGTAAGTATAAACGGTTTTGTGAAATCGGGGTACTGCAGAAGAGGGGCACTGATTAAAAGTTCTTTACATTTTTCGAATGCGTTTAAATATTTTTCGTCAATTACTATTTTACTATTCTTTTTCAAGCATGCCGTCATTGGTTGTGTTATTTTAGAAAAGTCCTTAATAAATTTCCGGTAATATCCAATGAGACCTAAAAAGCCTTTTATCTCCGTCGTTGTTTTTGGGAGTGGATAGTTCAAAATTGCATCTATTTTGTCGGTATTAGGTTTTAGTCCTTCGGGAGTAATGGTGTGACCCAGGTAAGTCACCTCCTTGCACAAAAACTCAGATTTGTCCAGTTGTACTTTTAAGTTAGTTTCTCTAAGTCTGTCAAAGACGGCTCTTAATTTAGTCAAGTGTTCTTCCAAGCTGGATGAAAATATGATGATATCATCGAGGTAAATTAGACAATGGATTCCTTGTAGTCCTCTCAGCACGTTGTCCATAGCCCTTTGGAATGTCGCCGGGGCTGTCTTAAGTCCGAACGGCATTCGCAAGAACTCATAATGGCCGAATTGGGTTGAAAACGCAGTTTTGGGTTGATCTTTTTTTTCTATTTCGATTTGGTGGTATCCGCTAGCTAAGTCAAGTACAGAAAAGTAACAGCTTTTGCCTAATTTGTCAAATAAATCGGTAATGTTAGGAAGTGGGTATTTATCGTCAACAGTGATATCGTTTAATCGTCTATAGTCAATTACCATACGGTATTTTTGCTGTCCAGTAGCGTCAAGTTTTTTGGGAACTAAGTGCACAGGGGCACTCCATGGTGAATGGGATTCCTGGATGACATTGTCGGCTAATAATTTTTCAACCTGGTTTCTAATTTCGGCGGCTTCTGCCGGTGGTTGGCGGTACGGCTTGACGTAAATCGGATCTTCGTTTACGGTTCTGATTTTATGTTTAACTTGATTCGTGAAGGTTAAAGGCAATTCTTCCGCATAAAAAATATCTTTATATTCCGAGCATAGGTTGAAAATTTTGTTGCGTTCTTCTTGGTTCATATGATCTAAGCGTAATTTGGTCAAATTTTGGTTTAGAATTTCGTTTTTATCGCGGTTATTTGCTAATTGGATGTTACTCACATTTATTGTTTCTTCATTTTTGAATTTTGTAACGCTAAGAGGCTTAGTGAACTTAATTTCAAATTGATCGTCCGATGTATTCTGAATGACTGTTATAGCAAGGCCACGGGAACATTTCACAAGGGCAGCTGGTGTTCTTACACCATTTCCAAAATCTATGTAATTCGTGATAGCTTCACCTTCATATAGATCAACTGGTATTTTTACTCGTGTCTCAGATCGAGGTTCAACTTGAACGGTATACGGCGGACTGTAAAGTATAGGTATTTCAGTGTCTCGGGTCTTCAGAATCTGGTTCTTCATGTCGATGCTCGCGTCAAGTTGTTTAAGCAGATCAGAGCCTATAAGTCCTCCATAGTTATTATCAATTTCGTACAGGTAAAATTTGTGAGAGTCGGTGCTTCGAAAGGTCCTAAGTAGAGGTATATAAATTACTTCATTATGATTACTTCGCGCATGGGTGCTAATAATTTCGAAAGGTTCCTGATATTTATAATCTGAAAAATATTTATTTGCAATTTCAGGGCTGATAAATGATCTGGTACTGCCTGTATCTATCATAAATTTAGTATTTATCTCAGGAATATCTATGTGAGGAAGTTTCCACGCACCCTGGTAATTAAGACGTATTATTTCGGGGGATGAATTGTAGAGGCCTGTAACTGAAAATTTTCAGTATCTGCTAGTTCATCTTGAAGCTGTGTCTGCTGAAAATCGTCATCTTCCTGGTAAGTACAGAATTGCTCCTGTAAGTCAGGTTGGTCAGTCGTATCTGTCATGTAAAAATGTTGCTGGACGTAATCAGGTTCAAAAGGATACTGTTCATTTGTATAAAATAAGTTATTAGCGGTACGCTGCTGGGGCAAATAATTTGGCCTTGGTTGAGGTGCTGTTCGCATAGAGACATCATTGTCGTATCCGGGTGAGACTTGATGGGCCTGGTGACCTTGTGGTTGCTGGTAAGCAGCAGGGATACCAAATTTAAATCGTGGGAAATTATTGGCAATATTAGGAGCTCTGAACTGATTGTTATTATTGAGCGCAAATGGCCGTTGTACGTTATGCATTATAGCTCTTTGGTTCTGCTGTTGCGGGATTCCGAATTTAAAACCTTGGGATGTTTGACCTAATTTATGTTTATCAAAGAAATTATTATTTGGCCTGAAATTGGGTACGTGTTGCTGTTGAAATTGGGAATTTTTTAAATTTTGGCGGTATTTATTCCTATTATTGTACTGAGTCGAGAAGTTAACCTCTTCCATGACTATGGAAAGCGCTTTCTCAAGACTGTCACAATCATGGAGCCGTATAATGCGAATCATATTTTCAGGTAAATTGTACAAAAATACATTCAGAGCCGTGTGATTATAAATGGTCTTTTTAACGTTAGCGACATCCTCATCCGCAATAAGGTTAATTTTAGAAAACAATGTGCTTCTAATATTCTGAATCCTGTTACAGAAATCACGATAGGATTCACCGTATCTAATTTTCAAATTTTCTAGCTCAATTGCTATGCACTCTTCAGACCTAGGGTCGCTAAAGTGTTGAGTAAAAACATTTTTCAAGTCTGTCCAAGTACTTATATCTTGGCGCTCGCTTATTAAATGAGCAGCCCTGCCGGTTAATCGGCCAGTAATTGCATGGAAAATATACAAGTCTTGGGCAGGATTGTCTACCTGTCTGAAGGCATTTATTACATATTCGCTCTTGTTAATAAATAAATTTAATAATTTTTCGTTACCATCGAATTTAGGGATGATGTCCATTATTTCTCTAGGAATTGTTTGAATGTGATCCATTTTACTTTATAATAATTAGCACTTAATAAAAATTGAAAAAATAAAATTGATTAATAAAAAAAAAATTTACGTTTTTCACCTTAACTAGACTGTAAAAACCCCTATAGATTTTGTATAGAGAGTCTACTTATAACTAAACTTAAATTAACACAGCAATGGAATAAGAACAGGGACTGGACGGGATAGTGAAGAGGTCTACTCACAATGCGCCTTTCCCCATTTCCTCCAAATGCAGCCGTGGAAACGCAAACCTCCGGTCAACACAGACAAATTTATTTGGTTCACAGAAACACCGGTTTAACGTAAAAACGCGACGAATCACACGCACTCGGATCGATTTAGGGATCCTCACAGATGCAGGACTTCGTACCGGTATCCTGTCCTCAGCGCCAGTCAAATTGTGACGGCGAAGGAATGCTTTTTTAAAAATAATTAAATTAAAATTAAAACGAACGAACTGTTCGGTGGTCGATTTTAGACTGACTTTATTATTTTAATTATACTTAGGGCTAAAATAAACAGCTTAGCTCTTAGATAAGAGATCATTCCGAGATGCAACCCGAGCCGAGGCATTTATGCTTACTCGGCTCGCTCCGTAGTGGAGGGACTCTGTAACTACCTCGACAGAGTAAAGTAGTGATCTAAAATAAGTGTTCTATATTGTGAAAATTTTGTAAGTACCTGAATTACATTTATAAAACTCGTTACATCTGTTTCATTATGAGTGATCAGAGAGATATTGACGTCGGCCTAGCTGATGTCACTATCCCTACTAATCCTGTCAGTTCGTTACCTTCGTTATATATATATATATAAATATTCTAGTGTGTGCGCTTAATTAAATATACCATATTAATTAGAAATAAGTCAAAAATCGTAGTTGGCATCTTAAAAATAAAAAAGTTAATGTCGATATCTTAAAAACAAACAAATGTTAATGTCGATACCTTACACAAAGTCAAAAGATAATGTTAGTGTCTACTAAAATAATAAGTAATAAAGTTGTTTCCTATCGTCGCTAGATGGAGCTGCAACAGCGGCACATGAACATACAGAAGGTCAGCAGCGAGACCACCAAGCTGCTCCGGCTCATGCTGAAGGCGAACCAGGCCCAGACCATCGGACACGGTACAGTGCTACCCACTTATGATGTAAAGATTAACCTGGTTTCTCAACCAATGTCTATGAGGCGGTAGGGCGACTGCTCCAACTGGCTCATGGCCACAGTATACAAGTGTAAATAATACCATCATAGTGACTCGCTTCGCCCTGTTGCGTTATGGAATCAGCTTGTTTATCTCTAGTAACGCACATATCTAGAGACCATTAGTCGTGGTATATTAGGGTTGGCATGATAGCGGAGAATATCAATGAATACTCATCTCTTGGTGGTCGTTGGCTTCCTTGGACTATATTGTACGTTCCATGAAGAGCTCGTAGTCACGTAGTCGAAATCTATCTATCATTTCATCGAATCTCTATCGTGGTAGGCAGAGAGAATGGAACGCCACTTCTGTCTTTTTTTTTTATAATTTATAGACGAACGCTTGACCTCAATCACACCTGGTGGAAGGTGAAGATAAGTTCGATGATGAAACGCGATCGCCTAGCAAATGCCTAGCAAATGATCGACATAGTGACTACAGAGTACCTGATTGTAAGTACAGAGTAGTCCAAAAACGAAAGCGACTATCAAAGAATGAAAATCCATTGATAGTCTACATCGTCATGTCGGCCCACATATATAGCGACTGAAGGTCTCTAGGTATATGAGCTACTGGATATACACAAGCTGATCCTGAAACGCGACAAGCCGAAACTGGTCACTATGACGGGCTTTACACCCATGTACTGTGGTCGCGATCCAGACGGGCACCGACGCCCTACCACCTCGCAAACCATTTCGCTTCCTTAACATTCGTTATACACTGAATGCATTCACGCCGACTCCGCGTACTCTGGCATTACTCTCCATCGCCGTTGTAGAGCCAGTGCGAACGAGAACTTGGTGTTGTGTTTAGCTCAATGTGGCTCGGAAGGGCTGTGCGCGTACTGCGAGGGCGCCGCCCTCTGGCACCAGCTGGCCGTCAAGCTGGTGCGCGCCCTGGCTCCGGCCACTCTCCACCATGCTCGAGCTGCTCAGGTACTTCGTTTTTAAGGTTCCTTGCCACGGAATGAATAATGTATAGATGGGCTGATCAGAAAGAGTCCATCTGAAGAGGCTCTCGCTTGGTTGTTGGATCAAGGTCTTGGATACAGAAGGTACTCTCTTGCCTTGCCTTGTCACGCAATGCTGCACGCATTGTGAGGAGTTTCCTTACTCTGAGATTTGAACTGCCGGTGGCTTGGTCCTCAGGCCTCGCTCCCGTAGGACTACGTGTTTTTTATATTTTAAAATTCATATGCTATCTCATTATATGTATTTCTTTTAAAATGTAAAAATATTATTATAGTTTATGACGGATTTTTCATATCACCCTCGCAAGGAAATAAAAAGTTACAGAATACATACTTCTCATTTTTTTTGTCCCGGTAGAAATTCTCATGGACTACCAGAGTCACCGTGAGGGCAGGAGCCCTGGTGTGTCGGATTCTTATCGAATAAAAAGATAAAAGAAGCAAGTTTAATAGCACAAGTGAAAGAGAAAACCCGAGAGCTGTCTTTGTATAATAGTTACATAAAAAAGTAGTTTTTTGCCATTATAAACTTGCTCTTGGTTTTTTTTTCATATGGTTTTACTCCAGGTTCCGCCGGACGAAGTATGGCCGGAGAGCGTCAGCAAGCGCAGCCACTCAGAAGAGGTGAGGAGCGTGGCCTGTGCCGCGGGGGGTGTGGCGGGCGCCGTAGGGGGTGTGCCCGGCGCTGGGGGTGGAGCTGAGGCGCACGGGCTGTCCGATAGAGGCGCTGTCGGCGGAGTCTTCGTGCACGTGCCGCATGTGTGTATATACAGACACCCATTGATGGGCAAAGTGTAATCAGATTAATGAAAATGATTAACGATTACATTTTACGTTTTTTACCATTAATATGACTGTATTTTGATTATTTATGTTTTAAACACTACAGAATCCCAGATTGCATACACATTTATGATTTCTTAATGTTTTAAATGGATTAATCATGATTACAGAGCAAGAAAATTAAAATTACGACGACATTTTGTAATCGTTCATCATTAATCAGATTACATTTTGCCCATCTCTGCAGACAACTATACTAAATGCACTAATAACAAATACAGAAATATGTACTAATACTGAAAAGTGATATGCCCATGAAGCAAAAGCAACATCAATGCTGCTCCACTGCAAGTAAAACGACTAGTATGTGTGTGTGTGTGTGTGTGTGTGTGTGTGTGTGTATGTGTGTGTGTAGTAATAAGAAGAAATTAAGCAAAATACCTGCTTTATAACTAATTGTTAATAATTCATTTATGTGTGTAATTGCCTCGAAATATGTTGACTATAATTTACTTTGATTTAATGGTAATATTAATATATGGCTATTTTTACATATTCGGAATTACATTCGAATGCTGAATACCCTCTTTATGCCTGTATATACAGTAAAGGATGGAACATATATGTTTATATGTTGATGGGATAAGCATGGTTTTCAACAATGAACTCGTTTCGTGGTACATATACTTAAATATTAGTATATACTTCTGTTATACTCCGTGTTACACATTTGAAACTCATATTTTGTGCATTTCATAAATAATGTCTTTTACACACGAAAGTATAACATATATGTCGTATTTGATTAGACGCTGTTCCCTTTTCATATAGTGTATAGTTTCATAACATGACAATTTCATTACTCCCTGTACATATAGAGATATGCGATGCTATGCTATATTTATTTTAATATCTTCTCCCTCTGATGGAATTATAAGCGCAACGTAAAACGGAACAAGGAGCTATCAGTGTCATTAACGTCAAAATCAATCGCTTTTTTTTCAAGCGAGTCGGCCTCCGCGCGTTTAGTTTGTAAAAAATATATTTAAACAAATCGCGATTATGTCATCCGACCTGTATGTACCCTTTGGACTTGCCCCTCTAGTTGATACATGCGCCCATCTTTTATGCTTACACCGTGCCATGCAGCATGCCAATTTTCATTTTAATTTAGAGCATGTTGAAGACCAGTTAATTCAGATTTCTTTCAAATATCTTTGCTTCTAATATTTTGTATCCTTCTTAAATTTAGGATACTACCTTCCATAGCACGCTGACTCGCTATTATTTTAGTTTTAATCTTCTTTGTTAATATTAAAGTAAGACGTATAATATGACAAGACCCTCTTTTTAGGTTTTGTTATGTCGGTGATAAAAATTAAATTGTATTTTCTTTGAGTTTAATTATTTAATTATTTGTGAGCTGAACATAAAAATCAAATTGTTTTCTTTTTTATATACAATAATTTGTTAAAAAATAACATTTTCTTACCTCGTGATAAACCAATCAGTCCTATCAGGTATGATTTACGGAGCTGAGACGTAGACACTAACGGTTGGGCTAGTCCAACAGTTTAAGGTCGTTCAGCGCGCGATGGTGCGGGTTATGTTAACCATCTTTTAGGGATGAAGTCCGAAATGAGTTTATCCGGCAGAGAACCAAAATTGTCGACATACCTCCCCTGTATTAGCAAGCTGAGGCCGCCAGTGAACAGGCCACGTATGATAAAGATCTGACAATTGTTGTATCCTGCCGTAGGTGACCGGGAAGGATTAGATGGGAAGAGCCGAAGACCAAGCTCAACGTAGCTTGTTAGGAGAGGCCTATGCCCAATTGTGGACCTGGTGTGACCTGATGATGATGATGAATGTTTTCATATTTCTTATTACTCCCAAAAATTAGCGTAATAAAGAAAAAAAAACGAAAGATGTCACTATTGTTTAATAGATCGCGTTCTCAAAATCAATTAATCGAATAATGGAACGTTTTTATTTCACGCTCCAATTTTTTTAAATTCTTTACAATAACTCGATATATACCTAAAACACGTTTTTAAGACAAACTTGTGTCGTATTCATATCGCCTGAAATTTTAGAGATCAAGTTTGTCACTTTCGGCCTGTAGGACATGAATGCATGGCATAACGTAATTTCGTTAGAATATCCAGTATGGTTCAATTGAATACTAGAAACATCGCATTTTAAAGTTTTTCTATTCTTCTGACGCAGCACAGTGGCTCCATCTGATGACAAATGTAATGCAATAGATTTCTTTTTGGAGACTCGGGGAATACCTCTGCATAGGAGCATCAGAGCCACTGTGAGGGCAGTGACCGCAGTGTGTCAGACTCTTACTGATCAAAAACCCCCGGGATGTCCTAATCGCTTAACCCGGGCCTCGGAATCCGAATTCGTCCAGAAGCCTGGGGAGCGAACAGCCGTATTAAAGCTTCCTCGCTGTTAGGGGGTGAGTGTAAAGGAACCGTCCCTCCAGAACCTCTCAGGCCTCTCTCCCTTTAATTCAGCCTGCAAACTCCCTCCAATCTATTGGCCGATCAATGGGTATATCAAGTTAAACTATAGTACGATATTTAGCGATATGTACTGCAAGCATGTCGATCTATATATCCTAAATATGTATTTTATTCTTTTATTATCGCATGCTAGCTCACGTATGGCATAGCATATCTCTATGTGCTCTTTGATGTTGTCTGTACGTATGTTTGGATATGTGTTGATTTTAATTGTTATATAGTTTGTTCATTTCATGCAACTGTCAATATTAAGCGACGCCGGCTCGGACGCGGCCCTCACTAACTCGCCCGATATGCAAGTATGTTTGTTTGTTTGACTGTTTCTATCGCATTGGTACGTGATTATGGTTCCTTATTGATACAAAATTATAAAGAAGTATTGTGAGATAATCTTTGATCGCATATCAAAAACTTTAAGAAATTAGTTTCAAATAACTTCAATGTTTAAAAACAGACGGTATTTTTGATAGCAGTAGCGTGTAATGCATTAGCAGCAGAAAATTATTGAAATAATATCAAACTTCGACTATAAATAACTCACAAAACTTAGGCATACTAAAGTAATTATTTTGTGAAACCAATAAATGAGATTCAAGTAAAGACGGCGGTCTTCAATCAATACGCCTCCCGCAAGCGGTAAAGGCCCGCCTTCAAAATTGTCGACCCAGACGTGATTTGTGCAGTCTATGGTTGGTGACGAAATTCGTGCCGCGTGCCTCCACAAATTTATTTTTATTTTATAAAATTATACTTTCTTTTTAGCGTCGATGGTCATAATTCGGGTTATCGCTAACTGAATGAACCTGATTAAAATGTTGAAAATGTCAAAAAAGCATATACATATGTACACATGTTCACACAATTTGACCTTATTAAACCATTATTTATGCATCTATGAAATAATTCTGTTTGAATAATATATTTTTACCCCTGTTAGAATACTATTACAACAAGTACTTCAATTTTTGATAATCGTGTTTTAAAAAGTTGCTTTCAACGCCATATATTGTTGTGCGAGGGTCACTAAAAGATAATGAAAAATATTTCGACTTTTGACTCCAAATTTATGTAATCACATACCAATCGATAATTGGGTTAAGGCTCTCACCAATTTATTCTAATTTGCGCATATTTCCTATGCTTTATGGTTGTCAGCTTTGATGTTAGATATCGTTACAGTCGTTAGTCCCTTGTGTTTGAATGTTTGTAGAAATATAATTTCTTTTTAGTTAGAATCGCCTATTTGCTTCATGCATGTGTGTATTAGATATATAGAACCAAAGTTGTCGACATAGCTCTTCGTTAGCAAGCTGAAGTGTCGGAGCAGGGTTCATCGTTGGAGCAGGCGGGTCCTTGAGTGGAGACCGCGAATCGGCAAACGTAGGATTGGGCGCCCCCGGCTAGGTGGAGCGACGACTTTCAGAATGTGGCCGCTAAGGACTAGATGAGAAGTTTTCCTTTACCAGTGAGGATGTGGTGCGTAAATCCGTACGCGATCTGGAAAAACCCAGAGGTACGAGACGGGATTTGAACCTAAGATCACTCGCATCGCCGCACGTGGATATCGGTCTCTAATCCGCTGGACCACCACAGCGACATCATTCATCTAATTCGTTTCATTGATTTCGCACACTTAATATAGCGTAAGAATAATTACTAGAGGCTAAACGTGAAATCACTGATGATTTAGTACTTAATACAGTAGTAACTGAATATCACAGGGACAACTACTGAGACAGCACTATAGCAAAATTATATGTCTGAAAGAGATAATAGTCATTATAACTGTTATAATTTGTCCCATGTGTAATAATTACTCGATCTAAAAAAGCCTAAGGATGGCGCCGTGTTGCAGATAATGACGGCGACAGTGGAGACCATAACCGAGCAACTGGACATGGCGGTGTCGCTGCCGCCGTCTGAAGCTCCGCCGCTGGCGACGGCGCATACCGTCACGCTGACTGACACAGATGTGGCGACGGCCACCGCAGACGTGAGGAACCCGACCACCTTTTACTGTCTTTAGATATTTTCTTATACTGTCTCGACAAATAGACAGTACAGTGTAGTCTAAAAAGCGCACAACCGCCAAGGGATGAGGATACATTGAAAGTCGACGTCGTTACGCCGTTTTAGACACCCTTGAATAACCCGAACGGAAGTGCGAGTCTCACCAGAGACAATATTTAATTAATTGGTGAGACTTATCACCCTGTGTATATGCATAAGTTTTGTGTTGAAATAAAGATATTATTATTATATTATTAAATATACAACGACTGAAGGTCTTTAGGTTTATGAACAACAATAGTTATACTAACTGGACTTTTTGGACTAATTCATATTATAAAAGCCAGGTAACGAATGAAATTTCCAAATACGGATGAAAAAATATATTTTGGGCAACAATTTACCACAAAACGTTAATCACAATTATGCATCCCAAATTAACAACTGGCTGGCTTATATAGGCGGCTACGCTTCCCCGTCTAGGCATGGCTGGCTTATTCGTTGGCTGGAGGGGGTGACGTAGCGGCTTGGCATGGCTATGGCTGTCAGCTGGCGACATCTATCGGCGCCTTGTTACAATATAATTGAAAAACAAAGATAAAAGCACTAGCGCCCTACAGTAGTTATTGGCGCGCCTCAAACAATTTCAAGATATGCTATATATATGAGGTTGTTATATACATTATATACATATGTTATATGTATATAAGAGGTTGAGCGAGCTACTATAACACTCTTAGCACTAGGGTACTGTGTATATGATCCAGTTCGCACAATTGGCCTCAAAAATTGAGATAAAGTGAAAAATATTTCATATTATCGATGCATATGTTACCGGCTCACTATTATGTATACGGCCTAGGAAAGGGCCGCAGCCTGTCTATATATTTTCAATAATTATTTTCCACTAAGGTATCAGCGCCAAACCTGCTTGGAGACCACGAAGCGATGTCTGAATCCATAGAAGAGGAGATGAGCAACTTCTGGCCCACTTCCGCTGGGAAATTCCACTTCTGTATCGAGGAGCTTCCCCAGGAGCTGCAGTACATCCATCAGCTGCTTCAGGTCACATTCTAAGCTCAATTATTTCCGTCGTGATTTGCATTTCCTTTGTAGAGACTCACTTTGACCGCTCGCTTCTTAGAATCAGTTTGTGAAAATCTAGTACTTCAGACCATAATTAGCACTGCACTCGTATTATCTATAAAATCCAGAACCTTCAATCCATTAACAATGAAAAAACCTGAAAACAGAATGATTTTTAACTTTTTAAGCAAATTGTATTTGTAGAATGTCTCATCACAGAGTCGTGAAAGGCTCGAAATCATAAGAAGATGGGATTACTGATATATTACAGTTCAATAACTTTGCATAAGTTAAAAAAAATTACTTTCTTTCTAAAAATAAAGACAGTTCTATGCTTTTGATTATAGGAGTTGAAGAACACGACCCGTCCCGACGTGCTTTATCATCTGCTGCAGTGTCTTCAGGTCCTGGTTTTGAATACGGACGCTCTGGCTGACCACAGGGGCTTCCTCATATGGTGCCAGGAGAACCTGCTTATAGACAAGTAAGCCTCGTGTTCCGAGACCAGGGTGCTTTGAGACGGCAGGGCGATGGCTGCCAATGGCCGTGACCACGGCTATCACGTCCAAATATGGTTCTTGCGATAAGCTTCAGACTGTCGCGTACAATTGTCAGTATTACTAAATGATCACACAATACTACCGCCCCTATTCAAAATGGCGTCCCGTTCGAGTAAAAAATAAAATACCGTATCGACAAACAGTGTCTTAGACGCAGGCGGACTCTTGTCCTTAGTCAAACTTGATGGAAGGTGAACATAAACCCAATGATGCACAGCGTCTTTCTAATGACTGTTTTCATCTCTCATAAAAATGCCCCAAGTTATAAGAATGTGGAAACATGATTGCTGGAAGCATATTCCCCTTAGCTGTTGGCATGATTAGTGTAGAAGCGATTTTTTTCGTGCGGGTATAAGGAATATCCACCACATGCGGATGGTATCTGACACGGCGTTTGGTGGCTTTATGATGGAATGGGGCTGGTGGAATTAGATAATGCAATTCTTGAGCACACTCTCCAGAGCGCAGGCCGTAAAAAAACTACGAAACAGGCGACTTATATGTCCATTTATTCATAAGAGTGAATAGGCATGTATTGAATGAATATGGTCCATCGTTGGCCTTTTAGCGTGGTAGGCATGGTGGTACAAAGTAGACCTACCGTAGGCTAAAGCGCAGGATAGCGTGATAGATGAGAAGTGATAGAAATGAAGAAAGTCCAGACAGCAAGGAGATAAAGCACGTTTAATACAGCACAATAAAAAATCCAGTAGAAATAATGAAGCACAAGTATGACAGTCCAAGTTGAAATAAAGTACAGAGCACAACAATACAAATAAGAACACGTAAATAATAACGATGTGAACGCTATAAAATAACGAGCGAGTGGTGCGTGAGGCTAGTCTCAGTGTGATAGCAAGACTAGTTCGCCGGGTGAGCGGGCTGTGGAGCGCTCGCGTCGCGTGCGGCTCTGCAATCCCCCCGCGCGCGCCGGGACACAGTGGCTCTAAACTAGGGATGTAACGGAGATTGTTTTATCGGAACCGAAGTCGGAATCTGAGTTTTTAAATTTGATTTATCGGAGTCGGAATCGGAGTCGGAGGCAATGTCAGACACAAGTGACGGCAGAATAAAATAGTTTTATTAAGGGACAAATAAAAACATTATTCAATGAACCTTTTTAATTAGAAAGTGATAAATTTACACATACACAGACAATGAAAATAAAAATTGCTGTGTTTCTTATTAACATTTTTCCATTAAGAATGCACAAATTAAATCAAATTTGCTCCAGGGTTGTTTTTGTGTTAATTTAATTTAATGTAAATGTAAAATTAAAAAAAATTTTAAGTAATAAATTAAAATGTACATTTAGTTCTAAATTTAATAATTTTATATTTTTTAATTTAAATTTTAAAAAATGAGATCATTAAATTAAGTAGCACTGATTGTTTCATTACATATAAAATTAAATCAAATAAATTGACTACAATAGTGGCGGTGACCTCCGATGAATACCTCCGATTAAAAAGTTTCGGAACCGAAGTCGGAACCGGAGGTGTAATAACGATCGGAAGTTTCGACTTATCGGAGTCGGAGTCGAAGCTCCGTAATATCCCTGCTCTCAACCTTACCGTGCACCACATACGGTTCCAAAGCATGACACAGTACGAAAGGAAAGAAGTTGAAGATAGTAGGCTACAGCCTCTTCTTTACCTTCCACCAGGTCTAATTTCAAACTACCACCTGTAAGTCATATAGGATACCTAGAGGACTTTTGTTATGCTATATAAGAGCTGGCAAGACGACGGCGACTTTTAATAGACTCGTCCCTTGACAGTGGCAGCCGTTCTTCAATATCACTTTGCTGTCCATCAGGTGTGATGTAGTCACTTTGCCGAATTAATATAACAAAATCATCCATCCCATTCCAGCTTGTGGAACGTGTGCAATGCATCTCACTCGCATATTTGCTCCGTGGCCGTGCCGGTGCTGCTGCACTGCGTGACCCTGGCCGGCGGTGCCGACGTGCTCTGCAACCTGATCAGAGACCAGTTCCACCACCCTGATTCCAGGGTGCGGTTCACTGCTGTGGAGAGGGTGCAGGTTATAATCAGGTTGGTATTGAGTTGAGAAATATTTTTTTGGGTTACCGGGTCACCATTATCGTTGTCAGCCTGTTTGTCTGTCAAAACTCATATTTTCAAAACCCTGTGGATACCTTCACACGATATCTTCTTAACCTAAATTAATTAATGCCGCACATGAATGTACTTGATGATGTCATCGAATGGTAGCTACAAACTGCCTAACTCGCTCCGTTGTACTGTCGACCGCGAAGCCACATCTGGCGTCAGATGTCTGAGATTATTTACTGTCAGCAAGCTACATGGCTATTGTTTGCACATAACAATACAATGCATTAATAAGACGCAATAAACCTAAACATGTTAAAACCAAATACAATGAACAAATGTTGTGTACCTACAGCTCTTTTTAAAAGATTGATTTTTTAGATTCAGTCGGCAGTTGGGTTCTTGAGTAGAGACAACGAATTGCCAATACAGACGTAGCGTGGGGCGTAAGTAATGTGGAGCGCCGAGTTGCGAATGGTGGCCGGTTAGAAATTGATGAGAAAAGCTGAAGACCGGACTTAATTGCGCTTGTTAACAGAGACCTATCACCAGCATTAGACTAGAGTGGGCTGAAGATGGTGATTTTTTACATTAGCTCGACAAAGTGCGTACAGTGTAAAAAGTAGTCCAAAAACGAAAGCGACTATCAAAGGAGGAAAACTTATTGATAGCTTAGTCTCCGTCGTTATGTCGGCTCATATATACTACGACCGAAGGTCTATAGGTCTATGAACAACTGGATATGTACCAACTAATACCGAAACGTGACGGAAAATGATGATGATGAAAAAAATTAAAATGAAAAAGTATTTATTTGCCACAAATATACAAAAAAAAACAGAAATTTAAATGTAGCAATACAAACAACACACAAAAACAAAAGAAAATACAGAACATATAAACATGGCGAAAATGGGACCTTCATCGGCCTAAAGCCACAGAGCAAGACTGCAGCGTTGATTTTTGTGAAGGGCCCCGGTCGTGTTACATCTTATAAGAATTATCGATAAACACCAAAATATAATACATATAGCTTAAATAATAAATACAAGTGATACTAAAATTACTTACTTTTGGGAGTCGAAGCAGCTCGCGTCCGTAGGCTTTACCCTAGTTTCCCTACACGTGATTCCTGGGTGGTGCTAAACGAGCAGCAGCGAGGTGGTAGGGCGTCGGTGCCCGTCTGGATCGCGACCACAGTACATGAGTGTAAAGCCCGTCATAGTGACCAGTTTCGGCTTGTCGCGTTTCGGGATCAGCTTGTGTATATCCAGTAGCTCATATACCTAGAGACCTTCAGTCGTGGTATATGTGGGCCGACATGACGATGTAGACTATCAATGGATTTTCATCCTTTGATAGTCGCTTTCGTTTTTGGACTACAGTGTACTTACCATCAGGTACTCTGTAGTCACTATGTCGAACCAGTGTAAAAAAAAAACTATTACATACAATAAATAAATCGACTACAAAATGTATTAGTGATAGATACTATAGTAAAAATATATGTATATCTAAAAAAAAAGCAAAAGTATAATTAGAAATGAAAAAATATAATAAAATATAATGATGGCCCTTAGATAGCAATTGAGTCTCTTGTACGCAAGTTCCGATGCGACTTGACCAGTCTCTTTGTCTAAAATTAAAATGCAAAGCATCGAGCATCGACGTAGAGTTGCCTACCTCGCGGTCTTTTACCGGTTGCACGGTGGAGAGTGTTCTCAGGAACTACATTCTTTGATTCCACCAGCCCCATTCCACCACAAAACCACAAGACATCGTGTCGTATACCATCCGTATGTGGTGGACGTTCGCACGAGAAGATTCGCTTCTACATTCATCATGCGAACAGCTAAGGAGTGGAATATGCTACCAGCGGCCATATTTCCGCGATCTTATGACCTGGGAGTCTTTAAAAGAAGAGTGAATAGGCATTTGTTAGGCGGACGCGGTTCATCATCGGACTCATCCTCACCTTCCACCAGGTGTGATTGAGGTCAAGCGTTCGCCTATAAGTTATGAAAAAAAAAAGATTTTTGTTAGGTTTATCGACGATTCGCCAGTGAAGAGCAGCCTGCCGCTGCAGAGCGCGCTGGCCACCGCCATCTGCTACCTGATCTCCAGCATGGATGACATCAACGTGTACGTCGCGCAGCGGGCCACGCTCTATCTGGGCACTGTGCACGACAACGCTATCGAGGTAACGGACACACGCACACACACACCGGCTCCCTGTATCCCTATCGAGGTGAGCACAGACACTCGTTGTATCCTCATCGCGCTTGTATGTCTTGCCCGATGTGACCAGTGACTCAGGGCCCTTACACAACAAATTTTTATTACAAAAAATGATAAAAAGGAAAAACATTTATTTGGTATACAACACAACATATAACTCCTTCCCGCCTATAGAGGGCTTCGCTTAAAGTTCTTCGCTCAATCGTTATCAATTTTTTTTTCAATTCATATCTATACTAATATTGTAAAGCTGAAGAGTTTGTTCGCTTGTTTGAACGCGGTAATCTTAGAAACTACTGGTTCGAATTGAAAAATTATTTTTGTGTTGAATAGACTATTTATCGAGGAAGGCTTTAGGCTATATAACAACACGATGCAACTATTAGGAGCGAAGAAATAATGGAAAATGTGAAAAAAACGGGGAAAAGTATTCATCCTTGAAGGCTTCTATTGCGTGCGCTGCGAAAACGGTTCAAGATACCAAAAATATATGTATGAACATGTATGAACAAAAAATATACAGTATATGTCTATCTTTTAAGATTAACTCACTAGAGCCGTTTTTATGGTAATCGAATTTGGTCGAAATTAATGCATTATTTGTTAAGAGTTGTATCAACGTAATAATATTAATCTTTATCCAAATAAATGTGTTGTTGATTAAGAGTATTTAATTGTGAACAAAATTGTCTTTGACATCACTTAATTTCAATGAACATCTTAGAAGATATTACAAAACCTTCTATAGCAAAACAACGTTTGCCGGATCAGCTAGCATTAAATATACGATCTAAATTGTTGATGGTACGCACCGCAGAGTATCACAATCAGATGCGAGGTAGAGGTGGTGCGCGCCCCACAATAAGGCAGACTTGTACGAGCCACCAACGGTACGCAAGTTTACCAGAAAAAAGAACGAGAGAGAGAAGTAATGAATAAGATAACAACCTTACAGTCCAGCTATAAATCAGAACAGTACAGCCGATCAGATTGTCTAAAGCTATGGTGAAGAAGGCTGGGAGAAATTGGTTAGCTAAAATTCGTGATTATCATGAGTGGAGATGAATGAAAGAGACCTTTATTCAGTATTGGTTGGTTGAAGGTTAGCGGATGGTCTTTTGCAGTTACTGCTGTACTGCCTCGAGGCGCAGTTCGACCTGGTGATAGTGGACCGGCCCATGGTGCTCCAGTCGATCTACCAGCTCCACAATACGCTCAGCGACCGTCGCATTCTATCCTGGGAGTTTTTCCTGAACCGCTTCGAGACTCTCGTGCTCGAGGCGCAAATCAACGCTAAGAAACCCATCGACTTATCCAACCTCAGAGGTACCTGTAACTGCTCATTTCCACATCATTGCATCTATGTTATCCAATCAGCCAACTGTCCACTTTGTTTATCTTCGAAAAGTAATGTAAATTGAGGTACCGGGAGAAGACGAATTAAAAAAGTAAAGTTTCCATCCATCTCTTTAATATTTATGACATTAATGCCTTATGGATGGTTGAAATTAAATCGCATGTGCGTCATAGACGATCCTATAACGATTGCGTGTGCACCGCTGTGACACCATTGGATTTTTTTTAAACCCTATTTCTGCAGAGTGGCTGCACCGTACCTGATGGAAAGAACAGTGCAATCCAAAATTCTAATATGATAGTCGCCGCAATCATGCCAGCCTTCATAAATATCTCCAACTCTTCAGAACATTCGCCATGATACAAATGATTAAAAAACGCTAAGTGGGGTAATGGATTTTCATCTTTTGATAGTCGCTTTCGTTTTTGGACTACATTGTACTTACCATCAGGTACTCTGTAGTCACTATGTCGAGCTAGTGTAAAAAAAAAAAATGTTTCTTTTGTGGAAACATTGCTGGTTCATGTACCTTTTTTTGTCTACTTTTTATCGTTTATATATTGCTGTATGTTACATTGAAAATGTAAAAACAAAATAAAAATTAGTAGATCACGAATTGATAAATGTAGCGTGCGGCGCTCTCCGGTAAGACGGAGCGACGACTTGCTAAAGGTGACTGGAAAAAAATTGAACCCGAAAGAGGATCGGATTTAATGGGGCTTATTGGGAGAGGGTTATGCCCAGCAGTGGACTAAGATAGACTGATTAATTATATGTAAGGAGATAGCATGTATTTGTTGACCTTTCGCTCAGTCAGTGACGTTACACGTGTAACACGCTCAGAGATATCGGGCGGGGGCTCGTCCGAGTGGCTGGTGCAGAAGGTGCGGCGCGCGCACGAGGCGCTGAGCGGCTCCGCGGCGGGCAAGTGCCCGTACAAGCGCACGGTGTCGGCGCCGGCCGCCGTGCACCAGGACGCCAGGCCGCACGAGGCCGCCGCCAGGCAGGGTCGGTACCCGCTGCCCGCCCTCGCTACGACCCCAACCAAACGAGACGAAAGCGTTCGTATGGCACAACGTAACGTACGAGCGAACGGCAGTACGGCGCTTTGGACGCTTTAGTTCTGTGTGTGTTAGGTATAGTATGATTGTGTTGGCCTCTTTTGCGAGTCGTGGGCGAGCTTGGTCCTGGGAATGGGCCTGCTGGGGGGGGGGTGGATTAAGTATGTTGGGGAAATATGGAAGGGAGTTAATTTTGTGTTCAGTTTGTTATTTAGGGATAGTTATAAGTTTAGCATTTAATTGGTTTGTTGTAGTAAGATTTGATGGATGATAGTCATGCAAGAAAGGTCCAGAGTCATGCTCTGGGAGTGGGAGTTAAAAAAAAAAACATAACGTACGCCACAGAAGGATAGGTTAATCATGATGCAAAACAACAAAAGCAACTACCCTGTGCTGTGGTGATGGGCCAAAGGGAACTCAACTCAGCTCGTGCTAAGTGACCAGCTGAGCTACCCGTTTGTTGTGTCGACACGCAGAAAACAGACAGGATGGAAATAATAAAATACACATGCACAGCCCCGGGGAATATTCTAAAGTGTTATAGATAATAAATAATATAAACATACATAGACACGAACACACTAATACGCCTACATATGTATAAGTACATACATGTATGCACACACACATACTATATACATTACATAGGTTCTATTGATCGAAATTTACAACAGTTTTTGACGTGCGTATATATCAGTGGCGAGCATAGCAAATATACTCCGGGCATGCTAATTTTCAGTCAGGAACTCGCCAAAACAAAAGGTTCCTTATATTAGTATATTAGATTAAATTTAATTAAAAATTAATATGCCTTTTTTTGTATACAATTTTCACTTAAAAGTTTGTTTGATGTAAGCGCCAAATGTTGGCAACATTTGTACGGTATAGTAGTTTGGTCCTATACTTTTACTTCGTATCAAGCCATTAACTCTTCAATTCCCATGTCTATGTTAATGTTAATTTTGTATTTCTCTTTTACTAAAATAGTTTAGATACATTCAGCGAAGACAGAACGAAATTAAAAAAAAAACTACCCTACTATTTTTAGGAAGGTGTCATACAGGTGACACTGGGCATTGTGAAAAAATATATGAATAGTTTTACTCTTGTAATAATGGTAGAATTAAAAAATATTAAACTACTGTCACCTACAAGCGACACTGGGAATTTAAAGGTTACAAAGTAATTTCTTCTAGTTTTGTTTGATTTACGTAAAGGTACGAGCTACGTACACCATTACTCGAAAAAAATACTACTAATAAATCGTCACGCTATATCTCTTATGGGGCGAGGAGTGATACATCAGTAGTTGCATCCACTTTGCGGTTATTTTATTGTGCTATTAATGATACAGATCGCGAAAAGGTGTATTCACGTCAGTACTCGGCGCCGCTGCTGAAGCGCAAGACGTCCCGCTTCGGCCTCGGGCAGCTGCTGACTGCGCCCCAGCCGCAGAAAACTGCGACCGCACAGGGTCTGTGGCCTTTTTTTTTTTGTTAACCCGGTGGAAATCCCTACGGACCGTCAGGGGAGCGGTGAGGGCCGCTCCCCCGGTGTGTCGGTCCTGCCCCGACTAAATCCACCGGAGTGTTCCTTCTTCCGTCTGCCTGATGCTAAGGGCAAAGGCGAGCCATCTTCCTCGGCATCCGGCGACGTCCGGCCTTGTTCGGGCCTCATCTACTAGGCGGGGCTGTTAAATAGTCGCCACCCCCCGCGTACACCTAACACATTTCGGGGAGAGTGGTGTAGAGTGCCACCCCCCCTCGTCTCCCTGAAATGTCATTGGAGCGGTGTGCGGGAACACATCGCACACCGCTCACGTCTGGATCTGGGCGACGCGCTCCCTCAAGCGCGCCGCCCGGCAGGGTCTGTGTCCTTCTTTAAAACGTTCAAACGCTGTGTTAAATGGATTTCACCCTTAACTTGGCAGAGTGTTCTTTCTTTCAATATCAAAATAATATTCATACCGTTTAACCCTTGTGTTCCAAGGATGTCTAATAGAAACTAACCGTGCGTTCAAAAACTGAGAAATTACCCAAATATTCATATAAAAATATTAAGTTTGCGCTAAAAACTTATAGCAATAGGTTTTGTGAATTCTGATGTATCTCCACAGATACACTGCCAAGAAAAAGGTTAAGCTGACATGGGCTTCATCGCACGTTACCCACATCCATAGATGGGCAAAATGTAATCAGATTAATGAAAATGATTAACGATTACATTTTACGTTTTTTACCATTAATATGACTGCATTATGGTCTCTATGTTTTAAATACTACAGAATCCCAGATTGCTTACACATTTATGATTTCTTAATGTTTTAAATGGATTTAATCATGATTACAGAGCAAGAAAATTAAAATTACGACTACATTTTGTAATCGTTGATCATTAATCAGATTACATTTTGTCCATCTCTGCCCACATTTAGGTGACCCTTTTCTTGTTGAAGTAAATAGGATTTTTAGTAGCAATTTTACAAGAGATTTAACGGGTTAAGAACTTGTATGTAAATATAGGATGTACAGCATTAAAATACTAAAAACATTTACATTATAAAATACCTTTTATTAATTTATAAAGGATAATATATTACATTATTATTATGTCGCATATTTTTCGTTAAAACACTCGTAAACATTTGAGGCGAGAAACAAAAATTCTTTGCGATAAATCAAATATGATAATATCACAATATAACCATAATACTCGACATACATTGTATATGTTCTGACATATCGCTTGTTTACGCGGATTTGACCGCCGAAGGAATACAAACGAATCGCACTGGTCAATAAACGTATTGAATTGGCGTTGCAATTGATGGCAAGTGGAGTGTAGTCCAAAAATGGCAATGACTGTCAAGAGACGAGAATCCCTTGACGGCCGCCATCGCTATGACGGCCCACATATACCAAGGCGTAATGTCTAGGTATATGGACAACTGATAGACAAACTGATTTCGAAACGTGACAGGACGAAGCAAGTCGCTATAACGGTCTTTACACTTGAATACTATGGTTACGAATCAATTCAAGCAATAGTTTTACCACTTCGAAAAACATTTCTATTTTTGTATACCTCTTCACATTCATTCTTCCGGCGTGCACTCTCACAGATTATGTTTTTAGTTGTAGTTTCTCTTTTCACAGAGAGCCAAACCCCTACCGGCCGCCCTACTGAAGAGACGCTGAACACGGTTCTACCGAAGGGTCTAGATCTGGAGGAGACAGACCGGGAAACCATCAATCTACTTGTCTTTCTTCTCATGCAGTTCTTGTCCAGGTTGGCCTTGTATTTTTAATTTTTGACTAGCGCTTCTTTCCGTGGGATAGTCTGCTGCTAGCCGAGAAAGGTCTGTACAGCTTCTCTGGACGAAGGCGACGAGCACTGAAGGTGCTCTGCCAGCGAGTTACGTGTGGGGCGGCAACGCAAGGGCGCTCCCTGGGGGTACGGATCTCAACTTGGGCGAACAGCTAAGGAGTGGGAATATGCTTCCAGCGATTATGTTTCCACGTTCTCATGACCTGGGAGCCTTTAAGAGGAGAGTGAATGGGCATTTGTTGGGAGGACGCGGTCCAATGTGGGGCTCATCTCCACCGTCCACCAGGTGTGGTTGAAGACAAGCGTCCACCTGTAAATTATAAAAAAAAAAAATATTTACTGATTTCACTGATATTTTATTTAAAGGTTTATAATACTTTCTAGAAAAGTTTTCCGAAAGAGAAAGAATGAGCTGTGGTGTAAATCATTTAAAATGTGTATTCGTGAATTGCAGGGCTGATCAAGCTCATCCAATAGAAGACAAGCAAGCGGCCAGGCCCCAGGAGTTGGTTTTGAGGCATCTCTTCATGCTGCTGGGTTACAACACCACTGATAAAATGTTCCAGTACTCTCCGACTATATTACGGTAATATTGTATAAAAAAAAAACTTTTCATAGCTTGTCCACACTTAAAACTTTAGAAAGAAAAACGAACTTTGCTGAATTTAATATATTTTGTGTGATAATAAAAAAACATTTAGTGATGTCGTGAGTTATAATAACGCTCAGTTTTTTTGAAAGCTTTTTAAATTTAAAAACGTTTTTGATTTCTAATGAATTATGTATGCAATTTTGCGAGGCAGGCGACCTTACGTCGATGTTCAATGGTTTGCTCGATGCGAAAAAACTATATGCTGGCCGCGCATACACGTATATTTAGTTCCTGCTTTTAATTAAAATCATAAAATAATAATAAATAAAGAAATAATATACATGGGGATTAAGCCGTGGGGTTTACCGGTACAGTAGAATAGTGCGCTCCCCTACATCATACTGAGGTGACGTGAGAGCTCAGAGTTTTTTTTTTACACTGGCTCGACATAGTGACTACAGAGTACCTGATGGTAAGTACAGTGCAGTCCAAAAACGAAAGCGACTATCAAAGGATGAAAATCCATCGATAGTCTACATCGTCATGTCGGCCCACATATACCACGACTGAAGGTCTCTAGGTATATGAGCTACTGGATATACACAAGCTGATCCCGAAACGCGACAAGCCGAAACTGGTCACTATGACGGGCTTTACACTCATGTACTGTGGTCGCGATCCAGACGGGCACCGACGCCCTACCACCTCGCTGCTGCTCGTTTAGCACCACCCAGGAGTCACGTGTAGGGAAACTAGCGTAAAGCCTACGGACGCGAGCAGCTTCGACTCCCAAAGCTGGCTGCTGCCCGCCTTGGACATTCTGTGCTGGACTACACGCCATACACACGTCATGGTCACGAGCAGACTGACGCGACGCGGAGTTTTCGTTACGAGCGGAAATTACTTTATCTACCCTCTTTTGTTCTTGATATTTTGTGTAACGAGGTGGAAACGTCGAGCCATTTTCTTTTTTATACTGGCTCGACATAGAGACTACAGAGTACCTGATGGTAAGTATAGTGTAGTCCAAAAATGAAAGCGACTATCAAAGGATGAAAATCCATAATTAAAAGTGAGTTAATTCGCGTATAAGATAAGATCCGTTAAATTAATCATAATAAGTTTAAAATGTATCGATAATGTTTCAGACAAACGTCAGTTTTCAACGCGTTCATGGCGAACCTGCCGCAGGTGCTCGACCAGAACCACATCATGGGAGCCGTGATCCTGGAACCAACCCTCATGGTCTTGCAGGTATACCTATTACCCAATGCTATCTATACATCTATGTGCCTGTAGTGACCTAGTGGATAAGGAACCGGTATCCACGCGCGGCACCGCTAATGCTCGTAGGTTTAAATCCCGACGCGTATCTCTGAGGTTTCACATTCTCACCGGAGAAGAAAAAAAACGTGAGGAAACCCACATGGCAACTAACAGAAATGTCATGTGTACTAGTGCTGTGTGAACGGCGATTAGTTGCGCTACTGGTCACGTTGGTCGCGGCTTATAAGCGCAAAATGGATGCATATACTAATGTATCTCGGCTCATCCCGAAAGATATATCGTGATGTTTTTTTTCCTGTATCGCATTGCTAATTGTGGCTTTGTTCATTCGCAGTACTCCGCCGGTCCCGGGTGCTCGGTACCGTGTCCCGGGGGAGGCGGGTCAGGATCCAGCGGGAGTGGCAGTACAGTCCCCTGGTTCAGGGAGGCAACACTGGGCCGCCTCCTGCCGCACGTGCGCCGCCATTGGCTCCTGGCTCTGCTCGTCGTTCTATACAAGGTGATAGAGGAGCCCCATTCTCTAAATTCAGCATCCCTAATTTTAACCCCCCTGACGTAAAAAAAGAGAAGAGAGCTTTGGGAGTCGAGGCTGCTCGCGTCCGTAGGCATTACCTTAGTTTCCCTACACGTGACTCCTGGGTGGTGCTAAACGAGCAGCAGCGAGGTGGTAGGGCGTCGGTGCCCGTCTGGATCGCGACCACAGTGCATGGGTGTAAAGCCCGCCATAGTGACCAGTTTCGGCTTGTCGCGTTTCGGGATCAGCTTGTGTATATCCAGTAGCTCATATACCTAGAGACCTTCAGTCGTGGTATATGTGGGCCGACATGACGATGTAGACTATCAATGGATTTTCATCCTTTGATGGTCGCTTTCGTTTTTGGACTACACTGTACTTACCATCAGGTACTCTGTAGTCACTATGTTGAGCCAGTGTAAAAAATAAGAAATCTGTGTATTTTTATGTCTTTGTAGGCTTCTAGCTTTTAATCGACTTTTTTATCTGAAAGATAACTTGATTGAGAGTCTTCTTAGCTATAATTGGTGATAATTTTATCAGCTTCTTGAATATAATCAGCTCTTTTCCAGATATTGAAGGAATGTAAGCCATACTTACTTGTTTAAAAGATATTACAATGGCATAGAAACCTGAATCGAATGCTGTAGCATCATCTAAAAGGAGCAAAACACTCAACTCGTTACTAACTTACAGCATAAGTGTCGTGTTACAGCTCAATCGAATAGCCTCAATAAAAAGGAGACAAATAGACACATAATTGAGTCTGGAGATGTTTTAAAATTTTAATTCATACATCCCATTTCGTCAAGTCTATCGAAATTCTACTCGGAAGATATCAGGTTCCAAAAATTGTAGCTTAATTTATATATAATAGCCAGTGTGCGTGCGAGCTTGTATACGCACGCTATGTGCCCGCAGTAGCGTTCATTCCATAAATGCATGAAAGCATTGCATACCCTTATGATAAATAAGTCTGGAATAAATTCTTTTAATTGAAACAAAAAAAGGAACCCTTTACATTTATATCTATTCTATTTTCTCGCCATCTATCTTCCCTATGAAAGTATTATAATATTTATTATTATTATATAATATTCAAATTCATTATGTGAATCTGCCTACCCTGACCAAATACCCTATGCACGTCACTGTGCCTGTTTCTATCTCAGCACATTCCTCATATGTTGTATGGACGCTCTGTGCCCCAGGCGGGAGACACGAAAATAGTAACTACTGGGCTTTTGATTTTTTTTACACTGATTTCACAGACTGATTACATTGTACTTTGTAGCCGTGGTGGCTGCCGGCAGAATAGAATAGCACCCCCCTTTTCTTGCTGAGGTGTCATAAAAGGCGACTAAGGTATCTCTTGAACACCGCAATTCAACCAGGTGTTCAGAGAAGGAAAACTCGACCAAACCTGCATCCTGCTCCCTCCCGATCGTACTGGTTCTCCATTCCATCGGGCCTGAGGGAGCTCGGACGAGAGAGTGCTTTTCTGGCAGCGCGTCCAGTTATGCACTTGAATATCTCCTGCGCGATTGACTGTTTCCGAAAACTGGACCTCGATTTTCTTAATCGGCGTTGAAACAGTCGCCGTGGCCGAATCCGGCTAGGACATCATCATCATCACATTGTACTTGATGGTGAATACAGTGGAACATACCTACTCTGGAAACAACAGCGATAATAAAAAGATAAAAATTTATTGAGCATCCGTCGCCATACCAGCCCACACATGACACGACTGAAGCTCTCTAGATATATTAATGAAATATAAATGACTAGCTGTGTCCGCGACTTCGTCCGCGTGGAATAGTTATTCTGGGCATTTTAGTTATTTATTTTAAAATTGTAATATCTTCTAAGATGTTCATTGAAATTAAGTGATGTCAAAGACAATTTTGTTCACAATTAAATACTCTTAATCAACAACACATTCATTTGGATAAAGATTAATATTATTACGTTGATACAACTCTTAACAAATAATGCATTAATTTCGACCAAATTTGTTTACCATAAAAACGGTCCTAGTGACTTAATCTTAAAAGATAGACATATACTGTCGCAGACAATTTTTCAGATCATTTCAAGAGGAATAATTCTTTCATACATATATTTTTGGTATCTTGAACCGTTTTCGCAGCGCACGCAATGGAAGCCCCCCAAGGATGAATAATTTTCCCCGTTTTGGTCACATTTTCCATTATTTCTTTGCTCCTAATAGTTGCATCGTGATGTTATATAGCCTAAAGCCTTCCTCGCTAAATGATCTATTCAACACAAAAAGAATTTTTCAATTCGAACCAGTAGTTCCTGAGATTAGCGCGTTCAAACAAACAAACTCTTCAGCTTTATAATATTAGTATAGATTGGACTTGCATAATCCGATCCCGAAACGCGCCAGGTTGAAGCGGGTCACTGCGACGGTCTTTACACTAGTGTAATGTGGACACGATCCAGTTCGGGCAATCGCCCTACCAAGGCATGTAGTGTATAACGCGAGCGGTGTGTATGTGCCCCCAGTACCACTACGGGTCCGGCGCGCTGTGCCAGCAGGTGCAGGCGATGCTGCACGTCGTGCTGAACACTGTGGAGGCGCAGTACCACCAGTGCAAGCGCATACCGCCCATGATCGTCATGCCGGCCGCGTACAGGCCGCGCGGTGAGCGAGCGCCACTTTTTTACACTGACACGGCACTGTGACTACACCATAACTGATGGGAAGCATGGTGCAGACCAAAAATTTCATTCAGAGCCCCCCCGAAAAATTCCAGACGAGCCGTGTCTCTTCTTCACCCACCTTTTAAGCGAACAAACCTCGGAGTCAACGGTGCTTTATGTAGAATGTCTCGGGCCTACAATCTTCTTGGAGATTCGGTTAATTTGTTTGCGGACTCCATGCCGGGATTCAGAAGAAAGATCTTCGGGTTGTTGAGAGATGCACAAACGAATAATCTTGACATCAATTACCATTCATATGACATGATATAGTATAGTATAATGTGATAAGATATAATATAATGTAATATGATATAGTGTGATATAATATAATATAGTATAGTATAATTTAGTATAATTAAACAGGCCACTCTGACGTATGTTGTGGATGCCTTAATAGGAACTGTACATTTTTTTTTATTGTAACTTAATGTATGTATTGTGTGAATTAGTCATTGTACCGGGCCACTGGCAACCCTGTAAAAGTAAATAAAATAAATAAAACGTTAACGACCACCAATAGCAAAAAAAACATCGATAGCTGCGGCGATCATGCCGGCCTGCACAAGTATCTCTAGTCCTTGCACACCTTCCCGATATACTCGGCCGTTTAGACTAGGATAGGACACATGGGTAGTAGGAAGAGGTTAGTTCAGTGGCTGGAGATGGGGCAGGATAGCATTCTCTACCGCAACCGTGCCGAACCGTAGTTAGTACCGAACGAACTTAGATTAAGTTTCCTTAGGTACAAATGTACAGTATGTTCTAAAATCCTGTCCGACCCGTAAAGGTGTTTATCGGTATCGATGTTAGATTGTATTTAAGTTATCTATTTTAGTTAAAAAGCAAAACAAAATCCTAATTAAATAAAGAAAACTTATATAGCAACACTGGGAGCATGCATAGCTTATAAACAATAAAAAGGAAAGCAAAGGGTCCTGCTAGTATGTCATGACATCAAAGGTTCATGACCCTAGCGTCGATTTCAAGCTCCATTTATCAATTAAATCGTTTCAATAATCTTTCAAACTATTACGAAGTGGACAAAGTGATTGCAGCGCGCCTGATTGAAAGTACAATATTGTCCAAGAACTGCGGCGAATATAAACAGTTGCCGTCGTCATTCGAGTAATTTCCTTATCACCTCTAATACCCCTTCACGCGCACCCACTAGCATATCTGCTAACTCCGAAATGGGTATCAAAAAAATGAAATGAAATGAAATATATTTATTTTCACCACAAACTAACAAAATACTAGAAATTCAAAAGCAACATTTCTGTTACAAGACAACAACATACAAAAACAAAAGAAAAAACAAAAACATATTAACATGGCGAAAATCGACACGTGACGATATATTTATGCGGGTTTAGATATGAGCCAACCATCGCTCCAGACCGACCAGTCGCCACCGGCGCACTGCGCGGGTGCTGCGGGGGGCAGTCCGGGGGCTGCAGGATGTTGCTCGTCAACCCAGCTCGGCGGGGGAGCTGCTCCGACTGGCGGCGAAGAGATGAGGCGGCAGGCGCACAAGTCCCCGGGGAACGCGCGCTCTCGCTGGGACGAGAGGCCTACCGCTGATAAGTGAGACCCGTTGTCGTAAATAAGATCCATTGTTGTGAATTCCGACCTGATTTAGTAAAATAATGTATTGTTATAAAATAGATTCAAATCATTAACGTTAATAAGACTGGGATATATAAACGCTGCTTTGACTTTGCTTAGATTTTACTGTAACATTCCAAATTATATTATTTGATTAATGTTAAAGTAAGTCACTGATTTCGTCTCCTTGGGCATGACTCTGGGATATATACAATCCTATAGTACAGTCGTTTTTTTTTATCAAAGCCAAACTTTTTTTTTCTGAATAAAGTGTAAACAAAGTCAAAGTAGCGTCTATAAATCTCAACCTAAGACGTGCTATCGTAAATAAGACCTACTGTTCTAGATCCCGGCCCACTGACATAAAATCTGACAGTCATTTTCAATTCCTATTGTAAATCTAACCCACTATTACAAACTCGAGACTCAATGAATAAGGGCGGCTTGCACTAACAAATTAAGTCTAGTTTAAGCTTTTATAGACGCTAACTAAACGAAGTACATTAATTCCATCTTAATAATGATTTGAGTTTAAGAGTTGTTACAACTGGGTTTTTATTCAGTGCAAGACTATAAGTACAATTCAGCGCTAAATAGCATTTTATGTAAGTCTAAGCTAGACTTAATTTGCTAGTGCAAGCCGCCCTTAGTATTTTGGGAGTCGAAGCTGCTCGCGTCCGTAGGCTTTATTACCCTAGTTTCCCTACACGTGACTCCTGGGTGGTGCTAAACGAGCAGCAGCGAGGTGGTAGGGCGCCGGTGCCCGTCTGGATCGCGACCACAGTACATGGGTGTAAAGCCCGTCATAGTGACCAGTTTCGGCTTGTCGCGTTTCGGGATCAGCTTGTGTATATCTAATAGCTCATATACCTAGAGACCTTCAGTCGTGGTATATGCGGGCCGAGATGACGATGTAGACTATCGATGGATTTTTATTGTTTGATAGTCGCTTTCGAATTTGGACTACATTGTACTTACCATCGGGTACTCTGTAGTCACTATGTCGAGACAAAAAAAAGTATCTAATCCATTGCAATAAATACTGTAACGGCTCTTATGCGCGGTTTAAGTTACTTTTAATTATGGCTCGACGTTTCAACCCGGTGACACAGGCCATGGTCACGAGTAGACTGAAACGCCGCGCAGTTTCCGTCGGAGGCGGAAAGTTACTCCGTCTACCCTCTTTTGTTATTGCTAATTTGAACAGTCACGAAACAGCACTCACAGTATAAGCATGTTTACAAGGCGGCCTAAAACGAGCTCCTAGATTTCTAATCACTGGGATCCTCACCTATGATTTTTTTTTTTTATTCTGACTCGACACAGTGACTGCACCATACCTGATGGTAAGCATGGTGCAGTCCAAAAAAAACGCTAACGACTATCGATAGGTAGGAAAAAACCCATCGGTAGTCGCAGCGATCATGCCGGCCTGCACAAGTATCTCTTCACGCTACGTTTAAAGGATCCCATATCATAGGATGGTGGGAACACGCTCGCCGGAAGACCATTCCACAGCCCAACGACACGGCAAAAGAAGGAGTTAGAGAACTTCTTAGTCCTGGCCGGGATGTGAGAAACTGAAACCCTAACATCAAAACATCATTAAAATTTTATGCTTCTTAAAATCAATCGCTTCTCGTGCCAATAATTTTTTATGATTTGTAGGCGCACGCTTGACCTCAATGACACCTGGTGGAAGATGAAGATGAGTCCGACGAGGAACCGCGTCCGCCCAACAAATACCTATTCACTATTAGTCTTGAATAATAGAAACGATCAGAGATGGGCAAAATGTAATCTGATTAATGATGAACGATTACAAAATGTAGTCGTAATTTTAATTTTCTTGCTCTGTAATCATGATTAAATCCATTTAAAACATTACGAAATGATAAATGTGTATACAATCTGGGATTTTGTAGTGTTTAAAACATAAATGAGCAAAATGCAGTCATATTAATGGTAAAAAACGTAAAATATAATCATTAATAATTTTCGTTAATCTGATTACATTTTGCTCATCTGTGGTAACGATCTCTAGTTTTAAGGAGGATAAAATATTATATTATTATAAACTCTAAAACTTATCTGCTAGTTGGTAAACTCGCCATTCGACATCTCTTTTATTTGGGTTCTGGGCTTCGTACTGGATCGATGGACACCTGTGAGGGCCATTGCATCAAACTCCGACCACATAATTATTTGTTATTCATTTACAGAACTCCAGCACAATATCACACGCCTTCCTTTTCGCCACCCAACTACTCAAGCCGCCGCTATTAAAACTTGTCCAAACCCGCCATATCCTTCCTGTCACTTTCTTTATGCTTGCCAACATAAAATATATTTATTGTAAAGTATACGTTAATTGTTAATGGTGTTCACACTTCACATTAATATTTAGCATTTAATAACTATTATTTACATTTATTTTTTATATATTATATTTTATTTTTGCTGGATATAAATCCAGCCTAGCTTATCAGTGACATTTGCCGTTGTGCTCCTCTATTATTGTAACACTAGAGAGAATTTTTGGCTTATGCAGCTCAATCCAGTGATCTGGTCCCTCATTGAACAGGTGTACTTGGCTGCAGCTATGTGTTCTTCGACCCGCTTTGAAATGAATCTCTTTATTTGGCCTATATAAAATTCAGGCGCCTGGAGTTTGATACGGTATCTTCGGTCTGATCAGTTAATTCGTACATAAGACCCGTTTTAGTTTTTATAATGAGTGACAAACGTCTCAATAATTTTTCTGTAGTGTATTGGGATTATTTCAACGAGGCACTCGCAGTTTGCTAGACGTGCAGACTGATGGGTCGTTCTTTGGTCCAGGTACCAACAATGGAGCTTAGAGCAGGAGTCCTCCGAGAGCGAGCTGATCGCGATACCGGAGACCAGCGACAAGTCTGACACCACGGTCCACGGCAGTACAGCTCCGGTATACATTTTATTTATTCACTAGCTGATCCGGCAAACGTTGTTTTGCTATATAAGTTATTGTAATACCTTCTAAGATGTTCATTGAAATTAAGTGATGTCAAAGACAATTTTGTTCACAATTAAATACTCTTAATGAACAACACATTTATTTGGATAAAGATTAATATTATTACGTTGATACAACTCTTAACAAATAATGCATTAATTTCGACCAAATTTGTTTACCATAAAAACGGTTCTAGTGACTTAATCTTAAAAGATAGACATATACTGTCGCGGACATTTTTTTAGATCATTTCAAGAGGAATAATTCTTTCATACATATATTTTTGGTATCTTGAACCGTTTTTGCAGCGCACGCAATGGAAGCCCTCAAGGATGAATAATTTTGCCCGTTTTTTTCACATTTTCCATTATTTCTTCGTTCCTAATAATTTCATCGTGATGTTATATAGCCTAAAGCCTTCCTCGATAAATGGTCTATTCAACTCAAAAAGAATTTTTCAATTCGAACCAGTAGTTCCTGAGATTAGCGCGTTCAAACAAACAAACAAACAAACTCTTCAGCTTTATAATATTAGTATAGATTTGACTATAACCACAATTTACAATAACGAGACCAGGCTTAAAAGCGATGGCCGGGCAGTAAACTTGAGGGAGTCCGCTGCCCGGGAGAGAGGGAGGCGTCGTGCAGTGTCCAACGCGCCGCCTGAAAGAGGTTCCGGAGAGATGGGTCCTGTACACCCACAAACTCCCAGCGATGTAGCCTGAACCCGGCTGTTCACTCCCTGGGCTTCTGGACAAATTTTGATTCTCAGGCCCGGCGAGGGAATATCTCCCTCGTCTATAAAATAAGGGATAGGGCGATTGCCCGAACTGGGTCGTGACTACAGTACACACTTATAAGGACCGTCATAGTGACTCCCTTCGGCCTGTCTCGTTACGGGGTCAGCTTGTGTATATCCAGTAACTCATATACCTAGAGACCTTCAGTCGTGGTGTATGGGGGCGTCTATCAAGGGATTTTCGTCCCTGAAAAAAACCATCCTGTAGTTTGCTATGAACCGTCAGGACTAGTGATGAAAATGCCCGGGAATTTTCCCAAAATGCCCAGCACTTCCGCCAACATTTCGTAAATTCCCGGGAATATTCCCCATACAAGTTTTGGGCACTTTGGGAGAATTCCCGGGCATTTTCATCACTAGTCAGGACCGAGTTTCGATCAAGGTTTTAGCGATAATGTAATGTAAGGAATGTTCTGCAATTGCAGGGTTCGTTCGATGAGCCGTCGCATTACGAAGAGCCACCCAAAGTGGAGACGCCGGCGCCTCCGCCGCTCGGGAAGGCTGTAAGACCCACATTATACGTTCATGCAACTGACAGTAACTTCCAACAGCCATTCATTATTTACGCCCACTGTCAGAAACGTTCATTCATTTATAATAATAATATATCGTCACGCTTATATCTCTTACAAGGTCAGCAGAGATACATTAGTAGTTGAATCCACATTGCGCTTATGTATCGTGTCCAATGTAACCAGGAGCGCAGCTGATCGCCGTTCTCACAGCACTAATGTACATGGCATTTCTAATAGATGCCATGCGGGTTTCTCGTGATGATTACCTACACCGTTGAGCATGTAGCGCCTAAACTCGTACTTAATCTATAAAAACCCAAATATGATTTATTTATTGTATGTAATAGTTTATTTTAGTATCACCTGTATTTATTACTAGCTGATCCGGCAAACGTTGTTTTTTTTTTTTTTTTTTTTTGAAGCGAACTAACTACTGATTACCGGGAAAGGCATTTTCAGCTCAACCGGGCTTAGGGGGCGAGCACAGAAGGTGCTCAGCCAGCGAAATTTTGGGCTGGGTGGCAATGCAAGGGCACCCCTGTGGGTACGAACCTCGACTTGGACCGCCAGCCAAATAATGTACTAACCCTACGGGTGATCTACCAGCGTTTCGGAAGTGACTACCTTGAGAAGATACGCCGAAAGAAACTCAAGGCTGCGTCGGAGTAGAACTGCGCCTCGGTGCGTAAACGCACCGGTTGGCAGCAGTTGACTGAACTATCCTTCTTCGGCGCCGCCGGCGACGCCGGTGTCTTGGAATGAAACTAGTGTGTGTGTGTACCTCACTGTTTGATCGATCGGTGGCTCTTTTTACAGCCACTGTGATTGGATCATCCGGATCCCCTAGCACGTCGCGAGGGCGACGAATGGCGGGTGCGAAATCACTCTTGCGTACGTATACGCAAGACCTACTGATTAACTTGTTAGAATGGTGCTGCGCCTTGTCGAAGTATCGACGAGACGCTTCACGCATGTAACTGGCGATCGTTTCCAGACCGAAGTCGTCATGGAGGTCTACATTGCGCATGTACCGTGGTGCGTTCACGGCTCTACGCATGAATTTTGTTTGAACGACCTGAAGGGTGTTCAAAGAGGACGGGGAGGTGTGGGCGAATACTACAGAAGCGTAGGTCATCACCGGTCTGACGACAGTCTTGTAAAGTGTCACCTTATTTCTAAGGGACAGTTTACTTTGACTGGACAGCAAATGATATAATTTGCAGAGAATGAAGGCGGCGCGATTTCGCACGGTCCTGATATGTTCTGAAAAGGTCAATCTATCGTCGAGTGTGACCCCGAGATATTTGACCTTTTTGAACCATGGGATGGGTTTGTCGTATAGGAGTACGTTTCCTGGCAGAAATTTCAGCCTCCTCCGAGAGAAGAGTATTGCTACGCTTTTCTCGGGGTTGACTTCAATTCTCCACTTCCGGAACCATATACCTAGAAGAGTCATGACTTTCTGTAATTTATTAATAATAACAGAGAGATTGAAGTCCGACACGTAGAGTGCGGTGTCATCCGCATAGAGAGCTAGCTCTACGCTCGGGTGCTTCGGTAAGTCGTTGGTATACAGACTGTACAGAAGCGGGGCGAGTATGGAGCCTTGCGGGACTCCAGCTCGAATAGGATGTGGGGAGGAGAGAGTTCCCTTGACGCGATAGCGAAAGAAACGATGCGACAAGTAGTCTCGTAAGATGTGCACGAGACTGTCTGGCACGCCGTAAGTGTGAAGCTTGTAAATCAAGCCGTTGTGCCAGACTTTGTCGAACGCTTTCGCCACGTCGAGGAAGACTGCTCCGGTATGAGCTCCGTGCCTGGAGCGAGAGAAGTGGTGAAGGACATGCTCAGTGATGCGATGCACCTGATGGACGCATGAATGTTTGGCCCGGAAACCGAACTGTTCATCTCTGAGGATGTTGTTGGACGTTACAAAGTCCTGGAGACGGTTGAGAAGCAACCGCTCGTACAGCTTACCCATCGTCTTGATGAGACTGATGGGTCTATAGCTTGTCGGGAGATTTTTGGATTTACCCTGTTTGGGGATCCCTATGATACCTGCGTCTTTCCACGCGTTTGGAAAGACGCAATTCTTGATCGCCGCATTGAAGATGACGACGAGTAATAAAATTAATTTTTCGGGTAACGACCTGAGTACACGGTTCGAGATACCGTCCAGGCCGGGGGCTTTCCAAACGTTGTTTTGCTATATAAGGTTTTGTAATGTCTTCTAAGATGTTCATTGAAATTAAGTGATGTCAAAGACAATTTTGTTCACAATTAAATACTCTTAATCAACAACACATTTATTTGCATAAAGATTAATATTATTACGTTGATACAACTCTTAACAAATAATGCATTAATTTCGACCAAATATGTTTACCATACAAACGGTTCTAGTGACTTAATCTTATAAGATAGACATATACTGTCGCGGACATTTTTTTAGATCATTTCAAGAAGAATAATTCTTTCTTACATATATTTTTGGTATCTTGAACCGTTTTTGCAGTGCACGCAATGGAAGCCCTCAAGGATGAATAATATTCCCCGTTTTTTTCACATTTTCCATTATTTCTTCGCTTCTAATAATTGCATCGTGATGTTATATAGCCTAAAGCCTTCCTCGATAAATGGTCTATTCAACTCAAAAATATTTTTTTAATTCGAACCAGTAGTTCCTGAGATTAGCGCGTTCAAACAAACAAACAAACAAACTCTTCAGCTTTATAATATTAGTATAGATTTAAGCTATATGTATTTTGTTGTTTATCGATAATTCTTATAAGATGTAACACGACCGGGGCCCTTCACGGAAACCAGCGCTGCAGACTTCCTCTGTGGCTTTAGGCTGATGAAGGGCCCATTTTCGCCATGTTAATATGTTCTGTATTTTCTTTTGTATTTGTGTGTTGTTTTAATGCTACATTTAAATTTCTGTTTTTTGTATATTTGTGGCGAAATAAATACTTTTTATTTCATTTCATTTTTTTCATGTATATGCTGGTATTCAAACCTACGAGCATTTGCATCGCCACGCATGTATACTGGTCTTTATCCACAAGGCTACCACAGCCGCACAGCATTAATGGTCTCCTCGAACCTCGACAGCCGGCGATGGCGTCGCGGTCCGCGCACCAGCTTTCGACCAGCTCCTCCGTCTCCATCGGCAGCGATTCCTCCAACTTGTAAGCCATACATACTCACTTCTTAAATGTATTAATTTACTAGCCCCTGTCTGCGTGCGTTAACAATGTGGAAAATCCACATTTCCTAAAATTATTTAAAGCTTATTGTATATGATCGTATGTGTTTTTAAAGTCATTCCAATAAAATTAGAATTACAGCTTGACCTCTCTGTAGTAGCAGAATTCCCACACGAAGAAAAACAAGTAAAAATGATTTCTCTGTAACATTAAAATAGTTTTACAAATTAAATGTTGATTTAAACTTATATAAATTAAATCTTTGCTAACGCAGACTATGTACGTTCTAAGGCTAGTATTATATAAAAATACTGAAATAATATTGATATAGGAAATCGACGCCGATGAGCGGACAATCTGTGGAGATATGGCCGGACCAGTTGCATCAGCAGACATCGCCTCGCGCCAGGATCATCGGCAAACAGAAGAGAATCATCGGTAATGCGTCAATCACATGGCGAACAATCGATTTAGCAATAAAAGAGAGTAGAATATTAACACGCAATTACAGAAAAGTCTTGGAGCGCAGTCACCGAAGTTGCCACTCGATGAAAGTTCCCTGAGTTCAGCTGTCAAAAGTCCAGTCGCCCTAAAATATTTACTCGTAGAAATAATATCCAAAAGCAGTAGATTCAGTAATTCAGTATATTCGCCAAAGTCGTGTTTGGTCACTTCCAAAACGAAACCGTCCTGCTGGCAAGTCTCCTAGGAACTTACTATATATAGGTGGGTCAAAAAAGATCTTGAGAGATCTGTGCACCTTATGTATCTTTCAGAATGTTCTAAAATCGCTTAGACATCTTTTGTGGTTCGACATTCCACAGATAAACAGCTGTCTAATTAAAAATCAGGTCACGCGTGTCTTTTTCTACGAATTAATGGTATAGGTAGGGTGGCAATCCTTTGATGTTTAATTTACGTAGACGATTTGTTTGACAATTAGTCTATTCAAATAATAGCTTGAGGTAAAAAATCATAGTTGAGTGATACCTACAAGTCTAGAAATATAGGGTCCAAGTTTTTACCTAGTTCTATTTTTCTTCATCTTCAGGACTAAGCTGCGCTTAACTTTAGTTGCAATGTGGTAACTTTGTCGTGTTAGTATAAAAAAAAACTGATTAATTTTCATTGTCAATTATTTTCCGCAACAGTGGGTAGCAGCACGTCCCCGGACACTGGACCGTCATCCAACGGGGATGGCCAGTTCTCGCAATGGCCGCAACACTCTCGCTCACCGCCGCTACATCACATCAAAAGCCCTGGTGAGTTTCACTATCGAAAAATCTAATTATCGATAGGCTTAGACTTGCGATGTCGACAAAATTATTATGATCAAAATAAACGAGTATTTCTGTTCTAGTTATCTATCTATATATATATATATATATATATGAAGACTTGTCCTGACTTACAAATTATGGCACAGTTTTCGTTTCTGAAGCTTGAACATGAAATTTGAAAATTAGTTCCTTTTACGAAGGTAGGCACACTAAGGGCGAATTTTTCAATTTCTCATCCCTGTGGAAGTCAAATAGGGGATTGAAAGTTTGAATATCTGACAGTTTTAAAGTATATACGCATATATGTATAACAGAAATCTAATTATCTAATAGAAATGTCATGTGTATGTGCCCTGAACACGGCGATCAACTGTACTGCTGGTCACATTGGGCACGACGTTTAAGCGCTGAGTTGATACATCCACTAATATATCTCTGCTCACCCTGAAAAGTGAGATATGGAGTGACGATATACTATTATTATTACAATAGCATCCTAGAGATAAAAACATTTGAAGAGTCAACAATTTATTTGGAAATATGCATTCACACATATGTAAATCCAAAAAATAGAAATGATGAGGAATGGGGATATTGGATTGGAGATTTGAAGAAGGATAGTTTTATTCATTGATAATGTTTTTCCACAAGTGAAAGGTGTCGGGTATGCATACGCCTCCCCTGAGTCTCCCCTTTCCAAGATGGAAGTCGCGTGGAACGCGCCACCCCCCACCCTGACGCACCACGCACACCAGCCCTTCAACATACCGCCGACAGAAAGGTAACACATACTTCAGTAATGATTTAGCGAGGTAGTTATGAGTCGACATATCTCAGGTCTATAGTACAGGATAGCGTGCAGAGATAAAGAGAAATGAAGAGAGTTCAGACAGTAAGGATAAACACATTTAATATAGCACAACACAAAGTCCCGCAGAAATATTGATGCACAACAACAGTACACAAAGCAGAAATAAAGTCCACAGCGAAAAAAGAACGAGTAAAAACAAATACAAAATAGAATAGAGCGCGAGCGCGCGAAACAAGAGGCTAATTTCAATGTGATAGCGAGACTGTCGGCTGGATGCGCGGGCGGAGGAGCGCTCGAGTCGCGTGCGCTGCCGCATTCTCCTCGCTCGCGTCACCATGCAGCGACTCTCAACCCTAGAGCCCGCTGTGTATATTCCCACAACCGAACACGTATTAAATAAATATTAAAAGTGATTTGTTAGTATACAATATAACACAAAAAAAATAAATTAATAAATAGTGACAGATAGAATAGTAAGTAGATAATAATATACAAGGAAAACCTATGTTTACTGCTGCGCAACTGCATCACACAGTTTTTAAACTTTTTTCTGTGAATTTTAATTTCAGATTGTTACCGATTGGACCAAAGCCGAACAAGGAGCAATATCCGGTATTCAATGCGCTCGTCGACAGAGTCCGGGAGGCTCTCAGCTTGCCGGCAGGTACATATAACTGCAATTTGGGGTTCTATTACAATAAATATTGCATAAATGGGTGTTAGTTGAGAATCAGTTTGTCACTTAGCATTTGCTGAGCTGACATCCCTTTGGCGCATCATCACGGCACAGGGTATTTGCTTCTGTTCTTTTCTGTCTTCATGTTAATTAAACCTATTGTTTTGTATTTTATCTTGGGTGCTTAATAAATGTTTCTTCTTTTTTATGTATGATTAAATTTAAGGGCCTAATATTGTTATTAGATGATTCAACGGATAAGACGGATTCGAGCAGATCTGAACAGGAGCCCACCCCCACGGCCACGCCCACAAGCAGACCACAGGAGTTCTCTAAACGGTTCTCTTCCGAGAGGAGCAGGTTCGGCCATAGATTTTTAAATTTGTCGTTTAATTTTTATATAGTGTTACGACGGAACTAGGGCCAAACTTTAGCCCTAGATTTCTAGGCTTCCAGGCACCGCACGACTATAGTCTTAAAACGCATAGATGGTCTTGAGGTGCTGCTTCGAGTGAAGTAGCTTGCAGCCGGATCGGAGAAAATTATTTACGTCGAAAACATCGGAGGGGTCGCATCTGTTTCATCTTGCCGCCCGAGTTCGTGACGCGTATATCGGCGAGACGGCCGCTATTCGTGGAATTCCGGTTCGCGAAAGGTCGATGAACCCATTCTGGAATTTACGAGTAAAAACATAAGGTTCAAAAATGTCTATAAGATTCTAGTTATTACTCGAAAATGCTGGAAAGCGGCTGTTCCGATATAAATACGCGCTCGATGCGATCACAGGACAGTTCTAATTTGGACAGCGACACAGTGCGATATTACAAGCGATCTTCAAGGACTTTTGCGATCATACTGCGACTGTATAGTGATTCTACGTGCGATTATTTCGACTGGATTTTTGGATACTGGACTTCGAGAACTCTCTGCGACTGGACTTTTGACGACTGATCTTCGAGATCATTCTTCGACGTGCTTCTGGACTCTTCGACGATTTAACATCGCGATTGTTCGACAGCTGCGCTTCAAGACCTTTCTGTGGCTGCGTTCTGATTTTGTATGCTCCCCTCAACAAATAAATTGATTGTCCGTCACAATCGGCGTTTTAATACCCCGCGCTCGTAACAATAGATTTGAAATGATTACACTTTTTATAGTAGTGATATAAAGATGGCTAATTGAAGTTGTAATTAATGCAACGTAAGGATATTTACAGTTTAATGCACGGTGTCCGGTTCACTCGTGTTGTATATAATTCGTGCCAAATAAGTAATAAAGAGGATTCAGGGTAAGACTGCATTTGATTCACAAGCCACCCACAAGCGATAGGCGCCTCCACCACAAGCGGTGGATAATCCTCTACAACTATCGACCCCGACGTGATCGGTGCGGTATACGGCAGGCGACGAGCCACGTGCCGCCTGCCTGTACATTTGTGACAATACAGCGGGGGGCTTTAATTTTAAATTTAATTAAGTATGTACTTAGGCCTCCAAATGCTCACCGATGAAGAAAAACATTGTGAGGAAAGCCACATGGCATCTAATAGAAATGTCTACTGTTCTACTGTGTTCAACTGCTCTGAGAATGGTTATCAGTTGCACTACTGGTCACTTTGGGCACGACATGTAAGCACACAGTGGATACAGCCATAGATGGGCAAAATGTAATCAGATTAATAAAAATTATTAACGATTACATTTTATGTTTTTTACAATTAATATGACTGCATTTTGCTCATTTATGTTTTAAACACTACAAAATCCCAGATTGTGTACACATTTATGATTTCTTTATGTTTTAAATGGATTTAATCATGATTACAGAGCAAACAAATTAAAATTCCGACTACATTTTGTAATCGTTCATCATTAATCAGATTATATTTTGCCCATCTCTGGATACAGCCAGTAATGTATCATTCACCCCGAAAGGTATATAGCGTGAGGATATATCATTATTATGTTTCTTTGGAGCCGTCACCGCAAGTGCAGTACGGATAAGTTGTAAGGATAACTGTTTGAAGGTGCAAACTGGGGCGCCAGCTCGCTCAGCTGGGCTCGCCACCGCCAGCGCGCGCTCCGCCTGCGCCACAGGCAGCGCCGGCGCCAGCGCCCGCTCCCCAGGCGCAGCAGCATCAGGAGTCCTCCGCAGGCCAGTCACCGCTCACTGTGTATAGCTTTGTTTTTTCTTTTTTGTTTCCATTATATCATCAAATATAACATAACCTCTCTGTCGTTAAAGAACCTGTTTTCAGAACAAAATTTCCCTTTTCATAATAACATTTCCCTCCGTTATAAAGCCTTTCATCGTACGACATTTCTTTTATCGCAGAATATCTTCCTTACCAAAACTTCTCATTTATAATAATAATATCTCTCTCTTTATAAAAATAGCAAAACCTCCCTTTAAAATAGCTAAAAAAGGAATATTATTCCATCAAATACTTTTTAAGTGATAAAACAGTATGGTCTTAATTTATGCAATTTTTCTCGTTCATTATTTTTTATATTACACCTGTTATTGTATCTCATTATGTTGAATAGAGCAATTTACAGAGTTTATTGCCGGCTCTTCTCAGTAGATTCATTTTACTTTTTATTTGCCGATTCAAAAGTGCTTGGAAGTAGGTATATTTGAATAAAATTATATTTGATGTGGTACGATATGCAACGCAGAGGGAGCGTGCGAGAGCAGCGGGCTGTGGTGGGAGGGCAAGGGCCGCAGCGGGCGCCGCGCCGCGCATGCGCCGCCGCCGCACGGGCCCGCGCCCGCCGCCCCCGCAGCCGCCCCCGACGACGCCATGCGGTACCGCTGTGCGTGTGCACTCCCTACTCTCCACTCGGTGTGCCCACCGCACTCTACCTCATGGAAAATGATTCAATATAAACACAAAAACTTTATTTATTACGGATGCCTAGTAAAAAAGAAATCCCTTTTTGGTAATCCGAGAGAAAAATCCCGCATAGGAGCAACAGACCGGCTGTGAGGGCAGCGCCGCTGTGTTAGACTCATACTAACTTAAAACCCCCGGCGTGTCCTTCTAATCGCTCTACCCTGGCCTGGGAATCCTGATTCGTACAGAAGTCCGGGGAACGAACAGCCTTGTTAAGGCTTCCTCGCTGGGGGGAGTGGTTCAGAAGTCTCAATTCTACTGCCCGGCTAGACCGTCACATGTCCAGGGTGGTTGCACGCTCCCCCCTTAAAAAGGCAAAAAAAAATCCCAGGTCAGCATTAGGAAGTTCTTAATGTTTAAATTTATATCTTGCAACTTTTTTTTTATTTTTTATCTATTTGTCATCATGACGAATCCCTATTGGGGTAGGCAGAGAATGGAACTCCGCTTTTCCCCATTATGGCGACCTTTTTCGCTACATTAACAATCAAAAATTTCTTGATGCCTCTCGACGATTCCGCATTCTTTTGACATTATTGTACTGATGTACGGTTACGTTTTTTGTTCTTTACTCTTTCTTACTACCTACCTTTACTCTTTAATTAATAAATGTTTATTTTTTTTGTTCGGTTAACTTCAATTTTATTTTAAATTAAAAAGTAATATGAAATTAAACTTTAAATCGTATACATAAATAATGTTTCTTTTATATATTAGTTCAGGTCCTACTCTGGCACAGAATAAAATTGTTTATCACACTAGAAATAGTTTTTCATATTAGTTTTTGTTTGAAGAACACGTGATTGTGTATGCGCAGGCGCCGAGTGCGGCACGGCCGTGGAGCAGTACAGCGACGAGGAGCTGGGGCTGTGCATCATAGTGATGGCCACGTTCGTGCACCGGGAGCCGGCGGCCGCGGCGCCCATGCTGCCCGCGCTGCTGCACAACGTCAGCAGGTCAGACTGGCTAGTTGACATGTCAAATTTACATTTTGCGCCAAACGGCTTTATTTTTTTAGTGCGTTGACTTAGAAGTTTCATTTTTTCCGAGCTACAAGAGACAGCAGACTTGAACATTTTATATTAATTTCAATTTTGTACATGTACGCGTTCCTGATAAAAAGGATCTTGACGAGGAGACAGATGGAAAAATATAAGGGCCCTCTTTTTTCTTTGTAGATACAGGACCCTAAAGTAAATTAACAATAACTCAACATCCTTTGATATGTAATATCAAATATGTATCTATCATTAAGCCGATTCCCTATTGGGCTATCAAACAGAATGCAATGTCACTTTTCTGTATTTTTGCAAACCTCTACCGCTCTCTTGACATTCAGAAATCGCTTGATGCATTGTCGCTGATCCTGCATACTCCGAACTCTACCCTCCATCAGAACTCTATTTGCTCTGTGCAGATATGTCTCGGTCGGACTCGGCTCTTGCTTCCACTCAAATGAACGGAAAAAAAAATGAAAAACGAAAAAAAAAAACAATATGAATGTTTTTTTCGTCATATTTTCATCGTTTATTTTCGAAGCAGAGACTCGTGCTTTACGCATGTTATCGACGAAATTATCTTTCAAACCTACCGTATAACATGTAATAAGTTAAAAAGTAAATGTATATTCTAATTAATATTAATATATATCGTAACACTATATCACTTTCGGGGTGAGCAGAGATACATTAGTGCCTATATACACTGCAATTAAATATCGAGTCCGACGTGACCGGTAGCGCAACTGATCGCCTTTCTCAAGGCACTTGCACCTGACATTTCTATTAAATACGATGCGTATTTCCTCACGATGTATTTCTTCCCCGGTGGGTAGGTGAGGCCTAAATTCGTATTTAACCTGGAAAAACGCAGAGGTATGTGCCGGTGTTGAATTGATAGTGTATATTTTTAGTTGGTTAATTGTTCAAAAGATGGCGCGAGTAGTGAATTGACACGCGATATCGTTTGGTTACACACAGTCGTATATATTCTGCCGAAATATCAATAAATGACGAGTAGCGACAAAGCACCTGTTTGTTTTATTGAATCATATCCTGAGTCGACCGTGGTGACATCTATACTAGTGTGGCATACTGGCACACGACATTGCTCGGCCGAATGTCGTTGCATCGAGCGCATCAAAAATCGTGCGATGCAAAAGGTACATGCGCGCAGCGGGGTGCCTCCCGTACGTCACAGACCTGCGCGGGCGGCCGGCAGCGCTCGCATTACCTCTCGAGACGACACACGCACTAACGCAAATATTGTATTCCTGAAACCAGAGATGGGCAAAATGTAATCTGATTAATGATGAACGATTACAAAATGTTGTCGTAATTTTAATTTTCTTGCTCTGTAATCATGATTAAATCCATTACAAAGATTAAGAAATCATAAATGTGTATACGATCTGGGATTTTGTAGTGCTTAAAACATAAATGAGCAAAATGCAGTCATATTAATGGTAAAAAACGTGAAATGTAATCGTTAATCATTTTCATTAATCTGATTACATTTTGCCCATCTATGCCTGAAACCCTGTAAATAGTAATAGTATTCATAGTTAAACAATAACTTAGAAAATTATAGTGCTTACCTGTATACTGCTGGCTTTGATTAAACCGTGGCGACGAGCTTCACACCTCACCGCGTCGCATATCTAAACCTACACTGGTGACTCGCCTATACTAGTTTTGTTCAGCCGGGATACGAACCTACGGGCGTTCTTGTAGCTGCGCATGAATACTGGTCCTTTATACACTAAGCTATCACAGCCAGAAATTAAATTAAAAGTGTAATAAATATAGCAAGGCATGTGTGAGACAGGGTGGTGCAGATGGGAAACTACTCCTGGCAGGCGGAAAGCAACACCAGGCTGCCCGGCAGCGCGGTCTTCGTCGGGCACCAGTTCCTGCGCTGCGTGCTGCATCAGCTCGCGCCCAACAACGTCTTCCTGCAGATATTCCTGCAGCGGACTCCAGGTCCTGCCAAAATACGCCATAGTTTGCGCACACAGTATAAGTCTTGGATTACGAATCAATTCCAACTATTTAACGGCTTGCACTAAATAATTAAATCTAGATTAAACTTGTACAAAAACGTTAAATTGTACTTGTAATTTTGCTCGGAAACATTATCCAGTTTTAACGGCTTTTTTGTTTCTTGTGTAAATCCTCATAGAACCTTCTCAGCTGCACATGGGGGGGGGGGGGGGGGGGGGGGGGGGGGGGGCTCCGCGATCGAAGTGTGTCGGACTTTCGCGGACTAAACACCCCAAGTAGCCTCCACCCTGAGCGGCATCTAGTTTTAACAACTATGACATTGATTAAACCGCTTGAATTAAATTGCGTTTTATACAATCTTAAATAAACCTTTGGAGATTTCTTAAAGTTCCTTCCAGATTTGTTAATTTTTTCCAGGTTATTACTTTGAACGTATAATTTTGCTTCAATTTTAATCCGATTCGTAGGACTATTGTATGATGTTTGAAATTAATACTTAGTTTTATAATACTTTTATGGCATAGAACACAAGCAACTGTTTTCTTCGTAAATGACAATTAATTTTAATTTTTACAATGATACCACACTTAATCTTACGTTGCCACTCATTAAGACAAAAATACCCAAACACTGGATTTAATGTGTTATGCAAGTCGCCTTTTGTGGGGGAAAACAATTTTATTCAGTTTTACTGTAATGCTACACAGCTACACCGGGCGGAGAGGGCGGACACTAAGGTGATCAGCAAGCGAGTTATGGGGTGGGTGGCAACGCAAGGGCCTCTGTAGATACGGATCTCGATTTGGCCTGCCAGGGAGGGAACCTAACGCTGATATACTAGCGTTTCGGAAGCGACTACTTTGAGAAGTAACACCGAAAAAAACTTAAGATTGCGTCCGAAGAGATGGGCACAGTTTCTAAATAAATAAATGTCTTTATATAGAGAAACAGCGGTTGATGTTTTTCAAGAGCATTGCGCAGGCGTTCGTGGATTTCAACGAGTTGTACCCGAGCGGGCCCCTGCAATTGCTCGTCGAACATCTCAACTCCAAGAAAACGCTTCCTATCGAGGTGGAGATTCTATCGTATCTGTTATATCTAACCGATTATAATAAGATTTATAATATTTTAAAAGGATCACTGTACACAAGTGTGAAGCCCGTCATGACCTACTTACTTGATTTGATAGTGACTTCGGCCAGCCGCGCTTCGGTATAAGCTTGTGTACGTCCAGTGACTTGTATATTTATTTATATATTAGGTCCTTACATATGAAATTGGCGTTTTGTATGGGAGGAACAAAAAGTCGAATATTTTTTAATATAATATATTTAATTAATCAAAGTATGAACCATTATTTTCTATGCACTTTTGCCATCTCATAGGTAGTTCATTGATCCCTTTACTAAAAAAACCAGTCGGACGGGAATCAATAAAATCTTTGAGGGCGATTTGGACTGCCCCATCGGAGTTGAATTTTTTCCTTTGCAAGAAGTTATCCAAATTTCGAAAAAAATGGTAATCTGTTGGAGCAAGGTCCGGGGAGTACGGAGGATGTCTTAGACTTTCCAATTGAAGCTCTTCTAATTTAGTCGCCGTCTGTTGCGCAGTGTGTGGTCTAGCGTTGTCGTGAAGCAGCAGTGGCGTGGAGCGATTGACCAGCCTAGGTTGTTTAGCCGCTAGCTTTTCCATCATGGTTTGTAATTGCTGACAATAGACATTAGCCGTAATAGTCTGGCCAGATTTGAGAAAACTGTAATGAACAATACCGGCACTAGTCCACCAAACGCTTACAAGTAACTTTTTTGGGGTTAATTTTCGCTTGGGGCAGGATTTGGCTGGCTGGCCAGGATCCAACCATTGCGCTGAGCGCTTCCGATTATCGTAAAGAACTCATTTTTCATCACAGGTAATGATTCGGTTTAAAATACCTTCATTATTGTGCCGGTTTAGTAATGTAACGCAGCAGTCGACGCGCGTTTGCCGGTTTGCTTCAGTCAATTCGTGAGGTACCCACCTTTCAAGCTTTTTAATCTTCCCAATTTGCTTCAAGTGAATTAAAACAGTTTTATCACTAACATCGCAGCCTGCAGCTAACTCGGACGTGGTTTGCGATGGATCCGCTTCCACAATAGCCTTCAACTCTTCATTATCAACTTGAGTCTCAGGCCGTCCACGGGGCTTGTTCTGCAGGTCGAAATTTCCAGAACGAAAAAGTTGGAACCAAAAACGAACTGTGTTTTCTTTTGCAACACGACCGCCATACACATCATTCACCCTTCGAGTTGTTTCCGCAGCACTAGTGCCACGGCGGAACTCGTACTCGTAAATAATGCGATATTTTAAGTTTTCCATTTTGTAAAATGAGTGACGCAAACAGAAAAAAACAGAAGAAAAAAACAAATGAATGACGATCATCGAAGCACAAATACATGAGTCTATAGCTGTACAAATTTGAATTTGGAATTCCTTACCAAAGAGGAGAAATTTGTGATTAAAGTGGCCAGTACGAAAAACGCCAATTTCATATGTAAGGACCTAAGATAAGTACACTTACACAGTCTACATTAACACATAAAACTTTATAAGACATGAACAGGATACATTATAAACGCGACTATATTTACAAGTGTAGACTACATGCACAGAAGGAAAGAAAAATAAAAATATGAGTAACACAAAAAGAAATAAACTACTCTAATTAGAAAATTTTATAACAGAAATAAAAAAAAACAATAATCTATGGAACAATCCTCTCAAATAACATCCTTTTTTTAATTTGTATATACTTTCGTTAAATATGACCAATAGATCTCGACATATAATTGTATAACTTAGTAATTTTGCATAGGGGTGCATTTTGACGTAAGTTTGTAGAATAATTTGGAACTCGGAACAAGTTAAAATTAGATGCTCTGGGTAATCTAGTAGGAGCAGAAAATTCTATAGATGGTAAAATGCTAGGAGCTTTGAGAAGATTGTTATATACCTAGTTATTAGTTTTAGTTATTGCTATGTTGTATACCTAGAGACCTTTAACTTAGGTCTATGTGGGTCGGCATGATGACGGCGAATGTCAATGGAACATTGTCCTTTGATAGTTGCTGTCGTTTTGGACTATACTGTTTTTTCCATCAGGTGTACTTTGGTCACTTTGTTGAGCCAAAGTAAAAAAATACTACAATGACTATTCGCTAAGTCATTATTAATTAAAATTGGTAACTAATCATATACATTTCTTTAAATATTGTTTTTAATGTTATGACTTGGGAGTCTTTAAGGGAAAAGTGAATAGGCATTTGTTGGGATAACGCGGTCCATCGTCGGCCTCATCTTTACCTTCCACCAGGTGTGATTGAGATCAGGCGAGCCCTGTAAATTATAAAAAAAGTTTAAGTTAAGTTGAAGTAGCTTGTGTAAATTTGAGCCTAAGCTTGCAATGTGTACTGGCAGCAAATGTCAGTGATAGCCGGCAACATCGGCATGTACCTGGAGTGCCTGGCGCCCGAGGCGCTGGGGCCGCTGAGCGCTTGCCAGGCGCTGCTGCAGCAGCTCGAGGCGCTGTTCCGCAGCACGGCGCTGCAGCTCGCGCAGCTCGACGACATACTGCCCTTGCTGAGGGCCGCCACAGCGATACTCAGGATACCAGCGGCCGCGCAGCATAAGGTAATTCGCACGGGGACCTTGGATTACTGGGCCCACACTCCTCGGGAATGTGCATAAATGTAATGCAAAGGAGAGGATCACGAGTGAGGGTGGTGTGAAAGGTCTTGAGTAGGTGAAGTAGACAAATAGACAGTGTAAGGCGAAGAATGAAAAGGTAGACTCTTCCAGTTCCAAGATTTGATAACGCAGTCACACGCAGTTTAAAGAAGGTTTAATATAAAGAAGAATGAACAAGAATAGTGATGGGGCGTTCGCAGAATCATAACACGGATTTTTGATGGTTAAATGTATTTTATTGCACACTCAAATATTAATAGCATTACATAGCCGACATCCATATTTTTGCAAGTGACAAGTGACATAACCTAAAAACTATAGACTCATGTCATCCTTACTCTTTTATACATAGACAATATAAAGATCATATTCACTAATCAGCAAATAGCCGTGGTGGACTAGTGGACAATGAACCTATATCCAAGGGTGGAAACGAGAGTAACTGTACTGTGTGAGTATTTTAGCACGTACGTCTGGGATTTTCCAGGTTGAGTACGGATGTACACCGCTCACCGGCGAAGGAAAATATCATGCAAACACCCGCATGACATCTAATACAAATGTCGCGTGTGTACTAGTGCTGTGAGAGCAGCGATCAGCTGTGCTACTGGTCACAATGGGTACGACATGTAAGCGCAAAGTGGACAGAGCCACAAATTTTTCCCTGTTCACCCCGAAAAGGATGTAACGTGATGATATATTAATATTATTTTTAATGAACTCGATTACAAGATACAGAAGTCAACAAAAGTAGAATAGAATAAAATAAACTTTGAAATAGGCACTAAATAAAATAGAAATAATTATTTAAATGTCTAGCGAGCGCCCCGTGCCAATGAGAGAATCATAACTTATTTTTACCTACTCTGTATCAAAACATCAAGCGCATCTCGTTGCTTGACTAGTGAGTAGGGTTTATCGATATGATATGAGGGTATCGATATCGACAAGCCGGGGACAATACCTAAAATTAGATACAGTGCAAAAGTGCAAAGGTATGATTTTGATGACTTGTAGTCATCCCCAACTTTCACCAGGTGTGATTGAGGTCAAGGGTTTGTGGGTAAATCTATAATATAAAAATGAATCGCAAAATGTCTTGATAAGCGCGAAACTCGAGAACGGCTGAACCGATTTGGCTGATTTTTTTTTTGTTGTGTTTGATGAAGTCTGAGGAAGGTTATTACGGACAGAAAAATTTTAAAAATTCCCTGCAAGTATTTAAAAATAACACTTTTCTGTATTCTCATACAAAAAAGTCGTTATAAGTCATTTTGAACTTTAATACCACACCATAAAGTTTAAATGTCAGTGGACGGGTCCCGGGAAGGCAAAACAATTATTGAGTGACGTATAAATATTAATGTCAATATTTGTCAATTTTTATACATATAGCATTAAAGCCAGGCTCCTTCAAACAATTTTCAAAAAACAGCCGACAGGCTAATAGGTTTTGGCAGAATAAAATCTGACGGGGAAGCTATTAACATTAAAAAAAAACAATGTGACTTTGTTTTAGAGAAATAGGGCAGAACAAGGTCTGCCGGGACAGCTAGTTATTAAATATATATGTCTCCGCCGGGCAGAGCATCCTGGAGCCGATCTCAAAGATGTTGAGCTACGGCATACAGAACTTCGTGGTGCGCCTATCGGTGATCTCGGAGCTGAGCGTGGTGTGCATGCGCGTGTTCGCGCGCGACCGCGACAAGCTGCTCGTGTGCCGCGTGCTGGTCTACGAGCTGGTGCAGGCGCTGCGCACGAAGAGCACCGTGCCCGACGACAACCTCTTCATACTCATACAGTTCGTGCTGCAAGGTGACCGATCTTTGAACAATACACCCACTCACAATACTCGTACCTCATTGGGAACATTACGGGTGATTTACTTTGAGATACTATAGATAGTTTCAATAAGAATATGGCTTGTCATATGACTGGGAATATTGAGGATGACCTTAATAGAAATCTTATGGGTAATCTAAATGGGAATATTAGAAGTGTTGACATTGAAAATATTATAGAAGATGCTCCTGTAGAATTATCGATGAACTCACTAAGAATACAATAGGTGATCTCAATAACAATATTGTAGATGATTTCTTTGAGTGTTACTATTGATAGCTTCACTTGGAATCTTATAGGTGATCTTACTGGAAAGTATTATGGTTGACCTCACTGGGAATTTTATAGGTGACTTCAATGGGAACATTATGGGTGACCTCCCAGGGAATATTATCGATTCCTCACTGGGAATCTTAAGGCTGACCTCACTGTTTAATATTACTTAATAAATTGCTTGTTATGTTATGGATTAACTTTGTTATAATTTTCAATTATTGAAATTTTTAGTGACCTTTCGTATTTCAATCTCACGTTTGTTTTATGTAAATAATATAACTTTTGAGATAATTCGACTTGGGATTTAGAACAAAACTTGATTATGGACGCTGAGAATTGTTGTTCTGGGATGTAGGTCATGGCTGCACGCTGCTGCTTCCGCCGCAGTTGAACACTGGGGACCTGCTGACTGCGGGGCCGAGCGGAGCAGATGCCAGGGACCTCGGCAGCGGCGCCGTCGAGTGCATGCGTCCGCACCTGCCCGACATGATCGATCTGCTCCAGGACCCGCATTTACTCAACAAGATCAAGGTAACTGGTAGCGCGTAACTTGATGGCTAGGACAGTTGTCATCACTGTCATATCAGAACGTCATGTAGGATTTACCTGTGTGATTTAGCTCACTTTGTCATGACTTCATCATGAGAATCAGGTTAGAATCAACTACAAAGTCATCAACACGTATGAAAATTATGAGTTGACTTTTGTGTATAAATACAGTCTAAAGGTATTGTAATATTATAATTAATAATGTATCATGACGCTACATATCTTTCGGCGTGAATAGAGATACTGTGACGTCCTAAGCCTGTTGACGTAGCCCAGAACGTAACGCTTTGGGTCGGAGATTACTCCGCCGGTATAAATTCGATCAGTTCAAGTTTGCGAGGATCTGGACAACAACAAGTATGTACCTGAGGACAGTGTGTTAATCCAAACCAGGGCGTCTGATGGTCTTCTGCTGGATCCAGTCTCTTCACCACACGAAAGTAGCACTATACCTTGCACGATTTTTTGATAATATCAAGATATGGCAGCTTTATAATCGTTTTGCCCACACACGATAGGTATTTGCCCGTTGTTCGAACAGTTGTTAGAGAGAGTATTTCAGCGCGGCTGGCCATACGATGACAACAGAGCATTCCCCACCACTGGCTTGGAACCAATGATGGTAACGCACTGTCCCGGTATACTCATATAGAGTCTTGTGATTGGCCAGTCTGCGCGAACCGATGTACATTGTGAAAAATTAATAATTTAAAATTACGTTACGCGTACAGATACATTAGTGGGTATATCCACCTTGTCCTTATATGTTATGCGCAATGCTGATCGCCGTTCTCAAGGCATTTACACATGACATTTTTATTAGATGTTAAGCGGGTTTCCTCACTTTGTGTTTCTTCACCGATGAGCAATTGCAGCCCAAATCGATACTTAGTCTAGACCAACTCTGAGATACGTGCCGGGGTAAGAACCTGCGACCGCTCACGTTGCAGTGCGTGGACACCGGTCCAGCTGTAGCACGCATTAATATTCATTAATGAGGTGCTTTTAAATAGTCCCGTGGGGACATTTCCTGAAGTTCCTGAGATGCTCCGATTATTTTTATTTTATTTATTTATTTACTTTTACAGGGTTGCCAGGTACAATAACTCATTTACACAATACATATACAAAGTTACAATCAAAAATGTACAGTTCCTATTAAGGCATCCACAACATACGTCAGAGTGGCCTGTTTAATTATACTATATCATATTACATTATACTATATCATATTACATTATACTATATCATATTATATTATAACATACTATATTATATTACTATTTTGGTATTTGAACATAGCATCAGTTGTGACCCTGAAGCTTAATCATAATCTGTCCTGGAACCGTGTGTCGGACAGGGCTCGGTGTCCAAGTCGATAGTGAACCGAAACCTGATCTGCCTGAACGAGGACACGCTGGGGGGCATCGTGAAGGGCGGCATCGCGCAGTACGTCGCCATGGAGCTGGCGCTGGAGCACGCGCGCGGCCGCCAGGACCGGCAGGACCGCGCGCAGCCGCCGCCCGGCAGGCACCTCATGCCGTGGCTCAGCACGGCGCCGCCCGGGTAACCGCGCCTCGCATACCATCGCACACACACACCGCACTCTTGTGTGTTTGGCTTTGGGGGTCACTTTAAACTTAGCCATTTCATAACCCAGCCTCCTTTTTTTCGGCAGTACATTATGGCCGGATCGGGAAAGGCCTTTACAACTTCATCGGGTGAAGGGCGTGAGCACTTAACGTGCTCAGCCAGCGAAATATGCGTTGGGTGGCAACGCATATTATAGTTCTGCGTATGCCAAGTGAGCTCTCATTGCTTTACTGTTCTAAAATGTTAGAAAAATATACGCAGGGAGCGAATTCCACTACTTGGTGGTTCGCAGCAAAAAAGAGGAGGCTGGAGCAGCTGGAGCGTCACCTACATCAGTGCTAGTGATGAAAATGCCCGGGAATTTTCCTAAAGTGCCTAAAACTTGTATGGGGAATATTCCCGGGAATTTACGAAATGTTCGCGGAAGAGCTGGGCACTTTGGGAAAATTCCCGGGCATTTTCATCACTAATCAGGGCGCGCAGTTAATGTATGGTAGAAGGGGGAGGGTGTTTTGAATTGTACAACTCATCCGCGCGCTCTCCAGACCATAGTCTATAGACACCGAAGGGCATTCCAAACTCACTAGATCAGACCAGATTCGCATCACCCCAATTGGATAGTGAACTCGTATGAATCTCTGGGATAGTGTTGGAAGTGAGGTGGTGACGGCGCAGGGCCCGCGACGCGTGCGAGAGCGTGGCGCGCGTGCGCGGCGTGTCGTGGCTGGTGGTGGGCGCGCTGTGCAACGCGCGCGGCGCCGCGCCGCTGCAGCCCTGCGTGCCGCACGACGCCACCTGCCACATCACCGACCACATACAGGTGCGCCGCAGGGCTCCCACCCCCACCTGTGTTGCGACCAGCCAATGAGAGCATCTCGCGGTGATCTACGAGTGTTTTTTTTTTACCCTGGCTCGACATAGTGACTACAGAGTACCTGATGTCAAGTACAGTGTAGTCCAAAAACGAAAGCGACTATCAAAGGATGAAAATCCATTGATAGTCTACATCGTCATGTCTCTAGGTATATGAGCTACTGGATATGCACAAGCTGATCCCGAAACGCGACAAGCCGAAACTGGTCACTATGACGGGCTTTACACCCATGCACTGTGGTCGCGATCCAGACGGGCACCGGCGCCCTACTACCTCGCTGCTGCTCGTTTAGCACCACCCGGGGGTCACGTGTAGGGAAACTAGGGTAAAGCCTACGGACGCGAGCAGCTTCGACTCCCAAAAAGTCAAAAGTAGTGTTTTGGAAGCGACTACCTTGAGAAAAAACGCCGAAAGGAACTCAAGAAACGCACATAAATATATACTCTTCCCTCATTGCTTATAGCGGCTGTGGTCTCCTACTGGAGATTGAATGGTCGTAGGTTCGAATCCCCGTACGTTACATCTAGGTTTTTCTAGGTTAAATGCGGATTTAGGCCTAAATGCTCTCTGATGAAGAAGAACACCAGGAGGAAACCCACATGGCCTCTAATAAAAGTTTCAGTGTACTAATGCTGTGAGAACGCCGATCAACAAGGCTCCTGGTCACGTTGGGCACGACATATAAGCGCAAAGTGAATGCAAATATGTGACTCTGCTCACCCCGAAAGGGGTATAGCGTAACAATATATGAATTATAAGGCTCTGTACGAAAAAAAAACCCTTATATGTGATCACTTCATTCACGTGAAAAAATCTAACTTCTCAGTTAACGCAGTCAAAAAATACGGCCGTTTGAGTCGCATATTTCCCGTTTTCTTAAGTGAATCAACACTTTTATCTTCCTATATGTATATACTGCCCATTGATCTAGAATTATTTGGCGAGAAATAATGTCTTTTAGCACTAGTATAGAGATTGTAACGAACTCTCGATGCGCGAATCCGGCTCACATTTAGCCGTTTTACTTTTAGTTTGAACTATCATAATAGACTGTTAACCCATTGATTTTTCATACAGCCATAACTATAAGTATTTTGAAAGCAATTGATCGTTTGGGTATCAGCTGAAAATAAGCGCTGGGTGGCTTCGCTGGTCACTCAGCATATGCTGAACTGATTTGCCTTTGGAGCATCCTCACAGCACAGGATCGCTTTTGCCGTTTTCTACTCTGTGATATGTTATGTGGCATTTAAACGTTTTCCTGTTTCTATTACCCCTGTAGACAATAATGAGCTCGTACGTGGAGCAGTCGAAGGGTCCGACGCAGCGCATGATCGCCGTGTTCCACGCGTTCATCCTGTGCCAGGCGTGGACGCTGTACCTGGAGCGGTCGCCCGGGGGCGCGCCGGCGCTGCTGGACTTCTGGTGCAAGCTGGTGCCCGCGCTGCTGCACCTCACGCACCAATCTGTGCTGGTCAGTCGTCATCGTTATGGCAACCCGTGCGCACCCGGCCGGCGCACTCGTTGTATCTGCGCGCCGCCCCTCCCCGCGGCCCCGCCTCGCCGCCGGCTGCGAGTGCACGCGCATCGGGAGGACATTTCTCAAATAGAATTCAGAATCGTAAAGTTATCGTTGAATTCTGCCGGTCACGACTCAGCAGTGGTTGTGAAGTCGCAATGTTTGTAGGCATTTATACAATGTTACTGGTAACTAACGCACAACCTCTTAAAGGTAGCTTAGGTACATCAAGACTAACGACTTTTGTTCTACGACTGTTGCCAAAACCTAATACATCGTTAGATTTTTTTTTTTTAGTTTTAGTGTGAATATCTAGTCATCGTTAGCTCTATATTCCAACTTTCATTCGATCTGGCGTAGGTATCCAATCAGCTGGTGTTATGCAGTCGTGCGCCAAGTTACGTTGCTACGCAGCGTTAAGGATCGTGTAGCAGAAAGTTTATTAACCCTATACCTTGTTTATTTTACAAAGTCGCTTATAACAATTATTTGAACGTAAATTTCCATATTTAGTTAAATAGTGAAAATAAATGTTTATTGATTGACGTACTAATACACTATTAAAACAAACTAGAATCAAAATAAAACATTAAATAATTGTTTCACAAACAAAACCAACCTATTATTTGTCTGTCATAGGGAACATCGTAAAATGAACAAGGTAAAGGCCTCTACGTAAATTAATGTTTCAAAGGTTGTACAATCTGTACATATTTATACACTGAATCCACAATCCCTTCATACTTATCCAGGCTTAGGGACTGGCTACACTAAAAAATAAAAAAGTAAATAGAAAAACACGAACATTGATTCGTAATCAAGCAATTCATCGCACCAAAAGAGGCGCGTGGTCTGTTTGAAGATAGATAATTGCAAACTATTTTTTAATGTAGGCATATTTAAAAAGTGGAATCACTCTATTTACAATAATTAAACTATTTACAAAAATACTCACAAATCTATTTACTCGGTGTCAACACATTCAGAAATAGTCTCGCGGACTCAAGGCAAGCTTCAGACAGATTGTCACCGCACCGAGCATAAACACGCACCATTTCGGTATATTCAATGTTAGTGTATCGATTTGACATTGTGATTTATGAAACGAACGCGTCACTGGGACAACTAACACGTCACGGCCGGCGCACACGCAAGCAAATTTGCGACTGACATGACTCGTGTCACACAGTAGTCAAGCACATTTTGCCACGCCCGCTCACTGCGCCGCAGACCCCTTTGTTAGTAGCGACACAAGACGCCGCGTACTACGTAAGTCTTGTCTACGGTCGCCTTTGTCGGCGTGGCGCGATCGTCGCCTTAGGAAGAGTTAAAAAGTTCAGAACTACAAATCTGATTTTTATTTTTTTTGTATGGGAAAAAAGTAATTGAATTAGAAAAAGTCGTACAACAAAAGTTGTCAGTCTTGATAAATCAAAGCCACCCTTAAGAGGCTGTGCGTTAGTTACCTATAACCCTGTATATAAAGGTATTGGAGAGGCGTGTAAATAGCCCTCCATATGAGCGGGGAACGTAGCTTGGTTGGCGGTTAAGAGAAATTAAAATTAGGTCAAAACGAGTATTAAGGAAACTTATCACTCCATAAATCGCAGCTGATATACCAGTATGTCTGTATCCACTAACCTGTAGGTCTGCAGCTCATCCAGTATATGCTACAGCACGGTAAGGTTCCAGGGGTCCGGTAGAGGCCACGGACACAGGAAGCTTCCACTCGCAATATTACACCTTCGTTCCTCTTTAACAACGTCGTGTGGCGGTTTAAATATCAATACGGCGGTTCTATATGTTTTAAAATCAAAGAGCGGAGATAGAACGACGTCGCGGCGGTTGCATACAATTGTTATATAGTAATGAATGACGTTTTTGTGATGTCAAACAGAGCGGTGGTAGTATGAGCGACATCTATCGGTTTCACTACAGATTAAGGATGCAGATTATCCTTATATCATTCGCAAGTAACTTATGGAGTGATAGAAGGATTTTGGTATGAAGCGGAAGTATCTTAACCGCTTCACCAGGTATCCAATCTAGTCGACTGCGCGGAGCTGTAAGAATCACCACCTGTTTCACTAATATTTAATTTATTTATTTACTTTTACAGGGTTGCCAGTAGCCCAGTACAATAACTCATTCACACAACACATACACAGTTATAATCAACAATGTACAGTTCCTATTAAGGCATCCACAACATACGTCAGAGTGGCCTGTTTAATTATACTATATTGTTAGGATCAGAAATTATTTTAATTAAAAAAATTAAATAGATGTCAGGATCAAAGGCCATTTTACTAAAAATAAACAAATAAACAAATAACAAATATACGTGCTGATTAAAACTAAACACGATTTAACATTTACTTCGATAACCAAAGTAACAACTATCAGAGATTCGACACAATAATACAGTCCTCACGTAAACTAACAAGAGCTCCGCTCCGCACAGAGCCTCAAACAAGAATCCCCCGCCCGACGAGCCTGCATGGGCTTATAAACGGTTTCTATATTGGGTGTATAGAAACGGTTTATTTTGTTCCTATTTTTCAATCTATCTAATAATATTAGGTCCTTACATATGAAATTGGCGTTTTGTATGGGAGGAACAAAAAGTCGAATATTTTTTAATATAATATATTTAATTAATCAAAGTATGAACCATTATTTTCTATGCACTTTTGCCATCTCATAGGTAGTTCATTGATCCCTTTACTAAAAAAACCAGTCGGACGGGAATCAATAAAATCTTTGAAGGCGATTTGGACTGCCCCATCGGAGTTGAATTTTTTCCCTTGCAAAAAGTTATCCAAATTTCCAAAAAAATGGTAATCTGGTGGAGCAAGGTCCGGGGAGTACGGAGGATGTCTTAGACTTTCCAATTGAAGCTCTTCTAATTTAGTAGCCGTGTGTTGCGCAGTGTGTGGTCTAGCGTTGTCGTGAAGCAGCAGTGGCGTGGAGTGATTGACCAGCCTAGGTTGTTTAGCCGCTAGCTTTTCCATCATGGTTTGCAATTGCTGACAATAGACATCAGCCGTAATAGTCTGGCCAGATTTGAGAAAATTGTAATGAACAATACCGGCACTAGTCCACCAAACGCTTACAAGTAACTTTTTTGGGGTTAATTTTCGCTTGGGGCAGGATTTGGCTGGCTGGCCAGGATCCAACCATTGCGCTGAGCGCTTCCGATTAACGTAAAGAACCCATTTTTCATCACAGGTAATGATTCGGTTTAAAATACCTTCATTATTGTGCCGGTTTAGTAATGTAACGCAGCAGTCGACGCGCGTTTGCCGGTTTGCTTCAGTCAATTCGTGAGGTACCCACCTTTCAAGCTTTTTAATCTTCCCAATTTGCTTCAAGTGAATTAAAACAGTTTTATCACTAACATCGCAGCATGCAGCTAACTCGGACGTGGTTTGCGATGGATCCGCTTCCACAATAGCCTTCAACTCTTCATTATCAACTTGAGTCTCAGGCCGTCCACGGGGCTTGTTCTGCAGGTCGAAATTTCCAGAACGAAAACGTTGGAACCAAAAACGAACTGTGTTTTCTTTTGCAACACGACCGCCATACACATCATTCACCCTTCGAGTTGTTTCCGCAGCACTAGTGCCACGGCGGAACTCGTACTCGTAAATAATGCGATATTTTAAGTTTTCCATTTTGTAAAATGAGTGACGCAAACAGAAAAAAACAAATGAATGACGATCATCGAAGCACAAATACATGAGTCTATAGCTGTACAAATGTGAATTTGGAATTCCTTACCAAAGAGGAGAAATTTGTGATTAAAGTGGCCAGTACGAAAAACGCCAATTTCATATGTAAGGACCTAATATTATATTATATTATAATTATTATGACGCTATCAATATAAAACATGCGAAAATTATCTTTTATTTATTTATTTACTTTTACAGGGTTGCCAGTGGCCCGGTACAATGACTAATTCACACAATACATACATAAAGTTACAATAAAAAAAATGTACAGTTCCTATTAAGGCATCCACAACATACGTCAGAGTGGCCTGTTTAATTATACTAAAACATACTATACTATATTATATTATATCACACTATATCATATTACATTATATTATATTATATCTTATCACATTATACTATACTATATCATGTCATATGAATGGTAATTGATGTCAATTGATGTCAAGATTAGATTTTGACAGATAACTGAGCTAGCTATAAACCTATTTACCCATTTAGTCAAAGTAACATTGAATTACCGATAGCGCTAGGAAAAATGTCTAAACTTTGCTGTGTTGTGTTTACCTCTTCCTTTTTTTAATTAAAATAAGTTTTTTTTTCTTTTTGTTGTAAATTAACATTAAAAATTAATTATTGTGCATGCACAAAGGTAAACATTGCGAGGGAGTGTTATGTGTATTAGTGCTGTTAGAACGGTGATGAGCTGGGCCCCTGGGTGACCGGCTAAGAGCCCTCGAGGATCCGGTGGAGCGGGGAGACGCGCCCTGCCTTAAAACATAGTGGAATTTTGTCAACGCTTTTCTCTCGAGGCTCCACTCGAGAGCTCGAGGGCCCACAGTCCTCATTAAAGTGCAGAAATAGTCACCTCGCGGTTTTTAGCCGGCGTAAGTCATCACATGCTCACCGGTGATAGAGACACCGTGAGGCAACCCGCATGGCGTCTGCTAGAGATGTCATGTCTACGTCCCCCGAGTAAGGCGATCAGCTGCGCTAGTATTCTCGTTGGATACGATCAGTGACGTGCGTAGGGTTTTTGGACAGGGTAGGCAGATTCACATAATGAATTTGAATATTATATAATGATAATAAATATTATATTACTTTCATAGGGAAGATAGATGGCGTGAAAATAGAATAGATATGAATATAAATGATTCCTTTTTTTTGTTTAAATTAAAGGAATTCATTCCAGACTTATTTATCGTGAGGACATGCAATGCTTTTATGCATATACGGAATGAACGCTACCGGGTACGATATATAAGTGCAAAGTGGATACAGCGACAAATTTACCTCTGCTCACCCCGCAGGGATATAAAGTGACATTAATTATAATATGACCTCCAGTTGGAGGAGATGGTGAATCTCCATTTCCTGAGCCTGCTGGAGTCTCTGCTAGAGTGCAACTCTACTGTCCTCACCAAGCTGCTGCCACTGTGGTCTCCCATTATCCAATCAACCACATTCAACGTGAGTCCAAGCTTTTGTCAGTTTTTTTACACATTGTTCATCGCCGAAACATTTTTTTTTACAGTATCGAACTCAGTTTCCCGTGAAGATAATCTTGAGTGTCATTGTGACGGCGCCACAAGTTGTGATGAGGCCTCAACCGCTTGTGAGCGGCGTGTAAATCAGAAGGCAGTCTTATCTTGAATACCTTTATTTATTTGGAGCGCGTTTTATATAATTAGCGTGGCCATTGCTCTTGCTGTACAGCAAACTTTAAATAAATTTACGAGTGCATCGATTCCTATATTATGAATAAATCTGAACAGCGAAAGTTAGTCAAAGGAAAATATTGCAACAGCCGAAAGTTACATCGACATGTCGGTTCTACAATGATTTATAATTTATTAAAAGGTCCATTGCCGCGTCACTTTTTAAAAAAGTGAAAATTTTTAAAAAGAATAACGGGATAAGCACTTATATCCCAAATTCTTATTTTTTCAATATTCAAATTACATTCGGTTGTATTATGTAAGCATTCGATTTAGCCTGGCAGTAGATTTGGAAAAGTCTGCTGCGAGGATCGGAGTGAGGCGGTGAACAATGTCCGGCGCGCCGCTCTTGAGATAGGTTTGGAGGAATGGGGTCTTCACACCCACCCCTCAGAAATGAAACCTAAGTAGGCTTCGCTGCTCGGGTATCTGGAAGAATTTGAATTCCCAGACCATGGCCGACTGATTGGAAGGACACCCCGGAGGGCTTTTAGTCAGTAGGAATCTGACACACTGGGGTCACAGCCCTCACAGCGGCCTAAGTAGAATTTTTAACTCTGTCACAATTAAAAAGTAAACTTTCGATGTTATTCGAACAGGCAAAATATATTTAAAAGTGCATTGTAAACATTAATAAAAACATGGATTCTGGTAGGTGCTTAGTTAATTGGAGGCATTTTTAGAGTCTCATTACATTTTATAAATAATTTAGTCTTGTCTTATTGTCCTTTGATAAAAACTATACCATATATTTTCTACAGAAATCTTTACATATTGCCCAATCAGTGGGTGCTAGTGTTATTTTCGCTCAATACAATAACGGTCGTCAGTTTATAAAATTATAATTACAAAATGGATGACAGTCAAACCTCTCTGTATCGAACCGTTGTGTTTTAAATGTCACACGTAATAATCGTGCGGCAATTATAAAATATAGATTTGTCCATAGCAATTCTTTCGAAGTGTCGCCTTGCGCAAAATATACCCAAGTGCCGGTGTAGACGATGCACGAGCAAAGATTTATCGCATTGACGGAGCTTCTGACCTTTTGTCGTGGTGGTATGTGGCGCGACACAGCGACGGCGACTGTCAACGAATTGTCGCCCCTTGGCGGTCGCTACCTCTCTTAGGCTACATTCTAAATTAGTCACAGTCCTTACGGCTAAGGTGGTCCTAGGAAAATTTAAGTGTATATGTATGAATATGAGTGTAGTCTGAAACTTCCCTTCTCTTACAGATGCCACGTCATATTGCGGAGCGGCTTTCGTTATGCCGCGATGTGAAGCCGGACCCGGTGCGAGGCGTCGCCGCCCGGGCGAGCACTGGCGCAAGTTCTGGAGCGAGCACTGGAGGGAGCAGTGGGGCGGTCAGTGCAAACGAGGCCCGGGAGCAGCGGCGGCTGCACCGGCTGCTCTCGAAGATGGCCCAACTCGAGCTACAGCCGCACTGTTTCTATTTCATGTGATTCATTTAAAGGCTATCTCGTACCTCCGTCACTTCAATTCCTATATTTAATCTTGGCCAATAGATGGCTCTACTATACACAATATTGTTTGCACAAAATGGCGCTTTTTCAACATTATTGCTTTGTTTACATATTAATTGTATTCAATTACAAAGAAACCAATTCGATTAATTGGATTTCGGGACGTAATATATTCAAATTTTTATATTTGTTTAAAGTGCAAAATTTATTTTTGAGACAAGCCCAATAGATGTCGCCGAGAACGTGTTAAAAGTTGATTATCTTCTAAAGGAATGCACTCTGTGCCGCATAATAAAAGGTAAAGTTTGTAGAATAATTTAGTAACTGTTAACTATATAAGATTAACTATTTACTTAGCGTGAATATCTTAATAGATATAGATAAAATGTTTTAGTAGAATTAAAAAGTAGCTGTATCAATACAGAGTGCAAAAAGGTCTCATCTGACTTTTTTAGATATACTATTCAGTGGGTACGCTGGGCGGTGCGCTCGTTTGCCACCCCTTAGAATTGGTCGTGTGGGGTGCGGACGCATTTTTATTTGTAACCCGTGTGATAATCCTGCATTGGAGCATCAGGGCCGCTGTGAGCGAACTCAGTATGTCAAACTCCTACTGACTAAAAACTCCCGGGGTGTCTTTTCAATCGCTTCATCCGAGCCTGGGAATCCAGATTTTTCCAGACGCCTGGGGAGCGAACAGTCTGCTTAGGCTTCATCTTTGGGAGGAAACTACGCACCGCCTCCCTCTCATCCGGGCAACAGACACCCTCAAATGTACTGCAATGGGTGTGGACTATAACTTAACAAAAACCACCCCTTTCCGTTAGAGTCGGGCCTGCATACAGTTAAGTAGCAAGAAATAAAGTACTTTCTTTTTTCTTTTGTATTCAGTAAGCAGAATCAGAGAAAAACATTAGTGTAGAATATGAAATGTCACTTTACCGATATTAGCCAAACGTTTGTGTCAAATATAATGTTGTAATAAAGAAATAATAAATGTTGTTGGGATGTTTCTAAACGCGTTTTATTGTTGGCTAAAGGTCGGGTCTACGACACTGCGATAAGGATTGTAATGTCTCCGCAGCGTCACGACGTGCGTCTGTGGTCACGACTGCGGTAAGCAGGGCCAATAACGTTTGGCGACTAAAATAAAAATTTAAGGAAAAGAAATGAAAATGTATATACTTCGCCACAAACTAACAAAAAACTAGAAATTTAATTGCAGTAACACAAATAACATACAGAAACAAAGGTAAATACAAAAACATATAAACATGGCGAAAATGGGCCCTTCATCAGCTTAAAGCCACAGAGGAAGTCTGCAGCGCTGATTTTCGTGAAGGGTCATGTTACATCTTATAAGAAACTAGCTGTGTCCGCGACTTCGTCCGCGTGGAATAGTTATTTTGGGCATTTTAGTTAGTTATTTATTTTAAAATTGTAATATCTTCTAAGATGTTCATTGAAATTAAGTGATGTCAAAGACAATTTTGTTCACAATTAAATACTCTTAATCAACAACACATTTAATTGGATAAAGATTAATATTATTACGTTGATACAATTCTTAACAAATAATGCATTCATTTCGACCAAATGTTTATTGCTATAAAAACGGTTCTAGTGAATTTATCTTAAAAGATAGATATATACCGTCGGGTACATTTTTTTAGATCATTTTAAGAGGAATAATTCTTTCATACATATATTTTTCGTATTTTGAACCGTTTTCGCAGCGCACGCAATGGAAGCCCTCAAAGATGAATAATTTTCCCCGTTTTTTTCACATTTTCCATTATTTCTTCGCTCCTAATAATTGCATCGTGATATTATATAGCCTAAAGCCTTCTTCGATAAATGGTCTATTCAACATAAAAAGAATTTTTCGATTCGAACCAGTAGTTACTGAGATTAGCGCGTTCAAACAAACAAACAAACTCTTCAGCTTTATAATATTAGTATAGATATCTATAATCAGTAAAAAAACTAAATAAATAGAATAACATATAGTTTAAATAATATTAAGTATGAGTATAATAATAAGTTTAAGTAAAATGAAATACATTTAATTTGTTTCAACATATAAATAAAAAAATATGAAAATATAAACATGGCGAAATGTGTTCCGGCAGCTTAATCTTACAGAGGAAGGTTAATGCCACACGCACACTCTGTACATGCCGGGATTTGAACCCACGACGATTCGCGTTGCCAACACAAGCACAGCTAATAATAAACACTATCTAGCTCCCCGCCCGGTTGAGTTGCGAAGAGCTTTTCCGGTCGAAAATTACGTGACAATTAAAAAAAAAAGACTAGCTAACTGTTTAATTTTATGTAGGACACAGTTAATTACTTAGTCACCTTTCAATATATTAAATTTCATAAAAATATTACAATAATAATACAAATAATTCAAAAGTAATAAATTAAAAATTATTGTAAAAATGTTTCGTTTAGAAAGTTCATCCGGAATACTCAATATGTATTATGTAAATGTCCTATTTTACAGTCGACAAAAGCAACCGTGGATTGTGTAACAATAATTTCAATTAGTGGGTCTGTTCCGCCCACGAGGAATATCGCTCATCACAATGTCTCAGCTAATTGATACTGGCCACCTTCGACCCTTTGGTTTGTTCCATTGTTTCGCTCAAATGTTTTATTTCATTGTGACAGTGTTACTTATTAATGACGCACTTTCGAGGTGACGCGCTGGCGCATCCTCACACGCTCCTCAGAGTGGGGGCAGTAAGCGACCCTTGAGATGTCAGCGGAGCATTGTGACGTGCTCTGCCGAAATATACCAAATAGTGACGGGGTGAAGCAACGTTTCCTACAGGATCCTCAGTCTTCGTTTATGCACAGATGTAGTCACCTTGGAGTATTTATCCGGTACCAGTTCATCACATCTCGGTCGCCACTCCCCCCAAGAGTGGCTGAGACGGCCCTATGAGGATTTTCCTCAAGTAAAAAATAAAAATCCCCCCGCTCTAAAGTCTTACAAAATCGCAGCAACGCAGTGGTTTTCTAAAACGTTCTTGTTGCGCTTGGTATGAAATGAGCTGTGGGTTACAGTTCTTCCTCAGATATATGACGTGGGGTTCTCCTAGAGGATTGTGAACAATTCTTGTTCGGCAATGCAATAACAACGCTCTTTGCATTGCAGTTATCTGTAGGCGGCGGTGACCACTACCTATCAGGTGGGCCGTCACCAGTTTGCCGACATAAGTTAAAGAAAAGCTTTATGTTACTTATCCGCGTTACTTAACAAGAACCTGGTGATTAGCAAACCGTACCCTCCGCGGAAGAAGTATGCAAAAACGATTTAAGATCCTGATTTTAAATCATCATTAGATCCGTCAATGAATTTCTTTAATTCTTTCACTATGACGGTTTTTACACCTATGAACTGTGGTCACGACCCGGCTTGGTCAATCGCACTACCGCCTAAAAAGAAGAGAATAACAAAAAAAATTATCGCTTTCGATTTTATTTCGGAACATGCTCGTTATCGTCGCGCGGTATCCTCTACCCTTATCAGGGCAAACCTTTGCCTATTTTGCACTTATAAGATAGGCGCTCTCAACAAAACACATACCGTTTTTGTTAAATATTATGAGTGAGCATATGGTTCTAAGTCCATATTTGATGATTAAAAACCCTGAGACACGTGTCAGGAATCGAACATCATGGTTCGGCCTACCTCGGTAACAACTACAACACTGTATTACAAGAAAGGCCATTATTAGCTCTAAGGGGGTGGCGCATACTTACAATTTTTAATTTTCCTACTATATAAGCTTAGGATTTTTTTATTGTTAATTATTAATACTTTAAGACCACCATCACTCCTGCTCGTGACCATCTCTTGTGTATCTAATTAAAACGTCGAGCCATAATAAAAATAATAATTAATTAGTTCATAATTTAGTTAATGCGTACATAAGACACGTTAAAGTATTGATAACTACATAGTATAAAACGCGAAAGTTTAACATGTTTTATAGTTATTGATTGACGTGGTCTGATTACCTAAAAATAAAGAAAATGATTATGTACAGCAGTTCTTTTCTACAAAACTTTAAAGCGGCATAATCCGAAGTTTCCAAAAATAACATAAAAACATCAATTGATCAGAAACTATTTACTTTCACGAATCATAATTTACGACACTTAAAAAACAATCCTGTGTAATTAATAATAATAATACTATATGGTCAAGCTATATTCTTTTCGGGATGAGCAGAGATACATTAGTGGCTATATCCACTATACGCTTATAAGTCTTGCCCAACGTAACCAGTTGCGCAGCTTATAGCCTGTGTAATTAAAAAAGGATTATTATAATTGTTATAATAACACATGGCCGATATTAATTAATTTCGAGCATTACTTGATAACAGAGGAGTTCATTCCACAGAAGCGTAAAAAGTATTACCTTGAACATACTTGAATATTTAATAAATATTAAAATCTCAAATAATCTATTCAGGGATTCAAAATTGTCAATAATTACTATATTTTAAGTCAATATATTTGTTAAATATCTGAATACAATGTGTTTTTTATGAACGCTACTGCTTATTAGTAAACTCATAACGATTGAATGGGAGGTGTCTGCGGTTACCTTAAATATGAAAAAGAAAAAGTTTGTCGCAGCTTCCCGCAAGATGGCGCGTCGCACTTGCATCATTGTTAATGACGTAATAAGGTAGATTACGAACGAGATGCCTCGCCGTCATGCCTTTGTACTCACATACATGTGCAGTTTAGTTTATTAGTGATGGGAATCGTATCGACACTTTGTAACAAATGTAATTACTTCTACCTATTATAAACTGAATCGTGATATCGTGTAATATGTTCACCGGTATTTTGAAAGTTTATTCGAAATAGTTTTTATTTAATAATTAACAATACTTTTGAGTGTTAATTTTTATTTTGATTTTACTATGTTTTAGTGCTTTTTTTTGTTTTAGTTATTTTATGAGCATATTCTGTTGCTTCTTTTTGCCATTAATTTTGAAGTTTTTTGGTTTTTGATGTGCAGAATTAATTTGGTGCATGCTGTGACAGCTTTCACGGGTTATTGCATTTAGACGTTTGCTGTTATAAGATATTAATATTTTTTTATAATGTATTGGCCACTGGTTGCCCTATAAATAAATAAATAAATAAATTTGTGCTATATTTAAAAATATAAGAGTAATCTTTTTTTGGTAAAGTCCAAAAAAGACCCTTTAATTGTCGTGTGATGGCTACATGTTAATATCTAAAGAGTTATATCGCGTCAATATTCTCGGCATAATAGATTTTGTAGTTCTTCCCAGTGAGAAAGTAAGGGAAATAGTGTTCGTATATTTTTTTAACTAAAGGCGTACACCGTGCGCATGTTAATAATTTTCAGAAATAATGTTTTAGACTTAAGGTATAGTGTTTATTTTGTTTTTTTTTTTCATACGCTATGTCGTCAAACTATTCCTTTTTGAGTGAGCATAGATACATTAATGGCTGTATTCACTTTGAGCTTATATGTCGTGCCAAATTTGATCAGTAGCGCAGCTGATCGCCGTTCTCAGGGCACTTACACATTGCGTTTCTATTAGATGTCATGTGGATATATTAATTTCTCGATTAATGATGTGATGGATAAACTAAAGGTGTGGTTAAGAGATATACCTATCAACTACATCAAATTGGAAATAAAAAGACGTCCGTCAACTAATATCGACCTAATCTGCTTATCGACAACAGCAAAGCACTACGTATGTTTCCCACAGCTTAACACGAGTGCAAACAACATCAACACAGTTTTTATGCACACACAAATTGAGTTCATTTGATTATTATCTATTCTATTTTACATAAAACTTTGTACACGCGGAGATAGCTATTTTAATTAATGGTATAATATTTATCTAACAGTGTCATCAATCATTGAAGATTTCTACTCATTACGGCATATTTATTGTAATGTAAATTATAAAAATAAATAATTTCGTAATAATAGTATTGAAAAACTGATTTGATCTATTAATGGATATTACGAAAGCATTATATATTCTTAGAATTTTGCTTTCTCTAACCTTTCAGACATAAAATCAACAAGTTCTTCCCTACGTCATCCATATCTGGGTGACTCCTTTTTTATTTAAATTAATAAGATTTTTAGTTGAGTCTTTAAAAAGAATTTAATAGAATAAGCACTTATATGTAAATATAGAATGTACAATATTAAAATACTAAAAATATCTACATTATATTATTAATTTATATGGGATAACGTATTACGTTACACTTTGTCGCAAGATTTTCGCTAAACTCTAAACAAAAAAAAGAAAAGTGAAGAGCAAAATTCTTTGCGATAAATCGATAATAATATCATAATTTAATCGTAGTATTCGAGTTACATTGTTTATATTCCTGCATATCGCTTGTTTACGCGGATTCGGGCCTGGTGAGGAACAAACGAGTCGCACTGGCCCATAAACGTGTTAAAAAAATTTGAGAAGACTCATCTTAGTGTTATCTATTTAATCATAACTTAAACTTAGATTAAACTTAAGAACGCGCTCAATTCTCGGCATGGTTATCGCTGCTTATTAGGTATGACTGAAGACAAAAGCTAATCTGTTTAAAATTGAAAATAAATATTTATTGAAGTATTTGTTGTGATTACATTATTTATAATCGTTTGTGGTATAACAACCTGTAATAAATAACCTATATATATATCATTTATTGCTACTTACCAGCTTATTAAGTTATAAAGTAACTTTTCGCAAAATGCTAACGAACACATTTGAAGCATACTAACAAAAAAGAAGATAAACTACTTGTTACAACAAAAATACCAATTAACATATGTTAAAAGGATAGCATAAAATATATTTATAAACTCTAAAACTTATCTGGTAATCGGTAAACACGCCATTTAAGATCTCTCCCATTCCGGCCCTCCTTAGTTTTCGTACTGGATCAACTCTTGTCCTCATAATTATTTGTTATTCATTACAGAATATTAAACTTAATATCAAACAACTCCTCTCCACGACACTTTTACTTAAAAACCGACGCCATTTTGAAGTGTCACAGCCTCTGCCATATCCTTCCTGTCACTTTTTATGCTTGCCAACTTAAAATATAATTATTGAGAAATATAGTTAAATGTTAATGATGTTCACATTAATATTTAGCATTTAATAACTATTATTTATATTATATCCAGCCTAGCTTATCAGTGATGTTTGCTGTTGTGCTTCTCTATTATTGTAACACATATGAAAGTTTGCGAATATTGTTTTATTATTTTCAAGAGTAGTCAGCATTTATGTAGCTATATAATAAGCACGCTACTGATATTTACGTAGATGTAATCACGCAAAACGTTAATATCTATCGGCTAATTAGGATTGGATACGGTTGTACAACCTTTTGTCTTGAAACACATCGGTCAACGCACGTCCTAGTTCTCTCTGACTTCTGCAACAATTATTATTCTCTTCACCCATCCGTCAATTGATATCTATTAACAATTCTTTTTATTACTTCGCGGGGTCTAGTTGATTTGGACACGGATCCTTTGAAAGCCATATTTGGTTCGATCGGTAAACGCAATTGTTATGATTGAGAAGAATATTATTACAGAGGGGACACTCCGATGAAAAAGTATGAATTTTATAGAAGCGTAATATTGTGACATTTGTCTTTAAACAAAGGTTATTTTATTTTATATTAATGGGATTTTTTTATAATTCCGGCACTTATCTCTAGGATTTTCAGATTAAATGCGGATTTAGGCACCAAATGTTCTCCGGTGAAGGAAACATCGTGGGAAATCCATCATGGCGTCTTATAGAAATGTCATGCGGCGAATAGCTGCGCTACTGGTGCGCTACGGCTCTCCCCGAAAGGGATATAGCGCGAGGATGTATTATTATTATGAAAACAACAATAATATAGTTAATAAAAAGTGTGAAGTGGAAACAACGGACTTAGAGAACGCGAAATAAAAACGCATCACGCCACAAAACACTTGTCTGTTCACCGATTGTGAGACACATTGCTAGAAGTAACAAATGTAAACAAAACGAAACACTAATGGTATGTCACAGTAGCAATGCTGAAGAAGTAGGGTGCCCATTTTTGTACGTATATATGTGCAACAACACTATATACATAGCCTATCTATATTGTATCAATATGATACACAGAACGAATGTGTGACTTTTTTTGTAGCTCTTTCTCGTGACTTTCCCAACATCTCGAACTATTTTTTTAGTTCATTTGTTGAAAATAGAGCCCGAACCAAAATCTCAATTCGATTTATTTATTAATTTGTAATTCCAATTTGTATCAATTTAATACAAAGAACCGATGCGGGTCAAATAAATGTTCACGTCTATACGTGAACATTTATCAAGATAATGCTTTTTATGCTTCTATGGAATGCACGCCACTGGCGGCTGCCCGATAAATACGTATTCACTCTTAGGCTGAGATGTATAGACGCAACTTTGTGTTTGCTTAGACCTTACTAAAACATTACTATTTATATTACTCAGTGAAGGATTAGGTAAGTCACCCATTTTATCAAAATGGACTTGCCTCAAGTTACTATTATATATTCAGTTTTATTGTCAAAACGAATTTAATTTTTGATAACTTAGCTAAGCAAAGTCAAAATAGCGTCTATAAATCTCAACCTCAGCTGTTCGCATTTCGCAGTAAACACATCTCTTCCTCATGTTTTGTGCTTCGTACCAGTAAAACAACTACAAATCATTTAATTTAAATAGGTCTAATGTTAAAATATAGTGAAAATACATTTCCGACTATTTTACTGATTGTGATAATAGATAATCGAGCCCGAGATCTCACGTATTCGATCCTTTGTGTCACCACCGCCTACCGTTCGATCGCGAGCCAAGATAGGCACACGCCGTAGAATTAGGCAATAAGAAGAAACCACGCACACGTGTCAAGAATGGAGGCAAGAATATGTTCTTATATACCTACAAGAACATTTACATAGTCTACATTAACACACATAAATAAATAAACATGAACAAGATACATAACAAATGCGACTATATTTAAAGGTGTAGATTAATTGCATAGAAGGAGAGAAAAATGAAAATACCAGTAACACACGGACTAGAACAGTAACAAAAAAAATCTAATCTAATATGTAAAAACAAGGAACAGAAAACAGAAGAAAAAAAAGTAAAACAATAACTTATTTCACAATCCCCTCGAATAACACCCTTTTGTTAAGCTTTAATTTGTTATTTAAAATTAAAAAAAAATATAATTATTTTATGTTAATGTTAAATGCGAGTCTTAATTACGCACCGAGGGTCCCGTACAATCTTGTACAAATACATATAAATTTATAATCACAATATTTGTTTAAGTGAGTACAAAATTAATTGCAGTATAAGACATTGCACCTTACCAAATTTCACTTTTTTAGAACAATAGGAATCAAGTACCTTGTCAGTTTTAATTCTCTAGTATGTGACATAAACTGACGTATTTTTTATTACTGTGGACTTAAATAAGCTTTTTCGCAGCTCCAAGAGACTGAGGACTTGGCTATTTGATATTAATTTCAACTAAATATATACCTCCAAGCATTCCTGAGGAAAAGGGACTTATTTATGTATTGCTAATTAACAATGCCATTACAAATATACACTAGGTATATATCGACAATGAATACTAATTATAGATAACTACTGCCTTTCTTTAAAACATTGTTTTTTTTATTATGATTAAGCAAAATGACCACACCGTTATGGTAAACATGTTGCAGTACAAGAAATTACTACAACTATCAACGGCAAAGAAAAAATAGATAGTTGCAGTGACTATGCCAGCTTGCACAAATTTCTTTTCTTTTTTTATTACTGATAGGCTAGCGCTTGACCTCAATCTCACCTGCTGGAAAGTGATGATGAGGCCGACGATGGAGCGCGCCCACCCAGCAAATACCGATTCACTCGACGTTTGAAGATTCCCATGTCATAAGAAGATGGAAACACAGACGCAGGAAGTGAATTCCACTACTTTGCGGCTTGCAACAAAAAGGAGGGGGCCAATCGCTTCGTGCGAGTAGCAGGGGAGGGGGAACTAAATCATACAACATATACCATATATGTATCAGTGACGTGCATAGGATACTTGGACAGGATAGGCAGAACTCGAGTTATTAATTTGAATATTATATTATGGTTGTAACTATTATATTGCTTTCATAGGAAAGATAGATGGCATGAATATAGAATAGATATGAATATAAAGGGTTCTTTTTTTTGCTTAAATTAAAGGAATTTATTCCAGACTTATTTATCGTAAGGGCATGCAATGATTTCATGCATCTATGGAATGAACGCTACTGATATAATATAATATATATATATATATATATATAATATATATGTGTGTTGACTCTTCGTTTAAAGGACCCATTGGACGGTAGGAACACGTGCGCCGGAAGAACATTCCACAGCTCAACGACTTTACAAAAACAACAGTTAGAGAGCTTCTTACATTCGCGATAACAAAACTTTTAAAAATTAAACAAAGTGTAAGAATTTATTTTACCTTCCGAAATAAGAAACCCTCAGAATACGATACGCACTAAATAAGAATGAGCTTAGGAAAATAGAATATGTGGACTCACGTTGAACCGCGCGTTGTACAAAATAACCCTTCTATGTATTTTTTAATTCCATTGCAGCCGCTCCTGCTTTCCCAGGCTCATCGTCACGTCGCAGCGACATACGATTTCTCTTACATCTCCTCAGGTACATCATAGCGATGCAGTATTGCCGCTTGCGAAACCTTCATGCATCTATTTCGTAATATTATCACGCTGTATCCCTTCTGCCTTGGCTAGACAGGTTTTGGCAGCTGGGATTTGACCAGGCAGTAGACTTGAGGGAGTCTACTGCCTGGGTGAGGCAGGAACTCGGTGCAGCGACTGCACATTCCTGATTGAAAGTACAGTGTAATCCAGAAACCGAATACAACCGCCGGCACACATATATATCTCCACGTTTTCCTTAAATAATCCAATATCATAGGACGTTAGGAAAACCCTCCCTGGGAGATCATTCCACACTGTAAATAGATGAGAGCTAGAGAATGTTCAATGCACTGCCTGATAGAGATCCTTAGGGTTGGATTTTTAAACCTACTCATTATGAAGTGGATACAGACACTAATGTATCTTTGCTCACACTGAACGGGTTATAGCATGATGATATCTTATTATTATATTGCATTTACTTCGTTTTCTTATAAATTAGCGAAAAAATGATTAAAAAACGCATCTACAAATGAGAACTGACAGTCCATCCGAACTTGGAAAAGATATTTACAAGAATTTACTCAACCAACACCAAATTTCAATTCAGCGACCACTTAATTGTCCGTAATTTCACAAGTTAACAACGAATTTAATTTACATTTCATTTGCGGTGATAACATTAACCAAGACGTCAATGTCGCAAAACACCATAACATAAAATAACTATTATTATAAAAAAGTTATATTAACATTGCGTTCAGCTTGTCCTTGGTGTTGAAAACCTAGATTTCGTGACTACTAGGTCATCATAGACGTTAAATAGACAACCCGTGGCATAATCAAACGGGGCCATGATTCTGTAAAAGGCCTGATTTGTGGGGATGTGAACTGGGCGATTTCCCAGATTAGCAACATTAGGGAAATTGTATGATGAGTTTTTTTTGGCAAAAATTAACAATGTTTAGTGCTCTATAGACCAGCAAAATGTGAAAAAATGCATATATACTGTGACTTTATAATCGTTTTGGAGCGGAAGATAGGAGAACAAATACTATCTCAATCAAAAAAAGAATTAATTAAAAGAATAAGTGAATTAGCAGGACACAGGCACTTGTCAGTTATTTCAACTGCTTGCCTGATATTAAATAAATGACTAAGTATAATTAGATAATGCTTTCATGGAATGCACGCCACTGCATAGGTGCAAAGAGGTATATTTTAACACTAGCTGATCCGGCAAACGTTGTTTTTCTATATAAGGTTTTGTGATATTTTCTAAGATGTTCATTGAAATTAAGTGATGTCAAAGACAATTTTGTTCACAATTAAATACTCTTAATCAAAAACACATTTATTTGTATAAAGATTAATATTATTACGTTGATACAACTCTTAACAAATAATGCATTAATTTCGATCAAATTTGATTACCATAGAAACGGTTCTAGTGAGTTAATCTTAATAGATAGACATATACTGTCCCGGACATTTTTTTAGATTATTTCAAGAAGAGGAATAATTCTTTCATACATATAGCCTATAGCCTTCCTCGATACAAACACAAAACAACAACACAAAAACAAATATTCAACACAAAAAGAATTTTTTCAATTCGAATCAGTAGTTCCTGAGGTTAGCGCGTTCAAACAAACAAATAAACAAACTCTCGCACCTGTTATTATAAGGTTGATAGTATCGAAGCAGCGGTTGGCGAGAGGCAAAAACCTTATTTTAGCGAACATAAAATATAAAATGGTTGACAAACAATTGTGATGAAGATGTCGTAACCGCGTTGGAAATGAAAAGCTCTGCGCAAGTTGCGGTTGCCGTCCAGAAAATATGTTTACGAACGTTATTTTAATTTGTTTTCATTGTCTCAGCTTATTGGAAAACGTAATAACGTACTTGAGGTTTATCGATTTCAGGTTACAATATTTTGGTATTCATCTATTTATCGAATAATTGTAGGTTCGAATCCCGGTACATACCTCTGGGTTTTATTTATATTTTTACTTTTTATAGAATTGCCAGTGGCCCGGTACAATAATTTATTTGCACAACACATATACACAGTTACAATCAAAAATGTATCGTTCCTGTTAAGGCATCCACAACTTACGTCAGAGTGGCCTGTTTATACTATATTATACTATATTAATGGTAATTAATGTCAAGATTATTCGTTTGTGCATCTCTCAACAACCTGAAGATCTTGTTCCTGAATCTCGGCATGGAGTCCGCAATTTTTCAATTTTCCGTCTGGAATTTTTCGGGGGGGCCTTGAATGAAAATTTATGGAGCAGTTGAGGCAGTCAATTTTATTTTTAGTTTTTCTAGATTAAGTACGAATTTAGGCAGCACATGCTCACCAGTGAAGAAACCATCGTGAGGAAACCTGCATGGCATCTAATTGAAATGTTACGTGTACCAGATGCTCGACTGGTCACATTGGCCACGACATCTAAGCACAGAGTGGATGCAGTCACAAATGCACCTCTGCTCACCTCGAAAGGGACATAGCGTGACTATATATTCATATTATTATTCGTTATTTTGCCGTGGTGGCTGCCGGCAGAATAGAATAGAATAGCACCCCCCTCTTCTTGCTGAGGTGTCGTAAAAGGCAACTACGGTATCTCTTGAACACCGCAATTCAACCAGGTGTTCAGAGAAGGAAAACTCGACCAAACCTGCATCCCGCTCCCTCCCGATCGTACTGGTTCTCCTTTCCATCGGGCCTGAGGGAGCTCGGACGAGAGAGTGCTTTTCTGGCTGCGCGTCCTGTTATGCACTTAAATATCTCCTGCGCAATTGACTGTTTCCGAAAACTGGACCTCGAATTTCTTAACCGGTGTTGAAACAGTCGCCGTGGCCGAAACCGGCTAGGACATCATCATCATTATTATTCGTAAATATTTAACATACAAATTAATATAGTCGTTTTACATTTTAAAATCTTCGAATTCGAGGCTTGAAGCTCAAGCCACTGGTAGTTAGGAGCCTAGAGCGAGGAACCTCCTAACAAAGCGAGCCGTATCGAATAATACTGCCCTCTGTATCTGGTCCATGATCTGACAACGCAGCGAGAGTCTTTTAAGATGGTGATCGAGGCTATTAGCAATCAGCCCATTAGTCGAGACCATTATTATTATTAATTGTGTTGGGAGTCGAAGCTGCTCGCGTCCGTAGGCTTTACCCTAGTTTCCCTACACGTGACTCCTGGGTGGTGCTAAACGAGCAGCAGCGAGGTGGTAGGGCGCCGGTGCCCGTCTGGATCGCAACCACAGTGCATGGGTGTAAAGGCCGTCATAGTGACCAGTTTCGGCTTGTCGCGTTTCGGGATTAGCTTGTGCATATCCAGTAGCTCATATACCTAGAGACCTTCAGTCGTGGTATATGTGGGCCGACATGACGATGTAGACTATCAATGGATTTTCATCCTTTGATAGTCGCTTTCGTTTTTGGACTACACTGTACTTACCATCAGGTACTCTGTAGTCACTATGTCGAGCCAGGGTAAAAAAAAAATCAAGTAAACTCGCACTTGATTGTTAGTTCTTAAAATTATGTACCATAGCGAGTGCTCTGAAGAGTTGTTTAACCTTGTCCCATCCTCTCCCTTCCTAAATAGAACCACACGCGCGGGTTTGTGGAGTCACAGCTTTACGGTTTCTCACATCCCGGCCAGGACTAAGAAGTTCTCTAACCCCTTCTTTTGCCGTGTCGTTGGGCTGTGGAATGGTCTTCCGGCGAGCGTGTTCCCTCCATCCTATGATATGGGATCCTTTAAGCGTAGCGTGAAGAGATATTTGTGCAGGCCGGCATGATCGCTGCGACTATCGATGGAATTTTTCTTACCTTTCGACAGTCGTTGGCGTTTTTTGGACTGCACCATGGTTACCATCAGGTATGGTGCAGTCACTGTGTCGAATCAGTTTAAAAAAAAATATGGTAAACTTAGGAAACCTAAGTATAGTGTTACATACGGACAAACTGGCGTAATTATGTTTAGATAGGACGATAGTCGTGTTTTATGGTAGCCTCGGAACAATGGCTCTAGTCTGTGGAAGTTGTGTACGGTGATTTATTGTCACACTACTGTTTCACCATCAAGTTGATAGCTCTTAGGACATCGTTTACTCCATTTCTCTCATTCGGAAATCCAGTAAAGTCGAACCGCCTTATTTGGCAGACGGATTTGAACTTAAGAAAAATGTCGTGATTTGACATATATTCATTTTTTTTATAAATTATTTCATAATAAATTAGACTGTCTTGAACTGCTTTCTAAATTTAGTTTCAGAATGCGAGATAAGGTGCTTCGTGCTCCTGTTGAGATTCTTCGAGCCCTCTTTAGATTAACTATTTTTGGCTCTTATGCACCAGTTCCTCGCCTCAATGAGTTATATATTTAGTTATAACGTTAATTTTAATCCTGTAGCTAAGCTGGGCAAACCATTTTTGAACATAGGTTGACGATTGGCGTCCAAGCATGAAACACGAGCAGTTGTATTTTCTATTTCATTCATCAGAGAATTGCTGATTTATCGTTTCCATAGACTTCTGGACGTGTTGTTCAGATTTTTTGGGTAAGTGGTGAGTCTGGACAGCGACGAGATGCCTGGATGGCATAATTCTGCTGCGAATTGGTCTTTTTAATGACGTGGGTTGGAGTACTCGTCGATTGGAGCGTTGGTTTTGACTTCAATCAAAGACTACACCACAAGCCCATCAGAGTAGGAAAACATCACGAGCAAAAACACATGCTATACATCTTTTTATATATAAAAATGAATCGCTAAATGTGTTGATAAGCGCGAAACTCGAGAACGGCTGAACCGATTTGGCTGATTTCTTTTTGGTTGTGTTTGTTGAAGTCTGAGGAATGTTATTACGGAGAGAAAAATTTAAAAAACTGTCTGAAAAAGTCTAAAAATAACGCTTTTCTGTATTCTCATACAAAAAATTCGTTATAAGTCATTTTGAACTTTAATACCACACCATAAAGTTTAAATGTCAGTGGACGAGTCCCGGGAAGGCAAAACTATTATTAAGTGACGTATAAATATTAATGTCAATATTTGTCAATTTTTATACACATAGCATTAAGGCCGGGTTACTTCAAACAATTTTCAAAAAACAGCCGACAGGCCTATAGGTTTTGGCAGAATAAAATCTGACGGCGAAGCTATTAACATTAAAAAAAAACAATGTGACTTTGTTTTAGAGAAATAGGGCAGAACAAGGTCTGCGGGGACAGCTAGTATCTATTATATAAAAATAAGTCCGGTTTTCCTTCCTGACGCTATAACTCCGGAACGTACCAACCGATTTCCACGGTTTTGCATTCGTTGGAGAGGTCTCGGGCTCCGTGAGGTTTATAGCAAACAAAATTCAAGAAAATTTTCAACAGAAATGCAGGAAAACAGGGAAAATCATTTTTCACATACAGCGCCATCTCTGATTCATAGCATGTACTACAAACCAATATGGTTTTGCATGGTGGTGGAGCAGATCGCACCAGTATTTTAAGTAAATGGCGCCGATGCGTTATACATTGTTTGGCAGCTACTCATTGTACTCTGCTCAGTTAATTTCATGTGACATTTATTATGCGAATGTTCATTCAAACGCTAACTAAAAACCAAAACTAAGCCATCTGGTGGTGAATCGAAGTTCGCCGGGTTTGCTAGTATATAATAAAACTGTCATATGCAGGTACTAGTGGTCACGTTGGATAGGACATAAGCGCAAAGTGGATACAGCTACTAATGTAACTCTGCTTTCCCCGAAAGGGATATACCGTGATGATAATAATATCCTGGCTGATTACGGCGATTGGCGACGTTTCCAACACAACCCAACACAACACATCACAACACAACCCAACACAACACAATCCTTTTTTTTTTTTTTTGTAACCCGGTGGAAATCCCTAACGGACCGTCAGGGGAAGTGGTGAGGGCCACTTCCCCCGGTGTGTCGGACCTGCCCCGACTAAAACCACCGGGGTGCCAGTACTGCCTCTCCTCGCCTTCGCCGAGCCTGGGAATCCAGATACTTCCGACGACTCGGCGGGCGTTGGCCTTCGGGCAGGCCTCCTCTCTTGGAGGGGGAATTTAAACCCCCTCAGGACCTCTCTTGGGGAACGGCGTGTGGGCACACACACGCCGACCCTTCCTCTCTGCACTGGACGGGGACGCCCTCAACGTCACCCGCCCAGCCTGTGTCAGGAGGGGAGCGCCTCGCGCTGGGAGTCCTGCGCGAATTGCTCCCTTCTCCCGAGCCCCCTTGTTCGGCGGCGGCGCCGAGGGTTGCGGGGATTGGCGACATGCCGCTCCCGCTCCGCCGCTTCCTTCTTGCTTATGACGGCCTCACAAAAGGCCGCCAACCCTCGCCATGCCGATTCCCTGTCAGTGGCCGCTTTGATTACGGCCGACAGGGAAAGGTCGTGGCCGACGACCTGCCGTAGCTCGGCTCTCTCATTGGCCCAAGCTGGGCACTCCTCCAGCGCGTGTTGCGCTCTCTCGACGGGGCAGCCGTCACAGTGGTTGCACATTTCCGTCGGCTCGCTCCCGGGGGTCAGACACAGGTATCTCCCGAAGCTGCCGTGCCCCGAGAGAACCTGTGTCATCCGGTATGTGAGCGAGCCATGACCGCGTGACAACCACTGTTTTAGAATTGGACGGACTGCCTCGATAGTCCAACGGCCGGCGCTAGGATTGCCCAGCCTGGACTCCCACTCTTCTATGGCGCTCTCATTGAGGAGTGCCCTCTTCCTCCTTACTTCTGCCGGGGCCAGCCGCAGGCCCTGGGCTCTCTTCTCCTCGCGCCACTGGTACAGCTGCGCGAGGGTTCGTGCGTCCAGGTCCCACGGCACGGACCCAGCCAACACGCAGGCCGCCTCGCACGAAATCGTACAGTACCCCCTGATCACTCGGATGGCCATAGCTCTCTGTGGGCGACGGAGGAGAGCTATGTTCCGGCGGCTTAGTCGATCAGCCCACACGGGGGCACCGTACATCACCATCGAGCGGACGACCTGCGTGTATAGAAGTCTGCAGGCCACGCTCGGACCTCCCACATTGGGCATTAACCTGCTCAGGGCCCCTAGGACCTTCTGGATTCTGGGCATCAGAAGGTCAAAGTGGGGCCCAAAGTCCCATCGGCTGTCGAGGACCAGTCCCAGGTACTTCATGGTACTCTCGACGCCGATGCGGACACCACTCACGATGATGTGCGAGTCTGAGGGAGGCGCTCTTCGGGGGCCATGGAAATAAATGGCCTCCGATTTGTGGAGCGCTACCTCTAGCCCCAACCGCCTGATCCTCCCCACCACCTGGGCCACTGCAGCGGTGGCCAGGATTGCCACATTCCGGTATGTATCACCGGTTGCCATGACCAGTGTGTCATCCGCGTAGCAGGTGACTTCCACCCCTCGGAGATTAGCGCCCCTGAGGACGAAGTCGTAGCCGATGTTCCACAGGAGCGGGCCAAGGACGGACCCCTGTGGAACACCGCACGTCATCTCATGCTTCCCCCACTCATTCCTCCCGGGGTAGACGATGCTTCTCTCCGAGAGGTACGCTGCTATCACGCGGCGGATGTACCCTGGCAACCGGTGATACCTGAGCGCCTCATGTATACATTCCCAGGGGAGGGAGTTGAACGCATTGGCGATGTCAAGGGATACCGCCAAGGCAACCCCTCCCCGGGAAACTGTTTCCTGCGCTTTGGCCCGGACCCTCATAATCGCAGAGATGGTAGAGCGATTGCGGCGGAAGCCGAATTGGTTTTCCGCCAGGTCCGGGCCTGTCCCCTCCAGGTGAGCGGTGATGCGGTCGACAATCACCCGCTCAAACATTTTATTCACCTCGTCCAACAGGACAATGGGCCTGAAGGACGAGGGGGTCTCATCTGTGCGCCCTGGCTTCCGCAGGAGGACAAGTCGGCCTGTCTTCCACCTGCGCGGAATGGTGGCTCGCGCTAGACAGGCGTCGAACGTCCTCCTGAGTCGCGGTTCCAGGGCGTCGAAAGTCATGGCCCAGATCTTGCCATGGACTCCGTCGAGTCCAGGGGCCGCTTTCTTGGCCTTGAGCCTCTCTATCACCCTCTCCAGCTCTTCTCGGGTGACTGGTGGGGGAGGCTCAAGGTCTTCCTCTCCTGGGATCGGTAACGGAGGTTGGTAGTCACCTCTTCTAGGGAAGAGGGCCCCAACAATCTCCTCCACTTTGGCGGGTTGGAGAGTTTGGGTCTCCGGGGGGGCATATGGGCGCATTTTGTCGCGCACTAACTTATACGGCCTCCCCCACGGATCCCCGTCCAACTGCTCCAGAAACTCCTGTCTCGCCTCGTCAATAGACCGCGCGATTGCCACCTGCATCGCCGTCTTTTTGTCCCTGTAGAGGCCGTATAGGCGGTCCTCCTCTGACTGATCGCGCCGTCTTCTCCGACGATAGCGAGTGTACCGGCGTCTCGACGAGACACACTCGCTTCGCAGCAGAGCTATCTCGTCGTTCCACCAGTACACCCGACGTCTGGGGGAGGGACGCTCTCTCACCCTCGTCATGGAGGCATCGCAAATATGCGTCATGGCCACCCGCAGCCAGTCCGCCTCTTCTTCCACACTCACTTCACCCCCTGGCACGGGCAGCCACAACTGCACAATGGCCGCCTCCTCCAGCATCTCCGGATCCAGACTCCTGAGGCTCCACCTGGGATAGACTTCGTTCGGGGGTCGGGTGGTAAATGCCCCTTCCGAACGCCAGGCGGAGACCTCGAACCGGATATACCTGTGATCCGAGAGCGTCTCCTCATTGACCTTGACCCCCCACCTGTGCACGCGATCCGTCAGAGAAGGACTCGCGAAAGTCAAGTCTATGATGGAGCCTCCGTTCCTCCTGACACACGTGTCCTCCGACCCGCGGTTCAGGACGCAGAGGCCCATTTCGATTGCCCACTCATTAAGTCTCTCGCCCCGTGCGTTGGTCGTCCTGCTCCCCCAAGCAGGCGACTTGGCGTTGAAGTCCCCGCCCAACAGCACGGGACGAGGATGTGACCGTCCGATGAGCGCGCCCAGCCGGACGAGGAACCCCTCGAACTGGGCCTGGGTCTTACGGGGGGAAATGTAGACCGAGACCACAGTTATCTCGCCCAGCAGGGCGGCTACGTATCCATCGCCCCTCTCCACACTCCTAAAAGAGGGGACGCCCAGATTGGGTTTCCTCACTATCATCGCCGAGTCCGATCGGTCCCCCACACAGTCGAGGCTGTTCGGGGGGACGAAGTACGGCTCGGCGATGAGGCCCACTCCGATGCCCCACTGCACCATGCTCTGCGAGAGGAGGTTCTGAGCTCTGGTGCAGTGGTTCAGGTTCGCCTGGATGAATTTGAGGCGAGACCTATCCATTAGTGGTCATCGGAGTGGGCACGTCTTTCGGCACCAGTTCTGGCGCCGGTTGACCGGTCTGTGGCTGAGTTGAGGGAGTTTCCCCAGTAGCAGCAGTTCCACTTCCTCTCTTCTTGGTGGGCTTGAAGGCCGCAGAACAGCCTTTGCCCCCGACTTTGTGGTCAGCCGGCTTGTTCGCGAGAGCACATACCGTGCAGTACGGTTTTTGCGTGCACTCCCGCGCTATGTGCCCCAGCTGACCACAGCTGAAGCATTGGCTGCCCCTGTCCACTTCAGCGGTGCACCGGGCCCTGACATGGCCAGGCTCGAGGCATCTGAAGCACCTCAGTACCCTCGGCTGGAGGAGCCTGACCTGCACCGCTCCCCATCCCACTACGACCCTGCGACCGTCCGTCACTTGTTTGGCTGCTGCTACTGGGCAACTGAGCCAAAGCGCCCCCATGCCGTTCACGCTCTGCCGGATCAACCCCACCCTTATCTCACTGACATGGCAGTCGCCAGCCTTGGCTATCGCCGCGACCACCTCCTCTTCTGTGACAGAGTCCTCGATGCCGGTGACCCTAATATCTGCCCGTTTGATGGCCCGGCTGATTTTAACTCCGGGGTCATCAAACTTGCTCCTCAGAGCGGCGGCCAGCGCGTCCGCTTTCTCGCCGCTCTCGAGCCCCGGCACCTGCAGGACTCGTCCCCCTGTCACGGACTTCCGGACGTGGAGATGCTCGATCCCCAGGCTGTCCAGATCGAGCTCTGTTCTGGCTCTCCTCATCACGTCTGAGTAGGAGAGCCCGGCCTTCTGCGACTCCTCGGTCAAGACGAGAGTGACAGCCGTCGTCTTTGGCTGACGGAGATTTGGCTGCCCACTCTTCTTTTTTTGCCCCTTCTTTTTTGGCTTCTTCTTTTTCGGAGCTGGCTGGTTGGGCTTAGCGCCTTTGGGACCGCGCTTGGCTTTCCCATTCTTGCCAGCAACCTGCCAGTCCTCGTCTGTCCTCTCTTCTTCTTCTCTTCCTTTTTCCTGAGGCTTGGCCGTATTCCCCTTCCCAGCCTTGTCCTCACTATTCTCTCCCTTCTTGTCTTTCACCACCTTCTCTATCTTCCTCTTCTTTCTCTTGGCGATGGGTGGTCCCAGTTCTGGGAACGACTCATCGTCCAAGGTCACCTCTCCTTCGGGCCAGTCTGGATCCGTGAGTGCGGGAAGCGTAGGGGCGTCCCGACTCCTTGCTTTGTCCGAGGCAAGGGGCGGCCTCAAGCGAGGCTCCGGAGGAAGCAGACTCCTGAATGGAGCCAGCCTCACAATGGAGCAGCTTACCAACGGCAAGCAGAACTTGCCGCTCGATGCTGTCTGCCTGGGGCGCTGGAGTCGGCGCAGGCGGAGGGACTGAGATCTCCTCTCGCCGCGCTGCGCCCCTGATCATCTCCACTCTAATCTCCTCAAGTTGTTTTCTCAGCTCTGCATTTTCGGACCGTAACCTGTCAATGTCCGATTGGAGCTTTGCCGTCTCTCCTGTGACTGTCTTCTTATGCATGGTTTCGAAGGCAAGGGTGAGTTCCCTCGAAGCCAGCTTAAGATGCTTTACGTAGGTACCTTTCAGGTTGCCCGACGTGTCCGCTACTTTGTTGATGAGGCCCGTATATTTTTTAACTACGTCCTCAATCTCGTAAGCGGTTTGGTCCTCGCTTACGTTCGACGACGTCTCTGACTGACGTGTCGATCTCGTCCTTGGGAGGCCTCTGGCTTCTTCCAGGAACTCTTTTTCTACCTGGAGTTCCATGGCCTCCCTTTCCACCCGTAAGAGGTCCGCCTTTGCTTGAGCCAGGCCCACATATTGGCCCGTAGTGGGCGGCCTGCCTCTACCTCTGCGGGGTTCCAGAGATCTGGTTCCCTCTGGTGAAGTGCTGCTCGAGCTGCTTTTGGAGCGAGCACTTTCGTACCTCCTCTTTCTGCCGGAGGCACTCGATGCGACCGACATCAGGCTCTGATCTGACTCGTCGCCTGAGTCGTCCGCGCTTCCTCTCTTGCTGTTGCCAGCGCCGTCAGATCTGGATCTTTCGTGCTCCAGCACGCCTCGTTCCGTCTGACTCTTCAACTCCCTACTCTTCATCTTCTTGGTTTTTTGTTTTTTGTTTGTTTTAGGTGACATCTCAATTTTGTTCCCACGAGTATGGGGGAAATAAACCGTCCACCCGGGCAGTGCCCCCTGTACCCGGGTAAGCCTTGCGTAACCCGTCAGAGGATTGGCCGGTACTCTGACGGGGGTCGCACTAGAGACTGACATACCCTTCAGCCATGCATCCCCTCACGGTGCGCCGCCGCTTGGGATTAGGGGTAGTTTTTTATAGAGGTTGTCCTCCTCGCGGCCCGGCCAATGAAGGCAAGACCCTCGGTCCGGACCTGCAGCCGTGAGACATGACCACAGACGCCGCAGCCCGGATTACGAGCTCCTGACGCTTGTCAACAGACGCCGTACAAAGAAGACATCAACAACGAATCCTACCACAAGAATCAACAGGTAAGCACCCTTAACATTACAGGTGATCCTAGCAGACGAAATCGAAGAAGATGGAGCTTCTCAGCACGACGACTGATGACTTGCCCGACGGTATGGTAAGTACACGCCGGACACGTCTCCACTCCGGGGAAAGGAAATGACAGGTAGGGATTTCAGGTAAAGGAGAGCGGAGGGGAGCAACGAGAAAGGTAAGGATTAGCTTGGAAGGAAAGAGAAACAAGATAGGAGACAAGGAAAGGTAAGGTGGGAGGAGGAGAGGGTTGACTGACTGCACCGGCGAACCGATGGGCGATGGGGTCGTCACGTCCCGACGCCGGAAACACAACACTTTTTTTTTTTTTTTTTTTTTTTTGTTAACCCGGTGGAAATCCCTAACGGACCGTCAGGGGAAGTGGTGAGGGCCACTTCCCCTGGTGTGTCGGACCTGCCCCGACTAAAACCACCGGGGTGCCAGCACTGCCTCTCCTCGCCTTCGCCGAGCCTGGGAATCCAGATACTTCCGACGACTCGGCGAGCGTTGGCCTTCGGGCAAGCCTCCTCTCTTGGAGGGGGAATTTAAACCCCCTCAGGACCTCTCTTGGGGAACGGCGTGTGGGCACACACACGCCGACCCTTCCTCTCTGCACTGGACGGGGACGCCCTCAACGTCACCCGCCCAGCCTGTGTCAGGAGGGGAGCGCCTCGCGCTGGGAGTCCTGCGCGAATTGCTCCCTTCTCCCGAGCCTCCTTGTTCGGCGGCGGCGCCGAGGGTTGCGGGGATTGGCGACATGCCGCTCCCGCTCCGCCGCTTCCTTCTTGCTTATGACGGCCTCACAAAAGGCCGCCAACCCTCGCCATGCCGATTCCCTGTCAGTGGCCGCTTTGATTACGGCCGACAGGGAAAGGTCGTGGCCGACGACCTGCCGTAGCTCGGCTCTCTCATTGGCCCAAGCTGGGCACTCCTCCAGCGCGTGTTGCGCTCTCTCGACGGGGCAGCCGTCACAGTGGTTGCACATTTCCGTCGGCTCGCTCCCGGGGGTCAGACACAGGTATCTCCCGAAGCTGCCGTGCCCCGAGAGAACCTGTGTCATCCGGTATGTGAGCGAGCCATGACCGCGTGACAACCACTGTTTTAGAATTGGACGGACTGCCTCGATAGTCCAACGGCCGGCGCTAGGATTGCCCAGCCTGGACTCCCACTCTTCTATGGCGCTCTCATTGAGGAGTGCCCTCTTTCTCCTTACTTCTGCCGGGGCCAGCCGCAGGCCCTGGGCTCTCTTCTCCTCGCGCCACTGGTACAGCTGCGCGAGGGTTCGTGCGTCCAGGTCCCACGGCACGGACCCAGCCAACACGCAGGCCGCCTCGCACGAAATCGTACAGTACCCCCTGATCACTCGGATGGCCATAGCTCTCTGTGGGCGACGGAGGAGAGCTATGTTCCGGCGGCTTAGTCGATCAGCCCACACGGGGGCACCGTACATCACCATCGAGCGGACGACCTGCGTGTATAGAAGTCTGCAGGCCACGCTCGGACCTCCCACATTGGGCATTAACCTGCTCAGGGCCCCTAGGACCTTCTGGATTCTGGGCATCAGAAGGTCAAAGTGGGGCCCAAAGTCCCATCGGCTGTCGAGGACCAGTCCCAGGTACTTCATGGTACTCTCGACGCCGATGCGGACACCACTCACGATGATGTGCGAGTCTGAGGGAGGCGCTCTTCGGGGGCCATGGAAATAAATGGCCTCCGATTTGTGGAGCGCTACCTCTAGCCCCAACCGCCTGATCCTCCCCACCACCTGGGCCACTGCAGCGGTGGCCAGGATTGCCACATTCCGGTATGTATCACCGGTTGCCATGACCAGTGTGTCATCCGCGTAGCAGGTGACTTCCACCCCTCGGAGATTAGCGCCCCTGAGGACGAAGTCGTAGCCGATGTTCCACAGGAGCGGGCCAAGGACGGACCCCTGTGGAACACCGCACGTCATCTCATGCTTCCCCCACTCATTCCTCCCGGGGTAGACGATGCTTCTCTCCGAGAGGTACGCTGCTATCACGCGGCGGATGTACCCTGGCAACCGGTGATACCTGAGCGCCTCATGTATACATTCCCAGGGGAGGGAGTTGAACGCATTGGCGATGTCAAGGGATACCGCCAAGGCAACCCCTCCCCGGGAAACTGTTTCCTGCGCTTTGGCCCGGACCCTCATAATCGCAGAGATGGTAGAGCGATTGCGGCGGAAGCCGAATTGGTTTTCCGCCAGGTCCGGGCCTGTCCCCTCCAGGTGAGCGGTGATGCGGTCAACAATCACCCGCTCAAACATTTTGTTGACCTCGTCCAACAGGACAATGGGCCTGAAGGACGAGGGTGTCTCGTCCGTGCGCCCTGGCTTCCGCAGGAGGACAAATCGGCCTGTCTTCCACCTGCGCGGAATGGTGGTTCGCGCTAGACAGGCGTCGAACATCCTCCTGAGTCGCGGTTCCAGGGCGTCGAAAGTCATGGCCCAGATCTTGCCGTGGACTCCGTCGAGTCCAGGGGCCGCCTTCTTGGTCTTGAGCCTCTCTATCACCCTCTCCAGCTCTTCCCGGGTGACTGGTGGGGGAGGCTCAAGGCCTTCCTCTTCCGTGATTGGTAGCGGAGGTTGGTAGTCACCTCTTCTAGGGAAGAGGGCCCCAACAATCTCCTCCACTTTGGAGGGTTGGAGAGTTTGGGTCTCCGGGGGGGCATATGGGCGCATTTTGTCGCGCACTAACTTATACGGCCTCCCCCACGGATCCCCGTCCAACTGCTCCAGAAACTCCTGCCTCGCTTCGTCGATAGACCGCGCGATGGCCACCTGCATCGCGGTCTTCTTTTCCCTGTAGAGGCCGTATAGTCGGTCCTCCTCTGACGGATCGCGCCGTCTCCTTCGACGATAACGAGCGTACCGGCGTCTCGACGAGACACACTCGCTTCGCAGCTGAGCTATCTCGTCGTTCCACCAGTACACCCGACGTCTCGGGGAGGGACGCCCTCTCACCCTCACCATAGAGGCGTCACAAATATGCATCATGGCCACCCGCAGCCAGTCCGCCTCTTCTTCTACCCTAACTTCGCCCTCTGGGACGGGCAGCCACGACTGCACAATGGCCGCCTCCTCCAGCATCTCCGGATCCAGACTCCTGAGGCTCCACCTGGGATAGACTTCGTTCGGGGCTCGGGTGGTAAATGCCCCTTCCGAACGCCAGGCGGAGACCTCGAACCGGATATACCTGTGATCCGAGAGCGTCTCCTCATTGACCTTGACCCCCCACCTGTGCACGCGATCCGTCAGAGAAGGACTCGCGAAAGTCAAGTCTATGATGGAGCCTCCGTTCCTCCTGACACACGTGTCCTCCGACCCGCGGTTCAGGACGCAGAGGCCCATTTCGATTGCCCACTCAGCCGGAAACACAACACAATCCAACACAACACAACACAACACAACCCAACACAACACAACACAACACAACACTACACAACACAACCTTTTTTTTTTTTTTTTTTTTTTTTTTTTTTTTTTTTTTTTTTTTTTTTGTTAACCCGGTGGAAATCCCTACGGACCGTCAGGGGAGCAGTGGGGGCCGCTCCCCCGGTGTGTCGGACCTGCCCCGACTAAAACCACCGGGGTGTTCCTCTTCCCGTCATATGCTGGGGTCGGTGGTACAGTGAGATCAGCGTCACCGACCCCCAGCGACGTCCGGCCTTTGAGATAGGCCTCTGTCTTTCTCAATTGCAAAGGGTGGTGTAAAGAGCCACCCCTCGCTCACCTCGAAAATTTGTGTCTTGGAGCGGTGTGCGGGAGCACATCACAACACCGCTCTCGCCTGGATAATGGACGGCACGCTCCCCCAAGCGGCCGCCCGGGCGTCAATCCGGTTCAGGTAGGAAGGCCATTGGCGAAGGCCCTCCTCCTTTGTCCAGTCCTGCGTGGGCGACGGATGGGGTTGTCGGGGGTAGAGAGTGCCTCCCGTACCCTCTCCGCCGCCTCTTTCTTCACCATAATGTCCTCACAGAATTTGAGGACCGCCTGCCATGCACCTTCGCTGCCGAGCATCGTGCGAACGAGCGACGGCAGCGACAGGTCACCACCCACCACCCTACACAACACAACCCAACACAACACAACACAACCCAACACAACACAACACAACACAACACAACACAACACAACACAACACAACCCAACACGACACGACACAACCCAACACGACACAACCCAACACGACACAACCCAACACGACACAACCCAACACGACACAACCCAACACAACACAACACAACACAACACAACACAACCTAGCTTGGGCAAATAAAAGCTGTTGTTCACAAAGTGTTGGATATATCAGAAACCGTTATCCTCCAGTGAACATTGTCCAGTGAACAAATTAAATCAAATTTGCTGCAGGGTTGTTTTTGTGTTAATTTCTATTTTAATTAATTTAATGTAAATGTAAAATAAAAAAACCTTTTACTAATAAATTTAAATGTACATTTAGTTTTAAATTTAATAATTTGATTATTTGTAATTGTGTCCTGAGTGCGGAATTATAGACGATATTCAGCATGTCCTGATTGAGTGTGTCCAGAACGCTAATGTAAGAAAGGATGTTATATGTGAATTGAAATTAAATAGATTGGATGTTGGTATGTTCCATAGCATTTTGGCGGTGCCTACTAAAGCAACTGCCGAAATGCTATGGAAACTGTATGAAAGGTGAGGTATGAAAGGTTTTATTTCTATATGTTAGGCTACGATGGGGCTGATATGACGTAAGTTAAAAGCCCCTAATAAAGAATAAATTTAAAAAAAAAAAAAAAAAAAAAATTTGTAATAAAATATAAAATGTTTGATTATTTGATATTATGTTTCAACAACATATAAAGTAAAATCAAATGAATTGACTGCAACAGTGGTGGTGACCTCCGATGAATACCTCCGATTAAAAAGTTTCGGAACCGAAGGTGTAATAACGATCGGAAGTTCCGACTTATCGGAGTCGGAGTCGAAGCTCCGTAACATCCCTGATAGAGACCAGCTGAAAAAGATACTGAGTTCCCAATACACCCCATATTACTACTATTATTAACACTACACAGAATAAAAATTAAGTGTTTCAAACGAGTTCTAAACGAATATTACATTCAAATTGACACAACATCGTTATGAGAGATCGTAATGCGAAATTTTGGCTATGAACATGTCCACTGGCATCCGAGTGGCTAAGTAGTATCCATTGATTACGCTTACGAAATACTGCAGCTTGTATTGATTTCAAAACAATGAGTGTAGACGAGATAGCAGCGAATTAAAGACTTGAAACATCAGAGCATTAAAAGCACAGTGTTCAGTGTTTTATGAGGACTGAATTAAAATTACTAATTAGTGACGATATCGAAATTCTACTAAAATTTAATTTCATAATAGCATGTGTAGTTAATATTAAAACTCTAGTAAAACCTACTCCTACTTTTTGAGGTGATAGGGCAAGTATTTATTTATTTTTGAGTGGGTGTATTGTTATTATCTAAACTTATTATTATACTTTATACTTAAAATTATTTAAACTATATGTTGTCCTATTGCTTGTTTCTTATGTTTTTATTGCTTAACAAGATGTAACACGACCGGGGCCATCCACGAAAATCAGCGCTGCAGACTTCCTCTGTGGCTTTAAGCTGATGGAGATCCCATTTTCGCCATGTTAATATGTTTTTGTTTTTTCTTTTGTTTCTGTATGTTGTTGTCTTGTAACAGAAATGTTACTGCTTTTGAATTTCTACCACCACCACCACTACTACCACGTAGTACTACCACCACGGTGTACGTACGTGGTGGTGGTGGTGGTACGTGGTAGTGATATTTTGTTAGTTGTGGTGAAAATAAATATATTTCATTTCATTTCATTTCATTTCATTTCATTTCATTTCATTTCAAGTATGAGGAAGCTAGAAGCCTTTCCCTCAGCATTCGGCAGACGGGAGTACAAACACCATGGTGGTTTTAGTCAGTAGGAGTCCGACACACCGGGACCGCTGTCCTCACGAACCCCAAGCCGGACTCTGAGGGTTCATGAGGATTTCTCCGGATCAAAGATAAAGGCGTCTGCACGAACTGGTTACCACAGCACGCAAGACCGTAAAGTCCGGTATGACATAGTTCACCGGTCGCGTTTCAGGATATTTTGTACATATCCCGTTGAGCATAGACATACAGACCTTCAGTCGTGGTATATGTGGGCCGACAAGTCGACGGAGACTGTCAATAGATTTTCGTCCCGTGATAGCCGCTCTGATATTGTTTTGGATTGCACTGTACTTACCATCAGTTGCAATTTATTTACTTTGTCGAGCCAGTATAAAAATCGTTCATGACTAGACTTTTTTTTTCATGGGGAAAATCCGTCATGGAGCTTCCAGGTCGTAATGAGGACGAAGGTTGGGGTTGTGTTAGACTGATACTGACTAAAAACCCATGGTTGTACTTCTTGCGTCGCAAAAAACCGGCAGTGAGGTTAAATTATGCAAACTGCCTTGGTACCGGCTCGCAGGCGGCTTCTTTAGTCTGCTCGAATTATGGAGTTAATATTATAGAAGCGAAAGAGTTTTGAAAAAATGAGAGAGAAGTGGCGTTCTATTCTCTCTGCCTACCCAAGTACAAATTCTGTGTGTTTATAGACAGTAATCTAGGTTCTGTTATGTTATCTCAGTCTCTTAGATTATTAATGTATAAATGGAATCCACTCATAGGTAAATCAAAAAATTTCCGCGTCAGAGTTTATAGATGACGCCTGGTATATACCGTCTTCCTATTCGGGTGAACTCTGCACACGTCTGCTGGCTACTGGCTTTTTCGGGAGTCGAAGCTGGTCGCGTTTGTAGGCTTTACCCTAGTTTCCCTACACGTGACTCCTGGGTGGTGCTAAACGAGCAGCAGCGAGGTGGTAGGGCGTCGGTGCCCGTCTGGATCGCGACCACAGTACATGGGTGTAAAGCCCGTCATAGTGACCAGTTTCGGCTTGTCGCGTTTCGGGATCAGCTTGTGTATATCCAGTAGCTCATATAACTAGAGACCTTCAGTCGTGTTACATGTGGGCCGACATGACGATGTAGCCTATCAATGGATTTTCATCCTTTGATAGTCGCTTTCGTTTTTGGACTACACTCTCTTACCATCAGGTACTCTGTAGTCACTATGTCGAGCCAGTGTAAAAAAAAACTACTGCGTGCTGGTACGTAGCGTTGTGCATCGTCGTGGTATAAGGTTTGCCTAATAAAGAACAGTAGGGGCTCATCCTTTCCACCGTCCCCGACGTCTGGCGAAGGGGCCGCCTCGCCGTCAGTCTGCCCGCGCTCTCAACGACGCGACCGCATCTTTCGCGTTCCTTTGCCCCGTACAGCATCGTTTGCCGGTAACGTTTTACGTTATATCTGTTACGCACTTTCAGTTTGCTTGTTTCTTGGAATATTGTGGCTGCAGTGGCGACTTTGGGGGTGAGAATAGACAATAGACTAGAATACGTTGAAACTTTTTAAAAAATTTAAATAAAATTAATTAACATACAGAAAAAAAATTATATTGTCCCCCTGTTAGTAATATCGATATGAAAAAGGAAGTATTAAACTGTCTAAAAACGATATATTAAAACAATAAACAAATAAATATATATATAAAAAAGGGAAAGTAATTGTTAAAATTACTAAATATATACTTTTGTCATGTACAAGGTTTATATTACAGAGCTTTTATGATGTCCGTTATAATTAAGCTGGCCGGTGCTAACGCCATTTTTCAGAAACGATCCTTAAACTTTAAAACGCTTTTAACATTAATAAATCAAAGCATCCAATTAACGATTCATTAGTGTTAAAAAGCTTTTTAAATTGAAAAAGCTTTTCTGAAACTGGGTTTTGGAATAATAAATTTCAACTTCAACGCGGTCTTTAGAACTCTAATCCGACCCTACAAATCGGATAAGTGCAATCGAATATAAAATTCTATGACTAAAAAATCGGATGTCCGATTCCAAATATTTTTCATAGTACTTCAGTACGTGTATGCTATAGGCACGTGTAGGTGTGTACGTGCATTTTTATTCCTTCTCATGATAGAGGACTATTATAATATTTTTGAACTTAAGCAATTTTTATACGACCGCGGCCCTTCACGAAAACCAGCGCTGCAGACTTCCTCTGTGGCTTTAGGCTGATGAAGGGCCCATTTTGACCATGTTTATATGTTTTGTATTTTCTTTAATTTTTGTGTGTTGTTTGTATTGCTACATTTCAATTTCTGTTTTTTTTTTATATATTTGTGGCGAAATAAATACTTTTTCATTTCATTTCATTTTTCAAATATATATAATAATATATCGTAGAGCTATATCTCTTTCGGGGTGAGCAGAGCTATATTAGTGGCTGTATCCGCTTTGTGCTTAACATATATATCGTGACCAGTAGCGCAGCCGATCGCCGTTCTCAGAGCACTTACAGATGACATTTCTATTAGATGCAATGCTGGCTTCCTCACGATGTTGTCCTGCCCCGGTGAGCCTGTGGTGCCAAAATCCGAACTTAATATAGGAAAAACCCAGATGTGCCTGCCGGGCTTTTAATCTACCACAATTTGCTTTGCCATGCATTGTTACAAATAGTTTATCTACTAGGCAAAAAGTAATGATTTAACTTGTACATTTAAATTAAAAAGTACAAGAGATTTTATATAATTTTATTGAAATTGTTGTTTTACAAATATTATCTCTAACGTAAAGCTTTAATACACTATGTTTTGAAAACTATCCGTTCCAAAAGGATTGTTGACAATTATGATTAACATGACATTATATTGATGACATGATCAGAAAATTATGTGATTCGTCAAAATTACAAAGTTATTGTCATATAAAATAGAAGAAATGGAATTATTTTACATGCGGTCTATGCTCGGATTGCTTACAAAAATCAGTTTAAAGGCTAATGAAACTATTTAAAACATAAACGGTGTTTAAATAGGTTAAGGACCCTTTTGACGTTGTCGCTTAATACAATGTTCCTTTTTTCCATTGTTGACTAGCTACACATACTCCCAGTGTTGCCATATAAGTTTTGCCCATTTGATTATTTTTATTTTCTCCGAATAATTTTGTACCGAGTAACGCCTTCACGAGATGAACAGGGTTTTTATAACATACTGCATAATTCCGATAGAAGAGTTATATATTTTTGGGTAAGAATACATAAAAGTGGTTATTTACACTCGGCATAAGTGAAGTTATTTGTATAACTTTATGACGATTGACTGCTTTAAATGGCAAAGCTTTGCAGACTGACATCCGGAACACGTTAAGCTATGCATACAATTGCGTAAGTAGCTTATTCTATCCTATGTTCACAATGGCATCAGAAGATCATGTTTAATAATAATATAACTATGGTGTGAGCTTTGGCTACTAAAACATTACAATGATTAGGGAAATTTTGCACTGCACTATTGTTTATTTTATGAGTAAAAATACAATTATTGGTCAATAAGTGACGGAGTTATAAGCTTTGTAAAATTAGTATAGACTATATATACATGTGAATTATTTAGAATCAAATCAAATCCACGCACCAAAATGGACGTCAATAAACTATTCTTAAATAGAACATGGAGTTTCACCGATCTGTTGCGAGTTGACGCGCCGTGATTTAATTTACATTACACCGTTTCTATTTCGTACTTCCATCAAGAAATGCTACAATTTTTTTATGGTGATATCCTTGCCGATCTCGGCCTTAGCGACGTTTCAAATAACATCAAGCAGACGCGGGCTGCATCACCATTCGGCAAAGGTGAGCTCGTTGACGAAAATATTCGGAAACAGTTAATTGCGTAGGATATATTGTATTTGGTGCGTGAATGATAGCGTTTGTACAAACGCATCCTCTCGTCCACACCCCTCTTAATCTTTTGGGATGAGAAACCGACATAATTAAAGCGAGGCAGGATGCTGTGTCTGGGAAATGATAACTGGACCCGTAACAATTCCCTAGGCCTTTCACAGTGTATTGCTACCCCGGCTGAATTTTCGGATAAACTAGGCTGTTATTAGCTTGTCCGGCGTGGGACAGCGAGCGGCGGGACCTGGTCCGATGGATCGGACACGACCTCTCCCTGCCGGCAGTGGTGTCGGCCATGCTGGCAGGGCATGAAAACTGGAGGGCCGCGGTCTCCTTCTGTGAGGAAGTCATGTCCCAGAAGGAGGCTGCAGAGCGAGAACGGCAGAAGGCCGCTCGAAGATGACGCCGGGCTGTCGACAACCGCCCCGGCATATCAGTCCCAGCGGATCGGTCGAACCACGACCGGCCAGCTGATGTCTTAGGGGTTGTGGCTGTTCAGGGTGGGGGCTCTGAGCGACCGGTCAGCAACCCCCGAGAAGACGGCGGTGCGTTGTGATGCGCTCTGCTGAAGTATACTAGGTGATATCGGGGAAGGTGGCGTCTCCCCCCCGTGATTGTGCCTGTCAGGCGCGGCGTAGTGGGGCTGCGGCGATTTGATTACAGGACCCGCAGTTCCCACTAATTCGCAGAAGTAGTCACCTTGGGGTTTTTAGCTGGTAAAAGTCCGGCACACCCCGGCTGCCTACCCCTTCGCGGCCGGGACAGTCCTATGAGGATTTTCCCCAAGAAAAAAAAAAAAGGCTGTTATTAGCACGACATATTAAGAACCAGTAGGCAGACTTTAGCACTTAGCGGGGAGTCACCGCAACAGTTTGCGCGGTAAAACATCCTACACGCCCCCTGGGTCAGGTTTAGCTCACGAGCTAACTTGGTTACCAGGCTTATTTATCAATATACATATTGTACATTTTATCAGATGCAATTAAGAGCCAATGCTCGACATATTGACTTAATTGCATCTGATAAAATGTACAATAAATATGTAATAATAACAATAATGAAAAATAATAATATCAATATGTAATATGTATGTGTGTATGTATGTATGTTGTGATGTAATGTATAGTTTAAGAACGATGTATAGTTGTATGTTGGATGTATAGTTTTGAAGTGTGTTTTAGTTGTTGTGTTTGGTATCTCTTTAACACCGCAATTCAACCAGGTGTTCAGAGAAGGAAAACTCGACCAAACCTGCATCCCGCTCCCTCCCGATCGTACTGGTTCTCCATTTCATCGGGCCTGAGGGAGTTCGGACGAGAAAGTGCTTTTCTGGCAGCGCGTCCAGTTATGCACTTGAATATCTCCTGCGCAATTGATTGTTTCCGAAAACTGGACCTCGAATTTCTTAATCGGTGTTGAAACAGTCGCCGTGGCCAAAACCGGCTAGGACATCATCAACATAGTTTAAGAAAAAGGCAGGGCATAAACATCAGTTGATAGTTGCCATCGTCATATCGGCTCGCATATACTGCGACGGAATGTCTCGGTATATGAATACCTAGACATACACAAACTTTGAAACGCGACAAGCCGAAGCAAGTGCCGCAATCGGTTCCCCTGAGTGTCGGCTGAAAATCATCGCTTGAAGGTGCGTACAGCGTCGCCCAGCACACGCTGAGCCGACTGCTCTTTGAGATGGGTAGCAGCACACAGGATACATGATGTAGTGTTATGTACTATTATTTCATTGTTGTTTTTATGTAAATGTGTTTGTTGTGTCTATTTCCTCTCAATAAACTTTTTCTTTCTTTCTTATTAATGACGGTGTTTACACTTATGTATTTACGGTGGTCAGCGCTTAGTTCGAACAATCGCCAAACCACCTCCAAACTAACACGATAATCGACCGACGTTAATGAGTTGAAGAAAAATTACGTTAGTACAAGATGAGCAAATACGTGCTTACCAGAACTAATACATATAAGAAATCCGTTCCTAAGCCACCTATATAATACTGTCTAGATGAAAAATAATTTCAATGCATACCGCTTTGCAGTAAAATTTCGTTTGCTCGATGTAAGTTAATAAAAGTGTAGCGGAGTCGTTAATCAATATATACGTACCTATCTGTACGTGTCTGAGCATGCTAATCTCGGAAACGGCTTTTCCGATTTAGATGCTGTTTCCACTCATGTATTGTAGAAAGCTGCCTTTAACATTTAGTGTTAATTTTATTTCAGTTATTCCGGCTTCAAAAACGTCGATTATTTAATGGAAAAAAATGGTATAAAATTATAGTTCAGGTGAATTGACTGGAATACGTATAATTTTATACCTTAATCAAATTAAATTGTAACTAAGCGCTAATTTGTTGAAATTTATATAAGAAACAATCTATCGCATTTACATCATTAATTCTACAAATATCAGTTTGAAATAATTATTACCATAACAAAAGCTATACTTCCACTCGTCGCGAACATAGCTAGTAGAAAATACGTTCCTTAATATTCGCGTGTCTTTACGGCATTATATTTTCATCTATTTCTTATTTCAATAGGACCTATTACCGATCTAACGAGAAGATACACTTGATACTTGGCTAGTCGTTACTTTTATCACCGCTTACAAACGCAAAATGAACGTCCATTGTCCTGTGAGAAAGTTGTGTTTTAAACTATTACACGTATATTCGTCGATTGGCGACTCTAATAGCCCCACGGTTGAGTAATCGGTTTCTGTGCTAAGAATTATAGGTTCGATACCTAGACGGAAAATATAACTACTATTTAAAAAAATACAGTTTGACTCGAAAAGGGCGTATTTGTCACAATAATATTATTAAAATACATCATATCAAATTCTGTCATATAAGATTAAAGGCATTGAATTATTTTACATGCGATCTAAGTTCGGGTTATTTCAAGAGTTAATGTAAAGGCTATACATACCTTGCTGATGGAGTGTGCACCGGAACGAGACTCAAAGGGAGTCGCTGATGAGCAAGGCGAAAATTAACAGACAAGGTATTGGATCATGGCGCGGCGTTTTGGTGAATCCTTTGTCCAGTGAAGTCAGAATGCTGTGCCAGATGGTGACGCTTGCTCATCCGCGACTCCGCTAGGATGTAAGGACGTAGGTTAGGGCACAATGGGGCTGATATATTCACGTGTTTAAATGCCCCTAAATAAAAAAAAATAAAAAAGGCAACATATACGATATAATTGATAAATTGTACTTAGGATGTGCGAGGGCCGACATCCTAACCTACTAGTATGATTATTTGCTTTCTTTCCTTCCTTTGTTCACGAGTTACACAAACTTCCAGGGTTTCCATGTAAATTTCCTCATTTAATTCAAAAATGATTGGAAGTAGGCCTTATTGAATAAGGTTATGTTTCATTTCATTTCGTTTATATAATTTAATTAAATATCTATACAGGGTGATTTTATAGACGAGGAAGATATTTCAGGACACAATAATGTATACCTTTTTTAACTAATAAAAATGTAAATAGCTATATTCCCTAACAAATCATAAAGAAACATTTATAAACAAATGAGAATTGATCCGTAGAAAGTTTGGACAACGCAGCGCGTGTGACTTATGATTGAATGACATGTAGATAAAATTCCTTTTACTTACTTTTAAGTGAACAGGTAATTGAATCGTTACCCTTTCGTACTTTATCCTGGCTTAGGAGAGATAAAATACCTACTTAATAATAAATTGTTATTTATTTTATCATGTGTGTAATTGTCCCTTAATATAATGACTATAAATTACTTTGTCTTAAGGGAAATATTAAGATATCACTATTTCTATATATTTGGAATTAGAATCGAATGCTGAATATCCTCCTTGAATATACCCCTCGTTTATAAAATCAGCCTGTATATAACGAGCCCAAGACCATGTCGACCAGTGCACTAGGGTGGGCTGCTGATGATCATTAGATAGTGCTTCCGTATATAGCTCTCTTACATTAACATTCGAGACAGTAGCGTGAATCAAGTTGTTTCTCTCTATTCCAAAAGAGCTCAATTGGCGTAAAGAAGTTTACTTGTCAAAAATATTACATTGACTGTCAGTTAAAAGATATGGATTTGAATCTGGTTACACTAGTGAGAGGCCCGAGCGTGCAGGAACTGAGCTACAACAGCTCTCGCTTCTGAGAAATATTAATTCACACAGCACCGTACCCTGACCGAGTTACCGCCAACCTCATTCTTATCGACGCCGCCGGCCGAGATCAAACAATAGCGAAACGATTTGAAAAAAACATTTTTTTTGTTTTTAATTGTAATATTTTCACAAAAACATCGCCTTGTCAAATATATTAGACAATGTCCGAATGTGTGAGGTATTACAATGAGGGACGCGTTGCGCAACCCAGCCCGCGTGAGAAGCATTGTACTGTGCGCTCCGCAGCCGCTTTGTGTCGCTCTCGCCTCCACTGCCGATCAGCCAGCGCCCTGCTCTTTGTCTTACACTCGGCAAAGTGATAACTGAGTACAACTGTCAAGACATCACGACATCTAATAGAAATGTCATGAGTACTTGTGCTGCGAGTTTTTTTTTTTTACACTGCCTCGTCATAGTGACTACAGAGTACCTGATGGTAAGTACAGTGTAGTCCAAAAACTAAAGCGACTATCAAAGGATGAAAATCCATTGATAGTCTACATCGTCATGTCGGCTCACATATACCACGACTGAAGGTCTCCAGGTATATGAGCTACTGGATATACACAAGCTGATCCCGAAACGCAACAAGCCGAAACTGGTCAAAATCGTTGACTAGCTACACACATACTCTTCAGAACGCTCGCCATGGTACATAATTTTAAGAACTAACAATCAAGTGCGAGTTTACTTGATTTTTTTTTACCCTGGCTCGAACATAGTGACTACAGAGTACCTGATGGTAACTACAGTGTAGTCCAAAAACGAAAGCGACTATCAAAGGATGAAAATCCATTGATAGTCTACATCGTCATGTCGGCCCACATATACCACGACTGAAGGTCTCTAGGTATATGAGCTACTGGATATACACAAGCTAATCCCGAAACGCGACAAGCCGAAACTGGTCACTATGACGGGCTTTACACCCATGTACCGTGGTCGCGATCCAGACGGGCACCGACGCCCTACCACCTCGCTGCTGCTCGTTTAGCACCACCCAGGAGTCACGTGTAGGGAAACTAGGGTAATGCCTACGGACGCGAGCAGCGAGCAGAGTGGATACAGCCACTAATGTATCTCTGCTCACCCAGAAAGAGATACAGCGTGACGATATTATTATTATTGATATATAACTATACTATTTGTCGATTTCTATGATATGATTGTGATATGAATTTATGATTTTATTGCCTCACTTACCGTCTTTTATCATTCTGTCATGGCAAGTGTTCTGAAGAGTAGAATAATTTCATTCCACCCTCTCCCCCTCCTCTCCATTTCATAACAGAACCACGCGCGCTGGTTACGGTGACTGCTATTACAGCTAGAACTAAGCTCTCACTTACTTTTGTCGGGTCATGGGATTGTGGAAAGGTCTTCCGGTGAAGGTATTCCTTTCGTCTTACGATATTAGATTCTTTAAAAAAACCGTGAAGAAATATTTGTGTAGGCCGGCATGATCGCAGCAGGTATCGGTAGTTGGTTGTTCTCGGTTTTTGGATTGCACTTTACTTTCCGACGGATACGATGAAGTCACTGTCCCATGTCAGAATAAAAAAAACATAACAGCCTTAGGGTTAGTTGCAGAATCGTACTTTACATTTTAATCCAGATTTAAGCCCTTAACGGAGCATTATTACGTGTTGCAAGGCAAAATTATCCAAAATGTAATGCTTGCCTTAAATTTAAGGAATTGCCTAATTAAAGAAATGGAAAATGCAGTTTTGTCTGATGCTGCAGCATCATCTAAAAGTAGCTGGATTCTTAACTCTTCACTGACTTACCCATACAGCAAAAGTATCTTTTTTTTTTCTGAGCCGGGGGATTATCCTGCACAGGCGCATCAGGAGTGCTGGGGGTAGCGACTCCGGTGTATCATACTACTACTTACTAAAACCTTCAAAATGTCCTCCCAGTCGCTGCACCCGAGCTGGTAATCCAGATTCTTCCAAACGCCCCGGGAGCTGCCTGTTTATATTCCTCTCTGTGAGAGGTGAGTGTTAAGAGCACATCCCTCCAAGTCTTTCTCACAGACGGCGTGCCAAGCACTGCGCGCCGTCTTCTTCTTATCAGCAGCAAACTCCCTTAGGTCTACTGCCCGGTACTACAGAAGTACAGTGTTTGAGCTCAATGTAAGTGTTTTGACGAATGGATTACAAATTGATATATAATTAAGTCAGGAATTGTTTTAAATGATTATTTAATACTTCTTAATACACAATATCATAACTAATGATGATATCCTATTTGATTTCGGCCTTGTCGTTTTCAAATAACAAGTACACGCGGGCTATAGCCTCAGTCGGCGAAGTTTTTTTTTTTTTTTTTATACCGACTCGACACAGTGACTGCACCATACCTGATGATAAGCATGGTACAGTCCAAAAAACGCCAACGACTATCGAAAGGTAACAAAAAACCCATCGGTAGTCGCAGCGATCATGCCAGCCTGCCCAAATATCTCTTCACGCTACGTTTAAAAGATCCCATATCATAGGATGGAGGGAACACGCTCGCCGGAAGACCATTCCACAGCCCAACGACACGGCAAAAGAAGGAGTTAGAGAACTTCTTTGTCCTGGCCGGGATGTGAGATACCGTATAGCTGTGACAACGCAAACCCGCGCGCGTGGTTCTATTCAGGAAGGGAGAGGGTGGAACAAGGTTAAACAACTCCTCAGAACACTCGCCATGATACAGACGGTAGAAAACGCTCAGTGAGGTCAAGTTGAGCTTGCTGGTGTGTATATTAAAAACAGTCAATTGCGCAGAATATATTTGGTGCGTGAATGCTAGCGCTTGCAAAAAAGCACCTTTACGCCCACTTTTAATCTAATGGGACGGGCAAACGACACAGTTAGAGAGGCGGGATGCAGTTTCTGGATATTGCTAACTGAGCCCTATCAGTGCCCTAGGTTTATCACAATGCCTTGCTGCCTCGCCGGAATCTTTGAGTAGACTAGGCTGCCATTAGCAGGACAGATGTGAGTAGGCAGACTTTTGTACAAAGCGGGGAGTCACCGCAACAACTTGCGCGATAAAATATTGTTCAAGCCCACTCAACCAGGTTTCACCCTCGATGAAGCCGCTGCATGATGCACAGTTCTAGGAGCCACTGGTGACTGGTTACGAAAACTAACAAGCTTTTCTAATTTGTCACCTTTAATAGTGACCGTTTGACACAAATAGAAGCTGAGTTCCCACTACACCACAATATTGTAACTACAGTGTGGGCGAATACACGAACGGAAGTTAGTTACAACTAACACACAACGGCCTTAATTAACAGTTAACAAGCATTCTGAAAGTGTACAAAGTAAATAATACAATATACGAGGTGATTATTTAATACAATCTTGTGACAAGTGACATAACGCAGTTTGTGAACCGCTGTCGTGCCGTGGGAGCGACTGATCGGGGTAAGTGATTACATGTTTTAATTGTTTTCGTTCTGCCAATGATTCGTCCGGCAAATGATGTCGTACCACCTCACGAACACACAACAAAGTAACGAGGAATCCTTTCTTTGTAAAGGTATTTTTTTTTTATTCTATTTATTTAAGGAACTTTTACGTGTGTACGTATGTCGGCCCCATCGTACCCTAATACAGAAATACCTAACATGTGACATATGGCGCCATTGATCTGAACGAGCCCGACGCCTCATCAGATAATAGATTTTGTTAAACATCCCGACGTCAAGTCTGTTTAGAGCAAAGGCACTCACAAACGCCTTTCTCAGAGATTCAGAATCTCAGGCGTAAAGGTCTTTGAAATTGGAGTTAACACGTTTGCCACCACGCAGAGATGGGCAAAATGTAATCTGATTAATGATGAACGATTACAAAATGTAGTCGTAATTTTAATTTTCGTGCTCTTTAATCATGATTAAATCCATTTAAAACATTAATAAATCATAAATGTGTATACAATCTGGGATTTTGTAGTGTTTAAAACATAAATGAGCAAAATGAAGTCATATTAATGGTAAAAAACATAAAAAGGAATTGTTAATCATTTTCATTAATCTGATTACATTTTGCCCATCTATGCCACTATGGCACCTAAATATGGGTAATAAAAAAAGTTAGTAAAAAAGTTTTTGTGATGTATGTAAATTTTAATGAACAAATGAGAAATGATCCGTAAAAACTGTGGGCGTCGTAGTGCGTGCGGGCCCCAATAGAATGCTAAGTAGGTAAAGCTCCTTTTACCTAATTTTAGGTAAACAAAAATTGACTCGTTTTCTATTCGCACTTTATCCTGGCTTAGTAAGTGCTCCATAAACGGCGATCAGTTGCGCTAACGTGACTACGTTGGGTACAAGCGCAAAGTGGATACACCAACGAATGTACCTCTTCTCACCCCGAAAGGAATATAGCGTGATGATGTGTTATTATTCATAATGTTTTCTGACTTTTCATGAAATTACATAGGGATTTCCTCACCGCGCTATATACATACAGGTGCCTTTGTATTTCACAGTATTTCACAAGAAAACCATAGAATTCTAATGGAATAGCATTCTGCCATTCAATAAACAATTTGTTTGCAAGAGTTTATTATATATTTGCAGAGAACAGAATAATTTTTATTAGATGTGTGTTTTTTCACGATATTTTTTTTATGTTAACTTTATCAAAGACTATTCAGTAAATTTTTTAAAGGTTGACTCACTTTTTTCGATTATTTAGTTGGTACGCAGGGTCATGGCTTGTTTATGGTCCCCGGAATTTTGCTCTCGGAGCGTGGGCTCCTGCTTGCCCCCTCTAAATCCGGGCCTGATATCCACAGCTATTTATATAACATATTTATTAAGCTAATACTCCTCATTCATGCCTTATGTCATGGGACAATCGAATTTGACATGTCATATAGGAACTGTAGATGTTTTTACGTAAGTCATGATTATATTATGGAATTTGAGAATGATTACTTGCACGCAACATGAGTATCTTACGGTTTATAAGTTCAGATTTAATAAATATTTCTAAATTCAACGTATGTAAGGTTTATTTAAAACAGATTAGTTGTGTTTATTTCGGCATTATGCTGTAATTTTTAAATTAGTTTTGCAAAAGTACAGTGCTGGCCAAAATTTTGTAACATTTTTATTGTGCTATTAAAATTAATCTATACTAATATTATAAAGCTGAAGAGTTTGTTTGTTTGTTTGTTTGTTTGTTTGAACGCGCTAATCTCTGGAACTACTGGTTCGAATTGAAAAATTCTTTTTGTGTTGAATAGACTATTTATCTAGGAAGGCTTTAGGCTATATAACATCACGATGCAACTATTAGGAGCGAAGAAATAATGGAAAATATGAAAAAAATGGGGAATATTATTCATCCTTGAGTGCTTCCATTGCGTGCGCTGCGAAAACGGTTCAAGATACCAAAAATATATGTATGACAGAGTTATTCCTCTTGAAATGATCTAAAAAAATGTCCGCGACAGTATATGTCTATCTTTTAAGATTAACTCACTAGAACCGTTTTTATGATAATCAAATTTGGTCGAAATTAATGCATTATTTGTTAAGAGTTGTATCAACGTAATAATATTAATCTTTATCCAAATAAATGTGTTGATGATTAAGAATATTTAATTGTGAACAAAATTGTCTTTGACATCACTTAATTTCAATGAACATCTTAGAAGATATTACAATAACTTATATAGCAAAACAGCGTTTGCCGGATCAGCTAGTTTAAAGATAAGATGTAAAGTCAATGAGAAGCACGACTCAGATGACGTAGCCCAACGGATTAGTAATATGAATTTGCATAGGTCAGGACACATAGCTCGTGGAGAGGATGGCAGATGTGGCAGAAAAGTTCCAGCATGGGGACCGCGTTCTGGCAAGCGCAGTGTGGGACGTCCACCTACATTGTGGACAGACGAACTGGCCCAGATCGCAGGGCCACGCTAGATCCAAGCCTCATCCGACCGGGTGCTCTGGAAGACATTAGGAGAGGCCTATGTCTACAGGCCACATTTTAAACTATCGCGTGTTGCACACATTACATAATACATACTCTAACGAGTCTTAGACGCGAAAAACCTTTTTACGGTATTAATCCATATAATTAATAAACAAAGCTGATTTGCGCCAGATAACAGATTTTGCAGCGCATAGAAACATCTGGAAATAAGGGGTTTTCATTCGAAACATGAATCCCGCGTGAACAGAATCCCAGGCACAACTTATGTTCAAAATAAGATGTTAAATTGTATTCTACAGATCATGCAAGTTTGTAGACGATATTACATCAAAACCAGTAATATCAATGCCAATAACCTGTACGGTAGTATAAACAAACGGATCGAATAATTCATAACTTTCTATAAATCGTTTACACTTAATCCGCGTGTATTGAAGAGTCACTAGTGTGTAATAAAGCATGCGTATTCAGAAAACAATTATTTATATTATGACTTTTACTTTCTGTTTACTTTGACTACACTTAAATGGGCACCATTTATATTAAACTCAGAATACATGTCTTTTTATGCCCATCATGAGTAGACTTTTATTGTTAAAACCAAGAATACAAGCGACGCGCACTCTACACATCATCAAAAAATGACTAATTCCAGCAGCATGTTGCCATGCGACTTTCCGACATCCACTATGATAAGACCTTTTTTTTTTGGTGACCCGGAGGAAAAATCCTACGTAGGATCATCGAGGCTGCTGTGAGGGCACCGACGCCGTTGTGTCGGACTCCTACTGACTAAAAACCCCCGAGCGGTCATTCCAATTACTCCACCCAGGCCTGGGAAACCAAATTCGTCCAGTCGCCCGGGAAAGGTCAAGACTAGTGATGAAAATGCCCGGGAATTTTCCCAAAGTGCCCAGCACTTCCGCGAACATTTCGTAAATTCCCGGGAATATTCCCCATACAAGTTTTGGGCACTTTGGGAAAATTCCCGGGCATTTTCATCACTAGTCAAGACCTAACACCAAGATAAGAAATAACACTAATAACTGAGAATAAAGAAAGTACAGTGTCTGCCTGTGATCTACCTAAGACGTATAGAAACTGGTAACATGACACGGCTGACAATCATTGGAAAGATAGAAAGAAAAGACTTAGAAACCGGAATCCTTAGCGGTGGGACCAGGTCTCCGACATAAGCAGTTAATTTCTCGAAGGGTATAGCACGATTCGCAGTAATACAGAAGGAAAAGAAAAGAGAAAAGTAATCTAAAAACATTACTAAAACATTATTACCGGTGGGCTACAGGATAAAGGACCGCTAACCATGTACATACATCTGGGTTTTACAGATTAAGGGCGGATTTAGGCACCCATGCTTACCGGCAAAGGAAAACTTCGTGAGAAAACACACATGACATCTAATAGAAACGTCAATGCTCACGTTGGGCACGGTATATAAACGCAAAGTGGGTACAATCACTAATGCATCTCTGCTCACCCCAAAAGGCATACTTTTTTTTTATAAATCTGCTAAAAAACCAACTACTTAATAATAATATTAATATTTACTAACGATTACATACATATACCTAGTCCGAAATTAGCTTGTATTTGTACTTTGCGCACCAGACAAAGTACTTCTTACCGTATTTGGAATTATAATAGATTTTAGCACTTTTTTCTCTCGCTAGTTAAGACGCGTTATTTTTAGCCTAGTTTGTTAAAGCCCGTATTAACCCACAAGTCACAGAAAATGTTACGTTCATTTGAGACTTATCTAACACCGAATCGGTCATAATTTAATCGAATTAACGTAAGAAACGGCAACTAATCACAATAACAGAGTGTAACTAATATTCGTCTGTGAAATATTTTCAGTGTGTTGTGCATAATTACGTTTTATGCAGCGCTTTTGGGATGCACAAGTGATTTTTATTGCTAGTAATTATCGTGTTATGTAATGTTATGTTCATCGTCTAGTTTTTTTAATTTATGCACATTTTTGCGAGTTGACCCGGCAGTGATTGTATGTGATGCAAAACGGAAGTTATTATTTTTTTGACGAACAAAAGTTGTTTTACTGAAAAGAAAGAACGAAAAAGTATTTATTTAAAACACAACACAACATATAACATAGAAGGATAAGTTAGTCAAAATAGAAAACAACATAAGTTTATTCCCTGTGCTGTGATGACACGCCAAGGAGAAGTTAGCTCTACGCATGCTAGATGAACAGTTGAGCCACCCAGCCTTGATTTTCAGCTGACCACCATTTATTGCGAGCGCGTTGAAAACGGTCAATAAAGGAAAATAATTACAAGTACATGAGAAAGAACAAGATCTATAGATGTTTTGTGAAACTCGAAACATTTGTTGACGACGACCTTTAAATCGTCCAGCTCAATGATCGATCGTTGTCCATTATAACCTCTCACTACAAAAAGGCCGATGGCCTGTTCCGTGCGGAGACGCACTCGCCGGAGACACTTAAAAGCTTCTCAAAAGTCATGGCCGATATTTTGCGTTTACTTTCAACTTAGGCAATGTCCTACGCGAGCCACAAGTGCCATGCGACACGAAGCGATAATATGCGACTAGAATTTTCATCTCCTTAAATAAAAATCTTCTTAAAAAAAAATTATGCCGAACTCGGCATTGTAGTATCCAGACATATATATTTTAATAGCCACACATAGTTTTAAAAAGGACGGACGGTCTATTTTAAAGTTGTATATAAAATAACTCTGTTATCATATATATCAATTATTTTTAATTGCAGTTCTATTACAACGCATTTCAGTTGTAATTAAAAATAATTCGTTGACAATAATAATAATATATCTTCAAGTTGTACCCGTTTCAGGGTATGCAGAACGTACTACATACGTGCATACGTTAGTAGCTTTATCCAGTTTGCGCTTATGTATATCGTGCTCAATATTACCAGTTGCAATTCTCATTGATAATACACATATCATCTTTATTACATACCCCACACCAGTAAGCTTGTGATGCCTAAATCTGTACTTAATCTGGAAAACCTAGAGGTACATGCTGGGACTTGAAACTACAATTCGCATTCTAGTTTCCACGCATGAATATCAATCCCATATCTAACAGACTACCATTCTAGGCAAAGTATCGTGATGAATTTTACCCTATACTGTCAGGGAGGCACTGTATTCCCTTCTTCTCAGTCACAGCGCAGTGAATTTATGATAGTAGAGGGAGAGGGGATCCGGGCAGTAGGTTTGATGGACCTTGCTGTCCAGATGAGAGGAAGGCGGCGCGCAGTCTACTAGGTTTGGAGGGGTAGGTTTATACACCCACACCTCACAGAGACGCAGGTTAAACAGCCTGTTCGCTCCCTGTGCGTCTGGAAGAATCTGGAATCCCAGGCCCGGGTGAACTAATTGAAAGGACATATCGGGTGTTTTCAGTCACAGCTGCCCTCATAGCGATGCTGTGGTCTTATGTAGTATTTCCCCCGGAAATAAAAAAAAAGAGGGGCGTATTAAATTACACTTTTGATATTACATTTTTATAATCCTTCGCATTGTGTCGCATCGCACTTTTCACCTGCGTAGGACAATAGGTTAGATTCACTGGATGCGAGAGAAAGGTACATACGGTTTAGTGTCGCTAGGACCTTAGTAAGCAGCGAAGGCAATCTACCTCTTCGATTTCATTCATCTATTATATCAATATCAACCAATTTATAAACATTGTTGTCAAAGTGAAACGTCTATAAAATCATGATTTGAATTCAACGAAACGAAAAATTGAGACCTAAAAAATAAAAACCCAAATGTATAGGTTTAAAAATCTGTGCAAGAATGAGATAGAACACATAATACAGTTTCATTTCTACTGCGTGTGAACTGCACACACATTTTTTTTAAAACTGGCATAGTCAAAGACCGTTTGATGGAAAAGGGATGAGAATTCGTTAACAGTCACCGTTGTCATGTCCGCATAAACATGCCATAGCGGAAGACCTCTAGTTCAATGGAAAACTAGTTTTAAAAATGCTGATCCAGAAACGTAACAAGTTTGCATGTCACTATGACGGTCCTTGCTCACAAACGCTGTCGTGATCAAGTCAAGTGCTATCAACGCTACGGTTTCACAGATACTTGAGGGTGATGCACGATGATTCTTATTTAACAGTTATAGTGATTTCACAATTACTGAGGCATAGCAGTGACAGAAATATAACAGTGATAACGTTCTCACCGTGTATAATGGTGACATTCTTTTTATCCTGACTCGACATAGTGACCATGTCTTGACGCTTGAGTCTTCCATGATGGTTAGAATGGTACAGTCCAAAAAATAATATCGACTATCAACAGTAAAGAAAAACCTAACGTTAGTCGCAGTGATTATGTCGGCCTGAACAAATATCCCTTCATGATACACACCCTCGCCAGAAAACCATTCCGCAGCTCAATAACTCGGTAAAAGTAAGAGATAGAGAATCTCTCAATCTTATTTTATTTTATTTTAATAGGCTTTCAGACAGAGTGTATGCATTCAAAAATAACAATAGATATCATGCCATACACACACACAGTGCACCGCTCCAATTACGTGAAAGCGCAACATGTACTACATAAAGCAAATTTCCATATAAAAAAGTGAACTTCGAATCCAAAAATTTCTAATGGCACAGTGATATGGAAACAAAAGATCCTTTATACACAAATTATGAATTTTTAATTATGTTAACCGTGAAACCTTAGCCGGGATATGAGATGACCTATAAGCTTGAAATATAACGGATGATACCATTCATATTATTTTCAGCATTCTAATTTTTATACATTATTATTCGATGAGAATAACCCGTTAAATTAGGACCCAGTCCTTTTTAACTTAAGTCCTTTGGTTCTGAAAGCATCATATTAATTAATTCTTGAAAACATTTCAAATATTAAACTTGTAGGTAATTAGCGAGGGTCCGCGAATTATTTTAATTGGCTAGGTTCTTTACAGTTTCTAAGTATTTTCGTTATAACGTTAATGTTTCGTAATTTACGAGTGCTTATTTTAGCGCTATAATAACAGTCATACTTTGCCTCATTGCGTTGCTATGCGAAACCTTTATTTTGCCTTTTAACAGAACCGTCATGGCCGCCGTGATGTTGACACCCGCAGTGTGTAAGACACCTTAAAATCCTCCCGGGATACTCTTCATCTCCCTACAAGCAGGGCTCGGGAGTCCGGATTCCTCCGACGACCTGGCAAACGAACAGCCCCTTCTAGACTACACTTTTGTGAGGGATATGTGTAAATTGTCATGTTAAAGTAACCACGAGATGACATACACGTGAAACTAATGACCATCTATAGTTCGAGGTCGTTATGTAGATCTACGTTGCGCATATACAAAGCAGCAACTACTGAATTTATTATGAATCACCTGTAGCCGGTGAAGAGAAAGTTTGGAGGAGTGGATGTATACTACGCTAAAGTAGTTTATCACCGGTCTGACAATGGCTTTGTAAAGTGTCATCTCATTCTTAAGACACAGAAAAGATTCGCTTCCACATTCACCATATTTCCGCGATCTTATGACCTGGGAGTCTTTAAGAGAAGAGTGAATAGGTATTTGCTAGGCGATCGAGTTTCTTCATCGAACTCATCTTCACCTTCCACCAGGTGTGATTGAGATCAAGCGTTCGTCTATAAATAATAAAAAAAAACACAATGGCACGATGGCACGGCCTTTACACCGAGTCTGAAATTCAGCCTCTCATCGAAAGTAGCTTCTAGATACTTGACTTTAAAGACGATCATCAGGATGATTATTTGGTTGAAAAGTGATATGTTAACGCTGCGGTGTACTGATCGCTCAGAGTATTGTTACGTCCATCTCGGGGTTAGCCTTTATCCGCCATTTGCGGAACCACTCACCGAGTTCAGTGGCTACAACTTTAAGTAGCTGTCAAAGGGAATCTATATTACGGTTAGATGCGTAAAAAAATCTATGAAAAAATATCTATGGAATGTGGTGTCATCTGCATAAAGAGCTTTACGCCCAGAGATTTTGAAATATCGTTTGTATAGAGACTGTACAGAAGAGGTGCAAATATGGAGCCTTGTGGAACCCCTACTCGAATCCGACGTAAGTTGCTAAGAACTCTTTCAACGTGGTATAGAAAGTGATATTTTGAAAAATAGTCTCGAAGGAAAAGCACGAACGTATCTAGGACACCAAATGCGAATAGTTTGTATAACAAATTGTTGTGCTATACTTTATCAAACGCTTTCGTCACGTCGAACAATAGCGCCCTTATCGGGTCGGGTCGGGTGACAAGTGAATTTCATGAGGGTCATATTGACCCAATAATATACGTATATCATAATTTTTTACTCCACGTTATATATACATAAGTTCTGTTAATATAACCTCATTTCGCAGTGAACACGTCAAGTTTTCTGACAATAAACGAATTTGAAACTGTTACGATTGTATAATATCACAGATGTGTACAAGAAAGAATTATGTTAATAATTGGTGCTAATAAACTGTAGGTGTACATTGTTTATGTATGTTCGTATATTAGTGAGTGAGAGAAAGCACTTGCATGTCGTTACGGCGCGTGCGCTGGAGAGCGAAGACACTTGAAAGTTAGGATTCCTGTTAGCAAACTATTTATCTACGCTTTAATTCAGTGTGTGCAATACACGAAGGTATAAGGGGGGGTACAGAGGAATGAGAGTAAAGGAATTGTGTAATGATTTTCGAAGCCAAAAAGCAAAAACGTTGTAACCTACATCATTTTTACTGAAAACTTTAAGAACGGCGATCAGTTGCGCTTCTGGTCGCATTGGGGACAGCATATAAGCGCTAAGTGGATACAGCCACTAATGTATCTCTGCTCACACTGAGAAAGATGTAGTGTGACGATATATTATTATTAAGAATTTTCGCAATAATAAGTATGTCTAGGTGTCTTTGTGCTAAGTAATAGATATGACCTAACGATTTACGATCGACCTTTAACCAATCTGCAATAAATCTCGTTGACATACTTCAACTGTAGATACAGTGAAGCATTAACGTTTTTTCTATCTTTATGTGTAAAAAAATCAGCCTATTTTTTACACTGGCTCGACATAGTGACTACACTGCACTTGATGGTAAGTACAGGGTAATCCAAATACGAAAGTGACCATTAAATGTTAAAAATCCATTGATAGTCTACATCGTCCTGTCGGCCCATATATACCACGACTGAAGCTCTCTAGGTATATGCACAACTGGATATACACAAGTGGATCCCGAAATGCGACGGGCGAAAGCGAGTCGTTATGACGGTCTTTGTCTATGCAGAAATGTTCTAAAAATATTTATGTACCATACCTAATAAATTCATATTACTATCAGCTTGTATATAGCGAAATAGCTATAGTTTTTTAAAATATTTTCAGGCAAATATTTAGATTTATATAAATATAGTGTTAGAATATATAATTTTACGATTTATTGTTTAATGAAATATTAGATGTTCACAGCCCCGTCATTGCAATCTGAATCCGTATCAGTTACACAAAGAAATGGTCGTGACGTATTCGTCTTATCGGATGCGTCGATCAACCAATTTTGAACGTCGACACTTACGGATAAAATATAGGCGAGAACATTTGATAGTTGCAAAGATTGAAGCTATAACTCATTATGTGTGCCTATAACACTTAATGTAATGTTTATATTTTTATTTTTTATATCTTTATTTATGATGTAGCACGATAGGGCTGGCATGACTGCATGCGGCAGTCAAAAGCACTTTAAATTAATTGATTAAAAAAAAAATCTCATGATTTTCATGCATTTCTTGGGATATAGCATGACGATATGTAATTTATTTTACTTCTAAAAATACCTCTACGCTCTTTTAATAAAATGTCTATATTAAGAGCCGGGCACACGATACGTCGCGGCGCATGTCATGAATAAGTGCCCTGAGAACGGCGAAGAGGTGCGCTACTGGGCTCGTTAGGCACGACATATAAGCGAAAACTGGATACATCCACTAATGTATCTCTGCTCACCCCGAAAGAGATATAGCATAACGATATATTATTATTATTATATGTAAAACTCCAGAAAATAAATAAGTTTCATATCTTTTCAGATATATTCATCTTGAGCAATATATTTGCTGTCAAATTATTGGTGAGTTTTAATTGTAATGTCAATCTCTATTACTGATAATTTATTTATTTATTTACAAATCAGTATATAATTTAATTAATACAGGAAAACAAGCAAAACAAAAATTCGGATTAACCAAAATTATTTTTATAACAAGGTTATATGAGAGATATAAAATGTGATTCAAATAATTATTATGAAATAATAATATAAAAGTTATAAATGAAATGTGTAGTATGATTGTGTACTTTGTGTATACGACTTATGTGTTAGTGTGTATGTGTATATATAATAATGTATTACATAAATAATTTTTGAGGTAGTAAGGCGGTTGCTCGAACTAGCTCTTTTTTTTCGAATTGTCGATACTTTGGTGACCGGGAAATGCCTTCAGAACATAGCCGGGCGGGGCCAAAGCGGGTCGTGGGCACGGTACACAAGTATCAAGACCATCATAGTCTCGCTTCGGCCTGTCGCGTTTCGAGATCAGTTTGTGTAGATCCAGTTGTTCTAAAGACCTTCCGTCCTGGTATATGTGGGCTGACATAGCGATGGGGACTGTCAACGGATTTTCCTCTCTTAGCGGTTATTTCCGGTCTTGGACTACACTGTGTGCAGTGAAATGTATTCCATCAGGTGCCATGTTGGAAAAAGGTATACGGTACAAAACAATCGTGAGTCAGCCTCTTCATGTCCCCTGGTTCAGTGAAGCTAAAACAAGCGGAAAAGATGTTAAACTATGCTTAAGGCTCCGTTCCGGGCATTATCCAACAGCAAGTTTTGCATATCTCATGAGGAAAGCCGAGTCACCCAATTGTGACACGTGTGGAAAGATTGAAGATGTGCATCACTTGCTGATGGAGTGTGCCCGGAACGAGACACAAAGGGAGTCGCTGATAAGCAAGGTGAAAATTAACAGACAAAATATTGGAGCATGGCACGGCGTTTTGGCGAATCCTTTGTCGAGTGAAGCCAGAATGATGTGCCAGATGGTGACGCTTGCTCATCCGCGACTCCCCTAGGATGTAAGGACGTAGGTTAGGGCACAATGGGCTGATATATATTTACCTTAATAAAAGCCCCTAATCAAAAATAAATAAAAAAAAGGTGCTATGTTGGCACTTCGTTGAATTGTAACGTAAATTATATTTGTAAGCATATATGTAGATATAATCATTGTATTTTTTAATATATCATTGTATTTTTAGCCGTGGTGGCTGCCGGCAGAATAGAATAGCACCCCCCTCTTCTTGCTGAGGTGTCGTAAAAGGCGACTAAGGTATCTCTTTAACCCCGCAATTCTACCAGTTGTTCAGAGAAGGAAAACTCGACCAAACCCGCATCCTACTCCCTCCCGATCGTACTGGTTCTCCATTCCATCGGGCCTGAGGGAGCTCGGACGAGAGAGTGCTTTTCTGGCAGCGCGTCCAGCTATGCACTTAAATATCTCCTGCGCAATTGATTGTTTCCGAAAACTGGACCTCGATTTTCTTAATTGACGTTGAAACAGTCGCCGTAGCCGAAACCGGCTAGGACATCATCATCATTTCTAATATATACAATTGCAGCAGCGTTAATTCCTGTAATTTTAAGTAATTGGGGTTGAAATACGCATAACAGTTTGAAATATGTTAAGTTATTTAACGGTATTACGATTCTCTAACCTTGAGTTAAAACATACTGGCGAACCGGGCGGATTATCAGCCAATCAGTTTGTCATATCACGATTCACTCTTCAATGACATTATTATCCTCTAGAGTGCTGTCAATTAGATGTACTCAACGACTAGATGACTAGCTGTGCCTGCGGGTTCGTTCGCGTGGAAGTAGTACTTTCGTAATGGTAATAATTGTTTCAAACAGAAATCTTTATATAAATGATTGGGAGTCGAAGCTGCTCGCGTCCGTAGGCTTTATCCTAGCTTCCTTACACGTGACTCCTGGGTGGTGCTAAACGAGCAGCAGCGAGGTGGTAGGGCGTCGGTGCCTGTCTGGATCGCGACCACAGTACATAGGTGTAAAGCCCGTCATAGTGACCACTTTCGGCTTGTCGCGTTTCGGGATCAGCTTGTGTATATCCAGTAGCTCATATACCTAGAGACCTTCAGTCGTGGTATATGTGGGCCGACATGACGATGTAGACTATCAATGGATTTTCATCCTTTGATAGTCGCTTTCGTTTTTGCACTGCACTGTCCTTACCATCAGGTACTCTGTAGTCTAGCTATCTAACTAACTAATCTAAGCTAACTATCTATGTCGAGCCAGTGTACAAAATATATATATATAATTTCCACCGATAATTTCTTACATAAATTACAACAATTAAATATACAAGCAGTACTTAATGACTTACAATACTCCACAGTATATGGCGATTACGGTGCTTCCATATAGTTTTCCTATAAATGTAGACACGCCTCCGCAACGATGTTATTAAAGAATATCGATACGTTGCCGAATGAGCAGATTAGATGTAACCTCTCTGTCTCTCAGCCCCCTTTTTTGGGAAATTACAAACTCGCTGAATTGGAGCACAGCTTTACACGACCTCTAGCTATCGACCATCGTGCGAACTATAACCGGCAGCGAAAGATCGTTCCCTATTTCGGCCACCAGCGAGCTGCGTTCATCGGCCCAGGCTGAGCACTCTCTAGTAGTATGTAGCGATGTGTCCACAGAACAGCCAACGCAATGGTGGTACTCTTCTGCAGGCTTCCTAACATGGATGGGCAAAATGTAATCAAATTATTAAAAATGATTACGATTACATTTTACGTTTTTTATCTATACTAATATTATAAAGCTAAAGAGTTTGTTTGTTTGTTTGTTTGTTTGAACGCGCTAATCTCAGGAACTACTGGTTCGAATTTAAAAATTCTTTTTGAGTTGAATAGAACATTTATCGAGGAAGGCTTTAGACTATATAACATCATAATGCAATTATTAGGAGCGAAGAAATAATGGAAAATGTGAAAAAAAACGGGGAAGATTATTCATCCTTGAGGGCTTCCATTGCGTGCGCTGCAAAAACGGTTCAAGATACCAAAAATATATGTAAGAAAGAATTATTTCTCTTGAAATGATCTAAAAAAATGTCCCGGGCAGTATATGTCTATCTTTTAAGATTAAGTCACTAGAACCTTTTTTATGGTAAACAAATTTGGTCGAAATTAATGCATTATTTGTTAAGAGTTGTATCAACGTAATAATATTAATATTTATCCAAATAAATGTGCTGTTGATTAAGAGTATTTAATTATGAACAAAATTGTCTTTGACATCGCTTAAATTCAATGAACATCTTAGAAGATATTACAAAATATTATATAGCAAAACAAAGTTTGCCGGATCAGCTAGTCATTAATATGACTGCATTTTGCTCATCTATGTTTTGAACACTACAGAATCTCAGATTGCACACACATTTATGATTTCTTAATGTTTTAAATGGATTTAATCATGATTACAGAGCAAGAAAATTTAAATTACGACTACGTTTTATAATCGTTCATCATTAATCACATTACATTTTGCCCATCTCTGATCCCTAACAATACGACACAGGTACTTTCCATAACAACTGTACCCAGCAAGCATCTTTGTCATACGATAGGTGAGCATACAATTGTGATGTCAATTAAACCATTTTTTTCCATTGGGTGGACCGCTTCGGCAGTTTTGACATCGGTGTTAGAGTGCCAGCTTTGATAGCCATTCATCAATAGCGGAGACGTGGGAAAGCGCCTATTGTCTCTTAGATTCAAACCAGCGCCGGACGAACTGCCCAAGATCACCGCACCTCACGCTGCTGACACAGCGACGCGAGAGTTTGAGAAGCTGTGTCCCAAAGGGTCCGAACTCCAAATAACTGTAAAGACAATCATCTTGTTGTTTGCCAACGCGACAGTGTCCCAATAATTTAATCACCTGAACAATGGATATATTCTCACGGCTATGTAATTGTGTCGCTTATATAACGACGCGAAGACTTCGTATATGTACGTTTAATTGTTATATTTGATATTATGTTCAACCTTTTAGTGTTGCGAGGTAGGTAGACATTGATGGGGATTTAATGACAGAAAATTTTAGTACAGAGGTGACTCATCCTACACCAGTGCAAATCAAAATGCTCTGTTTCTAACTGAAATCCGTTATTATCCGAGCCTAGGAAATGCCTAGTACGGATATTCCATTTCGCACAGTCTGATAATAGTAATATCTCATCATGCTATACTCCTGACGGGCTGAGCAGGGACACATTAGTGGCTGTATCCACTTAGCGCTTATATGTCGCGCACAACGTGACCTGTAGCGCAGCTGATCGCCCTTCTCAGAGCACATACATGAAATTTCTATTAGAAGGTTAAGCGGGTTACCTCACGATGTTTAAAATACGTATTTGACAAATTAATCAATCCTCTAGGCCAGTGATTCCCAAAGTGGTCTATATCGACCCCTAGGGGTCTATGATCACCTGCAAGGGGTTTATGTTAGCGAAAAAAAATTTGGGGGTCCATGAAATGAAAATGGGGGTCCACGATAATGGATCTCAACACATACACTGATAGTACCTATTTACTTACATCATACTATCTTATAATATCAAAACATATACATTATTTATAAAAGTACCTATGAAGTAAAAAAAATATTATATATGTGTTAGCGCCAGTGAATAGTCGCACAGACTATCTCTAGCGCCATGGCATAGAAACACGGAGGACAGGGAGTGAAGGGGAAGACGGGGAGGGGAAATGTCTGCTTTAAATTGACACGTCACACGGCGCGGGAACACACTCTGGGCCATATAGCTTTAAGTTTTTAACACTAAACTTCACTACAGTTAGAAATTTATAGGAAATAAATATCAGGTAAGTAGGGGGTCTACCCAACACGGAAAAACATGGCAAGGGGTCTACGACACAAAAAAGTTTGGGGAACTCTGCTCTAGCCGGTAAAATATAGTATGAAAGTTTGTTTGGGCAGAGTAGAGTCGCAGTCAGGTTCAACGATCAAATAAAACCTAGTAGTAGTAATATGATTAGTGTGAAAGCATTCTCGATAGAAGGCAGCACAAGTACATTAAAACTCGCTATCGTTATTTGTATTATGTTGTTGATATAATTTCGTCTGATTTCTGCGCACATCTTGCGAAAATAACCTTGAAACATTTCGTTAAAAATTTTTGTATGACCTCAACATGTTTCTATGTTATAGGTCTAAAGAAGTAGGATTCGTAGGGTAGACAGAGATTATATTAGGTCCTTACATATGAAATTGGCGTTTTGTATGGGAGGAACAAAAAGTCGAATATTTTTTAATATAATATATTTAATTAATCAAAGTATGAACCATTATTTTCTATGCACTTTTGCCATCTCATAGGTAGTTCATTGATCCCTTTACTAAAAAAACCAGTCGGACGGGAATCAATAAAATCTTTGAAGGCGATTTGGACTGCCCCATCGGAGTTGAATCTTTTCCCTTGCAAGAAGTTATCCAAATTTCGAAAAAAATGGTAATCTGTTGGAGCAAGGTCCGGGGAGTACGGAGGATGTCTTAGACTTTCCAATTGAAGCTCTTCTAATTTAGTAGCCGTCTGTTGCGCAGTGTGTGGTCTAGCGTCGTCGTGAAGCAGCAGTGGCGTGGAGCGATTGACCAGCCTAGGTTGTTTAGCCGCTAGCTTTTCCATCATGGTTTGCAATTGCTGACAATAGACATCAGCCGTAATAGTCTGGCCAGATTTGAGAAAACTGTAATGAACAATACCGGCACTAGTCCACCAAACGCTTACAAGTAACTTTTTTGGGGTTAATTTTCGCTTGGGGCAGGATTTGGCTGGCTGGCCAGGATCCAACCATTGCGCTGAGCGCTTCCGATTATCGTAAAGAACCCATTTTTCATCACAGGTAATGATTCGGTTTAAAATACTACATTATTGTGCCGGTTTAGTAATGTAACGCAGCAGTCGACGCGCGTTTGCCGGTTTGCTTCAGTCAATTCGTGAGGTACCCACCTTTCAAGCTTTTTAATCTTCCCAATTTGCTTCAAGTGAATTAAAACAGTTTTATCACTAACATCGCAGCCTGCAGCTAACTCGGACGTGGTTTGCGATGGATCCGCTTCCACAATAGCCTTCAACTCTTCATTATCAACTCTAGTCTCAGGCCGACCACGGGGCTTGTTCTGCAGGTCGAAATTTCCAGAACGAAAACGTTGGAACCAAAAACGAACTGTGTTTTCTTTTGCAACACGACCGCCATACACATCATTCACCCTTCGAGTTGTTTCCGCAGCACTAGTGCCACGGCGGAACTCGTACTCGTAAATAATGCGATATTTTAAGTTTTCCATTTTGTAAAATGAGTGACGCAAACAGAAAAAAACAGAAGAAAAAAACAAATGAATGACGATCATCGAAGCACAAATACATGAGTCTATAGCTGTACAAATTTGAATTTGAAATTCCTTACCAAAGAGGAGAAATTTGTGATTAAAGTGGCCAGTACGAAAAACGCCAATTTCATATGTAAGGACCTAATATTTCTTCTTAAAAACTATTCATAAAATATTCATATTTAAATTTAATGGAATCGCAACGTGACGACTCGATTCACATATAAAACGAACACTATAGAATTTATTTATATATATAAATAAATAAATATATATTACTAATATTATAATATATGTATATATTAGGTCCTTACATATGAAATTGGCGTTTTGTATGGGAGCAACAAAAAGTCGAATATTTTTTAATATAATATATTTAATTAATCAAAGTATGAACCATTATTTTCTATGCACTTTTGCCATCTCATAGGTAGTTCATTGATCCCTTTACTAAAAAAACCAGTCGGACGGGAATCAATAAAATCTTTGAAGGCGATTTGGACTGCCCCATCGGAGTTGAATTTTTTCCCTTGCAAGAAGTTATCCAAATTTCGAAAAAAATGGTAATCTGTTGGAGCAAGGTCCGGGGAGCACGGAGGATGTCTTAGACTTTCCAATTGAAGCTCTTCTAATTTAGTAGCCGTCTGTTGCGCAGTGTGTGGTCTAGCGTTGTCGTGAAGCAGCAGTGGCGTGGAGCGATTGACCAGCCTAGGTTGTTTAGCCGCTAGCTTTTCCATCATGGTTTGCAATTGCTGACAATAGACATCAGCCATAATAGTCTGGCCAGATTTGAGAAAACTGTAATGAACAATACCGGCACTAGTCCACCAAACGCTTACAAGTAACTTTTTTGGGGTGAATTTTCGCTTGGGGCAGGATTTGGCTGGCTGGCCAGGATCCAACCATTGCGCTGAGCGCTTCCGATTATCGTAAAGAACCCATTTTTCATCACAGGTAATCATTCGGTTTAAAATACCTTCATTATTGTGCCGGTTTAGTAATGTAACGCAGCAGTCGACGCGCGTTTGCCGGTTTGCTTCAGTCAATTCGTGAGGTACCCACCTTTCAAGCTTTTTAATCTTCCCAATTTGCTTCAAGTGAATTAAAACAGTTTTATCACTAACATCGCAGCCTGCAGCTAACTCGGACGTGGTTTGCGATGGATCCGCTTCCACAATAGCCTTCAACTCTTCATTATCAACTTGAGTCTCAGGCCGTCCACGGGGCTTGTTCTGCAGGTCGAAATTTCCAGAACGAAAACGTTGGAACCATAAACGAACTGTGTTTTCTTTTGCAACACGACCGCCATACACATCATTCACCCTTCGAGTTGTTTCCGCAGCACTAGTGCCACGGCGGAACTCGTACTCGTAAATAATGCGATATTTTAAGTTTTCCATTTTGTAAAATGAGTGACGCAAACAGAAAAAAACAGAAGAAAAAAACAAATGAATGACGATCATCGAAGCACAAATACATGAGTCTATAGCTGTACAAATTTGAATTTGGAATTCCTTACCAAAGAGGAGAAATTTGTAATTAAAGTGTCCAGTACGAAAAACGCCAATTTCATATGTAAAGACCTAATATATATCTCTCGTCACGTTATACCCCTTTCGATATGAGCAGAGTGGGATTAGTGGCTATATCCACTACGTGCATATCTGTCGTGCCCAACGTGACCGGTAGCGCAGGTTATCGCGGTTTTGTTTCATCGGGTGCCGAGGAAGTTGGCTCAGCCTTGCCCTTGGCACTCGGCAGGCGGGAGAAGGTACACCCCGGGGGTATTAGTCGGTGCAAGTACGACACCCCGGGGGTAACCCTCATCGTCTCCTGAGGTCTGGTAGGGATTTCCCCCGGGTTAAAAAAAAGCTTTATCGCCGTTTTCAGGGCACATACACATAACATATCTATTAGATGCCATGCGAGTTTCCTCACGATGTTTTCCATAACCGATGCGCACCGGTGAGGCCAAAATTCGTACTTGATCTAGAAAAATCCAGATATATTCGCCGGGATTTGAACCTACGCTCTTTCACGTTGCTGCATATGAATACTGGTCCCTAATTCGCTACTAATACGCTAATCAGCCACTAATGTGTATTTGCTCACACCGGAAAGGACATAGCGTGAAGATTAATTATTATTAAAGACCTCAGCATTGTACAATGCGTTAGTTCTAATGAAGAAATTACCATATCTTTTTAAAAATAAAAGCTTATGAAAATCACTAATCAAAAAAATATCCTTAAACAGAAAAAACTATAAGCTAAAGTTGATTTTAAATTTTTAACTTTAAAGATTTACGTGTAGTTTCTGGAACGCTCCTTAACACGTAACGCTGGCTCTGTAATTCCTGTTACTCGCCAATAGAGGGCAGCGTTTAAAGCTATTCATTCATCCCATTGTTTAATGCTATTTACTTTTTATAAAAGCTTAAAGTTTAAAAGATATTTGATTTGTTGGGGCAGGTCGCCTTCAGGGACAGGTAAATTAAATATTAAATCAGTACTAAGACATGTTTTTATATCTATAATTAGATAGGAAAGTATGGTATTTATAATCTTTGTTCAATCTATGAAAGTATTTGACCACCCAAAACGAGTTTGAATCACGAAATAATTAACAGAGGTCTTTTTTAACGTGTAATTTCATAGATAATGTCATTGTAATACACAGAGGTCGATTTTGTATGACTTCATTGCATAAGTACGTGTTGTTGCAATGAGGACTCGCATATTCATAATATAACGAATATAATAATCATTGATTATATTAATACAAAGTGGCATTGTTCGCGTTTTTTACACTGGATCGACAAATTGATTACAATGTACCTGATGGACAGGGCAGGTTAGACCAAGAACGCTTTTTTGTTTTTTGCTGTTGGTCGGGACAGGCTTTTACAAACACACCTGGCGAAGACAAGCAAGTACTTTAGGTGCTCGGCCAACGAGTTATAGGCTGGATGGCAACGCAAGGGCATTCCTGTGGGTACGAACCTCAACTTGGGTGGCCAGCCAAGGAAAAAACCTGTGAGATCTACTAACCTTTCACCATTGCTCATCATAAGAAAACGCAAATTATATAATACATTTGTATGTATTCTACGATTAGTAATGGATTTAAGGTCGATTAAAACTAATGTACTGATCGCATCTACATAGCACAGTATAGTCAATATACTTATGTGTGAAAATAACGGGCCATTTATCATTCATAATTATTGGATTATATACGATTTTAATGGTTTATGGTGTCAAAGCTGTGTAAGATTATTTTAAGTGCCCGGCGATATCTAGATCACGAGAATTGTATAAAACGTGTATCAAATAAATAATATAGGGGATTCAACCTAAAACTGTCTTTTGATTTGCAAGCTTCCCACGAGCAGTAGAGGCTTTTCCACAATTAGGGATCCCGACGTGATCCTATCAGTCCCCGGCGGCGGCAAGCCTCAACCCGCCCGCTGAGATTTATAGACGCAACTTTGAGTTTGCTTGGACTTCACTAAAACATTACTCAATGATTGTCACACGGTTTGGTAAACCATAGATTTTGTCAACGTGGATTTGGCTCTGCGAGTAATATGGCTATACTCAAGTTCCTATTATATATACAGGTTTTTGTCAGGTGTAAAGAAAAGGTTTTTTACAGTCAAGAAAGTGTTGAATAGTCTAACAAAGTTATCTTTGTAATTTTTAAAAATACATCGTCAAACATTTTTATCAAGGCATGCTTTGTAATGTTCGAGATATAGCTATGTGAAAAAACTAAAAACAATAAATTATTCGACGTCGCGATCTGATATAACTTACAAATGTTGTTTGTGCTCTTATCTCGGAAAAATAAATTCACAAATAATACAAGCATAAGATTAATTAGCCCAACATAATTAAGGTATCGCTTGCTGAACTGTAACGTCTAAATGGTCTTAAATATCAAAAGTCACACGACTCTAGCATTCAAAGCGCTCATCCTATTTTATGCGTTTGTAAAGATAAGAGGCCAATCTGTAATGAAACAAAGATAATATCGAGGGGTGAAATGCTATTTGGTTTAAGCGACATTTTTTGGTGATATAGTAATATATATATTTTCAGAATCAGCGTTTTTACCGATTCCAAAAATATATATTACTATATCACCAAAAAATGTCGCTTAAATCAAATAGCTTTTCACCCCTCGGTATAGAGATTTAGAATCTTTCAAAGGGGTTTTAACTAAATTTACTTATGAAATATGGTTGTTGCGCATGGCATATAATAGAAATGTCATGTGTACTAGTGCTGTGAGAACGGCGATCAGCTGCGCTACTGGTCACGTTGGGCACTAAATATAAGTGCAAAGTGTATACAGCCACTAATGTATCTATGCTCACCCCGAAAAGGATGTAGTGTGATGATAAATTGTTATTAATTATGGTTGTCAGTTAATCCAATTCATAAATAATTAAATGATAAAATTAATTCGCTGGTTTTAAATGTTTAGTATATTTTATGAATGAAAATATTGACAGAGAAAATCTTTAAATATGCGAAATTAAAATTTCACCGCTTTAAAGTCGCTCAGAGTGCGATGCAAGGATTCGGCGTCTATGGACGATAAAGTCCGAAATGAGGTTATCAGACAGGTATATTATACATATGTAGGCTTATAGTTATAAAAAATACAAACTTTTTAGTGTTTTTTATGATTTACTGGCAGACATCAATCACATTTGATGGAAGATGAAGATGAGGTCGATGGTGGTCCGCGTCCGCCTAACGAATGCCTATTCACTCTTCTTTTAAAGACTCCCAGGTCATAAGATCGCGGAAATATGCTCACTGGAAGCGTATTCCACTCCTTGGCCGTTCGCATGATGAATGTAGAAGCGAATCTTTTCGTGGAGGTTTAAGGAAAGTCCGCCGTAAACGGATAGTATCTAACACGGTTTTAGCGGTTTTATGATGGAATGGGGCTAGTGAAATTAGAAAATATAGCTCCTGAAAACTCTCTCCATTGAAAAGACTGCGAGGCAGGTGACCCTACGTCGATGCTCGATATTTTGCATTTTAGCTTCAGTCAAAGAGTCTTCTCCAACAAGTCTACGAGCTTATGTAGCTGATGAGCTTATTATGTCCAAAGGAATAATATAATATATTTAGCAGACCCATCCCAAAGGAGATAACAGTACCCCATACCCGACCGCACCTGTGTCTGATACAAGTTAAGAAGTTGCGATTGTGTGAAGTACCGTCTGAAATATACTATTGCGAATAATAGCGATCCGATGATTCAGTATCCGTTCGCGCCAGACTCGTAATGTTACCGATTGCTATGACTCTAATTTAGAGCTGTCATGTCATTCGATTATGTAAGGCAAGAGTTGCACTTTCCAACCGGTAAGGATGAACGGAGCATCTTTGTAGTGACTGGGGTGTGGTGCAAATACCAAACGAATAGCGAAATGCTTTCAAAGGAGTTATGTAGTTATATACGTTATATTTATTTAAACATTGTGTTTTCAAAACCCTGACTGAACCGAAAGGGGCGTTTTGGTAACACGATAATATTATTAAAATCCACCAGAAATTTATATTACTCGTGAATATTAAAAAGTTATTGTCATATAAAATTTAATTATTTTACATGCGATCTATGTTCGGATCACTTACAAAAATCAGTTTAAAAACTGATGAAACCATTTAATTGATAAACGGTGCTTGGGACACAGAGGTCATGACCTTTATGACGTCACGATTAACTAGCATGAGTTTTTGCTTTCCTTTTTTCCTTTGTCGGAAGCTAAGCACGCTCCCAGTGTTGATATGTAAGTTTTCCTCATTTAATTATAATTATTTATATTTTACTCGAACGTTGTATGGTCTTTAACGAAAACAAGGTAGCCTACACAGAATTTAATATCAGAACCGAATAACGCCTTGACAGGTCGGACACGAATTTTTAACTCTATATTAAAAAAAATATAATCTACAGGGTAGAAACGATAATGTATGTCCAGTCATGTGTGGTATTGCATTACTGAAAGATTATTCACAATAAACTATTGTAAGAAAGAAAATAAATTTGTTTTGTTATTTAAAACACTTACACTACATTATCAATTAACTTGATTCGTGGCAACAAAAATGGCCGCTGACTCAGTATAAATTGTGAGAATGGGATTTGAATTTTATTGACATAAAATATTGAAAAAAGTATCAAAAATTTTAAAGGTATTTGTATCTTATTGTCTTTTTTATTACATATTGGCTGTCCCGGCAGACCTTTCTCTGCCCTATTTCTCTAAAAGAAAGTTACATTGTTTTTTTTTAATGATAATAGCTGCCCCGTCAGATTTCATTCTGCCAAAAGTTATTGGCCTGTCGCAGTCTAATAGAAATAAAATTCCATTGAAAGGCTTAAGTAATATCTAAGGTAATGATATTTTTACTATAATGCCTTATGGGACATTTTTGGGATATTTTCTGTTTGATCACTTGGCGTATAAATTATAATTTTCATTAATGACATGCAACCTCTAATCAACTTGAAGGCATACCTTTGTTTTGATTGACAGCTGGGGACAGAGTGGTTTGCATGGGAAAACGAAATTGTGGTTTTTGCTATATTCCTAGCATTTTTTTCATATTTACTCATTTTCTAGTAACCAATTTCTAGTACCCAACGCACGCTTATACCTTCATCACAGTCTCGATTACGTGATTTAATAAGGATTAATTTTAGTAAGGGAATGAGGCATGTGATTTTATTTGCTCACTGTTGATGATTGACTCGTAAAATGACTTTTGCCTTATTTATTCACTACGCTTGTAACTTGAACCGCAAACAATCGAGCCACGAGCGATGGCTTGTGTCATTAATTTATAAAGTCTAACGCCTTCCTTCGGTTACAATACGAGCCGGTGCACACGATGCGTTGCGGCGGCGGTGCGGTACATTACCGCAAAGATTTACCGCGTTGTATAAAACAATAGTGCTCCGCAATTGCCACGCGTGCTCCTCTCCCTGCTTCGTCTCACGAAGCGTGCCGTTGTTCATACTTTAATATAATGTTGTATAAGGTTATATGAATTTCGATGCCCTAATAAGTGCAAAGCATTGCGATATATAGGTCACGCGAATTATATAAAACGCACGCCAAATAAATAATAAAGAGGATGCAAGCTAAAGCTGCCTTCTGATTTACATGCCTCCCACAAGCGGTACAGGTGGTCCTTCACAATAGGAGACTCCGACGAAAAATTGAACACATGGACAGCAAAGGATTGGAGCAATCCTCACAAGGCATATAAGCATAGATATTTGTATGTAAAATCACTCCGACACCGTGCCGCGGCTGCAGCACATCGTATGCCCGGACGTTACGAGATAGTTCTATAATTTCCCTGCATAATCGCATTGTACCGAGCAGACATCGCTGTTAATGACTGTACTCAACCGCAACATGCCAGATTCTTTTAATTTTATTGTGAACATAAAAATAATTCGACGATACAGTCGTCTGGAAAAATAATGTGCGCTTTTTATACAGATTTGAGAAGGTGACTGAACACAGCTGTTGGAAAGGCAGTGTTGTAAAACAACTGCGAGTATCGAGCTATGAGAGTACATCGAAAGTCGTCGACTTTATGTTGGCCTACATACACTACAGCTGAAGGTCTCTAGGTATGTGAAGGACAGGACGTACAGAAGCTGATACTAAAGCGCTACAGGACGAATTAAAGTGAAGTTAGTTTTAAATTAAAACTTCATAAGCGGCGATTCTAAGGAAGCGTTACGTTTTGGCACATTTCTATACTTTTTTCCAAATTTTCGAATTTTCGAATTTCACACCACCCCATTCCACTGCCTTTCATTCATCGTTCTTTCATCCATCCACTGATAAGGTCTGGGTGGTGCCATTTATTGAATAAAATTTACAATATAATACTTAAACCTAATCTTAAGTCTATATTACAAATCTTAAACAACTAGTACCTAACTAAACCTTAACTATGAATGTACAAAAATTAACCTAAGTCTTAAAAATAGAATAAAATGCAACAACAGAGGAAGTTTTTATTTTAAAATTAAAACTTAGCCTAATACAATGAAATAAGGGGGACTGAAGCGGGAAGCCGTTTCGAGGCGAACCTCCTGACGGCGGCGTTCTTCTCCGTCTGCTACGACAGACGGGTCGCTGTTCGAAGGTAGCTCGCGCGTCCTTCTTGGTGGAAAATCTACCGGAGTCCGTCTGGGCGTTTCTTGAGTGGGATCGGAATCTTAAGGGTGAGCGATCTGTACGCACATCCGTCTAGTACTTTCCAGCGCGCCCTCTCCGAGTCGGGCGCAGTCTAGGTATGGACTAGATCGCGGGCTTTAGGCTTTTTCTTTTTCCTTTTAGTACGGGATCTTGTTGCCTCGTAGCGTTCACCTTCGTCTGGGGGTCTTGCGTGGAGCGGCGCAATGTTCTGGAGGTGAACGTGCGCCGACGAGTCCGCTCTTTTAAACATTCTAGTTGCCAGGCTGCTAATAAGAGCACCCAGGCTTTCGACTCTTGAGTCGCGGGCTATGGTGGCATTGCTCACGTACCACGGCGCACCCAACACCGCGCGTAGAGAGAGGTTCTGTTGGGCCTGAAGCCGCTTCTTCATGGTGGCAGACAGGTAAGAATACCATGCCGGGGCCGCGTACGTGAGACGCGACCGAATATATGTCTTGTAAAGCCCCAACTTCGTGCGAAGTGGGAGCCTCGAAGCAAGCACTGGTTGCAGCATTCTCCTGGTTACTTTAGCCCTCGCGATCACACCCTCCGCGTGCCTCTTGAAGGTCACGTTCCGATCGATAATGACGCCCAGGTATTTGACTCTTTCCGACCAAGGGATAGTCTGTCCCTGGAACGTCAATGGTGGCGGTGCTCTTGTCTGCACTCTGGTGACAAGAGCTTGTGTCTTCCCGACGTTGACTGACAACCTCCACTTCGCCAGCCATTCAGGTAGAGCATCGAGCTGTCTTTGCAGTTTTAAGACGGCAGATTTTGCATTATACGCTGTTGCATAAAATGCCGTATCGTCTGCATACAACGCGAGCTCCGCCCGACCAACCAGCGGAATGTCATCGGTATACAGTGCGTATAACAACGGCGAGAGGCAGCTGCCCTGAGGGACTCCTGCCCGCACAGGAAAGTCCCTGGAGGTAATCCCCTCCACCGCTACCACGACGCGGCGGTTTTCCAGGAAAGATCTTATTATATGGGTAATCTTCTTGGGGGCCGATGACGTTGACAGCTTGTATAGCAGCCCCTCGTGCCATACTCTGTCGAACGCCTTCTCCATATCTAGTAGTACTGCAGCGAAGTACTCGTTATTATCATGTGTTCGGGCAATAGTGTCGATACTTTTTTCCACGGGACAATATGCTATTTACCTGGAAGAGCCTTACAACGTTAGCGAGCAAGATATGCGAGCATTTACGGCACCCAGCCAGAAAATATGTGTCTTGGTGTCACCCCTAGGTGTTGGAACCTCGTCTTGAACGGCCAGGCAGGAAAAAGAATTACCTATAGTGATCTACTAGCATTTTGGACACGACTATCTTGAGAAGAAACGCCAAAAGAAACTCAAGGATACGTTGAAGTGAAAAATTCCGCTACACGAGAGAGAAGAAAGATATGACGTAAAAATAACGATATACACAAATTATGTAAAATATTTTTTTTACCCTGACTTTGTTTCGTTACCACGTCACGCCTAATAGCACACAAATAACTTTTCACGCTTCGTGTGAAGGACCCAGTATCACAGGGTGGTGGAAATACGCTCACTGGAAGACCATTCAACGTCTCGGCTACAGTAAGAGTTAGAGAACTTTGGGAGTCGAAGCTACTCGCGTCCGTAGGCTTTACCCTAGTTTCTCTACACGTGACTCCTTGGTGGTGCTAAACGAGCAGCAGCGAGGTGGTAGGGCGTCGGTGCACGTCTGGATCGCGACCACAGTACATGGGTGTGAAGCCCGTCATAGTGACCAGTTTCGGCTTGTCGCGTTTCGGGATCAGCTTGTGTAAAATCCAGTAACTCATATACCTAGAGACCTTCAGTCGCGGTATATGTGGGCCGACATGACGATGTAGACTATCAATGGATTTTCATCCTTTGATAGTCGCTTTCGTTTTTGGACTACACTGTACTTACCATCAGGTACTCTGTAGTCACTATGTCGAGCCAGTGTAAAAAACTTCGTGGCTCTAGGCGAAATATTAGTAACGGGAGATATGAGCCGAAGGATGTAACTAGATAGTGCCCTTCATGCGAGCTTTATAGGTGTACGTCTCAGACATTACGTAATACGAACAGCAATGTATGTCTAACATTGTTTTATTTAAGAAGTTTCATTTCTATCAACTGTATTGTGCTTTAGGTACTTTTTTAGATTTTATTATTCTCGCAAACGCATTTCTTCAATTGAACTGTTGAATGTAAACGTAATAGGAAATCTTGTTTATTGTTAAAATAAATGTTAACAAGATTTACCGGCAGAATAGAATAGTGCCGCCCTCTGTATAATACAGAGGTGTCGTAAGTGCGTCAGAGCTGATTGAGGCACCATCTCTGCCTTTAGTGTACACCCGCCATCTCGCACATTGCGTGCTGGATTGCATACCCAAGCCCCTTCCCATGGATTCCAACAAACATAGTGGAAAAAGGGAAGACGAGACCCTGCAATCGAACAAAACTGGCTAATAAAAATATATGTTAAGATCTGTAGATAAGAGAATAATGTCTAAAATCACCTTCGTTACATGAGACCATAAAAATTACCCGTTTTTACTTTAGACTATGAAATTTTTGAAAGTCTTTTCATTATTTCTAAATTTTTGCTTATAAATATTCTGTTTAGAATTTTGAAATTCCGTGATGCCAGTAAACTTCAATTCATCAAATAGCAAACAGTGTAAAGTGTTGTTAGTTTCCATACAATAACATGTTTCCGCCTGGGAACCGAACTCCGACCTTCCCATCCAGATATGTGTAATGAGATACATAATATCGCTATTTCACAATTTTAAGGCCAATCGTAATGTATACTCAAGCACAAAATAGTTATCAATATATTAATATTAAAGATTTTATGTCCGTTTATGTTTAATTGCTTAAAACACACTCAAACGTATTTCTTATTGTTGCGAGTTTCTGTTATTCGATTTTCTTTACCTTTATAGTTTTTAAATATTATCATTGTGTAATTGGCACAGCTTTAAAACCGTACTGTATGTAATACAATTGTTTGTGCTGTTCAATGATAATGAATAAATAAATAAATAAGAATAATAAATCGTCACGCTATATCACGGGTGAGCAGAGATACATTTTTTCTACACCGTTTCTTTTTCATTCGTTTTCAAAAAATCCTTTCTTATTAATATATCTTATAAGCATATGATTACGTATATTTGAATCTGCTATTAAAAAAAAACCAAGCCTCAAGGTCAATATAATAGTAAAATGATCCACAAGAATATTGATTGATATGTGTAGTATGCTTTAATTAGGCGTATGAATACTGGTTGTTACAAGATATATTAACGATATTTTTTTTATATTATTAGGAAACATACAGCAATATGTAAACAATAAAAAACCACAAAAAAGATACACAAGCTAGCAAAGAAAAAAACAAGCTAAGGGAGACAAAACAATAAAAGAAAAGAAATATACAACAACAAAAAAATGTATATACAATTTTTTTTTCACCATTTTTTATAAGAGCTAAACATACAAGACATATGTTTAGATAGACGAAAATTACCAAGAGCTTTCAAAAAAATTTAAATGTTTACCGCTTTTGCACGCAACTGTACTGGGGCAAGAATTGTTATGGAAAGCAAGGCCGGTCGAGGTAGTCCATGCAACACCTTAGTACTCAACTATCTCGCGTTTTGTTTTATTATGATAAGCCGTAACGTGGGACCTTGAAAAACTACACCTCGTAGAAAGATCACTTCATCGTTTTAGAGTTAGGGCGATTGCTAGAACTGGCTCGTGACCATAATACGTAAGTGTAAAGGCTGTAATAATCCATTCCGACGTAGCCTTGAGTTTCTTTCGGCGTTTCTTCTCAAGGTAGTCGCTTCCGAAACGTTACTAGATCACCGTTAAGTTCTTTTCCTGGCTGGCCGCCGAAGTCGAGGTCAGTTCCTACAGGGGTGCCCTTGCGATGCCTCTCAACCCATAATTCGCTAGCTGAACACCTTAACTATTCGCCTCTCTGGCCTTGTAAAGTTGAAAAGGTCTGGCCAATAGCATAATGACCTCCAGAAAATGAAAAAAACCTTAATAGTGATTAAGCGAATCACGTTGTCGCGTTACGGGATTAACTTGTATACGTTCACTTGTTTCAATATCTAAAGACCTTTACTAGTGGTATATGATAGACGTGACGTAAGTAACTGTCAATGGATTTGTCCTTTGATATTCTTGGACTACACACTGCTTTCTATCAGGTAAGGTATACTTATTTGTCGCGCTGGTATAAAAAAAACCGTCTAATACAATACATACATACAATAATTGAGAGAGAAAAAGTCAATACCTACAATAAATACGCTCCTCAGCTACCTATATAATATTACTAGCTGATCCGGCAAACGTTGTTTTGCTATATAAGGTTTTGTAATATCTTCTAAGATGTTCATTGAAATTAAGTGATGTCAAAGACAATTTTGTTCACAATTAAATACTCTTAATCAACAACACATTTATTTGGATAAAGATTAATATTATTACGTTGATACAACTCTTAACAAATAATGCATTAATTTCGACCAAATTTCTTTACCATAAAAACAGTTCTAGTGACTTAATCTTAGAAGATAGACATACACTGTCGCAGACATTTTTTTAGATCATTTCAAGAGGAATAATTCTTTCTTACATATATTTTTGGTATCTTGAACCGTTTTTGCAGCGCACGCAATGGAAGCCCTCAAGGATGAATAATTTTCCCCGTTTTTTTCACATTTTCCATTATTTCTTCGTTCCTAATAATTTCATCGTAATGTTATATAGCCTAAAGCCTTCCTCGATAAATGGTCTATTCAACTCAAAAAGAATTTTTCAATTCGAACCAGTAGTTCCTGAGATTAGCGCGTTCAAACAAACAAACAAACAAACTCTTCAGCTTTATAAATTAGTATAGATATAGATAGTATAGATTTAGAAGAAAAATTATTTGTGAGTTTCTACATACTTTTTTCACATATACTGCCTTGCAGAAAAAATTCGCTTGCGCGATGTAGGTTAGTAAAAATGTATCAAAATCGTTAATCAATATGCACATATCTGTAGGCGTTTGTGCCCGCTAATCTCAGAAATGGCTTACCCACTTTGGATGTGGTTTTATTAATATATTGTGAAAATGTTCATTTAACATTTAGTATTAATTTTATTTCAATCTTTTTATAAATAAAAAAAATGACATTTAAAAGAAAACACGTCGATTATCAGGTAAAAAATGGTATAAACTTATTATTCAGGTGATTTGGCTGAAATACATATAATTTTAATAAAATTCAAATTGATTATGTCTGAAAATATATCAAAAAATGCATGAAATTATTATTCTCTTAACAAAATTCGCGTGCACAGCTAGTTGCAAAATAAAGATATGTGATATTGTAATTGATTCACCCGTATTTGCATACAAATGCTGCAAGGTCGCTTCTTTGTATTTTTTAATTGCTAAACAGCACTTCACAGCCTATTTAGTTGGCCTGTTAACAATATAGCATTCGAGGATGCAGCGGATGAGATATCTATCTCACAAGACAAACGGTCTGTTACACTATGTAAACAAAACTGAACGATTTAATGTTTTACTAATATCTGCTCGAACTATCTCATTTATTTATTTTATTTATTTATTTTTACACTGACTCGACATAGTGACTACAGAGTACCTGATGGTAAGTGCAGTGTAGTCCAAAAACGAAAGCGACTATCAAAGGATGAAAAACCATTGATAGTCTACATCGTCATGTCGGCCCACATATACCACGACTGAAGGTCTCTAGGTATATGAGCTACTGGATATACATAAGCTGATCCCAAAACGCGACAAGCCGAAACTGGTCACTATGACGGGCTTTACATCCATGTACTGTGGTGATTTTATTATATTAGTAACAATAGGAAAAGATAAAATCATACAGAATACTACAAATGCCACATAAAAGATAGATCATAACAACTACACAATTAAAACATGTACCTACATTTACAAAGTCGAATGCTTACTGTCTAAACATTTTGAGATAGATCGGCAGCTGCTGAAGTCTGATCCCTGATTTATTGGTCATCGATTGAGCCCAATAACACCTGGTGGTAGGTGAATATAAGATCGCCGGGTGCCGAGGAAGATGGCTCAGCCTTGCCCTTGGCACTCGCCAGGCGGGAGAAGGAACACCCCGGGGGTTTTAGTCGGAGCAAGTCCGACACACCGGGAGACAACCTCATCGCCCCCTGAGGTCCGTTAGTGATTTATCCCGGGTTAAAAAAATGGTGATCATAAGGCAGATGATGGCCCTCATTCGGCCAACAAACACCTATTCACTCTTCTTTTAAAGGCTCCCAGATCGTAACCCTGTTTTAATATTTGCCAGTAAACGAAATAAGACCAACCTTGGTCACTTTTCTATAGTGCCAAGGCTGTCACGTTTATATAACGAGTGTGTGGCCGGGGATAGGAACATCGATATTTTTGCGGATTCAATGCCGGCCTTCAAAAGGAAAATCAGTGAGCAGGTGTGTTGAGCTTGGCATTGTTCTGGGTGTTATATAATTTTTAATTTTAATATGAGGTATTATTGTCTGCTGTTGTTTTTTTTTGTATTCTTTTTGGGTTTTTTGTGTTTTGGTTTTAGTTGTCTGTTTTGATATTGTTAGTTAATGCTTTTGGGCCATGCTGTGGCTGTCTATTATTGGTATCCGTTACCGACATTTAGCTTATGTATGTGATTCAGATTGTGAATATGAAGTCTAATGGAGCTGTTAACAGCCCATAAATAAATAAATAAATAATAATAATAATTTATAAAACAATCTTTGTCCTAAGAGCTCCTTCTCGATACTCTAACGAGAGCCCACCCGTCAATAATCAGCTGTCCTCGATTAAGATCGTGTCTGAGCCGACACTAATCCGCCGCTAAGTGCATCATTGCACTCAAGGTCTGCATTAACTTGTAAAAAACAACTCGAGTACATTATTTATTCTAATATCCAATAGTTTTATTGTGGTCATTCGTTATGGCTTTGATTGACATGCATTTGTTTGATCTGAGTCTAAAAAAGTAGATAATGTATTTTGTGTAAGGTCACAGAATTAGGAAATATAAGATTACTAGCTGTCCCGGCAGACCTTGTTCTGCCCTATTTCTCTAAAACAAAGTCACATTGTTTTTTTTAGTGTTAATAGCTTCCCCGTCAGATTTTTTTGAAAATTGTTTGAAGGAACCTGGCCTTAATGCTATATGTATAAAAATTGACAAATATTGACATTAATATTTATACGTCACTCAATAATTGTTTTGCCTTCCCGGAACCCGTCCACTAACATTTAAACTTTATGGTATGGTGTTAAAGTTCAAATCGACTTATAACAAATCTTTTGTATGAGAATATAGAAAAATGGTGTTTTTAGAGTTTTTCAGACATTTTTTTTTTTCAAAAAAAAATCAGCCAAATCGGTTCAGCCGTTTTCGAGTTTCGCGCTTATCAAGACATTTTGCGATTCATTTTTATATTATAGATTAGTATAGGGGTACTCGAACGGTCAATCGCGAGAGCGTTTTGATGATCGGGAAATATCGGCCAATATCGGTCGATTCACAATTTTTGTTTGACGACTACATGGTTAAAAATTTAAGTTGATTCTCAGTCAAACCATTTTTTTATAATCTGTAGGCGGTGGATTACCTCAATGACACCTGAACAGATATTGATTTTTTTTAGGATACGCTTAGATTAGGTTACCTTTAGTTGCGAAAATAATCCTTGAAGTGGTTCAATTGGGGTATGCCATTTTAAATGATTATCATTTTTTCAAGTTATTTAAAGACATACGGCTCCTTTTTTAAATATTTGGTTTCATAATATAACGAAGGGAGAGTGAGAGAGTGAGAGAGGAAAGGAGTATAGGAAGATGAAAAAAGAAGTATAAGAGTATGCTTAGCTAAAAGTTAACACGACATCCATTGACTGTTACGTGGTATGAATTTCATCAGGTCAGATAGTTAAAAATAAGCAAGATGCTTATAAATTAATGGCTAATAATAGACAATAGACGCAACAATAGATCACGACGATAAACAACTGAAATAACAGATCAAATTGCGATCTAACCATCCATGATCCATCTAACGAGCGCAGTCTACAAGGCAATTACATCATTTGAGATAATATCGGTGCATCTCTTTCAAACAAATTATAGATCGGTCATTAGTGACGGCGTTTTAAAGTCTTGCATTTAATTATATTTTTTATACGATGATTTTATACGAATGCTTTTTTATCAAATAATTTAAACAAAAGACTAAAGAAACATTAAAAAATTTGTACCTACAATGTAAAATCCCTAGCAACAATTAAACGATTAATCGAACTATCGTATGCGCTTAAGAGGATTCACTGGGATATAATGGGGCTCGCAGAAACAAGCAGCAACAAACAACAGGGCAAAAAATTGAAGAATACAAAATTTTTATTTTATGTTACATTGGACAGACAGTAGGAAAATACGGAGTTGGCTTTCTAATAAATAAAAAATAAAACAACACAGCAGATTTCATTGGGATTTCGGAAAGTTTCGGATTTGGTGATAATACAATATTAATAATACAAACCTACGCTCCAACTGAAAAGCAAGTGAGGAGGATCTCTAAACTTTTTATCAAAACTTTTTATAAGGACTTGGAGAAGGCTCATGCAATGCAAGTAATAGTGACTAATAGTTATGGGTGATTTCAACGCAAAGATAGACCGAGATAAATAGTATGGATTAGAGGAGGCTTTACCCGAAAGGGATCCATTAAATGAAAGTGTGAAAAAAAACTGTATTTTTTGTGTGTATTATTTTTAATGGAATAAAGAGCTATTATTATTATTATTATTATACGATATAGAACACTAAAATAATAAAAATATTCACATTACACAATACCTTTTACGCAGGCCGGGATAAGTTATTGACTTATGTCGTTGCACCCTCGTAAGCGGGATGATTTTATAAATAAAGATAGCGATAATTTGTAAAAGTAATGTAATTTGTAAAAGACGTATGTTTTCCCTTAAAACAATCTAAACAAAGTTAAGGTGAAGAGTGAAATCCTTTACGATAAACCAAAGTTAATAATAACATATTATAATCATAATACTCGAGTTACATTGTTTATATATCGATTGTTTACGGCGTACCGAAAGTTGCATTTGGGCCCTAGGAATCGCGCTGGCCAACGCACTTGTAAAACGACCCAGTAAAGATAAGCGATAGAAAACTTTATTCCTAGGCGACATTAACCACTTCTCATTAGATGGCGGTTAATTTTCTTGCTATATTTAGCATAAAAACAATTCATTAATGATTGTGTTTTATTTATATCGATATTGGTCTTTGTCACAACACTACGGCGCCATCGCTGACATATGCGGGTTACCGCACTCTTCGTAGCTATGCGTGTTCACAACTTTGAGTTACTAATGCGCGTCATGTTAAAAGCTTAAGCGATTATTCTATTCATTATCATTCGAGCAATTTTTTTATTGACGGACTAATTTATTTATACAATAGTCCTCTTACGCCAGGTCTAGAGCACTAAATGTGAGTTTTTCAAGATTTATTTCTTAAATTAGCTTATATTTTTAAAACGCCAAATTGTATAAATATTTTGAGCATCGGCACTGGATAGTTTGAGAAACATTAACTCCATACGTTTAGACGTTTGTCTTAAGTGTTGTGTGTCGTAACTATTCAAATGATCAATAACAAAAGAGGGTAGAGGAAGTACCTTCCCGCCCCCGACGAAAACTCCGCAGCGCTTTGATCTACTGACTATGACATATGTAACCAGCTTAAAACGTTGAGTCATAATTAAAAGTAAGTTATTAGCACATAAGACCGGTTAAAGTATTTATACAGAGTACAAAACGCAAAAATTTTAAATGTATTATTAACTAGTCGTCTTGCATACTGCCGGCAACATTTCATCTTCATTATGTACTTCGTCGACACACGGCTTTTACATATCTCTTGACGCGGCCTGCCAATCGCATAGCGTATTTTGTTTAATATATTGACGTTAAATTGTGGCCGCGATGAATTGTGATAAATCGGCGGTCATAGTGTTGGATGATAGTATTCGTAAATCGGGTTCAATAGCGCTTAGTATGAGAAGTCTATGTCCAGCAGTGGACTAAGGCGGGCTGATGACGTCGTGGATATTTTCAGTTTTTATCTCATTTATTTTGTAATTTATTAGTATAATACCTATTGGGTTAATTTAACTACCTCTCACCTTTTCGGTGTCGCCAAATATTGTCACATTTCAACATAATGTCCTCCAAGACAGTAGCGCGTCCCACGGGTGTTGACCTTGTGTATGAAAAAAACGGTGTGACATAATAAATGGCCGACCCCTACTGCAAACAATAATTGTCATTTAATTTATATCATCCAATTGGTCATGAATATGAAGGTTGTATATTTTCACACGATATACTTAAAGACATCTGATACAACCTTGATTTAATTACCGGCCGTAAACGCAAAATATGCTTTAAAAATAAACAATTACAGATAAGTAGGTTAGATTACTTAATTTTGTTAAACTTTTAGCTATAATTTGTTAAACAAAACCACACTATCACACTGGAGTACACATGCGTCTGGCACATCATTACGTATCTAAAATCCAATTAAAAAGACAAATCGCTTCGTATCAAAGTTCAAAAAGAAAAATCTCACCTTTTGGAAAGTGATGATGAAGCCGAAGTTTCATACGTTGAAAGTTTAAGATATTGAAAATTTGCCAATGTTGCAATTACGCGACGATAATCATTTTTCATTAGGTACCCCGTCAGCCTGTTTGCTAACAAAAGCTTAAAATAAAAATTAACTTTTTATACTAGCTGGACAAAGTGACTGCATTGCATCTGATGGAAAATATAGTAATAGTTCAAGAACCAAAATGACTGCCAAAGGATGAAAACCCGCTGACAGTCGCCATCGTTATGTCAGTCCACATGTACTAAGACGGAAGGTCTCTAGATTTTTTTTTGTATAGAGACTCGACACAGTGACTGCACAATACCTGATGGTAAGCATGGTTGCAGTACGAAAAACGCCAACGACTATCGACAGGTAAAAAAAAGCCAACGGTAGTCACGGCGATCATGCCGACCTGCAGAAATATCTCTTCACGCTACGCTTAAAAGATCCCATAACATATTTTTTTCTTAATGTTTGGCTTTATTCCATCCCATATCATAGGATAGTGGGAACACGCTCGCCAGAAGATCATTCCACAGCCCAACGACACGGCAAAAGAAGGAGTTAGAGAACTTCTTAGTCCTGACCGGGATGTGAGATACCGTATAACTGTGACTCCGTAAACCAGCACTTGGTTCTATATGAACAATTGATTAGGTTAGGTATACAAATAGATATACACAAACTTAACCCAAAAGACGACAGACTGAAGCATCCCTGAGATAAACTGTCTTGACAGAGAAATAAACGACCCGGATGAGAGGGTGGCGGTGTGCCGTGTCCGGCGCGCCGCCTGTGAGATAGGTATTGGAAGGGTGGGCTCTTTACCCCTCTCTGAGAGGCAGCCTAGACAAGGCATTTCGCTCTCCGGGCGTCTGGATGAATTTGGTTTCCCAGGCTCGGGTGGAGCGATTAGAGGGACACCCCGGGGGTTTTTAGTCAGTAGGAGTCTGACACACCGGGGTTGCTGCCCTCACAGCGGCCCTGATGGTCCTATGCAGGATTTTCCCCGAGACACCAAAAAAAAAGAAATAAACGACGATGTTCGTATAAGCGATCCTTTCTCCGTTACGAGACCCCAAATGAATTAATCGCAGTCGCTGCTCAAATTAGGGCACGCGTTAACTTTCACTGAGCTGCGTCGAGATACGCGGGAGTCGCTCAACCAAGAAATCGATTCAGAAATGATTTAATTGTATTAAAATTACACAGATAATGTCGTTAAACGACAAGGAATAGTTACGCACGTGGTACTGTGACTGATTTTATTATATGCCAATTAAAAATTAGAATGCATAGCATTGAGCATCGACGTAGAGTTGCCTGCCCCGCGGTCTTTTACCGGTTGCACGGTGGAGAGTGTTCTCAGGAACTTCATTCTTTGATTCCACCAGCCCCATTCCACCACAAAACTACTAGACATCGTGTCGGATACCATCCATATGTGGTGGATGTTCCTTATATTCGCACGAAAAGATTCGCTTCTACATTTATCATGCGAACGGCTAAGGAGTGCAATATGCTTCCAGCGGCCATATTTCCGCGATCATATGACCTGGGAATCTTTAAGAGAAGAGTGAATAGGCATTTGCTAGGCGATCGCGTTTCATCATCGAACTCATCTTCACTTTCCACCAGGTGTGATTGAGGTCAAGCGTTTGTCTATAAATTATAAAAAAAAATTTGCATCGTCTATTCTTGGTAATAAAACATATTTATCGTTAATAGAATTTACTACTTACTAGCTGTGCCCGCGGATGCGTTCGCATGGAACTAGTACTTTTGTTATGGTAATAATTATTTTAAGCTTTTTTTTATATATTTTCAGCCAGACAGCGATCAACAATAATTTTATTAAAAGTATAATATTGCATATATTTCATTCAACCAAATCACCTGAACAGATATTTTAAACAACTTTTTCCAATAAATAATCGACGTGTTTTTTAAACTGACAAAACTTTTATATTTATGAACCTACTAGCTTTTGCCCGCGGCTTCGCTCACGTTAAGAAGTATTATTATTATTAATTAGGTATAGTTTTTGCGGCTTTACTTTTGTTTAGCGTGTGTAAAATATTAGGGCCTACAAAACTTCTTTGTACACAATATTCTTAACTAATCTGTCATTAGGCGCTAAAACTATCAAGCTTTTGGGTGAACTTATACAAACTTTCATCCCCTAATTTATCCCCTTAGGGGTGGAATTTATCAAAATCCTTTCTTAGCGAATGCTTACGTCATAACATCTACCTGCATGCCAAATTTCAGCCCGATCCGCCCAGTAGTTTGGGCTGTGCGTTGATATATCACTATGTCAGTCAGTCAGTCAGTCACCTTTGAGTTATATATATATAGATTGAAATAAAATTAACACTAAATATTAAATGAAAATTTCCATAATATATAAATGAAAACCGCATCCAAACGGGGATAATCATTTCTGAGATTAGCGGGCACAAACGCTTACAGATATGTGTATGTATGTATATTGCTTAACGCTTTCAATTCATTTTTACTAACTTGCTTATATCTCGAAAGCGAAATTTTTATGGAAGGCGGTATATATAGAAGTCCTCAAATAATTATTAATCACACCGAAGCAGCTTTGAGTTTCATTTGGCGTTTCTTCTCAAGCTAGTCGCTTCCGAAACGCTAGTAGATCACCGTTAGGTTCATCCGTACCCACAGGAGTGCCCTTGCGTAGCCACCCAACTCGCTGACTAAGCATCTTCAATGTTCGCCCCTTGAGCCCGGTTTAGTTGTGAAGGTTCATATTGGCAGACAATTTACTGTTCTGCGGAAAAAAGAAAAATAAAATTGAATCTAAATAATATTATGTAGGTAGCTGATTAACGGGTTTATATTAGGTATTGATTCGAGAGGAGTTGGTATCTTCTGGTCTAATTATGGATACGCCTAGGTTGGCGATTTACCTTTTTTTACTGAGAGAAAATCTTCATACGACCATCTCGGATATAAACAGGATAATAATTATTTGTAACTTTATTGTTCTACATTGAGTCTATTATTTAATATAATGATAGACGATAGTATATTTATCTACATAAATCAGTTGGTAAATTATAGAAATGGGTTTGATTTTAGACCTATTACGGGCTAGACTTGCTCAGGTAAAAGTTGCCTTGTGGCCTAAAGGTCAACACTTTCGAAGTTCATCGCTTAGACAGTTCTAATAGCCGAGTTGTTGCTTTCAGTTGAATAGGAAGTATATATCAGTAGCGGTCATTCCATAGATGCATTAAAGCATTGCATGCCCATACAATAAATAAGTCTCGAGTAAATTGCTTGAAGTTAAACAAAACAAGAAAACATTTATATTCATATCTATTCTATTTTTACACCGTCTTTTTTCCATGAGCATAATATAAAATTTACTTTAATAATATAATATTAAAATAATTACGTGAATTCTGCTTACCTTCTCCAAATAACCTATGCACGTCACTGGTATATATGTATATATAAAAAAAAGAGAAAAAAAGTTTTGTCCTGTCTTATTTGTATGGGCAATCGAAAAGTGCGATGCGGACAACCCAAATATTAATATTAAGGGCTCATATTTTCAGAAGCCTATTTTGGCATTAAAACGAAACTTTTGAGCGTGGTTCCGAGGAAAAAAAATTTTTTTTTTTTTTTTGAAAGGCCTAATATATACTGATTTATATATTATAAACGAGATTTTTTTAACTGTTGAATAGTTTAATACAATCTTATCAAAAACGAAAGATTTCTTTCTTTCTTCTAAAAGTCTCGATAGCAAATCATTTTAAAGAATCTTCGTCTTTTTTACTTGAGTAAAATCCTCATAGAACCTTCCTCGCTACAAAGGGGGTCGTTGGCGTATGTGTGCCGGACTTGTACTGGTGAAAATCCTAAGGTGATTACTTCTGTATTTCGACAAGAACTGTGAGCCATGTAATCAAAAATCCATAGCCTCGCTATGCTGCGCCCTGGCGAGCCCATTCTCGGGGGAAAGCGTTGCATTCTCCAATATTCCACTATGTTTTACTGCAGAGCACGACACCCGGCTCCACTGGTTTCTCAAGGATCGTTAACCTGTCACTCAGGACCCCCACCTAAAGCGGCCACGAGCCTAAAGGCATCAGCCAATAAATCGGCTGGGAGTGCCTCACAAGGGTGGTTTCCAGCGCTCCGACGTTTTCTTCTTGGAAGAATCATCAACCTATTTTATAATACGACATAACAATCTATTTATACACAAAAACACACACAAAAAAATAACACAAACAGAGCGTTAACTGAAGATTAACACCAAGTGTACTTCATTTTCAAAATTTATACAGGTTCAGCGGCCATTTTGAATATAATTATTTTGTATATTTTCTTTAGCAATTATTAATTATTTTATATCTTTCTTTCTACTGTGTTACTATTGCTTAAGATATCAATAGCTTTTTACAGCTAATGTATACTGATATAATCAGATTTTGTAATAATGTACAGGGTGTTTAAATCTGAACCTTGTTATAACGAGGCAATGTAATTCATAAAATTATATTTAATGGGATTATTTTCTATTGATACATAGCGCCCCTAAGTCGTGAATCCGAGGTCAGTTGAACAATAAAACATAGCATCAGATAATAGAGCAATGAAATATTTAATATGCTGTTGTTACGTCAAATAGACATACTATAAGCTGAAGACATGGATCGACTAGTGTATAACGGCATAATCATTAATGTTTCTATAAGCTTGATCCCACAACAGTGATAGCCGAGGTGTATCATTTTAACGAGTATTTTTCTGGGTACGAATACATGTTATGGCGTATTTTTATTTTGATCTTTGTCTAACTTTAATTGTCTCTCTTCCTTCTTAAATACTTGTCATATATTCGTAGATAAATAAAAAAAGCCTTTATTTTTTCTTTTTTTAGTAATTTACATTTATCTGCTAAATTAAATGTTTACCAAGTTAAGAACCCCTTTTTGGGGGGAAAGGCCTCCTCCAAGGATGTCCAAGCATCTTTGTTTTGGGCTATTTGATCTTGGGCCTGCAGTTTTTTTAATTTAGTCATCCCAGCTTGTTATAGGTTTACCTATTCGCCTTTTACCTTGTGGCCCCCCCCGCAGGGTAATTTTTAGTGTCCACCTTTTGTCTTTGATTTTCGTAGATAGTTACTTCTTTATCCTGACTTGGCATAGTAACCGCACCACGACTAGTGCTAACCAGGGTGCAATCCTAAAAACAAGTACAACTATCAACTGTAGAGGAAAACAACCGATAGTTGCACATCATACAGGCTGAACAAATATCTCTTCATGCTTCGTTTAAAAGACCCAATATCATGAAATTGGGTCCACCAATGGAAACAACGCTTGCCGGAAGACCATTCGACAGCTCAAAGTCTCTGCAAAATTAAGAGTTAGAGAATTTCTTAGTCTTAGCCGGGTGTGAGTTCCCGTATAGTCGCGACTCCGTAAACCCACCACCCGTTTTTCTTCTTCTTTCGTATTAGTTGCAGCTCAAGTAGTACGAAGCTACCTCAATGGACTTTTCGGGTACGTCAATTCTATCCTATAAAATAATATCGACAGTTCAGAAGTTAAAACACAACTCTTCTCGTACATCATTTATTCCCATTTCCTTATAACAGTTTTAACAATAATCCGAATCATATTCCTTTTCCATTAATCCTTTCGATATATTAATAATCTCTTTACACAGTGTACCATGACCAGACGTAGGTCTTCACTGTTTGGTGCCACCCTCTGGAATGACTCGTCATCAAGACGACGTCATTTCGTTACGTCCATTCCGCATTACAATTAAAATAACAAATATACTCTCAATTGATTCTTACAAAACAAAAATTGCTTTTATATATATTTTAAAATAAAATAATATTTGAGATTATTGATAAAAATTGTAAGCATACTGGATTCGATAATAATTACCAGGATATCATGTTTTAACTTTAATAAAACTAGAAACAAATAATTATAAATAAGTGCCAGATACTGCTATTCTTTTTAGAAGACGGACACTAATAGGACTGTTGGTGAAATAAATCTTACAAAAGCAGGTAGAAATGCTTGAATGGTACGAAAGTAAATGTGGCATGGTTAGAGTGACTCCGCTTGCGTTTATATCATTCTCGTTATCAATGTAGCTCATTACCAAGTGACTTCGGCAGCGTCCCACCTATTTTTTTTTTGGCAAGATATTTTGATACTGGCCGGGAAAGGCCTTTACAGTTTCACCGGGCGAGAGGAGCACTTGAGGTCCTCAGCCAGCGAGTTTTGGGTTGGGTGGTAACTCAAGGTCACCTTCGTGGGTAACAAGCCTTGACTTTGGGCAGAATCTATCGGTGATCTACTAGCGTTACGGAAGCGACAACCTTGAGAAGAAACGCTAAAGGAAATCAAGGCTAGGTGGGGTGGATGTCTCTCCTAAATACAGAGGTAATTTTGAGTTAGGTGATAAACACATGTACATATGTAACATATTTCATATTTTATGTAAAAGTGTTTTATAAGGATAAAAATTCTTACTTCTTAGAAAACTATTTTAATAGCAAATAAATTTGTATTGCATAAGGAAAATTTCAAAAATATATATCATTGCATTGAGCTTTTAAGAATGAATATCAATAATCGAAACATGACATTGTTTTCTTATCTTTTAGTCATACGATCTAATGACGTCATTTTGACTTCTAACAACAGTCATAATTATTATAAAAATATACAAACTCTGGTTGAATTTAATTCCAATATCGTTGAACAGATGTCGCTGTATGCTTAGTACTAATTACTCATAGATGTCACTGTACACAAGAATGTCTACATCACGGTGTCAAGATTTTCCTCGAACAAATGACACTCCTCGTATAATTTGTAGACTTTATCGCTTCTCGGCCTTTTGGCTAAGATCAAAGTGTAGTATCTGTTCTTTTCAGCTTAATATCTGAAAGTTCCCGCATCGCGGGACCAGTATATTAAACTGACTTTTGTAAGCTGACGGGATGTTCGGGGCTCGCTCCACTCCTGTCGCGGGTCGGCCCGGCATTGCAGTGCCGCCGGGATCGGCCCATCGTATATAAACAAACTCTAGTCAATATGGTTTCACACCATCCATCAGTGTTCCTTATCTGAAGATGGGACGGTAAACTTAGGTGACACAAACCTCGTACCTTTTTTGGTGGTAGGGCGATTGCTCAAACCGGGTCATGAGCACGGTACACAAGTGTAAAGACGGTCATAGTGACTCGTTTCGAGATCAGCACCCGCAGTCGTGGTTTCTGTGAGCCCACATGACGACGGAGACTGTCATAGTCGTGTATACATAGTCGCTTTCGTTTTTGGACTACACTGTACTTACCATCAGGTACTCTGTAGTCACTATGTCTGCCATTATGCAATACTGGTCACGTTGGGCACAACAAACGTTCGTATGTGTGTATAATAGATTTATATATAAAAAATATCAGTTATACTATAAAAGCAACATGCACCTAAAGTTATTTGGGTTTCAAAATGAAGCCGCCGATTTGTTGAATTAATAAAGGTAGCATTACACAAATGGGTAATTTATCGCGGCAATACGAAGCTTTAAACGCGGCAATTTGTTTGTACAAATAACTGCCGATTGCCAACACGCTATTATTCATTGTTCACCGTTTTGTCGGGCCCTCTATTACTCAAAAGCACGCCCTCCATTGAAATGCTACGTATCTCGCAAGCTATAGTAATTGTTATAGCACTTAACTATAACTAACGTTAAACTCGTTAGCTTTAATTACCTGATATAAGCTTTTGCTTTTCAGCATGTCTAGATCTAAGAGAGGGCAAGCCAGAGCCCGCATATTTAACGCCAAATTCTAAGAATGGCGGACGAGCACATCGCCCCACGTCCTTACTGAATAACATTTATAAAAAGCAGGGAATCTTCTCCATAAAAAATAGGCTGAGAATTTGAAATGTCTTTGTTTTATCTCTGATCCCGGAACGCGACGTGCCGAAACGAGCCAGAATGGTTTTTGTCACGATCCCGTTTAGGTAATAACCCTACGATCTTAACGACACCACCTTACACGTTTATTATGATGGCAGAAATTGCATCAAAGTAAGTACTAGTGTTGGACTACATACATTAAGATTAAGATATACATCGCGTAGCTTGGTCAATGGATTGCGAGCCTTAAGTACGACGTTGCAAAGGTGTCTGCTATTTTACGCTTCTATGCACAGCATCTTATTGGGCGATCGTATAAAACTTATGGGTTTAAAATTGTTCATTTCCTCTTGTAAGATTAAAGTAAAGTAAAGTAGTAGCTAGTGCTCTAAAAATAATTGATTTATATAACCAGTCATTTTTTTTTTCAAAAAAAGAGCTTTTTTCGAATTTATTTATTGTTATAATTTTTTTTTTATTTTTTACACTTACTCGACATAGTGACTACAGAGTACCTGATTGTAAGTATAGTGTAGTCCAAATACGAAAGCGACTATCAAAGGATGAAAATCCATTGATAGTCTACATCGTCATGTCGGCCCACATATACCACGACTGAAGGTCTTTAGGTATATGAGCTACTGGATATACACAAGCTGATCCCGAAACGCGACAAGCCGAAACTGGTCACTATGGCGGGCTTTACACCCATGCACTGTGGTCGCGATCCAGACGGGCACCGACGCCCTACCACCTCGCAAAAACAAACAAACAAATATACAAATTCCTACCTTTGTGCAACAATTATGATTCTTTAACATCCCATCATCATCAGACATCTAAAAAATATTGATTAAATCGAATTAAGACCACTTCAAAATCTCTAAAGACTGTTCTAAAAAAGGTAGCACCTTAGAGTGCCACTGTGCCGCAAAGGGTTAATAAGCGAAAAATCTCTTGCATTGTACTGCGGATACCTGAAACCTATTTGGCTTAGCAAATAGGACGAGTCTACGAGACCGTTAATAATTTTAAATAAAAAAAGTTGATCCCTCCTAATTCTTTATCTCTGCCAGGTGAATAACCAATTCTTCAGGACCTCTTTATCAGGAACCTCCGCCCCATCCGGGCAGGAGACACCTTCAAGACTACTGTCCAGTAAATGTCAAAAAAGGAAGTTTTTTTTTTTCTTTTTCGTCATGTCCTACGTTGGTGGCCTGGGAAAGACCTTCACAACAAAACCAGGCTTGGTGCGCGAAGGCAAAGGGCGCTCAGCCAGCGAAATTTATGGGTTGGACGGCTACGCAAGGGCATCCCTGTGGGTACGGACCTCCACTTGGGCGGCCGGCCAGTTGAATAACGAACCTAATGGTGATCTACCAGCACAGAGGGATGTCTCGTTCATTGAGTGCGAAGACATCCTTCCTGCAACGGTATTTGGGTTGCCGAATCTCGAGGCTTGTTGGTTAGACGACACAAACTTAACTCAATGTAGACCAACATAATCACAACGACAAGTTTTAGGAACAATAATGTTAAAGATGTAATTATAATTCCGTGTTATTGCAGAAGAGTAAAAGGCGACCGTTTCTGCAATTTAGGGAATTATACGAGTACGCAATCTCCCTGCGAATCTTGCTATAACAAGTGATTCTGGCGAAATACTTTGTATTCCTTTGTCTTAAATTATTCTCTTCAAAACTCATTTAAACTTAGTCGGATAAGCACCTACAATTTAAATTCGGATTCAAAACAATTATATTGTAATATACCTATTAGAATTACTTAGAAATCGTCAATAAAGGTTCGGAAAGCAGGATCTACTTAGAAGTGCCGACAAAAAACGGATAGTCGCTCTTTTCAAAATATTGTTCCTTAGATATAAATTAAATTTAATTGAATACCTTGTAAAAAACTGAACATACATTCCTATGTATACATAGCAATGGGTCCTAATCAGCAAAACAATCAATGAGAGAATAGTAAGATTTCTAAATAATTTTAGGTTTTTTTAAATAATCATCACTATCAACCCCGGATTTAGTAACTGAGGTTGGACAAGCTGAGGGCAGACAAGCACCTAACGTACCTCTTGAATATAATATCCAAAAAGCGGGCCAACATTTCCATAAAAAATTGTCTGCAAATTTGTATAAGCCTTTATTTTGACATTTTAATCCTTCCGCCACGGCAGGCCTGACCGCAAAGTTTTAAAAGTGTGCACATCAAACGCGTGCAGCCGCACAGAATTCAGGACCAAAGTTTTGACTCAAAACGATTTTTATTAGTTTTTAGAAGAAAATTAATACAGGTAAATAAAATACAGTCGCCCATCGTGTACAAGAGGTGATTTTCAGCTGGTGACTATAGTTACCGATAGTAGCGAAATGGTTAAGTTAACTCAAAAGTCTTGCCGATTAGTAGACTTGAGACAGTCTGCTGTCCGGACAAGAGGGAGGCGGTGTGCAGTGTGCAGCGCGCCGCCTGTGAGATAGGTGTTGAAAGGGTGGGCTCTTTACCCCTACCCCTCCCAGAGAGGCAGCCTCGACAAGGCATTTCGCTCTCCGGGCGTCTGGATGAATTTGGTTTCCCAGGCTCGGGTGGAGCGATTAGAGGGACACCCCGGGGATTTTAATCAGTAGGAGTCTAACACACCGGGGTCGCTGCCCTCACGGCGTTCTTGATGGTCCTATGCAGGATTTTCCCCCGGGATACAAAAAAAAACTCAAAAGTCTTATAAGATCATTAACATCATAAGCTATGCAAGGTCAAAGGTCGTTTTCCGTGAATATTTTGCTTTTTAGGCGATAAATGATAATGCAATGGGATGATTGATAGAAAAGCTGGTTTATGCCCCGCCTCGAAAAATTTCAAGTTACTGGGCTCTTCACTATTACGTAAACATATTCAAGAGATACATCCCCAGTTAATTCTTGAGGCATCGAAATTATAGACATCGGAATCCCTGATCTAGAATTAGCCAATCATAAGACCGGTGCACAATCTTGTGGCGATCTCTGTAATCGCGACAGATCGCGTCGTGACGGACGAAAGCTGCCATGGGAAATGTAGACGAAAACGTGGGGGCGTTTCGCAAGCGATCCGCGCGCGATAGTACACGCTACGAGGAAGTTGAATGGGGCTTGGCGCAAGTTACAAGCGATTGCATGTTTTGACAATAGAAAATACTTAAATACTAGATGTAACGAGTCGGAAACCCCTTATTTTACAAACATAGGGATTGATAATTTAAAAAAGTTGGACGCATATTTTTAATTTCTAACAATAAAGCTATACCGGTTTTCATAGCGTCTAATCAGAGATGGGCAAAATTTAATCTGATAATGATTAACGATTACAAAATGTAGTTGTAATTTTAATTTTACTGCTCTGTAATCATATTTAAATCTCTTCAAACCGTTAAAGAATCATAAATGTGTATGCGATTGAGGATTCCGTAGTGTTTGAAACATACATGCCATTCATATGACATGATATAGTATAGTATAATGTGATAAGATATAATATAGTATAATGTAATATGATATAGTGTGATATAATATAATATAGTATAGTATGATTTAGTATAATTAAACAGGCCACTCTGACGTATGTTATGGATGCCTTAATAGGAACTGTACATTTTTTTTATTGTAACTTTATGTATGTATTGTGTGAATTAGTCATTGTACCGGGCCACTGGCAACCCTGTAAAAGTAAATAAATAAATAAATACATGAGCAAAACACAGTCATATTAATGATGACAAACGCAGAATGTAATTGTAATCTTTTTTCATTAATCTGATAACATTTTGCCCATCTATGCGTCTAATTAACATCAACGATAACGCTAATAGAAAAGTGCTAATTGTACAAAGCTCTATTCATGTGTCGTCGAGATATTTCGCAAGATTATGTAAATTCCCTACATTTTACACTTTTTTTTAAATAGCTATATAATTTATGACAAGTTCCTTTGTTTGGGTGCTGAGGGCATCAATCCATGCCGCTTTTTTAAATATTTTATATACGTATCATTAAAAGTACATATTCCATCAATAAGCTTGTCACTTGCACCTCAAAGCATCCACTTAACATAATTATCCGGTAGCTATTGCTTTGGTTTAGCGGGTCACAGGAAGCCAACGTCTTTTAACCACATCTTTGGTTCACCTATTGTCTGATTATCTAGTAGGTTGAACTATAGCTGTGCGGTTAAAAATTTTTACTGTTTTTAATGAGCACGTTCGTCGATACGTCACTCAAATAAGAGAGACGCTTTTCTTGTTGAAGATAATAAGATTTTAAGGAATTTAATGGATTAAGCATTTATATGTTATTATAGGATATACAGCATTCTGCTGCGAATTGATTACAGGACCCGCAGTCCCCGCCAATGCGCAGAAGTAGTCACCTTGGGGTTTTTAATCGGTGCAAGTCCGACATACCTCGGTCGCGGTCCTACTCGTATGAGGATTTTCCACAAGTAAAAAAAAAGATATAGAGCAACGTATTACATTATACTGTGACGCATGTTTTAGGTTAAAACTAGGGATGTAACGGAGGCAGTTTTATCGGAACCGAAGTCGGAGTCGGAGCTTTTAAATTTGATTTATCGGAGTCGGATTCGGAGTCGGAATCGGAGTCGGAGGCAAAGTCAGTCACAAGTGACGGCAGAATAAAATAGTTTTATTAAGGGACCAATAAAAACATTATTCAGTGAACCTTTTTAATTAGAAAGTGATAAATTTACAAATACACAGACAATAAAAATTGCTGTTTCTTATTAACATTTTCATAGTACTGTGAGAAAGCGATTACCTGAGCTACTGGTCGCGTAGTCCACGACATTTAAGCGCAAAGTGGATAAAACCACTATTGTATTTCTGCTCACATAGCGTGATAGCGTGAAGATATGTTATTTATTATATCTTAAATTTGATCCCATTTTAATATGGTGCAGGATTGATACATGTCTTCGAAAGTACAAGCCAGAACTTTTGAATTGACAACAGCATAATCCATTTCCCTCTACATCTCCCTCGTGTGTAGACAGATGTTGAGAATCGAGACTGTTTCCAAGCGTATATCAGGTTTTTTTTTTTGATAGCCCGGGGGATATTGTTGACGGACCTCAGGGAGCTTTTTGGTTGTCGGACTTGTACCGACTAAAACCCCCGGGGTCACACAGCGCTCTCGCCTGGATAAGTTGGGCGGCACGCTCCCTCAAGCGCATCGCCGGCGTATATCAAGTTGGGTCAACACAACACATCACAACCTAACTTGGGCAAATAAAAGCTGTTGTTCACAAAGTGTTGGATATATCAGAAACCGTTATCCTCCAGTGAACATTGTCCAGTGACCAAATTAAATCAAATTTGCTGCAGGGTTGTTTTTGTGTTAATTTCTATTTTACTTAATTTAATGTAAATGTAAAATAAAAAAAACCTTTTAGTAATAAATTTAAATGTACATTTAGTTTTAAATTTAATAATTTAATCATATTTTTTTAATCGAAATTTTAAAAAATGTCTTCTGCAAATTAAGTAGCACTGATTGTTTGATTAATTGATATTATGTTTCAACAACATATAAAGTAAAATCAAATGAATTGACTGCAATAGTGGTGGTGACCTCCGATGAATACCTCCGATTAAAAAGTTTCGGACCGAAGTCGGAACCGAAGGTGTAATAACGATCGGAAGTTCCGACTTATCGGAGTCGGAGTCGAAGCTCCGTAACATCCCTGGTTAAAACACTCAAGCACATTTGAGGTGAAGAACAAAACTACTTACGATAAATCGAAGACAATAATATCACAATATCGAGGGGTGAAAGGCTATTTGTTTTAAGTGAAATTTTTTGGTGATATAGTAATATTTGGAATCGGTAAAGAACGCTGATTCCAAAAATACATATATGTATTACTATATCACTAAAAGGTGTCGCTTAAACCAAATAGCTTTTCACCCCTCGATATAATCATAATACTCGAGTTTCATTATTCATATATCGCTTATATACGTTACGGCGCGGCGTGCTGAGAATTGTAATTGAGCCTCCAGATAAACATAAATCGCGCTGTTCGTCGAACGTGTTAATAGAGTGATATAGGATCACTTATGTTTATGACGTATTCTTACAAAGAATTTCTTTATTTTCACTGGCTCGACATACTGACTACAGTGCACCTGATGGTAAGGACAGTGTAGTCCAAAAACGATAGCAACTATCAAAGGACGAAAACTCATTGATAGTCTTCGTTGTCATTTCGGCCTACATATACCATGACGGGAGATCTCTTCGTATATACGCGCTGGCTGAGCACCTTCTGTGATCGCCCCTTAGCCCGGTTGAATTGTAAATGACTTTCCAGGAACTCAGCAGTTAGTCCCTTCAAAAAAAAAATCTTGGTATATGAGTTGTACTTGTGTACTTGCCATCAGGTCCACTATAGTTGTTTCGTCAAGTCAGAGTAAAAAAAAAGATACAGTGGAAACTCTATATTACGACCTGATGGTCTGAGGGACTGTGCATATTTTGACGTTATAGAGAGTTATCGATAAATGGAGAGAAGAAAAACCTGTATTAGAAAAAGAAAACGTTTATTTCAGACTAGTGTTAGTTGTTATGTAACAAATAATTCTTATTTAATCGCTATTGAGTATAGTCTGTTATTTTTATCTGACGTATTTTCTGCACTAGTAATTTTGTTGTATTTTTTAAAATTATTTTATTCATATCCTGCGATATTGAGGCATCTTGGTGATAAAGTAAGTACTTTATATTATTAAATTGCTGTCGTTAAATAGAGTGGGTGCAATGCTATATAGAGTGTATCAATATGAGAAACAATCTAAATCAACCAAAGCCGAGTGATATCGACGCTTTAGGGAGTTTGTTGTTAAATCGAGTGACGTTACATGGAGGTTACATTGTATTTACATTTACATAAATTTGTAGGGCGACATACAGAAGTTTTTGCCACGCCTCGCAAAATTTGATGATAAGGCGTGGTCGTGAGTGAAGATAGTTCTGAGTTTTAACGAAAATGTTCTAGCAGACATATTTATTTGTGTATGTGGTATAACAATTGTCGTGACGCCGCGCGCCGTGCAGCACACAATCACGTCACCGCGTCCTGTCGTTTCGTACGGAACGCGAGGATCCGGCTCATTATATTTTATTACAGTGTGTACTGGTTGTACTGGAAGGATGGAAAGGTGAAAGTGCATCCGCAATGATATCGTATATCAGTTCACGTTCTTAGCACCCACAATACTATTGTGCGGTACTGGATTGCATAATTTTTAGTGTCGGCCCAAAGGCTTCGGCGAACATACCACATTCGGCAAGACTTTTAAATAGGCCGAAGTTTTAGCTAAAGCTAAAATAGCAAATTTTAAGGTATTGAAAGTAATTTAAGAATCACAATCAGATCGATGAGTCGCTTTTTTTATATACCGGGGGAAAATCCTGTTTAAAACCGTCAAGGGCTGTGAGGGCAGCAACCCCGGTATCTCAGACTCCTACTGACTAAAAACTCCTGGGTTGTCCTTTCAATCACTCAACCCAGGCCTGTGGAACTAAATTCCAGTTGCCCGGGGGTCGAATAGCCTATTCAGGCTTCTTCTCTGGGATTTTGAATAAGCCTCGTATAAACAACATCTTGAAATTATTTAAATTATCTAACGCCGAAGCATCGGTTCAACACTAAACATTTAACAAGGGAAGAGTTATCATGCACACAATTCCGTTTTTTAATCTTCGTGACCTTTAGCTTTGTTACCGGATTAATAATAGTTTAGAATTAAACGGATTTTATTATATCAAATACTTATCCATTCCTTTCATTTATTACAACTTTAAGTTTTATTATAGACTGGTAAAAGCTTGACTTCAGTTGCGTAAGTCACTGATTTCACCATCCCCGTTTCACCACAAAACTACTAGACTCCGTGGTGAATACCACCGTCTATCCGTACGTGGTGGTTATTCCCTTTATCAGCACCAAAAATTATGCTCTAATGGCGATTTTTTTTTGATATGCCACCCTTAAGGGTGTGATATAGGAATTGAAAATTTGTTTGAAAATCCGTCAATTTTAAAGTTCCTTTAAAAGAACTTCCTTTTTATACTGTCTCGAGAAAATAACTATATTGCAATTGACGGAACGTACTGTCTGATTTAAAGATGACAACAACAGTCGAGAGACGAGGATCCGTTAACAGTCACCATCGTTTTGTGGGCTCACATACACCACGATGGAAAGTCTCTGGGTACATAAGCAACTGGATATATACACACTGATCCCGAAATGCAACAGGCCAGATCGAGTCACTATGACGATCCTTACGCATACTATCATCTATCAAAACTATAAATGCTGGTATTTAGATTTATGGTAAGAAATAAAAAAAATGTTTTGACGTTTTCTGAAAATCAATTCCAAAGCGAGTAAATTATTTCTTATATTAGTATTTTGTGTGCTAATACCTATCTCAAAGAGCACTCGGCTTAGCGTATGCTGGGTGAAGGTGTACCCAGGAGTTTTTAGTCGGTGAAAGACCGACACACCTGGGGACGGCCCTCACCAACATCCTGAAGATCTCCTGGAAAAAAGTCTGGTATACTATACACGTGGTTTCATAAACGAGATAGATATTCAGGGAGGATATTCAGCATTCGATTCTAATTCCAAATATGTAAATATTGTGATATCTTAATATTTCCATTAAATTACACAATTACACACATGTATGAATGATCAACAATTAATTACTTAGTAGATACTTAGCCTGTCCTAAGCGAAGATATAGTACGAAGGGAATACGAATCAACACTTGTTTACCTAAAATTACGTAAAAGGAACTTTTCTATTTACCATTTAATCACGTGCCATACGCGCTACGGTGTCAAAACGTTTTACGGATCAATTCTCATTAGTTTATCTATTTGTGTTTTCCTTTGTGATTTATTAGGGAATATAGATATTTACATACATAGTAGGTGCAAGAAGGTACAAATTATTGTGTGCTTCTGAATATATCACATGCTTATAAATTTCACCCCGTTTAAATTTTTGTTTTGTATAATATCTCATGCTATTTTCTTCTATTACAGATTAAGGATGCGGTGGAGAAAAAATATAAACATGGAGATGACATGGATATCCTTAATCTTGGTTTCTCTGGTCATAGGTAAGTTAAGTTTCAAATCTTTTTACAAAGCTCCAAGGTCCTATACATTCAGTCTTCAGCACAGTTCGAGTCCCAGGACCAACCTTACTATAAGATGGAGTCCACGCTCTGGGCGCCAATATCCATGGGCGATAGACGAGCATATGATCCAATGTACACACTAAATGATATACATATATACAAAAATGAAGCGACTTCTCCTTAAAACTTGACTAAAAAGTTGTGTTTAGTTGTAATTCTTTTCTGGACTGCACTATATTTACTATCAATAACGGTGTAACCACTATTCCTAGTTAGGATAAAAAAAATCGGTCTTGAAACTGATTCCAGAGTCTCGGTAACACCAGAGTCACAGCATTTCGAGGTTCTAGGCACTGTTACTTCAAAGCCAGGCGTTATTTTGAAATCATCTAGTATTACTGAGCACAAAGCTTCATGCAGATAAGATTCGATACATTTCGCAACGTAATTTATAATCAAATACTATCATTCAATGCGAAATATGAGAGTGGATGTTACAAAACTAGATTGCACCTTTCAGCGGTCCCGCCAGCTTATAACATTATAATAATGGACAGCTTGGGCAGCTGCTTTTCGACAATTATTATCAGTATATCGTCTGTAATTCTCAGTTGTTAAAGATTGGATCAAAGCTGTGTGTTTTTTATAATGACATATTAATGTGGCTACCACACCTTGCTCATTTTGCGAACTCTCTTATAACAATTGTTTGAACGTAAATTTCCATATTCAGTATAAATAGTGGAAATAAATTTTCATAGATTGAGGTAGTAAAACACTATTAAAATAAACTAGGATCAATATAAAACATTATATTATTGTTTCACAAACAAAGCAACTATTATTCTTTGTCTATCGCGGGGGGTTTCGTACAATGACCAAGGTATAGCGAGCGACTGAAGATTTGAGTTCGACTTTGGTCAAGATTCAGCGAAAATTATGAGCAGCCCCGGATTTAGAAATTATACAACTAAAAATGTAAATATTATTTATTATTTGTGCTTGTAGTGGGGATAGTGGACAAGAGACCGGTATCCATGTGCATGTGGTCGTAGATTCGTATCCTGGCACGTATCTCTAGATTTTTCAAAATTAAGTTCGGATTTTAGGCATCACATGCTCACCGATAAAGGAAAGCATCGTGAGGAAACCCGCACGGCGTCTAATAGAAATTTTGTGTGAAAGTCCCTGAGAACGGTGATCAACTGCGCTACTCATCACGTTGGGTACGACATAAAAGCGCATAGTAGATGCAGCCACTAATGTATCTCTGCTCACTCCAAAAGGTATATAGCGTGACAATGTATAAGAATGGCATAAGAAGTGGTATATTCACAAAAAACTATATTGAGCTTACATAACTTAAGCTTATGAGACTTTTGAGTTAACTTCTAAAACGTCAAAACAAAGGCTTGTACAAATTTTCAGCCTATTTCTTATTGAGAAGCTAACCCACTTTTTAAGATTATCAACTGGGTACATTGGGTGATGTGCTCGTCTACCACCCTTAGAATATAATGCCTAGGAAGTGCGCAGGGTTTGCCTTTCCCCCCTCTAAATCGAGGAGTGGAGTATATATGAAGAAATTTTGCTATCCCCACTAACGTACATTGCACAGACAGCTTACACTTTTACAATTTATTATATGTACTTATAAGAGCATAAATTTCTATTTCAGGAGTGTGTGATGGAGCTCGCAGAACAGTACAACGCCGAAGGGTATTTATTATGCTTTTCAACCAATTTTAATGTTAGTTGCTTTTGGCATAGGTATCTACTTAGTTGACTGCAAATCTGCACGGTGGCGTGTCCCGAGACAAGCAAAGCGACTTTTATATAGATATTTATTTATCATATTCCGATGAGCAGCTTAGCTGCCGGCAGGATATCTAGCCGACAGCGCTTAAACCGAGGTCCGTACCCACAGGGGTGTTCTTGCGATGCCACCCAACCTATAACTGGCTGGCCCGCTGGAAAAAGACGCGTCAGCTCGTATTTTAGCTTCATTTTAGCGCGTGTTTGTGATTTTTTTTATAGTTTCTAATTCTATGTCTCCTACAAACGTATGAAGGACAAACAAACATAATCCCTTTTTTTTATTATATTTCTATTTAGAACTTTTCGCGTGAGTTTATTTGCCAGTCTCATCGTACCCTTATATTGAAAATACTTTTAACATCACTATGATGTCATTAATCTAAACAGACCAATGTATGGTGCCTCATCGGATAATCATTCTATCAACATAACTTCTATATTCTTTTTTATAATGGCTCGACAAAGTCTACATGGAACCTGGTGGAAAGTAGAGTGTAATCAAGAACAGTCAACGACCGCCAAGAGACGAAAATCCGTCGACAGTCGCCATCGCTATATCAGCCCACATATAGCACGACGGAAGCTCTCTAGGTATATGAACAGCTGAATATACACAAACTATGTATGACTTGCGACACGCCGAAGTGACTCACTTTGACGATCTTTACATTTGTGTACTGTGGTCACGACTAACACACCCCAGTAATAAACCATCTCAAAAAATATTAGTACAAATAGTTCGTGAGTTATCGCGTCATATTATTTCGGAAAGTTTTCCTTAAATTATTGAATGAGTTCTAGTGTCATACACGAACAGCTATTGTATTTATTGTTATTTAGGACACGGTGAGGACAGCGGAACTGTACGTGCCTTCGCCGAGTGCAGAGAGTCTTCAAGCCATCGCCGAAGCAATGGGAGCGGCAGGATTCGAGCACTATACCGAGGGGAAATCTCTGGTCAAGCGCCTAATTCCTGCCGACAGCCAGCCGGACTTGGACCTTGTGGAGCATCAAGGTGGAATATCTATTATAGGTCTTCGATACTTGAGTATGTTTGCTATACCCCTAAACTAATGGGTAGGTCCAGATGTAGCGGGGAGGCGCAAGCCGGGTTCCATGGCCCCTGGCGCCAACTTCCAGGACCAGCAGACGAGCATATCACTCAGCGTACCCACTTAAAAATATGTCTTAAAAAATTTGGCCAATCACTCCATAAAAAATTGCGGAAAAATAACAAGCATTTGGTTTTGATTTTTTAAAAGCGTCATAAGATTTCGTTATCAACGACAAGTCCTGCAATGATCGTTTTTCATTAATATCTCGCTTGTTATGAGATAAATGGATATTTACATTTTTATAAATTTCTTGAACACAAGTCTAAAATTGTGCTGGTAGAATTTAATGAAAAAATTAAAATAGTTTTACAACATGACTAAGTCTGAAGGTAGAATAGAATTGATTTATAATAATTATTCAATTTTAATACTGAGATAAATAAAAGTGTAAGGTTGCATTGTCGTCAATCGAAATCAGATGTCTCGCGTCAGCGTTTCACAATAAATGCACAATCGTGATATATTGGTTGTACAAGAAAAAAACCCTTAGATTCCTCGGAACCCACTTCAAGAATCACTGCTGTAAGGTATAAAAAAAAATGTTTTTCTAGGAGTGATCGGCAAAGCTGGCGTGGACTTCCCAGCTTACCCCAACATACCCACCACTGGCTTCAACTGCAAGAGCGCGCCCACTGGCTATTACGCTGACTTGGAGACGGACTGTCAGGTAAAAAATTAGAAACATTTTACGCACACACACGCACACACATCGATTTCTTATCGATGCCAGTTTACTGTTATTTATATATATTATATTATATATATTATATAAGAAAAATCAGTGAGCAGGTTTGTTAAGCTTGGCATTGTTCTTGGTGTTATATAATTTTTAATTTGAGGTATTATTGTCTGCTGTTGTTTTGTTTTGTTTTTTTTTTTATTTTTTGTTTTGGTTTTAGTAGTCTGTTTTGATATTGTTAGTTAATGCTTTTGGGCCATGCTGTGGCTGTTTATTATTGGTATCCGTTACCGACATTTAGCTTATGTAAGTGATTCAGATTGTGAATGTGAAGTGTAATGGAGCTGTTGACAGCCCATAAATAAATAAATAATAAATAAATAAATTTCATTTTCCTTTTCTTTGTTAGTTTTTAAATATTATCATTGTGTAATTGGCACAGCTTGTCAACTGTACCGTATGTAAAGTGTTTGTATGTGATGTTCAATGATAGTGAATAAATAAATAAATTTTAAAATGATACGCTAAGCCATTATTAGAAATATATTATTAAAATCTAGTTTAATATCTATTTGGTATATCTTCTTTCTATAATATAAAAATGAATCGTTAAATGTGTATAAGCGCGAAACTCGAGAACGGCTGAACCGATTTGACTGATTTCTTTTTTTGTTGTGTTTGTTGAAGTCTGGGGAAGGTTATACCGGAGAGAAAAATTAAAAAAAATGTCTGAAAACGTCTAAAAACAACACTTTTCTATATTCTCATACAAAAAATTAGTAATAATATTTAAAAGTCAATTTGAACTTTAACACCATATTATAAAGTTTAAATGTCAGTGGACGGGTTCCGGGAAGGCAAAACAATTGAGTGACGTATAAATATTAATGTCAATATTTGTCAATTTTTATACATATAGCATTAAAGCCAGGTTCCTTCAAACAATTTTCAAAAAAACAGCCGACAGTCCAATAGGTTTTGGCAGAATGAAATCTGACGGGGAAGCTATTAACATTAAAAAAAACAATGTGACTTTGTTTTAGAGAAATAGGGCAGAACAAGGTCTGCCGGGACAGCTAGTAGTCTAATAGATCCCACAAACGTCATGGTTTAATGGATGGATTTACCTGTGTAGGTTGATCGTTCAGATAATCGGTGCACATATTGCGGTAACTCCAAATCTGTACTTACATAAAAAAAATATCTATATCACCTGTACCTTGTCTATGCCTTCCATTGCATCCCCGTTTCTAACGAGAATCGAAATATCGATAACATACCCAATTTATTTACTTTTTATCATAATAAATAATCGTGGGAAGATAGAAGGGAGAAGATCCTGAGACCGGAGCTCTAAGAGGTACTAGGATCACGGCTCCAAGCAGCTGGAGCTTCCCGTTAACACCACTCTCAACCAGGTGGGTGAACAGAACCAATTGAGGCAGCTAGAGGAGAGATGAGGAATCACAATCCATAGCAGTAAGGCATCAACGTGGAAGAATTCTGTCTGGTTTTCCAGCGTCATATAATATGAAAGCCTTCCAGCAAATAGTAAATTGTTTTTAATGAACCAGTATGGTCCATCACTGGCCTCTTTGTTTTCCATTAGGTGTGATTAGGCTAGGTTAGGTGTGTGGTTAGGTTTGATTGCGCGGAGCTGTTTGTAATAACAAGAAAGATTTCTTTACAATACTTTATATTTTCAGGTATTCCACATTTGTGATACATCACGGAAGATCTCCTTCCTCTGCCCGAATGGGACCATCTTCAGCCAGTCCCATCTCATTTGCGACTGGTGGTTCAAGGTGGACTGCGCGTCCGCCCCGGCCTTGTACGAATCCAGCGCCGAGTACTACTCAAATGAACAAAAGAAATCCCAAAAGATCACCCACACCTTACACAAGAACCAAGACCTGCAGCAAATTGGGGACCTCAACGTTAGAGCTGAATCTAGACGTGCATCTGTAAATGTCCCAAGTACCACAGAGAGGCTCCAAAGGCATAGACAAAGATTACAAACTGACACCCCTTTCAACATCGGAACGTCTAGAAGCTTCCACGGATTCCACGACTTTAGCCCAACCCAAAGAACCCAGGGGACAACAGCACTAGAGAAAAGGCGACGCAACCTCGTCCAATTGATAACAAATAATTTCGTCGCCCCAAAAACGACTCCAACGTTCTCAGAAACGACGAAAGCTACCCCCATTGACTACAGTTTTAAGGAGATGCAAGTGGCCGCTGAATCAGCATCATTCGCAAATAACAACAACAGACAATTCTTGCAAGACTACCATACTAAAAATTTCCGGCCGTATCCAGTTTACACACCGAACACGCCGAAGCCTAAAGCAAAACAGAGTCCTAATTTGACAACCCTCTATGATATTAGAGAAAAACATATAGCCCAGGAAACTCAGGAAGCGACTCAAAGACCAACCCTTGTTTCTTATACCAAAAGCTACACTACCTACGACCATCAACCGTACACAAGACCAGGAGTGTCTTTACTTAAAGGCTTCATTGAACGAGAAAAAAATAAAACATTAAAGGCAACTACAACTACAGAAAGAATTCCAGAAATAACAGGGAGAAGTGACAAGTACGAGAACAAAGCAAATACAGTTATTATTGAGCCAAAGAATACTTTTGAATCTGCTACTAAAATACCTCAAACGACAAGGGGAGAAGTTTATATCACAGAAAAAGTGTCATCAGATAGACACGATGTATACTCAACGATTAACGAAATAACTGAAGCTATTACAGAGCCATCTTATAAAAAAAGACGAGAAAGACTAATGAGAAAATTAAACTTAGGTGATGACGCTTCTATAGATTTTCCTGTACCTATCACAACTGAGAAATCATATGAAACAGAACCCAATAAACTTGAAATGGTTGTACCGCCTTCGTTATCACCAAAGGCACTTCACAGCTTGGCAATTTATTATGCAACTGCAGTGGATAATTTATCAACAACATCTCGCCCAGAAGAAGATGATATTACAACGCCTTCTATAGATTATGAAGCTATGGAAGAGGCTTTACCAGCTTTATTCAGCCAAAATACGATTAACAAGTACAGTGATTTGTTCAATCATGGTACAGAGCAGTCGGATTTCCTAGAGGAAATGAGAGCAGAACTCAATGGTACGTTTGGAGCATTGTCTGAAGATATGTCAGTACAACAGAGCCAAAATCCTATAGCAACATCTCCGCAAATCAGGGAGTTAGCTCAAGTCTTCACACATGCACTATCGGCTTATCTCCAAGATCCTGTTCAATTTAGAAAAGTTTTGTCAGATATAAGACCAACTCACCCATCCTTTGGAGAATTACTGTTCACTACAGAGGAATCTATAAACACAGAACCAACAACGACTGTTAATGAAGATGAGGAAGAAATTTTGGGATTTTCAGAAGACAATAAAACAACACCTATTCAAACAGCCAGAGACCAAAAAGCTCTTAACGTTGATACAAGTTACACTCCATTTGTAGAATCAACGACATACAAACCAGAAACTTCTTCTGTCGCATATTATGGAAGCACTGTGAGGAATCCATTCAGATGTTGCGGAAGAATATCAGCTTCCTATACTACTAACACAACACCAGCTATTGTTTCGACTACACCAACCTACTCTAACACCGAAGCAATGAACATCAACGCTTTATCAAGTAACAATAGTGAAACGACGTCTGACTACGCAATACATAAATACGGTGGCTTTCAAAACAATGCATTGTCACACATTAGCGTATACGGTAACGAAGAAAATTTTACAGCATCAAAACCACTGAATAATTATGTTGAAGCTACAAATCTACCAACAGCGTGGGGCATTGATGCGTCGGCATCAACTTTAAGTTCAACAACAATAAATAATTTTGAAAGTAAAAAGGTTGCTACCACAGTTATGCCAACAACCACACCAGTGTATTTTACGGAAACGGAACACATTGAATTAGATAATGAGGAGGAATTGCAAAGAGCTCACAGTCAATCGTTTATTGCTCCACAAAATACACGCAAAGGTAAACAGCTCAAAATTGATGATATCAGCAAGACATACAAGAAGCCATCAGAGAATCTAGAAGTACCTACTTTTCCTGACACTGATACCACTGTCGTTAAAGGTACAACACCATTACCTACAACTACAAATTCTGAAGAATCGGAAATAACAACTACATCTGCGGCGTATGGAACTATATTTACATCGCCGGATAGTGAAAAAACAACATATCAACAATGGGCAAATACTTATGATACTTGGCAAAGCACTATCTTTGATCCCATCACACTCAATGATGGTTTGAGTCCCACCGGACAAGATAATACTCAAACGGTCCCTGAAGAAAATACTTATGTATCTAGTACAGCAACAGCACCAATTGAGTATTCTGCAACCACCGAACAATCATCGGCTTCAACAATTAATTTAGAAGTTATAACAGATGCAAGAGATGACAGAATTGGAAGGCTTCTCAAGGATTCTTCAACAGAACCTGCGCAAGATTTATCAACCATCACTGACACGGTTGTAGAAAAGGCAAAAGAAATAATGGGAGGCATGAACGCGACTACAACAGAAAAACTAATGAACGTCATGAAGAAAACGAAATCAAAGACAGTAAAAAGACTAATTCTCTTATTAATACAGACGTGCGATGACGACCATAATAACACAGCTGAAGCTTCAAAAAAGGCTTTGCTTGAAGCACTTATGGCTGTCTCACAGAAAGACATGGAAGATATAGCTAAAGAAGAAATAACTGAGGCTCCAACAACCGCTGCAGAATCCGACTTCAAAACAACAATAAGAAGGATGGACAGACAAGAAATAAGACCAAGACAATTTGAAAGACGCGCCAAGAGCTTAAGTTTCGAACCGAGCGTAATAAATTCGTTGTCAAATCCTACAACAGAAAAGACTAGAGATCAGGAAGATCTTGAAACAGTTTCAACAACTGTCAATCCAAGAATTACATTGTCTAGCCGTAGGGGCTTGAAGAAATACAGAACTACTCCTGAAGCAAGAACAACTAATATTCCGTTTTACGATAAACCTGTAGCAGAAGCTAGGAGTTCTGTTCAAAGTTCGGATTTAAAGACAGCATCTGATACCAGAGCGTTAGAATTATTGAGATCACTATACACGATTGCATCGAAATGGGGTTGAAAATATCCCTTATTTCAAGGAATTTTTATACCTAGGGATTGATACAAAATGTTTGTTTATATTTAAGATTATTTTCGTTTTTATAATTATATTTCAACCTTAGATATAATGTGGTTGTGAATGTGATTATATTGTAAATAGAACTAATAACCTAATTGGATGAAATAATTGCGCTTTGCATCGTTTCTCTAGTGTTAATTTTATTTTAAAAATTATTTCAATTAAAAAAAAGTTGAAAAATCATTTTTTTAAAGAGTATTAAATTAGTTAAGATATTTGCGCGTATGCTAAAAGCTCAATTAAAATGTAATATTTCAAAATTAAGTAATTTTTTTTCTGTAAGATTCTATGTTCTGTGCTTGTGATTGATATTGTTTTGAACCGCCTTGGTTAGTTAAATTATTTTTTATGTCGTGAATGTTTTCATACACTTACTGAATAGTATTGTAGTTATAATGGATGTTTAAGCACTTTTATATATTCAGTTTTAAGAATAATAGATTTTAGATACCGAGTTACCTACTTCGACATAGTTTAAAGCTATAAAACTGCCACATTTTCAATGTAACAATAAGCAGACTAATTAGATATTTAAGGTGTATTTTTTACAGTAAATCTTTATATTAATCAATGCGTTTTAATGTTATCAATATTTTTTTCACCTTTTATTAAAATTGGGCCCATAACCTATATTACATTCTTGTCCATGGAATCCAATTATAAAACCCCGAACCTGAACAGGATTTTCTCTAAATCGAATTAGAATTTTGTATAACTTCAATTCGTTTTATTAATAAAATATATTTATTTATGTAATGTCTTACACTACACTCGACTTTGAATTGCATTGCAACTGCTCTAGGAGAAATATGAGTTACCTAAAAAGATAAAGACTTTTACCATATCCTGTAATGGGACTCGCCACTGACGAAAAGATATTACTTTTTTTGAATCAGAAAAAAAAACATTTTGATGTGTAATTTTTCAACATAGAACAATATATTAAATCGTCTTATTGAATTTGGAAGAAAAAATGATATGATTTCATTATCAATGATATGATATGGTTTCATAAAGAGCCGAAGATTAGGTCAATAAAAGTACAGTGGACGGATAATGATTAAAGAAAACAAAAATATATTATTATCAATTTATTTTCCACCACAACAGAATAATTACTTCTTCTTTGTGTTAGGGTTTTGTATATACTTCTCGATATCTTTCTCGGTAACCTTATGTCCTGGCTTGAAATAGCTCTTGAGTCTACGCTTTTTCTTCATCATCAGTTTGGAGCCGGCGAGGGCTCCACGGCGCTGGAGAGACTCGAATCGTTCTCGAAGGAGTTTCCCTTTAAATAATTATATATTAATGCTCAGTAGAGATTCCCAAAATGCGGCAAACGAAAAGACCGCGATTCTAGATTAAAAGGTTCCAAATAAAAATGTTGAGAATAAAATTGATTTTTCTGAGTATGACACGTTAAAATATTTTTAGGGTCTATGGTTCATGGTAAGGCGGCGCGAGGAAACAGCATTTGAAAAAGATGAGACGAAGATCGAAACGCCACCTAAGAAAACTGACTGGAGAAAATGCCAATTTTTTTTTATTGCTTTACAATTTTTTTTTGAAAGTTGCAAGTTAATTTTAATCATCTTTAGAAATTGTTTTCATACAGTTAACATTAACCTTTATTTTAAAGTTTTTTAACACATTATCCACTTTTAGCAAATTCAATACATGTCATTTTGAGAGTCGAAGCTGCTCGCGTCCGTAGGCTTTACCCTAGTTTCCCTACACGTGACTCCTGGGAAGTGCTAAACGAGCAGCAGCGAGGTGGTAGGGCGTCGGTGCCCGTCTGGATCGCGACCACAGTGCATGGGTGTAAAGCCCGTCAAAGTGACCAGTTTCGGCTCGTCGCGTTTTGGGATCAGCTTGTGCATATCCAGTAGCTCATATACCTAGAGACCTTCAGTCGTGGTATATGTGGGCCGACATGACGATGTAGACTATCAATGGATTTTCATCCTTTGATAGTCCCTTTCGTTTTTGGACTACACTGTACCTACCATCAGGTACTCTGTAGTCACTATGTCGAGCCCGTGTAAAAAAACATGTAATATATCCGTTCCTCAGCCACCTATATAATATTATCTAGATGTAAAAATATTATTTGAGAGCTTCTATATATACCGCTTTTTGAAGGCACCATAAGGCCTGAGCACGCGGCTGTGGCACATCAGGATATAGACAATAGTTGTCATGCTGAAATGGATGATAATCTCAAGTATTATTAAAGTTTTAGGTATGTTTCCTCTTACCATCAGCCCTGACGTTCCTTAAGTCTCCAGTGAGCTGATCAGCTTGGACGAAATCAGGTTCTTTTATTGGGGGTTTGTGGGCATTTAGCGTTGGAGTTTCGGTGGCTTCCTTCTCTTGTCTCTTGGCCTGGCGCTTCACTCGAGCCGCCTCCTGGCGCCGCTCGCGTTTGCTTATCGACGTCTGTAGTTTTCGCAGCCTGTAAAATTATCAATACTTGATTAAATCAAATGCAATGAGAATATAATAAATATAATTATTATATATAATTATTCATATATATATATATATATATATATATATATATATATATATATATATGAATTATTTATATGGGATAACAACGTTTGCCGGATCAGCTAGTATCTTATAAAAGTAACAGAGTTCAGTACTTGAGGTAGACAAAGTGAGAAAGTTGAATATTTTCAATTGTTTATAACAAAATTAGAAAAAAAAAACTTAATAATTAAAAAAGATTTTGATGAAGTTTCAGGTTCAATATAGATATTTTAGAGATTTTAAAACAACTCGCAAGCAGACTAAGATGGCGGAGAAAAACTTGCATTCCAGATCCACAAAAAAACATAAAAAATTTACTCACTTGTAAATATCGGTGATCTTCTGTTTATCTATCTTTTCCCGCTTCAATTTCTCCCTCTCCTCTAACCTTTCCTTCTGTTTCCTTCTCGCCTTGTGATCTTTCTTTTTGTTCTTCACGGGAGGGTTTATTGCCTTGTACTCATTGTCAGTATCGGATTCTGTTGGGTCTTTAGAAGGATTGTGCGGAGTTTGAAGACCAATATTCATTTCCTCCTGCCATTGTCTCTAAAATTTGGTAAAATCATAAAGCAGATGATGTTGTGATATTTTTTTTACACTGGCTCGGCAAAGTGACTAGAATGCACCTTATGGTAAGTACAGTATAGTCCACAAACGACAGCAAATATCATAAGACGAAACTCCATTGACTATTTGCTCGGTTAAGGATTTGAAGTATGTATATGCTTGTCAAAAGACTAAAGTTTTCGATCAATGAGTTGCTAGTGATGACATGTGCTGCAGAAACGCGCTCTCTTACTATGGGTATAATGAAAAAGCTGACTGTCATGCAGTCAGCTTTGGAGAAGACTGCTTGGTATTTCTCTACGTTCTTGAATTGGAAATAAAGAAGTCCGCAGATGAACAAGTCACATACCTAGCCCTGTGCATTTGCCAGTTGAAGTGGCAGTGGGCAGGACACAGCTCGTAGAGAGGATGACCGATGGGTCAACAAAATTCCCAAGTAGACACTATGGAAAATGATGCGTAGGAAGACTTCCTGACCCAGTTGCAGGGCAAACTGATCTCTGTGGAAAATGTTATGAGAGATCCGTGTCCAGTTGCGGACTATCTACAGCTGATATTATGATATTTTTGTCTAGTGCCAATATTAGGATCGCAAGCTTAGTTTGAGACTAGATCAATGTGTGTATTTGTCTGTAAATATAATCAAAATTCTTACATCTTTCTCCTTAGCGGTGACTTTCTTAAACATTTTGGTTGTAACTCTATTGAGATGAGCTTCCCGCTTTATCATCTTCTCTTCGTGTTTCACCACCTCTTGCAATAGATCTTGATGTTCCTGGAAATGAAAAGATGTTTCATGTACAAAGATTGTATGATATAGGTTATGTATTTATTATCAGATAATTTTTGTATCTACATTCAATAATTTATTTCTTATTGTGTTGATCTATCATGTTATTCATTATACTTGGTCCATGATCTTTATCGATTAACGTTATTATATACGATCTAGTTTTCATCACCAATGATAATTTGTTTTAAAAAAAGGGTCGATTGCAATAAGTTTTAAAAGCATATCACAAATATTGCAAGCCGGAATTGTGATAAGCAATTATGTACAAGGCATATCATTTATCTAAACAGTTTATGATTTAAACGCAAAAGTAGATTGTCCTGAACTTCTCGGGAAATTAAAATTTTCACAAAACGAACTCGGAATCCTTGCTCATTCGCCTTACCTCTTGCAAAGCACTGTTATGCCCAAATCTCGGTCATCTATAGATGTTGCGCTCACTACAATAAATATTTAAAAGATATCGATATGTTTCACTTGAGCCGTAATCAGGTCATTAAGACTATTATTTCTGGACTGCAGTTAGATGAATCTCATACAACGCCGACATGAGCGCACACACGCACACAAATGCACTAACACACACTCAACACGCACACAACACTCACTATATGATGCGGGAAGCAACCCAAACATTTAACAAAATTTATTATGTTTGAGTAACTACGTTATTGGCATTTTAGTTTTTTTTTTCCTATTTTTATATATAACTAGCTGATCCGGTAAACGTTGTTTTGCTATATAAGTTATTGTAATATCTTCTAAGATGTTCATTGAATTAAGTGATGTCAAAGAGAATTTTGTTCACAATTAAATACTCTTAATCAACAACACATTTATTTGGATAAAGATTAATATTATTACGTTGATACAACTCTTAACAAATAATGCATTAATTTCGACCAAATTTGTTTACCATAAAAACGGTTCTAGTGACTTAATCTTAAAAGATAGACATATACTGTCGCGGACATTTTTTTAGATCATTTCAAGAGGAATAATTCTTTCATACATATATTTTGGTATATTGAACCGTTTTCGCAGCGCACGCAATGGAAGCACTCAAGGATGAATAATTTTTCCCGTTTTTTTACATTTTCCATTATTTCTTCGCTCCTAATAGTTGCATCGTGATGTTATATAGCTTAAAGCCTTCCTCGATAAATGGTATATTTAAGACAAAAATAATTTTTCAATTCGAACCAGTAGTTCCTGAGATTAGCGCGTTAAAACAAACAAACAAACTCTTCAGCTTTATAATATTAGTATAGATTTTCTTATAACGTGCTGTGTAGTTACCATTAAATAAATAAATTTACTCAAGCACTTTTTTCGGCAGGAGAGAATGGTGTTGTTCGGAAAAGGCTTTTACAACTGCATCGGACGAGACAGCCGAGCACTTTAAGTGCTCAGCCAGTGAGTTATGGGTTGGGTGGGTATTTCGTATATAATAAAAGCACTTACTTGATATGTAGGGTTATAGCTGACACCAGGATGCGGAACTTCAATAGCCGAGCGGGTTGTAACCGTTTTGGGTAGAGGGGGCTTAGGCCTTAAGCGTTGCGTTGGGAGAATGTTATGCTGCTGAGCTTCTGTTGGTATGAACTCATCGCACAGGGTCTCTGGTATCCCCTTTGCTTCTGGTACTAAAATATCAACAGTAAAGAAAAACAATTAACAGTCGCAGTGATCATGCCGGCCTGCATAAATATCTGTTCACGCTAAAGGATCCAACATTATAGGACGTGGAAGTACACTAGATACTATTGAATGCTATGCACATTTCCTGATGATGGTTTTGAACATAATAACAATAGATTTATACCTATAATATGTGCCTATTATGTACGTTTCACGGAAACTACTGGGTGTAGGGCATGGGATAAGAAACAGCTAGCTCTCTCGAACTGGCAGTAAAATAGGCACAACATCTCGGCACACCAAGGTGAACCGTAGCTGCCTCTCAAACGAAATTGCACGTCTTTTCACGTTACCGCGGGCAGGAACGGAAGCAGATGTGGTTATGTTTCTTCTAAGAACGCGGACTTTAAGACTGATGGCTATGCATCTTCTTAAAAGCGCTATTTCAGCGCGATCGTGCGATGTTGTCATTAGATGCACTTTAGGTGTTGCATATAACATTTTGGCGACAACCAATGACTTTTTAGTGTGAGAGAGTAGTTTATCCAATATATAGAATAGGAAAAAGAATATGAAAGAATGGTGATTTATACTTTTTGAATCGGCTCATTCACCAAGGCCATCATTAATTCATTTCATCAACAGGTACACCTTCCGCAGTTAATTTGCTAAGCATAACAACAAAAAAGTTGATATTGTACATCAAATATGAATAAAAGATCAAATTACTTACAATCTTTGCCCCATAAGTCCAAATTAAAATTCTCTCTAATTTTCTTAGCCTTTCTCTTCTTATCTCTTGCTAAGGTTCTGTTCTTTCTAGCATCATCCAACTTCTTCTTTAGAAGACCTTTCTCAAACTGACGTTTTTCTTTTAGCTTACTCAAGGCAGTAGATTTTGTACCCACTGGGTTAACATAATTGCGTTTTGCATTTGGATCTTGTACCTTATATGAAAAAAAAAAATTGACGCTAATAAGTAAACTTACTAAGGAATATTTAATTGAGACTTTGTTGTGTATATTTTTATTTTGTGTTGACAAAGTTACTATAGTACCCCAGGTGGAAAGTTATATGTAGTTAACAAATGGTAACAACTACTAAGAGATGTGAAGCAATAGTTTCAAAATGCTAGCCCTCATATAACATGATAAAGATGATTCTGAAATGTGGCGGACCAAAGCAAGCCAGTATTACGATCCTTGCACATGTTTCTGTGGTCATGATCCTTTCCTGGTAATGGCCTTCAAATCAACTCAAAAGTAGCATATTTGGAATCAATAAAAAAGCCCATCAATGGTTATCAATTTAGGTCCTAAGGCTCTATGGCTGATTAGCCATTGATTTTTTATTAAAAACCCTGTAGAATTATTTAAATCATTAATGTTCTTTTTGACAGACCTTTTTTTATGTTGTAATGTTAAATGCTAACAGTTATAATTATTATAAAAAACAGCATTGTTAGATTCAGTCAAAAAAATTATGATTTCACAACAATAATTATGAAAGATTTTGCAACATTCAAATTACAGCACAGGGTGTGACTGCTATAAACTTTTTTGCTGCTTAATTTTATCCTTTGTCTTCGTCCCTGGATTTTCTTTTATCACTGTTTAATCACCAGTGATTACACATTTTCCCCCATTTCAACCATAAGCTAACATGGTTGGTGTTGGCAGCTGCATGCAATATACATATACTGTAAAATGATGTACCTTAGAAGAAGGTAATAATATTTCAAAGCACTTGGGTGTGGCTCCCAGAGCAGCTCGCTTCTTTAGCTTTGCAGACAGTATAGGCTTCTCATCAATGTCTTCAGATTTAACATCATCCCCTCCAGTGTCTATCACAAACAACTCACTATCTGCCTTGCTTTCAAATTTGCTAAAAGAAATCAAAATAACACATTGGTTATGTTCTGGAACATATTGTGTTTGACATATTTTTATATGGGTAAGGGTGATTGTTTGAATGGCATTCATGTATTTCTTGAGTTCGTGTCATATAAATAATTATGAGTGTAACACATATTTTATTCAAACTATACAGCAACTGAAAACATGACCCTAAACACTCCAACATATTGTTTATTACTTTCAACAAGACAGGGAGAGGTACCTTCCACAGAACCTTGTGTAATAAGTTCCAGAACAACATTTTAAGTGACAAGTTCTTGAAATTGTTTTTATCATTATAATCACTATCCAAATGATAACAAATTGACTACAGCATACCTGATTGAAAGTACAGTGTAGTCAAATAACAGCAGTAACAGTCAAGGGAAGACAATTTGTTGAGAGTAGTCATCATTATACCAGCCCACATAAACCACGACTGAAAGCTTCTATACCTTGTTCATTTTAGAAGTCCCTTGAAACAATTCTTTGATCGAAAATTCCCATATTTAGTATAAACAGTGAAAACAAATATTTGTCTACTGAGATACTAAAATAAACGAGAATTAAAAAAAAACCACTAAGCAATTGTTTCACAAATAAAACTAACATTTTTATTGTTTTTCATGGAGGCCCTCATAAAATGAAAAAGGTATAGATATGCTAAGGCGAGTCCTTATGACTGTCTTTATACTTATGTACTGTGGTCTAGTTTGGGCAATCACTTTGCCACTTCAATACTCAATTTCTAACTTCCACTCAGTTTACGAAAAACATTTTCTGGTCTATAAACATGGGACTCTTATAGTTGGGTTTCACAATAGGGAGAACAATTCGGTATATCTTGCGTAATCTGCTAGGGGACAAAATGAATGAAATTTTCGACAGAAACTTATATTTTCTATTTATTATAACTTTTTAAAATAATTAGTTCACACAAGATGATTTAATGTTAGATCAGAGTTATCCAGAAATCTTTAAGTAACTGTATATAGTCAGTGTCAATGTACGTTTAAGAAAGAAAATGACTATTTGTCTAAAAATACAATGTCAACATAACCTTACCCTAATCTCTCTTCCAATCGTTGGTCTTCTAAAAACTCTTCTACATCTTTAATATCACAATGTTTGCGCCAATCTTTCTTATTTTTCTTCGAAACATGTCTCTTTTTCTTTATAGTAACCATTTTATAGATAGTTAATATCGCATGTTATCCTCACGAGTAAACACGAGTTTTTGAAAGAAATATTTCATTACACGTAATGCATTATATATTTTTTTACAAATTAAGTAAAAAATGTTTTTTAAATATTTTTGATTATAAAGTATGCGGGCTATTACTTAATTTAAATAAATATTGTTAGCAATATTTATATATTTTATAGAAAAACTTATACAATTTTGGCTTAGTAAAGTATAGCTTTTGTTTATTGTAATTTTGATCAAATGTACGTGTACAGGAACGGCAAAAAAGATACTGACGTTACAGTACGCATTTACAGTACAGTTTGAGAAATATAAAATGGGAAATAAACGTAAAATAATAAATGTTATATTTATTTAACATTAACTATTTTATTGCCAAACTTAAAAATAAAATAACAAATAAACACTAAATAAAAAGGAAACCTTTTAATGGCATTGCATTATATAAGCTGTTACATTATTTCTCATCATCGCATTCTTCTTCTTCCTCCTCCTCTTCTTCTTCTTCTTCAACTTCATCTTTCTCTGCTTGCACAACTTCTGCAAAATAGCAATTTGGTTAAAATTAACGAATTTCTGCTAAAAATATTCACATTGTTTTTTATTTCACTATAGTCTGTTTTCATTTGGTTTAATTATATTTTGGCAAAAATATAAAAATATTTTTTTTTATTAACAATATTTTGAAAATTTGATAGTTTTCTCTGAAGTTCGTTATATTATCAAGTTTCGCTTGACATCAGAAAATCATAAAATTATTACAGTAAGCTTTTAGTAGAATTTGTACTATAAAATAAGTCCTCTGGATAAGCTTATTTGATTCTCAAAACGTGTTAGTATTATGTGTCTATATGAACGACACATTAGCACCACTATTTATTTTTTTGCCAACTTTTAGATTAATTTCAATAATTAGGTAATTATCAAACCCGTTGCACTATACCCACCTTTTAAGCAACGCCTACAAATCTACCATCTATGGAATCCTCCACCGCGATTGCCATTTTTGTTATTTAAAAAACTATTTAAATTAGTATATGAGTTAGGATATAAATCTTCAAATGAATCAGCGTCTTGTAATTTTATACTTTTTGCATTAACTTGAGACTGATCGGGATTTAATGGTTGGACTCTAATTTCTTGTAAATAATTATCGGGTTTATATTGATAATCCTCAGAATGAGGAGTCAAGTCGAAGGAAAGTGGTTCTTGTGGACTCTGGTGGGGGCTCGAGATGATATTTGCTGTTTCCGAGGCTAGTTTTAAGATGGCTTCCTTCTTTGCTTTGGCTTTGGTATTTTTTGCCTTCGGTTGTTTCGGACGACGGTGTACAGGGCCAGGCTTTTCTGTAAAATGGAAAGAGCTCGCTTAACGAATCGTCATGATTCGTTTATTGGCGAGGGAAGTCACCATTCTACTCGTGTTAATTTATTTTATACGTGATCGAGAGGTACGGTAGTGTACAAGTGATCACAAACTTTAATATCTACTTGTTGTGTTACCTACTTAGTTTTAGATTTTACATCCTATTTTTCAAACAAATATTGTAATTTATACCTACTATGTGATACTATAAAGTTAATATTCCAAATATAAACAAATATTAATCCAATTAATATAGATAAACAAAATAGCATAAAATCGTGGCGACATGATACAATGGCTATAGTAACTGATTAGGTCGGCACCATCAGGCAAATAATGAAAAGCCGATCACTACACTTACTATACAAATTAGTGTAAACCTATAATAAGTTATGTAAGGGATACATTAATGGAAATCCTGCTAGAAGGACCGAAAATTTGTTTATTTTAAACTTAAATAATGTGAGTTTTGATAGTTTCCGTAATTAAATTTCCTTTTTCCAAGTAAAGAGATAAATTGCCTAAATTATAATTTAAACGATTATTAATACTTACGTGTATCTTTCACAATATTTGAATTATTCTTAGGTTAGTCACTAATGTTGTGTTAAAAGTTGTGGCTCATCAAAATGAGCTGATAATATTAAATCCATTAAATACATATTACGAAAACAAAAACTATGTTCATAAGTAAATTCATGTAACTGTCAAATAAGGGAACCGTATTTGTTATTTTCAGCAAAGACTAAGCCGTATTTTCTTTTATACTATATCACAAAAATTACTGCATGGAACCTGTCTAACTGCCAGGAAACAAGAACCTATTATCACTGGTCTTTGTTATTTCACCTTAAATAGATATATCACTGTAGAATGCATCTGTCCTTATTAATAATTTGACATACTAAGGCTTATATGTATAGCAAAGAAACACTTTAGTCGCAATCTAGTCAGCGTAGATAAATCGCCACTTCACCACCAATTGTTCTTTATAATATATACCCTTATGTATATGATCCTATCCTTTCGTTCGTTAAAATATTGTGACAAAAATTGTAATAGTTCTATTTGGATATTTCTATATAAATTTATAACGCATCTTTTGTTTTATCCTTTGTAATGTGAGACAACTCTAGCATGAAAAGCTTAGGATATAGGCTGTCGCAAAAAAAATAGAAAAATTGGGTATATAGCAAATAAAAATTAGCTAATATAATAAAGGCACAACTTGCTAATGTCTTAACAAAATGCCAGCATACTATATGATGTTGTAGCGTTCCAGGGGTTATAGAGCTATGTTAGGGTTCTAGTAATACAGGGTTAGTTAAGTCAATAAACATTAGTCAAGTTAGTTAAGTGAGATGTCAAGTCAAAAGTCAGAAGAGCAGTAAGAAATAGTCAAGTCAGTCATATTAAAATAACTCGTTTAACAATAACATTTTATTTTTATAACATTGTTGATAGCCATTGTGATCCTATGACATCGCACTTATAATGTTAGTGTAGAAATAATTTTGTTTTTCAAGTATAATATGCAGCTAACAAATCGCAAGAGATCAATAAACAGTAAATAAAGAAGAATGATGGGAGAATGAAGATTTACGAACTTAAAGTGATTCAAGAAATAGAAATGAAGCAAATGTTTTGAAAGGATTTATAGTTTTAGAAATTCCAGCTATGGTTGATAAACTCTTAGAAAAGTATGTGACATTTCTGAAAAAAAATCAGTATTTCTTTGAGTGTTTAGAGAACCAAATAAAATTCAACAGTACAAAATGATAACAATGTAGAATGAAAGAGATCTAACAACTTTTGCTAATGAAGTAATGAAAAATATAATAATGAAAAGACTTCTATCAAAAGTATACCAGACAAATTTTAATAATAAAAAAAAACTCCTAATGTTTTACGAAAAAATTTAAGAATGATAAAAATACGTTATGAATTTCATTGAAAATAATTAGAGATAAGGAAATCCTATAAGTAGGATTTTAGAGAGAATAAAATCTTAATGATACATGGGATTGTTTAAGAAGATTTGTTTTTTTTTTTAAACAATGTCCAAGATTAATATTGTTTAAACGATTTTTTGATGCAATCTTGCGTTGTTACTGCGTGTACTTTTGCTAAAAATTTGTACTAAACTAACAATTCTAAGATACAATTATATTCATTGCAATATGCGTTTTCATTTATAATGGCATTTTTTATTTGTTTTATATTTTTTATTTTAACAAGTACAGAATATTTCTGCATAACTTTCATTTACTTATTTTTATAATATTTACAATAAAAAAAGATACAAAACTGCCATGAAAAATGAAAATGATTAACTAAATCTACAATATTTTTATTAAAATTCAATAATACTAATTATCTAATTATACAAAATTGAAAACTATAAGCCACTATGTTACAAAAACTTATTCGTTAATATGGTATAAAAATATAAAATCTACAGCAAGTTATTGTTTAAAATTGGGAACTATCTAAACTATTACAAAAAATATATTTGTATTTATTTACATGAATACTTAAATGTTTAAATCGAAGTAAAAAATGACAAATATATCAATGGTTTTATAAATAAATATTTTTTGTTCGTTTTTGTATGTATTCGCATTGTACCTACCCGTACTCAAACATATTTTAATTTCGTTCTGGTATATTTAGGATTTTACAACGTTATGGACGAAACTATATTTTGTATAAGTAATTGAGATTTGTCGCATCGCGATAGTGAAACTATTATACACAAATGTCTTAAAACACTTGCTACGAGTGATTAAAAAATTGCTATTTTGGATTTACGTCGTCATTAGATAAATGCAAAGGCGGGAAAAAATTTGCAAAACTACATAATGGCTTGGAATTATTCATAGCTGTAAAATTAATGGATAGTTATAGTATTTCGATCAAATCCAAATAATTTTATACCATCTGTAATTTCACAAAGTGCGTCCATATTTTTAACATCACGATTTACTACGGACTGTTCTAGTTTCTAGAATATATTCAAGCTAATTGTAAAACACCCAAACAACCAAGAACGCAATCATCTAAGCCTTAAAACTACTGATGCTGGTATTCCGGTGACTGCTGGTAGTATTCTTGGCTGCCTGACTCTGGTTCTGCCTGTTGGTTGGGATCTACTTTGTACTCTTCGTAGGTCGTACCTTCGTGAGATGCGTCATGGTGTTGGTTGGCGCTCAGGCCTGCTGCCGCGGCCTTTGCGGCTGCCTCAGCTGCGTTCGCCTGGGCTTGTTGGGCCGCCGCCTGTGTTCAAGCGAAATGAAACAGTTCAAAATTAAATCTATGTGATTACGTGATTGTAAAGGTCTTTAAAAAGTGTCTTGGAGATCAAAATAGAAGGAAGGAAGTCGTTTTGGGAGTCGAAGCTGCTCGCGTCCGTAGGCTTTACCCTAGTTTCTCTACACGTGACTCCTGGGTGCTGCTAAACGAGCAGCAGCGAGGTGGTAGGGCGTCGGTGCCCGTCTAGATCGCGACCACAGTACATGGGTGTAAAGCCCGTCATAGTGACCAGTTTCGGCTTGTCGCGTTTCGGGATCAGCTTGTGTATATCCAGTAACTCATATACCTACCTACCTTCAGTCGTGGTATATGTGGGCCGACATGACGATGTAGACTATCAATGGATTTTCATCCTTTGATAGTCGCTTTCGTATTTGGACTACACTGTACTTACCATCAGGTACTCTGTAGTCACTATGTCGAGCCAGTGTAAAAAAAAAATAGAAGTTGAAGTTGGAAGGGTTAAACGTGGTAAAGCAGTGTTTCATCAGAGACCCAAAACATATGAGTAGTTAAGGACAATCGAGAACCTATTCACATTCATCAAAATCAGTGCCAACTGCCAGCAGAGATTATTGTTATATCGAGTTAGTTAATTAACATTTCAGACACCTCTCTGATTTATATGGATGAACTTTTAAAGTACTGCGCTTATCTTTTAATTGATGAGAAATATCATCAAGCTCCACTGAGTTGTATTGACAGAATAGTGGTGAAAGAAAAGAGATAAATTAAACAAAAACGAATTAAGATTAGTTATATGGTGAGATGATTGTTACAGCGAACAATTGAGAAAATATTGTATGGTGATAAAGGCTTCTTAAATAAAAGAGTAAATAAAAGTAACTAAAAAACTAAATTTAATTATATACCTAATCGTCTTTATATCATCTTTATATATAGTGAGATAAAATTAGATAAGGTAATTAAAAGATTTAAAATTTAATTTAATATTTATTTAAAGGAAACGAAATAAAGAACAAGAGTATAATTTAGAAGAACATGGATATTTTTATGTCTTCGATTATGTACACCATGGAATTCTTCTTTGCTTCCTGTTTAGGAAAACAACCTATTATTCACCTAGTCATATAAACTCTAATCGATGAAATTTTAATAATAACAGTAAAGATACAAAATCTAAATATTTACGTCAAATTCAAATTCAATTTAAGAATCAACGACATCGTATTAATGTTAATGATTTCCAAAAAGCAGTGGTAACATCGTTACATCATGGTTTGAAATGCAACGGAAATAAATATAGACGTAATTCTTACTTAACTTCTAAGTTTTTCACATGTAAATATCTTTAAGTGAATACAGAAATAAATGTACAAAAGTTAAATTATTTTAGAAACCGAAGTTTTTCTATATTTTTATTGTAAATTTCCTTACGCTTTACCTACTACAAATTCACTTTTTGCTTTGGCGTAAGACGAGAATTTTATTTCTAAATTATAAATATCAAATTTGATAGAAAGTTTCATCCTATACCAACAGCTTGGGTTAATTCAAGAATAATTCGCAACTTGGACGATGGAAATAGTAAAGCTTCAAAACCATATAAATAGTCAGGAAGCAGTACCTGAGCCTTCCTTGCTGCAGCTTGAGTAGCCTCAAAGTCAATTCTGACGCCGCGCAGTTGTTCCTGGAGGGTGGTCAGTCTCTGTCTTGCTGCGCCGACCATAGCGGTTTGGGCCCCGAGCTCACCTGCTGCTTGCGAAGCGGCTTCGTTTGCATTCTCCGATGTAGCTTGGGCAGCGTTTAGAGCTGCTTGGATCACGTTCACCTAAAAATGTAGGAATCTGTTCAGTAAAATTTTTGCTGTTTGTCTGTTATTTTAACTCACATAAAGTATCTTCCTATCTTCGTTTATTTCAAGTCTGGAGGGTTTATACCATGGGATTATATATATACTTACAACAAAAATTTCTTCGAAATTCTAAAGCTATTTTTTCTAATTTCTCATCAAATTTGTACTAGCATAACTCATGTTCGTTTATCTGCGATAGATATAAGGAATTGTTTAAGTTAATTGTCAGGAAATGACAGCCCTGTTTTTGATTCTAAAATTAATGAGCCCTTTTGATTACACTTTCATTTATAATAATTCCGGATGTGAAAACTAAATTGGATGTGCATCAAATTAAATTTTATTATCTTTTACGTATGTCGATTTCATTCAATATACATACATGTAAATGATAAAAGTTTGAATCTAAAAAACAATTAAATATTTACCGCTAACCTATTAATCGATATCTTAAGTTTTAAGCAACAGTGGAGAAGGAAAATACCCTTGTCTAAAAACTAAAGACAATATGATGAAACTCAAGTGATGTAAATAAAATTGGAGCGTAGCAATTGATATTGTGAGATACAAAAAGTATTAATTAAAGGAGAAAAAGCGATGCCAGAGCTAATTTTAGTGCCGGATTTTATAATTTAAAACTTGAAGGCCTTTGCTGCATAGGCCCTTTTTTACTTGAGGGCAATCCGTCACCCATGGAGTAATAGAGACATGGTAAATTCGAATCAGCTAGAAAATCTTCATCGTTCAGTATTCCGCAAGGAATTTAAAAAAGTGTATATTTTATAAAGGTAATTGTTTCGTAAAATTACATTTTTCTACGTCCAAAGATTTGGGATGGACAATAAAGAGATATTGAATTGGCCATATACATATAAAAACAGTATTACCCTATATCCTTTTCCGTGTAAACAGAGATACATTAGTGGCTGTATCTACTTTGTGCTTTGAACTAGTCTTGTATTTTTATAAATATAGATTTGTGCAAAAAAAATGTGGTTTAGAATAACATGGGCTGTTATATAAGTAACCAATGAACAAGGAATGAGGATATCACTAAACCAAGGAAAAACTACATAACACCGATTACAGTTACAAAATTCGAGAACAATTTTATGTAACTGAATTACATCAATTATGATAATAAAATCCAGTAACAATTCAGCAATAACGTAATTGCAGTTTGCAAACTGTCGGTTACTGGAACACAGTATCGAGTATATTTGTTTTCCTTTAATACAATAAAAGGGAGTTTTGTTGTTTGAGAGTTGGAAAGTATTGCAAAATGTTCATAGGTCTTATAGTTTTACAATCTACGCGTATTTCCGTGTATTGTTAACCAAATAGCAGTAAGGAGGTAATACTGTAAAAGTCGTGTAAAAGATATGGATCTTCCGGAAAATGTTCAAGATCCTCTGGACTAGTTTTATCTTATACGCCATGGTTCTGGCAATTGCCATCTCAAGAAAGAACTGATTTCAACAGTCAGGAGGCGGATTGTAGCCTTCTTCAGTTACAGAGAGGATCTTAATATCAGTTTCGTAGATTGATCCTAGAAAGGCAAGATTCCGTGGAGAAAAACGTCCAGACCATCAGAGATACATCCAAAAGTAGACCGGATTGATCATTCCTGTTTCAAAGAGCATGGGATCGCAAGAAGTTCATCGTATTGATTTCCATACTACATTATAATGATGGCATGAAATGAGAATGAATACGGTCGTGTCTGCTTTAACATTTAGAAAAAAGAGTACATTGAAAGGAAATCATTGAGACATACTTTAACTTGTCGAATTTCATGATCTATTTATCTACTGGTATATTTAAGGGTTGATATGATGACGGCGAATGTCAGAGGATATTATTTTATTGAAAGTAGGTGTAATTCTTTGATCTTTCTAAATTTGTCATCGGGAGTTGTGTTGTCATTTGGTATAATTACTACAAAATATCAATAAATTGGCACATCATTAATCTCGACGTTAATGTACAATAAACATTTCTAAAAGATTCGTTATACAAATAACGTTTACGTTGAAAGGCAAGAATTCGAAGAAATAAGTACTCCAACTATAATAAAGTCAATACTTTATTATAGTTGGAGTACTTATTTCTTTCAATAAAGATAATTTAAGAAGTTTATTAAAATTCTTTATGATTCGTTTAAGAATTTCATCATTATCTGTCTCAGAGTAAACGGTTTCCCAACGTCTTGCAAGAGAGGTTTTTTTCGTATTTTTTTTTCAATAGTATTAGTAAACTGGTAGTTGCAAATTGTGGCGGAGTTTCGAATCGATTTACCGCCGGTTGCAACTTGCAGTGTACACATCCGAACAATTGTTACGGATCCACGTAAACTATTGAAATATCCACCCGATTATTGAAGTTAATTATCTTATTAGCTTTTATATTACTTTAAAAAATCTATTCACTTGCGATCCGGAACTTACAATCTTTTAACCTATAACGTCTTTTTTGTGTTTTTCACAACCAACGAGGAATTAAAATAGGGAAACGCAGTGGCGTGCATAAGGTATTTGAACGGGGTAAGTAGATTCACATAATGAATTTGAGTATTTTATAATGATAATAAATATTATATTACTTTCATATGGAAAATAGACGGCATGAAAATAGAATAGATATGAATATGCAGGTTTCCTTTTTTTTGTTTAAATTAAAGTAATTTATTCCAGACTTATTTATCATAAGGGCATGCAATGTTTTCAGGCATTTATGGAATCCGTCATCACAAATCAAAGAAATATCAAGTAATTATATCTAAAATTGCTATTGGATATGTTAAATAAATTAGTGTTTCTAAAAGCTACGTACAAAATAAGCTCAAGTTTGTAATCTTTAACGATATTATTTATGATAAATTTTATTTCATGTAAGGCACTATAATTCTGACTCTTGCCAATGTTTAGAAGTCAAATGTTTGCTAAATTGAAACTTGTTGTTTCGTCTGATTGATTATATATTACAGTGGACCCCCGGTAACCAGACAAATGTTTTTCCAGGGCGATGTTGAACTATCGAATTTGTCGGATTATAGTGTACTTCCTAAGACCCTCTATAGTTCGGAATAATTGGAAAAAAGATTACCTTGTAATCCGACAATCTATTTGATATATAATGATGTATAGCTCTGTAATATGGTATGCGAAAATTTAATGTACAATCAACAGTGTAGTGTAGACATGTCGGTTTGCAATGGGCGGCAGATTAGACAGAGGTCGGATTACTGGGTGTCTACTGTATTCATTATAAAATAGTGAAAATCAAAGAAGAAAAAAATCTTAAAACATCCAGATATGATTAACACCGAGTAAGCTATCAAAAAAGTAATGTTGAATGCCGATTAAGAAATGTATTGTATGGAGTAATTGGAACAAGTTTTTTAAAATTGATCTGGTAATTATTACTACATAATCAGGTCAATTTTCATATGAATACTTATTTCAAAATTTTCATTCGCACTAATTTATTATTCTACTATTCTTTTTCTATTTATCTTAGTCAATTTCAAAGACAACCAGTATGGTAGATTCATTTTTGTATTACTATTTTCTAATGAATCAATCAATCTACTAACTAGATGTTAAATAACAGGAAATTATCTGTTCATTAATAATAGATAATGTGAAACAAAACTGTTGTGACTTGTGAAATAGAACAAACAACATGTTGCCCCTTTATAACAGTTATTAAGCCTCTATAGTATTATCGTAAATTGCTCACTGATTAGATAAATAAGTTATAGTTTACAGAGAATACTCTTAAAGATCTCCTCATTGAAAACAATTTTATTCATACAATAAACAACGAAAGTTTGTTATATCATTTGACAATTACGTCCATTTTTATGACTAGACGAAATTATAACAATATTCAGAAAATATGCCTGACAATATTACGGCGACGAATACAATTAGCTTTGTGCCGTTTTGTGATACTTAGTACGTTGACACGTTTTTTAATAACATTTTTAAAAGCAAACCCATTTAAATCGGATTACGTAAAGTTTCTTTATAGTGGACATTATTCGTAAAGTTTTTCAATCGATTTTAAATTGTAAGTTGCGTTATATTGTAAGAAAAATCTTGATTTTTGTCGTAATGAGTTCATTGCCATTTCGTGAATTGTCATACGACAATAATGAGTTGACCTAGATTACTTGATCTTGAATTTTGTTCAAATCAATTATTATCAGTCAATAGCATTTTAGAAATGCTCATTTTGTTGCGCTGCGTTATTTAATATCACGCGTGACACATTCATTATTAAGTATCATAATACTAGCTGTTCCCGCGACATCGTTTGCATGGAAGTAGTACTTTCATTATAGTAATAATTATTTCTAGGTTCACAGGTTTTTTATGAATAAATGTTCGACTTTTTTTTTAAAGTGACATAACTTTTGCATTAATAAACCGATTGAAATAAAATTAAGACTAAATGCAAACCGCATCTAAATCAGTTAAGTCGTTTCTGAGATTAGCGGTTACAAATGTGTAGACATATGTGTATAATGATTGACGGTTTCGATATATTTTTTTACACACACTTAGCGCCTGTGAAAGTATATTTATATTTAGCGTCATAAATGCATTTCCGCCCGTTGGTACACAAGCTGGTTCGGGTGTAGCAGTCCCGTACGCAATCCCGCCACTTACTCCCTGAGATAGATGCTTAAAAGCAATCATCGCTACCTTTCTTATTATTTGGTGGAAAATACTCATGTACTGGAACGGGTAGGGTAGGGGCCCGCAGCCGCGGTGCTCCAGCTTAAAACCACCGGTATACCCTCTACTTGTTGCAAGCTGAGCCTAGGAGGTCAAAACCCTTCTACAACCCGGCGAGCGAAAAGCTTTGTTCCGGCGGCGGCCTACCTAGGAGATGTGAGTCTAAAGGGCTACACCCCTCAGGTTCTTTTTATAAAACGGTGCATAAAATGCACCTCGGGCAGAAGATTCCCTGAAGTCTACTGCCCGGAATCATCGCCACCTGGCTCAGTATTTTGACCATACTGAACAAAAGACTTCTCAAAATCCAATGTAATGCTTTAAAGATAACTTTGGAGAAATAAAATATAACTTACCTGATGCATAGCTTGCTGGGCAGCTTGAGCGGCCGACTGCGCTGCTCTCTTAGCCTGCTGCAGCTGCATCTCTTCGCCTTGCACCGCCACCTTCGCATCCCTCACTTGCTGCTCCAATCCAGACAGGATGACCTGCTTACCAGCAAGCGCTGCTTGCGCCGTCGCACTGGCCTGTGCAGCGGATTGAGCAAGCGTATTCTTCGCTACGTAAGCGGCCTGGTATCCTGCAGCGGCCTGGTTTCCGAGCGCTGTTTTCGCTTGATTAGCAGATCCCACGGCGATAGTTCTAAGCCCACTGCCCCTGCTGAAGCCTTTCTTTCCGTCGCTGCCTCCGCTCGTGGCAGCTTTGACGTCTTTTATGTAGGCGTCGTAATGGCTGGCTGATTCTTGCGGTTCCTGTGCTTGGGATTGCTGTGCTGAGCTGTCATAATCGTATTCATATTCTGAGCTTTGGCGGGCGACAGGAGCGGCCGTGGCAAGAGCGAGAGTGCCTGGAAATTACCGTAAGATTTAAGAAACCGTGCCATCGTAAGAGAAAAAGCGCCGGCGTTAACGAATGAAAAAATCCTATGTTTCTTTCTTTTATACTAGCTGGACAAGGAGACTACACAGCTTCTTATGGAAATTACTGTACACTCCAAGAACAGCAGCGACCGTCATGAATCACTGACGTCTTCTTCATTATCCCGATCCGCATATAGCCTAACAGAAGACCTCTAGTTACTTGTACAACTGGACGAAAAGCGCATTTATGACATTGAGGCGTAATTGCACAAATTAATAAAACAAAAGAATTTCAGATGTAATAAGAAAGAGCTAAAGCGATAAATCTTTCTATCTGTAAATGACTTAAAAGCGGCTTATATTGAATTATTTTATTATTAAAAAATCAGTTTTAATGTTTTTTATTGTACTTGTTTTTCTCTTATTGTTTTATATTCTTTAACTTCATTTTTATTTTGTATTCTTTTTTTTTTTGTGAAAAATGTGCTTACCTACTTAGGATTCGGATTTCATGAATGTATTGTGGAAAGGTTAATTTAACATTTAGTGTCAATTTCAGTTAAATCGATTTATAAATTAAAAAGTTATGTCAGTTTTAAAAAACATGTTGATTATATATTGGAGTAAAATTGGTGTAAATTAACTGTTCAGGCTATTTGGTTGAAATACATATAACATTATACTTTAAATAAAATTCTAATTGGTTGTACCCTGAAAATATATTAGAAAAAGCTTGAAATAAAGCGATAAAAATCTCGGGCAAAGTCTTTATTAACTAAAAATTAAGATTGGTCTGCAAAAAGTGTATTAACTCGTTTTTTACATAATCAGTGCCTACATAGTACAAGTAATCTAAAGTAATTATTTTTGTAACCAATCAGTTGTAAGTTGAAAATTCAACAACTGCCCACATAACGTATTAGATTGTTTGCATTATGAATCGACGAGGAAAGTAATGCATTATTTAACTTGCTCAGTGGTGCGTGAAATGTTTCGCGTGAGGAAGATAACTTCCGATTTTTTTTGTTATTTATGTAAATTATCTTATTTATACTCTTTTAATTTTATTTTTTCCGTGTTGAATGGTTTGTCATGTAACTATACTGTGATGAATTTTTATTATTTCTGTTGTGACTAGTAAAAATCTTTAGTAGAACCTTTTTTGTAATCTGAGAGAAAATCTTGAGCATTTAATCTTAGAAACTGAATGAGTCTTTCATGCAGTTTTTGGTGAAGAGGTTCACCCACTTTGGTGTTTATATTGTGAAATAATATTTTGTAAAACATATTATTATTTTTTGTGCTATGGAGAAATCTGAAATTATTACTATTATCTCTTTATTTATCTTATATACAATAACTTTATATTTTACAATTTAAAAACATGTAGAAATACGGGAGCGAGGTCTCACGCTCAACCCGCCGGTAGTTAGGAGCTCAGAGTGACGAACTTCCGGACAATGCCTGCCGTATCGAGTAATACAGCCTTCTGCATTCGACTCATGATCTAAGAATTAAAGGAGAGCCTCTTAACATGAAAATCGATGCTCTTTGCGATCAGCCGATTAATTGATACGACTATTGAGACAATAATCGTTTAATCCACACCTCACATACTGGTAATCTCGTGTGCAAGGTCTAAATATTTTGTTAATTTTTTAATTTCTGCTTTTACAAGATTCTCATCATGTGGTATGGTGATGTCAATGAATATTGCCCGGTCTGCCGACCGATCTACTACTGCAATGTCGGATCTATTAGCAGAAAAAGTCCTATCAGTGGTAACAGATTGATCCCAGTGCAGCACTGCGCGACTATTTTCGAGAACTAGCTGAGATATATACTTGTAGTATGTCATCTCAGTGTCCACAAGACCATATGAAAGAGCAAGTTGCTGATATATAATCTTGGCTATTTGATTATGTCTGTATTACTTTTATTATTGAAATCCTGCAAAGAACCGCCAGAGCAGCCGTGAGGCGGCTGCTCCGATGAGATTGTCCAAAAAACCTATAGCAACTATCATCCAGTTTCAGTAACGATCCTTATATTTTAAAAAGCTTTAAATCATTAATGGACTTCAAATTTATATGCAATTGATGATTCAGTAATATTTAAAGAGGTTTTAAAATTTTAGAAACAATTCTGAAACCGAGCATATGTTAACTAAATTAGTCTTTTTTTTTGTATCCCGGGGAAAAAACCTTCATAGGAGCACCAGGGACGCTGTGAGGGCAGTGACCCCGGTGTGTCAGACTCTTACTGACTAAAAACCCCCGGGGTGTCCCTCCGATAGCTCCACCCGGGCCTGGCAAGCCAAATTCGACCAGACGCCAAGGGAAAAAATGTTTGGTTAATTTGTGCCTTAACCAAATGATGTGTTCCATCCTTGTCAAGGGGAATGCTAACCGTCTCTCCTTTTAATAGTAGACACAACTAAATTAGGCCGGATGTATCTGTCGTGTCGGTAAGAATTATAATATTTTTTAGTGTGTGTTGGAATAGATGAGTTTAAGTTTTTTCATTTTAATTATTAGTTTTTTTTATTAAAATAAATATAATAACGATTTGATTAATTACATTATTAATTATCATTGCATTTAAATTTGATAATATTTTTCATATTTCAGAACTATATTGTAGAAATAAATATTTATTCTAATAACGAATTAGTAACATTGTATTAATTTTATTTGTATTTAAAGTTTTGGTAACAAAATTACAATATTTACTTTTCAATAAAACTAAACATTAATATCATAGGACACTTTAATTATTATATTATAATGGAGAAAGAGTTTTTTTTAAATCAAGTAGCAACCATATTATTGGTTTTCTACAATGAAAAATTATTAAGATGTTTTTAAATTTATTTATTTTATTTATAGATTTATTATAAGTCAGTATTTAGTAACTCTAATAAATATGTTTTAATAAAAAAATGAATAATATTGCATAAATTTAAAAAATAAAACCTGTCTTTATTTATTATTTAAAAAAATTACTTATTTTATTGATATGTATTTTTTTTTAAATGAATTTAAACTCTAAAAAGTAATTATTAATAATGAATACTTACCAATGCAAAACAACAAGGTCCTGAAGGAATTCATTTTGCTACCGTCGAACTGAAAACACCGTTTAAATTATATTATCACCATAAAAAATAGTTAATTTTAAAATATATTTTTACACTTTTTAATATTAATGAAAATATTAATCTGACCTTCCAATACTTTCACGATATTTATTATTATTATACGAGTGGTAGGGGGTAATAGACCCCTTCTCGGTGGTCTGTGGGGCAATGTGCCGACCGAACAACTTCAGTTGTATATATAGCGAATACGCCCGAACCAGGATAGGCGTTTGGCGATTATATTTACAGAGTTGTTTTCAAATGGCTGAAATTATACTTGTTTTTTTTTAACTAAAACTAAAAAGAGACAAACACATAAATCTATTACATAAGCCTACGAGAAAGTGAGATAGAATACGTTTTGCAGTTTTACTTATACCGCCTGTGAATTGCACATTCGTAATTTTTTTTAATGGTGTTGTATATTTTTTGTTGAGAACCATCAGTATTATGGCTCCAGAAGTTAAATCAATGCACCTTAATACGTTAGTTAGTCCTTAGTACTAGTTCAAAGTATATTATTGCATAAAAAAGGTATTTATTTACTCAGAATATGATAAAAATAATAATACAACATAAAATTTTAGTAGGCACAGTACACAGATGTAAAGACCATCTTAGTGACTTGCTTTCGGACTGTCATGTTTCGCAATCAGTTTGTGTATATCCATTTGTACGTACACCTAGAGACCTTCTCTCGTGATATATGTGGGCCGACATCAGAGATGGGCAAAATGTAATCTGATTAACGATGAACGATTACAAAATGTAGTCTAATTTAATTTTTTTTTTGCTATCTCATCATGATTAAATCCCTTCAAAACAATAAGGTGTCATAAATGTCTATACAATTGAAGATTCCGTAGTGTTTAAAACACAGAGGAGCAAAATGCAGTCATATTAATGGTAAAAAACGTAAAATGTAATCGTTAATCATTTTTATTAATTTTGCCCATCTATGGCCGGCATGATCGCTGTCATGTTTTTAGTCTGCTTACCGTCCGGGACACTATAGTCACTTTATCCGAGTCAGTGTAAAAAAAAGAAAAAGTTCCAACATATTTTGCGAAACACGAAACATTTGCCGGGGATGCAACATAAGTAGGTATTTCATCTGTCTGTTTTTTGTATAAACATTTAGCATTACTGGCAATTTCGTGTCACAGGACGTTGAACTTGTCATGTGTTTGCACTTTCCTTTCTCACATTCTTTTAAAATGTTTAGTTTCGTTCCCAAAACTTTGCAAGAAAGAGACAAGCAGATATTGCAAAACACCAAATGTTTGTTGCGCATAACCTATAAGGAGAATAGACATAGTTTTATTGTAAAAATTCTGTTGTATCACCTTTGTATAGTTCCGTATAACATTTACTTACGCAGCGTATTGTAGATCGAAATTATATCACTGAATAAATTACAGCACTGCTTGTTCTGAAGGCTTACTCAAACATTTATGAATTCTATAAAGTTAATCATATTTCAGTTGAACAGAAATAGATTTATTATTTTCTTATGAACTTTAAATTAATGCTTGACCCTCATTACGTCTGGTATAAGTTAAAAATAAGACCTTTTTATTCAACAGGACAATATGTTGATGGCCAGAATAGGCCTTCACAACTACATGGGATAAAGAGGGCGAAGGTACTCAGCCAGCGATTTATGGGTTGGATGGCAACGCAAGGGCACTCCTGTGAGTACGGACCTAGACTTGGTCGGCAAGCCAGGGAAAGAACCTTACGGTGACCTATCAGCGTTTCGGAAGCGACTATCTTGAGAAGAATCACCTGCTGAAACTCAAGGCTGCGTCAGAGCGGAAAATAAGAAAAACTATGGACGGCATACACCACACACATTCCTATTCATTCATGTCTCAAAACCTCCTAAATAATAGACACGTGGAAAAAAAGACGCAGAAGTCATATTTCACTCCTTTGCTGTTCGCATTTGGAACGAAAAAGCGAATGTTTTTGCGCGAATTTACATTCAGATTAATAGAGGCTCCTTTGACTCTGTTTATACTTTCCTCAAACATTACAAATTATATTAATTAATTTCAAAGTGTATTGTATAGCACCGACAGCCCCGGAATCACTAACCGGGGCCTGCGAAATACCAGGGGCGGTAAACTAGCACAATTAAAATTCGATGACAACATATTAACCTCATTATTGTCCTATACTCGAATGGTGTAAACTGCTAAGAACATTGTTTTGAAGCTGTGATCGAGCAGCGAAAACTTGTTGTTATGATTTGCATTACTCATGATTTTATTCAGATAGTAATCACAAAACTATAAAGTAGAAAATAATTATTTAAATGAAAATAGTTTTATCATACCGCGTTCGTAAAACTGACCAAAATGTATAAAATATATTCACGGAGCACTTAATAAATAGTTGTGAATTTTGTAATACTTTTAAATATACTTGTAATATTTCGAAAATCGTGGAGCAATACATTTCTATTATGATTTTGATGGGCTATTTCATATATTTTATGATTTCATGCCTCAAGTACGTATTGCAGGCGCTACATTATTCATTTACAAGTATTTTCAATGCTACTAAAATATTAACAATCTAATGGGCAAGAAGAAATTTAATATTTTTAGTTCGTTTTAAATATGTTGTACATATGGTATATGCTATTAAAATTATTATTTATGTGTCTAGAATTAGGTAATATAAAGGTATCACACACGTCCACCTAAAGCAAAGACAAACATATGTTAATAATAATACGGGGTGAGCAGCGATACATTAGGGACCATATCCACTTTACGCTTATATGTCGTGCCGACGTACTACTACATAGTGAATATATATTATATTTAGCCGTGGTGGCCGCTGGCAGAATAGAATAGCACCCCTCTCTTCTTGCTGAGGTGTCGTAAAAGGTGACTAAGATATCCCTTTAACACCGCAATTCAACCAGGTGTTCAGAGAAGGAAAACTCGACCAAACCTGCATCCCGCTCCCTCCCGATCGTACTGGTTGTCCATTCCATCGGGCCTGAGGGAGCTCGGACGAGAGAGTGCTTTTCTGGCAGCGCGTCCAGTTATGCACTCAAATATCTCTTGCGCAATTGGCTGTTTCCGAAAACTGGACCTCGATTTTTTTAATCGGTGTTGAAACAGTCGCCCTGGCCGAACCCGGCTGAACATCATCATCATCACATAGTGAATTATTTTTATCCAGCTTCATCCCACTACAGGGCAGAGGACTCCTTTCCCTTTTTCATTATACTTGTGGAATCCATTGGAAGCAGTTTGAAATTTTAGCCCAGTACGCAAGCAGCTTTAACTAAGAAAGTTTTAAGTTGTGCAGAGATATAGCCTGACTAAGCGTTTTTTACCGTCTAAATCACAGCGAGTGCTCTAGAAAGTTATTTAACCTTTTTTCACCCTTTCCATAATAGAACCACGGGCGCAGGTTTACGAAGTCACAGCTATACGGTATCTGATATCTTCTCGACTAGGACTAAGAAGTTCTCTACCCCCTACTTTTGCCAAGTCGTTGGATTGTGGAATGGTCTTCCAGCGAGCGTGTTCCCACCGTCCTATAGGTCCTTTAAACACTGATTATCGATTGCTTTTCTTTACCGTTGATAGTTGTAGTCTTTGTTTGGACTGCATCATGTTTCGATGAGACGGGGTGTGGTCACAATGCTGAGGCAGGTTTTAAAAAACTCTGTCGGTAAGCCCTACCCACGGCTTGAAACAGCTAGTAACAAAAAATATGTTTCAAGACATCCCTCGCTCTCTCCAAGACTGATTGAAAAGCAGGTCCGTAATAACAATTGTATTGGTTCACGATTTACCAATAAAATGTAACAAATATAGAAGAATGGACATTCCGATTACTGATTTCTATTGACAATATTGTTTGAATACTATTTTGTGGCAAGTTTTTCTAAACTCTTGCACGGTGGTTGGACTAAATTGTTTTTCTTTATATGTTTTGGCTGACAATTATAGGAGTTATCTAGACTTTTTGGTGGTAAGGCGGTCACCCGAACTGGGTTGTGACTAGTTATGAAAATGCCCGGGAAATTTCCCAAAGTGCCCAAAACTTCCTTAGGAATATTCCCGGGAATTTACGGAATGTTCTCGGAAGTTTTGAGCACTTTAGGAAAACTCCCGGGCATTTTCATCACTAGTCGTGACCACAGTACACAAGTGTAAAGACCGCCATAGTGTCTCACTTTGGCCTGTCGCGTTTCGCGATCTGCTTGTGTATATCCAGTTACTTATATACCTAGAGTCCTTCAGTCTTGGTATATGTAAGACGTAATGATAGATTTTCTTCCTTTCATGGTCTCTTTCGTTTTTGGACTACACTGTACTTTGTCGAGCCAGTGTAAAAAAAGGCTGCTTAGTCTTATCTCAAGCATTACAAATTATATTATACTAGCTGATCCGGCAAACGTTGTTTTGCTATATAAGTTATTGTAATATCTTCTAAGATGTTCATTGAAATTAAGTGATGTCAAAGACAATTTTGTTCACAATTAAATATTCTTAATCAACAACACATTTATTTGGATAAAGATTAATATTATTACGTTGATACAACTCTTAACAAATAATGCATTAATTTCGACCAAATTTGTTTACCATAAAAACGGTTCTAGTGAATTAATCTTAAAAGATACACATATACTATCGCGGACATTTTTTTAGATCATTTCAAGAGGAATAATTCTTTCTTACATGGAAGCCCTCAAGGATGAATAATTTTCCTCGTTTTTTCACATTTTCCATTATTTTTTCGCTCCTAATAATTGCATCGCGATGTTATATAGCTAAAGCCTTCCTCGATAAATGGTCTATTCAACTCAAAAAGAATTTTTCAATTCGAACCAGTAGTTCCTGAGATTAGCGGGTTCAAACAAACAAACAAACAAACAAACTCTTCAGCTTTATAATATTAGTATAGATTGTTTAATGAATACCAAAGTACAAGCTAAGTTACCGATTTAATTGATTTGAATTTGAATTGAACAAAGTGGCGTATAATAAATATATATAACCTTATATTGTGTTTCCGGCATACATCCAGTTTCAGAAACACTTTTTAAATTTTAAAATTGTTTTAAACACCTCATGCACAGGTTGTGGATTAAGGCACCACATGCTCACCCGCATTACATATAGAATATAGAAATGTCATGTGTACTAGTGCTGTGAGAACGGCGATCAGCTGTGCTACTGGTCACGTTGGGCACGACATATAAGCGCAAAGTGGATACAACCGCTAATGTAACTCTGCTCACCCCGTAAAGGCTATATCGTGATTATATATTATTATTTATTTATTCGTCATATTTATAAGATCTGTACGTTTTAAAATAAATACATATAAAATGATAACATATACATTTTGAAATATAAAAACATGGTTGACGTAGAGGAGCGAGGCTTGACGCCCAAGCCACCGGTAGCCAGGAGCTCGGAGTGAAGAACCTTCTCACAATGCGTGCCGTATCGAGCAGAACTGCCTTCTGTATCCAGCCCTTGATCCAACAACCCAGCGAGAGCCTCTTAAGATGGTAATCGAGGCTCTTTGCGATCAGCCCATTAATCGATACGACTATCGGGATAATGACCGTTGGATCCCACATGCTGGTAACCTTATGTACGAGGTCTAAATATTTGGAAAACTTCTCTTTTTCTGCTCTTACTAAATTATTTATATTATTATTACAAAGTATTATTTTTAAATAGTATAGATACGAAACGTAGAAACCTTGACCCTGTAACTACAACAAAATGAATGAATCTGATCAAAGCCGAATAGTAGAATTAATTGTAATAAGGGAAAGTATACCACAAGCTTTCAATGAGCCTTGAGCCAATATTTTGTCTCTCGTTAAATTATGATGTAAATCTTTCTTATCTGTATTACTATTTCGATCTACAATCTAAAATTAAAACACCGCTTTGTCTGTAAATATTTTAAATAATATATTGAAATCAACTAGGAGAGATTTTTTTAAGGTGAAGCAGGTGACGGAGCCGTATCTGGAGTCTATTTCCTACCCTGATAACCCGATCCGCCGCCCCGGTAGGATAAGACGACGGAGAAGTGTCTTCGCTAGAGGCCCTCTTCCATAATCGGATTATACGCCTGACAGCACACTTAAAGGAGTGTGTCGCTTAATAGGAGTATCCTGGCGAGGTTCTAGTGATAATTCACAAAGACGAGGTTTATGACACCACACCACACGTCAGGAGTGGAGTGAGTGGCAGTACCACCTCCCGCACAATAGGCGTGGCCTGTAGAAGGCCAGACGTCGCCGAGTGTCGAGGAAGTTGGCTCAGCCGTACCCTTGGTTCCGGTAGACGGGAGTAGGAACACCTCGGAGGTTTTAGTTGGTAAAAATCCGGTATACCGATGACTCAGTACGCCCTGAGGGTCCATGGGGATTTACCCCGGGCTGGCAAAATAAAGAAGAGATCATTTCAATTGCTATTTGGTTAAGACACTCTTATTAGTACAAATTAAATATGGCTGTTTTCGATTTCTAAAGACGCGACAAGGATTCTCGGCAGCGGCGACCGGTAGCAGTTGACCGGATTAGAATCGTACCTTTAAGCCCAAAGGAGAGTTCAAGATTTCTTGAATTATTTTATTAATAATTGCTAGACAACTCGCTCGACAAAGTTACAGTGCATCTGATTGTAAGTACAGTGTAGTACAAAAACGAAAGTGACTATCAAAGACGAAAATCTATTGAGTCTTTGTCATCATATCGGCCCACATATACCACGACTGAAGGTTTCTAAGTCACTGGACGTACACAAGCTGATCCCGAAGCGCGACAGGCCGAAGCGAGGAGCTATGACGGTCAATAACCCTGTTAGGGCAATCGCCCTACCACCATTAGACCATATGTTTATTACTTTGCCACCTTATATTTTGTTTTAAATAAAATTTCTGTTAATATCTCGTAATAAAACATAAAATTTTATAATTACGCCACTTAAAAATCTGTTGCTCAATAGCATGACGAAAATGTAACCAGATTTTTCAAAATTATAAAACTAATTGTGTATTGAAACTGGATTTAAAATTCAGAATTTATTATTGTGAAATGGAGTGTGTAACTTAATTGGTATTTTTGAAAGGCTTTGCCATGCATTTACCAAAAAAGGCCGGTCAAGTGCGAGTCGTACCCGTGGAGTGAAGGTGCCGTATAAAGTAAGTATGCAGATACTTCGTCCATCCCGAGTTATTATAAAAGATATTTCATAGCCAATGCATAAAAAAAGGATTTAGTCTCCAAATGCCCACCGGTGAAAGAAAGCATTGTGAGAAAACCCGCACGGCATCTAATAGAAATGTCATGTATAAGTGCCCTGGGAACGGCGATGAAATGTGCTACTGGTCCCGTTAATCTCAGTATATAATCGCAAAATGGATACAACCTCTAATATATCTCTGCTCATCCCACAAGAGATTTAGTATGTTGATATATCATTATTATAGATTGCTTTTGCTTCGGCTTAAACATTTCTTAAAATTGGTTTTCTAATAAAGCCGAATGAATTAAAAATTTGAACAAGAGAAGCCGCTACGATAAATTAGTGTTTAAACTAAATGATATTATGATAGCTAAGTTTTTCACTTTGATTAGCAAATTTATGTAATTTATAAATAATATACACAATAACAAGTAGTTTTTAGGCTTTTTCGTCAACCGTCTGCGTATTCCAACGGTCAAGGCTCGTATGCAGAGAGGTCGCGAATTCTATTAATTTAAATAAATTTGTAACTGTTCTGGTCTAATTGGCAATTTGGTCTCCTACATGAGAAAATATAGATCACCTGCCGACAGCCTGCGAGGACTTCAACCAGTGGAGCTAACAATTTGACTCGATACTAGCCTTGTGATAGGATTTGTAAAGAGATAAAAAAATATTCAATAAAATACAACGATTTTTCTTTGGTGGTACCCATTTCACATTCTTGTTTAGTTTTTGTGAACAGAATAATTAATTAAATTGGGCTGTGGTGCTCCAGTGGATACAGGATCTACGCGGTGCAACGCAAATGTTCGTAGCTTCAAGCCCCGGCACAGACCTCTAGGTTTTTCTAGATTATGGACGGATGTAGGCTCCATATGATTAACGTTAATGTAAAACATCGTGAGGAATCCCGCATGGCATCTAATAGACATGTCATGTGTACTAGTGCTGTGTGAACGGCGATCAGCTGCGCTACTGGTCACGTTGGGCACGACATAAGCGCAAAGTCGATTCGGATACCAGTGTATGTCTACGCATTTAGAAACGGATATAACATAATAATATATTATCATTATTCCTTTATTAAAAACTATAACAATATTTTTACATGTTAAAATAAATACATATAAAAAGATAACATATATATTTTAAAATATATAAACTTGTAGACCTACGGTGGCGAGGCTTGAGCAAACTCCTGACAATGCATGCCATATCGAGTAATACTGCCTTCTGTATTCAGCTCTGGATTAGTGATGAAAATGCCCGGGAATTTTCCCAAAGTGCCCAAAACTTCCGAGAACATTTCGTAAATTCCCGGAAATATTCCCAAGGAAGTTTTTCACTACTCTGGATCCAACATTATTATTTAGCCTTTATACAGACTTCTTGGATTTACTTCGTAACTCTTCGACTGATGGCAAAGATCTTATATTCTTGCCGGCTTGTCTTGGTAGATTCTACTTTCCATACCGGCGATAGAAGGTCCATTTTAAATGTTGGCAAAAATATTTTTAAAATCGGTATGGGAGTTATTTTTTATGTACCTAATAAATAGGTGAATAGCCCACCTAATGGTAAGCTATCAGTGTCGTCTATGGACAACTAAGCCGTGGTGGCTGCCGGCAGAAAAGAATAGCACCCCCTCTTCTTGCTGAGGTGTCGTAAAAGGCGACTAAGGTATCTCTTTAACACCGCAATTCAACCAGGTGTTCAGGGAAGGAAAACTCGACCAAACCTGCATCCTGCTCCCTCTCGATCGTACTGGTTCTCCTTTCCATCGGGCCTGAGGGAGTTCGGACGAGAGAGTGCTTTTCTGGCAGCGCGTCCAGTTATGCACTTAAATATCTCCTGCGCAATTGACTGTTTCCGAAAACTGGACCTCGAATTTCTTAATCGGTGTTGAAACAGTCGCCGTGGCCGAAACTGGCCAGGACATCATCATCATCATCATGGACAACTGCAACACAAGAAGTGTCATCATTGCCCTGCCATCATACGAGAGTCTTTTACTCCTTTCCATGAGAAAAAAATGTATCAAAGATAAGCTATTATATACAAACAAACATTACCTTTATACAATATTAATATAGATAATTTACAGGCACGTTATAAGGCTCTTAAGAAATCATAGATTCGAAGTTTATTTAAAAAATAGATTTTTTTATAAATTCTTACATTGATTGAATAATATTGAATAATAGAGTTATTTTTGCTGACGTTTCGGTAAAAAATATAATTATGTATTGTGACTTTGTTTTTGTTTTCATCTATAGAAATACATTTATAATTACTTAGTATAACTTTAGAAAATTCGTCAGATTGTCCAATTGCCTAACATTGAGTATTGTTTACATTTTTTCAAACGGCTCGCTTTCTGAGCCGAGGTGAAACTACGAAAAAACAATTTAGTAGTCGCGTGAGAGTACTTAAACTTTGGACATATTTAAAACTGTTAAATACAATTAAAAACTTAATCAAAGTTAATTATCATTACGGAATACGTTCAGAGGGATAGCTTCAACAAGGTCTTTTGTTCCTTGGGCGTTTGGACGAATTTGGCTTCCCAGGCCCGGGTGTAGCAATCAGAGGGACACCCCGGGGGTTTTTAGTCAGTAAGAGTCTGATGCCCGTTTTCACCAACGTTCCCTAAATTTTAAGAGCCACTTAAGACATTTTAGGTGGCCCTCAGTGATCATTTTGTTTTCACCAACGTTTAGGTGACACCTAATCGCTTAGGTATCCCTTATAAGTTACGGGATCAATTGTTCATTCTTTAACTAACCCCTAACAAAGTTAAGTTTAAAATGGAAGGAGTATTAGGTGATTTTATAGATAATATTGATAGTATTGAAACTTTAGATTTATTAACCAGTCGTAGTTTTTTATCTAGACCGCGAAAACATCGCAAAAGACCAGACTTCTTTAGTAAATATGACGACAAAGATTTTTTTACAAGATACAGATTAACCAAAAACAGTGCTCGCTTTTTATTAGAAAAAATTGAACATATATTGGAATATCCTGATAAAAGGTAAGTAATTTGGTAAAATATTATAGCTACATATATGAATAACGAATACATTATGTTAAACTTTTAACACTTTTTTTCTGTTATATTTTATTTTGTACTAAGTGCCTGTTATTAATATTAATTTCACCCTTACAGAAATAAATCAGTGCCACCCATGAAACAATTAATGTGTGCTCTTAGATTTTATGCCACAGGGAGTCATTTACAGACAATAGCTGATATAGGAGGCATCAGTGGCAGTAATGCCAAACTCGGTAAAACAAAATCCCCCGAAAAATATTTTTTTTTTACATATATACTTCTATATAATTTTTTGCTTTCTAATAGAACCTAAATTATAATAATACATTCATTATAAAATAGTTTTTTAAAATAATTTTTAGATTATCAAAGACTTATTATTCATAAAACAATTGTACAGTGAAATGTAAAACGTTGATTTAAATGTACTTATCATAATAATCAACAGTATTACAAATGGCGTAATGGGTATAAAATCAGGCATATCTCTATTTAAAACAACAAATCTTACCACTAAAAACTCACTAACCAAAAAAGCCTAAATTTAATGATATAAGCCTTAAGTTGGTATTACTGGCTGTAGTCACTTTTCACTTTGACAGTTTATACTTCGTAATTCGGAACGAAGCTTTTTTTCATGTCAAAGAATAGATGTTCACAGCCACTAAATAGCACAAAAACCATATGTATATTTGCAAGATTACAAAACTCAATAAAATACGCAATTTTAATTATTATATTATAATAGTAGGTAGAAAGATATCATTAAATTTTCGTTGAAAAAATGAAACGATATAAATACGGTTTTGGTCATCACTATAAATTAGGGATTCCTTATTAAGGTGTCACTTAGCGTGGTGAAAACGAATTTAAGATATGAGCTGTATTTAGGGAATACTTAGCCAAGGGGACTCCTAGTTAGGGAATGATTAAGGAGTCGTTGGTGAAAACGGGCATGACACACCGGGGCCGCTGCCCTCACAGCAAATTTTCTAGCAAAGGACAGTTTGTCATCGAAATAATAGAAACAAATACAGGCATTAATATTATTATCTCACCATACCTGTAAAAGGGCCATAGCGAGTTGATGTCACATAAAAATATTATTTATAAATTATAATAATAAAAACGATATCCGTCAGTATTTAGTAGCACAAGGTTATTGATTGTTGAAAGATAATATAATACAATATTGAAAAACCGCGAATCGAACCCGGAACAATCACGTGCCGTACGGTCGCTTAACAATTGAGCAATCGCGGGCGCATTACGACCACATTACCAACCTGAAGATATAGGTTAAGGTTTATAATAATAACAATAATAAAGTAGGTTTTGTCGAGATCTTCAATGGGTCTGATGTAGACTCGATTGCTTCATTCTTGCACCCTCTTCCTTCCATGTTAAAACCACGCACGTGGGCTTACGGAGCAATAGCTATAAGGTAACCCACATCCCAGTTAGGACTAAGAAGTTCTCTAACTCTTATATTGCAGTAAAAAACTGTATCAAATTTGTGTGAAATATGCTGACATCCAAGATACAGGGTGTCCTAGTTTGGATGTCAGCTGATTTTTAATGTGCTGCCTTGTAGTTGTTTGTCGAATAAAAATTTTTATTTTATTATTAGTATTATTATTGCCGAGTCGTTGGGCTGTGGAATGGTCTTCCGGCGAGCGTGTTCCCACCGTCCTATGGTATAGGGTATTTCTAACAAAGTGTGAAGAGATATTTGTGCAGGCAGACTATAGATAATTATTTTTGTAATTTTGATATTTGTGGTCGTTTTTGGACTGCCCCACGCTTACCATCAGGTGTGGCGTAGTCACTGTGTCGAATCAGGATAAAAAGAATGTCTCGACGTGATGTTTCGAAAGCTTATGACAACCCCATACATTTGCTTGCCACCTAGGACATAAAAAACCCTTTGTCATGTTAATACTGCTCTACTTTTTCTCTAAATTATGCAATTCTCTGAATATAAATTAAATTCTACACCCGATTGGTAATCTTACGTTTTTTCTCGCAAACAAGACTCTTTATTGTGAACTGGCATTTTCCAAAACGATAATAAGTGGTTAGATAACAAGGCGGCGGAATGGATGATCGCACTTCTGTTGGGCCATGAAATTAGACATTCATAATTCCAATAGAATATAACACGTACAGAAGCGATTTGTTTATCAATTGTTTTATATCAGCAACAAATGTAAATTATATTTGTGGTGCAAAGCGATTGCCCGAACTGGATTTTGACCACAGTACACGAGTGTAAAGGCCCTAAGTCATAGTGACACGCTTTGGCCTGTCGCGTTTCTGGATCAGCTTGTGTGTATCCAGTAGCTCACATACATAGAGTCCTTCCTTCGTGGTATACATACGGTGACCGACAAGACGACGGAGACTATCAATGAAATTTCGTCCTTTAATAGTCGTTTTCGTTTTTGGATTACACTGTACATACCATCAGGTGCATTGTAGTCACATTGTCGCGCCATTGTAAAAAAATTAACATCATACGATTCCAGAGGCCAGATTCTTTAATTTTAAAATGGTTCATTATACATAAGGTTGCAGATATTATTATATCTTTTTATACAAATTGATACATAATTGTGCTATGATCTGTTGAATAAGGTACACTTTGCAGTTCCTTGTCAAGGTAGACATTTTAATCGTCAGCCTTTTTCTATTTCATTTTATAAAACAAATATTGGTAAGCACTCCCCTTTTAGTAGAATGTTCTCTAATTATAATAACATTTATAAATGTTTTGACAGTTTTCACTCTTTTTTACCTTCAACCAAACATAAGATTATGCAGTGCTATTTCTTTATCGATTGGTTTTCTTTACTGTTGGTAGTTGCAATAGTATTTTGAACTATGCCATACTTACCATCAGATATGGACACTGTGCCAAGACAGGATAAAAAAGATCTCTTCACACTGTTGCAGGTAAAATTTTGTTTTTGTGTGTTATTTGTATTGCTACATTTAAATTTCTGCTTTTTTGTATATTTGTGGCGAAAAAAAAATACTTTACTTAAAAATAAATCCTTTTATATTTCATTTCATTAAAATCACTAAGTCCCTATACAGCCTATACGTCAGTTTCGTGGCCCCAATCGCCAATGCAACTGCACCTTGCTCTAACCTTACGTAAAAATATAATATTTTCTCAACTCAATCTGTCTCAGTTTCAATGTGATTTTGTCAGAGGCTGCATTTGTATGAAATCACTTCACCCTTTCTTCTATTCGGACGATTGTGTGACAAGGTCTTTCATCGTAGTAAAGAGATTGGTCAATCACAGGCCCAGATCTAGGGGGGGCCAAGCTGGGGTCCGCGTTCCTGGAGCCGAATTCCATGGAGCGGTAGACAAGTACATCACCCAGAGAACCCACTGGATAATTTATATAAAAAAGTGGGCCGATCTATCAACAAACATTTAGCTCAAAAGTATCATATCCTTGACTGGGTGAAAAGATATATATTACTGGTTGTATCCACTTTGCGCTTATGTTGTGCTCAACGTGACCAATAGCGCAGTTGATAGCCGTTCGTATGGCATTTACGCATGACCTTCCAATCAGATGCCATGCGGGCTTCCTCACGATCATTTCCTTCACCGGTGAGCATGTGGTGCCTAAATCCGTACTTAACCTGCAAAAACCCAAAGGTAAGTACCGGGATTCGAAACCAGTACCATTCGCATTGCCGCGCATGGAAACCGGTCCCTTAGCTACTGAGCCACCTGTTCACGAATTTTTTTATGTATTATGGAAATGTTATCGTGCCACCTATATGCATGCTTTTTTGGGTCGGACAGGGTTTTCAAGACAAACTGTATAGGAAATGTGGAAAGACTTTTGAGCAGGCCGACATAACCATGGCGACTATCAACAAACGGTATCCAGCTTCTCGACAGTTAGGCTACATTTGTGGACTGATTTGTACAAACATCAAGAAGTTCCCTCACTTTGTCGAACTAATTTGTAAAAATCTTGATACAAATAAACGAAATTTATAGAGAAGTATTGTCTATATTTTTATATCCTTAGACTAACATAAAAAAATGAAACAGTTATTAATGTTTATAAAATCTACCTTTATTCGATAAAAAAAACACTCAAACATTTTACGTCGTCAAAACTCTTTCAATACTGTAACAATAAATTGTAATATTGTTTCGGTTTCAACTGCTTAACCATTAATACTATAATTACTGAATACCCAGACAGCCGAGTCGTGATGATAAATTCAAATCCACAAGGTTCAAGTCTAAAGTATCACTTTTTATAGGTCAGCAGTTCCCAAAGCATAGTGTCACCCCTTTACGGCACTTAAAAGCACCCCTGTGCATGAATTTCTAATATTACGTGTTTAAGTTCCACGCACGATGTGTCAAAACAAATCATCAAATATAATCCTTAGCTCTTTCTACATCAAAACATCGAAATTTTAGTTTATAGGCAAAATTTGATTAGGCTAGAATCCATAGTGACTCATTAATCGAATACGAAATTTAAATAAATCATACAATACTTTTTTACACTAAACCCAAAAAGTGAAATAAGTGGGGGCAGTCTTTTTGGAAAGCTTTTTGTTCTGGCATGGTGCACGATTAGGTAAAAATTAATCCTTGTCCTCTCTTCCCAACTTCCTGTCCACACTCTACCCCGATCCTTTGACAGTAATCGGTCAAAACATCAGTCGATTTAACCTCACAATCAATCTACCCGATATTTTCGGTTTTCTTTTGAATAACACAGCTGTATATTATTATAAAATTGTGTACGGTGAATTATGTGGAGCTCCAGTAGGCTGTCCTCAGCATGCAGTTTCCAGGTGAGGCTTTTGTATTTATTTCAGTGTCACTGTGCCTGAACGAACTGTTTATGCCCTATTTTATTACGTTGGAATCTAGAGCTCGGAGTGCTTCCCTGCGTTAACATTTTAAATAATAAAGATAATGTTTAAATCAAATTAAGCAAAATTGTAGAATGATTTAAAGGGGGCGCTGTTTTCTAGTTTGGGAACCTTTGTACTAAGCGTTGAGAGCAAGTGATTGTCGAATATTGAATTATATTCTCACATTTAGGTTACTATCTGGGGTAACACATTTTTTTTATATATTAAAAATATATCTTTATTACAACACTATTCATTTCAATATTTTCGGTATAAATTTTTGTATTATATTATGTATTAAGGTCAATAATTAATTAATTGTAGGTTTTTTCAAGATTTTTATAAATCAAAAGTAATACTACAGTAAAAATTGTATACAAATGAACAGTTGTTTGTAACATCTCTAGTCTAAAACACGAACAACGCTGTGATTTTGCACAAAGCTTTTCTATCATTATCAACAAATGAAAAAAACAAAATACAATCTAATTAAAAAAACTCTTCACAAAGAAAAATATCCAAACTCTTTAAAATATTTTTTCTAGAAATGTAATATTTTTTGTTCAACTAAAAATCAAACTTGAAGTGATAGATACCGTTTCATCACTGAAGTGTTTTAATGTCATTGACTAATTAATATATATATATATATATATATATACAGTTATGTTCAGTAATCTTGATTGTTACATTTGTGTGCCTCTTATGGGGTTTTTATGTATTTATTTATGATATTGTAGTTACTTTGTGTTAAGTATCGTACAATCCGGGCAATAGACTTGAGGGAGTCTGGTGCAACGTCTGAGGGAGAGGTTTTGGAGGGGTGGGCTCTTTACTAAGAAAGACCCCGACCCCGGCCAACTTTTCTCGTTTTTAAGTCAACAAACTGACATTGGTGAAGTTACAAAGGAACAGTCCTTGGAATAAAGTCATAAAAAAATCCAGAGGGAATTAATGAAGACTAATAAAATTGCGCATTAATTATCTTCACATACTAGTTAATAAGTAGACGTGAAATGAAGAAGTTTTAAAAGGAGTGGGAGACTTTTGATCAGGCCGGCATGATCAGAATCTCAAGCTATTATTAAAAAAAAACATGTGAGCAGATAAGTTTTAAGTGTGAGGAGATTTTTGAGCAGGCCGGCATGATCACGGCGTCTATCGATGAACAGTCTTCAATTCCTTGACAGTTGCGATCGATTTTTGGACTATGCTTAACGTCAAGTACGGTGTGGTCACTTTACCGAGCTGTTAGTGACACAATCAATAAAAGATTGTCAGTGAGCAGAGCATAGATGGGCAAAATGTAATCAGGTTAATGAAAAACGATTATGATTACATTTTGCCAATCGCTGGGGTAGAGCACGCAGAGTTACGTCTTTATTTCTTTATAAGTCAATGTTAATCGAATCCTTGAGTTTAATTCTTCTGTTGATATTGACTTACCTGCTTTTCGCAAGTGTACATCAAGCTACCTTAAATTCTTAAAACATTGAACACTTAGAAAAAATACAGTTCCTTACAAAACGTAAAAAATTTCAAATATTGTCCTCGTCATAACTTAGGCCGAAATATTGTTTATTTGTACCACTTGTTTCATTCATACTGTTGAAATAGGTTCCAATGTGTTATCTACATTCGACTCTTCGATTTTATCTGTATTTTTTGTAATGTCAACATTCGTAGCGTTAGATCCCTCTATTATTCCATTTAGAAGTTCTATTTTGTCATTAGCTTCGATTATGTTATCAACTTTAATATTATTGCTATCTTCATTAGCTGTTGAAGAAATGTCATCTGCTAATTTTTCAGCTTTACTTGTGTTTTCTACTAAAAGTTCTTTCTCTACGTTTTTAAAATCATATGTTGTATTGACATCTAAAACTTCATTAATAACATCGTTTTTTACATTATCTGGCATTTCTAAATCATCTTTCTCGACTTCTAATTCGCAGAGGTTAGAATTAGCACTGTGAATAGCTTGGATCAGATTCTCTAAAGTTTCATCACTTGTATTTTCTAAACTTTCAGATTCTTTTTCGACCTTATTCTCATCAGCAGTAGGTTGTTTCTCTTCTGTCGGTTCCTTGGAATCAGCAATGGGAGAATCAGCCTTGTCTGGATTCTTTTGTTTGTCTTTATTCTTCTTCGATTTGGACTTTTTCGGTTTTTCTTGTTTCGGAGGTTCCACATTTGCATTGTTTTGTTGATTACTTGTCAGGACGTTTAGTTGTGTTTGGAGTTGGGCTAAGTTTTGCTTCAGCTGTGCACAATTAGCTGCCATGGCATCAACCTGCAAGAGAACATGTATTTTAATTACAACAAATATCATGATCGAATACACATTATACATTCTTTAAAAGGTCTTCTGCGCGAATTAACTTACTTTTAATTATGACTCGTCGTTTTGACCTGGTTACACAAAGGTCATGGTCACGAGCAGACTGACGCGCCGCGGAGTGTTAGTCGGGGGCGGAAAGTTACTTCCTCTACCCTCTTTTGTTATCGATGATTTGAATAATCACTACATACAACCAGAAAACTAAGGCATCGGTTTATATCGCCTTGCGCACTGCGAGTGTGGTATCGTAGTTATTAAAATTATAAAGAACAAATGAGTGTAGAGGAAGTAACTTTCCGGCCCAGATGAAAAATGTCTTAACTCATTCTCGCCGATTCGTCGTACTTTTGATATTACCCTCCATCAGAACTCTCTTTATTTGCTCTGTGCAGGTAAGTCTTGGTTGGCCTCGGCTCTTACTTCCACTAACATTCATACTGTATTTTTTTTTTTACACTGGCTCGACATAATGACTACAGAGTACCTGATGGTAAGCACAGTGTAGTCCAAAAACGAAAGCGACTATCAAAGGATGAAAATCCATTGATAGTCTACATCGTCATGTCGGCCCACATATACCACGACTGAAGGTCTCTAGGCATATGAGCAACTGGATATACACAAGCTGATCCCGAAACGCGACAAGCCGATACTGGTCACTATGACGGGCTTTACACCCATGTACTGTGGTCGCGATCCAGACGGGCACCGGCGCCCTACCACCTCGCTGCTTCTCGTTTAGCACCACCCAGGAGTCACGTGTAGGGAAACTAGGGTAAAGCCTACGGACGCGAGCAGCTTCGACTCCCAAATATATATATATATATATATATGAATCTTGAGGATTTATTATCGATATATTATTACTCACCTTAGCATTGGACGCAGCAGATTGTGGCGCGACAGTCGGCGCGACTGTCGGCGGCGGCGGCGGCGGGGACGGCAGCGGCGGCCTTTCTATGTTGTTCTCCTTTAGAGTGCTCAGCAACAGCGTGCGTTCGGCCTGATATACAAAACACGACTTAAATGACGTCGAATGTAATATAGAACTTTCTAGTCAAATGTCTACAAAAAGTGTGTAACCTTTTCACTATCTATATCAGGGATGTTACGGAGCTTCGACTCCGACTCCGATAAGTCGGAACTTCCGATTGATATTACACCTTCGGTTCCGACTTCGGTTCCGAAACTTTTTAATCGGAGTTATTCATCGGAGGTCACCACCACCGTTGTAGTCAAGTCATTTGATTTCATTTTATAATATATGTTGTTGAAACATAATATCAATTAATCACACAATCAGTGCTACTTATTTGTAGAAGACATTTTTAAAAATTTAGATTTAAAAAATATGATTAAAATTATTAAATTTAAAACTAAATGTACATTACTAAACGGTTTTTTTTTATTTTACATTTACATTAAATTAAGTAAAATAGAAATTAACACAAAAACAACCCTGGAGCAAATTTGATTTAATTTGTTCACTGTTAACGGGAAAATGTTAATAAGAAACCGCAATTTTTATTGTCTGTGTATTTGTAAATTTATCACTTTCTAATTAAAAAGGTTCACTGAATAATGTTTTTATTTGTCCCATAATAAAACTATTTTGTTCTGCCGTCACTTGTGTCTGACATTGCCTCCGACTCCGATAAATCAAATTTAAAAACTCCGACTTCTGTTCCGATAGAACTGCCTCCGTTACATCCCTAATCTATATATTTATTCCTGTTCTATACATTGTCTGTTGTTTACTTCTTTATAACAAATAACTATTTTAAATAACATGATCACTTATTTATATAATAATCCCCGGCGAACTTCGTTTCGCCGCCAGATGGCTTCGTTTTGGGTTTTTAGTTAGCGTTTGAAAGAACGTGCGCATAATAAATGTGACATGAAATTAACTGAGCAGAGTTACAATGAGTAGCTGTCAAACAATCTATAACGCATCGGCGCCATCTACTTAAAATACTGGTGCGATCTGCTCCACCACCATGTAAAACCATATTGGTTTGTAGTACATGCTATATATCAGAGATGGCACTGTATGTGAAAAATGAATTTCCCCGTTTTCCTGCTTTTCTGTTGTAATTTTTCCTGAATTTTGTTTGCTATAAGCCTCACGGAGCCCGAGACCTTACCAACGAATGCAAAACCGTGCGAATCGGTTCGTGCGTTCTGGAGTTAGTGTCAGGAAGGAAAACCAGGCTTATTTTTATATAATAGATTTTATATATCTTATATCCTGCCGTGCGATGGAAACACCATAGCGGGCCAGAGATTCGGCACTGTCGCATACCGGCACGCAATCTCAATGTGCAGGCGTAACCGCGCAAATGAGTCCCAAATGAAATTCATTGAGGTTAATGTATAGCCGCGAAAGTGACGCTAGTTACCTGCAGTGTCCGGCAGAGGCCCTGCATGTGCGCGAGCTTCCTCGCGACGTTGGCAGCTCTCTCCTCGCTGGCCTGCCGCTCCCCGCACATGTCGATGAGCGCCGTCTGGGAGCTCTCCCAGCGCTGCTTCCACGACATCGACTCCTTCTCCAGCTTCTTTATCTTCTTAGACATCTGTACATACACGTCAAAGGCACAATAATGAGTCAGGAGATCCAAAAATACGGAGGAATCATTACCTCAATTGAAGAAATAAATGGCGGAGAACACGGCGCGTTCCGAACTTTCGCTTCGCAAGACGTAATGGAAATGGGTGCGCGCTTTGCGATACCGAAGCTATAGTGCTTTGAAGTCTTCTCCAATATGTTTTTTTTATATATATATTTTTTTTTTGTGGGGGTTACGGCGGTCGCCCAAAGTGGGTTGTGATCAAATTACATAAGTGTAAAGACCGTCATAGTGACACGCTTCAGCTTGCTGTGTTTCAGGATCCAGTTACGTTCGTTCAATTGTACATATACCTAGAAGTTTCACGGAATTCAGTGAGGCTTCCATCAGGTTGGCTGATGCCATTGGGGTCGTGGCTGCTCGGGGTGGCGTCTCCCTAGAAGTCGGCGGAATGTAACTTTAAAACTTAATCAAGATAAATAGGTCTGATTTGATTTTTATATCAAATGGGCTCCTTAAATAGCGACAATTACAGACTCATGCGCACCTATGCAATCAATTTATTCTTGTATGTTCAAAAATTATAATAATCTATACTAATATTATAAAGCTGAAGAGTTTGTTTGTTTGTTTGTTTGAACGCGCTAATCTCAGGAACTACTGGTTCGAATTGAAAAATTCTTGAGTTGAATAGACCATTTATCGAGGATGGCTTTGACTATATAACATCACGATGCAATTATTAGGAGCGAAGAAATAATGGAAAATTTGAAAAAAACGGGCAAAATTATTCATCCTTGAGGGCTTCCATTGCGTGCGCTGCAAAAACGGTTCAAGATACCAAAAATATATGTACGAAAGAATTATTCCTCTTGAAATGATCTAAAAAAATGTCCACGACAGTATATGTCTATCTTTTAAGATTAAGTCACTAGAACCGTTTTTATGGTAAACAAATTTGGTCGAAATTAATGCATTATTTGTTAAGAGTTGTATCAACGTAATAATATTAATCTTTATTCAAATAAATGTGTTGTTGATTAAGAGTATTTAATTGTGAACAAAATTGTCTTTGACATCACTTAATTTCAATGAACATCTTAGAAGACATTACAAAACCTTCTATAGCAAAACAACATTTGCCGGATCAGCTAGTAATAAATAATAGTGCATTGCGCCACTACCAACCGCTATATGTATAAAATAAAACAAAAAATATCGAAATAATTAATTACCATCTCCATTTGTTCCTTGAATCCTCCATAGAACTGATTGCTCCTAGTTAACGCATTCTGGAACTCGTTATACTTGTCCGTGTATATCGCGAGCTGACTTCTCAGATCTGTAACATAGTTATAAAATTATGACAAAAACCCAGGCTCATCTCAGCCTTGGCGACGTTTCCAAATCACATAAGCTCGGGCTGCAGCTCCGTTTTTTTTTTTTTTTTTACACTGGTTTGACATAGTGACTACAGAGTGCCTGATGGTAAGTACAGTGTAGTCCAAAAACGAAAGCGACTATCAAAGGATGAAAATCCATTGATAGTCAACATCGTCATGTCGGCCCACATATACCACGACTGAAGGTCTCCAGGTATACGAGCCACTGGATTTACACAAGCTGATCCCGAAACGCGACAAGCCGAAACTGGTCACTATGACGGGCTTTACACCCATGCACTGTGGTCGCGATCCAGACGGGCACCGACGCCCTACCACCTCGCCGCTGCTCGTTTAGCACCACCCAGGAGTACGTGTAGGGAAACTAGGGTAAAGCCTACGGACGCGAGCAGCTTCGACCGGGGAAGGTGAACTCGCTGACGAATATATTCAGGAACAGTCAATTGCACAGGATATATTTGGTGCGTGAATGTTAGCGCTTGCACAAACGCACCCTCTCGTCCAAACCGCTCTTAACTTAATATGACGGGAACCGACACTAGAGATAAACAGAATGCAGTGTCTGGGTACTGATAACTGACCCCAATCAGTATCCAAGGCTTTCCACAATGCCTTGCTGCCTCGCCACAATCCTCCGTAGACCAGTTTGTCATTAAAATATAATAATTATATATCGTCACGTTTTATCCTTTCCGGAGTAAGCAGAGATATGTTAATCATTGTATCCACTTTGCGCTTATGTCGTGCTCAATATGACCAGTAGCACAGTTGATCGCCGTTCTCACAGCACTATTACACATGCCATTTCTATTAGATATCATGCAGGTTTCCTCATGATGCTTCCCTTCTGTATTAATTAAAACCCATATGAACATGCCGGGATTCGAACCTACGAACATTCGCGTCGCCGCGCATGGATACCAGTCACTTCTTCACCAAGCCATGTAATATAATATTTAATATTTATGTAGTCTGATCAAAATAAAAGTAACTCTGATGTATATGTTAGGAGCGCCGTGTAGATAGTTCCAGGAGCATGCGCGGGGCAGCATCGACAACTACGCGCATGCGTCTGAGATTTGAAGGCTGTCATTATAAAACATACAATGGAACTAACATCTTTTATTTGTGTTCACGAATTTTAATATATAATTATAAGCAATAGGCTATAATTATATCATTGGCGACGAGGACGGGATTTGCTTACGTGGATATTTGAAATGGCGACTTATTTGGGAAGTCTTTCGACGTTTGATCATAAATCACAGGACTGGAATATTTTTTTTGACAGGATAAAACAGTTTATGCTATTGAATAATATCGAATCTGATGAACGCAAATGTGCGGTGATATTAACACATCTTTCGGAAGATTCATATCGATTAGCAAGTGATTTATTATTCCCAAAGACCATTTCATCAGTAAAATATAGCGAGTTAGTTGAAGTTTTGAATGACCATTTTAAGGCAATAAGATCGTCGTTCGCGGATAAATTACATTTTTATGAAGCTGCAAAAAGCCCGACCGAGAGTATAGAAGAATGGGCGGCCCGTTTAAGAGGGCTCGCGGTCAAATGTGATTTCGAAGGTTCCACGTTGGAGACCGTAGTACGAGACAAATTTGTGGTAGGATTCAACAGGAGCGTGGAAAGAGATCGTCTGTTTGAGCATAAATCAGGTGATTTGAGCTTTTCTAAGGCGGTAGAAATAGCGAAGCAGATCGCTTGCGCGAGAAACGTGCGTTCCGAATTTTCAGCGAGCGCTTTCAGTCAAATGAAAGAGGAGCCGGTATATAAGCTGAGTGGCAGGGGCAGTGGTATTTGCGGGCGTCGTAGCGGAGGCGCTAGCGCTCACAGAGACTTCGATGGATCCTGTGCCGTGTGCGGAATGCGGAACCACGTAGCGGAAAAATGCCGCTACAGAAGTTACAAGTGCTCAAAATGCGGAAATAAGGGCCATTTAAAGAAAATGTGCAAGCGTGTGAATAATATCGATATATGTTCGGAATCAAGGGACGAGCTCGAGAACGACGAACATAGAGATTGTCAAGTATATAACCTTAGGTATGTTAATAGTAAACCGTTATTATTAACGATTGAAATAAACAAAAGATTATATAAGGTAGAATTAGATTCAGGTTCTAGTGTATGTGTCATGTCAAGCTCCATGTATTATAAACACTTTAGTGAAATAGCATTATCCAAATGCGAAATGAAAATGTGTTTCTATAATGGTCATAAAATCACACCATTGGGAGCCTTGGAGCTTCAAGTTAAATACAATAACATTACGAAATCGATTAAATTTTTTGTTATTAAAAATGGTGGTTCACCCCTTGTGGGGCGTGATTTTATGAGTATTTTTAACATAACATTTACATGTAATAATAATAAAATAGATTGTGTCACTAAGGACGTTGAGATACAAAACATAATGGACGAATTTTCGGAACTCTGGCGCAATGAGTTGGGTTGTTTTAATAAATTTCTCGTTAATCTACAGTTAAAAGAAGGCGCTAGTCCAAAATTTTTTAAATCGCGGTCGATACCTTTTTCTATTAAGGACAAGGTCGAGGCAGAAATTAACCGACTGGTTAATTTAGGTATATTAGTATCTGTGAACCATTCGGATTATGCAACACCCATAGTTCCCGTATTAAAAGAAAATGGGAAAGTCAGAATAGCGGGCGACTTCTCAGTAACACTCAATCGTGACTTGATAATCGATAAATATCCATTGCCACGGATTGAGGAGGTATTTGCCAAATTGGGTGGTGGTGAGCATTATTCAAAATTAGACCTTTCTAATGCATACAACCAATTTAAATTGTCAGAAGAATCTCAAAAACTTACCACCATAAATACACCTAAGGGACTTTTTAAGTATACCAGGCTGGTGTATGGTTTGGCTAATGCTCCAGCCATATTCCAAAAAGCTATGGAAACGTTGCTAGTTGGTATTGATGGGGTAAGCGTATGGCTTGACGACATTTGTTGTACAGGTCCAGATAGAAAAACGCATTTGTTTAGATTACGTCAAGTATTGAGTAGATTAAAAGATGCTGGATTGCGCCTCCAAAGAGAGAAATGTAGTTTGTTTCAAAACAGCGTTACTTACTTAGGATATGTTATAAATAAGGACGGTCTTCACACTAGCCCGGATAAAGTGGAGGCAATATTAAATGCACCAGAACCCGTTAATGTCAAGGGTGTTAAGGGATTTTTAGGAGTTGTTAACTACTATCGTAATTTTATTCCCAATGCGTCGTCGTTATTAAGCCCGCTGCATGAACTACTACGTAGTGGCGTTAAGTGGGAGTGGGGCGAACGACAACGTCGTGCTGTAGCTGCTGTACGTCGCGAGCTGGCTTCAGATAGGGTGCTCGCGCATTTCGACCCGACGGCGCAATTGGTGCTGTCGGTAGACGCCGGCCCGGAAGGTCTGGGCGCTGTGCTCGCGCAGATTGACTCCGCGGGTACAGAACGACCTCTCGCGTTCGCTTCCAGGTCTTTAGCGACGAGCGAACGCAACTATAGTCAGATACAGAAGGAAGCTACAGCAATTATATTCGGTGTTAAAAAGTTTCATCAATACCTGTATGGCCGTAGTGAACCTTTTATTTTGAGAACAGATCATAAACCGCTATTATCCATATTCAAAAATAAAGGCGGAATTTCTGTAACAACGGCGGCCCGATTACAAAGATACGCGTTAATTTTGTCGGCATATAATTATGTTGTACATTATGTAAAGGGTGATAGCAATACTGTCGCTGATTATTTTTCTAGAGCTCCGTTACATTATTCAAATGATACAGCTTTTAAAAACTCAGACAATATGTATTGTAACTTTTTAACGAACAATGTATTGCCGATATCTTTTAGTGATATTCAAGAGGCAACATTAAAAGATGAGTTATTGCAAGCTGTAATTAAATACATGAAAAAAGGTTGGCCACGTAAAATGAGTTGTAAAAATCTGGTTACCTATTTTAATTGTAAAACAGATTTACAATTTTCTAATGGGTGCTTACTAAGGGGCCATAGGGTTGTTATTCCTCAGAGATATAGAGAACAAATGTTACATGAACTACATACGGGTCATCTGGGTATAACTAAGACTAAAACTCTAGCTCGAAGCAAAATGTGGTGGCCGGGTATAGACTCCGACATCGAACGATTTGTAGGTAACTGTAAGGTATGTATAAGTGTAAGGGAAGCGCCGGCGCGTGCAGCCCCGGCGCCGTGGCCCATACCGCCAGGACCCTGGCACCGGGTTCATATTGATTATTTAACAATAGGTCAAGCGACATATCTTGTAGTAGTGGATGCCTTCAGTAAATGGTTAGAATGTATTTACATGAATAATGGCACTTGTACACATGCACTGATTTTAAAATTAAAACAGTTGTTTTGTACATTTGGTATTCCCAAAACAGTGGTGTCGGACAATGACGTAAAAATAAATTCAGCCCAGTTTAAAGAGTTCTGTGACAACTATGGAATTTCATATTTAACATCTCCAGTTTACCATCCTTGTAGTAATGGACAGGCGGAAAATTCGGTTCGGACGTGTAAGAAAATGCTGAAACGTATAATAGGTGAAAACACGAGTAGACAAGATATTAATGACAAATTGTTGGAGCATCTATTTGCTTATAGGAATTCAACTCATTGCGGTACAGGGGTATCTCCGGCGAAATTAATGTTTGGGAGAGAGTTAAACACTAAATTAGATTTAATTTTACCATCTTGTACTCGGGAAAGCAAACAAAATGAAATAAACAATTATGTCAGAAAAATTAATGTAGGCGATATTGTTTGGGTAAAATTATTTGATCAAAGAAAGGGATACTGGTCTATAGGTACAGTTAAAAAAAAACTGGGTAATAGACTATTTGAAGTTTTCGTACACGAAAATAAATGTATTTGTAAAAGACATATAGATCAGTTGATTAAGTACAAAGGTCAATTAGTACACTGTTTATCGGAAATCAACGCGGCTTTCTCTCCTCAGGTCTTAGAGACTAACTCTGACCGCGTACAGGAGGAATGTTCTGAAAGTACAGCAGATATTAGTAATAGTAATCGCAACCCAAATGAACAGAGTAATGAAGAGACACTAGAACCAGAGGCATTGGGTACAACTGGTTCACAAGGGGAATATGTACTTGGTCATGATGAGACACCTTCTGAGCCACACATTGTTACTTTTTCGGGCTCAGAGGATAGGCGAAGCACTCTTAGGCCAAGAAAACATGTAAATTATAAGGAGTAAGCAAATAGTGAAAATGTTTTATATGTAATTATATTTGTTAACAGGCGTAAATGTAATTAATGTTGGAGGAATGATGTATATGTTAGGAGCGCCGTGTAGATAGTTCCAGGAGCATGCGCGGGGCAGCATCGACAACTACGCGCATGCGTCTGAGATTTGAAGGCTGTCATTATAAAACATACAATGGAACTAACATCTTTTATTTGTGTTCACGAATTTTAATATATAATTATAAGCAATAGGCTATAATTATATCAAACTCTCAATCTGAAAGTTTACTCACTGTCTTCATTTCCCTGCAGTTCTGCTATTTTCGCTCGGTACTGCCCCATCGTGGCCTTGATGTGGTCCAACTCCGTCAGGAGCCTCTCGCGCTCCGCCTGGTGCTCGAGGCTGGCCTTTGCCATCTTCGCGTCTGCGAGCTGTGCCTCTAGGGCCATTTGTTTCGCCAATTTGTCGACCTACAAAAGCATTCCTCATCACAGTCCTGGTTATTGAGTGTTTTTATATTCAATTTTCTCGTTAATATGGCTGTACAGTTTTTGATAAGTTTTAGCATAGAAATAGTTTCAAACTTGGAGCCGTTTACACACTACCTTTCATTACTATAGTAAATTTTGAAGGGGATGAAATACTGGATGTAATTTACTACGGAGAAGTTTTTTTATATAATGATGGGGTGGAGTAAGAGCATAGGGCGCAGGGGAGTGGGATAAAGATGTTGGGGGAGGGGGGAAGGAATGAGAGAAAAGAAGTAATTAAGGGGTACTGTAACAATACGATTCGTCATTTCTAGCAATCTGATCGCGATCAGTTATCACATTGGCGGGCATAACACGCCGCCGACTGTACTGAACATTCGTCTACATCTTTCCATATAAATGCCTACAGACCGGCAGCCGCCGCTGCAAGAATCCAAATCCTGCCTTTAGGCGGTACCAAGTTAATCGTAATAAACATATCTAATTTAGTGAACTTCCTTCCATTTTCACATTCACTTCACATTCTTGGTTGACAAAATTACCTGTTCCTCCCTATTTTGGTACTGTTGTACAACAGATTTGAATTTCTCGCTCATGCTGATGTTATCATCTCTCAGCTGAGCATTTTTCTCGTTATTCTGCTGAAGAAGAGCGGAGATCTCTGACAGAGTGTTCTGGAACTTGGCTTGTGTCTCTTTTCGGCGTTCCTCTTCCTCCCGCAGCTTGAGGAGCGATTCTTCCTAGAAAATATTTGCAAGGAATTAAGAGTGAATCTTTCATAGTGAGATGGTGAGAATTTTTTGAGATGTTAGGGGACTGATCTTGTCTCGACAAAGACACAGCATTGCACATGATGTTCTATACATGATGATGATGTACAGTGTAGTCCAAGAATGGCAACCACCACCAAGGGATGAAAATCTGTTGACAGTAGTCATAGTTATGTTGGCCCGCTGGAAGGTAGATGAAAGGTCTCTAGGTATATGAACATCTGGATATTAGAGACTAGCTGATCCGGCAAACGTTGTTTTGCTATATAAATTATTGTAATATCTTCTAAGAAGTTCATTGAAATTAAGTGATGTCAATTTTGTTCACAATTAAATACTCTTAATCAACAACACATTTATTTAGATAAAGATTAATATTATTACGTTAATACAGCTCTTAACAAATAATACATTAATTTCGACCAAATTTGATTACCATAAAAACGGTTCTAGTGACTTAATCTTAAAAGATAGACATATACTGTCGCGGACATTTTTTTAGATCATTTTAAGAGGAATAACTCTGTCATACATATATTTTTGGTATCTTGAACCGTTTCCGCAGCGCACGCAATGGAAGCACCCAAGGATGAATAATTTTCCCCGTTTTTTTCACATTTTCCATTATTTCTTCGCTCCTAATAGTTGCATCGTGATGTTATATAGCCTAAAGCCTTCCTCGATAAATGGTCTATGCAACTCAAAAAGAATTTTTCAATTCAAACCAGTAGTCCCTGAGATTAGCGCGTTCAAACAAACAAACAAACTCTTCAGCTTTATAATATTAGTATAGATGCCACGAATATTCGGCAACTATTCAGTATTCGGCCACTTTTTTTGTTATTCGATATTCGGCCGAATAATACGTACTACTCGACCGAATACCAAATCATGTAAAAAAGACACGTTGTATTACTCAAAATTATGTATTTATTTCCAAATTACAACACTTTAATAATTAAAATTGATCAGTGGTAAGTTGTGATAGATAAAAACAAGCTTTTCAGCATTTTTGGTAGCAAACGCTTTTCATAGTAAATGTTACCAGCCTCGAAAAACCTCTCACTAAACACGCTACTTCCAGGAATATTCGGTGGCCGAATATTCGGCGCTTCGAACCGACAGAGTTGCCGAATATTCGGTATTCGGCCAATTCACTATTCGTGGCATCACTACTAGATATATGCCTGCCACTGGATGTCATATGGGTTAAACATTTGTTTATTATTATAAAAAAATAGATCATAAAAATAGTTAGAACCTGCACAAAAGCAACCTTTGATTGTTCATGCATTTAGACAGGATCAATGATGAAAGGATGTTGAAATAGATATACAGTATGAGTATGAATGGAAATAACAGCCAAGGCAGATGAGACTTACCAACACAGACCAAATAAAAAGAGTTCTAATGAAGAGTAATGTCAAAAGTAGAGTTGGCAGGAGTGCATGAAAGGATTAATGTTAGGTAATAAAGGAAGTGAATGAGGTTTGCAAGAATAGAGAGAAGTGGTGTTCCATTCTTTCAGCCTCCCCCAATAGGAATTTGATATGATAATAGATATATTAAAAAAATTACTTTGATAGCCCGATTTTGCTTCTGTAACTCCCTGCATAGATTTTCCAACTTAGATTTTAGGAGCACATTCTTATTATACTCTAGTTGCAGCAGCTCCTTCTCCTTTGAGACTGAAGTGTAGAGTTTCTCTGTCTGCTTTATGTGATACTGCATCCTCTTGTAATCTTCTCCCAATTGTACATACTTTTTGCATAAGAGGGACACTTTCTCTTCAACAGGGAGAGAGTTGAGACCTTTCATAAAATGCTCAATGCTTTTGTCATCTCTTGAATTGCGACCTTCTTTTCTTGATTTCTTTGATGTGTCTTGTGTCCGTGCTTTCTCCTGCAACATAGACAAATATTACATTTATGGGCCATTACATACATTAACCCAGTCCTAAACTAAGCTTGTGTTGCTATTATGGATATTAGATAAAAATGTACACACTTATATTTATGGCAGTATGGGCATCTTATTGATACATATAAAATACTAACAGGGAAATTTAACAGCTCATAGCTATGCAAATACTTTTCAAGTCAATAGTTGTCACCATGCTTGTTGTGTGAATGGTGTGCAGCTGGTTCATTGGAGCTCAAAAACAAATACTGGTTACCAAATGGTAAATAAGCAAGGTGGTGGCAACTGCTTTATTACAGAATATTACAATTTTGGAATAAATTGCCTCAGGACATTGTCAACGCGCCATCCATGAATAGTTTCAAAATTACACTTGATAGATAACACTCATCTCAATCAGATTTTAATGTATGGTCAACACAGTGCTAAACAATATGAACATTCCAGCTGAGACATAGGCACAACAGCTAATGGCTGCTTACATATTTAATGATAATATTAATATTTGCTTGTACCGGGACTTGAATTTAAGACCTTCAGTGTTGTGGGGTTTCTACAAACAGCACCATCAAGCTATCAAATAAAAAATCAATAAATATACACACAATATCCCATACATTAAGAAACCCTCATATCATCTAATAAGAAACATTGGGTATGACACATAAGCGTAAAATGGATACAATCACTAATGAATCTCTGGACAGCCCCAAAGGTATATAGCATGATGTTATATGATTTATTTTAAAATAAATAACTCTGAGGTACAATTTTGTAAATTAAAAAAATAAAATTTAGTTCCATTTCAATCAATTTTGCATATGTCAAACATAACATGAAGTAGCTGTATTGATTGTGTACCAAATATCTAATACAATGAGACACAGAAATGCAATTGGAAATTGAACAAAAAAGGGGAATTGGCCTTCTGTACAAAATGAGAGAAACTTATAGATAGGTGCTTTGACTTGTGCCTACTATTTCAATTTTAGCAACCACCGTAAGCTCTAAAAGTTAGTCAAATACATTTCTAGCTTTAAATGTAACACTTCTGGGTATTGAGGATACTTATACTGGAATAGTACTGGTTCATGAGCTATATGAAATGATGTTGCCATATACACAAAATGTAGGTGGATGACATGAAAGCTGTTAGAAGAGTCACACGGACTAGGGTAGTAATTGATAGATGTTCCTGGAAGGCGTTTAAGTTGGCCCTGTGTACATGTTTTGCTGTATACAGAATTTTTCATAGGTGTAGTTCTCCTACAGGTGCTTTGGTGATCATTTAGCATCGGATTGTCGTCAACCAAAAAAGAGCAAACCACGTGAAACGTGTTCAGTACAGAAATATCATAAACATTTAGAATTTTGGCATCAATCCAATTTAATTTCAGGTTAACATTCTTACAAATTTACACTAAACTAAACCAGTTAAATAAAATTAAACAAACCCAATCGGTCTTAAATTGCAATCAGAAAATGTAAATAATCGACGTAATTGTAAATAAATGTGTAATTTGGAGGCAAAGCCGAATATTTTCTACAGACATCTGATAGCTTTTTTCTATTTATAAATTATTAATTGGTACTTTTAATTGACACTTACGGTAGTACTGTTATTCGGTAGCACACTTTCTGTTCCATCTTTTTGGGTTTCTTCGGCAGAAATTTCCATTTTAGCACAATTTTATTTCGTAAAATTTTTCCAAACAAAGCTGATGGCGACTAGTGATGAGCAAATAGTAGTTATATCTCTAATTTAAAACAAATAAATAATCGATTAAATAACACATACCTTTAGAATACTTTATTGATCTATACGATTATATGAATTAAAAAGTGACAACTTGATAGCATAATGACGTTGATCCTACCTGCAATGCCAGAGGGTCGAGGGTTCAAGTTTCGGTAGCGACAAACTTTTCTATGATGAATAATTTCGTTTGTCACGAGTAATTGATGTATTTAAGAATATATATCTCTAACCAATAATACAAGTGAAAATATACTTCGGGACCAACTCAATGTGTGTGATATTTAATATAATTGTCCACAAAAATAATAATTAAAAAATATTATTATTATAGTCCGAAAAAGAAGTTATATGTTAAATGCTTTTGAATTTGAATTATTGAAATAAATTACAATCGATTTTCTACTAGCCGCAGCCCTCAAGAAAAATATTTATATAACAAACTAATACACAATAAAAAATATTATATTTGTAGTATATACTCTTTGACACTTACTATTTGTAATATTAATGTTACTTAATGTTTCTAATGGCGTAAGTATATGTTCGCTATTGATTTTTATAAGCTAAAGTGTAAAATATACGAATATTAAAGTAGTTTAGTGAATAAAACATTTTTTATGCTCATGAAGAGATTTAATGATTTCCCATAAAAATAAATACTATCTAGTATTTAACGATTTCCTTCGATAATAAAAGCGTCTTTGTCGAAATACATATTCTATTGATTTGATCGATAAATTAAATTTTTTAATTAAATCAGTATTTTTTGTGTTTAGTCGATTTCTGACATTAATTAATAAACTGAGATTGAATTATAGTCGAACTATTTTTATTACTGAACTATATAATCCTCCATGCTATCTCTATTATACTCTGTCAAAAAGAAGGCAAGCGCTTAGGTGAGTAATCTTTTCTCTGATATTAAAATTATAAAATAATTCTAAATCAGCTCGTAGCCGTTACAGAGTTATTATTGCTTTGTTCGTGGCTTTTAATGATATTTTGGGTGAGTATTTTCATATTTTTTTTTACTGCACCATATGCCGGTTAGAAAATCGCTGGGCATAAGCCGTTACTTTTTAAGATTTTTCTAAAGGTCAATGTGCTTAGTATCGTAGGACGAAACACCCTTACCGGCAGCGGCGCGTGGATATCTACGTATATTTGCATATAGAACACGTTAAAGTCAGTTTATTCCGGATTAAATCCGCATTTGGGCAATTTCAAGTCTGCACAAAGAACCGTTAAGTTACTGCATGAAAGCATTGATCTTGACCGCACTTTGAATGCAATACATTATTTTTACAGTTACATGTCTAAATTGAAGCATAATAGTCTGAATTCGACGTGTTTCGTGTTAACTGTTGTTTTCTTTTTTGCTGTTCTGGTTTGGCCTACATTTCTAGCCGTTAAAAGACAAATTACTTTTTAAACTTTTTCCGTGTCTGTTCACGGTCTCGTAATAATGCTTTCAATTTATCCTGCATGTTCCTTTTTTATATAGAATTTTTTTTTAAATTAATTATTTCAGTTAAATTTTTGTTGATTGCCAGTTAACAACAGTATCTTCAAAACTTGTCTATTCTTGTTCCTCAGTGGGAACTCTATGCCTAATCGTTCCTATAACCTATTTAATTAATAATATCATAATTCCACTTTTTTATGGGTTCACTCTTTTTTTTATGTGAAAAGAAGGCAAATAGCCCTGCTGATTATAAATAGTCACTGGCACCTATGAGCTTTCTCTTTCTTAGACCTCTTAGGTACTTTTACATTCCTGTTTTACTCAATTTGTATTTTCCTTTTGGAATAATGTCTACCATAATGCTTAATACTGCTTGTAATTGGCTCAGCCTACTTATATGGTAATATGTTATGGCTTATTGTCTTTGTTTCAAAGTAAACTGCTTATTTATGAGGACAAATTTGCAAGCAAACTGACATTGTAATAGTCAGTGATAATATCCAACCAAACTATTTATAGAAACAACCAGATTTGCTCATTAATTTTCCGTATATAGGTTGGTATTCATTATAAAAGTTTCTTGTTTATACATTTAAAGTAAATTATAGTATATTACAGATAATTTTGTACTAAAGTTGAATGTAAATAAAGTTCAAATTAGATTGCAATGTTGTGTACATTACACAATAATTTGGAATTATTTCTAATATAGGATAAGGTGAAAAGTAACATGTTGAAATATATTTTATTTGTGAACCAAAAAGTATAATAATATGCTGGTTTCATATCACTGCAGGGAAAAAACCTCCTTTCCATTTTCCACTTTATTTGTGGAATCCATGTGAAGGGGTTTTTGGATATTTAACCCACCACATTTGTCCAATCTGTGATGGTGCATGCAGCAACATAGAGGCAAGCAATATGCATGCAATTATGAATGTTCTATGCCTTAATCGGTTCTCATGACACTGCAGTATAATGCAGAGGGAGCCACTATTCTATTCTGCCAGTAAAATCCACAGTAAAAAAAGTATTAAATTTATCCAAAAAAAAAAAAGTATTTGTTCCAAAGAGAATCAAATAATTATAAGCATTAAGTACATCTCATTACAGAAATAAAAAGAAAATTATTGTTCAAATCAAAAGATAATACTATTAAAGTGATGGTACCTTGATATTTATTCAGTGAGGTTTTGCTGAATTGTATTAAAGCTAATTAAATAAATTATTTGCATAACTTAATTTTTGATTTAATAATAATCATGCTATGCACCTTTCAATATCTTGATTAATTATGTATTTTTTTTAAATAATGTTTGCCATAACATTAAATGTAATCTCAATCAAGACAAAATGTAGTCATATTAATAATGCGAAAAGTAATCATAATAACTATGCAAAATAGTAATCATAGTTGTTTTTCATTAATCTGATTACATTTTACCCATCTATGCAAACAGCAAACACTAGGATAATTGAAAGAATTATGAATTTAAAGAGACATAATAATTATTTATTATTATTTATTTCTTTATAAAAATAAATAATACAAATAAAATATAATAACATATTGTTTAATGTACCATGATATGATTCTATAGCAACAAAGATAATCAGATACATAAAAATCTTGGGAGACATTTTCTAATAAGTTTAATAGTTATTTTAGAGTCAACATCCAACAAAACAGATCCATGTAAGTTTTAGGGGTCCTTTTACCCTGAGACAGTTTACAAATATTATTCTATCATTTTAAATAGTGATAACTTGATAAAAGCATCAGAATATAGTAATTAATTAAAACAATAACATTGTTGTTATAAAGTAACCCCTAAAGACCTTCAATGTGATTGTGGGCTTTATCAATACAAGTTATCATACATGTTTCATCTCTTTCACAGACATAGGAACTTTTACTATGCCATCTCTTTCTACAGTGTAAAAACCATAATAATAGTTACAATAACATAGGTATTTTTTTTAAATAATAAAAGGCACACAAATTACAGATTCCACATAATACAATAGGTTAGCATGTTCCCACCATCCTATGATATTGGATCTTTCAAAGGAAGCGTGAAGAGATATTTGTGCAGGCCAGCATGATCGCTGCGATTGTCGATAGATTTTTCTTTACTGTGGATAGTCGTCGTTTTTTAGATTGCACATGCTTACCCTCAGACGTACTGTGGTCACTTTTCAAAGTTAGGATAACAAAAACACCACAATACTTAAGTACAAAGACTGTCAGCCTCGCTCCAGCCTGTATCGTTTCGAGATCAGCTTATGTATACCTGTCGATATATATCAGTAACATTCAAACCATAGATGCATGAAAGCATTGCATGCCCTTGTGATCAATAAGTCTGGGATAAGTAAACAAAAAAAGGGAAATATATTCATACTTATTATATTTTAACGCCATGTAAATGTCCTGTGAGACAAATAGAATGTTCACTATAATAACATAAATTCAAATTAATTAGGCGAAGTCTGCCTACCTTATTCAAATACCCTATCCACGTAACTGCTGTATATATACACCGACATGTGCCAACTACCTATAAATGAATTTGCCCTTTGCCTTCATAGTTACTTTCATTCTCAGATTACACTGCCAGTTTAAAAAAATTGCAAATTCTCCGCATTATTACTATATCCAAATAACCTATTTCATTTGGCTTTATAAATTTTTGAGGGCATTACTTGGGTGTCTGATTCTGGAGGATTCAAATCCTATGAGAATTAATGCATGCATGCATGCAGACATCTTGAGCCATTTTGGTTGAATATCGAGTCGTTCAGTGTAACTTCCCAACGGATGTGTTCTACATGACGGCAAACAGGCTCGCTTTGTACATTCCGTCGACCATATGCGAAACGCGAGGCTATTACGTCACGCGACCAATGATATTATTAATTACTAGCTTTTACCTGCGACTTGGTCTGCATTAACAATGATCAAATATCCCCGTTATAGTTAAATTAGATGTCATCTAAATCTTAAGCTAAACTCTATATTAATATTACAGAGTTAACCACTTCACTTGATGTTTCTAGTGTGAGGTAGGTACTACGAAAAAGTCAAGCTGTACTTTTGTTTCTATCTAACCAATTTTAATAAAAGCTTGTAACAATGTTGAAACTAAATACTTCCTCATTCATGTTTATATTAGTCAGGAATAATAGTTAGAATTTTACAGTCAAGTTATATCTCCAGCTCTGCCTAACCAATCGTATCCAACGAAATCCATGTTTTAAGTTGGATTTTTTTAAATTAAAACTACGAATGTCCCATCAAGATCGATTCAGTAGTTTCTATGTAATGAGCGTAGAAGGAGTCACATTTCCTAAAACAATCGGTTCATTGAGAAGCTTCAAAACAGTTGATCCATCCCATTGAGTTTTATGGTATTCCTAATTATAATCCTTTCCGGCATGCGATGAAATGACTATATTTCATGTACTCACGTTATCCAATAATGTCAAGTCACGCTATATTTGGGTGTTTCGTTTTGGCGAAAGCTACGTCTCAACCATCGGTGTTTTCAATATCCATAAATATATTCTCTAGACCTTTATAAACTCATTATATGTATCATATATGGAAGGTACAAAGGCCGGCTTCATTTATTTGGCTCTTAATAACGAGCAGTTCCAACTTAACATATTAAAAACATTGTCCAATTTTATACCATATATTATTACGCAGTTTGTGTACGTGCAATGTGTTAGAGTAGGTATGTGGTATATTCATTTTTTTAGTCCTACACAGTGTACAATTCGAGCAACTAACCCAGATCTTGAGTCATAAATTCGTTTGTAGTCAAATTGCGTTTGACAAAATTAATTGAAAAGAATTCAAATCGATAGCCTTTTTAAGAGTCTTCCGCTCAAGCACATTTAAGCTCCATCGTACCTTAACGTAAATATCTACACAAATACTGTTCTTAGTGTGGAAACATCAGTCTTAACAACCCCTTTTGCTTCGGCTGTAGTTGGTTTCGTTACTATTTCGCGAAACAAACCCAGATAGAAGTAATTCAGCCTAAAGAATCCCTCTAAAAACTCTCCAGGAACTTGAAATCGGTTAAAAACCCATCAGTATATATATCGTATAATCTATTTTGGCACATGTTAAAGTATCGTTATAGCCAAATTAATTAATAGATATCTCTTGTTCCGTTGGCGGTATTATAATCAGAAAAGCTATCGTACTTTACTATCTATCAGATGTTATCCAAATGGCACAGAAAACTACAGATAAGGACAATTTGTTTACTATTCGTAATATTGATTACGAATAGTGCTTACCTAGAATTTATGACAATGAATGTAAAAATAACGACGATTTCAGTGGAATGATGAATAATAAAAAATATGTTGAAAATTCTTAACATGCTTAGCCACTCTACAAGTTTGTGAAATTAATCAGACCGGAAAGAATATAGAAATTGATAGTCGTGCATGTGGAAATGTGGACCGTTGGACTGAGATAACTTGTCCTTGTTATGTAAATGGTCCTTCGAGTTCCTATGTGAAACTTATTGGCTAATGACCTAGATTCCGAATTGATTTGGCTGTTTGCCCATTACCCCTAACTTTGTTTAGAAATGTTCTAGGAAGATTATTTTATTGGCCTTGCACGTCAGGTGATACGGGTGATAAATTGGATAAAATATTGTTTGTTGGTTTCACAAAATTTATGGCCTTTCTACATAGTTTATTTCGAACATAGAATTTTTTTTACCTCTAAATCGAAAATTGATTACCACCTTGTCTACAATGGCGTTTCATAGTAAATTATAGGTCGCCTTAATGGCATGTTTAAGTTCACACCTGATAAATTAATGTATATATAATCTATTTTAAATTAAACATATAAATAAGTATTTACTAAAATTGGTCACTGATTCCATACATCTTGTTTAAACTGTATAAAATACTCATAAACCGTCAATCCCATGCAATTTCAATCTAATTGCCGAAAAAGCGGTCAGAAATAACCTTTAAAACCTCTCTAAAGGTCTGACCTGCTATTAATTGTATTATTTAGATCAAGATCGCGAAGATAATGACAAAGGAGTAGTTAATCCCAACTGAAGGATATAATCTCCGATGCTATGATAGATGTATCTTCCGAGAGTACTTGGATAATTCAGTAAAAACTTACTTTTCTTTTGGGAACTTCGAACACATTGCTTGTAATATTAAATCCTTTTACTCCAAAAGTTCATATAAGTTATTTTACTTCTTTTAAAAGCTTAGCATATACTACACCAGGTGAAAATATGCTTGTGGGTATGCCAGCTATAGTAAAAAGGCTCTTCTCAGAAGGAAAATTACTTGTCTCATTACATCGTTCTGTTAATTTGATCTGGACGAGATATTGATGCCTGTATCACGGCGTTTGTTCAGTCGTATTGGATACAATCTTTAATAGGGGGATATAATCCTATGTACGCACTAAGCGGTTTTTTTTTATAAATAAAAAATATATAGTTCAACCACAATTGTAATTTAATATCGCTCTTCCTATATGAGGATTATTGCAGTTCAGTCACAAGTGTTTCAGTTATAATTTATGATCTTTTGAGTACTTGAGGTACCTCAAGTGGGGTGATTCCGTTTTTCCTATTGAGGTACGGAACGCTAAAAATCAATTGATCTTAATGAATCTTTGAAGATTATTGACTTCCTTAATAAATTCTTTCATCCTACTATTGAGATCCTCGAAACAGCGAAGCTAAAATAAGCAGAAAAGATGTAAAACTGTGTTTAAGGCTCCATTCCGGACATTATCCAACAGCAAGTTTTGCATATCTCATGAGGAAAGCCGAGTCACCCAATTGTGACACATGTGGAAAAATTCAAGATGTGGATCACTTGCTGATGGAGTGTGCCCGGAACGAGACACAAAGGGAGTCGCTGATGAGCAAGGCGAAAATTAACAGACAAAATATTGGAGCACGGCGCGGCATTTTGCCCAATCCTTTGTCTAGTGAAGTCAGAATGCTGTGCCAGATGGTGACGCTTGCTCATCCGCGACTCCCCTAGGATGTAAGGAAATAGGTTAGGGTACAATGGGGCTGATATGTTCACATGAATAAAAGCCCCTAAATAAAAAAAAAAGAAACAGGCATATGATCATATTTTCATCATTTGGTTCTTTAGGATATGGCTTCTCAAGCTGAACAGTTTTTGCGCTATCGCGTTCATTGGCACATTGTTCAAGTTTACTTTTATTTGGGGCAATGTTCAGAATTAGTAGCGGATTAACATTATTCAGACATTCGCAAGTCTGTTTAGGGCTTATTATGAAATGCCGGAACCTCAACTGTAGTTGTCTTCACGGTTCGGTTGGCTTACGCTGGCTTTCTAAAACTAATTTCACTGACATTGTCAATCAAAATCACCATTACACCACGCATATCGCTATAGATGAGTATTTCTATAAAACGAAAGTTGATAACCCGAGATAAGCAACATGCAGAAGCGCGGAACAAAAACCTTTGTTTTTCAAACGTCATTTTTGTTGATAAATTTGACTCACGTCTGATTAGTCAATCTTTTCTCATTACTGTGTGACTAAATGTAATTTCATAGTTCCGCAATTGTAAATAAAACGAGGAAACCATGAAAAAATTGATTAAATATTATATTTCTGGGTAGGTTGACAAAATGCTTTTAATTAGGAATGTTGTTGTTAATATGAGTATTCTGAAGAGTTATTTACCATAACATTGTTTCACGCTCTCTCCTTCATAAAAGAATCACGCGCTCTGGTTTGCTGGGGTGATCACTGCAAATATCGATAGATTTTTCTTTATTTAATCGTATAGCATGTAGACGCCGCCCTATACGCGTTTGTGGTAAACGCCCTAAAGGTCGTTAGGGTGTTTCGGGACGCGCGGGGTAAGGGGTGCGCGCGCGCAAGGGATGTTCTAGCTAAGTACTACCGAGATCCAAGGCTAGAGTACGTGCGTGTGCATCGCAGTTCGGTGTGCCTTAAAGTGCAAATAAACAGTAAAACGCCAAAAGCCGTGTCTTTCTACCACCACACCCACGACCATCGGTCATAATCGTTTTTTGGTCTACACTGCGTTCAGGTAACGCCTTTTCAGTGGAATTGGGTAGATTTGACTATGTGAATTGACGGCAGGGGAGACTTATGAAACTAGGTGTGGTTTAGATTGAAGTACAAGAATAGGTGGATAGTCTGGTCAAGTTCGAGGGTCCTAATTGGAGGAATTTAGCATAGGATTTAGGATAGTGATGTAAGAAAGGCTTAGTCTATAGCCTAAGTATTAGAAAACACCAGCCTTCATGTATCCAACAGTGGATGGTCTACTCTGAAGCAGCTTTGAGTTTCTTTCGGCGTTTCTTCTCAAACGCTTCCGAAATGCTATAGTTCTTTCCCTGGTTGGCTACTCAAGCTAAGGTCTGTACTCACAGGAGTGCCCTTACGTTGCCACGAACCCATAAAATTAACTAGCTGAGTTCCTTTAGTGCTTGCCCATCTCGCCCGGTGAAGTTGGATGAATCAGGCTGCAAATGACTGATCATCATTGACGTTATATCTTGAGTGGTATTCCTTGGCTTATAATATTCTGTAGCTAATAAAGGCGTGAATGGAACAATGAACAATTAATATTCAGTATTGTTGCAAGAGGATGTGCGTTCTCGCATTATGTACGGACGTTGTGATTTTCTTTACTTAATAATTCATAGATGCTTAACGTCCGTCACGGTTGGCGATATCATACGATGGCAGATTGCTTTAATAGTTATCAGAGCAAAGACCCCTTTTTTATAATGGCTCGACAAAGTAAGTTCAGAGCAACTAAAGGTAGCTGTCGGATTCTGCGAGCGACGGCTACAAGGCAACGCTCTGTGTGCATTTATATGTACTGGCGTCCGATGTGAGTGACTGTGCAGGAATGTTAGGCGGCGTGTTAAACTCGCGAATGCCAGAATCCGACGCGTATCTTAATGGAAAATAGTGTAGTACTAAAACGACAACGACTTCCCAGGGACGAGAATGCATTAACTCATATACCGAGACGGAATGTCTCTAGGCTTATGACCAATTGGAAGTACACAAACTGATCCGCAAGCGCAACAGCCCGAAGCGATGCTCTACCTTTGTATGCAGTCTCAACACACACTTTTTTATTAGCGAAGAAGATTTTGATTCTTAAATGTTTTTTACACGTTCTCATTTTAGTCAATTTTTAACCCTCGACCCAATAATAGGAATATTATAAGATTTTATGTGTGTGCATTTGTATCTGTCAGAGGCATCGTAGCTATTAAACGGATGGACAAATTTTCATGTAGTTTTTGTGTTTAAAAGGTAACTTAATCGACTTTGTCCTTAGCTAAGATTAAAGAAAATCTGTTCTGCTATATGAAGATCTCCATATTCAGATAAGCTTTTAAATTTAAATGTAGTATCCTGTGACTTAACGACAATAACATGGTAATCTTGAACTCATGCCGCAGCATTAATTAAAACCAGCAGGTTACCTGACTCTTCACTATCATGCAGCTGAATTATCGTGTTTGTGCTCATCGATAATAATAATATATCGTCACGCTATATCCGTTTCGGGCTGAGCGGAGATACATTAGCTGTATCCACTTTGCGCTTGTATATCTTATTTTTTCTCTCGAAATGGCGCGTGTTGATTGACCGGGAAAGGTCTTCACAACTAAACCGGGCGGGGAACTTGTATATCGTGCCTAATATTGTCAGTAGAGCAACTGTTCGCTGTTTTTACAGTAAATGAAATGAAATATATTTATTTCACCACAAACTAACAAAATACTAGAAATTCAAAAGCAACATTTCTGTTACAAGACAACAACATACAAAAAAAAAAACAAAAGAAAAAACAAAAACATATTAACATGGCGAAAATGGGACCTCCATCGGCTTAAAGCCACAGAGGAAGTCTGCAGCGCTGATTTTCGTGAAGGGCCCCAGTACTAGTATACACGACATTAATAAATGCCATGTTGGTTTCCTCTCGCTCTTTTCCTTCACCAGTGAGCATGTGCTGCCTAAATCTATACTTTATCTAAAAAAAAAACCGAGAAGTACTACGGAATTCCAACCTACGAGCTCAATCCACTAAGTCACCGCAGCCAAAAGAAATAGATTACAGATAAATAGATCTTTTTTCTATTTAATCTTATTACTAAAGGAGTCCGGCAGTAACTTAATGAGAAGAGCTGACTACCGATTTCAATCACACTTATTAACACGGTCATCGTCACGGAGACGCTTTTGTTGAAGTTAATTGGATTTTTAAAAGTAATTTCATGGAATAAGTAATTATATGTAAATCTATACTAATATTATAAAGCTGAAGAGTTTGTTTGTTTGTTTGAACGCGCTAATCTCGGGAACTACTGGTTCGAATTTAAAAATTCTTTTTGAGTTGAATAGACCATTTATCGAGGAAGGCTTTAGGCTATATAACATCACAATGCAATTATTAAGAGCGAAGAAATAATGGAAAATGTGAAAAAAACGGGGAAAATTATTCATCCTTGAGGGCTTCCATTGCGTGCGCTGCAAAAACGGTTCAAGATACCAAAAATATATGTAAGAAAGAATTATTTCTCTTGAAATGATCTAAAAAAATGTCCGCGACAGTATATGTCTATCTTTTAAGATTAAGTCACTAGAACTGTTTTTATGGTAAACAAATTTGGTCGAAATTAATGCATTATCTGTTAAGAGTTGTATCAACGTAATAATATTAATATTTATCCAAATAAATGTGTTGTTGATTAAGAGTATTTAATTCTGAACAAAATTGTCTTTGACATCGCTTAATTTCAATGAACATCTTAGAAGATATTACAAAATCTTATATAGCAAAACAACGTTTGCTGGATCAGCTAGTATAGGATATACAGCCCGTCATAGAGACTAGTTTTGGCTTGTCGCGTTTCGGGATCAGCTTGTGTATATCCAGTAGCTCATATACCTAGAGACCTTCAGTCGCGGTACATGTGGGCCGACATGACGATGTAGACTATCAATGGATTTTCATCCTTTGATAGTCGCTTTCGTTTTTGGACTACACTGTACTTACCATCAGGTACTCTGTAGTCACTATGTCGAGTCAGTGTTAAAAAAAAATACAGCATTAAAATATTAAAAATATAGAATATCATTACATTACACTATGGCGCATGTTTTTCGTTAAAACACACTAAACAGATTTGAGGTGAAGAATAAAATTCTTGACGATACATCGAAAATAATAATAATATCACAATACTCGAGTTACATTTTTTTATATCGCTTGTTTGCGTTACGGGTTGACGAGAGTCAGATTTTGGCCCCGTGAAAAACAAAACCTAATCACGGTAGGCAACGAACGTGTCAAAATAGTGCTACCCTATATCGAGCAGTGAACTAAAGTAGATTGATAATATTAATTTTCATTCCAGATAAATAAAATCGAATCAAAATGACTTCCACACCATTCAACGTTGGCCTCAGTGACAACACAAGGTCGTCTAGCAGGGTTCTCCGCCCCCCAGGCGGCGGACACACCGATATCTTCAGCTCGGAGCCTGAACCGCCGCAGCGCACCGGGCGCCGCCCTGCGCCAAATGCTGGTGAGTTTCTCAAGGCGTCAGGGTCTTGATCCATCCTCCTCTTTATACCATATGAGGTAGAGCGATCGCCCGAACTAGGTCATAACTCAAGTATCGTCATAGATATGTGCGGAAGAAGGTTAATGTATAAGTTTCATTCAATTACTTTTTGTGTGAACGAGTTAATAAACGGCTGGTTAGAAAATGTAAGGAAAAAATAGAACGAAGGCTTGCAAAGCGGGTATTTGAAAAAAAAAAGGGGTCTGTTGGTGCGGATCGCGATGAAATATTTTGAACAAAATGTTAAGTAATTATAAATACTAGGTAGTTGTATAGAGAAAAGTAAACGCATATGAAGAAATGTGCCTTTTTTTACAATGGCTCCACAAAGTGACTACAGTGGTAAGTACAGTGTAGTCAAAAAAAGAAAACGACTATTAAAGGACGAAAATCCATTGATAGTCTCCGTCGTCATGATGGCCCACATATACGACAACTGAAGGTCTCTAGTTATGAGTTACTGGATATACACAAGCTGATACCGAAGCACGACAAGCCGAAGCTAGTCCCTTTGACGGTCTTTACACTCATATACCGTGGTTATGACCCAGTTCAGGTAATCGCCCTACCACCACAAAAGCACTACCATTGAATACAGATGTACATATTTTAAATCAATCAATCATTTAAACACTATTCATTCTAACTTTCAAGGTCAGGGAGATGAATCAAAACCTACCAACGGTACAGACGCGCCTACATCAAACGGCCAAAGCGCCCCACAAGAGACTGCACATTCCGCAGAGCCTAAAAAAGAGAGTCCCCCAAAGCCGAGCTCAACTCCAGTTGCTTCGGAGCCGGCGAAGATGGAGCCTCCGAAACGCGTCCGCGTGCCTCCTGGTGGATTCTCCTCAGGCCTTTGGTAAGGGTGTAATTTCACCGAGTCAAGCTTAGTTCTGTTCGCTAAGCCGTTTGTGGGATATTTCATGAGGGGATACTTCCAACTCTTATCACTTTTTTAAACTGTTTTATTCATTGATATGTTAAAAAGTAAATATAATATGTAATATGATTAATAAGCAATCACCAGATTTACGTCCAGTTTCAGAAACGATACTTAAATTTTAAAACGTTTTTAAATATTACTGTCTATTCAATTCCTTACAAATGTCATTAGTGTTTAAAAGGTTGTTTAAAAATTATGAAGTATTTATGAAACTGTGCGTTAGGTATTTCCTAAATTAAGAAAGCTGATACACAATCGGCCTTTCTAATAAAAAGCATTCTTAATACGTGAGACGTATGGTTCAATTCCCAAAATAAAACATGGTTTTGTAAAATAAATAACTAATTTAAGATGCTCGTTAATTATATTACACCTTAGTAAATGTTTAATGTGCATTTTAAATGTGAAATTATTGAATGAATACTATAATTCCATGAAATAGATTGATTAGAATATATTTTTAAGGTCGCAAGGAAAGCTCTCAAGTCTGAATAACCTGTATAACAATATTGATGATTAAGTAGGGAGTCTGTTATTTCTTAAGGATGTTTTTGTTGAAATTTTCTCAGTGATTGTTAAGAAACATGACCATTGTTATAATAATTTATAGGAATATTTTCTCATGATTCCATTCATCAGAGCGCGAGGAAGTAAAATTCCTCAGAACTCCATTTCACTATGATTTCCATTAAAAGAGATATGTTTCATTTTGAGAAGACATAAAGTTGGCAATAATGGCCACCATTAAAAAAAGGGTGACCATCAGTTATGACAGTGTCAAGTTCGGTGATCGACTTCATCGATAGATACCATTAAAGATAATGGTGGTTGTTAACGCTGCTCATCAGCATACCAAGTATGGATGTGATTACGAGAAAATATCCCTTTAAAACAGTCACTTGCAGCATTGTTCGGCTGAAGCTCAAATGAATATGACATTATATAAAAGAGTTGGATGTAACAACTCATTGTTTATCTTTGTATTCGCTGAAATGCTGGGACCGGAGGAGAGCTAGTTATTAATTGGTATTGTGCCTTTTTTGTAGAAAGCTATTTGGAATGTAATATAAATAGTTAAGGAATTAACCCTTAAATGCATTTTTAAGATAGGTGTACCAACTAAAAGTCACCATATGACACGCGAATATATTTTATCCTATGACGATATCAAAACAGTCACACAGAGCGTCGAGCTTGTTAGAAAGAAGAAATAAAACATTTTTCAGGCAATAGGCTATCTGGCTCGCCTGGTGAACTAAAGGCATTCCCGACCAACAGCATTTTGTTCATCCGAAAATTAATGTATCAGAAAGTGATGTCCCTTATTCCTGTCCTAAACTAAGTTTATTTTTACTACGGCATTGAGGAGTATTTTTAAGTCGTTATTAGGAAAATCGTTTATATCATAAATAGCAAAAACATATACCTTAGACTGCCTATGACGTATAATCCAACATGGCGGAAAGTGTCATTTCGATGGATTTGGTGCAATCATCTAAAAAAATGATACGTGGTCACTTATTGCAGTCGACATCAGTAGATGTGATTTAAGCTTTGTTCTTTTATTTTCTCTAGACATTTTTCCAGAAAGGTCTATATTTTAATTGACTTCTGAATGACCTGTATATATCATTTTGAAACTATATTTTTTAATAACCATTTTCTTTTTGGTAACCCGTGGGAAAATCCTGCATAGAATTATCAGGGTGTTAGACTCCTACTGACAAAAAACCCCGGGGTGTCTTTCCATTCATTCTACCCGAGCTGGGGAAACTAAATTCATACAGTTGCCCATGGAGCGAACAGCCCGTTTAGACTTCATCTCAGGTGAGTATAAAGAGTCCACCCCTCTTTACCTTTATCACGGGTTGCGCGCCGCCTCCTTCTCATCCAGATAGCAGGCTCCCGCAAATCTACTTTCTCTTTAACTCGTACTAAATATAATCTTGGTTTTGTAATGAGGGATCCTATGTTTAGATGTCATACAATAGAAGATTAATATTTAAAGATTGCATTTAAGGGTTCATGGAAACTGGTCCTAGTAATTATATTCTTTAGTTTCTTAATGAAGTTATTTCAGTCCTCGCACTATGGGAGTCTTATTTACACACGAGAATAATGTATTTTAGTATTATTTACGTGATTGTGTATGAATATGTTACTTGCATCGCTTTAGATGTGACATTGGTTAGCCAAAATCTCTCGTTGCGGTCACAATTATTGTTTTTTAGACTCTTTAAGGCCAAATTTTAACTTTTAATCCTTTTTTTACAATTGTTACTCGTATGCGGTCTGATGGGGTGAGATTTAAAGTGTGGTTATTGAGGAATAGGAATTTGTTTGAGAGAGGTCTCCGGTAATGTTGAATTGAGTTTTGCTGGAAAACAATGGAAACAGTGGGTGTGTTATTGGCCTGAAAAGATGTGTCTTAGCGGGCTGCATATATGTTGAATTCTGTGCCGTATGGAGCAGTGGCTAATTTTAGTTCGTTATGGCATATATGCACTGAGTTCTCTCGAATCCGTAAAAATATGAGCTAAGAAAATGCGGACTGAGATCGGATATGGTATTTCGTATTGCTTTTGATACAAATTAGAGTAAATATCAATTTAGGAGCTCATTACAACCGTCATGGAAGTTTACGTCAACACGACAGCACATTCTTCGTAGAACAAACTCTGTTCGGACGCAGTACACCGAGTATTCATAAAATAATAATATAGCTCTTTCGGTCTGACGAATTGGGTATTAACTTATATAGTGAGTGAACTGTCATACAAATAATTGTACGGTCGTATCGGAACATATTTTCGCGGATTAAGAGTGGACGCAGTGTGAAACTGCCCTTATCGTGTTTTGGCTTGCGTAAAACTAATTCCCACACTGGCACGGAGCTCAACGTATATGCCTCACACTATACACTGCTTTTCATGTTGTGATTGTGGTCATTTTTGTTAAAATTTAAAGTAGGACCACACTGTGTGAGGTCATTGACCAGTTATTGACTTGCCTGTGTAGTTTCTTTGCCGAATGGTGTGATCTTTCCTTTAAAATGAACACCTTGACTTCTTACTGTAGATGTGTAGGAATTTCTTCCAATATACATAAACATTTTTATTAAAGATCAAAATATTGAAATCTTTTGCTAAATTGGTATTGCCCAGTGATAAAGAAGTGCTTAAACAGTATTATTACAAAACAAAGTTTATCTTTAAAACGTGTTTTAAATATCAGTAACATTCTAATTACGAATTATAGTTTATTACTCACATAAAGATAAAAGGAAAATTGAAATTTTTACTTGGTTTTGTAATAGACAGACAGCTATGTAGGAAGTTTTAATATTGATTTTTTGAAGGAATTGAAATATTTTAATAAATCTCACCCGTAAGTAACGTGGGTTATGAAATTTCAACAAATTTTAATCTAGCTTTTAAATTTTTTACTAGACTGACATGTGCCTATTTGAAATTATCATGTTGTACTTAAAAATTCAAAGCATTTAATATTTTGCAAGTAATTATGGTGTTTTTATTATTGAATAATCGTATGCCTACGCCGGCAAATGTGTTTATAAAGATAACAATTGTATTTTTATATGAATTACAATTAATAAAAATATGTTGTGTTTTATTTTAACACCAAAAACATTGACACACCATTGACATTATATAATAGACTAGCTGATCCGGCAAACGTTGTTTTGCTATATAAGTTATTGTAATCTTCTAAGATGTTCATTGAAATTAAGTGATGTCAAAGACAATTTTGTTCACAATTAAGTACTCTTAATTAACAACACATTTATTTGGATAAAGATTAATATTATTACGTTGATACAACTCTTAACAAATAATGCATTAATTTCGACCAAATTTGTTTACCATAAAAACGGTTCTAGGGACTTAATCTTAAAAGATAGACATATACTGTCGTGGACATTTTTTTAGATCATTTCAAGAGAAATAATTCTTTCATACATATATTTTTGGTATCTTGAACCGTTTTCACAGCGCACGCAATGGAAGCCCTCAAGGATGAATAATTTTCCCCGTTTTTTTTACATTTTCCATTATTTCTTCGCTCCTAATAGTTGCATCGTGATGTTATATAGCCTAAAGCCTTCCTCGATAAATGGTCTATTCAACACAAAAATAATTTTTAATTCAAACCAGTAGTTCCTGAGATTAGCGCGTTCAAACAAACAAACAAAACTCTTCAGCTTTATAATATTAGTATAGATTACACATATAGGTGTCGGTACACTTTTAAGGCCATTAGAAGTTCGATGCATTAGTGAGTGCAATGCACGTCGATATCTTGGTCACGCGTATTATATACAACGCGCGGCAAATGAATAATGAAGATTCACACTAAGGACTGCCTTCTGATTGACGAGCCTCCTACAAGCGGTAGAGGCCTTCCTCCACAGCCATATGTTCGCTTTAGTGCAATTCCAATAATGGGCGGACACGGTCCGTCGTCGGAGTCAGCTTGACCTTACACCAGGTATAATTGAGGTCAAGCGTCCGCCTGTAAATAATAATTTAAAAAAATGTGTTACTAGAAAGATTTATATCACATTAAACATCTTTTCAATGATATGTGTATCATGTTTTAAAAGGATAAAATATTATATTATTATAAACTCTAAAACTTATCTGCTAGTTTGTAAACTCGCCATTCGACATTTCTTTTATTTGGGTTCTAGGCTTCGTACTGGATCGATGGACACCTGTGAGGACCATTGCATCCAACTCCGACCACATAATTATTTGTTATTCATTTACTGAACTCCAACACAATATCAAACGCCTTCCTTTTTGCCACCCAACTACTCAAGCCGCCGCCATTAAAACTTGTCCGAACCCGCCATATCCTTCCTGTCACTTTCTTTATGCTTGCCAACATAAAATATATTAATTTAAAGTATATGTTAATTGTTAATGGTGTCCACATTAATATTTAGCATTTAATAACTATTATTTATATATATTATTTATATTTATTATATTTTATTTTTGCTGGATATAAATCCAGCCTAGCTTATCAGTGACATTTGCCGTTGTGCTCCTCTATTATTGTAACACATGTAATACACTTAAAATTATATACCCGTCTTATGCAGTGCATTTTTCATAGCTTCCTATTTTTTTTTTATTTATCATCGAACTGTGAATAGCTAACATTTAAAACAGTTTAAAATTATTTTTTCAGTTTTGATAAGTGACATCCGTTAAAAATAATTGTAACTGAGTTATTTTTCTAGTTTAATATTTATTATATTATATCGTTATGCTGTATGCCTTTCGGGGTGAGCAGAGATACATAAGTGGTTGTATACACTTTGCGCTTATATGCCGTGTCCAGTAGCGCAGCTGATCGCCGTTCTCAGGGCATTTACCCATGATAATTTTATTAGGTATCATGTTGGTTTCCTTACAATATTTACGTTTACCGATAAGCATGTGATGCCTAAACCCGTAATTAATCTGGAAAACCCAGAGGTACATGCCGGAGCTTGAACCAACGTCGCCGCGCATGGATTCCAGGCCCTTATCCACTGGGCCATCACAGCCATATCGTTATTTTAGGATATTAAAAAAACGGATCGATAAAAAGAAGCTGCCTTAAATATTTTGGCACTTTCCATGAGAGCGAACATGCTGGCTCATAGGTTTGCACGTTGCTCTAAAGTAAAAAAAAGAAAATGAAAAAGTAAGGGGTGTCTCAGAATGTTTTTCGTTTTTGAATTGACCAATACGTGCCGATCGCTGGTAGCAGGGGGAGGGGAGTGGTCTCAAACGCTTGGCCGGCTTGTTAAGTTTAGTAGCCATGAATCGTTTCACGGGACCGCAGCGCGCGTTTTGCGTGCGAGCGTTTTATAAAAACAACGATTCCTACACTATTGTTCGTCGTCTCTACAGGACACATTTTAATTTAACAAGCTTAAAACATGTGCCAAGTGCCAATTTAATTAAACATTGGGTGTGCAAGTTTGAAGAGACTGGGAATACAATGCCGGACAAATCATCTGGGCGCAAAAGGACATCAAGGGCGAGCACGAACGTCGACCGCGTTCGCCAGTCTGTTATGGACGACCCACGACAGTCGTTGAGATTGCGCGCAGCTTCTCTGAATTTGAACAAATCTACGGTTTATCGCATTATTTCGAAAGATTTGCATTTTCACCCATATAAAATTGTTATTGTTCAAGAAATGAAGCCTGATGATCCTGATAAACGAGTCGAATTCTGCAGGACAATGAAAAACCGTTTTAGGAGTTTCAATAACATCTGGTTCTCCGACGAATCGAATTTTCACATCAACGGTCACGTGAATAAACAAAATTGCAGATACTGGGCTACCGAGAATCCGCTAGAACTGCATCAGAAGCCCTTGTACTCACCAAAAGTGGTTGTTTGGGCTGCCATATCAAGTCAAGGAATTATCGGCCCTTTTTTTTTGAGGATAACCGAGGTCGAACTCAGACCGTTAATTCTGATCGATATTGCCATATGATCCGGACTTTTTTGGCTACAGAAATGCAAAACCAGTCTGGCTACAACCGCAACACCTTTTTCCAGCAAGATGGGGCCACTTCTCATGTAACAAATGACTCATTAGCTGCTCTTCACGATTTATTCCCCGGAAGAGTGATAAGCCGCCGAGGAGACATAAACTGGCCACCGAGGAGTCCTGATTTAACGCCTGCTGATTTTTTCTTATGGGGCTACCTAAAAAGTAAAGTTTACAATCCATTGCCACCAAACCTGAACGTTTTGAAGCAAAGAATCACTGAAGAAATCAACGCTATTCCAAGAGCAATGCTCCAGCGAGTGATTGAAAATTTTAGCTCCAGGCTAAATGAGTGTGAACAAGTAAATGGTGAACATTTGCAAACGGTTGTTTTTCATAAATAAACTTCAAGATCTGCTCTTTAATTTAACAATAAATAAAACAAGTTTTAATGGATAATGTTGTTTTTTATTTAACATCAAAAAATGAAAAACATTCTGAGACACCCTTTATTTATTTCGCCACAAATATACAAAAAAAACAGAAATTTAAATTTAGCATTACAAACAACACACAAAAACAAAAGAAAATACAGAACATATTAACATGGCGAAAATGGGCCCTTCATCAGCCTAAAGCCACAGAGGAAGTCTGCAGCGCTGGTTTCCGTGAAGGGCCCCGGTCGTGTTACATCTTATAAGAATTATCGATAAACAACAAAATACATATAGCTTAAACAATAAATACAAGTGATACTAAAATAAACTAAAGTAATAACCACTCAACCGTCGACGGTTATTTACAGAACTAGGCGCATATGTCGCGCCCTTGTACAGGACTTTCATCAGATGGGGGTTTTTGAGAACTAGGTTTCGAAAAACCTGGATTTTTTATACCACAGAATTTCTAATTTCTATGGAAAAGGATAGCCTGTTCTTTCGTGAACAATTTATACGTGCGAAAAGGATAGAGCTTTATGTCGCGATGTATTATGCTTGTAACAAACATCTGTTTGCACTTGTTCGCGCCGGCTGTCACAGGACGCCTATCAGATGCGGGATATTTTGATTTGTCCTGTAGCAGTACTTTTATCACACGAAGGGCTAAAGTAATATTAAGAAGTAACGCTTTTTAAGGTATACTGTACATCTTTTTATACGTGCAGCTTGTGGGATAATAATACTCAAAGAGCGTAGAGTGCTTTGCGTGTTCAATGTAATAAATAATAATGCATTCCGGACGTTGTTGCGGCTGCCTCGCTTATGCAGTGCGTCGGCCATATTTGTTGAGGCGCGCATCGATTGCTTCTTCGCAACGCTGCGCAAGCGGTGCGCGTCATTGCTGAGCAGATGCGGGCGCGGACCAGCCGCAACCATAGATGGGCAAAATGTAATCAGATTAATAAAAACGATTAAATTTTACGTTTTTACCTTTAATAGGACTGCATTTTGCTCATTTATGTTTTGAACACTATAAAATCCCAGATTGTATACACATTTATGATTTCTTAATGTTTTAAATGGATTTAATCATGATTACAGAGCAAGAAAATTAAAATTACGACTACATTTTGTAATCGTTCGTCATTAATCAGATTACATTTTGCCCATCTCTGGCCGCAACGCCGTACTGGCCATGATAGCCGGCAGGCTAGACTGCCCTTATATAAACACTTGTATTTACCGCCACACAATCTTGTAATGAGGCATAATAATATATAGTTTTAAGAGATTACTAACAAATTGGGTCATTGTTACTTAATAAAGATGATATTTATTATTATTATAATCTTAGCTTTACTACCCCGCGCTCGTAACTATTAAGATTTTTATATAAAGAATAAGCTAATATTTGACACCGTGTAAGCCTTTGCTAAAATTTAAATCTGTATTCTAATAAGGCCGATCAGCTTTTGAATATAGATTTGTCGTTTTTAGGAAATCGCATGTTTGAATACGCTTTACTCGGAAATCCTAGCACCAGTTTTGACGGAACTTTCGAAATTTTAATTACGTATTTCCTAATATGGGATTGGTTCGGCAGAATTGTGGGTACAGCTTTTACAATGTGTATTTAATACGACGAATCATTTATTCGTATTTATAATCGAATGTAATTATGATATTATAAGAAGTTATTCTATAGTGAATAACGCACTGGGTTCAATGCGCGGCAACGCCAATAGATATAAGCTCCAATCCTTGCACGTACTTTTTTTTTTGAAGCGGACTAACTATCGAGTGCCGGGAAAGGCATTTATAGTTCAACCGGGCTGTACGTACTTATGAATTTTTCTAGATTAAATATGGATTTAGTCCTCACAAGCTCACCGGTGAAAGAAAACATCGTAAGAAAACCCGCGCGGCATCTAATAGAAATGTCGTTTGTACTAGTGCTGTGAGAACGGCTATCAGATGCGCTACTGGTCACGTTGGGCACAACATATAAGCGCAAAGTGGATACAGCCACTAATTTTTCTCAACTTACCCTGAAAGGAATATAGTGTGATGGTATATTATTATTTTATAAAATTAAAGTTTGTATGGGATGCTAAATATTTTCGTGGTTATTAAAAATAAAAATGACATAAAATATTAATCATTTATCTACCCCAATGACAGAAATCATGCCATAGTTACATATAGTAATTCAAAAACACAGAAATGTCAAAATGATGAAAATTTTAATAAAATACCAAATATACACAAAATAGTTAAACATGGCTATAAAAAATATGCAAACCCGTGCTATAAATACCTGCTGACAATTTCATATAGTAAGTTCGGAGACTTGATATAATATTGTATTTACATCATAGCCAAATGTATTATTAGGGGTGATCACTAAAACTAACTGGAAAGCATAATAGACGGTGCCGGAGCAACGAAACTCGAGTAGAAAATTCTAGAGGCCCAGACGCCTTTTTTGTAACCCGCAGAAAATTCTGCGTAGGCAGGGCAGCCGGGCGGTGGCGCCAGTGTGTCGGAATCCTACTGGCTAAAAACACTAGGATATCACTCGACTCCCTGCATGCAAGGCCTAGGGATCCATATTTTTATGATCGAGCGATCGAATAATCCTTCTCAAGCTCCATCACAGTAATGTGCACACTCTCTTTAAAACGGTGCATAGACAAAGTTTTACGCTAACTCACACCCTGGCTAGGACTAAGAAGTTCTCTAATTCTTACTTTTACCGTGTCATTGGGCTAGGGAATAGTCTTTCGGCGAGTGTCTTCCCACCGTCCTATGACATGGAGTTTTTTAAATGTAGCTTAAAGAGATAATCGTGCTGGGCGACTTGATCAAGGCGACCACCGGTGCATTTCTCTTAACCGTTGATATTGGTCGATTTTTGACCTCGTCAGAATAAATAAAACTGCATAGGTGCACCGCCTGCTTCGTTCGGGTAGAAAACTCCGTTAAGTCCACTGCTACAACCTGAGATCCTATGGTCTGGTATGGCATGGGCGCTAGCATGATCTTGCTCCCCTTATGAGATTGGCTAAACTGATAGGAAACTAAATTGATAGGATAATTTAGTTTGTGTTATTTGTGTAATGTTCTTTTTTTTTCTATTTATTTGAGGGACTTTTGTGCCTCGGCACATGCCAGCCCCATCGTATCCTAAACATGCACTATTAACATTTATTTCTGATGGGGAGCCATCAGCCTGAACAACTCCTTTGCTTCGGCTGAGTAAGGTCTTGCTAAAATTCCGCAGAACATGCCTACATCAAATTTGTTCAGGCTAAAGGCTCCCATCAGAGAATCTCTTGCAGACTGAGATCGGACGCACTCCATCAGCAAATGTTGTACGGGATCTCCTTTCTTACACGTGCTGCAGTTCGGTGACTCCACAAGCTTCATCACATGTTTAAATTTGCCTGATGGAATGTGACCTGACCTCAGCCTCTGTGCTGCCACTATAAGTTGTCTGCTAATGACTTCATTAGCAAACCATGGCACATGAGGAGGCTCACATACTAGCGTCTTGTACCATATACCTTTGGTCAAAGATCTAATGTTCTTTTAGATACAATAGTTGGAGTTATCTGTTGGTAATATGGAGGGTGGTGGGAAGCAGTCGCGCTTGCTCGGGCGATTGCTCGGCAAACTGCGCGGCGACCATCACAAATACAACGTCCTAGACAAGAGCTTCTCCGTTACATCAAACGGGTAAGGCAAAACACGGAACAGCTTCGAATATTTATTTAGACTTGTTGAGATATGTCGTAATTTGGAAGAAACAGGAGCTTTAATAGAATTTGTTGGCAGACAGATTGACGGTATTGCTTATGATAGTAGTGGTAAGTGCTTACAAGGCTCATATAAGGAAGCCAAGCCGGTGCCCAAACCCCAGGTGACAAATCCTGAGGCGGCAGATATGCACATAACTCAGTGAAACAACTGAATAATATATCGAAAAAAAGTGGGACAACCTTTCCATTAATTTGATAAAAAGTAGTATTTAATTTCGACGTTTTAAAAACTTACTCAAAAGCCTCACAAGATATCGTTATCACATCTTAAGTTTTGCAAGATTAAAGATGTGTTTTTCGTCAATATTTCACTTCTTATGCGAAAATTGATATTTACGTTTTCACAAAGTTTTATTAGATTAATCTATACAATTGAGTAATACAGGGAAAAGAGTGACGTGAGAGAGGTGGCAGACATTATTTTCTGACCCACATCATAAAATTCAAGATACAGATTTGTCGCTGCGTTGTCGGTTAAAATAGAACGTTATTCACTGCCATGGTGAAGCATCTCTTTTTGTAGCGTTGGGAAAAACTGTTCCCAGTTGCCCATTCGAATACTCTTAAAATAAAAAAAAAAGCTCTACAAAAAACGTTGCGTTGCGTGTCAGTAAGGCTTACGCTGTACCCACGAAGCTGATCTGACCTAATTCCATGATAGAGTTAGTTTAGTATTCTCCGCTCAGTGATGACTCATGAATTTAGATATCTTCAATAAGGCACTTCTTAGATGATCTTAAATTAAAAAATAAACATTTGTTTGGCACATAACATAGGTACAACACAGAATGATAGGTTAATCAAGAAAGAAACCAAAAAAGAAAATACTCTGTGCTGTGATGATCCACTAAAAGGAAATCAGCTCAGCAAATGCCAGATATCCAACTGAGCCCCTCAGCACAGATTTGAGCTGACACTAATTTATTGTGTCAACACGTAGAAAACAGCGAGGAAGGGAATTATAGAGTGTAGAAACCCGGCTTTAGGATCAATGATTCATAATAGACTTTTTGTGTCAAATGTTATAAACGCCAAGAACAATATTTCTGCTTATATTCAGACGTTGAATTCGATTATAGGCGGCAGTGACCACTTACCATAAGGTATACTGCTAGCTTGATCTCCATCTTTTTGTATAAAGAAAAACACCATCTTTTTACTAACCATAACGTCATTTTAGCTTTGTATGAAGGTCATTCTAATCGTAAAAGTAACAAATCTTTAGACTTCACGCTAATATTTTGGAACGCCAAAGATATATTCGGATATGGCTGGTGGAATATTTCAGGCTAAGCGAAAGCACTGGCTGTGGAAGTACGACAAACGTAGATGAAGATTTGGACCCCTTGAATAACGCTTCTACACCAAATACATCCCAAACGCCCATCGATGACGTGCAGTTTTCAGCGAATATTGACTTAAGGTATTAATTTTGTATCAGATCTCTCCTCTTAATCTTTGAGTACGGCGCATAATGGTTTCAATAAGCCGAAGATCATCAGAAAACAATGAAAGTAGGCTGGCAAGATCAAAGTAACTGTCAGCTAATCCTCTATCAGGACTCAATAGGTTTGGTCGGATTTTTACTAAAGTGTTGTCGCTTTTATTACAATTATATTAGCCGTAAGACGTCCACCGCTGAGCATAGAACTAACCTAATGTTTTCCAGAACACCGGTCCAAAGCGACTTGCATCCAGCATTGCCGTGCGATCAGGTCAACTGTCACCGTTGTAGAACTTTCCTCATTGCATTTGCCATTACGTGATCTCCACTGGAGAACTTCCCCGCCACATCAGTCACCCAAACCACAATCTGTATCCTGCCGAATATTACCTCAATATGCTAATCCACTGGGCCTTGTCGGTGGCACGTGTTCTTCCAGGGATTTCTTCATTTCTAATTCGGTCACGTAGAGAAACACCTAGCATAGTCTTCTCGTTAGCTCTTCGCATGACAGTGAGCTTTGTAATGAGATCTATACAACCATTAGTACAACAAGTGTAGCCGCTTTGCTGAGAGAGGAGTTATATAAAACTGGAAACATAGAACTTCGTACACGAACAGTGTAAAATGAGACCACATAGCAGATGATGAAAGATTGCTTAGTGCCAATACTGTTCTAGATATAGCGGTCAATACTTGACGCCAGAACAATTGCCAGAGTTTTGCGATCAGCTGCACCATCTCGTTGGCGTTATTAGGAATATCCAGTCTTATGCTAAAGTAACCGGAGAATATCCAAGGTGAGTTCATAAAATATATTTATGACTCTTGACTCCGTTTAATGGCAGAAGATTCGTGGGTGTGCACGATTGCAGCGCGACTAAAATACCTTTTTTATATACCGGACCGCCATTGGAGCACCTCATGTATACCCAGTTAGTTATAAATATATATTCAGTTACATTTGACATTAACCATTTTCTTTTAGGCGATGAAGGTGCTTTAAATAAGAAGTAAATAGACATTGTAACACACAGTATGTATATAATTATATAGGAGCAGTGTAGCGCCACGCTAATAGATGGCGTAAGCGGTTGAATTGATCACGCAACCGTTGTGTTTACTTGATGCATAGACCTGACATAGTTTGTACGGAGTAATTGAGAGAGATAATTTTTAATACCATCGCAGGAACTCAACGCATGTCAATAGTCGCATTCAAGTTGTTGGACTTCTATTTGCTGCGGTTTGAGAACATATAAGAGCCAGGACTAGTTCGGAGTTTCCGTCGAAGTGCCTTCTAATCCGTATTCCATATTAGCCTAGATATAAGACTGTGTTATGATCAGCATCTAGTTAATCCTATTAGAGTTATTTATATTTATAGTTATTATAGTTTTGTTTCTATCTTCCGTGTTTGTTTGTCGCATCCCGCCGGAACGACTTCACAACTGTTATAGCATTTATTTGTTCATCGTCCATCCTCTGCTTCGTCTTCATATTCCGCCAGGTGCGATTGAGGTTAAGCGTTTGCTGAAATCATAAATAAAGTTTGTCTCTTATCTTTTGGTATAACAAATGTGCAGTGAGCTAGAACGACGTCTTGAACAAGAGGCGCGAGAAGTGGCCTCATTGGCGGCAGAAGCAAGGAACGCGCGTGATGTGGTATCACGGGTAAAGGCGCAGCGGAAAGCGGTAAAGGCACAGAAAAAACACTTAGTGTCCCATCTCGCCAGCTTACGAGAGACCGGTTAGTTGACTTTAAACTGACTGAAGCTTTGCAAATGACTGTCAAAATCGACTATCACTTCATACCGTCTTGATTATGTTAATATTATTTATTATTGATCCATGTTAGGTATTGCCATGAAAATCCAATTATTTACCTGTCGGTCCCCTATCCCCTCCCACCACAAGCCTAAACAACAGATGGCGCCGCGCGCGAAAACTAGTACTAATCAACACCGGTGCAATCAACACGTGACGCGAGCGCTAAACTGTGTATATTCGTTTTTTCTCAATTTCAACGACATCGAAGACGCGTCATTTATCACCAAAAAGGTACGTGGTTCCTGTCTTACCTAATTCCAGGATCTCATGGTCAATTTCGAATTATAATAATTGTGTTTCTATATCCAACAATCTAATATGTATTTCCTTGTTACAGTATATACAGTTACTTACTACAGTTAGTTACTTGTTACAGTTAATATTCCAGAATAATAAAGAGATGTTGTTTTGCACAGAGATTCGTCAACTAGAGAGCACAGTTCGCTTGTCCGATAGAAAGTTATACAAAAGCTGGGAAGGGTTGAAGGATTCAAACGACCCGTTGGCCTTTGAACCCCTGCTAAGCGAGATCAGAGTGAGTAATTATTAAATATATTTTTAAAAGTAACATAGTTCTTGTAGCACCTAATACATCATCATAGTCATATCAGACGTGTGTCCACTGCTGAACATAAGTCTCCCCTAATATTTTCCAGAATGACAGGCCAGAAGTGACTTGTCTCCAACCTAGTCCTGCGACCTGAATTAGATCATCTGTCCGCCTTGTAGGTAGACGTCCCACACTGCGCTTCTAAGTACGTGGTCTCCACGCGACACCTTTCTTGCCTCATCGGCCATCCGCTCTATGAGCTATGTGTCTTGACCACTGCTACTTTATACGAATTTGACGATTACTTTAAGCTAGAAACAAAACAGTTCTTGAATGTAATGATCCATCGATTAACTCAATTTTTGAATCTATGTTTAGAACAAGCAGACAGCATTAGACTGCCTGATCCGCCTCATAGAGAGTCGACGATCAGTTCTTGCCAGGAATACAGCCCCTCCACAGGCCCTGCCTCCTCCAGAGCCCAAAGACAATGAAGGTATGTCAAGGCTTTATTCCCATACCATTTGCTTTTGATAAGCTGCGGGTAAAATCTACATTGGGCCGTCAGACCCGTCATGAGGGTGGCGGCCCCGTGTACTAGACGCCTACTGACTCCAACTCTGCGATCCTTTAACTTGCTGTAAGACGTAACGAGGGATCTGTATTCATCCTATGACTTAGCGAGTGTATTGCCTTCCTTAGGCATCATTCATGAGATGGTTAAGTCTAAACGGTCCACACCCCAAATTCTCTCTATTAGACGGTGCGCTAGACACGTACCATTACCATCTATATCTTATTCAAGCAGCAGACTCCCTCAAGTCTAGTGCCCTAAACTTAATAACTAATTAATAATTTACCAGAAATAAAGTATCGATAATAAGTAATACAGCAGTACCAATAATGATCTTTCTGTTTCTTATATTCTCATTTATTATCTGTAATAAGCCCCTTCAGGTTAACATTTACTTGTTTAAGTAAATCATTTTTTTTACACTGGTTCGACATAGTGACTACAGAGTACCTGATGGTAAGTACAGTGTAGTCCAAAAACGAAAGCGACTATCAAAGGATGAAAATCCATTGATAGGCTATATCGTCATGTCGGCCCACATATACCACGACTGAAGGTCTCTAGGTATATGAGCTACTGGATATACACAAGCTGATCCCGAAACGCGACAAGCCGAAACTGGTCACCATGACGGGCTTTACACCCATGTACTGTGGTCGCGATCCAGACGGGCACTGACGCCCTACCACCTCGCTGCTGCTCGTTTAGCACCACCCAGGAGTCACGTGTAGGGAAACTAGGGTGTAGCCTACGGACGCAAGCAGCTTCGACTCTCATTTAGGGCTATCGGAGCATGTATGACAGAAATGATTTACAAAATGAAAAACTACCATATATGAATGGCATTTCACTATTACCTGATATACCTATGCGGTCGATAATGGCTTGTATGCTCTTCTACAATTTTACAGCGGATCCAACGACGGCTGCAGCAGCCGATGGCGGCAGAAGGCGGCACGACGCCGGCGGACGCAGAGCGAACTGTAAGAGGCGACGTCGTGATGCGGTCAGGGAACCGCGCTCTGTACCTCTGTCAAGCGAGCCGAGCAGGCATGGACCTTTGCCTCAGGTAACAGAAGGAAAAGAAATAGAGGAAAACAGTCATTTGTCACATAACATAACGTACAAGACAAAATAGGCTAATAATTCTTACTTTTTTGCTTGGATAAAAGCAAAATCATTCAATTGTAACATTTATGGAAAGTACAGATGGGGAAAATATCGATTGAATAAAAAGATGGGCATCTGTAGAAAACAGCGAATATTAACAAATATTTCGCTCCTAGAATAAACCTTTAAAACAATGTTGTCGATACTAAAGAATTATACTAAGACTAGCTGTCCCGGCAGACCTTGTTCTGCCCTATTTCTCTAAAACAAAGTCACATTGTTTTTTTTAATGTTAATAGCTTCGCCGTCAGATTTTATTCTGCCAAAACCTATTGGCCTGTCGGCTCTTTTATGATAATTGTTTGAAGGAACCTGGCCTTAATGCTATATGTATAAAAATTGACAAATATTGACATTAATATTTATACGTCACTAAATTGTTTTGCCTTCCCGAAACCCGTCCACCGATATTTAAACTTTATGGTGTGGTATTAAAGTTCAAAATGACTTATAACGAATTTTTTGTATGAGAATATAGAAAAGTGTTGATTTTAGACAGTTGCAGGGAATTTTTAAAAATTTTCTCTCCGTAATAGCCTTCCCCAGACTTCAACAAACACAACAAAAAAGAAATCAGCCAAATCGGTTCAGCCGTTCTCGAGTTTCGCGCTCATCAAGACATTTAGCGATTCATTTTTATATTATAGATAACCACAACTAAATAATAATATTTCGTTACGCTGTATCCCTTTCAGGGTGATGAGAGATACATTAATGGTCGTATCCATTTTGCGCTTACATATCGTGCCCAACGTGACCGGTAACGCATTATATTCGTTTTATTTCTTTCGCATGCATAGTTTTTTCGTAGTGCCATCCCAGTTTCGTAATATTTTACAGGAGTTATAAATAGTAACAGTGATGAATAATTGTGTTCCTCGCACGTGGGTTTATTTTATCGCTATTAAATAACTAGTGATTCCTGACAGGTGACCCTCTTCATCCAAGGTGCTGAGAGCTCCTCTGGATACAGGTTTGGAAGCGCAGGTGCAGTGACGCTCACACCCTTGGAACTGCCTTCTGGTGGCAGTGTCCGAGATATCCTTTTCTTTACAACCAATTAATTTGTTATATGATACTGAAAGAGCAATAAAAATGTATCCGTAAAACTCTTTGATTATATTACGAGTAATAAACCCTTTATTGGTCTACCGGGGGAAAATCATAAAACCATCAGGGCAGCTGTGAGGGCTGCATCCCTAGTGTGCTAAACTCCCACTAGCTACAAACCCTCGGGGTATCCCCCAACTTTCGTCAAGGTGGCGGATGGTGGTCTGTCGGTGCCGACGATGGTTCGTGCGATAGTCGGCAACGACGGAGCATGGCAGGTAGTCTTCTCATTTTGTGAGGACAAAATAAAGGTAAAGGATGCGGCGGAAAGAATCGGGAGGCAATTGTCAACCCCGACAATCACATCCGCCACCCACTCAAATTTTTTTTGGTCCCTTTTACCAAAGGCTCACTACATAACCGGGTATGACGCCTGAGCAGTGCATTTGAAGGAGTATTCCGTCCAACATGTAAGTACAGGCCTGTAGAAGGCAGGACGTTGCCGGAGTCGAAGAAGTAGGCGTGGCTGTGCCCTTTACCCTGACAGATGACTAGGTGGAACCCTCGATGATTTTAGTCGATATGAGCCGATACACCGGGGCCGTTATTTTCACAGCGGCTCTCAAGGTCCATAAGCATTTCCACTGGGTTACAACAAAAGGGTATCCCACAACACGTTGCAAGCCGGAGTCATATTCGTCTAACGACCATGAGAGCGAAAAGCCTTTTTCGGGCTCCATCTCTGGCAGGTACATCAATAAACCTTGTATCACAGTTTTAAAATATCATCACGCTATAATTATTTCGGAGTAAGCATGACTGCATCAAATTTGTAGCTAGTGCGCCATTGATAACGATAAAAATTAAAATCAGTAGGTGTAAAAAGCAGTAATTTGCAGCATTAATTTAAGAAATAGGTAATAGCAAAAAGGGATATATGGAGAATTCTGGAACATAGATATTTTCAACCCGTATTTTTTTTTATCCAACATCTTTCGATATGGTAATATTCAAACGACGAATGAATCGATATTTGTTGGGTGAACGAGCTCCATCATCGGTCTTATCACCAGTTTCTGTTAGGTGAGACTGAGGTCAAGCAAAAGCTTGTCAGTAATTAAAATAAAATATCGTTATGCTATATCCCTTTCGGGGTGAGCAGATATATATTAATGATTGTTTCACTTCAATTTGGGCTTATATATCGTGCTCCACGTGAGAAGTAATGCTGCTATTAATTTATTATTTCGTAGAAAGCACATAGCGACGTTTTCAGATGTGTTACCTGTTTATATTCGCACGACAAATTGAGTACAGCTCATCTAATTTAAAGTGCAGTTTACTGTGAGTCTGATTTACAAAAAATTATGAAAAAAATTAATTATATACAAGTACTGTCCTTTGTTCTTTAGAAGGAAGTTTTCAGAGTGCTGAATAAACACTTAGCCTAGAAATGGACGATTTTTATCAATAAAAATACAAGAAATATGTCATAAATTTAATTTAAAACAAATATTTCACAGTTTAATTTATATGTTGGAGATCACTGTTAACTTAAGCTGCAGGAGCGGGCGCTGGCACTTCTGCCTTTGCTGCGGGAGGCGCATCGGAGTTGGATACTTCCTTCTTTACCTGAAAACGAGAATACAAGATTGCTCTTTTAAATGCTTAACATTTATTTCAATTCATATTCATGACTTCGATATCTTCGATTCTTCTATATGCGGTGTATCGCTTGCGGATCGCGTTGAGAACGAAGAGATACGTATAATGGTTGATTTCAAAGACATCGGCAGCTTGCACAAAAGCATGCTTCGATGGTTTGGGCGCGTGGAGAGGATGAATGATGAAAGCAGTGGCGTGCATCTCATATAAAGCATAAAAAGATGATGAGGTTGAAAAAGACGAGGAGAACTGATATTTCAACGCCATGACACAATGTTCTCATTTGAGGTTGTGATTACCTCCACTGGAGCAACTGCCGCTGAAGTCACTTCTAGGACCGGCGCTGCTGACGCAGGTGCCTCCATTTTCTTATCATCTTCTGGCACAGGTAATGCGTGGCTAAGCTGTAAATTATTATAACTTGTTAACCAAACATTTGGCAACAATATAACATACAATACAAGGATAGGTTAATCAGGATAGATACAACAAAACCCTATGCTTTAGGATGCGCCAAAGGGAAGTTGGCTCAGCATATGCTGGGCAACCAGCTGAGGCACTCAGTAATGATTTACCTAACAATTCACTGATCTTATTTCTAATTATCAACCTTGGAACCGCCGAGTCTTTGTAGATGTGGAAGGCGGGAGGCTCAAAACCTGCCGCCGCTGGAGACCGCATCAATCTCGTCGTGGTCACCAGTTGTGGAGGATGAACTTCCAACTGTATTGTGGTAAAGCCTCTACCGCTTATGGGAGGCTTGTAAATCAGAAGGCAGTCCTAGCTTAAATCCCCTTTATTATTTACTAGCTGATCCGGCAAACGTTGTTTTGCTATATAAGGTTTTGTAATATCTTCTAAGATGTTCATTGAAATTAAGTGATGTCAAAGACAATTTTGTTCACAATTAAATACTCTTAATCAACAACACAATTATTTGGATAAAGATTAATATTATTACGTTGATACAACTCTTAACAAATAATGCATTAATTTCGACCAAATTTGATTACCATAAAAACGGTTCTAGTGAGTTAATCTTAAAAATCGTGATGTTATATAGCCTAAAGCCTTCCTCGATAAATGGTCTATTCAACTCAAAAAAAAATTTTCAATTCGAACCAGTAGTTCCTGAGATTAGCGCGTTCAAACAAACAAACTCTTCAGCTTTATAATATTAGTATAGATTTGGTACGCGTTTCATATAATTCGCGTGACCTAAATATCCCAGTTCATTGCACTCACTAGGACATCTAATTACAAATATGTAAGTGTATTATGATGATGATGATATCTTGGCTGATTTTGGATTTGGCGACGTTTCGACGACAACAAATAGGCGCAGGCTACAGCCCCATTCAGCGAAGGTGAGCTCGCCAATGAAAACATTCAGAAACAGCCAATCGCACAAGATATATGTATTTGGTGCGCGAATACTAGCGCTTGCACAAACGCACTATCTCGGCCAAACCCTCTTAATATAATGAGACGAGGAAACAACACAATTAGAGACAGGTGGGATGTCTAGGTACTGATAATTGGCCCCTATTAGTTCCCTAGGCCTTTCACAATGCCTTGCTGCCTCGCAGGAATACTCGGGTAAGCTAGGCTGCCTAGCATGATAGATGACGAATATGTAGACACTACTATTTTTGCATTATATATGTTTTTAAGTGCATTAACTCCACGTACAGAAATCGATTCCCTCTACACATTTTATCGAATATACAATGGGAATTGTTATTAAGAATTGCCTTCGAACTACTCCTAGGGAGCATGTTTCACGATTGGCTATCAGCTCATCCATACAATTTAAGGTACATTAGCTCGCAACTACAATGCTTTTTTCTAGAATCTTCTTATCACACATTTTAAAGTAACGGAATGAGCTTCTAGGCGCAGTATTTCCCCTGAATTGGTGACCGTTTACCATCAGATGAAATGCTCGCCTGTTTTGATTCGTTTCACATTAAAAAAATTCAAGTATGGGTAAGGTTTTGATCTTTTTTCCTGTTTGTTAAATTTGCAGCTATTAGATGTGTAAATTATTTTGGAGATACTATTGAAAACTTTTATTTATTATAGAAACTCAAAACTTATATATCACTTGGCTGCTCTGAACTCAACTGATCATAGACTTGGGGGCGAAGACTCTTTGACTGGCGCTAAAATGCAGAATATATAGCATCGACGTAAAGTCGCCTCGCAGTCTTTTCCGATTGCAATATGGAGAGTGTTCCCAAGAGCTACATTCTCTAATTCCACCAGCTCCATTTCATCATAAAACCACTAGACACCGTATCGGATCCCTTCCGTATGTGGTGGACGTTCCTTATATCCGTATGAAAATATTTCTATCTACATTCAATATGCGAACGGTTAAGGAGTGGAATATGCTTCCAGCGACCATATTTCCACATTCTTATGACTTGAGAGCCTTTAAGAAAAGATTGAATAGGCATTTGTTGGGTGGGCTCGGTACATTGTCGGACCCATCTTCACCTTCCACCAAATGTGATTGAAGTCCAGCGTCCAGCTGTAAATTATATAAAAAAAAAAAAATGTTAAGACAATACCTTTACAGCCACAAAAGCGAATAATGCAACCACAAAAATAATCTTCATATTTACACACGGGTAACTCTACGGATACTATACGAGTATTAAAGCTGTGTGGCCCTCCGATTGAATTTATAACCATCGTTTCTCAGTCACCGGTAGTTGAAACCAAAATACCTATTGTGAGTGGCTGTATAATAAGTTATGTTTATAAACAATTCACTTGAACAATTCCATTCTTTATGATTTTATACAGCTCGTTCAGGTTTTGCTGTTCCAATGATGAATTAGAAATTAGAGCTGTGATGTATTTTGGTACGACCACAATTTTTGATGAAATTAATAATAATAAATAATTTATTCAGAAAAACAGTTTGAAAGCGGTACATTACAGTATTTTGGGTGTCAGAGTTATTCATGTCACAAAATATGTTACGTGGAGCTTATATCCGGCGAGTAGCTCCAATCTTAAATTTTAATTAATATTTATAGACCAGAAAACAATAAAAAACTATAACATTGACTAAAGTTAACACCAGTTACCAAAAGACATCACTGTTCTGATTCTTCGAAACAGAGACAAAAATATCTATAATAAAATACAAAACAAAAAAAAATAGACCTTCATTTTACAGGACATACAATTGTATTTATTTTTCGGAACAGAACATCAAACTAAAGAGATTACAAGACGCATTCAGTAGTCAACATAAAAAGAAAAAAATAAATAAAATGAATCTGAGCCCCAAGTGCGAGATTTTTGAGTTTACTTTTCGTATTAATTTACTTTTTTAAACCTCAAAATGTATGGTGTTAATGTTTCTCAAATCATCCGGTGGTGGCGCTAATTGAAATCTTCAAGCTATTTGACATTTAAAAGTGTATATGTACTAATTACGATGTAAATTTTGAAAATCTTTCATATTGACTTCTGAATAAAATGTCCTGTGAATGTACCACTTTATTGTACATTAAAATTTGATTAATTGCCTATAGTAAACTAAATAATTTATTACAATTATTTTCTGCTTAATTCCTTCATTTTATGTGTTCTACGTTTTCTTTAGTAAGATTGCTTATGTAAATGTCACTTATGCAGGCAATAAAAATGTTATTTTATTTTAGGTGTGTTATTTATTTTATACAAACAATAGTAGGTAGCCTGAAGGTCAAAATAATTCTAATAATGGAATGTAATACCTCAAAGCAATTAAGAAAACAGTGTATTTTGTTCATTATTACTAAAAAATTAATATTTATGCTATGTTTATGCTAATATGACTGTTTATATTATTTTATTTATTTATTTTATTGGGTATTTCAAAATATGTTTTGTTCTACAGTTCTATATTTATCACCTTTTAGGTACAAATCAATATTACATTTATTGTTGTGTATATCACCATTCTCTCTATACATGTGGAAACTAGCAGAAAGATGGTGCCTGTAAAATTCTATAACATTATAGTATTTTGAATTATTTTAGAGCTTTATTTAGCATCTTATAATCATTATAAAGAGACTGCATAAAACTCAAAAATTTATCACCTTTTTACTGGACAAGACTGTCCCAAAAATATTAACATATTAACATTTCTAATAACATAGTGATTCTACGTAGACCCGGATTTAGGGGGACAGGCCGGGGCCCACGCTCTGGGTGGCAAATTCCATGGGCTGCAGACGAGCGTATCACCCAGCTCAGCCACTGAATATTATAACTTAAAAGAGGGCAATTCTCTATATGAAAAAAATAGCTGAAAACCTTTGGTTTTGACGTTTCAAAGTTAACTCAAAAGTCTTATAGGGCATCAGTACTCTTTAAGTTATGTAAATATCGTTTTTGGTAAATATTGCGCTTCTTAAGCGATAAACTAAGGCAATAAAACATATTTACATTTTCACAAAGTTGTTGAGCACAGAATCTCTAAAAATTGTACTGAAATACATTTTTTTATTGGATTAATCCATATAATAGTGAAACAGAGGTAAAATGACTGGTGATGGGAGGGGCGGCAGACAGTAGTTTTTGCTCCGTATTGAAAATTGTATGAAAACGATATATGAATGTTTTTATTTTCACGAAATAATTCATTTAATCAAATTCAAATGAAGATTTTTACAACAAAACTACGAGCGCCATCTATTGAAAGTATTTCGTAGTGATACATAGCATACCAAAAATATTTTATAGTAGTTCTATAGATTATTCTGTGAAGGTAGTATATCCTTATTTCATAGTTATTCCTTTTTTTAAATCGCGCCAATTACCAATGTAATATAAATAAAATAGTAATATTCATTATTATATTTGATGATTTTTTTAGATATGCTAAAAAGTAAACGTCGCACGCAGCCTGATGACGAATGAAACGTTGGCAATTGGCATGTGGTCAATTGTCAGTAATGTCACTTTATGCATTCTCTGCGTTTGGCAGCTAAAAAAAATGTACTGATAATTCGCAAAATTTTTACTCGCTTTATCTGAATGATGTGCTTTTAGTGATTTCCTTGCAAATAGATTTATATTTGTTATTGATTTATATATCATTTTATTTACAAAATGGCTTCCCGCGGTGGTATTATGGTAACTGGTACTAACGGAGCGGATTATGAACATCGAGAAAGAGTCGCTGCACAGTATCAAATTAGGTAAGTTTACATCTGTATTACCTGTACAAGAGTCTGTTTAGTTCTAGAATGTTCTATTTTGGTGTATAATGTTTAGGTAGTTGACAATTTGACTTGAAGCAAGTTCCGTCAAATTATTTTTAGCTAAAGCGATCGATAGCAAGTTGATGTTACGCGCCAATTATTTAAATGTGTGTTCATGGTCGAGGCTACTACTAAGCGGTAATTTTTAGTATTTACAATGAACTCTATTACTTTCGATTTATTAGACAATTTAATTTTAACTTGGTAAAATTTTGATATACATTGGAGTTAAGAACCAAATATACCTACTAGGAGACCATCATATATGGTTGTTTATAGCTAAAGTTAATAATATGAGTGATATCATTGTATTTAGTGACCAAGTAAACAGACTATTTGTAATATTTTAACCATAGTTTTGTATATAGTAAAAGTCCTTCCGACCTTTACTAAACACTAGTAATTAATATTTTAATGTAGCTGTGGTGGCCTTGCAGATAATGAACAGGTCTCTATGAGTGACAATGCAAATGGGCATAGGTTCAAATCCTGGCACATACCTCTGGGTTTTTCCAGATTACATACAGATGTAGATACCACATGCACACTGCTGAAGGAAAACATCATGTGGAAACCTGCATGGTATCTAATAGAAATGTCATGTATAAGTGCCTTGAGAATTATGGTCAGCTGGGTTACTAGTCATGTTGGACATAACATATAAGGGCAAAGTGGATACAGCTACTCATCTATCTCCGCTCACCTTTTTAGTGATATAGCATGACAATGTATTATATTAGTATTTTAAATAATATGCCAATAATATTCAATATAAAATTAATCATCAATGACATATAGGAAGCATCTATTAACTCAATAGCTGTTTGTTAAAGTATAATGAACTTTAAATAATTAAAGACTTAAAAATAATAAGAATCCATTTTAATATATTGTTTCTTAGCAACCAGCTCATGGCAAGTCCATTTTCCTTAGCAATGTATCTGTATGATGTACATGCTATGATGCTGTTAGCAATCTAGTTTTAAAAAGGAATGTGTATAATATAAAGGCATAAGGCTTGTGATTGCTGTCTGTTTTTGTTTGCCAAAATAATTACAATGAACTCATAAAATGTTCAAAAAAATATGTAGGATAATTAAATAAACATAATGAATACTTTCACACTATATCTTTACTAAAGCTAACAGAGAAACATTAGTGGCTGTATCCACTTGTTTGTAGTGCACAGTGCACTGTGGTTTGCAGGAGACTTATAAATTCTGATTATTATTATTATCAAATAATAGGGGAATAGCTATTAGATTATGTGCCTATGTTTCAGCTGGTGTGTTCAACTATCACATTTTGCTTAGCACTGTGTTATCATAAATTGAAATCTACCAAAAAACAATGTTATAAATAAAAAAAATACTTGATAATTTTTATTAGATGCCATTTATGTATCTAGATAATTTATATTGTTTTAAATCTGTTATTTAATAATTTCAGTGCATTGAACAAGTCCCGGTTAAAGTATTGCGTGTTCTTCCATCACATTCTCTTCCTGGTGATGCTTGCCAAGTTATCTGCAGACATATTAGACAAGCTTGACATATTCATACTGGAAATTGAAGAATTGCAAATACCACAGGTAAGAAATATAATTAAATACAGTTTTAATTTTCGATCTTATGACCTGGGAGTCTTTAAGAGAAAAGTGAATAGGCATTTGCTAGGCGATCGTGTTTCATCATTGAACTCATCTTCACCTTCCATGAGGTGTGATTGAGGTCAAGTGTTATCTATAAATTATAAAAAAAAGTGAGCTGTCAGACAATTTGCTGATAGAGGTTTAATAAAAAGAATAATAGTGTGATTTATTTTTTTTATACTATTATGTAGAGGAAAGTAGCCAAATATGGAATACCATTTTATTTTTTAAGGATAATTTGCACAAACGTTATAAATAAAAAACTTTTAGTAGTAATAATTAACAATTATATATTTGCGCTTTATTTTGTAATAAGTTTTGGTCACATTGATTACTTTCAGGCAAGATTTTTTGTTTAAACTAAATAATGATAATGGTACCTAAATATGGAATAGGTACCCAAATATGGAATACTATAAATACTATCAAAATTTAACCTTAACTTGTATGAGACTCTTTAGGAACTTTACTATTACGTAGCAAGGAACATAAATCATTTGTGAAAATCACAAATCCAGGCGTCAGACTTTGGACCTGCGCAATCATTATGTGCCAACAATAACTTGTCCTTATAACGCTTAAGAAATAGCTTAAGCCATTTTTTTCCAGCCATTCCCGTGTCACCAAATGGATTTTCCAACTGATTACATCTTGCCAACATGTACGCCATTCTTCGAGCATCGTTTCTCATAAGGCCATGAAATTTGCTCTCCATCGTTAAAATGTAGTCTACCAAAAGATTTTCAAGGGTAATCCCTAAACCAGTTTTCCACCCAAGTTTGGTAACTGCGGCTTCTTCTGGGGGTAACTCGTTTTTCTGGTATAATCGAAACAAGGTAGATCTCGGTACATCAAAGTCTTTTGCAGTTCTCATATAAGCCATCTTTTTCTCTCTTACTAATTTAATAACTTCCGCCATATGCTCTGAATTCCATTATTTTTGTTTCATTTTGGAGTTGTTGCTAGTCATTCTGATAAAAATGAAAAATTTACTTTCAATTTATAATTAATAAAATCATGAAGTCAGCTGCTATTCTTAAGAGAACCAAATATGGAATAGTCCATAATTGGATACTATGATCTGTCCATATTTGGATTTTTCGACAACTTCAAACTGACATCCATATTTTTATATTTAGGAAAGTAATACAATCAAATACCGCTAAAACCTACAAAATAACATGTAAACTATCTCTAGAAGTTATGATAATAATACCGTGTGCACTTTTTGTACGAAAAATACGTATTTTTCACATACCTTAGAAAGTTATGCGGAAGCAACAAAACAAAACACTGCGACAATGACGAAAGGGCTTGCTTGACTGACATGTGATGACTTGAACGCGAAAATGGGAATAGAAAGAAGAAGACAAACACTTTTTATTGCGTGTGTGAGCTTCCGTTTGAAAGAATTGCCGGTATTCCATATTAGGGATACTATCCCATATTTGGTCACTTTCCTCTATTGTTCCTTCTAACAAACACTTATTCAAACGTTAAACATAATTCACTGCCCTCAACCTCATGATTCTTTTCAGTCCTTGGGTCTGTTCTGGAATCTTGGAACTTTTTTTATTCAGACTCAACATTTCTTCAGCACTCTAATCTGAGCCATTGGGTGCAGTTGACTCTTAAAACCGGTTTAGGGCCTCTGAATGTATTGTAACAAAATATGTTCGAAGTGGTTATTAAATGTAAACATCTCGATTTTACCCATTGTAATAAGATTTTATAATATTATGAACTGTTTTCAGCCACTATGGTGGGAGTACATCTGGTGCCTCTCTCTGCTTCTCTCTATATTTGGACTGTCGGCAATAAAACGGAATAACATTCGCCATCTCCGCAGATACATGTACGGAATATCACTTCTAGGGTTTTGCCCCTTATTATATTGCATTTTGTACTACTGCGGTGATGTCTGGAGATATATGTCTACAGATGAAGATGAAGATGACAGTTCGGAAGTGGAGATTAAGTTATGGCAGGTATGAATTGCATTGACACATTTTAAACTTTCGTGTTTTGTGCTCGTTATATATACTTTAACGGAACTTATGCGCGAATTAACTTACTTTTACAGCTACATGGTAACTCACATCCCGGCTAGGACTAAGAAGTTCTCTAACACTTACTTTTGCCATGTTGTTGTGTTGTGGAATAGTCTTCTGGCGGGAGTGTTCCCATCGTCTTATGATATAGGGTCTTTTAAGTATAGCGTGAAGAGATATTTGTGAAGGTTGGCTTGATTGCTGCAATTACCGATGGGTTATTCTTAACTGTTGATAGTCAATGTCGTTTTTTAGACTACACCATTGTTACTATCATGCATTGTGTAGTCGCTGTGTCAAGTCAGGGTAAAAAATACATTTAATCATGGTGTTCAATACAAACTCTAGATTTAATTTTTATACTGTGTAATATTAATTTTAATATTGCAACACTTAATAGAATTTTAGGCTTCTGCCGTCTATGGTTTTAGTACGGCCATTATCATACTACAGACTTTTATAACAAACGTATTTTGTGCTAAATAAATAAATATTACGAGGCATCTGAAGTTTTACTTCTGTCCGTGACACATGGCTCGATGACTCAACCTGGTCAACTTTCACTTTAACTAGCATTCCTACGACTGACTTCTTTTTTTTTTACTTTTCAGGGCTATCCCTACGGAGTACTGTGGTACGCCTTCGTGCTTTTGGCATCGCAGGTCCACTTTTTCCAAATGTACTTCTCGTACAACTTGCTTAATGCCTGGCGAGCCAGAGGAGCGCTAAGGAAAGCTGATTAAAGGGTGTAGAGAGGGTTTTTAGAAAAAATTACACTGCCGTTGTGGGGAATTATGTATCGTTTATGCAGATAATAAAAAATGGAAGTATATTCTCAAAGCATCAACTCGCATATTCCTAATTCACAAATCGGCTCGTTGACTGCTTGTCAGCGCATTGCGGTAACAATACAAAGTTACTGGTAACTAACGCACAACTTCCTAAAAGTGATTTGGGTATATCAAGACTAACAACTTTTTTTCTATGATTTTTGCTAAAACGTTATACATCTTGCATATGTAAGAGAAACAACCGGGACACGTCATTATTTAAAATAACGAAGACTTCACAATCCACCCGTTCCACTTCTATTTTCTTTTAACAATATGATTAACTATCGAATTCCATTCTTAGCCCATTATCTATTGCAACTAAAAAAAATGGTCATATAAAATGAACACTGCAAACGACTACTCTGTAACACGTGCACCGGGCCACCATTGCCGACCTTGTGTGACAGTGTGTATGATGTAAATTATGTTGTTATTGAGGATTTACGACGTTAGCATTAATTAGACAATTGTTTTAAATGCTTGTGACGCGAGATATACGATTCGGATCTGGAATTTTTCAAAGCGAGCACAGTAATGATTGTAAGTCAGAGATGGCGCTTGAGTTAGAATATGTGCATATGTTTAATATTTTTAGGTACTGGGGTTGCGCCTCTTGGCGCGACTGGTAATGCTGATATTTTTAGATAAGCGGTATGAATGTTATTAGAGGTTGGTTGAAGTTTGGATTTTTAAATTTTATATATATTTTTTGTTATTTAAATATTGTTTTAAAGGAGATGGTCGTTGCCCACAAGTGTACATAAAATGTAGAGTTAATTGTAAGTAAATGTACATTAGAAATTTGTAGTCTCTAGAAAGTTTTAAAAACAGTTAATTTTGTCTTTTTTTATATCTAGTGAATTTATTTTGTTTCTCTTATAGACTAGACTACGTACATGTGCAACTATTTGCAAAAGCGCTCATTAAATTTTAAGTACGATTTTAAACTAATCATTTACATGTTCACTCCGGCGCGTACCACCGGTGGCTCGCACAAGTCCGCCTCATCGGGCGATGCGTGCCAACAAAGATTTAGATCGTATATTTATTATATTAATTAAAAAAAACATTGTTTCTAATAACGATAGCGAAAAGAACTTTAAGCGCAGCCCTCTCTGGGACCTCAGAAGTATCCGGATCCCCAGGCTCGGCGAAGGCGAGGAGAGGCAGTGCTGGCACCCCGGTGGTTTTAGTCGGGGCAAGTCCGACACACCGGGGGGAGTGGCCCTCACCACTTCCCCTGACGGTCCGTAGGGATTTCACCCGGGTTAAAAAAAAAAATTGGGTGAGAGACAGGAACTACAGAGCCGGGGTGAACGTAAATACTTGTTTTGAATAGTATTCGTCTTTAAATTTAAAGGGCGTTTATGCTATTTGGTGTATGTGTAATCATTTTTAAATATATACTAGCAAACACGGCGAACTTCGTTTCGCCACCAGATGGCTTCGTTTTGGTTTTTAGTTAGCGTTTGAAAGAACGTGCGCATAATAAATGTCACATGAAATTAACTGAGCAAAGTACAATGAGTAGTTGTCAAACAATCTATAACGCATCGGCGCCATCTACTTAAAATACTGGTGCGGTCTGCTCCACCACCATGCAAAACCATATTGGTTTTAGTACATGCTATGTATCAGAGATGGCGCTGTATGTGAAAAATGATTATCCCCGTTTTCCTGCTTATTTGTTGAAATTTTTCGTGAGTTTGCTATAAAACCTCTCGGAGCCCGAGACCTTTCCAACGAATGCAAAACCGTGGAAATCGGTTCGTGCGTTCTGGAGTTATAGCGTCAGGAAGGAAAACCGGACTTATTTTTATATAATAGATTGTAGAGGCAGTAATATTTAAAAGCACAAATGACATTTTTGTATATTTTTAGTGTCCGATAGAAATTTCAGCGTTGTCAAATTTTACCCAAAAAATAAACTTTGTCAAAAACTTCGGCCTCAGCCAAAATGAACTGAAGTTTCATATTTCATAGTTTATTCACCCGTATTACTTTTGAAAATCCAATGAAAATCGTTTTGAGCCTTTACTTTGGCCCGTTCAATGTGCGCGACTGCGCTTGCGTTTGATGTGAACACTTTCAGCGCGGAGCTCCGTTTCCTGCGAAACCCTTTGGAGGAGGCCTGCTGCTACCGTAGCGAAAGGGTTAAATGAGCGGTTACGGTTCTTATAAATACAGTAACGGGCTTGTGAGTGCAAATCTTTATTTATCCCTCGACGTTTCGATCTGGTTACGCGGGTCGCAGGCGTAAAGGTGCAATACCAATTCAGACAGTTGCTGTCCGGCCGCGTTGTACCTCATGTAAATGCGTACAGAGCGATACGTCACTTGGTAGTTCACAATTCGAATCGTACCTTTACGCGGAGTACAGAAATATAGAAAATGTAAATAATCCAAAAAAAAAAAAAAAACGATTAATTATTTATTTTTTTATTAACGTAATGGTTAGCTTAAGTATATTTCCCGTAATCAAACAATAACTGAGGTCAGTGTTGATACCTAAAAGGAATTTTCACATAAAAACATACAGAACTTTGTTTCTCACTTGATATTGTTTTTGTAATAAACGTATTTTCTAAAAATGTGCTTTATTTATTACCTTATGAAAACAATGTTTTTTTTTTAAGAAAAAAAGGAACAAAGTATTTCTTGCATACCACAGAAGGGTAGATTAATGAGATAGAAAACAACAAAAGCAAATAAATACCCTGTGCAGTAATGTGCCAACTCAGCAATTAACTCAAAAATGCAAAGTGACCAGCGGAGCCACTGATTTTCGGTTGAAACCCGGTTATTGTATCTGAGCGCAGAAAATAGCGAGGAAAGGATTAATGTAGTGGACAGCTCTAGATAGTAACATAGATAATAGATGTCACACAAATGAACACATACGCCTACACATATAAACATATTACATATACATTATTATTATATACCGATACATCCAAAAATGAATATAGAATAATAAATTAAATAATAAAGTTATTTATTATACAATCAATTACAAGCAGCACATTAAAATCAGCTGACACCCAATCTAGGACAACCTGTATCTTGGATGTCAGCATATTTCACACAATTTGTTACAGTTTATTACCGCTGCGTAGCTCCAATCTTATAAAACAATACAACAATAATATTACATACTAAACAATAGACTATACAAAAATAAAAAGTGAAAAAACAATTTCAAAAGAATGCTAATGCTAAAGCCCAAACACATCTATTCCTGCAACAGTTCCTCAGTATCATTATATTTTACCATAGATTCGACAACCAGTCTCTCAGCTTCATTTTACATTCGAATTTAGATACGTTCAAGTTATTTAATTCATGATTAACCTTATTGTAAATCCTTGAACCAAGAACCCAAAATTAAGCATCTAAATAAAATAGGCATCCAGTTGTTACCCAGCTTGCTGCACGTTCAACAGGAAGGACTTCATTTTCTTTTTAAAGGTGTGTAAACTTAAAGACGACTAATTGGAGGCGGTATATTGTTATTACTAACAAAGTTGCATTTGACCTCAATCTCACCTGATGAATAGTGGTGATGGAGTGCGCTCATCCATCAAATATCGGTTCACTCGTCGTTTCTAAATTCTTCAACATCTTAAGATGCTTGAAAAAATACAAGGAGCGAGTTCCACTCTCTGGCGGTTCGCAGCAAATTAGAGGAGGCGTATCTGCTCGTGCGAGCAGATGGAGCATCAACCGGATAGGGGTGAAAACCCGCACGGCACGGAGTCTATTTATGGTAGAAAGGGGAGGGAGGAACTACATTCTTCAAAAAAGGAAAGACTCTTATGCCAGTAGCGCAGAGATTAAATATGTGCTGCAGTGTCCTACAGGCAACACTTGTGTCAGTGACAAGAGGTTATATCAACTCCATATGTTTTGACTTGTCTCCTAGCGTTCTCGTTGATCGAATGTTATTTAGTCTAAGGCTCTTTTTCCGTAGTACTATTTGCTATTAGCCGGGAAAGAGCTTTACATCTTCATTATGCGAAGGGGGCGAATATTTAAGGTGCTCAGCCAGCGGATTATGGTTTGAGTCGCACCCTACGTTGCCACACACGAGTGGGAACACGTCCAGTACCGTTTACCCTAGAAAATCTTAGACGGCGCACTCCCTCAGGCATTTTAGGCTCCTTTGGGCTTTTTTTATTTGGTAACCCAGTGAAAATCCATTATGGACCGTCAGGGGGGGTGGTGAGGGCCGCACCCCGGTGTGTCGGACTTTCACCGATTAAAACCACTGGAATGCATCTCCAAGCACAGGGTGCGCCGGACTACGGGAATGTGACTAGTGGTCGCACCGCTGTCCGGCGCGTGATACGCCCGAAAGGCTTCCTCTCGCTGGCAGGGGAGTGGGAGAAGAGGGATACCACCCCTAACAGCCAAATGGCGTGCGAATGCACACGCAACACCACTGGAGTGTTTGTGTCAGGTAAGGGCCCCCTCAGGCGCGTCACCTGACACCCCGCGTGCTTGTCCCGTGGACAGATGTTCGGCCCGGGACTCCTCATCCTGCATAGGCTGCACCGACATTGCAGCGTTGTCGGCGGCGTTCTTTTTAATGCCTCTTGGCTCCTTCAGCGGCTTTTTTGCGACCGAGCAGGCCCATTTAGGCCTCCTGTAAACACATTTAACAGCTAATGGATATGTCAAATCGAAAAACTGTCGCCTCATTTTATCATATAACATAATTAGCACGGACAGCATGATTGATTACCTGGGAGGTATCTTATCAGCTATGCTTTATTCATTAATCTCAGATATAAAGAAGAAATATGTGAAATGATTGTTAATCTTTGTAATAATTAAATCAATCTTCACGTGCCGAGACCAACGTGGGTGCAAAGTTCGTTGGAGTGACTCGCTCCGTCATTTCGGGATAAGCACATTTAGGGCATACTTTGGATTCCAGCAATCGTTGCGCTACAGCGACTGCGATGTACCGCTCTGAATGTTTTTATATGGAAAGCCGTTCGATGAACGTGACTGCGCAGCGCTGTCAGACGGCGTAGCAACACGCGATCATGACAATTGGCTGCGCTCACTAGCTACAGCTAGATTGTGATGATAAAACTTTTTTAGACAATTAGGCTGAGATTTATAAACGCCACTTTTATTCTATTTAGACATTGCTCAGGACTTGAATATATTATAGGAACTTGAATATAGTCTATATATTGCGAGTACATAGAAAGCGTCAGATCTTGAAATATTTCGAGACGATACAAAAATTACTGTCTTTCTCAGTCCTAATATCTTTACTACTTAATTAAAAGGCTATTGCTTAATTATAAGTTAGTCAAATAAAGACAAGATTACAGCAAAATTTTTAGGGATTTTGTGGTCTATAACTTCGTAAAATGTAAATTACTTTTATCACATACTAGATGTGTCCGCGACTTCGTCCGCGTGGAATAGTTATTCTGGGCATTTTAGTTAGTTATTTATTTTAAAATTGTAATATCTTCTAAGATGTTCATTGAAATTAAGTGATGTCAAAGACAATTTTGTTCACAATTAAATACTCTTAATCAACAACACATTTATTTGGATAAAGATTAATATTATTACGTTGATACAACTCTTAACAAATAATGCATTCATTTCGACCAAATTTGATTACCATAAAAACGGTTCTAGTGACTTAAATCTTAAAAGATAGACATATACTGTCGCGGACTTTTTTTTAGATCATTTCAAGAGGAATAATTCTTTCTTACATATATTTTTGGTATCTTGAACCGTTTTCGCAGCGCACGCAATGGAAGCCCTCAAGGATGAATAATTTTCCCCGTTTTTTTCACATTTTCCATTATTTCTTCGCTCCTAATAGTTGCATCGTGATGTTATATAGCCTAAAGCCTTCCTCGATAAATGGTTTATTCAATACAAAAAGAATTTTTCAATTTGAACCAGTAGTTCCTGAGATTAGTGCGTTCAAACAAACAAACAAACTCTTTAGCTTTATAATATTATTATTAGTACAGATGAAGCGAAACGTTCACAAAATATACAAGATACCTTTGACCTTACAAAAGTTAAGACGTGGATAACAACTTATGAAACTTCTGAGTTAACTTTTAAAACGACAAAACAAAAGCTTGTACAATTTCAGCCTATTGTTTAAGAAGAAGTTGGCATGCTTTTTAAAAATATTTTAGCTTAGTGATACGCTCGTCTTCCTCCTCTAAAATTTAACACCCGGGGCGTGGAGCCTGGCTTGCTCCGAGATCAGCGCTTGTTTACAGAGCAAAGTTCAAGATAAGAAAATCGAAAGCTTGCTTACTTTGACATTTAGTAAATAATATAATTTGTAATGTATGAGTAAAAGCAAAGTGTAAGTAACGCCAATAAATGTCATTCTTGAGTATGCTCAATATGTTGATTACTTGAGAAGAGCTTACCGCCATATACAGAGTACAGTGATTGCCTTCTTAATTAAAAATCAATTGGAGATTGGGGTGGAATAAAAATGAAAGTAAGGCATTAATGTTAGCGTTTATTCCGTGGGGTCAGTGAAAAGGGGTCATTAACGTTCCAGAGCGAAGTCAGAAGTCGTCAGCGATGTGGACGTCATCGTCAGAGCATTCGTCAGCGGTGGGCGGGCTGCCGGCGTCCGCGCTGTCCGGGGTCGTGCGGCGCCACTTCGCGCGACGATTTTGAAACCATGTCTTTACCTGAAACAAAGTCCTTTTTACAGTCACCCCAAGAGTATTCAGACGGTTGAGAGCTTTTTGAGTCAATCTCGGAAAATATGCGAACAGATACGGAGTGGAATATGCTTCCAGTGACCATATTTCCACAATCTTATGACATAGGAACCTTTAAAAGAAGAGTTAATAGGCATTTGTTGTGCGGATGCTGTCCATCTTCGGACTAGTCTTCATCTACCATCAGGTGTCATTAAGGTAAAGCGACCATCTAAAAAACATTTAAATAAATTGGTTAACAGTGGTCGATTCAGAATTTTGTCTGAGAAGCTAATCTACAAGGTATGAGCGCTCGTTGCAATCGAGCACGAAATCAATCAGTTACCATAATCAGTGCAAAGTCGGTTGGAGAAACACCCTAGAGGCTTTAGTCAGTAGGAGTTTACACACCGGAGCGGCTGCCTGAGGGTCAATGTGGATTTTCACCAGATTGGGAAAGCTGTTACAATTGCGAGCTTAACACGCCGCTTGACAAAGCTGAGCAGTCTGTACGACTAACACCGTTCTATATAAATACATACAGAAAAATTAAAATCGAGGCCTAGCAGCCGCTGCCGAGGACCAATTACTTCAATTCGGATTGTACCCAAACCCAGAATAAACCTCATGACCAGGAAGTGGGCTTGAGAAAGTCTGCTGGCCAAATGAAGCGGAGGCGATGCGTCGAGAAGTCTTGACGGATTAATTCTTTATACCAACACTTCAGAAAAATTGAGCCTGAGAAATCCTATTCGCTCGTCAGGTTGTTGAAGGAACGCAGATCAGCAGAGCCGGCTGGCAATGTATAGAAGAATAACTAGTAGGTTTTAAATCAATAAAAGTCGGGCTATTAAGGCTGACCTGATGGTCCTATTTTCTCCTGATTCACCAAAATAAGAGGCCACGGTATTGCAGAGGAATCAGGCTATTAATGACAATGAAGATAATAATAAACTCTCACCTGTCGATCACTGAGTCTCAGCGTGGAAGCCAAAGTCCGTCTTTCGTCTGGACTAAGGTATTTACTCGCGTTGAACCGCCGCTCCAGTGCCCCAGTCTGCGCGGCTGTGAACCGCACCTGCCCGCCTTTCCGTCTGCCGCCGAGGCCCCACCATGGGTTACAGCAGTTTGAGGGCACTGATGAACAAACAATATGATAAGTCCAATGCAATGCAATGATTTACAGGCTAATGCTTGACCTGAATCTAGAGGCTTACTGGAGACTTCGGCTCCGGCCATCTTCGGCCAAAAAAAACACATTCGATGTGTCCTTCGAATAGGCCGAAATTTTAAATCGAACCTAAGGTTTCTGGTGAGCATCAAATTAAGACTAATTGACACATTTTAAAGTCTCGCGTTTTGTACTTGTTATAATAGTAATAATAATAATAAAAGATGTTTTCTTTCTCCGATGAGTATGTGCTGACTAAATCCTTACTTAATCATAAATACTTTAAAGGGATATAAGCGCCAATTAGCTTACTTTTAAAATTTAAAACACGGGTTTATTTTGTCTTAAAAAGTTCTTTGTAATTATACCGCACATGCAATATTAAAAGCGAAAAAAATGCCTCCCATTTGCATGTATGAGATTCCCCTTGAAATTATTTTTTTTTTTACATTAAATATCACTATCCCCTTTGTGTCAATGGTTTACATATTATATCTGAATTTCAAACTGTTATCTTCTGGTCTAAAAGTTCCTCTAACAGACGAATAGCGTGCCGAACGCCTCAACTTGACTCAAATACCTCGCTTCACTCGGTCAATTTTAATTTGCCGGTAACTTAACGTAAACAGGATATCAAATTACCGCACTGGAAGTGCTGTAATTATTATAGCACTAGTGCGTAATATATAATTCCGAGTTTAAAAGCCTTGCAATAATATGCCAGTTACGAGCAAGTCGGGTGAAAATGTATATTATTCTTGTTCTGCTTGATAATATGTGTAACTACGACTCCTGTTTCAATGCAATCAGGATCTAGGATGCATTGATATTATATTTATAATATGTACCTAAACGGGAGCTATACCAAATAGCATTCAAGGAACTACTTTGATCGCTATGTACCCATAATTTTCAAATAAAAGTGCCGCCCAAGGAAGCGCTTTTCCTGCAGCATTGGCACCGCGGGACGGTTCCTTTGATTGCCTTAATAAGATGTACAAATCCGACTTAGCAGTTTCCGTAACATTTAAAACCGTCAATCCGATTTGGTTTACAGAACTAGCGGTTTACAAACAATGAAATATTTATCTATGATACAAATCGCTATAATATTAAGTTTTATGACTCTGGATACAAGTCCTTTGGTCCCTGTTGTTAATATTTTTAATAATCAGTAGGCTCTGATTAAAGTCAAAATCAACGACCCAAACGGTGCGCTATCCACCCTACGCCAATAGAAAAATGACAGATTCCCTACAGCATTTTGCACCTTGGCGCTGTCCAAACCAAACAAAAACAAAACGACATGTTGTCCAAACAAAAATAACATGTTCAGAAGACGAGAACAACGATATACGTATCGACAATTCTCAAAAACAATGTAATAATAAATACGTAAAATTCCATATATTTATTATTTAACAGAAATAAATTTAATAATTAATTAATTATTATTTTAATAATAATTAAAACAATAATTTGAATTTAATTTTAATTTTGGGAGTCGAAGCTGCTCGCGTCCGTAGGCTTTACCCTAGTTTGACCACGTGACTCCTGGGTGGTGCTAAACGAGCAGCAGCGAGGTGGTAGGGCGTCGGTGCCCGTCTGGATCGCGACCACAGTACATGGGTGTAAAGCCCGTCACAGTGACCAGTTTCGGCTTGTCGCGTTTCGGGATCAGCTTGTGCATATCCAGTAGCTCATATACCTAGAGACCTTCAGTCGCGGTATATGTGGGCCGAAATGACGATGTAGACTATCAATGGATTTTCATCCTTTGATAGTTGCTTTCGTATTTAGACTACACTGTACTTACCATCAGGTACTCTGTAGTCACTATATCGAGCCAGTGTAAAAAAAAAATTAAATTAATGTCGAAAGTTTCGTTTACAAATGAATAAAGGTTTTTAGATCGCTTAGTGGTTGCGCTAGCTAATATGAGAGAGCTTATATTTACAAAATTTTATAAAAATTATAAAACGAGGAATATCGTGCGTTATCAAAATTTTAAAAGACTACTTTGAAAATTTCTGATGAATAGTATAGAATAAATCATCTGATATACAATATGAATGTTAGTGGAAGTAAGTGCCGAGGCCGACCGAGATTTACCTACACAGAGCAAATAATAAGAGTTCTGATGGAGGGTAATGTCATAAGTACGCGGAATCGGCTAGAGTGTATGAACGATGTATTCGTATGTTAAGGAAGTGAAAGAAGTTTGCAAGAAGAGGTGTGGCGTTCCATTCTCTCTGCTTACCCCAATAGGGCGTGATGATGGATAAATTAAAATTATTGAATGGTATATGGCTTTTAATGGGTTTTTGTATGAAAGTATGTGTTATATGAATTAATTTGACCTGGTGCGTATGAGTTGAGCAAGGAAAGAGAAGGAAATCCGTATAACAATTCGCCTTACACCACAATTTCACGCGTGTGAGATTGTTGAAAAGTTTCCTAGCATAAAACGTTTATAAAAGCATTGAATTTGCACAGCACAGACTTTTTAAAGATTTTTTGATGCGTGGGCGCTTACGGTTCAGCACAAAAAGGGTTTAAAAAATGTGGCAGGGCGTGTAACCCATAGAAGCATAAAAAAGCATCATATTGTTACGTTTGGACAAATATATTGACCTCAAGTTTGATCCAATTTAGACTCTGAATCTCTGGAACTAGTAATAACCAGTTTTCACACCAATATTAAATGTCAAAGTATGTATCCATAAAAGCAAAAAAGCATTACCTTTTTTCCTTGTATGGATGCACGCCACAGAGTGTGAAGATGTGTTGAAAGTGTAAAAAATAAACAGAGAAGAAAATATTTTTAAATAATTTAAAAAATAAAAAAATATAAAATTATAATATACGGCATAAACATAACCTATATAAAACATTATTTATCAATTATGGACGGTATTAGATAAGTAATATTGGTTTATTTGGAAATTCTGTAGTGTTATTCTTATCTGGTATTTTATCAGTTATTAAAAACCCTTCGAGTAGTTTTCTTTATATTTTTTTCGTGTTTTTATCAAAATGTATTGGCCTGGATTGCTATTTTATCATAGTGAGTATTATGTAGGAAATAATGATTACAATTGCGGAAAGAAAAAAAAAACAGCATTTGCATTCAATGAGCTTTGCAATTAAGAAATTAGTGCTAAAGTCGTATTAGCGACATCTATTGAGCAAGTATCAAAAAGGATTGCATTTTTAATGATATACACAACTAGTTTAACATATCCCGGCACGTAGATCTGTGTTTTATCTAATTGAGTACGGTTTCTGGGACTACATGCTCACCGGTGAAGGCAAATATCGTGAGGAAACCCGCATGGTATCTAATAAAAATCACATGTATACTAGTGGTGTGAGAATGGCGATTAGCTACGAGATAGCTGACCAGTGGGTCACGTTGTACACTACATATAATTACAAAGTGTATGTCTCTGCTGATCTATAAAAGGATGTAACGTGCCGATATATTATTATTGTTTTAATATATTGAGGGGTAAAAGATTCAGTGTTTTCTACAGATTCTGAAAATATATGTCAACGTCGCTTTTCACCCTTCGATATTAGATATATGAAATTCCGATATGTATTTGTTACACATATTATAAGACATCGCTTATTGCCTTTCAAGATTCTTGGTCAACGGTAATTACTTTATAAGTCTTGAGTCTCGCGTATTTATAAAATATTTAATTTATTTTTCAATATCAGGAGCGCCAATGGAGTCACAATTCCTACTTAAGCATTGGTAATAGAAAAAATAGCATATTTAAGCCACAAAAAACAAGCTTTAACTCAGCAAAGACTGTGTCTTTTGATTACGTTGACATAAAGGATCATTTTTTTACAGCTTCATGGGAGTGCAAACCTAAATACTTAAAATAAATTTATACTTGATACTTTTACGTGTTCCTGAGAAAAAGGGCTTGGACAGACAGACAAACGAACAATAAAGTGATTATTTTAAGTGTGGTATTAGCCACCTACAAAATTAATATATTTTTGATTAGATTTTATTTTAGAGAGGTTATGTTTCCCTTTTGAGGAGTTGAAGTCTAATTGAGTGATAATTATCAACACTAGTCTCAATATAATATCTCCTAATAACGTCATCTAACAGATGTTTATCAATAGTGCATAATTGTTTAGTGAAATTGCGTCATTTAAAATCAACCACGTGTAATATGAATAATTCTCTTATCATTAATATTTATATCAAATCACTGACAACACCAAAGTGGATACATCTGTTTGTTTATCAATTTCAAACAATTTTTTTGTATATATTTAAAGTTTCTTTCTATTTTCTATCGATTGTACTCTGCAAAGTGTAAGGCTCAAAGTGCAAAGTGCACGATGTAGACCTGTACATTGCAAAGTTGAACAACTTATACTTCGTTAGTTTTTTTCCAATGAAATGTGTCTTGAACAATGCATTATCTATATTAAAAAAATAAACGTAGCTGTTGTAGCTTAAGGGATAAGAGACCAGTATGCCTGATGCGCGGCGACGCCAGTGATCCCGGTGGTGGTACAGATTCCGGCACGTACCTCTGAGTTTTTCCAAATTAAATATGAATTTGGGCGTCATAGGCTCACCGGTGAAGAAAAACATGCGAGTTTACCTACGTATGGCATGCGTAATGTCATGTGTAAATGCCCTGACAACGGCAATCAGTTGCGCTACTGGTCACCGTCCTGTCTGAAAATTATTCGCTTTTTTAAACAGTTTGTTAATTTCAGACTTCTGCTTCAGTGAATCGAAGCATTTTGGCCGGAGCCGAAGGTGTTCTTAGTACCAAAGGAAACTTTGGTTTGACACTATCTACTGTTATCTTCAAAAACTAACTTCAAATTATTTATGTATGATGAGGAAAATAATATACGTTTGTCGTTAATCAGCTTGATAAAAACGATAAATTCCTATCTATAGAGATTACAAAATTAAAAAAACTAGCTGCTTCCTTGGCCTCACCCGATTGGGGCTATTTTTGTAATCCTCGGAAACAGTAAGTGTCTCCTTTTTTCAGGATAAAAGTCCTTTGCCCATATGAGAGGGAGGTGGCGTGCAGTGTCTGCCACCCTTGGAAAGGGTTTGGAAGGGCTGGCTCCTTACACCGAACCCTCTCAGAGAAGAAGCCTAATTAGACTATTCGATCCCTGGGCAACTCGATAAATCTAGTTCCGAGTGATTGGAAAGACGCCCCAGGGATTTTGAATTTGTTAGTAGGAGTTTGATACATCAGGGTCGCTGCCCTCACAGCGGCCCTGATAGTCCTATGTAGGATTTTCTCCCGGGTTACCAAAAATGGGATAAAAATCTTATGTTCTTTACTGCTGAAAATATGTGTACAAAATTAAACGATAATCTATTGAGTAGTTAAAGCGTTATACACGAACAAACAAATTCACATTCTTATTTATTTATAATAATCATGATTAGGATTACAAACTGCGACGTAAAAATCAGACTCCAGAAGATTCGTAACCTTGTGCCAAAATCTAGGTATCGCGCCATCTATCCATCAAGTTTGGCAAAATATAACTTTTTAACAAAATTGTTATTTTTTATACTTTTTAAATCAGCTGTGAACTGAGTACCCGATATTTGATAAAAAATTTGATAAAAAATTATCACCTGTGTAGTGACTGATAAAACTTATCGTTAGCAACGTTTAGAAGCTTCTAAACTAAGTAAGACTTTTTACGTACCACCCTAGAATACATAATATTTCATAGTACCACTGTGGTACTAAATACTAATGCAATATCGCTTATATTAATAGTGTAAAGATTTTCAATTATCAAAAATTGAACGTTATTAAGCAATAAGGAACCAAGCAAAAAACCTTATAGAAAATAGCAGATATAAAAACCAATATATTAAAACCACAAATTGGTAATTCTTGTTTGAAATTATTCGTAACATGCTCGTCATATGCTCTTTCCTTGTTTTATAGTTTTAAAATAGTTTCATTTGGAGATATAGTACTTTTTTGGAGCGATTTGATTTGTATTACAATATTTGAAATATTGGTTGGTTTGTTTTTGCAAATTAGGTCCATTTTTATTTTATTATTATTTAATTAATATTCAGGTCAAAATATTCAGGTATTCAGGTATTAATTTGTTAATTAATTTCTGGATTCTATATTAGTGGACGCTAGCTTTTAATAAACAAAGAAACTTTATACTTAAATAAGCTACAAAAGTTAAACATAGTGTATACATTCGTAAAGTTGTTATATTTAATTGTTATTGTACTTACATAAATTACTTTATAAATATAATAACTATAACTAACGATAACTAATAACTAGCTGTAAAAGTTAATGTAACTATTATCATTTATAATAACTGTATATCTAGGGATGAAACGTTTCACTGCAAGCGACATTTATTCGGTGACATTAATTTATAATTAATCATAAATTTTCGGGATCAGTGTTTTTAACTGATTCCGCTGTGAATATCGCCAAGAAACGTCGCTTAAAGGAAATTTACCGTTCACCCCTCGATATAATGACTTTAAGTATAGATGTTTGACGCGTTAATTTCTCTTTCAAGTCTATCGGACGCCTCTGTATAGTGGAATTATTCATACCTCTATCGAATCCGTAAGCCTGCCTTATAGCGAAGGGATGGCTAACAAGTCTACTCGCCGCCAACTGGCTCCGAAGTATCTGGTTCGCGTTTAACATCGAGTCGCTGTAGTAAGTGAACGGTCTGGACTCTAAGTACCCTGTGCTCTCCTTTCCCCTGAACTGTGTCCACGGACTCGCCTTAATCGCTGTCGGGTACAATGGATACGTGTTCCGTCTTTGCTCCAAATTGACTTTGCTTATGTCCATCTCTCTCTGTACCTCGCATATCACGTTGAATTTTGTCGTTTTATCTCTCTCTGCATCTTTGTTCACGTCATCGGTGATTTGGGTGCTAGTTTTGGAGCAGACGAGAGGTTTCGTCGGTTCATTGCTGAGGTTCTTGTAGGGTTTTTTCTTGACGTCTTGGAGGATGTCTTCGATGAAGAATGACTTCTTCTGTCTACAGGCGCACATTGTGAAGTCTTCCACAGTACTGTCGAATGTGATATCGCTCGTTATCAGTACGAACGTTGTAATTGATAGCTACTTATTTAATGGACACGTATAATCTGTTAGCGATTAAAAACACCCTATCGCTCGCCGATTGACATAAGGCAGATGGTTTTTAATAATAATAATATAAGCAAGACATAGAACTCCTGGAGAGGATACAGCGCAGCTTTACCAAGTTGCCTAGAGCACTCAACCGACGGTCCTATGACGAACGGCTGGCTACGTTTAAAAATTACAATCCTCAAGGACCGAAAGATCGCGGCGATTTGAAGGGAACCTACAAGCTATTAAACGGGCATTATGATCTTTAAGGATTTGAAAAAAATGTGCAAACTCGGTATCAGAGACCATCAGCTTAAGCTATGTACCAGTCGAACAAATAAGCCACACGAGCACTTTCTAAGCAACATGATTACCAGAGCGTGGAGTGATCTCCCAGAAGAAAGAAAGAAAGAAAACGTTTTATTAGCAGCAGCCAGACAGAAGTGACAACATGATACAATAAATTACATGAAAAACCAGAAAAAAAAACATAAAAATAAATAAAAATCACAAATAATACATAAGAAAATCTAGGCCGCCGCCAATAAGGGCCCTGTCTCAGCTTGTGCTACAGAGCACTAGACTCTGCAGCGCTGGTATTCTGACAGGGCCTTGAGGAGGACACAGTCGCTGAGACGTAATCTCAGCTCTAAATGTAGACCAATTTAAAAATCGCCTGGACAAATACTATCTCAGTTAGTCTAATAGTCTAGCGGTTTCAAGCAGTTTATATAGTGACGCTTATTCTTTCAACTGATGGAGCTGATGGAGAGTTTGTCGAATGATCTAGAAAATCAGGGCCTTCCGACGGCTCGTCGGAGTAATATGCAGAAAGTTGTATTACTCCGAACCACCATCATCTTATCCACCATTAATAACGAAAAATTCGCATCCTGACCGTACCTCTGGGATTTACCAGATTTAGTATAGATTTAGGCTTCGCATGCTCACCGGTATAGGAAAACATTGTGAGGTAATTCGCATGGCATTTAATAGAAATGTCATTTAAAAGTACCCTGAGTGATCAGCTGCTGGTTACGTCAGGCACGACATAAACAAAGCCTGAAGAGATATTAGTGCGGGCCGGCATAACCGCTGCAACTATCGATAGGATTCTTAACTGTTGTAATTCGTCTTCATTTTTGGACTGCACTACGCTTACTATCAGGTGTAGTGTGGTCCTTATGCCAAGTCAGGATAAGAAATGAATGTCCAGCATAGCACTGCGTCGCGTCTTACTTTTATATTTTTGAAGATGGTGACTGTTCAGGCGCAGGGCACGAGTATAAAAAAGATACTTGAAATCCTTCCCGTCTCCTCACAAGACATTCCACGCTCGGCCCTTAACAGCGACATTTGTGTGCACACAGCGGCAGTGGCGTGCATCCCATAGAAGCTAAAAAACCTATCCTTTTGTTATACTTGAACATTTAATAAATTTATTAACTTTAAATTTATTCCAATTGGTATTCTGAAGCTCTAAATCTAGTAATCACCAGATTTTAAGTCAATATATCTATTAAATATCTAAATATAACAAGGTAATGCTTTTTATGCTGTTATGGGATGCACGCGACTGCACAGCGGTATCAACTACACTTATCATCGGCGGCGAACTCGGTTAGACTATGAAATAGTCAGTCGCTTTGGACAATACGGCGAAACACCTAATTAATTGTATATGGTGAACGGTCCGGAGCTCCAGCAGCCTGTCCTCATCATCCAGTTTCCTTTTGATTATTTCGTTGTCACTGTGCCTGAACGAACTGTTTGTTCCCAAATTAATTACGCGGAGATCCAGAGCCTAGCGGCGCTCTCCTGCGCTAAAAGTGACTTTATTCGTAACAAGTCAGTCTTGTTGTTCAGTGACAGGTCGTTAGGTGTAGCCAGTAATGCGGTGTTGCGGATTAGCTCGATACCACGAACGATAATGTACGGGCAATCTGCTAGTTTGAAAGCTTGTAATTACCTAGTTAATGTATCCATTAGATATACTGACAAGAGGGCACATTGTTGAAAAATTCCATAAAACTCCAGAAACATGTAATATACAGAATAATTGACAGGCTATCTTCTACATTTAATGGGGAGGAAGAGAGGGATTAAAACATTTCGGGTTTATTTATAAGAACACTTACATATATAGTCTACATTAACACATGATGATGATATCCTAGCCGGATTCGGCCACGGCGACTGTTTCAACACCGATTAAGAAAATCGACGGCCCGTTTTCGGAAACAGTCAATTGCGCAGGAGATATTTAAGTGCATAACTGGACGCGCTGCCAGAAAAGCACTCTCTCGTCCGAACTCCCTCAGGCCCGATGGAATGGAGAACCAGTACGATCGGGAGGGAGCGGGATGCAGGTTTGGTCGAGTTTTCATTCTCTGAACACCTGGTTGAATTGCGGTGTTAAAGAGATACCTTAGTCGCCTTTTACGACACCTCAGCAAGAAGGGGGGGGGGGTGCTATTCTATTCTGCCGGCAGCTACCACGGCACACACACATAAATAAATAACACATACATAAATATATAAAACACGAATAAGATACTATTAAATGCGACAATATTTAAAAGTGTAATCTACTTGTACAGAAGGAAAGAAATATGAAAATATGAGCAACAAACGGCTATCAACAGTACCAAAAAAGAAACGCTAAATATAATTTGCAAATAAAAAAAAAACATAAAAAATTTGGAAATAAAAAACAACAATCTATTCCACAATTCTCTCAAATAACATCCTCTTGTACTACTTTCTTTTTGGATTTTGCATTAGATATTACATCTCGAAATTTTGATCTCAAAATTCAAATAGTACACCCAGGATATCTGGGATTAGTTTGAATACCTAAATAAAACAGATATTAGGTGCAGTTAACAGGACACGTCCGATTACTCCGGCGTCCGCCAAAGCAATGTCCGCTTGATGTGTCGGCGCGCATTTATTGTAAGCTCGCAATCGAACATGTGTTACACACACAGGTGCTTTTTGGCTTATACGCTACACATAATAACTCCCAGGTCATATATATTTGTTCCAAAAGGTTTTCACATATTTAAGCAAATTATTACTATCATTAGCTACATTATATGCAAATTCGAAACAAATAACCATTTAATATTAGCTAGGTCTCATTGAGCCGAGTTTAAGGTCGCTCAGCGTGCGATGGATTGAGCTATGTTGGGCATGTTGAAAGCTGTTGACATAGCTCTTCGTATTAGCAAGCTGAAGTGCCAGTGGACAAGCCACGTATGCTGAAGAAGCGATGATAGTTGGAGCAGGCGGGTGGAGGCCGCTAATCGGCCGGCGTATCGGACTTGCTTCGTGAAACAAAGAGGATGCACTTGTTGCTATGTCAGAGCGGTATAGTATTGTTCGATATTTTTTAATAATATACTGCACTGAGCGACGTCGCTGTGGGGTTTCAATGTTGCGTCGTCTTAACGCATCGTGTACATCGCCCCTAAAACAACAAATACACAAAAGGTAGGTACAATGAGCATGTACATACTTCTTGATAATGCGAAGTTATTTAAGCCGAATATTGAAAATATATTACGTAGTTACACTCGTGTCATTGAGATTAGATAAATAGAAAATAAAATGTAATGATTATATTGCTAATATTTGTATTGTTTCGCGAATATGATAGAGCTTTTAAGGTTTTATGATTTAATTTGTTTGATAAAGAATTGCCGCGAAGTCTGCTAGTTGACGTGGGTGTCGAGTGGGTACACGGAGTCTAGCCCTGTAGATGCCACGCCAGCGTGGCGGTGTGTTCCGCACAGTAGACCCCTCAAGGCTACTGCCCGAACATTATCAGGGAGTATTTCATTCTTCTCAAGTCTGAAATTAAATGAAATATAACTTTATTCAAATAGGCCTACTTCCAAGCACTTTTGAATCGTCAAAAAAAAAGCAAAGTGAATCTATCATCGGTTCGGAAAGCAGAATCTACCGAGAATAGACGGCAAGAAACTCTGGTAGTTGCTCCTTTTAACATAGTGAGGTACAATAACAGGTATAATATAAAAAGGATTGAATGCCCCGCGAGAAAGATTACATATATAATATTAAGACCACGCACTTTTATCGTTCAAACAGTCATTGATTTCCATCAATAATAATAATAATAATATCCCTTTTTTAACAAATAAGTTTTAATAGTTTTTTTAAATTTCAATAGTGGTAACTCCAAGATGTCTTTAGGTATTGTATCTGGAGTTTTGATACTGGCTGTCCGTGGGCGAGATGGGCGTCTTTCCGGTTCGGCCGTCTCACTATTTAGCATGCATTTTTTGCAAAATATGAGTACAGTCCGCCGTGTTTTGTCCATGTCGACTGTACTACGAATCACTGCCGGCAATGACAGATCAGGGCCTATCTTCGTCGTTAGCTACTGATGTTCCGGAGCTCAAACTTGGTACTCCTCTAACACGTTTTGTGCCTTCTCATATATACAACCTGGGAAGGTCGTTTTCGCATCTTTTACTAATATTTTTTAATATGTTAGCAAAATATTTCTTGGTGCATATTAATGATATATAAATTTATTAGAACGAACAAAAATCTTTTTTTGTCTTAAATTAAAAAATAAAGAGATTGCGCATCCGCGTTAATTGTTCGGGTCCTTTTGACACGAATACAGCCATCAGAGGTATCTCTTCGTTCGTAATTCCTGAGTTTACGCACATAAAGATAGAGATAATAGTAATATAAGATACGCTGGAATTGTTTATTAGTTACTCAACATGGTATTCGATATGAGAGCTATCGTAGAATTGAATATTAATTTAATTTGATAAAATTAAACGCTAAAGTCACTTATCTTCGTCATTAATCATATGCTCCACCTTTAAGCAGCGATTTAACTTATTTTTTTAAGTTTAAATTAGGTTTTTTCTGCGTCATCCTTCACTTATATTGTCTAATCCTTGAATTACAAAATATACATATAAGGTAATACAGTAAAAAACGTGTTTGGAAGCGTGGCCGCTCAGGATGGGGGCTATGAGCAACCGGTTCACGACCTTTAAGAAGTCGGTGCCATGGAGCGTCGCGATGCGTCAGCTGAAATGCGCCGTGTGATGTCATCAGTGGCGGTGTATCCTCTCGACTTTATGTCCAGAAGGCTTGTCACGGCGGGATTGCGGAGAAATGAATCCAGTCGCCACAGTCTCCGTTGATGTATAGAAGTAGCTACCTTGGTATAAGTCCGACACACCCCCTGTCCCCTTAATGTGGCCAAGTCGGTCCTATGAAGATTTTTTTTATGATTTACAGGCGGTCGCTGGTCCTCAATCAAACCAGGTGGAAGGTGAAGATGAATCCGACGATGGACTGTGTCCGCCCAACAAATGCCTATTTACTCTTGTCTTAAAGGCTTCTAGGTCATAAGATTGTGGAAATATGCTCCTTGAAATTACATTCTTCAGCCGTTCACATGACGAATGTGTGTAGAAGCGAATCTCTTCGTGCGGGTACAAGGAGCGTCCATCGCATACGGATGGTATCCGATACGATTTCTAGTGATTTTTATAATGAAATGGGGCTGACGGAATTAAAGAACGTAGCTCCTGAGAATGCTTTCAATTGTACAACTGGTAAAAGTCTGCAAGGCAGGCAACTATACGTCCATGCTCATTGCTTCTGCATTTTAGTTTCATGTAAAAATATTGTCATAGTTTAAATAAAGATAAACACGTGATATTTATTTCCCTTCAACGGTGAACAGGAAGAAATAATAATATTTTACATACGTTTTTAAATGCTCAATCGGGGCACACAGTGAGAGTTGAAATAAGTCCTTACCAACTCGCGTTCATCAAAATTAATATAAACAAATAATGAAAACGATCACGGTATTGGACAAAGAGCTATCAACGTTCCGGAATCCGCAAACTGCGTTGTGGCCCCGAAAAGACTTTGAACGAATAACGCTAAATAGACAAAAGGTAAAGGGAGTTTAAAAATACGACCGGGTCCAATTAATTAGAGACAATTAGCCGGCCTGCCTGCAGGAACAAAAGGTGGAAAAACTCCTCTCATTAATTACGGACTTCAGAGAGCGAAGGCGAAATAGCAGGCTGACCGCACTGAGAAGTTCCATCGCTTATAAATTGAACTTACGGTGCATTCATAGCAAATTAATCGTGTTTCGCAAAACATCAGTTCAATGAAAACGTTGATGGAAAAGTTGTTTTGAAATGTAACTGGATCAGTAATGTAGTTAGAGCTCACTTGGCATAACAGAACTATATTTGTTGGTATATATATCTCTTTAATATCAATATAGTAACTTAGTTCTGTACATACCAAGCGAATCCGTTTATGCAGGAGTGCAAAGTGTCGTAGAGTTGTGATCTCTCAAAAGTGATATTCCGTTTTTCATAATTAGTCCGTGCTTTAGGAAGCACAACCAAACTCTGTCATTTTTTATGGTGATGCATGTATATATATACTTATATGCATAGATGGGCCAAATGTAGTCAGATTAATGAAAATGATTAACGATTACATTTTACGTTTTTTACCATTAATATGACTGCATTTTGCTCATTTATGTTTTAAACACTACAAAATCCCAGATTGTATACACATTTATGATTTCGTAATGTTTTAAATGGATTTAATCATGATTACAGAGCAAGAAAAATAAAATTACGACCACATTTTGTAATCATTTATCATTAATCAGATTACATTTTGCCCATCTCTGCCTATATGTATTATAATATAGTTGTTGTGTATTAAATCATGCTGTTTCATTATATATTGTAGTTGTAAGATATGTGTAGCGTTGGCGACTGTCAGTTGATGCTTAATGATGAATATCCCTTGGTAGTCCTTGCCGTTCTTGGACCACACTGCACTTTCTATCAGGTGCAATGCAGTCACTCTGTCGAACCAGTATTAAAAAAATTGTATGTTGCTTCAGGACTGAGATATTTTTATACAAAACACGTACCATAATGCGTATAAAATTGTGTGTTTTCATAATAATTTTACCTTAAAGTAACAAAAACGTCCCCATAAATACATAATATTCCTCTAAGTTTTCTAGTATAACCCTTAAATTAGTGTCACTGTCTCTATGTGGAAAAGATGACCAGCGCATACTGGATATGACAAGTTACAATTAAATAATAAATAATGATATTATTTATATAATGATATATCGATCATAGATTTTAAAAATACATGTACAAATTGTTTTGAGTGCAAACGAACTGAATTTATTATCTTATCGTACTGAATTCGAGTTTTCACTTGGAAACACGTCTTTTAGTGAAGCACATCATGTAGAGACAAAGACGTCGAAATAAGAAATTAGAAAAAATAAATATGACAGAGAGAAAAATATAATCTACAGCCTTAGGAAAGTGTCGTGAGTCTCATGGAAACATGAAAATGCATTATCTTGTTATATTTAGGAATTTAACAGTTATATTAATATACAATTAAGACTGATTTAGATGCTGAGGCTCCTATTATGGCAATAAAAAAAAAGAAAAGAAAATATTTAATCGGCAGCAGCCAGAACCAATATACCTTAACAGACAAAATATTGGAGCATGGCGCGGCATTTTGGCCAATACTTTGTCCAGTGAAGTCAGAATGCTGTGCCAGATGGTGACGCTTGATCATCCGCGACTCCCCTAGAATGTAAAGACGTAGGTTAGGGCACAATGGGGCTGATATATTCGCCTGAATAAAAGCCCCTAAATAATAAAAAAAAAAACAATATACCTAATATTCGTACATTGATACACGCACAAAAAAAAGAAAAATAAAAGAGAACACAAAAAAAATCTCTAGACCGCCGCCGATAAGGAGCCTGTCCCAGCTTGTGCTACCGAGTACTGGACTCTGCAGCGCTGGTATTCAGGCAGGGGCTTGCGGACCGCCGGTCCCACAGTGAGGAGGCGAGGGGTTTAAATCCCCCTCCATGAGAGGAGGCCTGCCCAAAGGCCAACGCCCGCCGAGACGTCGGAAGTATTCGGATTCCCAGGCTCGGCGAAGGTGAAGAGAGGGCAGTGCTGGCACCCCGGTGGTTTTAGTCGGGGCAGGTCCGACACACCGGGGGGAGTGGCCGTCACCACTTCCCCTGACGGTCCGTAGGGATTTCCACCGGGTTAACAAAAAAAAAAGAAAAAAAAGGGGCTTGCGGACGACACGGTCACTTCACTGGCACAGCCCTATAAAAAACAGAATGTTACACATATGTGCATATTATAAGTAGAGACTTTAATTAATTATGAGATTTTATGTAAATATATCTATTAAATGAAACTAGATTACCATGAATATATTATAACAAGGTTTTATCATTGATTTAAGCAAGCCATAATCTATGTTAGTAATATTGTTTCTGCGGCGAATTGATTACAGGACCCGCAGTCCCCACTAATTCGCAGAAGTAGCCACCTTGGGGTTTTTAGCTGGTAAAAGTACGGCACACCCCGGCTGCTACCCCCTTGTGCGGCCAGGAAGGTCCTATGAGAATTATCCCCAAGTAAAAAAAAATGTTAGTAATATTGTTTGCTCCGTATTCACTGGCTGTCCATTAACCTAATATATGGCTTGGCAGTTTTTAATTTGGGATTTTTTTCTCCTTGAATATTTAGAACTAATAAATAAAAAAATGTAACCTCTATTTGTGATCGACCTGTACTGTGTTCGGGAATCCCCCTCTTTTGTTTGTGAAGAGAGAACCGTTTGAGAGACGGGAATTGTGGGAAAACGTTAATCCTCGGGGAGTTTGAATTGAAATGATGGTTAAAAATTAATTGAAACAGCATTTCTTTCAATTATTTCACCGGATTTTCAATATAATATTTTCCTGATTTCTATTGTATCTTACGTCTGTCTACTTTATTCAAATAATATCGCTTACTTTGAAGAATTTTTTATAGGATTTGAGTTGATCACTAGAATGCACTCATAACATATATTAACAAGAGAGCAAGGTACATCAATATAAAAAAAAAAACAATTCGTTTCATACTCACACGCTACGCTCATACGCTAAATATTTATCTATTAAAATAGTAAGGGAAACGGTCGCGCTACTGGTCACGTTGGGCACGACATATAAGCGCAATATGGATACATCCACTAACGGGTCTCTGCCGACCCGAAAGGGATATAGCGTGACGATATATTATTATAAGTAACGAAAAAGTATATGTTAATATTTATTTATTTATTTACTTTTACAGGGTTGCCAGTGGCCCGGTACAATGACTAATTCACACAATACATACATAAAGTTACAATAAAAAATGTACAGTTCCTATTAAGGCATCCAAAACATACGTCAGAGTGGCCTGTTTAATTATACTGTATCATATTACATTATACTAAATCATACTATACTATATTATATTATATCACACTATATCATATTACATTATATTATATCACATCATACTATAATATATCATGTCATATGAAATGGTAATTGATGTCAAGATTATTCGTTTGTGCATCTCTCAACAACCCGAAGACCTTTCTTCTGAATCCCGGCATGGAGTCCGCAAACAAATCAACCGAATCTCCAAGAAGATTGTAGGCCCGAGACATTCTACATAAAGCACTGTTGACTCCGAGGTTTGTTCGCTTAAAAGGTGGGTGAAGAAGAGATAAGGCTCGTCTGGAATTTTTCGGGGGGGCTCTGAATGAAATTTTTAATAATAACGGCGACTCGCACCAACACAAAGTAAATCTAGTTTAAACTTGTGTAAAACGCTATTTAGTGACAAACTGTACTTGCTGATTTCCTTCTTTTTTTTTTAAACCCGGGGGAAATCCCTAACGGACCTCAGGGGGCGGTGAGGGCCGTCTCACGGTGTGTCGGACTTGCACCGACCATAGATGGGCAAAATGTAATCAGATTAATGAAAATAATTAACGATTATATTTTAAGTTTTTTACTATTAATATGACTGCACAACAAAATCCCAGATTGTATACACATTTATGATTTCTTAATGTTTTAAATGGATTTAATCATGATTACCGAGCAAGAAAATAAAAATTAGGACTACATTTTATATTCGTTCATCATTAATCAGATTACATTTTGCCCATCTCTGGCACCGACTAAAACCCCCGGGGTGTTCCTCCTACCCGTCTGCCGGGGCCAAGGGTACAGCATTGGCCACTTCCTCGGACTTACTGTCTTGCTATAAATACTATTATTCATTAATATACAAAATAATAACCTACAATAAACGTTTTTTTTTTTATTCAAAATTTTTGGAGGTCTCGTAGACACGTCCTTCTTGCTAAGCCTAAATAGGTTCAAGGTGTCCATACTCCAGTGCAAGAGACTTTTCGTATTTGAAAGTGTCATTTGTGAAAATGTTTGTTAATAACACTTTTGTTTTCTGTCCCTGTGATATGTATTGCAAACGTTTTCGTGATGTCTATCTTCTGTCTTGTACTTTTGGCTCCCTTAGATGAATAGTGAGAAAACAATGTCAGCTTAAATTTGTTGTCTTTATTGTATTTGTGTTTCTTTATATATAATAATTAGTTTTATCTGCTTGTTTTATATCCTTCAGCTTGTTTAAAAAAAAAAAAAAAAAGAAAAAAAAAAGAAAACTTTTTTCACTTGTTTTTTTTTTCTTGTTTAAAAGAAGAGTGAATAGGCATTTGTTAGGCGGACGTGGTTCATCATCGGACTCATCTTCACCTTCCACCAGGTGTGATTGAGGTCAAGCGTTCGCCTATAAGTTATAAAAAAAAAAAAAAAACAAATCATTTTTTTTTAAGAAAACTTTGCTGTCTTATGTATTTTTTTTCTGTATTTTTTTATTGTTTATATCTTGCTGTATGGTTTCCTGAAAATGTAAACATAAAATAAATACATATACACAAGTGTAAAGCCCGCCATAGTGACTAGTTTCGGCTTGTCGCGTTTCGGGATCAGCTTGTGTATATCCAGTAGCTCATATACCTAGAGACCTTCAGTCGTGAGCTGACATGGCGATGGCGACTGTCAACGTATTTTTATTTCTTGCTGGCCGTTAACCGTTCTTGGACTACATTCTACTTTCCATCACGTACAATGTAGTCACTTTGCGAACCAGTATATAAAAAATACCGAATATATTAATCTTAATAGTACTAAAAATAAATAAAATAATTCTAGAAAGATTCTTATCTTAAATCTAAAACAATTTATTTGACTACGCTTCTAATAACGTAACATATTTTTCTCCTTATAATAAAACAAGTAATGAGAGTACAGTATTCTAATTAATATAGTTAATTCAAGTTTATCAATTGAAAATGTAGTAAAAACATTTAATACTTTATAAATAGATGCCGAGGTATAGTTAAAAAACTTAATTAATTAACTGCTCGCCTCATTAGCTCTCCCCTGTAGGTTAAACGATGTTAAATCAGTGTTATACCTGCACCACACTACCCTTATAAACACCTATTTCTTCTTCTACGTAGTACACTGCTTGCTGTATGTAATGTGGTTTATAAAATACAATTGATTTACCGTCGATGTATAGTGTAGTAATAGTTAAAGCTGTAAGATTTAACGTTCTGATTACAGCTACATTGGGATCGGACAGTGGCGGGTCTGAATCGATAAAGATAATGGACGATTAGAGTGAGCTGACAACCCTACGGAATTTGTAGTGATGTGATATTTCAGATTTCGATAAACAATATTATATCAATAAAAAAACAAACCGAGCCAGGACACGACAGTAAAATAATTAAAAATAATAAGTTAAAGAGCTTCTATATTTTAAAACTTATAATTATTTTTAGAATAAATAAATATATATCCCGACACGTACATCTGGGTTTTTCTATATTAAATACGGATTTAGAGGCCAAATTTTGCCGGTGAAGGACAACAGCGTTACAAAACCCGAATGGCATCTAATAGAAACATCATGTGTAAGTACTCTGAGAACGGTGATCAGCTGCGCTTCTGGCCATGTTGGCCAAGACACATAAGCGTAAAGCGGATATAACTCTTAATGTATCTCCGCTCACCCCGGAAGGTATATAGCGTGACGATATATTATTATTAAAATAAATATGAACCATTTCACAAGTACGAAAAACATTAAAAAACGTAAACGTAAATATTATTAAATTATTATTATTACGATATTATCGGTGAGAGTGCATAAATGGATTATTTAATGATAAGGAAGCAAAGGAGGCTTGCAAAAATGGAGAGAAGTGGCTTTCTATTCTCTACCTACCCCAATAGCAATTTGGCGAGATGATAAATAGATGTTATGACTAGTTTCAACAACTATTTTTATTATTTATTAATTATTTTCATTTTCATGGAAACATACAGCAATATATAAAAAATAGAAAAAAAGATAGATCAGTTAGCAAAGTCTAAAGTCAGCTTTTTTTAGTTTGGATAAACTCAAAATAATACCTCCTAGGATTTGAAAAGTCAGTAATGAAAGCAGATGTACTATCCCAGTGGCCTAGTGGCTCCGATACCCACAAAAAAGTTAAGTATTGATTCTTTGTCTGATTTTCTTATTTTAATAAAAAAACATGGACAATTATTGCATTCGTAATATTTAAGAATGAATATGGAAGTTACAGTTTACTTCCGCATTGCTACATAAAAGCCAAGACAGCGTAAACTGCAGCGTTAAAAACACACACGCGTTCGATCTCCGACAAATACACAGCTGGGGAGCACGTACCAGCTGTTATAAAAGCTTAGTCCTAATTTATCATAAATGTACCACCATCAACAGGTGACATACAATCGACATCGATATTCTAGTATACAAATGTGTCACATCACTAGGGCCACCTTGCCAAGTATTGTATTGATTTTAAGTTTATTTCTATTCGTTCGCGAGCCCACCTGACTCGAGCAACTGGATAAGTTCAGATGTCACTATCCATTTAACGTTTCCATTACATCTGTGTTCATTTGAAAATGGTTGGATTATTATTTCATATTAAAAGCTCATCACAATCTTTTGTGTTTTATTTTCGACGCCATTAGGTTTATGTGTTAACATGATAATAGGTTTGTACACGATTGTTTTCGTTAAATGGATAGATAGATATAGTTTTCTTTAGTAAAAATAACTACTATTTAGAGAGCTATAGACAATCGATTTAGATGTACTATTAAAGTTTTATTATACTTTCGTAGCCTGTTTTGTAAGCAGTCTTTATATGAATTTTTAAAGTTGCCTGGATATTTTGATTTTTCTACTACATGTGATCAAAAGTTAATTCGCTATATTTTATTTTCTACTTCAATTCGTATTTCAATCGCAGGTCACATTTAATTATTTCTTATATAATATCGTCACGCTATATCCCTTCAGGGGTGGTCACAGATACATTAGCGGTTGTATCCACTTTGAGTTTATATAAAGAATCCAACGTGACCAGTAGCGCAGCTGAGCTCTGTTTTCACAGCACTAGTGACATTTCTATCAGATGCCATGCGGGTTTCCATACGATAGTTTCCTTCACCGGTGAACATGTGCCTAAATCCATACTTATTCTGGAAGAACCCAGAATTACGTGCCGGGGATCGAATCTACGAGCATTCGCGTGACCACAGTATACAAATTTAATGACTATTTTAGTAAATCGCATCGGCCTGTCGCCTTTCGGGATCAGTTTTTTTATATACATTTATTCTTACACTTCCGTCTTGGTCTACAAATATGTAGGCCGAAATAGCAATGGCGACTGCCAATCGATCCCTCGGCGGTTGAGGGGAAGTACAGTCACTTTGTCGTGCTGGTATAAAAAAAACAATCCAGTCTGTTCAAAATATTAATCGATCCGTATCAAAGACGCCATCTTTCTTTTTCAGCAATTGTTATTTAATATTATAAAAGATGTTGCTTCTTCCAGTTGAAAAACTTACTCATATAGATGACTAAACTAACTATAATATCCAGTTAAATTTTATAAAATTACAAATCATCAAGTAAAAAATAAAAAGTCTGTATTTCGCTTTGTTTTCGTAACTCGTAGCATTTTTTAAAATTAATCGATTCGTTAATTTAATAAGTATACTTGCAGGAATTGCTATAAAAATTAAAAGATAATGTCCTATTTTTAGATATAAAGATAAAATTATTTCCATAATCCCGAGTTTACATCAATTTAGAATCGCACAAGGCCCTACAAACGTAACCTTTGCCCTACCTTTGATATCTCAACCCTTCGCTTAAAGTGATTTATCTTTATACAGCCTATATATATATTAGAGGCAGATCGGCGCATAATACAGGCTTCTATGATACCCTACAAATTAGCAACAAAAGTTAAGATTAAATCATGTTCACTGCCGAACAAAATTTTAGACATCTTCAAAATAAAAATAAAAAGTTCCAAACTTTACAAACTATTACACACATCGATCTAGCCTTATTACTAGTGTCGGGGAAGATATCTTCCTCCGAGTTTGTGCCCAGCGGGCGCGGCGCGACGGGGCTGTGGAAAATTGATTACAGGTCCCGCAGTCCCCGCCAATGCACAAAAGAAGTCACCTTGGGGTTTGTAGTCGGTACAAGTCCGACACACCTCGGTCTCGCGCAACCCCCCAGTGTGGCCGAGACGGTCCTATGAGGATTTTCCCCAAGAAAATAAAAAAGAATCCTTATTACTAGATAAGCTTATTCTTGTACGATGGGTACTAAATAAAGATATACTCGTGCATACCTAAATACTACACCCGCGATTTGTGGCAAATTATTCTGCTTATTTCAGTTTGCTGGCACCGAGATTCGAACTAAAATCCTTTTTTCTAACTCGGTAAATATCCTCATGGACCGTCAGGGCAGCGATGACAATGCTTATTACCAGGCGAGGTGTGGTGACTCTGCGGAGTCAGGACAAAAAAGGTAGTCGCTGCCGAAACGCTAGTAGATCGCAGTTATGTTCACTGACTAGCTGCCCAAATCGAGGTCCGTACCGACAGAGGTGCCCTTGCGTAGCCACCCAACCCATAACGCGCTGGCTGAACACTTTAAGTGCTCGCCACACTCGCCCAAGCAAGTTATAATACGGCCTTTCCCTGCCAACAGCATTATGTCCCACAGAAAGGAATCATACATAGTGATGAAAATGCCCGGGAATTTTCCCAAAGTGCCCAGCACTTCCGCGAACATTTCGTAAATTCCCGGGAATATTCCCCATACAAGTTTTGGGCACTTTGGGAAAATTCCCGGGCATTTTCATCACTAATCATACAGAGCGGTACATCGCCGGCTTTCAGCTGCTGAATAACGATTAGCAGTTTACTTGTTTATGTATAGGATAGCTACTTTATCATGAAATTCTTCATGGTATTAATATACTAATCAATTTATTATACTAATTATAGTATTATCTATTGGAAACATGATAGTGTCAAATATAATCAGTTATATTTGTAGAAATAATCTGCTTAATTAAACTTCCACTATGATTTATACCAAAATAATACATCATTATATTATTACACTTATATACATTTCTAGGGGTCCGCGCCTCAAAAGGAAATAAGGGGGGCCTTATAGCAGGTGTACTCAGACTTGGGTAAGTAGTACTTGTGACCAGAGATCGTACAGCGTGTGAGTACACGCTCTTTATTACTATTGATGTCTCCGTCATTAAAACAGGAGCCAGTCTGTATCAAAAGAAATACTAATTTTTATAGCGAGGTGACTATCTGCCGTTCATTTTAATGACGGTCTGATGACTTACCTAGTTTTTGTAAATTACTTAAATCTTAATATTTTATTGTTAAACGTATCTCTGACTATTAAAGTTCTGTTTTACATATCTCTTCAGTTAAGACCCCGAATCGAGTTTTTTTTTTAATAAATAAATTTCAACACCCTTAAGGCATCGTTTATATGGAAATTCGGCCAAATAAACTACGTTCGGTGTAACTTTCAAATGGACCGAAATTCTAGCTAAAGCTTTTGGTTTCCAGTGAGCGTCAAACTTAGACTAATTGATCTAATTATAATTGCTAAATTAATTTTAATAGACATCTGATTATAGGACGATATCTAGGCCGAAGTCGATTGGCTGTCAACACAACCTTCGGCTACAGCCAAATGAATAATTATGAATTTAAAATCATTAAAAAAAAACAGATAAATTTTGTCTGTAGCTATGGTGGCCTAGTGGATTAGGAACTGATATCTATGTGCGGCAACGTAAATGGTTGAAGGTTCAAATTACAGCAAGTACGTCTGGATGTTTCCTTATTGAAGTACGGATTTAGGCACCACAAGGTCACTCGTGAAGGAAAACATTATGAGGAACCCCGCATCGCATATAAGAAAAATATCATCATAAAGTGCCCTTAAAGCGGCGATCAGCTGCGTTACTGGTCACGTTGGGCACGGCATATAAGCGCAAAGTAAATATAGCCACTAATGTATGTCTATTCATTTTAGAAGGGACATAGCGAGACGAAATAGTATTATATTATTATTACTTCAGTATTATCTAAAAGTAGCTAACATAATGATTTTTAAAACTTTTATATCTAATTTTTATGTTGACGTATATAAAAAAATGTCTAGAAATTATTAAAATTACCCCATAACAAGTCCAAAGGTGAATTGGAGACCAAATACCATAAATAGAGTAACATTCAGCGCCTTAAATCATCATTAATATGGAGGTCTCGACAACAAAACAGACGTCCAAACTTTTATTGATATCTCGCGGTGTGCTTTTTGTGTCGACTATCAGCTTAATGGACCCCTTAATTGTGTTCACTTAATTGTTTAAAAGAGGATTCGGTTTTTGTGGGTGTCTTTGGTGTGTAGGTATGGAATTTGTTGAAAAAAGCTCGTCAGTTTTATAAAGTTGTGTCGTTCGCGTCGCCGTATACCAGTACCAAATAGCTTAATTTAGAAGAGTTTATTGCTAACATCTACATGGCACTACTCTGACATAGTATTTAATAGATATGTTATATGTAAGTGCCCTGAGAACAACGATCAGCTGCGCTACTGGTCACGTACAGTGCGACATATAAATGCAAAGTGGATACAGCACCTATATCTCTGCTCCCTCCGAAAGGAACACAGTATGACTATATATTATTATTATTTCGTAAACTTTATTTCATATAACACAATATTTTTAGTGGAGGCCTGAGGCCCTAGCCACCGGTAGTTAGGAGTAGAGATGCCACGAATATTCGGCAACTATTTGGCCTATTCGGCCACTTTTATTATTATTTATTATTCGGCTGAATACCGAATATCAAATCATGTTAAAAAGACACGTTATATTACTCAAAATTATGTATTTATTTCCAAATTACAACACTTCAGTAATTAAAATTGATCAGTGGTAAGTTGTGATGGATAAAACAAGCTTTTCAACATTTTTTTGTAGCAAACGATTACGCTTTTCATCGTAAAAGTTACCAGCCTCAGAAAATAACCTCTCACTAAACACGCTACTTCCAGGAATATTCGCCACTTCGGCCAACAGCGTTACCGAATATTCGGTATTCGGCCAATTCACTATTCGCGGAATCACTAGTTAGGAGCTCAGAGTGAGGAACCTCCTAACAATGCGTGCTGTATCGAGTAGTACTGCCTGCTGTACCCATTAACCAAGCGAAGAGACTCCTAAGATGAAAATCGAGGCTCTTTGCGATCAGGCCATTAATTGATATGACTATCGTGACAATGATTGTTAAATCCACATCTCACATGCTGGTAATCTCGTGTGCGAGGTCGTTAGGGGTTTCTTCTTTTATTATTACTAACATAGTTTACACATTAGGGAAGGCAACGCTTTCTTCTGAGATATTGCCTAAAAGAAAGTGGTATGGTGAGGTTGTGAAGCATTACTTACCGGGCGCATAGGCCTGATCAAACAGTAGAAGAAGTCTTTTAATTTCCTTAGCCATCAGGTCGACAGCCTTCCAGTTGGCAAGTGTTTACCGTCACCTGTGGACAACTGCAGCAAAAGCAGAGTTGCAATTGAGTCGCCGACCAAGAAGGACATTATTAACAGCCCTCTTCGGCACACCTTAGCTGCCATCTTCTATGTACCTCTAACTGCTGCTTGAAGTGTATAGACCTTACCCGAGCGGGATCAGCGCTCTCTCTCTCTCGCTCTGTGGTCTCTTTCTGGAGCACGCCGTTCTCACAGAAGGGATCACGGCCCTCCAGCATGGCGGACACCACTGCCGGCTACCTGTTACCCTCACTACGCCAATCGAGTCACAATTAATATTAATTATTTTCCAGGATTTTGAATCAAATATCAATTTAGAGATTCAAAGCAAAAAATGAATGAATAGTGCAGATTGATATTTAATTGCTTCAAGAAATGTATTTAATTTTTATTGAATTTGTTTCCAGCAATTCATGCTAATAACTAATAACATAAATATCATATCGTCAGATCATACGGTATCTCATATTTCCTTGAATTACTTTTTTTGCGTAATTACACAGAGTGTTTTTATAGACGAAAGAGATATTTCAGGATACAATTATTTGTACCTTCTTGTAACTAATAAAAATGTAAATAACTATATTCCCTTACAAATTATAAAGAAAAATTTATTAACAAATGAGAATTTCGCTGTAAAAATTGTGGACACAAGAGCGCATGTGATACACCATTGAATTTTAGTTAAACAGGTATTAACTGGTTTTCCTATCACACTGTATCCTAGCTTGGGACAGGCAAAGTATCTACTTAATAATTAATTGTTATTCATTAATTCATGTGTGTAATTGCCCCTAAATATGTTTAAATAATTTACTATTTTTTAAAAGGAAATATTAAGATAGCACTATTTTACATTATTATATACATTTGGAATTAGATTCGCATTTTGAATATCTCCCTGGTCTATAAAATCATCCTGTGGATGCATAAAAACCTAATCTGTAGCTAATCTTCGCATAACTTTAAATAAATTAAGTAATTTATATTCCTCGAAACTGGCATGTCTTCAACTGTATTTAAAACGTGGAGAATAATTTGAAATATTTACGGATATATCTATAAACTAATAATATTGTATTTTTGTACGTGTTTATATTCAGTAGCATTAAATTGAAAATTTACAAAACCCCAAGTCAACTATCTATTAAGATGATTGTGAAATAAGTTATAGTTTGTTTTTATTTCTTTTCCTCTGTTTTATTTACTCTTTGTAAACTCTAAAGTGATTTTCTTTTGGTTACCGTTCCTATCCGTGTGTCGATCGTATTTTAATTTTTCTTTCCTTCTATGCATGTAGTCTACACTTTTAAATATAGTTGCATTTGTAATGTATCTTGTTCATATCTTATATATATATATAATATATATAAGTGTGTGTTAATGTAGAATATGTAATTTTTCTTATAAATAAATCTATAAAAAGTGTATTTAAATCATTCTGAGTTTAAACACGGTACTTAGGCTGTAAGTTAGTGAACCATTAAATATAGTGCAGTGTTCAGTTGATGCTGCATTTTTGTTTGAATACGGGCCCGACTAAGTGACTACATTGCACCTTATGGAAAGCACAATGTAGTCCAAAAATAACAACGACCAAAAAAGGATGAAAATCCGTTGACAGTCGCAATTGCTGTCGGCCCACATATACCACAGCGGAAGGTCTCTAAGTACGAATAATCGGATATACACCTATTGCGACAAGCCGGAGTGAGTCACTATGACGGTCTTTGTACTAGTGTACTGTGGTCAGGATACAGTTCGTGTAATCGTTCTACCACAAAAAGGTGAAGACATGAATTTAAGAAATGCGTGAGTAGATAATTTAGTACAAAACGAGGGGATAAAAGAGGAAATAAACCGGGTTCGGCATCCATATTGCTTCCACGATCCAGCGAACAAATAGCCTCTTAGGCTTCATCTCTTGGAGAGTGAGTGTAAAGAGTCCACCTTACAAAACCTTTCTATTAGACGCCTCCACCTCATCCGGAGAGCAAACAACTTCAAGTCTACTGCCCAGCCGATGTCACGCTCATTAACGCGCGAAAACGTCTTTCCTGCGACGTTTTTTTCTCCCTCTCATTCTGTGTCCTCATTTTGCTTTATTATTTCTTCGCAGAAGGGCATCACTAGTACAGAATACTCTCGATTAGGTCGCATTTCAAACGTCGATTACACCACAAACGTATTTATGTTGAGAAGGATTATAGTTCTCGAATGCCATTAACAAGGCATTAGATTTTATTGATATATTTTTATTCCCCATTTCCCCCTTGACAGTAGTCGCAGCCTATTCGTTTCCGATATTATATGTTTCCGAATAAATGCTTTATAATTAATACGTCAGATGTATTTATGTTCAGTTATCTATGTACAGGATGTTTTAAATCTATATAATATATATTTTTTTATTTTTCGAGAGATTTTCAATCGGCTTTCGATATAAACCTAATTTCAAGGTACTTAGCAAAATCTAAAAATCCTATTTATACTAATATTATAAACCTGAAGAGTTTGTTTGTTTGTTTGTTTGTTTGAACGCGCTAATCTCAGGAACTACGGGTTCGAATTGAAAAATTCTTTTTGAGTTGAACAGACCATTTATCGAGGAAGGCTTTAAGCTATATAATATCACGATGCAATTATTAGGAGCGAAGAAATAATGGAAAATGTGAAAAAAACGGGCAAAATTCTTCATCCTTGAGGGCTTCCATTGCGTGCGCTGCAAAAACGGTTCAAGATACCAAGTATATGTCTATCTTTTAAGATTAAGTCACTAGAACTGTTTTTATGGTAAACAAATTTGATCGAAATTAATGCATTATTTGTTAAGAGTTGTATCAACGTAATAATATTAATCTTTATCCAAATAAATGTGTTGTTGATTAAGAGTATTTAATTGTGAACAAAATTGTCTTTGACATCACTTAATTTCAATGAACATCTTAGAAGATATTACAAAACCTTATATAGCATAACAACGTTTGCCGGATCAGCTAGTAACAAATATACGACAATAAACAAAAATATTCGCTGTAATTTCGTAAGGATGTGAGAGGGGTGCTGGAATGCAATAATTCGAGTAGCCTCAATGTACGGGCATAATTCAATATTTCGAGATATTTTAATTGTAAGCTTCGATGATTTGGGCGCTTGGAGAGGATGAATGATGAGAAGATGACGAAAAAGATATACAATATGAATGTGAGTGGAAGTAAGGGCCGAGGCCGACCGAGACTTGCCCGCACAGACCAAATAAAGAGAGTTCTGATGGAGGGTAATCTCCAAAAGTACGCGAAATCGGCGAGAGTGCATGAAGGGACTAATGAATGAAAAGGAAGCGAAAAAGGTTTGCAAGATAAAGGAAATTTAGGTTCTATTCTCTCAGTCTGCCCCAGTAGGGATTTGGCGTGATGATAGATTAATTTAAGATATTTTTGTTAGTATGCCCGATTTGAATACTTATATTTAAATTCTAACAAAAAACTCGAGTTTAATAGATTTTACTTTAACGCTTTTGAACGACTGACAAAATAAATTAAGTTAAGCGAATAAAATTTGTGGAAAGATTGGTTTCATAGACTCCGCTATCCAAATATGTTTAACTATAATTCTTACAATTAATATTGAAGGTGTTACAACCACTAATGTATCCCTGCTCACTCCGAAACGGATAAAGCGTTACTATATATCATTATTGAGATTTCAATAAAAAACAAAGATTTATTTTGAGATTTTAGTGGCCGGTATCCACGTGACACGAGTGGCGACGCGCGTGGGCTTAGGTTCAAATCTAGGCATACGTACTGTTCCGTATTCGAATTTATGTGCGGGTAATTTTCGACAGCTCTGGCAACACCGTACGGGTTGTCAATTGAGTTTTGCTCTGGCTCGAACCGATCCGCCGAGTAACGACATAAAACATACAAACATTCGTAAATTCAACAAATTATCCGATTCCAAAGTGTATAAGTGTGCTTGGAAGATCCTCAAGACACCAGCATCCTGGAGGAGAAGCAGGGGCCCCTGAGGAGTTGGCGAACTGGTGATCGCGGTAAGTGAGACTCTTTAGGGAGCCCGTGCCACTTGCGGAGCTATCGAAGTACCGTACACGTACATTGGACGTTGAGGGCGTCCGCCGTCCGGCAAAGAGGACAAGGCGTCGTGTGTGTGCCCATATGACGCCTCATTTAGAGCTATTGAGGGGGTAACAAATGACCCCCTCCCAGAGAGGGGGCTTGTCAAGACCAGTCGCTCGTCGGGTCCGTAGGAAGTATACGGATACCCAGGCCCGGCGAAGACGAAGAGAGGACATAGTTGGCACACCGGGGGAGTGGCCCTCACCACTCCCCTGACGGTCTGAATGGATTTCCACTGGGTTAACAAAAAAAGGCATAAGTAGGTACATATGTTTTTTCAAGTACGGATTTAGCCACCATATGCTCACCGGTAAAGGAAAATATTGTGAGGAAACCCATATATATAGTATCTAATAGAAATTCTATCTGTCTTGAGAAAGACGATCAGTTGCGCTACTGACGTTGGACACGAGATAGAAGGTCAAGGGGATACAATCGCTAATGTATCTCTGGTCACCCCGAAAGGGATATAGCGTAACGATATATTATTAAGATCTATGTGTCGAAATCGGGTATTAGAGGCGTTTTTCTGCATGCTTTGGAACATATTTTTATAATTACTTATTATAGTTTTCTGTTATTGTTTTATCCCCTTGCTTTAATTCTGTTTTTTTTTTGTGGATACAGCTAGCTTATGTATCTTTTTTGTATATTTTTATTGTTCATATATTATTGTATAATTCTCTGAAAAAGTAAAAAATAAATAAATAGCACCGTTTCCGGAACTCCACGGACTTTGGTTATACTTTATTATAAAAAAGTTATAATTATAAGTATATAACAGCCTTTATACAACATACATATAAAGGTGTATAGTAAAATTGTTATTAAGCATGTATAACTTAGATTTTATGAGTTATTTTATTTGATCGTTAACTCACAACACTATGTTTCGCTTCCAGGAATGTTAAAGTGCACGACAGTGTAGCCCCGTCTACGGCGTCCCACGCGGGTGCTGATATGCTACGCTATCTCAAGTTTTTAATTATCTCACTTCATTTCTTCATTCCATCATCACCATGTTTATTATTAGGCGTAAAATAGGCAGTATCCAAACCAGAATAAAAAAATAAATTAAAAAATAGTGCAGATCACAACCGGTCGCATTAGGATTATTATAGGTATTGCTTTTTCTTTTAAAACGGAAACTGCAGCTATACATAATACCTAAAGAAAAATAATTAATAGTTACAGTGATCATGGCGTCCTGCAGGAATATCTCTTCACGCTTTGTTAAAAGTACCAAATATCATAGGACGGTGGAAATTCGCTCGCTGAAAGGCCATTCCACATCTCAACAGCTCGGCTAAAATGAGAGTTGGATAATTTCATAGTTCTAGCCAGGATATGTGTTACCGTAAAGCCATGACTCCGCAAACTCGCGGGCGTGCTTGTTTTATGGGAGAGAGAGGGTAGAACAAGGTTAAATAACTCTTCAGAAAATTCATCATGATACAGATGCGAAAAAACACTTAGTGAGGCAATATATTTGCGCTACTGGAGCGGTTCAAGATATTTAGTAACGTCAGGCTTTTTTTTTTTTGTTAACCCGGTCGAAATCCCTACGGACCGTCAGGGGAAGTGATGAGGGCCACTCCTTCCGGTGTGTCGGACCTGCCCCGACTCAAACCACCGGGGTGCCAGCACTGCCCTCTCTTCGCTTTCGCCGAGCCTGGGAATCCGGATACTTCCGACGGAGTAACGTCAGGCTTACTAACGATGCGAACAGCCTTCCGCTGTAATCCATCCAGAGCGTCAAGTAACTACCGAGCAGAACCATCCCAGACCTGCGAACAATATTCCATGCATGACCTGACCTAGTCCTTACACAATAGGTACAGTCGATCTAGCGTGAATGACTGTCGTAATCTGTTCAGGACACAAAGTTTTAGTGTCAGAAGATTGCAAAGATGACAGTCCCAATATGATCCCTGAGGTTGATATCACAGCGAAAATCCATACTTGAGATACTTAGGCTGTCACGCGGCCAGCGGCACAAATTAAATGGATAATTACTATTAGCCCTTGATCTTCATTATCCCATCCATTTTTTCCATAACTGCGTAATAGTTGAGAACTCAACATAACCGTTGTAGCATAGGAAATCAAAATAGCATAGCATTTCTTAAGTGAGACATTATGATTTTTTCCCTAATACTGTTTTTATGATTCATATTTAATTTATTTCTTCAATTCGTTTTAAATATTTTGAAAGCTATGTAAAATAATTTAAATGTCGTCAACTACCAGCTAACACACTTATAAATATTAAAAAATGTGATTCTAGAAATTGCTATTAGGTATTTGTAATTAAAACATATTTAATATCCTTTAGTTTTTGACTTTTTGGCTTTATTTAAATATAATTGACGTGAGAAATTTAGATTGGCCATTAATTATGCTATTAATTTGGCTAGCGAGTAATATTTTGTACGATTTAATATTTTTTAATGAAGAAAAAACTTTAAATAGACACAATTTCCTAAGCAATTTTTTGTATTAGAGTCAAATTTTTACCGTCTAATATTACTGATATCTCTGTGTGTCTCATTAATATTAGATAAATAAACAAGAAAATAAGAAGAAGAGGTTCATAAAAACTAGATGTAGTATCAATAAAAAAAATTAAATAGGTTTTAAAAATGAGCTTCTAATTTCATACAAGAAATGTTTATCAAATATTTTGTTTATTTTTTTTTTGTTTAAGAGTTAGGATAATGAACTTGGTGATCTAGGATATTAACAGATTATGGTTATGATGATGAAAATTGTAATGTAAACATATATAATTACAAATGAATATATATTATGTTCATTACAGATTTTTTTTAAATATTTTATAGTGATCCCATTATGGCATCATTAGTGAAAATGTTCTTAAATAAAACGTTGAAATTTCAACGATCTATGGGAATTTGACGCGTCCTCAGTTGATTCAGTGCTTAATGGGGGCAGCATGATCGGGCTGTGGAGTTTTTTTTTACAGGACCCACAGTCACTGTTTATATGCAATCAATTTAGGGTTTTAAGCCGGTGCACCTCGGCCGCGCCACCAATCCAATACAACGAACATTATCTTATGCGTCAGTAAAGAGCTTGTTGTTTATTACGTTCTCCAAAAGGCAGGCAATAACCGAGCCATACAGCCTTGCATATTATTTATATTTTTCATATCAAAATCCAAAGGCCAAGGCCGTGCCTGTTTTGCAAAGAAAAATCGACAGTAAAAACACGATAAAAGATAATAAGTTCGTCTTAGTCGTTGACACTACGCGGGCCGGGACATGTATTGTACTTATGCCGTTGCACAAAATGCACCCTTGTAAGCGGAATGATTTTTTTTTTACACTGGCTCGACATAGTGACTACAGAGTACCTGATGGTAAGTACAGTGTAGTCCAATAACGAAAGCGACTATCAAAGGATGAAAATCTATTGATAGTCTACATCGTCATGTCGGCCCACATATACCACGACTAAAGGTCTCTAGATATATGAGCTACTGGATATGCACAAGCTGATCCCGAAACGCGACAAGCCGAAACTGGTCACTATGACGGGCTTTACACCCATGCACTGTGGTCGCGATCCAGACGGGCACCGCCGCCCTACCACCTCGCTGCTGCTCATTTAGCACCACCCAGGAGTCACGTGTAGGGAAACTAGGGTAAAGCCTACGGACGCGAGCAGCTTCGACTCCCACAAATAAATAAAGCTTTTATAAATAAAGATCGCGATATTTGAGACAATTCAAAAAAGTACTTATTGGTTGGCAGCGGTATTCAGGCACTTCACAAAATCACAATTCGTATGTATGTATCACAATTTGTATGTATTTTGACTGTGTATGATGTGGAGTATGGTGTGAGGATTTATGATACGTATTAACGAGGTTAAAATAACTATTAGATGCGATTGTGAGGGAAAAAGGATGCAATGCGATGTTTGTGATTTTAAGCGAGAAAGAACTGTTAAGTAAGAAGTTAATGATGTACGCCAGATGGCGTTTGCGATTAGGTGCGTTTACATTTTTATTATTTTAAGGTTCTGGGGTTGAGCCTTTTGGCGTGACTACAGACTATTTACTAATGTGGTAAAAAGTCTTTAGGAAGATCAAATTTTTACTTACCAACTAAATGATACTTATATGTAAACGGTGCATGAAGAAATATTTTAACTGGTTATAAAACTATAGGTAAATCTAATTTGACAATTGCACCTGACGCCACGAATCACAAACAGCCAAGATAATTACCTTAAAGCAGTAAATAACGTTACATAACGTTACACAACACGTTAATATAACGCATAACGTTAATATTTCAAATGTATACGTAGCAATAACAATGTGATGCGATAGCGACACAATTAGGCGGTAATGCATGCACGATCAATTGCGGTGCAATATTTCATAATTCGTATTATCTTGATGGTATAATATAATATTACGGGTTATATTGTTCAGCACAAAACCAATATTTTAGATATTGCTGCCACAGACTATAATACTATAATTATTAATTCACGATTCACGAATTTTTTAAATTAATTTTATTATACAACCTAAGTTAAACCTACACTCACTTTCAGAAATGTTTCTTAGCTTTAAAAACACTTATGAATCAACAATCAAATAAGAGTTTATGACTCAATACTGTTTAAAAGTGCTTTCAAATTTAAAAATCATCCCTGAAACTAAGCGTTAAATATTTACAATGAAATATTTAACTTATTAAACATACACATTACACACACTTTTAGGCATCAGGAGGCCAAAGAAATTATTATCCACTACATCATTTAATTAGATACGAAATAAGACGCTACATGCACATTGCTCACTAAGGAAAAAAAAAACATTGTGTGAGGAGAAATCCCGTATGGCGTTTGACAAAAATGTCTTATACCTGAGAATAGTTATCAGCTATGCTCTGTTCATGTTGGACACACCTTACGCCTGTAAAGTGTATACAACCATTAAAGCACGTCTGCTTATTTTAAAAGGGATAAAAATGACGATATAATATTATCAAAAAGCTATGTTGCATTACCTTATTTCAAGTTACACATTAATTATTTTGTATTTTTGGCTATTCGTGTGCAGAGAGTTTTGTAGTTATGTACACGGAAACAAAAGAGTTTTCTTCTAGAAAGAGATTGAATTGCTATTTGAAAATTAAATATTGTAACAAATAAGATAATATATGAACAAGGCTTTAAATATGCTAATTTTTATTATTGGCATTGTAATTATAAAGCAGGCGATATATATGTAATTATGCTGCTATCTTTATAAATATTTCTTTTATTTGGATACTATCATTAATTATTTACTTGTTATTTATATCGTCGCATTGCATCATTTTTGATAATGTATCGATGTATAATTGTATATTCTGTTAAATATAAATATATTTTTCTTCGTATATTAAATAATAAAAGATGAATAAAACATCACTGCCCATAAGTGCATAAAAAACCTCATCTGAGTTAGTTCGAGATTTAACCCTACTTTGAAGTATGAACTGAACATTTATAAACTTTATAATAAAACTATCATTTTATAAATAGTACATAATATCAATTATTAACTTATTATCAAAAACATATTGGATCCGAAGTATGCTACATGTTATAAAATTGGTTTTAATGTAGTATATTATAGAAGACAATATCTGAACATTCAAGTTACTGATATCATGTACATTATTATTATAAAATACACCATAAACACAACTAAAAAATATAGCATAATAATTAATAAACGATAGGGATTAGCCAATATAATATTATCAAGAACTTAAAACAGATGCGGACAAACCTAAGACATCTGTGGATTACTGTTAAGATAGGTAAATACATATATTTCTTTCCTACAAAACGCATTAATTATTGGTTGAATTATGTCTGCATACAATAATAATTTAAGTATAAATTAGAATAGGGGGGTTGCGTGTTAGATTTTATTAAATTTAAGATCTGATCTACGTATCCAAATTGATATAGTTCCGCGTTCGGTGTGAACAAAAATATTGCATCATAATCTTAGGCACATCTTATATTCGTATACAACGAGAGCTTACTGCCTGTGTGTGAGGGTTATGGGTGCGTGTGGGTTCTGTAATAGAGCGATGACGTGATTTCCTGCGCTGAGTTATTGCTACTGTACCGGCGCTAAATGGTTTGGCCGAGGTGACTTTGTACGGAGGGATCTATTTTTTATTTTTGATTCTTTTCGTAACTTTTTTACAAGTTTAACAAAGCTACATTGATTTAACTGTACCAAATACTGCATAATAAAGCAACTATCTTGATTGATAAAGACTTAAAAAAATAATTTGGGGTATTTTACGTGATACGACAAACAAACAATGATTTCGCTCTTTTTAATAGATACAGATTAAAGACATATGATATTCAACGCTAAGACTAGTAATTTTTATAAGGAGGTTTTTTTGTAGAAAGCATTTCTTGTGTTGATCTCCTCTGCCAAATTAAAAATTAGTTTCTTTCATATTAAAAAGAACAGCGAATTGTCTGTCTAAATCAATGTTTCATTTCTATTTATGATTTAATGAATTAGATAAGTCGCAAGAAATCTGAAATTTGATTACATCACATTTTTCAAGATTTATCTGGAGAATAAAATCTAATACAAATAACACACTCATACACACTAGAAGTACAAACAAGTCCAATATAAACGAATTCCAGAATCTGACTGTTTTTTTCGCTGCTGTTTCATGTGAAATAACCCTATTGTCAAAACAGCATGTTATCCCTATTGGATAGCTCTAGGATAGGATTACATGTAATTTATTTATTTATTTATAAGAATATTTAGAAAGTCTACATTAACACAAACAAAAAATATAAGACATGAACAAGGTACATTTTAAATACGACTATATTAAAAAGTGTAAACACCTTGCAAAAAAGAAAAGAAAAATGAAAATACAAGCAACACACGGACAAGAACAGTAACAAAAAGAAAAACATTAATCTAATTTGCATAAATAAAAAAAAACAATAACCTATTACACAATCTTCTCAAATAAAATCCTTTTTCTTGAGTTTAAAAATATTTTCAATAAATATATCGAGATCAGTAAATCTCGAGATAGAATTGTATAGCCTTTATAAATATATAAGACTTATTTCGATAAGCGATTGTATAAAAAAGCCACTGTGACAACAAAAACTCAATTATAAGATAAATAATATCTGTTCTTTATTACATTAATTGATTTTTTTAATTAGTTATATCTCCACGATAAATACGATATTCTTTTTGATGCTTTTATTATTTCCTTTTCTATAGGCTTGCAATGGACATCAACTAAATTATTTTAAATTATAGATAAACTCAATAAAAAAAAAAATAGGGAAAAAACATGATAATAGATAAAAAAAACCTTCAATATGACTTAATATATCTGATTTTTACCAAATAAAACAAAAAGTTTTGAAGAAGAAATTAACTTTTGCTGTGTTTTTGATACAACGTATTTGTAAACATTAGTTCGAAGAATTGATAATGATGTTTGGAGGCCATAGGCATTTTTACTTGCTTTTAATTGGTGTTTTGCTTAATATGGTAGATTGTTACAAACATATTTTTTATTATAGTAAAATAAGTATCGCCTGTAATTAAAAAAAATAAAATAAACGATAATTTCCTATAGAATTTTGTCAAATCATAATTTCAGCGACTTTTAGCTCCCATGCCTATTATCGAAAAGGTTAAATATTGATCATTCTTTGGTTACATAAAATATTTCTATAAATCCTTTATCGTATCATTTCACATTTTAACGTTTCAGTGTTTTAATGCCTATTTTTATTCAATTAAAAATAACTATAATGACCTATCATAAAATTATGTAAATAAATTATAAAAATAACTGTTAAGTGAAAATACTTTTATTATCGACTGTCTCTGTTATGTTTCAAAATTTTATTGATTATTATTATTATTATTTTTTTATTCTATTTATTTAAGGGACTTTTACGTGTGTACGTATGTCAGCCCCATCGTACCCTAATACAGAAATACCTAACATATTACATATGGTGTTTATTGATTATCTGTCTCTTAATTCTATTTTTACTTTTGCGTCTACACGCCGTTTTTCTCTCTTGTCAATATAAAACATGATAGGTTTGATTTATAAAAGGCCTCTTACAGTGTATGCATTTCATAAAGTTTTTTTTTTATCTTATTAGACATTATTGCATGTGTCTTTAATGCCTCTCATATTATTGATCAGGGTGTGGAATGAATATTGTTAAATAGATATGTTTAAAACATAATAGAAAAATAATAATAATGTCTTAATCATATTTGTAAGGAAGTTTTATATTTACTTTAAATTAATCTGGATTAACATGTGTCACTAATTTGAAAAATGGAAATAATATTCAGCTTTACCTTATCATAGGTATTATAAAAATTGTAACGTTCAGATAAAAATAATCTTAATATGTGTGCGATAATTTAATAATATTTATTGTATCACGTACTCAGCTTAAGTACTGTCATAGATTCTCAGCATTTATTGCTGTTGAATTTGTATTATTCAATTATTGAAAGTTAAATTTTAATGTTTATTTTAATTTAATTTGTACACTCATTAAATTATAAGAAACAATGATATGAATATCTACTGTAAAATATACTTAAATCATCCTTAATAATAGTATTAAGGATGATTTAAGACAAAAAATATTTATAAATTTTATAATTAAGTAGCATAGGCTACTTAATTATAAAAATACAAAAAAAAAACGCATAACTTAAATACTTAAAATTTATAAATATTTTTTGTTTGAGTTGTATTTATACATCAATGGAAATAATTTTGATTTGTAAATCCTTAAACATAACCTTTCATCATAAGGAAAATTCGACCAAATATTCTTACAGAAAATATACCTACTACAGTGACTTATCTATTATTACGCCAAATCCCTATTGGGATAGGCGAAGAGAATAGAAGGCCACTTCTCTCTATTTTTTAAACGTCTGCCTTAGCATTCATTCATCAGCCACAGCTCGTACTCCAGTATATATCTTTTACTTAATCCTTTTATCATTCATCCTTTTTTACATGCTCGATCCTGGAAATTCTATATATATGGAAAGATATCCAGTTATTCCGTGTCTGGTTTCCAACCTGCAACCATTCCCGTTTTTGTACATGGACGGAAGTATGTTTCAAGTAAATTGGTGAAACCAAGAAAAATATCTAATTCTGAAATATAATAATTTCGTTTAAAAATTTAGTTTTAGTTTTGTTTCAGAAAGAGGTTGAACAGTGAGTGGCTAAGCATGTAAAATAATGTGTATATGATTTTTGTTATGGAAGGAGAGTCTAATTTATGATAATTTAGAGTAGATCTACTTAAATCTTATCAAATGAAAATTTACCTGGAAAATAACAATTAGCTCCTGGCTTTATCACGTTAATACACGCTGTAATTTATATCTGAAATCGTTTGGTACTATCACAATACATTATAATGTGATAATTGAACGATTAGTGTTAATCGTTTCAGATATCATACATTGGCGCGGTATTGCGGTCGAAATTACAAATTATCGATAGCGTTTATTTGTTATTATTGACTCTAATTTAAAGAAATATACGTGCGATGTGGTAATTAATTTACATTTATTTTTGAAAATATTATTTTTCTCATATAAACATAGTAAAATAAGTTTATTTTTATAGGTACGAAGATTTGAAGTTCAGCAAACAATTAAAATACTATTGATTGGTGAAGCAAAAAGTAAGTATTTATATAATTATTTAAATATTACAGTTATAACTAATCGAATAACTCCATAATATAAATAACAAAGTTCAAAGAAATTTGTATGACTAAAAAATAAACCAAAATGTTTTTCTAGCTACTACAGACTCATGAGAAGCGGACATAAATACATAAATTTAGGACACCGGACATATTTAGTATTATAAAAATGTAATTTGTGTGTTGCCTAGATGTAAACAAGTAATGTGAAGAGATTTTTGCAGTTTTCATATATCATACACACACATCATCATTAAGCTTTCGGTATGTTTGAGCAGTATTAGAAACCGAAAGTATAACTTCACTTCTCGCAATGTTTATCTCACCTTTAACTGGGTCAAGGGAGAGACTCAAGGAAGTCAAGTAAAATCGTTATTACTCCGCAACATTAAGTTTGTTAACTAATTAAAAGTTAATATACAAATTAATTTAGGAGCTGAAGTCGCGGTCCTAAGACAGTAGTTGTTCTAGTGTCAACTTTAATATATTGAATACAGCGTTCTTGACTTGTGACTAGGTAAACAAGTTTAAGTAATTAATATTTATCAAATCGACTTCAAAATCCATGTTTAATTATACTAAGCAAAAAATATTGCTCTTACAAATTTTTATACACTTTTTAGCGTCTATCGGAATTTGTTATTTATATGCAATTTAATGTTTTTTGTAGGAAAAGAAAAAACCATATTATAAATATACAAAATTATATCCTTAATAAAGTTTTGGCATTATCACTTTGATACGGAAATTGTAATGTGCCTATTAAGATAGATAAACTTACCTAATTTAAATATTTATGATGGTAGTTCAGTGTATTTTCAATATAATAATCCCTAATTTAAATGCTATAGATGTTTAAATAGAATTTGATTAACTTTTATTCCATAACTAAAGAAGTTATTTCCGAGACTCTTATTTATGAGCTTCCATCCCTGGAATTTTGAGTGTCGAATTGACGTGAGCTATAAGATTTCTTCTTCTATTTTCTAGATCGATACTTAAATAAATAATCCCAGGACTATCGAAATTTCAAGATTCTAGAGAAAGAAATAATCACATATTTTATATTCCTGCACATTAATGATTCTAGTTTATTGTTAATCTATCTTAAATCAACCACCCTATAACAGCGAATCCGCAAAAAATTTGTTTCTCAAATTAATTTACGTTATAAGTGAGTTATATATAATTAAATAATAATATTTTTTTAATATATATATATGTATTTTTTTTTTTCATCATTATATGTATATAATATATATATGTATAATATATATATATATATATATATATGTATATATATATATATATATATATATATATAAATATAAATATATGTTTATTATTTAGCACCTATACTGGATAATTTGGGAAACACAGAAGTTTAATCAATTTGAGATTGTAACGTAAACTATGGTAAATAAAAGCTAATACCCGGACTTTATTAAAAAATTATCATTTCTAGAAGATTAGATGGTCTTGAATAAAAACACCTCGGGCAGTAGACTTGAGGGATTCTGCTGACCGGATGAGAGGGAGGTAGTGCACGGTGTCCGGCGCGCCGCCTGAGAGAGAGGTTTTGGAGAGGTGGATTTTTACTTCCACCCCTCCCCCAGAAGGATAGCTTCAACAAGGCCTTTTGTTCCCTGGGCATCTGGACGAATTTGGCTTCCCAGGCCTGGGTGTAGCTATCGGAGGGACACCCCGGAGGTTTTTAGTCAGTAAGAGTCTGACACACCGGGGTCGCTGCCCTCACAGATATCTATGATGGTCCTATGTAGGATTTTCCCCCCGGAATACCAAAAAAAAACACCCTATTCAACTTCTAGAAAAAGGTTGCCAAATTATAAGAACTTATAAAAACACACAGGCTTTATTTAACACCACCGTTGTTCGTATTATTATATTACAATGGATCTCCTCAAATATTTATATTCTACAAGCAATATTACCAATTTCACAATTGTATGTTTTAAGAATTAAAAAATATATTGTTTATATCTCAGGCGCCTGTATTATTATTATGCAATTAATATGGAAATAATGATAACATGTTTGAATCGATTCTTTATTGCATGATTTCTGATAGTAGCAAAAATACGGAAGTTTATCAATTTAACTGTGATATTTAAACATATGTCTATAATAAATTTAAAGACGTAATAGGTTCGTTATATATACATAATATTAATGTTTTTCACAATAAAATTTTAATTTTAACATGTTCTTAAAATATAAATATTATAATCCTCGATTTCTACATACATTGGAAAAAAATCTTTTTGTTTCAACGTCTTCTAGTCAGAGAAAATTGGCCGATTACCGATCCTAGTCTCAAATGAGTAAAGATATTAGTATAGAATAATTTGGCTTGTTTATACTCTATTAACAGATCACAAAATACATCTTCGTCGACCATAAAATTGATAAATGTTACATCTGTGTTACCACAATTAGCAATTAAGTAATGCTTTTGGTAAATATAAACCAATAATAATGCAGTTATATTGAAAAAAATATTATAAAACTGAAAATCCCGTAGGACGTTCGTTCAAAGTTATACCGCATATCGCCAACGAGGGGGTGGAGAAGGCAACAACTCATAAAATTAAGCGATTTGGATGTGAGTTAGTCTAACTGTGAGGATCGTCGCGTTAACAGGCTTCTAGCCGTCCTGCTCGCACTCTCTCCCCCTTTCACACACACACACAGCCGATAGTACAACGTTATTTTGCTTGGTAAACGTACCGCGCGCGCCATTGTAGGCGGATTCGCGCCATAATTTGACAGTGCGGAAGTAGTTGTTTTTTTTTTGTTTTGTAGTACGCGACAACGTAATTTTTTATCTGTGAATTAGTGTTTATGTTCGGATATTTGACTTATAAGGTGAGATCATTAATTTTGCACACAATAAGTCTTTACTGATAGGTTTTTTTAATTAAAATTTCATTACGTCAAGTATGATTTTTTAAATATCAAGAAACAGAACAGAATTGTTGTATACTTTGTTATAGTTGCATACTTGTTTAAACTATTAGCTTTGTTTTTAATTTTGAAATGTTGTTGAAATTTTGTATTTATCTGGTTTTGCCGACAAACCGATGAAACAATGGGTGGTCCGGTTCAAAAATCACTTAATTTCCACTTTTATATATCTTGCCAAAAAATGTTAAATAATAACTTGCCTATAGGTTCTGGGTTTTTTCTTTAATATAATCTCGTCCATTTATAAAAATAAGCTTGATTTCTTATAAAAATATATCAAATTGCTGGACTTAGTAATTTTTTCATCTAAACCTTGATATTATTATTAACTGTGTATATACATTATTGATAACACATTTAAAAGTTTCGCTTTTTGTGCACATTATAAATAATTTTGGATCTTATGCGCGAAGAAACTTACATCACATTTTTTTCTCAACTTTTGTTTTTATATTATTGAATGCGGAGTGTGGCCACCACATTATACCAAAATAATAAATAGTAATATACATGCCCTAATGTGCTGCGTCGTTCAAAGACTTAAAAACTATAGATTAAACCTAAAATGAACTTAAACATTGTTTAGATATTGTTATAGAAACATTGAGCTAAAATATTTCTGTGACCGTTTTTTTAATAACAATAATTACCGATTTTTTAAATGACGGGATGATAAAATTATAGGTATCCGCTATAAAATTATGGAAAATTCATTTATAACTAATAATATTGCGTATAATTAGGTACTGGTAAGCCATTTACTAAAACTAATTAAATCTTGCGGATGTGTTATAATGAGGCAACGCCTATTAACAATATTTAAATGGATAGGTGAGGGCAAAGTGTAGGTATTTTGTTTTATAATTTACATATGCGTAACATAGTGTCCTACGACAAGATAATCCTGTCAAGATTCGTAGCCGTTGCTGTCAAAGTTGCTGTCTTGTTTTTTTTTAACTTGTTTTCCTCTTTGTGGGAGCTTTCACGTCATACAGCCATTTCGGAGATCTTTTCAAAATGATTATAATAATCTAAATGCTGTTCTTATAATAATACTAGTTATTTCAGCAGACCTTGTTCTGCCCTAGTTCTCTAAAACAAAGTCACATTGTTTTTTTTAATGTTAATAGCTTCCCCGTCAGATTTTATTCTGCCAAAACCTATTGGGTCTGTCGGCTGTTTTTTGAAAATTGTTTGAATGAACCTGGCTTTAATGCTATAGGTATAAAAATTGACAAATATTGACATTAATATTTATACGTCACTCAATTGTTTTGCCTTCCCGGAACCCGTCCACTAACATTTAAACTTTATGGTATGGTGCTAAAGTTCAAATTGACTTTTAAATATTATTACGACTTTTTTGTATGAGAATATAGAAAAGTATCGTTTTTAGACTTTTTTTTTTAATTTTTCTCTCCGTAATAACCTTCCACAGACTTCAGCCAAATCGGTTCAGCCGTTCTCGAGTTTCGCGCTTATACACATTTAACGATTCATTTTTATATTATAGAAGATTAAGTTTTTAGGCTCTGGATAAAAGTCCTTTGGCACCGTCTTTAATAATTTTTAATATTCAGCAATCTCTTATTAACGTCAAAATTAAAGTCCCAAGCGACACGCACTCCATCTATCCCACGCTATCCGAATAACATCAATTCCCCGCAGGACTTTGCCTACCGGGCATGCTGTTATTGTCCAGATCTAACATCAACCCAAAAAAATAAGGACAACATGTCCAGAAGGCCACAACAATGACAAATCAACAACTTAACTAACCGATGAACGAAACAGAGAACATGGCCGCTCGCGTTCAAAGCTTAAACGTAAATCGTAAATTAGCTACATAGACCCGGCGTTGCTTGTTAAAAATCCTTTATAATATCCGCTTGATTTTCCAATTATTCAAAACACATTTTATTTTATTTTAAATCAATACAATTTTATACAAAAATTTTCTATTCCTTACTTCAAATTTGACGGATTTTCAAACAAACGTTCCGCCGGAGCTAGTGATGAAAATGTCCGGGAAATTTCCCAAAGTGCCCAGCACTTCCGCGAACATTTCGTAAATTCCCGGGAATATTCCCAAGCAAGTTTTGGGCACTTTGGGAAAATTCCCGGGCATTTTCATTACTAGCCGTGACGGATTTTTGCGAGACGTCGTATCGGATACCATCCGTATGTGCTGCAGGTCCCTTATCTTTTGTGCCGTGGTGGCTGCCGGCAGAATAGAATAGCACCCCCCTCTTCTTGCTGAGGTGTCGTAAAAGGCGACTAAGGTATCTCTTTAACACCGCAATTCTACCAGGTGTTTAGAGAAGGGAAAACTCGACCAAACCTGCATCCCGCTCCCTCCCGATCGTACTGGTTCTCCATTCCATCGGGCCTGAGGGAGCTCGGACGAGAGAGTGCTTTTCTGGCTGCGCGTCCAGTTATGCACTTAAATATCTCCTGCGCAATTGACTGTTTCCGAAAACTGGACCACGATTTTCATAATCGGCGTTGAAACAGTCGCCGTGGCCGAATCCGGCTAGGACATCATCATCTGCACGAAGAAATTCGTTTCTACATTCATCATGCGAACAGCTAAGGAGTGGAATATGCCTACAGCGAGCATATTTCCACTATCTTATGATATGGAACCTTTAAGAGCAGACGGAATAGACATTTGTTGGGTGGACGCGGTCCATTGTCGGACTCATCTTTACCTTCCGCCAGGTGTGATTGAGGTCAAGCGTGCACTTGTAAATCATAAAAAATAACACCTATTTTATCCCTTTAGGCGTCGAATATAAAGAAATTCGCCCTCAGTGGGTACCTACGTCATAAAAATTACTCAATGTAAATATTTCATGTTTTAAAATTCTGTATTTTGGGCACTGCGAAAATCTGTCAGTCGGGCAAGTCTTTTTGTATATGTTGATTATTATGTACATCAATGAATCATGACAAATTGACCAAGAAATCGTATAAATGTTTGCCGTACCGATGTTCGAACCCAGGACCTTTATAATCACGACAAACTGCGCTCTTAGACCGACGCACGCTTTAGTGACCCAAATTAAACTAGTCTAGTATATGTAGAATGAAAGACAAAATTTATTATAATATATTCTTGAGAAAATTTATCTTAGTTTAACTAGGCTTTTATACTTAAAAATGAGGCAACATATTATGAAAAAAAGCATAATAAAATAAAATAATGATAACACGCTTCACGCTATGCCGCTTACGGGTTGAGCAGAGATGCATTAGTGGATGTATCCATTTTGCGTTTATATGTCGAACCTATGACAATTCCCGTGTTTATGTCGAATTTCTCCATAGCTCAAAATATAATTACAAACAAAAAATTGTAATAAGTTTTTATATTTTATAATATTAATTGTGGCTGTGGAAGCCTAGACGATAAGGGACCGGTACCCAAGGGGTCGTAGGTTGGAATCCCGGCTCATACAGTTGGGTTATTCCAGATTCAGTATGGATTTAAGCACCACATGTTCAGCGGTGAAGGAAAATATAGTGAGGAAACCCGCATGGCATGTGATAGAAATGTCATGTGTACCAGTGCTGTGAGAACCATTCCACAGCCGGAAGACCATTCCACAGCCCAAAGACACGGTAAAAGTGATAGTAAAGTGAGTACTCAATTGACCAGCCAATTTTCAATTGGTCGCCAGTACCATAACGAATGTCATTCATCGATTCATTTAATTATTATGACATTTATCACACTATATGTGTATACATACGAGTGTATACATCGCTTTTAGGCTCATAACTATCTAAATTATGCACTAGAGTTATAATAACATTGTAACCGCGGACTGCGGTAATGTGATATAGTTAAATTTGTACCTCACTGCAAAATATGATGTATGCAGAAAAAGTATTCTCAATTTAACCGAGTAATAAGTTTTCTTTTTAATTTCAGCAAAAAGTTTTTTCTTTAATTGTAGGCTGTATACGCCGTCTAACGTGGCTTGGCGCATAGTGTAAATTTTAGCGCGTTATTTAAAAAAATAAATAGGTAATTTTATAGGTTATAAATCGATAATATTTTGTTAAAGCGAATATATTTTTGTGTATGTATGTGTAAGTATTCATTATGATTATTATCAAAATATATCGGATTTCAAAAAGTGTAGGTGAGACGAGGGAAAATTATGCGTGAGACGCAAAACAAGAAATGTAAGAAAGCCAAATTAGCACACCCGTATCATATTTGTAATGCATTGTTGTCGTCTAGTATGATTTGATTATACTGCGATCCGATCAGTCTGTTATATCATGTCTATGATTAAAATACACGTGCCAATATATTCCTTTGCGTTTATAACAAGTTTTTTCGTGTGGCCCCGTTTAAGAGGTTCCTATGAAATAATTAGAAATTTAAATTTTTAAATTCATTCAGTTTTCTTAAATACCATGCTAAATGGTAATTAAATGTCTCATTAGTAAACGAAGTAAAATTAAGGAGGCAAAAAATTAAATGTAATAAATGTTAATAGAATTAATGTAGAGTGAGCACAGTTTAAAGTACCACGAGCTTCTTTCGACATATCGACATTAACTGAATAAAATAACATTTAAAATTTGTAGTAAAATAACGAAATCGTTCAATTTATAAAATTATTTACTTATATATCTTTTATTTAAAAAATTTTAAGGTTACGTAACGCGAAGGGAACAAATGGAACCAATAAAGGGTTTCTTTGTTGCGATCCTATTTATCGAGACTCTTTTCCTTAGTAATGCGTGGAAGCATAATATTGCAATTATTATCAAATAATTACATATGGAATAACACTGAAAAAATAATTCTTCTAAATCATTGCACTCAAAAGATAAGCCTCTTTAAGTCGTAATTTTTATCGTTTGTGACGTTTTCGCAAGGTAATCTGAACCTATAGGGTACTTCCTGTGGATGTAGAGCCATGTAATTCAGCAAGAAGCATGCTCTGACATCAGAAGTATTGGAAAAAAATGTGATAATTGTAAATTATAATTTTTTTTTTACACTGGCTCAACATAGTGACTACAGAGTTCCTGATGGTAAGTACAGTGTAGTCCAAAAACGAAAGCGACTGTCAAAGGATGAAAATCCATTGATAGTCTACATCGTCATGTCGGCCCACATATACCGCGACTGAAGGTCTCTAGGTATATGAGCTATTGGATATACACAAGCTGATCCCGAAACGCGACAAGCCGAAACTGGTCACAATGACGGGCTTTACACCAATGTACTGTGGTCGCGATCCTGACGGGCACCGACGCCCTACCACCTTGCTGCTGTTCGTTTAGCACCGCCCAGGAGTCGCGTGTAGAGAAACTAGGGTAAAGCCTACGGACGCGAACAGCTTCGACTCCCAAATTAGCAGTTACATCACGAAAAAATCATTCAAAATTATAAATTGTCGATAAATTTGCATGGAACCCTTTTTTTTTGTTATATCTATTGCTTTGTATAATTTTGATTTCCAATATAAGTGTAGCTGTGATGTCCTGGTCGATAACGGGTCAGTACTCACGCGCGGAAACGTGAATGGTTGTAGATTCGAACCCTGGAAAGTACCTCTGGACTTTTCCTAATTAAGTATGAGTTTAGGTACCACATGCTTACTGGTAAAGGAAGGCATCGTGAGGAAACCGGCATGGCATTCTAATAGAAATGTCATGTGTACTGGTGCTGTGAGAATGGCTATCAGCTGCGCTACTGGTCACGTTGGTCACGACAATAAGCGCAAAGTGGACGCAGCCCCTAATGTATCTCTGTTCACCGCGAAAGATGTATAGCATAATGATATATTATTTTTATAATTTCCAATATAGAACTTGTTTACCCAAATTCATGATTACCTGTTTATTAATAAATAGATAAGAAAGTTGAAAGTGACTTACCTGTTAACAGTAATTAATGTTATCGTGAACATCATTATCCTGATTGTAATCTTTATTGACGCAATTGGACTGAATCAGGTTTTCCTGCTAATATCAGAATGAGAAATTGTTTTTAACGCAATGATATTTCGAAAAAATTTTTTTTATATATAACCAAATAGCTAAATACCAGTTTTCCTTGTAGTTACTGTTATAAATAATGCCAGAAATGTATCTCTTTACATTGAAAGGGAAATAGCGTGGCGATCTACTATTATTATAACCTCTATTCAAATTGCAACAGTATTTTTATATTTTAAAATAAATACATTTAAAAAGATAACATAAATTTTAAAATATAAAAACATGTAGACCAATGGTGGCGAGGCCTGAGACCCAAGCCGCCGGTAGTTAGGAGCTCAGAGTGAGGAACCTCCTCACAATGCGCGCCGTAACGAGTAGAACTGCCTTCTGTATCTGGCCCTTTATCCAACAGCCAAGCGAGAGCCTCGATAAATGGCAATCGATGCTCTTTGCGATCAGCTATTAATCGATACGACTATCGGGACAATAATCGATGAATCCACATCCCACATGCTGGTAATCTCGTGTGCGAATTATTATTATTATTACTATTATAACAAAGTGATACGGTATTCTAAAACTTCGGGTTTCTTTTTCGGTACCTCAGTATGGGACCCCATAAACGACCTGATAATAGCGGTTACTGTAATACTGGCCACATTAGGCACGACATACAAGCGTAAAGTTGATACAGCCACTGCTCACCCCGAAAGGGATACAGCATGAAGCGTGATGATATTTGATTGTTTTAAACTATTCGATAATAATTTCAACTTTGCTGTTTAACATTAACGTTAATTTTAACGTCACTATCGACGCTATTTTTTTATTATTCACAGGCAGACGTTTGACCTTAATCACATCTGGTGGAAAGTGAAGATGAGTTCGACGGTGGACCACATCCGCCCTACAAATGCCTATTCACTCCTCTCTTAAAGGCTCCTAAATCATAAGATCGTGGAAATTTGCTTACTAGAAGCATATTCCATTCCTTAGCTGTTCGCATGATTAATGTAGAAGCGAATCTCTTCGTGCGGATTTAATGAACGTCCACCACATACGGATGGTAAACTACACGGCGTCTAATGGTTTTATGATGAAATGGGGCTGGTTGAATCAGAGAATGTAGCCCCTGAGAATACTCTTCATTGTGAAACCGGTAAAAGACTGCGAGGCAGGTGATTTTACGTCGACGCTCTGCATTTTAGACTCAGTCAAAGAGCCATCGCCAACAATCTACGAGCTCCACGATCAATCGAGTCCAGAGCAGCCAACTGGTATTTAGTGGACCCGTCCCAAAGGTGATAACAGTACTCGACACCCGACCGCACCTGTGTCTGAAATTATTTCAGCTTCAAAGGAAACGGCATAATGCCAACACTTATGATGCTACTGTACAGAGACAGTGGCCACTTTCTATCAGGTAGGCTGTCCGTTTGCCTCCTGTGGGTATAATAAAAAAGTAATAGGTGAACATAAAATTATTTATTATAAAAGGGAAACCGCTCGTCCACTCAGCCCATTCAACATCTGTCATACTATCATCAAAAACGAATAAAAAGTACATAAATTAGAGGAAAAATCAAAGGCGCACATCAAAACACTCGTGTCCAGGAAACGGGCACAATTAACACATCAAAAAGCTAATCAAACGCGACCGGCGACCGGCAGTGATGCCAAACTATTGGGTTTTGCCTCTAAACGGGGACAAAATCTTTAAATAAGGTAAATTTCATAATTAAACCACTATATACCATGTTAGATACCATCCGTATGTGGCGGATGTTCCTTATATCCGAATATTCGCTTCTACATTCATCATGCGAACAGTTAAGAAGTGGAATATGCTTCCAGCGGTCATATTTCCGCGATCTTATGACCTGGGAGTCTTTAAGAGAAGAGTGAATAGGCATTTGTTGGGCGGACGCGGTTCATCGTCGGACTCGTCTTTACCCTCCACCAGGTGTGATTGAGAGCAAGCGTCCTCCTATAAACAATAAAATAAAATTAGAGGCTTTTACAATCTATCTTCCACACAGGTGATTTTATAGACAAAGGAGATCGTAACTACTAAATATGTAAATAATTATATTGTCTACCAAATCATAAAAAAAAATTAATGAACAAATTAGAATTGATCCATTACAAGTGTGGACACAGTAGCGCAAGTGCGGCAAGGTTGATTGCTAAGGTAAATAGGTATTGGCTTTTTTCCTTTGTTACTGAATCTTGGCTTAGATCAGACAAAAAATGTACCTAATGATTAATTGTTGTTCGTTCATTCATGCTTGCAATACTCAATATCCTCCCTGAATGTCTCCCTCGTATGTAAAATCATCATAGAGCCTAATCAATTGAACATAAAATTTGGACATTGGGTTCTTTATATGATATAGGCATTCACTAACTGAATTCTAATCAAATACACGTGGTTCGAAATTTTTGGAAAATAAATCCCGAAAAGTTTAAAAAAGGGGTGATTGATTGTTGTCACGTTATATCCCTTTCGGGCTGAGCCGAGATACATTACGGGCTGTACCCACTTCGCATTTATATATGTGTCCATGGACGGGCAAAATGTAATCAGATTAACGAAAAACGATTACAATAACGTTTTTTTAACATTAATATGATTACATTTTTCCCATCTATAATTTAAATACAAAGAAATCCTCAATTTCATTCAAATTTATGACTCCTTAAGGGTTATAAGGGTCATAAGGGTAACCCTTATAAGGGTTTCCTCACGATGTTTTTTTGCATCACTGAAGAGCTTGCGGTATCTGAGCCGGCACTTCATTTAGAAAAATTTAGAGGTATGTGCCGGAATTCGAACCTACGACCATATTCGCATTGCCGCACATGACTACCGATCCCTTTTCCACAAGACCACCACAGTCACTCTACTAAAATAAATGAATAATAATTAATTTTAGGGAATTTTCTGGCCTGGAGCTGGCAACACTCGCAACCGGCAACCGGCCGCATGTTTCGCGACAAACGGCCGCATCCGATGTTCGGTTTATATCGTTTTTATTTCTATTTCCACGGAACCATTAGATGGGTGAATGGAAATAGTTTTCAGATATGTCCGCTTCATGAATCCGATGGATATAGACCAATGGGCAATTTTTTTTTATACTGGCTCAAAAAGTGACTACATTGGACCTGCCGTTACCGTACACTGTGGTCTAAGTCCGGCATCGACTGCCCAGAGAGGCAAATCCGTTGACAATAGCCATCGTTAAGCCGGCCCACATACACCTCTAGTTATATGAACAACTAGATATACACAAATTGATCCTGAATAGTAATGAAAATGCCCGGGAATTTTCCCAAAGTGCCCAAAACTTCTTGGGAATATTCCCGGGAATTTACGAAATGTTCTGGGAAGTTATGGGCACTTTGGGAAAATTCCCGGGCATTTCATCACTAATCCTGAAACGCGACAGGCAGCACATTTTTCACGCTAACGTAGACCCTCATCGAAGCATGGGGTCCGCCAAGATCACTTTGGGAATCACTGGCTTAAGTTAGATGTAAATACACTTACTTAAGTTAGAACTTTCTTATAACTCTGTAGTACATAGTACTCTGAAGTTAACTAGACTTTTTTTTTTTTATTATCTACAGGCTTGCGCTTGACCTCAATCTCACCTGCTGGAAAGTGATGATGAGGCCGACGATGGAGCGCGCTCACCCAGCAAATACCGATTCACTCGACGTAATTTGGAGTGAATTTGAAGAGATGTAATGGGGACGAGGAGCGGTATGCTATATCCCTCAGATCTGCAGTTGGGCAACGCATACGGGGATCTCAAACGGAGACTGCGGGGACGCCCGAACCCCCCCTCAATGGCCGCCGGAACCTCCATCCGGTCGCCAACCGGCACGGCGGAGCATCTCGGGACTAATCTAGATAAAGGCATAGATGAGCAAAATGTAATGAAATTAATAAAAAAATATTATGATTACATTTTGCACATCTGTTTTAAGCTTTAAGGAATCCTCAATTAGATACAAATTTATAACTCTTTATATTAATGATTACAGATTAACGAATTATAATTATATTTTTTAATCGTTAATCATTAATCTGATTACATTTTGCTCGTCTTGAAACTTAAGTCGGGCTATTTAATCGATTCTAACACGGGTGAAATCTCCTGTATAGGCTAGTTAGCATATAAAACTATCTCTAAGCTGTTGACCGTAGAGTAAGTCAGTCGGTGTATCAAAGGGCCCACACAAGAAGCGTTTCCGTGACTTTGAGCCACGGCGACGTCGTCACGTCGGGTACGATTAACTGAATCACCTCGGGGACTCAGCCGGAACAGCCGCACGTTACTGTATTAGGGCTGATACCCACTGATTCTGATCACAGTCCAGGAAAATACGCATCTAGATAACTTGAACGGAGTTTTGATATTTCGTCGCAATGCATTTGTTACAAATCCGTGGAATTATAATTTTTTTTTTATTATCTCCGGTTTTTTTTTTGGGACTTTGGATCAGGCTGACCATGTCAGTCCCATGTATATGTGAGTCTACAGAGCATCTCAGCTGCGCAAAATGTTTGCTCAGCTAAGACGCTCTGAAATAGACCCACATCAGACTTGTTCAAACCATATTGTTTAAACAGGATTTCTCTCATAGAAACGCTCCGAACACATTCCACCAAGAAATGGTATATGTCTTCTACGGGAATTATAATAGTTAAAAAGTTTTGTGTCGCTATATCCTGTTTGAGGTGAGTAGAGGTACATTAACGGCTGTCACTTTGCGCTTATATGTCGTGACCAACGTGACCAGTAGCGCATCTGATCGCCGTTCTCACAGCACTAGTACAAATGTAATCTTTATCAGATGCCATGCGGGTTTTCTCGCGATGTTTTCCTTCAACGCTAAGCATGTGCTGATTAAATTATATAATTATACTAAACTAGCATTTGCCCGCGGCTTCGCTCGCGTTAAAAAGTATTATTATTAATTAGGTATAGTTTTTGCGTCTTTACTTTTGTTTAGCGTGTGCAAAAAAATTAGGGCCTACAAAACTTCTTTGTACACAATATTCTTAACTAATCTCTCATTAGGCGCTAAAACTATCAAGCTATTATATTATAGTCGAAAATCTGAGAAGATTTATACAAACTTTCATCCCCTATTTTATCCCCTTGGGGGCAGAATAGATCAAAATCCTTTCTTAGCGGATGCCTACGTTATAACATCTACCTGCATGCCAAATTTCAGCCCGATTTGTCCAGCGGTTTGGACTGTGCGTTGATAGATCACTATGTCAGTCAGTCAGTCACCTTTGAGTTATATATATTTAAATAAGGACTAAACTATTAATTCGCTGGCTGAGCACCTGAAATACTCGCTCTATAAGCCTGGTTTAGTTGTGAAGATCTTTCCCGGCCAACAGTGTATTGTCCTGTCGAGAAAGAAGATATTTGTGATGGTCGGTTTGGTCACAGCGGCACTCGATAAGGTTTTCTTTACTGTTGATAATCATGTCGCTTTTTTGAACTGCAACTTCCTTATCACCAAGCGCGCTGTGGTCACTACTAGTGATGAAAATTCCCGGGCATTTTCATCACTAGTCACTACGCCTAGTCAGGATAAAAAAACTCTCTGTGAAATAGACAATCTACTTAACACGTAAGAATAAAAATGAAATAACATTAACAGAGATTGCATATTACAAATAACGAGAGTTAGAAATAATTAACTCAGAGTTGAGATATAGTAATGAAATTCCATGAAAAACTAATGAAATCAACTCAATCAATTACACATAATAGATAACACGCTTGATTGAAAGGACAAAAGGGCTTGGACTTTGTATAAGATTAGCTTTTATTTTACTTGAGGAATATCTTCATACTTATGGGACTGACCCCGCCGCACAGGGGGTGTCAGTAGAGATATGCCGGCTTTATAGCGGCTAAAAACCTCAAAGCGACTATTTTTGCTCATTGGAGGGGACTGTGGCGCCTGTAATAAATTCTCCATGCCCTCGCCGCGCCACGCCTACTGGGAACAATCTCGGGGGGGAGACCTCCTCCCACGATACTACACAGTGCATTTTTTGTCCTGATTTGGCGTAGTGACCGAGCTACACCTGATGGTAAGCATGGTGGGGTCTAAATTATTTTATTGTACCTATTTATTATATTGAACGGCTCTAATATTAGCACCGGGGCATCCGCGCAACCAGTTCCATTGAGCGTCGGCTGAAAATCATTCTGAGACCATTGATTGCCAGCAGGCTACCCTGCTATTATATACACACAATAAACAAAATACAAGGAAGTAGGAAAACATTTATTGTGTACGTGCATTTCCTTTTGACGAACGGAACCCTAAAAATATGTCATTCCAAAATTTAACGTATTATTGACATATCCTATTCTGACAATACATATAGGCAATAGATATGATTCGAATTCTAGCAGCCAAAAGCGGAATCGCACCTTTAGCTATATCAAAACCGATTAATTCAAAATGTCTTGCTTTCCGTTGATAGCTTATCATATAATTAATGTGTAATTGTTCAAAATTTGCGAACTATTATCACTTTATCATGTGATATTCGTGTTCCATTATCATCAATCGATTTTATTTATTATCCTTGTGTCTATATTTTACTTCTAATCGTTATGATTATAATACAGTAATAATATGTTTGGATCACAAGGACATATAGAATGGTAAAGAGCTTCATGGACGATTGTATCAGGCCTGGTGTAAACTCGATTGCATCCACCTCTGTGGTACGTTTCGGTGACCTTTTTGGGGAAACCGAAAGTTTTGTCTGTGCAATTCTGGACGAAGTTATCAAGACGAATAACAACAGAAAATATATCCTCAACGATGGTACGATCAACAAATGTCAGGCATACCACCGTTCTGGAGAATCTTTGACGCGTGTGATTTCTGGTTGTTCATTTCATGCTATCGGCGAGTTCTTGCATAGATATAAGCAAGAAGCTAAAACTACACATCAGCAACTTAATCTTTCATATGGTCTTGTGGAGATGCCATACTAGCAGTATGTATATCAGCTAGTTCTTGAAAATGGTCATGCAATGCTTTACTTGGTTCGATCCCTATCATCAGTGATAGGACTATTTTCGCTAATAGACCTGACGTTGTGGTACTAGATCGGCCGGCGCGCCGGGTAATACATGTTGATATCACCACACAACATGATGAGAATCTCGTGAAAGCAGAAACAGAAAGATCTTCAAAATGTTTAGACCTCGCACACGAGATAACAAGTATATGAGATGTCGATTCATCTGTTATTATCCCGATTGTCGTGTCAACTAATGGACAGATCGCAAAGAGCGCATCGTTATAGAGATACGTTCCATATATATCAAATATATACATATGTATAATCAAGTCGTCTCGCTTGCTGCCAGCGGTTGCAGCATTCCACTGCTGCTTGCTTCGAAATGCTGCTTTTAGACAAACATTTTAAATGTATAAGCATAGCAAATGTCAGTTATTCGTATTCATTTAAAACTGTCAATTAAAATTGGACGTCTGTATAAGCCTTTGACGTATCAGTTATAATGGAATCGTTCAGTTAAAATGTTAATAAAACTACAGGTTTTTTTTCTACATGACAAATTGTTTTTGATTTAGGGCTTTTACAACTTCACCGGTCGAGATGGCCGGGCACTCAGGGTTCTTAGCCAGCGAGAATTGTGGGTTGGATGGAACCCAAGGGCACCCCTATGGGTACGTACTTCCATTTGGACGGCCATCCAGGGAAATAATCTAACGGCTACCTTAAGAAGAAACACGGAATGAAACTCAAGGCTACGTCGGAGTGGAAAACTACACCTCTTAGGAGCGTCAGTTATGCCTAACTGTACATACCATTTTTTTTTAACCCGGAGTAAATCCCTAACGAACCTCGTGAGGGCCGCCCCCCGGTGTGTCGGACTTGCACCGACTAAAACCCTCGGGGTGTTCCACCTTCCTACCGGCATCGAGGGCGCAACTGCGGTCACATTCTGGATGACCGGCAAGGCGTGCGGCCTTGAGTAGGCCTCTACCCGTTTGAGGAGGAGTGGTGTAAAAAGTCACCCCTCTCATGCATCTTTGTTGTCGAGCGGCACGCGGGAACACGTCGCGCGCCTACCATCCATTAGTTGAATTAACTAGTAAAACTGCAAACTTAAAACGCTACTGCCGGTTTTATCATTGCCAAGTAACATGGATGAAATCCCATACAGATTTTAGTTACAATAAGATATGATTTGAATTACAGGCAAACACAGTACAATATAATATCATATTTTATAACAACTATCAACGTTGTTATAATTGAAAGATAAGATTAAAAGTTACATCGAAAAGAATTTAGGTTGGTAATGAATTGGCTAATGTACAGTTGACTAATGTAATGTTAAGATATTAAAATAATTATTACGGAAATCTTATGCGTTGAAACTGGTATCCCTTTGTGAAATGCGCTTGCAATCGTTACATAGGCAATAAAATTCTCATAGAACTTACATCACTCGTACAATACTGCGTTAGATAACATTAGGTCTTCTAATTGTTTTCCATAATATCTTCATTAAAAACACTCATGGTTGTATGAATCTGTCACTAACTTGAAATTGTGTTTTCTTTGAAATTAATAACAATATTTCGTTTATAGTTATTTGTTATATAATATAAAATATGTTTTTGTATTGTGTCTATGTATGTATATTCCTTTTTTTGGAATTTTACAACGATATTTTTCACATTACTGTAAACTAGAATTATATATTAATTATTGTGCATGGTGCTCTATAATTATAAGGGCATTTTATGTGTTTGATTTTGTGTACCAACGTTCTCTTTTTTTATTCAATACTAGCTGTCCCGGCAGACGTTGTTCTGCCCCATTTCTCTAAAAATAAGTCACATTGTTTTTTTTAATGTTAATAGCTTCCCCGTCAGATTTTATTCTTCCAAAACCTATTGGCCTATCGGCTGTTTTTTGAAAATTGTTTGATAGAACCTGGCCTTAATGCTATATGTATACAAATTGACAAACACTGACATTAATATTTATACGTCACTCAATTGTTTTGCCTTCCCGGACGGGCCACTAACATTTAAACTTTATTGTATGGTGTTAAAGTTCAAATTGACTTTTAAATATTATTACGAAGTTTTTGTATGAGAATATAGAAAAGTGTTGTTTTTAGACTTTTTCAGACAATTTTTTTAATTTTTCTCTCCGTAATAACCTTCCTCAGACTTCAACAAACACAACAAAAAAGAAATCAGCCAAATCGGTTCAGCCGTGCTCGAGTTTCGCGCTTATCAACACATTTAGCGATTCATTTTTATATATTAGGTCCTTACATATGAAATTGGCGTTTTTCGTACTGGCCACTTTAATCACAAATTTCTCCTCTTTGGTAAGGAATTCCTAATTCACATTTGTACAGCTATAGACTCATGTATTTGTGCTTCGATGATCGTCATTCATTTGTTTTTTTCTTCTGTTTTTTTCTGTTTGCGTCACTCATTTTACAAAATGGAAAACTTAAAATATCGCATTATTTACGAGTACGAGTTCCGCCGTGGCACTAGTGCTGCGGAAACAACTCGAAGGGTGAATGATGTGTATGGCGGTCGTGTTGCAAAAGAAAACACAGTTCGTTTTTGGTTCCAACGTTTTCGTTCTGGAAATTTCGACCTGCAGAACAAGCCCCGAGGACGGCCTGAGACTCAAGTTGATAATGAAGAGTTGAAGGCTATTGTGGAAGCGGATCCATCGCAAACCACGTCCGAGTTAGCTGCAGGCTGCGATGTTAGTGATAAAACTGTTTTAATTCACTTGAAGCAAATTGGGAAGATTAAAAAGCTTGAAAGGTGGGTACCTCACGAATTGACTGAAGCAAACCGGCAAACGCGCGTCGACTGCTGGGTTACATTACTAAACCGGCACAATAATGAAGGTATTTTAAACCGAATCATTACCTGTGATGAAAAATGGGTTCTTTACGATAATCGGAAGCGCTCAGCGCAATGGTTGGATCCTGGCCAGCCAGCTAAATCCTGCCCCAAGCGAAAATTAACCCCAAAACAGTTACTTGTAAGCGTTTGGTGGACTAGTGCCGGTATTGTTCATTACAGTTTTCTCAAATCTGGCCAGACTATTACGGCTGATGTCTATTGTCAGCAATTGCAAGCCATGATGGAAAAGCTAGCGGCGAAACAACCTAGGCTGGTCAATCGCTCCACGCCACTGCTGCTTCACGACAACGCTAGACCACACACTGCGCAACAGACGGCTACTAAATTAGAAGAGCTTCAATTGGAAAGTCTAAGACATCCTCCGTACTCCCCGGACCTTGCTCCAACAGATTACCATTTTTTTCGAAATTTGGATAACTTCTTGCAAGGGAAAAAATTCAACTCCGATGGGGCAGTCCAAATCGCCTTCAAAGATTTTATTGATTCCCGTCCGACTGGTTTTTTTACTAAAGGGATCAATGAACTACCTATGAGATGGCAAAAGTGCATAGAAAATAATGGTTCATACTTTGATTAAATAAATATATTATATTAAAAAATATTCGACTTTTTGTTCCTCCCATACAAAACGCCAATTTCATATGTAAGGACCTAATATAAGAAAGAAAGAAGATCACCCATGTTGGGTACCCTATTATGTATAATAAAACTTTAGCTTGCTTAGTTTGTGTATTTTCAGTTGTTTATACGTAGAGATCTCCTGTCCTTGTATATTTAGACTGACGTGATAACGACGGCCAATGGATTATCATCCTGTTGCACTCATTGCTTTTTTTTTACTTGGGGTAAATTTTCCTATGACCGTCCCGGCCACGAAAGGGTTAGCAGCCGGGGTGTGCCGGACTTTTACCAGCTAAAAACCCCAAGGTGGCTACTTCTGCGACCTAGTGGGGACTGCGAGTCCTGTAATCAATTCGCCGCAGCCCCTCTACGCCGCGCCCGACAGGCACAATCACGGGGGGAGACGCCGCCTCCCCCGATACCGCCTAGTGTACTTCGGCAGAGCGCGTCACAGCGCACCGCCGACTTCTCGGGGTGCACTCGTTGTTATTCTTAGACTACATTACATAATAAAAATAGTTTTATTATCTCCTGTGGCTGTGGTGGCTTAGTAGGTAAGAAACCGACCGGTATCTAAGCGCGGCAACGAGGTACGTATCCCGACAGGTACTTTTGGGTTTTTCCAGATTAAGCATGGAATCACCGGTGAGAGAATCTAATATTAAGGTCATGTGTACTAGTGCGGAGAGAACGGAGATCATTTGTGCTACTGGTCACTTTAGGCACGGCATATAAGCGCAAAGTGGATACAGCCACTAATGTATCTCTGCTCACACCGAAAGGGATATAGCGTGACGATATTTTGTTATTATTTATTATCGGGTTTATATCTCGACGGTTACATCATTAATTGGTCTTTGGAAAGAGTTATGTAGTTGATTTTATTCTATCCAAAGCTAGGATATTTCTCCAGTCTAAGTAATGATTGACCAAGTATACCCATCGCGCAATCAATAGAACAATAATAAAGTGTCTTGGAATATCATAACGCGTCTTTAGATACAGAAAGAAGATCTCAGTTAATGGCAGTGACGTGCATAGCGTATTTGGACAGGGTAGGCAAAATTCGCGTAATTAATTTGAATATTAAATTATGATAGCAAATATTATATTACTTTCATAGGAAAGCTAGATGACGTGAATATAGAATAGATATGAATATAAATGGTTGTCTTATTTGTTTAAGTTTATGCAATTTATTCCATACTTATTTATCGTAAGGGCATGCAATGCTTTCATGCATCTATGGAATGAACGCTACTGGTTAATGGGATGCCACGGTTAAGAATCACAATGACTAAGAGCAACCTCCGTATCTAATTGAAGGCAATCATGTATAAATTGAACACTTACATTACCAAGCACTTTGCGGCTTAATAGCCGTGATAAATAAACAGACAGCCACTATCCATTCGCACCGACCGGCCGAATCCTCACTTAATACGAAATCACTTGTTACAGGAAGCTACATCAAAGACCACCGTGCATCAAAGCAACACCAATCCGAGCCTATTAAAATCCTAATAACAAAATAATAAACATGTCTTTCTGTAATAGAAGCTAAAATAGTCCAACACATGAGCTCCGAAATTGAAGAGAAAGAAATGCAAACTGTAGTCCCGACCTATGTAGCACCGAGTTTGATAGATGATAGCAAATTAGATGGCGCTAATTATGAATACGGGTATTCTGAAATAGACAGACTCAGTCCTGATGATGAGAAAATAACTGTTGATGATGATAATACTGAAGAATTAGTTGTAACTGATGATGTTAAAGAATCTCCTGTTGACCAAAATCATAGAAGGGAATCTTTCGAACCTTCATGGCACCCTCACGTATACGGAAAACCACCTAAAAAACCTACACCACACACGATAGAATATATTTTAGGCATATCAAATAAAAGCGATACCACAAAGAGCCTGACTCAGTTAATTAATGTTAAAAGAAACTTCGATGTTAAAAATTTGACAGAAAAAGACGTACAAACAGATGATAGAAGGTATAATATAAGTTTACATAAGAACAAGTTACAAGAACAATTATTACAACGCAGTGTTAGAACGAGTGAAAGTGATGTTGATGGGAAAGTGTACAGAGTGAAGTGCGACGAGCAACCGTTGAATTTGTCTGTGCCAAAATCGAAAGACTCACCAGGATGGATTACTGGAGCGGACGACGACAAAACGTGCAAAGGTAAGTCAACATTGTTTCCTGAAAATATTCCTGCACAGCCTACGCAATCTAACAATCAGGATTTAGGAATTATTGGACTAAAATACAATGGAATATATCTAATAAGTTGATTTTTTATAGAAACAATTTTCATCGATGAACAGAAATAAAAACAAAATTGTGAATCTTAGATTTTTAACAAAAGAAAATCTTTATATTAACGAATAAAATATAATGAAACTTTCTCATCAGTTTTGTTTTTATTCAAACGAGAGTGTTTAGATAAAATAGCATTCGATATCAAATAGCGCTCGTAGAAAAATATAAAATGTATGGAATTGACATCACATGTCAACATTATATTTCGAAATTTTGTGACAATCCCATACGTTTAGCCCTATTCTGCTAGCTTTATTCATGACTGAATGTTAAATAATTTGTTTAGAATCTTAGACATAGTAACTATAAAGCACGTGATGATACCTAAAGTATAGTCGGAAAACCAAATACGTCTAATCGAGAGACATATATCTACCAATTTACACGAATATCTTTTCTAGCTTTGTTTAGAAGACCCAATATCATCAGATGATAAAACACTTTGTAGCGAGCGCGGCGCTCTCAACCGGGCAGGATGTCCTTGCCCGGCCCTGACACCGCCTCCGTCTGGACAGACCCCTTCGACACGAAGGGCGTAGAACGCGCCTCGGTGCGCTGGTAGGTCCGTCTACCGACTACGGCAGAGCGAGCACCCCGCGTCAGCCAGCCCCGTGAAGCCGGGGGAGTGAAGGAACTGAGGGGGAAGGGGGGAATGCGTTTGACGTATAGAAACTTTAATAAAAAACCCCAATTTTGTAGAAACTTGAACTAGGGGCGGTGACCAGCCAGCGATTTTAGACCCCTCTTGAGATCTTGAATTATTCTTGCAGGGTTCCTTGCCGAAGATTTCTTGCTGACTTCTTGAACTGTTTCTTTCTTGAGGTGCTTCCTTTCTTGAGTTGTTTCCTTTCTTGATGCGATCTTGAGACTGCCTTGTCTCACCACACATTCCACTGCCTTCCGAAGAGCCTTTCATACGTCACGCAATCATCCATCCACTGAGAAGGGTTTGTGGTGAGTAATTTATTCAGAAAAGGGGCTACAATAATATACATTTCAACTTATATACTAACTTAAAATCTATACAATGCAACACCTAATCTAAACTATACTACAACACAAACTTATTCTAGGGGACGGACAAATCTTACGTGCTATATTTACAGTTACAACTATTAAAATAAAAAGAGGGCAAAGCCTTTATTTACATTAATACTTAGAACTATAGAATACAATATATACAAAAGGGCGACGGTTGCACGGATGTGGATAAACCGTTTCAGGCTTTCGCCTCTGACGGTGGCCTCTCCGCTGCTCGTTACGACGAGCAGGTCACTGGGAGGAGGCGCACAGGTGCGTCCTTCATGGTGACTTCTTAGAGTTTACATCTAGGTGTCTCTTCTCTGTGCTTCTGGCGATCGAATCGTCGGAAGGATGAGCGAATCTATATCGCACGTCCGCCTAGCGCTCTCCAGCGCACCAACTCCGTAGGTGCAGGCTAGGAGCGGACTAGGTCACGCGCTTTGGGTTTCTTAGTTTGTGGACGTCCACCTCTGTCTCCGCTACCATCAGGCGGTCTTGAATGTAGGGGCGCGATGTCCTGGAGGTGGACGTGCGCCGACGAGTCCGCTCTGTGAAACATTTTAGTAGCGAGGTTGCTTATAAAATCGTCCAGGCTCTCTACGTGGAGGTCACGGGCGATGACGTCATTTCTCACGTAGCGCGGCGCGCCTACGATGGTTCGAAGTGTCATAGATTGCTGAGCTCTAAGCCTTTTCTTATTTGTTTCCGACAGGTACGAGTACCATGCCGGCGTCGCGTACGTGAGCCGTGATCGAATGTACGTTTTGTACACACCAATCTTCGTACGAAGGGGTAATCTGGACTTGAACACTGGACACAGCATTCTCCTCGCAAATTTAACCCGCGCGACCACATCCTTGGCGTGACTCTGGAATGTCAGGCCTCGATCTATAATAACACCCAGGTATTTGACTCTATTCAACCATGGAATAGTCTGTCCCTGAAGTGTCAAGGGTGGCGGGTAGCGATGCCGCACTCTTGTTATGATCGCTTGTGTCTTGCCCACGTTGACTGACATCCTCCATTTCGCTAGCCAGTCAGGCAAGGCATCTAGTGCGCGCTGCAGCTTTCTAGCTGCTCTAGCGGCTTTGTATGCGGCGGAATAGTAAGCCGTGTCGTCGGCGTATAAGGCGAGCTGTGCCTGGCCGACTAACGGAATATCATCGGTGTACAAAGCGTACAGTAACGGAGACAAGACACTACCCTGCGGCACTCCCGCTTGCGCGAGAAACTCGCGGGAGGTCTGTCCCTCCACTGCCACCTTAACACGGCGGTTCTTCAGGAACGACTGTAGGACATGGACTATCCTTGTAGGGGCCGTTGTGGACGTTGACAATTTGTATAGCAGCCCTTCGTGCCATACTTTGTCAAACGCCTTTTCCATGTCCAGAAATACAGCAGCGATGTATCTATTCTCGTCTATTGAATGGGCAACAGTGTCGATGACTCTCGTGAGCTGAAGGACAGTTGAGTGCCCCTCCCGAAAGCCGAACTGTTCGGCGCGCGGCGTAAAGTGTGTGTTTAGTTCTTCAACTAGTAGCCTTTCAAATACTTTAGAAAGCGTAGAAAGCAGCGTGATAGGTCTGTAACTTTCTGGTTTTCGCAGGTTTTTGCCCGGCTTTGGTATCATAATGGCCACTCCCTTCTTCCAGTCATCAGGGAAGTGTCCAGTTCGCAGGATTCCATTGTACAGTCTTGTCACTGCCGCCACGGTCTTGAACGGCAAGTGACGCAGAGTGGCGTTCGTAATGCCATCTGGGCCTGGGGCTTTACGAGGCTTCTGTTGTCTTATCACCCGCAGTACCTGTCGCGGAGTGAAAAATAGAGCGGTGCCTTCGTCCGTGCTACCAGTCACAGGCTCTAACAAGCGGCGATCTAGCTGTGCGAGGACTTCAGTGTTATGCTGGAGGTCTGACACTGGATTCGGGAGGAACTGTCGCTCCAGACACGTGGCAAAGATCTCCGCCCGATCCTTTGCCAAGAATCGTGGGTGACCGTTTTCATCATCCAGAGGTCTGACAGGTTCAGGCTTCTTGCTGAGATTCCGGCATAAACGATGTATCGAGGGCGTCTTGTCAGTAATCGATTCAATAAAGTTATCCCACGATTCCGCTGCGTTGTCATCGAGGGCTTTTTTAACACGTACTACCAGCGTGTTAACTCTTTGTTTGATGTGTGGGCATCGGGTCTGCTGCCACCTTCTCCTCAGCGCCCTCTTTTCGCGAATCAGTTCAGATATCCAGCGGGGGAGAGGCGAAAGCCGGCCCCCAGCTGGATATGAGCGCGTAGATGTTGCGAGTGCGCTTTGGATACTCTCGGTGATAGCCCCGGTCATCCACTCGACGTCTTCTCGAGAGGACATAGGTCTCGAGGTGGTTATCTTTCCCAGCGTCTCGTTGAAAGTAGCCCAATCTACCTTGTGACGTGATGCTGGAGGTTCTGTTCTTGTTGGTAGCCAATCGGTAAACTCGAGAAGAACTGGCCTGTGGTCAGACGGCAGGTCTGGGAGGACCGTCTGCCTCGGTGATGCTCGCAAATTCCTGTAGACAACTATGTCCAGTACGTCCTGCGATCGTTGAGAGTACCGTGTCGGCGCGTCCGGTCCAACGATATCGTAGTCATTGTCTACAGAATGCTCGTACATAGTTCTCCCGATACTCGTAGTAATCGAGGAGTTCCAGTGGGTGTGCTTGCTGTTAAAATCTCCGGCGAGGATAACCGGCGCAGAGTCCTGCAGCAACAGGGTTTCTAGATCACGAACGAGTGACTGGGCAACGTTTCGATCACTAGGCCTGTAGATTGCATAAATCTTCACTACTTGTCCTGCCACTTGGAGAAGCACGCCCAGAGCGTAAATAGCTGGAAGCTCCACATACGGGATATCTTGATGAACGATGCACCGCCTTACGAGCACCACAAGTCCTCGATACGGGGCGCCGTTGACACGTTTCTCGTCTTTTCTGTATACGTGATAGTTGGGGATGTGAAACCCTTCATTATCACGCAAGAAAGTTTCCGATATCAACATCACGTCAATCCGTTGAACACGGAGGAAATGCGCCAGCAATTTCCTTTTACCCGTGAGCGACTGAGCATTCCAGTGAGCGACTCTTAGGGTCTTATAATCCATGGGCGAGGAGGTTAAACAGACCTCTAAGAGACGCGTCTTGGCCTTCTACACCCCCACGTAGTGAGGCGATGATGTTGCCAAGTTGCAGGAAGAACGCTTGCATTTCCGCGAGCGATGGTAGCTTCTGTGAGGTGGGGGGTGCAGGCCCTCCCCCTGATTGCGGTACTTGTTCCGCGGCACGGCCCCGGGCCGCGGATTTCTTCTTCTTTGCCTTTCGTTTGCCTTTCTTTGGCTTTTTCTTATTTGTACTACCGGGCCCTGTCGCTCCGCTGCGACCGGTGGGATCATTGGCCGGCGCCATCAGTGACATGGGCGCGGTCTCCTCCACGGCGTTTCTCAGCGGTGGAGCTGTCCCGTGGCGTCGTATTGGCGCGGATTCACTGGTACGTGCGACCGTCCCAGCACGTTTGTTTCGGGTTTCTTTCTTAAATACCGGGCACTTTGAGAAGTTAGCCGGATGTGGGCCACCGCAGTTCTTACAGGTGGCCGGCTCCTCTCTTGGGCGGTCGCATTCCCGCGCGATGTGGTCCCCACCACATCGGACACAGGCTTGCTTCCGATGGCAATTGTGTGATGAGTGCCGGAATTGTTGGCATCGGTGGCACTGGGCGGGACCAGTTCTACCGCGCCAGGCTTCTATTTTGATCCCGCGCATATACATGAGCTCGTCGAGCTCATATATGGCGGGGAGCAAGCCTTCGTGTCTCTTCAACACGACGTGAAAAATGCAGCCGGGGCGCCCTCCGCGCGCCCGTATGTTCTTAGCGAACTCCGGCTGGAAGCCTTTCTCCTCTAAGGCAGCGACCACATCGGCGGGGTCCGTATCAGCGGGTAAGCCCCTGATCGCTACCTTAAGGCTCCGTTCGGCAGGGAGCGAGTAGGTAAACCACGAGATACCGGCGCTGTGCTCAATCTCTGCGAGGTAGCGCTGTACCGTGCGGAATTCCTCTTCGCTGTCTGGCGCGAACCGCACCCCATTCCCGAAGGGGCGCGCGTTCGGAGGCCTGCCGAGCTTGTGGGTCAACTCCTTAAAGTGGCGTTGCCACTCCGGTAGTTTCTCAACAATCAAGGGGGGATATTTATCCTTCTTGGTCTTGATTGCTGGCTTCTGTGTCGTATTTGTTGGTTCGGCACCGCCCGTAGCCGGTGCAGAGCCTAAAGTGCTGTGTTGCACGGCGGACGGTTGCTGACGTGTTGCGGCGGGCCCGCCGGACACCGGCGCAGCCGTACGCGTGACGGGTTGCGTCACGGCGCGGTTATGTGCCGCGGCGACAGCGCCGGCGGCCTGTTGGCCCGCCGCAACCGGTGTATGAACCGACTGCGGGGGTCCAGTCTTCTTAGCCACTGTCGAAAACGACAGTGGCAATGGAGTCCTCGGGGGCGGCAGCTGCGGAAAATCCTCCTTCCTCCTTTGAGCGACGGCCGCCGCCGATTCAGGCGCCGCAGTGCGGCGGGCCGACGTCGAGCGCTCCGCCGCTGTCACTGCTTGCGGGCCCATAACAGCAGACGGCGCGCCCGGCGGGGCCACCACATGGGCGCCTAACTCGGCGGGGGTCGGACGGACGGTGATGGGGAGCTGCTGGATCTTCCTCTTTTCCCTTTGGGGAAGGGGGGCGTCTAAAGCGTACACAGTTACGCGTGGTTGGGGAGGGGGACCTGTGTCGGGCAGCGGGCCCGATACTAATGCCGGAGGGCGCGGGGGCGAGGTCGCTTGCGTGTGCCATACAAACGGGTCGGTGGAGTCGGAGCCAACCGGCGACTGCGGACTCGTGACACGCTGACGGGCAGCTGGACGGTCCTCGACGTCGCTGGTGCGCTCCTTCCTCTTCCCTCCCTCGGCTGCGGGGCAGGTGATGTCCTCGCGTCGCGCAGCAGGCAGCAGGTCCGTTGATGTCCGGGCGGGGTCTTCGGGTGGTAATATTGCGGCGGCTTCTTGAAGCTGGATTGCCTGCCTAACATATGTGAGTATGTGCGTAGGCAGGTGGCCCTCAACATTGAGTTGGTTGAGGGCCTGTAATGACACGATACTCATCGGTGTCGAGGCTTCGTCCGGTCGGTGTTCCATCGGGAGAGGAGGTTCCAGAGGGACCGACGGTGGAGGAGGCTGTAGTGGCAGCGGAGATGAGGGTATCTCCCTCGCAGGTGCCGGCGGTGTCGAACTGGGCGAGGAGAGAGTGGGCGAGGCCGGCGGCAGGAAGAAAGTCCTGCCGGCGTTGGCCTGCGGTGCGGCATCCTCTTGATCCTGCTCTTCGGTCAGCTGCTCAAGTACCGCAACGTTCGCCTCCGTTAAGTCCGCGGGGACACCAGGGGTGACGGTGTCGCGGCGAGACAAGCAACCGGAGCGGGGCGATGTTGCGGTAGTTTCGCCGTCCGACAGCAGCGGGCGTACGGCGGTCAGCGTCGGTGAGGGCGGCAGGGACGGCGGGTCGGCATCTGAGTCCGTAGAACTCGTTGGAAGCGGCAGTAGATGGCCCTGAAAAGGGCCTTTGGATGGTGGAGGCGGCTTCTTCGGCATCTTCTTCTATGGGCAGCTCTGGGAAGCACCACAGCGCAGGTGTTGGGCGTACATCGCCCCCTTTTCCACTGTCTTTCCCTAACGGTACTAAACAGCGGGGTAAAGGGAACGGAAAACGACCCGGCGCAGCGTAGGTCTCGCAACAAGTAGCTCGTGAGCGCGTACAGCGCTGTGTCCGCTGATCGTGGCCTAGTATGGGTGCTAGGCCGGATAGCGGGACGCGGGCGAGACGTGAGGGGCACCTCGTGCGCAGTGACGTCGAGACGCACACACGTGGAGAAGTCGGCCAATGGCAGCTCGGCACGCAGCGATGCGCCGGACGTCGCAGGCGGCGGGCAAGGAGCGCGGGACGGACTTGTGGTGTAGCGAACTCTGGCGTCGATATGTGGTACTGGCTAGTTCCTTGAGACTGCCCTACTGTACTCGAAAATTGGCCCGTTTATAAATAGTCGAGCACTACTTTATCGAGGCACCCTATACAATTGTACCCCTTTTGCTGGCATTTTCACTTCGCCGCTCCCAGTTTTCTTTATTTATTTACCAAATTATACATGTTACAATTATATTACATAGCTTAAACTAATCCTTACGTAAATACCTATCGATCTATGTAACATTTATATACCTTACTTATTTACCTTACGTTTTATAACACAAAATGTTCCTATTCTACAAGCGATTTCTGTTTACTTACACACAAAAATGTTAATATCTTTTACACTACTTAATATACAGGCATGTAATATGTTTCCCTATAATATCCCTTAATTTATCTTTAAAATCACATATTACATTATTTACCTATCCTATGTATTTCTATTGTACGACCCTTTCTTTTACAACAAGATAATTCACATCGAAATATTGGAATAAACACTAAAATCGAAATATCTTGAAAACTACTGATCGTACAACGAACTATAACCTATGAAAATACTTCTTAGAAAGAATCCTATCCTAATACACTATTTTCAAAATGCTTACACCTAGGTATTAAGAAATACACTAGGCCTTATGGGCGATCTAGTGTGTTAGAGCGGGACGGAGATATCTCGCTTACTCCGTGGATATACACGCGTCGCCGACATCCTCCCCTTCGTGCGAAGCACCAACTCCGGTCTCGGCGACTCGTTGCACGTTGTCCCGTTGATCTTCCTCGACGGCGGGAACCAGCAGCACTGCCTTGGAGCTCGGACGCCTCAGGATACCGTGCGCAGTACGGACTTCGATGATCCTGGTGCGGCCGTCTGGTCCGGGGTAGGTCTGGAGCACTTCTCCTCTCGGCCACACGTTCCTCGGCAGCGCGGGGTCCACGATGAGGACTGTGTCCCCACGCTGCAAGTCTCGCGTAGTCGCCTTCCCGTCGATTCTTCTCGGGATCAGAGTTTGTAGTTACTCTTTCACCCATCTGCTCCAGAAGTGGTTGGCCAGCTGCTGCGATGTCCTCCATGTTCTCCGCGTCGCGATGTCTTCCTTGGTGAACACGCTGATTCTTAGTGCGTCGCAGGATCTCCCAATGACAATGTGATTGGGAGTGAGGGCTTCCCTTTTCGTATGTTCCGCCACGACGAGTGGTTTTGATTTTTCTGTGTTCGGTTTCTAGCAGCGATGTATGTAGAACTTCTTTGGGGCTTCTTTCCATGACGTCTTTATTTATCCGCCCGCCAACTGCCTCTTGGAGTTCCTTTTTTGCTTTCGAGTAGTTCGTGCCGTTGTTACTGGAGATGTTCCGCGGCGTTGCTCTTCTTGAAGCGAAGTCCTCTTCCAAATTGATTGCTGCCTTTATTTTTCCTCGAACACGTAGTAGCCTGTCAAGTTTTTTCATCTCGCTTGCTCGTTCGGGGGGTTTCCTTTTCTTAAAGCAATTGATTTCTTTGCTGAAATTTTCATCTTGGTATCTTTTCAATAATATTTTTTCAGCTCCTTTCATATAGTGCGTTTCTAAAGGTCGAAATATTCTATCTTGCTTTTCTTTCTCTTCTGCCCTGAGCTCCCCTTCGGTGTTGAGAGTTGACATGATGGCGCTCGTGACTTCTCTCTTCATATCCATAATTGGTGGACGTGGTTGAACCCCCAATGACTCCACAGCGAAGTGCTCCTTATTGATCCTCGGTAATTCTTCTTCTCGCCTGGTCAAGTGCGTACAGGTGAGAGAGTTAACCCGTTCTGTCTCTCCATCAGACCCATGTAGCACCCATCCCAGATATGTGTAGGATGCTACGGGCTGATTTCTTCTTCCTTTGCGCGTTGATCTTGACACGATCAGTTCCCAGTTGTCTTGACCGATGAGGATCTTGGGTGGTTCTTCTTCATACAGAAGCTTGTCGACCATTTTGCTGAGGTGGGCGCATGCTTCTATCCTTTTTCTTTCTACCTTCTGTGGTGTCAATCGAATGTCATCGATGGTGCGAGCTCCGGTGATTTTCCTTTTGGTGGGGTGATGAACTCCTCTTATTTTCAGATCAATCTTCATGGATTCCTCCTTCGTAATCATTCTTCCACCAACTGTCTCCAGTGTCAGAGCTTCTTGTGGTCCCTCTAATCCAATATGGTGTGCGACTGAAGAATCGACCAATGTCACTGTCGATCCTTCATCCAGCAGTGCTAGAACCTCCACTGATCCTCTTGGTCCGTACACTTCAACTGGCACCATCTTCAGGTAGGCCCTTCTTGCTCTTGCTACATTCACTGGCAGCATGACGTTGTTGGCGACTTCCTTCTTCTCCTCCTTCTTTTCTTGCAACTTGTCTTTGTGGAGGAGTCGATGATGCCAACGACTGCATTCTTCACACGGAGGTTTCTTGCATGTTTCTTTTCGATGACTTCCTTTAAGACACTTGAAGCATGTTCGCGTCTTCAATGCTATGTTCCACCTCTCTTCGTTCGATGCTTGCAGAAACCTTCTGCACTCGTAAAGGTAGTGCTCTCCTTCACAATGTGGGCATACTGCTTCTTCTCTTCTCTGCTCGACGGCTGCATGTGATGCTCGCTTCCCATATGACTGCCTCAGTCTCGGTGGAGGCGGTTCTATCCTTTGGACTGGAAGTGCATCCTTTACTGCGAGTGGCCTGTGACGAATCGCTTCTTCCTTCAAGAAGTCTGCCATGTCTGAGAGCTCCGGTTCCATCTTCTTGCCAGCGTAGTCCAGCCACCTGAACTTCAATATTTCTGGCATCTTGCTGATGATGGCCCTTATCAGGTCTGGACTGATGAGGTAGTTCGGCCTCTTCAGAGTCTTGATCGTCGCCACTGTGTTGTTCACTTGCTTCGAGAACTCGCAGATATCTTGCGCGCTGGTGCCGAACCTTGGTAGGCTTTTTTTTTTTTTTTTTATAACTTATAGGCGAACGCTTGAACTCAATCACACCTGGTGGAAGGTGAAGATGAGTCCGATGATGAACCGCGTCCGCCTAACAAATGCCTATTCACTCTTCTTTTAAAGACTCCCAGGTCATAAGATCGCGGAAATATGGCCGCTGGTAGCATATTCCACTCCTTAGCTGTTCGCATGATGAATGTTGAAGCGAATCTTCTCGTGCGGATATAAGGAACATCCACCACATACGGATGGTATCCGACACGATGTCTTGTGGTTTTGTGGTGGAATGGGGCTGGTGGAATCAAAGAATGTAGTTCCTGAGAACACTCTCCACCGTGCAACCGGTAAAAGACCGCGAGGCAGGCAACTCTACGTCGATGCTCGATGCTTTGCATTTTAATTTTTGACAAAGAGTCGTCGCCAATAAGTCTACGAGCTCTACGATCAATCGAGTCCAAAGCCGCCAACTGATATTTAGCGGATCCGTCCCAAAGGTGACAACAGTACTCAACACCCGACCGCACCTGCGCTTGATACAGGTTAAGAAGTTGCGATGGTGAAAAGAACCGTCTGACCTTAAAAAGGACACCCAATTTTTTTGCAGCTGTTTTCGCTCTAAGCTCAATCGACCGCCCAAAGTTCAAGTCAGCTGTCAGGTCTAAACCGAGGAGCTCAAGACCATCAGTCACCGGCAAGGAAACACCCTGGAAGGTGGGAGTCAGGTGAAAAGGACTCCGTTTAGCGGAAAAAAGACACGCCTGTGTCTTGGTAGCATTAAAACTAACAAGATTCGCATCGCCCCAATCAGAGACATATTTAAGTGCTAAATCTGTTCGCTTCACCATAGCCTCCCTCAGCAGAGAGATCTCGACGGCATCTGCCCGCGGTCCAGATAAGTACCTTTCAGTAACAGTGCTATCATCCGCATACCCAAGGATACCGGGTTTAAGCAAATCGTTGATGTGTAGCAGAAACAATGTTGCTGAAAGTACTGATCCCTGAGGAACACCGGCATTAATTGCCAATTGGTCCGACGAACAGCCATCAACAACTACTCGTATAGACCGTTCTCTCAGGAAATCACTGATCCAGACTCTGACACACTCCGGCAGCCCATAAGACTGGAGCTTGCTTAATAGGCTTGCGTGCCAGACCCTATCAAACGCCTTGGAGATGTCAAGAGAGACAGCAAGGGCCTCTCCGTGCTTCTCAATGGCTTCACCCCAGTAATGGGTGGCACACACTAGGAGGTCCCCAGTAGATCGGCTCTGACGAAAGCCATATTGCCGATCACTGAGAATATCATTTTGCTCTAGGTATGCCAGCAATTGACGGTTGATTATGCGCTCCATTACTTTTGAGAAAAGTGAGGTGATGGCGATTGGTCTATAATTAATAGGGTCGGCACGGCTACCTTTCTTGGGAACTGGTTGCACATTTGCAAGCTTCCAACACTCGGGAACAATACCGGTCCGCAAAGAGAGACGAAACAGGCGTGTCAAAACAGGAGACAACTCTGGAGCACAGGTTCTAAGCACTCTTGCTGGGATACCGTCTGGTCCACTGGCTTTGTTCACATCTAGACCACGAAGCACTGAGCGCACATCCTTCATACGGATCACTACGTCGCTCATTAGTGTGCCACATGCAGGAATAGACGGTGGTTCCTTATCCCCACTATCCAGATGCGAACTACTCGCAAACAGATTCACAAAGATGTTCGCTTTATCTGTTGCGTTATGAGCCAGCTTCCCATCAGGCCCCAGAAGAGGAGGGAGTGAGGGTCTCCGAAAATTCGTCTCAACAGACTTTGCAAGGGACCAAAATGCTTTGCTACCACAGGGGTAGTCTGCTAACTTGGCCCCAATGCGACTAACGTGCTGAAAACGTGATTTTCGAAGAGCTTTCTTGTAGGACTTGGCAGCTTTGTTGAATAATACTTTCTTCTCACGCACATCCTGGGTTTTACGCCAGCGAGCATCCGCCCAAGATTGAAAAGCCAGTTCTTTCACTCGCTCTGCTTTGGCGCACTCTGAATCAAACCAAGGACGGGCACTGCTACCCAGAGGTACGTTAGCATATGGAATAAAATACTCCATAGCTAAACGTACAACATCAGTAATGGCAGAGGCGCAACTTGATGGATCGATTGAAGAAAAGCATGTTTGCCGCCAAGGGTATGATGCTAAGAAATGACGCATCTCATCCCAATCTGCTGATTTATAACGCCATAATCTACGGGAACCCCTATGACTCACATCTGGCGGTGAATGCGATGAAACAGACCTAACAAGACAATGATCTGAACTGCCAAGAGGGGCCGTGATCAAGACAGAGAACCTATCTGGGGCAGTCGTCAGCAGAAGATCCAGACAGTTTGCAGTATGACCAACAACGTCAGGCACCCGCGTGGCCTGGCTTACCAGCTGAGAAAGGTTAAAAGAAAGTGCAAACTTACGTGCTTCTCTCCCAGCATGGTCTGTCTTCTGATACGGGAACAACCATTCTTGATGGTGAGCATTAAAATCCCCCAGAAAAACCAAGTCCGCGGATGGATAACGCTGCTGAGCCATATCAGCTGCCTCACTCAAGTGCTCAAAAAATCTGTTCGTCTCCTGATCACCACTGTGTGATCGATATACCACAATATAAACAGTCTTCTCCACTCCAGAGTCGACCAGCAACCACAAAGTTGAAAAATGGGAGTCTTCAAGGTTACGGAGACGCCGGCAGCAGATGTCGTCGCGAACGTAGACGCAAACCCCAGCACGCTGGATAAAGTTGTGCTCCAGGGTATAGCCTGGGTAGTTAAGATATGCATCATCGGCAGGAGTTCGTACCTGCGTCTCCGTAAGGAAGAGTAAGTTAGGTTTATCAGTCTCCAGATGGTGGTGGACTGCGTTGAGGTTTGCGTGCAGACCTCTGATGTTTGTGAGGTGCACCTTCAAGGCAAACCTTCAAGGCTCCTGATCCTGTCCAATTCCGCTATGATCAGGTGGTCCGGTCTTCCATATTCATTTCTGAGAGTCTCCATAATTTCTTCCGGCGTGCAGTCCGAGTACAGTAGGCATCGGACTGATTCCAATGCTGCTCCTTTGAGGGCGTGACGTATTCTTGAAATGTTGTGGATCTCGTCGAACAATCTTGCTGTCCTGTCGTAGGCTCCTTGGAACGAGAGCCACTCCCTGTAGTCCCCGTCAAAGGTTGGCAGCTCTTGCACGTAGGTCGGTGCTGACCGGATTGCTTCGACTGGTCTGTATGTCCTGGGTACTTCTGGCTTGATGGCGTCTTCTTGGAGTCGCTCCTTCCTGAGCGTGTCTGCTGATGGATTCACCGCCGGTTTCCCAATTTCTATCTGCGGTTGTCCCTTCCCGGACCCGTTCAGCAGACGTCCCTCCTTTGCTTCTTCCACCGTGGATTGTACCCACTTCTGGACATCTTCTTCCCGATCATTGTCTTCAACTTCAGTTTCGGAATCCTCTTCTAGCGCAGCTTTCCTTTGTTTAATCTTCAGCAACTTTTTCTGTAGCCGCGCAATTTGCAGTTCAAGTTCTAGGTCTTGCTCTTCAAGTTCCAGTTGTCGTTCGGTCCTTATTGACGACGTACGACGATTCTTCTTCGATTTTGACCCGGTCTTCTCTATGGTCTTTTTGGTCTTTTCGGTCTTCTCGGTATTTTCTGACGCCATCAGTGTCCCCTCTTCATATGACGTCGCTATGGTTTCGTATGACGTTGCCTCTTCAGAAGATTCTTCCATTCTTCTTCTGGTACTGGAGGTCCCGACGGGCGCGCTGAGTGCGGCAGTGGAGACGTCCTGATGTGCAACGTCGACTGTAGACCTTTCTTCAACCGGCGGCGTCTGTTCCTTCTGGGCCCCTGACTGGCTTCGGGTTTGGGGCATGGTGACTGAGAGGTGACGGATAACCGGATAGATCCGGCTCGAAGGACCAGCTGTAGCGAGCGCGGCGCTCTCAACCGGGCAGGATGTCCTTGCCCGGCCCTGACACCGCCTCCGTCTGGACAGACCCCTTCGACACCAAGGGCGTAGAACGCGCCTCGGTGCGCTGGTAGGTCCGTCTACCGACTACGGCAGAGCGAGCACCCCGCGTCAGCCAGCCCCGTGAAGCCGGGGGAGTGAAGGAACTGAGGGGGAAGGGGGGAATGCGTTTGACGTATAGAAACTTTAATAAAAAACCCCAATTTTGTAGAAACTTGAACTAGGGGCGGTGACCAGCCAGCGATTTTAGACCCCTCTTGAGATCTTGAATTATTCTTGCAGGGTTCCTTGCCGAAGATTTCTTGCTGACTTCTTGAACTGTTTCTTTCTTGAGGTGCTTCCTTTCTTGAGTTGTTTCCTTTCTTGATGCGATCTTGAGACTGCCCTACTGTACTCGAAAATTGGCCCGTTTATAAATAGTCGAGCACTACTTTATCGAGGCACCCTATACAATTGTACCCCTTTTGCTGGCATTTTCACTTCGCCGCTCCCAGTTTTCTTTATTTATTTACCAAATTATACATGTTACAATTATATTACATAGCTTAAACTAATCCTTACGTAAATACCTATCGATCTATGTAACATTTATATACCTTACTTATTTACCTTACGTTTTATAACACAAAATGTTCCTATTCTACAAGCGATTTCTGTTTACTTACACACAAAAATGTTAATATCTTTTACACTACTTAATATACAGGCATGTAATATGTTTCCCTATAATATCCCTTAATTTATCTTTAAAATCACATATTACATTATTTACCTATCCTATGTATTTCTATTGTACGACCCTTTCTTTTACAACAAGATAATTCACATCGAAATATTGGAATAAACACTAAAATCGAAATATCTTGAAAACTACTGATCGTACAACGAACTATAACCTATGAAAATACTTCTTAGAAAGAATCCTATCCTAATACACTATTTTCAAAATGCTTACACCTAGGTATTAAGAAATACACTAGGCCTTATGGGCGATCTAGTGTGTTAGAGCGGGACGGAGATATCTCGCTTACTCCGTGGATATACACGCGTCGCCGACACACTTGTTGCAATTTTTCCACAGTTCAACGACAAGGCAAAGTTAAGCCTTCTTGCTAGAACAGAACTAAGAAGCAAACTTGAAGCAAAATTAAAGTTTCTTCATTATTTATCAATCACAGTTCTCGAATTGGAATATCTGATCTAAAACATTGAATTCATAGAAATACCTGTGAGTGTGAATCAAAATATGCAAAGTCAGTGAAATAACACGATATAACTTAAACAAACAATTACCTCTCATGAGAATGCAATTTACTCACGACTATCTTTCCCATGAAACAGTTGATGCAGCAAATTCCGCATAAAACGGTCTATATTGAGATCTGATTACGTTGCAGTACCCGGCATATGCAAACAATGGCACACTCGTGTATGTAGACTGCGCAGGTAGAACAATGTACTACATACAATTAATTTGACATTGATAAAGCCAATTTAATATTTCTAATTTTATTTATATTTTGGGTATTGTAGAAACTTTTAGTGAAGAATGAATTGTGGAGCTCTTTCTTACATTAATTAAAACACGTTTATAAGTGTATGCACTTTATATACATTTTGTAACACATTCCGACATTTACGTACATTTTCTCCTTTATTATATCCCAAATTAAAAACAAAATTTCTTTACGAAAGCTCAAGTCGTAATCTCTAAAATTTCCTTCTATTTTTCAAATTCAATCAATCTTCCTTTTTTACAATTCTTTCTCACAAAATAAATATTATTTTTGCCATAGATGTGTAACCTAATTTTACAAACTTCTTACACACAATCACTACAGTACCATAAATTGGGATATATTATGATCTTTTTGGCTTTAAGTATTTTACAGTTCAGTTATAACAGTTCATTGAGGTCACAATATAAGATTTAATTTAACATACCTAATAATACGCCAGTAGTTCATTTAGAAATGTCTTTTTGGTGGCCGACCAAGCTTAGGTCCAAATGTAAACCCTTGCCGTACCATTATTGTCCTTGCTAGCTCAGAGAATTTGTAAAGGCCTACCATTGGCTAACAGTATTTAGTCGTGTGGAAAATTAAAGTCCATAAAATTATGATACCAAAACAAATAACACTAAGACATCTCCGAGTATTATACTCTTGGAATCAATTACCATGCCGGCAAGTTCAATTTTTTTACTCACAGCAATGACGACATTACGCTAGATGATAATGATATTTAAATAAGGTGGTAACTGAAAAGTGACAAGGATATTTTGACAGTCGCTTTTATCATCTGACTTGAACATACCAGAGAAGATGGCTTCCTGGTTTATAAAAAATTAATAGCGGTCTATCGAAGGCTTTCGATTTTGAGCATACATTCGATCGTACTACATTAGATAAAACTTTTATATGAGCCAAAACTTTAGCTAAAGCCTAAGGTTTCTAACAAGCATCAACCTAAGTCCGATTTGCTTGATGATTTTTGATAAGTATTCAATTATAGGTTTATATCCAGCGAAAGTCGAAACTAGAGCTTTTGAAATCCTAAATAATTCTGTTCAATATTGACTAAAAGTGAAAAATATATTTAAACAAGAATCAGACATAAAAAATACAGAGTTATAACCCTTATAAATGAAACGTGTCTTTATAACACAGTTTATATTTCGTCAATAAGAAACTCGAATGTGAATTATGATTGACGCCTTAAGGTGAGGGGATGTAAAACATTTGTCAACTAAAAGATTGCTCCGGCTAGGTGTCTTGTTGAGGATGCGATAATTTTAGTTGTTCGATCTAGATCAGTTAAAAATACTCGATCTATATTCTACATTGTTCTTTTGTATGTTAGAGAAAGAAATTAAACATAACTTTACCCAAATAGATCTAGTTTCCAGCATTACTAAATCTTCAACAAAAAAAAACAATCTTTCACCGGTCCGGAAAAATAATCTACTAAGAAAAGGTAACCAGCAAGAAATTCTGAGCTTAGACAAAGTGCTCGCAACATTCTATTAGCGATAGAAATAAGGACATAAGCTATAAGTGAATAATATTCGATAAATAACCAATCAATAGAATCTCGCGCTCGGGTTAACGGGATCACAACTATACAGTGAATCACATCACGGCTAAGACTAAGAAGTTCTTTATCTTTTACTGCAGCCGAGTCGTTAGACTATGTAATGGTCTTTCGACAACCATGTTCCCACTGTGAAGACCCAGCGTGAAGAGATATATGGCCTGACATGATCGCTGCTTTTATCGATGGGTTATTCTTTACGGTTGATAGTCTTTGTAGTTTTTTGGACTGTATCATGCTTATCATCAGGTGTGATGTGGTCACTGATCCAAGTCAGGACAAAAAAGGCTCTGCTTCCAAGGACTTTTTTTGACCCGGTGGAAATATACATGGATCATCAGGGCAGCGGTGAGGGCCGTTGCTCCTGCGTGTCGGATTCGTACCGACTAAAACCACAGAGGTGTTTCTCCTTCCGTCTGCTAAGTGCTGAGGGAAATGAGGCAGCTTCCTCGCGCAACTCGGCGGCGTCGGGTTTTTTCGGTCCTCAACTTCATTATGGGAGGGGTGGTGTAGACAGCTAGCCATCGCTCGCCTCGTGCCTTGAACCTTACGTAGGAACACATCACGTAACGCTTGCGGCAGGAATACCATTGGACGGCGTACTCTCTCAAGAACGCCGACCGGGCATTGCTCATGCTGACCTGCTTAAAAACCTCCTCACAGTTCTTTTAAGAATTTAATGTCATAGGAAGAAGGGAATAGACTTGCTGGAAGACCATTCCACAGCACGACAAAGGTAAGAATTGAAACAGTTCTCAGTGTGTGACGGGATAGAAGCTCATTACTCTCATTTAAAATGATGAGTAATTTGCTTGCGGTGTTATAATGTATTACGGTTAAATATTATAATATATTCTGTAACTACGGTCTAATTAATTTATTGTAATATGTATCTAGTGCTGTCTGATGGTTCGCCCGCGTCTTCGAGCTTAGCAACATTCATACAAGTTGTCACGTCATTTTAAACATCTCTAGATGTTTTTAATTATCCTGACTCGACACAATGAGTACATCTTGCCTTACGGTAAGCAAGGAGCAGTCCAAAAAACGACGACATCTATTAAGAGTAAGGAAAAACAATCTATAGTCGCAGTGATATTGCATGGTGCACAAATTTCCCTTAACGCTTCGTTTAAAGGACCACATATCATAGAATGGTGGGAGCATGCTCGCTGGAAGACCATTCCATAGTGACCACCACCAACTGTAGTAAGAGTTAGAGAACTTGCACGCTGAGCGACTCTGAACAAAAACTGTATTATTAACTTGTAGTCGATCTTGAATTGATTGTTTTAGGGTTTTAACCTTCGGCTGCAACCAAATACCAATAATTGGATACTGCAGCGCGTATTTACTCTCTTAGCGGCGTGCCTGGGCTGGTGCTTGGCAACGAACTTTTCTCGATCTGCGCTCGCGCGTCTCTTAATATCACGCGTCTTTTCGTGAACCAATCAGAACGTGGCATTGCGCGTCTTGCCGCATCAACCGACTTTCAAGAGCCAACCAGAGTTAACGCGTGCGGACGTTGCCTAGCAAACAAGTAATAAAAAGTAATTTAATAATCACAGTTAGATAAATCAGTTTTAGTTTAACGCGAGCTAAAAACTAAACTTTAAGTAAAATTCGGCACATTACAAAGTTTTACCGAATTTTTTGCCATAGATAGCCGAAACCGAGAAACAACACATTTTTAAAGAATTAACATTTTAAAACTTTATCATAAACTTAACAAGTAATTACGACTGTAAAACTGAGAAGTTTTAAATATTTACTCCGTATAAAATAAAGTATTAGAATCGCATATCTAAAATTAATTAGCTTTAAGGCAGATCGGTATGAGGAAGTTTGATAAGTTCGCATAAGTTGAGTTTGCCTTAGCGATGTGCGCGGCGGCGGCGGCGTGTGCGTACTTATTGCCTACTGTTGAGAAAGGGAAGTGCGGGAACACTCCCCGGGCTCCGGTAAAAGAGAAGGCACATCTAGGTCCTCCGCACGCCGAATCGTAGTAGAGTGCTAGTGTGAGCCCACGGCCACGGGCCACGCAGATGAAGGAGTACCCAGAAGGTTTTTTCGGTAGGAATCCGACATACCGAAGTCGGTGCCCTCACAGAGGTTCTGAAGGTCCTACAAAGGACTACTCTCCTGGTTAAAAAAGTTGTCTTAGCTGTGAGGACGTTTTTTTTTGTGATAGTTCGATTTGAGTAAAATAGTATTAATTTTAAAACAAGATTTTTTTTTATTAGCTTGACGTAGAGACTACATTGCACCTAAAATGCGACAGGCCGAAGCGAGTGACTATGATTACAGTTGTGTACTGTAGTCACTACTCAGTTAGGGCAATCGCCTTACCACCTCAAAGAAAGATAAAAGTAATTGTGGAGTATGAATGAAATTGTTATTCCTCTAAAAGGCAAAGATGCATTAATAATACGCACTAGGTCCGATTTCAACCCGTGAAAATACAAATCTAGAAAACTCGGACCGGATTCGGATGTTGCCTTACGCACTGTCCCTATCTCAATCCGTCAAAATACAGAGACCAAAGTATTTATTTTGGGTTTTACTACTATAATTAATTTACATTTTTGAACGTCAAATTGTATGAAGATTTTGATCAGCGCCTCCACCGGATAGTTTGGAAAACATTATCTCCATACATTTTGACGTTTATAAACGTAAACTAACAAGATAAAACACAGTTGGTCCACAGATTTAGAAAATCTTGCGATTCGAGTACAATAAAATAAATACTTAATAAAAAAATCACAAATCTAATATGGTCACTGTGCCGAGTCTGAGACCCGACATTTGTGCAGGCCGGCATGATCGCTGAGATTATCAATAGATTTTTCTATACTGTTAATAGTCGTTCGTAGTCGATTTTTGATTGTTGTGTGTCGTGTTGTGGTTACTAAGCCGAGTCAAGATGAAAAAATAGTTCTGTGGTTATTTCAGATCGAATTTTCACGGATTGTCGTATCGGATGCGCAGTGCGTTAGCGTTGTAAAAGCATAACCAGCGTCCCGCAAGGGGCATTATTGTTATGCCCTCTAAACGCCGACCATTCGGTTCTGTCTTCCGACTAATTGACTCTGATTTACAGCTCGGCTGGTTTACGGGCGGGACGCGGCCGCTTCGTGGAATAATGTATGTTTATTTGCTCTCGCGTGTGGTATCTGTATTGCGTTATATTGACACGTTTGGTTATGGCCGTTTAAAACTTAAACGATTATTGCTCTACTGAATTTTGCTCTTTCAAATGTTGATCGTAACTTTGGAATCGATTTTTGTTACGAATTGTACTTTATCACCGACTTATAGTAATAAATACTTATAATATAACCTCTTTCATGTATTTTCTTCTTTGTGGACATGGTGGCCTAGCGGGTAACGGACCAGTTTCCATGCGCGGCAATGCCAATGGTCGAAGGTTCGAATCCCAGCACGTACCTCTAAGCTTTTCCAGATTACGTACGAATGTAAGCTCCACAGCTCACCGGTGAAGAATAAAATCGTGAGGAAATATAATAAAAATGTCATGTATACTAGTGCTGTGAAAACTGCTAATGTAATTTACAATACAAAAAAAACAATAATATCTCGTTACGATATATCCCTTTCGGGGTAAGTAGAGATGTATTAATGGTTGTATTTAGTTTACGCTTGAAAGTCGTGCCCAACGTGACCAGTAGCGCAGCTGATCGCCGTTCTCACAGCACTAGTACACATGATATTTCTATCAGATGCCGTGCAGGTTTGCTCACGATGTTTTCCTAACTAATGTATCTCTGCTCGCCCCGAAAGAGATATACCATGATGGTATATTTAATTATCATTATAGAACCAATAGACTTATTATAGAGTAAACGTTATTTATTTCACATTTACATAATCATGTTGAAACGGTTTCGAAGAATGATAGGTGAGTAGTATAGAAACACTATATACAGAATTTCTTAAGATTTTTCACACAATAATCACTGATGAAAGTATTGGTTATAGCTTGCATTATTTTAGTAAAATTACTAACAATATTTCCTTCTTTTTTATCACAGACAGGCTTGCGCTTGACCTCAATCTCACCTGATTGAAAGTGATGATGAAGCCGATGACCAACAAATACCGATTATTTTGTATTAACAAGTATTTTGATATATAAATCTCTAAGATCACAAGACACCGTCTGACTGTTTGTATGTTTAATTAATCAGTTAATTGTTAATTCATAATTATATATGGATATTGGTATTGCTTTCACGTTTATTGTTATTATCGCTTCCTGTTAGTGTTCACGCACTACATCCGGTTTGTGAAAATACCCTTGTTTTTATCACAGGCAGGCTTTCGCTTGACCTCAAACTCAGTGATGATGAGGCTGATGATGGAGCGCGCTGACCTAATAAATACTGATTTATTCAGACTTAGGAAGCGATTTCTACTTTCGTGATCCACAGCAAAAAAGAGGAGGCGAATCGCTTCGTGCCAGCAGCTAGAATGTCAACTACATACGCGGGGCGAACCCGCACGGCGCGCAGTCAATTTATGGTAGAAGGGAGGAAGGGAGGGAGGGGGATTAATTAAATTGTACATCTCAGCCACGCACTCTCTAGAGTATTGTCCACAAACCCCAAAAGGCAGGTCACTCTACGCCGGTGTTCCAAACTGAGTAGCTTACGCGACCTGTATCGGCAATCAGTCGCCGAGCTCGGCGATAATTTCTTATTTTTTAAATTACTGCCAATATTTCCTGGGAAGGGAGGGAGGGCAATGACCCTAGACGTAAGCGGTCCGTCATGAGGTCACACGCAGCGCTCCAAGCCCAATGAGGTGAATTAAAGGCGGCTACTCCACTCCTTGCAAAAGTAGAAGAGAGGTAACTGCAGTTCGCTGGCTGAGCGACCTCTGGGTTCGCCCACCAAGCCCGGTTTTGTTCTGAAGGTCTTGCCCAGGCCACCAACGTAAAACAGACTGAAAAAAAAAAAGGTAACTGCAGAAGGCTCGACTTCGCCCGGTGCTGAGAAAGTTAATTTAGGCGTATCTTTGGCTCTGACAGATGGATGCGAGGAACACGCCGGTGGTTTTAGTTAGTAAAAGTTTGAAGCACCAGGTCTGTCATCGGCCCTGAAAGTTCATAACAATTTCCACAAAAAAAAAATACGGTAGGATGATTACCCGAACTGAGCGCAATACAGAAGTTTAAAAACCGTCATAGTGACTCGCTTGAGCCTGTCGCGTTTTGATATTAGTTTGCGTATATCCAGTTGTTCATAAAGACCTCCCGTTGAGGTATATGCTGGCCGACATAGCGATAGCGCCTGTCAACGCATGTTCGTCTTTTGGCGGTCGTTACGGTTCTTGGACTACTCTTTACTTCCCATCACGTGCACTTCAGTCACTTTGTCGAGACAGTGTAAACAAAAACCTTTTAAGCCACTCAAGCTTCATTAGTTACTTCCTATTAATGAGCAACTGTATATTATACATATGTAACTTCTTACGATAAAAAGAGGCAACTACCAGAGCTCCTTACTGGCTCTTCTAGGTAGATTCTGCTTTACGAACCGGTGGTAGATTCATTCTTTTTCTTTTGACGATTCAAAAGTTCTGGAGTAGGCTTGTCTGAGTAAAGTTATATTTCATTTCGTACAGTAGGCAGCGTTTCCTTACGTATGGGAGAAGTGCGCTACTGCTTCAAATGTAATGTCAGTGACTCTTGAACCTTTCTTTATTAATATCAATGGAACATTAAGAGCTAAATAGCGGCTAAATTCGTCCAACATAAACCCATCAAGCATCAAACCCTCGACGACATCCAATATTATTGCATTTATTTTCGGCTTATTGCAAGAAGTGGTATAGGTATTCTAGTCCATAACGCTTTAATCGGACTGGCTGATTCACCATACGCTGAATATATATAGAAAACTCATTCTTAAACTATTTAGAACCTTACGTGCCAGTAATAAAGGTTTTAATAAAGTTTGTATACGAATATGTAAGTTTGTCGAATGTAATGCGAGAATGGAACGTCCAAGCAATAAGCTATTGGCCATTGCAGCTGCGCTTTTCAGTTTAAGGGTTGCCAATTTATTTTTGGATTAATTTACGCGGATTAATATTGTCTAGGTATTTTAATGGAGGGTTATCACGTCAATCGTTAAGCGTTTTGTGCGCTGATATATGGTTACACTGCTCCGTAGGGCTGCCACGCGGATTTTTTTTTTGATTTCCTGAAATTTATATGACAATTATGAACAAACATTAGCCTGAGAATGGTTTAAAGATTTATTAATAACTGTCGATTAAGATGTTTGGATGTTATCGTAATATTGGTCAATGTACAGTTAGATACATAGCTTTCCTTGACATTATTTATTTTTTAAATATCTCGTATACACTGAGTTGTCATATTTGTTGTGAAATTTATGTTGTCTTGTGGTTGGCCGGAAAATTATGAAATTATATGGATTGTAACTTGATTTAGGAGTTTCTAACTCGCCATAGTATTATTAAAAATATAGAAAGAAAGAACAAATATTTATTTTGCTTATAACTTAACATGCAGCACAAAAGGATAAGTTAATGTAGATAGAAACTAACAAAAGCAAATGCCCTGTGCTATGATGAGGCGCGAAAAGGAAGTCAGCTCAGCAAGGTGATCGGCTGAGCCACGCAAAGCTGGTTTTCAGCTTATACACATTTGTTGTGTCATCATATAAAAATGCTGTATCTATCGTTGATTCATAAAAAAAATACATTGAAATTGGGTTACAATAATTATTAAAAAAAATACATATTTGTAATAACAACAACATAAATAAAGGCACTGTTATAAAAATAACGTCAGTACAGATTTCATAAGGAAATTTTTAAGACCCTTTGAAAATATTTAACCTTTTTTTACAATTTTCTTCCTTTTTTTATTGTACTTCTTTGGTTAGTCCTAGAATATAAGTTCTATGCAACGTTTCCAAATGTAACTAACGATTCTGATGCAAAAAAAATTGGAAAATTGAAATTAAAAAGAAAAAGAGGAATATGCTATGCATTGCACACACGAGAATATAACAGAGAATGATGATATACGTCAGAAACCTGGGCAATGTCACAATGTCGGTATAAAAAATAACTTCAGACCCGACTCCCGAGTTAAGCTTTTTTAAAATACTGGAAGCGACAGCCCTGGCGCTATCGCAGTATTTGCGAGTCATCATCTGTATTCGCAAAACATCTAACGACGATTTAATTTGTTGCTCTCTGCCGGTACCTACTCTTGTTTAGACAGTGCATTGCCATCCGTTACTATATTTAATGACATCATCCATTGCTGGATTTTATTGCCGTCTATTTTTCTTTTAACTGTTAAGGAATTATTGTTCATTGAAAAAAATTTTATGAGGACTTTTCACACCTGTTTCTTCACGTTTGCTGTAAGGCACATTCGCTTATACTAATCTGGTATTAGCACTTTGCGTTGTATAGCGTGAGCCGCCGGCATTGCCCATGAATTCATTAAACATTGCTTTTTCATTGCTATGGTTTTTTTTTCTTATTGGTCTGTTCTGATGTTATATTTCAGCATACTGTGAAAACTTGATTGATGGTAGTGTATCTATAGCACAGATGGGCAAAATGTAATCTGATTAATGATGAACGATTACAAAATGTAGTCGTAATTTTAATTTTCTTGCTCTGTAAACATTATTAAATCCATTTAACACATTAAAAAATCATAAATGTGTATAGAATCTGGGATTCTGAGCGAAATACAGTCATATTAATGGTAAAAAATGTAAAATTCGGGGCCCTCCACGAAAATCAGCGCTGCAGACTTCCTCTGTGGCTTTAAGCTGATGGAGGTCCCATTTTCGCCATGTTAATATGTTTTTGTTTTTTCTTTTGTTTTTGTATGTTGTTGTCTTGTAACAGAAATGTTGCTTTTGAATTTCTAGTATTTTGTTAGTTTGTGGTGAAAATAAATATATTTCATTTCATTTCATTTCAAATGTAATCGTTAATCATTTTCATTAATCTGATTAGATTTTGCCCATCTATGATCTATAGTATATTGTTTTAACAATTTCCTTGCTATCGGTGACTATAGCCACCAGCTAAAAAACCCTGCATGTACACGATGGTTGACAATTATTTATGATTTTATTCATCCGCATTATTTTTGTTTTGAAAATTAATGAAAATCGTTTTTAGCAATAACTTTTGCTCTCAATGCTGAAGACTGCGCGCGTTTGTTGTGCGCACTTTCAGCCCTTTCACACTATAATATTTAAATATAAATAATATAGTTATAAATGTATAAATTATTATTGAATATAAATAAGTAATAAGATATATAATAATCTGGTATGGTCTGTGTTTATGGGGACGTAGCACATGCTTATGAATACATAGATGTGTGATACAGAATGTGACATGTACTAATACGTGTTTGTATTTGTTTTTTTTTAATATTTCCATAACAATATGGAAGCCCTCTTCTGTCTATATTAAAGCCATACCCAATAGGGTCAATAATTGTAACTAAAAAAAAATTTTTTTGCTAACTTTATACATTGTGGAAAACAATAAATAGATTGATTGATTGAAAGTTTGCTTTCCTAATAATAAATGAATATAAGGCAATTTATTAAAGCTAAATGATTCTATTTTCATAGATCTAACGCGTGCGAAGACAGGCCGGGTCGCTAGCCGAGTATAACATAAAGATGCATTAAATCTGTGTGTTCTTAAAGTGGAAATACAAGTTTTTCAAAGTCCCACGGGTGTAGACGCTCCAGTCCGTGCGAGTGCCGCCGTATTTTGACATATAAATCACTGAGATCACAAGACGCCGTCCGGCTGTTTGTACGTTTAATTAATCAGTTAATTGTCCATTCATAATTATATGTGGGTAATGGTATTGCTTTTACGTTTATTGTTATTATCGTTTCCTGTTAGTGTTTACGCACTACATCCGATCCGAGAAAATACAGTGCAAACTCTATATAACGACCCTCAAAGGACTGTGCATATTTTGACGTTATAGAGAGTTGTCGTTAAATGGAGAGAAGAAAAATCTGTATTAGAAAAAGAAAAAGTTTTAAACTCTTACTTGACATGTTTACAGTTTGAAAGTTTGTGAGCAACTAAGAATATGATAACGTATAGATAATTCATAACTCCTACTAACAATAGTCAACACGTGCAAGCAATCCCAATTCGTAAACAAAAGAACGCATTTCTTAGAGAGTTCGGTATGCGTAATGCGCAGTTTTTACTAATTTTGGCAACTTAAAAAGTCATCTTAGCTTAAAAAGTACTTTATATTATTAATTTTCTGTCGTTATTGAGAGTGGGTGTAATGCTATATAGAGTGTATCATTGTATGGGAAACATGCTAAACAAACCAAAGCCGAGAGATATCGACGCTTTAGGGAGTTTGTCGTTAAATAGAGTGACGTTACATGGAGGTTACACTGTACGTTTTTTTACTACAGACAGGCTTGCGCTTAACCTCAATCTCAACTGATGGAAAATGATGATGAGGCTAGGATGGAGCGCGCTCATCTAATAAATACCGGTTCACTCAGACGTAGGAAGCGGTTTCTAGTTTTTGGCGGTTAACAGCAAAAAAGAAGAGGTGAATCGCCTAGTGCAAGCAGCTGATTTGTCAACCACATAAGGGTTTTCCTCTCCTTCTCTTCTTTTTGCTCCGAACCACCAAGAAGCCAAATTCGATTCCTGCGTCTGTGTTTCCATCTTCTTATGACATGGGAATCTTCAAACGTCGAGTGAATCGGCATTTTCTGGGTGAGCGCGCTCCATCGTCGGCCTCATCATCACTTTCCACCAGGTGAGATTGAGGTCACGCGCAAGCCTGTCTGTAATAAAAAAGCTACACTTTTGGTGCATGTATGTGGTTTCCTATATTACCTAATTCTATGTATTCTTTGGGTACAATGGGAAAGTAATGTACAAAAAAATCAGGGACTACATTTCAAATTTTTTATACCTACAGAAGAGGCGTGTAAATAGCCCTCCATATGAGCGGGAAACGTATCTTGGTTGGCGGTTAAGAGAAATTAAAATTAGGTCAAAAACGAGTATTAAGAAAACTTATCACTCCATAAATCGCAGCCGATATACCAGAATGTCTGAATCACTAACCTGTAGGTCTACAGCTCGTCCAGTATATGCTACAGCACGGTAAGCTTCCAGGGGTCCGGTAGCGGCCACGGGCACAGAAAGTTTCACTCTCGCACAATTACACCTTATTTCTCTTCTTAATAGCAACGTCGTGTGGCGGTTTTATTATATTAATACGGCGGGTTATTTATATTTTAAAGTAACAGCGTAGATAGCACGACGTCGCGGCGGTTGCATACAATTGTTATAGTAGTAATAATAACGTTTTTGTGACGTCAAAACAGAGCGGTGGTAGTATGAGCGACATCTATTGGTTTCACTACAGAATCAGGGATGCAGATAATCCTTATATCATTCGCAAGTAACTTATGGAGTGATAGAAGAATTTTGGTATGAAGCGGAAATATCTTAACCGCTTCACCACCTACTTCGTATCCATACATAATGTATATTTTTCTCTTGTAAAATCAGTTCCAAGCTTAAAGTTCAGTTTCAAGCTCCAATTTTATATTTGCGTCAGTCAATACAAATGAATTAATTTTATTGGTTAATAAATACGGTGGGTCAAGTTGACGTAACACGTTCTTTACTTTGTATCTCCTTTTCAATTTGAGAGGGTTATTTTATAATACAATTTTATGTTAATGTATTTACTAATTGTATTGTTATTTTATAGTCTTTAAAAATTAAGGTTCTGAGTGTTTTTTGCGGATATAAAAATGTTTGCTTTTTTATACTGGCTTCTCAAAACTCCGATCAATGCTTGTAGTGACGACATCCGGTACACAAACGTGATATTTTACTAAGGGTCTCATTAGAAAGCTCATTTTCATGCAGCGAGCTATGTAGAGGACTATGACTGGTGTTCCTCTTCGTGATCCAATCAGAAATGTAGAAATCTGTAGACGAATGAGAGTCACCGACGTAGTCCAGCGGATTAGCAAGTTAAAGTGGCAGTGGGTAGGATACAGCTCGTTTAGAGGATGGCCGATGGGACAGGGAAGCTCTTGAGAGGAAATCGCGTACTGGCAAGCGCAGTGTGCGGCTTCTACCTACAAGGTAGACATATGACCTAACATCCTGAGTGGAAGATCACTCGCTAGGCCAGATAAGTTGTAGAGACTGTCCTGGTCACCAACGAAATGTCGTGTCGAAAAAATATTTTCATTCAACTATTTATTGTATATATAAAAATAACAAATAAGCGCCAAGTGGATACAGCCACCAATGTACATACATCTGCTTATCCCGAAAGGGATATAGCATGACGATATATTTATTAATTCTAAAATAAACTTGGCTATTTGTGAAAAAAATCGACAATATTACAGCTATTACAACAGCCCGCAAATACAACACCGTTAGATTAATTTATACATGATACTAGCTGTGGTAACCCGGCGTTGCCTACGCATAAATATAAATGACTTCACATTTAATAGTATTTGGTAATTTTATAGATGAAGGAAATATTTAGGGGGTATATTCAACATTCGATACTAATTCTATATATGTAAAAAGTGATATATTATTAATATTTCACGCACGCACACACTCCTATGCAGGATTTTCCACCGAGATACAAACAAAAAATATAAGCTATATAATTATATGCCGAGATCTAGTGTGCTCGATATATTCAACACCATTTTAAAGCCTTATAAAAATATGTTAATCTGGTGGATTATGGAATAGGTTGTTGTTTATTTTAGTTTGTATCGTGTCGGATACCATCCGTATGTGGTGGATGTTCCTTTCATCCGCACGAGAAGATTCGCTTCTACATTCATCATGCGAACGGCTAAGGAGTGGAGTATGCTACCAGCGGCCATATTTCCGCGATCTTATGACCTGGGAGTCTTTAAAAGAAGAGTGAATAGGCATTTGTTAGGCGGACGCGGTTCATCATCGGACTCATCTTCACCTTCCACCAGGTGTGATTGAGGTCAAGCGTTCGCCTATAAGTAATTTAAAAAAAGTTTTCTTCACTTTTATGTCTTTTTTTGTTTTGGTTTTTAGTACTGTCCATGTCTGCGTGATGCTTGTATTTTAATTTTTATTTTATACAAGTAGTCTAAACTTTTAAATATCTTGTTCATGTTTATATATTTATAAATAAAATAAATATATATATATATATATATATATTTAAATATTTATAATTTTAATTAGGATTGTAGGTATTTTTGTCTGCTATTTTGTTTTCTTCTTTTTGCTTTTATTTTTCTGTTTTGATATTGTTAGTATATAGTTAATGCTTTTGAGCCATGTGGCTGTATTTCATTAGTATCCGTTGCAGACATTTCGCTTGTACATATGATCCCATTGTGAATGTAAAATGTAATGGAACTGTCGATAGCCCATACATAAATAAATAATAATAATATATGTATGTGTTAATAATGTATACTATGTAAGTGTTCTAATAAGTAAATCATTCCGACACCGACTCGTTAAAGGAGAAACACGAGCTGACCTATTCGAGCCGCACTGACCGATCGACGAACAGAAGCTCCTAATCACCACGAATTAACATTTAAAGCCGTCAATAAAAACCAATCGGAACCGATAAAGCGGCCGGAACCGTGACGTGAAATTACACGCGTATATCACGGGTGTCAAACTGACGCACGAATGCATACATTCTGAGATATCCTCGTTAACGCGGCAGACGGGACGCACCTGCTCGTGCGGGGAAGACGATTCGCTCCAGATGTCTTCAGTTCCCAGAATCACTTGTTTAAAGATCTGTTAATTAATGGATGCTTAAAATCTTAACAAAATATACTAGTTGTCGCTTCGACTTCCTTCGTATGCTCGGGGACAAAGCAGCTCGATGAATTCAATTCTGGCTTCCATTATTTTAATCAACGCGGCATTGCGAATGTTCTTAGATTCAAATCTAAATGTACATCTGGGGTTTTGCACGTTAAGTACCAAATACTCACCGGGGTAAGAAAACATCGTGAGGCACACCATATTTAATAGAAATATCATGTGTATTGGTGCTGTGTGAACGGCGATCAGCTGCGTTATTGGTCACGTTGGGCACATAAGCACAAAATGGATGTAGCCACTAATATATCTCTGCTCACCCCGAAAGAAATATAACATGGTGGTATATTATTATATACTAAATAATTCATTTAATGTAGAAAAAGAAAAAATCGAACAAAGAAAAACAGGAATTGTAAAACTTGTAGATAGAGACTTAAAACGCATGATTCATATCTATTTCGACTAATCTGGGATAAAGCCAGCCTGTATTTGGTGTTTGCTCTACGATATTGTCATTCTAGCTATGGTTGAGCTGGTATCTAGACCTGTTTCTCTGATGGGTTTGCTATAAAAACTCACGGGCTTACGGGGGTATCGAAAAGAAATATTGTACTCTGGTCTACTGCATAGTTCTGGATAGCTTTTTGAAAAATTAATTTTTAAATTAGAAGACTAAATCAAAAACATCTCGATGTGTTTTTAAAGATTTTTTGTTGAATTTTTTCAAAAGCTTTATATAGCTTAGATCCTTATTTTTTACAAGTAAACAATGAGATATGTGTTTCTTAAAACGCTTTTGAATTTTTTTGATACGGAGAGAATGGGTTACTACTAGAGTCCGACCGAAACTGATTTTCCGGCCGAAACCGAAACCGAAACCGAAACTCACGTGGTCAAGTATAAAAGTCAACGTGGTCAAGTAAAAAAATGAAACAAAAACTTACATGTAATCAGTTGCATCAAAGCATAACCTCTAAAAAATGTTTACGTCGGGTGATAATGCACCGACTAAGTTGTATTGCTATACAGCAATGCGAATTAGATCCGTCAACTGTCGTCTAAACGACGCAGTTACACTCCGACGCAGCCTTGAGTTTCTTTCGGCGTTTCTTCTCAAGGTAGTCGCTTCCGAAACGCTAGTAGATCACCGTTAGGTTTCGTATTTCTGCCTGGCGGTCCAAGTCGAGGTTCGTACCCACAGGGGTGCCCTTGCATTGCCACCCAACCCATAAATTGCCGGCTGAGCACCCTCAGTGTTCGCCCACTCGCCCGGTTAAGTTATGAAGACCTTTCCCGGTCAACAAACACGCGTAAATTCGAAAAAAAAAGCAATGCGAACGGCGCACGAATCACGAACAGGGCCGCCAGCGTCCGTCAAAGCGTTGCCGCGAGAAACGAAGCTAGGCAAGCATGTACGACAACTACCGAAATCAGTTTCGGTTTCGGCAAAAGTTTCGGCCAACTTTGGCCGAAACCGAAACTGCCGCCGAAACTTGATTTTTGGCCGAAACTCGGCCGAAACCGAAACCGAACTTTCGGTCGGACACCAGTTACTACGCAACGCCGTCAAAGGATCAGTCAACTGTCACTAAACGGTGCGTTTACGCTCCGAGGCGCAGTTCCTCTCCAGCGTAGCCTCAAGTTTCTGCGGGCGTTTCTTCTCAAGGTAGTCGCTTCCGAAACGCTAGTAGATCACCGTTAGGTTTCGTATTTCTGCCTGGCGGTCCAAGTCGAGGTTCGTACCCACAGGGGTGCCCTTGCATTGCCACCCAACCCATAAATTGCCGGCTGAGCACCCTCAGTGTTCGCCCACTCGCCCGGTTAAGTTATGAAGACCTTTCCCGGTCAACAAACACGCGTAAATTCGAAAAAAAAAGCAATGCGAACGGCGCACGAATCACGAACAGGGCCGCCAGCGTCCGTCAAAGCGTTGCCGCGAGAAACGAAGCTAGGCAAGCATGTACGACAACTACCGAAATCAGTTTCGGTTTCGGCAAAAGTTTCGGCCAACTTTGGCCGAAACCGAAACTGCCGCCGAAACTTGATTTTTGGCCGAAACTCGGCCGAAACCGAAACCGAACTTTCGGTCGGACACCAGTTACTACGCAACGCCGTCGAAGGATCAGTCAACTGTCACTAAACGGTGCGTTTACGCTCCGAGGCGCAGTTCCTCTCCAGCGTAGCCTCAAGTTTCTGCGGGCGTTTCTTCTCAAGGTAGTCGCTTCCGAAACGCTAGTACCCACTAGCGTTATTTTTTTTATTTTTTTTACACTGGCTCGACATAGTGACTACAGAGTACCTGATGGTAAGTACAGTGTTGTCCAAAAACGAAAGCAGCTATCAAAGGATGAAAATCCATTGATAGTCTCCATCGTCATGTCGGCCCACATATACCACGACCGAAGGTCTCTTGGTATATGAGCTACTGGATATGCACAAGCTGATCCCGAAACGCGACAAGCCGAAACTGGTCACTATGACGGGCTTTACACCCATGTACTGTGGTCGTGATCCAGACGGGCACCGATGCCCTGCCACCTCGCTGCTGCTCGTTTAGCACCACCCAGGAGTCACGTGTAGGGAAACTAGGGTAAAGCCTACGGACGCGAGCTGCTTCGAATCCCTTCGACTTCGTTAGGTTCGCTGGTTGGCCACTCAAGTCAAGGTGCGTAACCACAGTCCCTACGGATGCCCTTTGCGTTGCAACACAATCCATAACTTCGCTGGTTCAGCACCTAAGTGCTTCCCTCTCTCCTACTGAAGTTGTAAAGGTCTTTTTCGGCCGATAGCATTTTGTCCTGTCGAAAAAAAAGATTAAATCACTAACAGATGAATCCTACCGGATAAATGGCGTGAAAATAGATTATTAATAGATAAGAAAGTGTTTTAAATTACCTGATTTTGGTTTAATTAATTCATTATAATAAGGTTCGAGAATTCTTTTAAGCTTCTATGAAAACGTACTGATTTATTTTTAAGATAACCCAAATCAGATAAGGTAATTCATCGAATGAGACATAGCAACATTATTTTTATAATTTTCCCACTACAATGACTAATTATTAACCGTTTGACTGCTAAAGAATTCTTGCAAGAATGCACGAAAACTGCGGGACATATTTTGACTTCATGTTGTTAAATAAAACACTCTTATTTAGACAAATTTCAATCAATTTTAATAATTATTTTCGTATTAATGAAAATATATTGATTGTGGTTGTGAATAAGAAATGATATTAATAAAATAAAGAAAAAATAATAATAGAAACAACTACACACTGAAATTCGCAGCACAAAAGCGCTGCGTCGCGGTTTTCGAGACAAATGAACGCAGCGCTTTTGCGTCGCGTTGCAGTCAAGCGATTAAATAACTTTTGTTCACTATTTAAACAAATAAACAATCATAGTATTGTTTAAATCTGAGATAAAAACATTGGCATGAAGTTGTTACGGTTCGTAGACCGGCACATACCTCTACATTTTTACAGATTAAATGTGGGTTCAAACACCGCATGCTGAAGGGAAACATCGCGAGGAAACCCGCATGGCATCTAATAGAAATATCATCTGTATCGTGTGCTGTGAGAACGGCGATCAGTTGTGCTGCTGGTCACATTGGGAACGATATATAAGCGCAAAATGGTTATAACCACTAATGTGTATCACTGCTCAACCCCTTTTTTTTAACCCGGGGTTAATCTCTAACGGACCTCAGGGGGCGATGAGGTTTGCCCCCCGGTGTGTCAGACTTGCAGCGACTAAAATCCCCGGGGTGTTCCTTCTCCCGCCTGCCGAGTGTCAAGGGCAAGGCTGAGCCATCTTCCTCGGCACCCGGCGACGCCTAGCTTTTTGCGGGCCCCGCCTACTTGGCAGGGATCACTGCTCACCCCGTAAAGGAACTAGCATGACGATATATTATTAAAATGAATAATAGATTAGTTTAATCGGTTTTATTTCATTATTACTAATGCACCGCAGCACATTTAGGTCAAATCGTTGCCAATTCCCCGTCACCGAGGCACGGACGGCAATCAATTCATCAGTTTGAGATACCGGTCGTCGCCAATTGTAATGGCCCCCGCTAGGGTTGCTACGTCTGTCGATTTATACGAATCATCTCCATTAGATGTGCGTTAAATAAATCTTTTGTTAGCTTTTTTATTTATTTAAGGGATTTTTACGTGAGTACGTATGTCAGCCCTGTCGTACCTTTTATTAGAACATATTACATTTGGCAAAAAGTGCGATTGCTCTAAACAGGCCAGGCACCTCATCAGATAATAATTTTACGAAGATTCCAAATAATTTAGTAATGACAAAGTTATTATCAATGAGAAATATACCTTAAGTTTAAAAACTCTTAGTTTTGGAAGAAAAGAAATGATGCTGAAAGTGCGAATATCAAACGCGTGCAGTCTTCGGCATTCAGGGCCAAAGTTTTGGCTCAAAACAATGTTTATTAGTTTTCAGAAGAAAAATAATACAGGTGAATAAAATAATAAAGTATTGTCACCCATCGTCTACAGGCGGCGTTTTTGAGTTTTTAAGTAAGTTACGCGTAAAGTTTACTGATTTGATGGCTGTTTTCTACTCCACCGAAACTCCATTTGAAATTTCCCGTCATATCATATCAAATATTATAGCTCAAGTATCACAGCTCGAGCAAACTGAAATATTTCTACGTATTTATTCATGTTTTTTTTTACAATGCCTCGACAAAATGAATATATTCTGTCTGATAGAACGTAAAGTGTAGTCCAGGAACGGCAATGACCGCCAAGGGACGAAAATCCGTTGACAGTCACCATCGCCATGCCGGCCCACGTATACAGCGACGGAAGGTAACTAGTTGTATGAACAACTGGATATACACAAACTGATCCCGAAAGGCTACAGGCAGAGGCGAGTCACTATTACGGTATTTGCATTTGTTATGCCTTGGTGGCTGCCGGCGGAATAGAATAGCACCCCCCTCCTCTTGCTGAGGTGTCGTAAAAGGCGACTAGGGTATCTCTTTAACAACGCAATTCAACCAGGTGTTCAGAGAAGGAACACTCGACCAAACCTGCATCTTGCTCCCTCCCGATCGTACTGGTTCTCCTTTCCATCGGGCCTGAGGGAGCTCGGACGAGAAAGTGCTTTTCTGGCAGCGCGTCCATTTATGCACTTAAATATCTCCTGCACAATTGACTCTTTCCGTAAACTGGACCTCGATTTTCTAAATCGGTGTTGAAACAGTCGCCGGGGCCGAATCCGGCTAGGACATCATCATCATTTGCATTTGTGTACTATGGTCTCGACCCAGTTTGTGCAATTGCCCTACCACCACAAAATTCTAAGGGTCTCTATGTATTTTATAGTACGAGAAATACTCCCTTATAATATAAACATTTTCTTATCAGATCCATCGAAATTGATCAAACGGAAGAAATCGACAGAGGACGTACGGTCTCCGCTGGGCGGAGAGGGATCCCTTACAAGCGAAGAAGGCGACGACCAGGGCAGTGGGAGAAGGAAGAAAGCGAGAACGACCTTCACTGGGAGACAGATCTTCGAGCTGGAGAAGTTGTTCGAAGTCAAGAAGTACCTTTCCTCAGGGGAGCGAGCTGATATGGCCAAGCTATTGAATGTTACAGAAACTCAGGTATGTTTTCAAATATTATTAATGAAAATCGTCGTAAGACATGCATGTACCTGTTGACATTACAGACTCGGCTATGTTTAGTATTTCGCCTCATCTGTAATGACCAATTTAGCATATTTGTATCATTATGTACTAAAAACGTTTCCCAAGGCATAGGTTGCTTTTCGTCGTAACGATGCATTAATATATATCAAACGGGAGAATGTTTCTTTTGTCTAGACATTTTATCGTTATTTTTCAATAATAGCGTCGTGATATATTTTTTTCACCGTTATATTACCGGGTAAAATTCACGGTCGGATATGTTCTTTTAAGGAGGTTTTAAAAGTGTTTTTTATGGCGTTATTACACACATCTAGTCTCCGACTACCGAAGCCGATTAATCGGATATCTCCAGATCACTATAAAACACCTTAAGAATTTTTGTTCAAGATATGCCATAACGGCGTTTTGAAACTTTTAATTTTAAAGATTTTACTTTTAAATTAAAAGGTCATATCGACGAAGCGCTTTCTAGAGATGAGTTCAGTAGCTTTCAAACTGTAAACAATAATAAGTAATAACATTTCGGAACTGTGCGTCTTCGTAAGTTCGCAGAGCTTCCGCGCTTGCTAGGAATGTCGGGCTTTGCTTTTTGTTTTAAATCTTTATCTATAACTTTTCAATTTTCATTTCTATTTCTTAATTTGTTTTTTGTTTTCTACATTAATTTAATTTATTAACCTATTATTACAATAATTTAAATTAGATTTTTTTTCTATTAGTTTTTCATGCGGTGTTTATTTTATATCTGGTGCACTAGGTTATAAATTTATTAAGAATGACGTTTGTGTTTTTATTAGTGCAACTATTGTAGTGAAAATATATAAATCAATAAAATAAAACTTTGGCCCATTTTCGCCGAAACCAAAACCAAAGCTTCTATTAGACACCATTCGTTATCTTAATTTCAAACGTAGCCTTAAATATTTAGAATCAGTCTATCTATTTATCTTCCATCTTATATAAAAAAGGCTTATCTAGACTAGCATATTATTGTACAGCCTTAACTGAAGCAAGAAACATAAACATTTTACTTTGGGCTCGTTTTATATCCTGGGCACTGACTAAAGAAGAATTTCTTGACAATTCTACCCCTAAAAAAGTGGAACAGGAGTTAATAGTTTGTCTTAAAATGAGTCAATTCTGAGAGTAGATCACACCTGGACTTTGTCAGCCGGAGCCGCTAAGATGATATAAATCTCAGTGGCGCCGAAGCAGGGCGGTTCAGACAATTGTCGCTAACCAGTGCGATAATGACCTTGACTTTCTGCATATATGTATTTTCAAGGCTAGTCGCTTCCGAAATGCTGGTAGATCACAGGTTCGTTTCCTGGCTGCCCGGCCAAGTCGAGGCTTGTACCCTCATTGGTGTTATTACGTTGCCACCTAACCCATAACTCGCTGGCTGAACACTTTAAGTGCTCCACTTTTTGACCGGTGAAGTTGTACGAGCCTTTGCCGGCCAACAGCAAATTGTCTTTCGAAAAAAAAATACATTGTTCCCTATTCGAGTTCAGTTAAAATTCCTTGTCGACATCATTAAAGAAGGAATTCTTGTACAGAACGACATTTTAATTTAAAACATTTAGGCCTCGACGTATCTCCGTAACATTAGCTGATAGCGCAATATTGTGCTATGCCTCTCTGCCACTATAGCAACACAAATCACTTAATGGCTCGCAAGCACGTCCCTCGTCGCTTCTTCGAAAAAGACAAATTAAACGATTTCAACCATAACGCTTTTGTTGGCGGGTATATCTTAGTCAGCTTGAGGTACAGGTTACAAGATACCGCGTTATAATTATTTTTACCAACATGTTATAGGGGCTTCTTTATCTTTTTCAAACTAGGGCTCTATGGGGAAATCCCAAACTATAAGAGATACGACAATATGGTCTTAAAAAGCTAGCTCTTCTCATTTGAAAATAAAATAAGCATTGTTAAAATTTCGGTCATACGTAAGCATTCGTCAAAAAGCTACGAAATTGTTTTTTTTTTGCAGTTTTATACCAGGATCATTAACTTGCACGGCATGAAAAAGAATAACAACAGAAGTTAGTAAATTTTTTTGGTAGTAGGTATTGCCCGAACTAGGTCGTGAGATATAACAACCACAGTACCCAAGTAAAAAGATTGTCATAGTGACTCGCTTCGGCTTGTCACTTCTCGGGATCACTTTGTGTACTGGACTGTAATTATTCAACCTTCACTTACGTTTTTATGAAACATTGTATTTTATATTCAGTTACTATTCAGAATACATTATTTATATATAATTAAAACATATCTCGCCCGTTCGCCTAATAAACAAAATTGTTCTAGCAAACCTACCGTTCTTTATTTTGTTCCTACATATATTATATATAGCCAATTATAAAAATCATTCATAAGTAATTAATAAATTAAAATTATATTCCGTACAATATCTACAATTTATCACATATCTTGAGACGCTCAGTCGTGGTTTGACGGCCGGCATGACGACGGCGGCTGTCGATGGATTTCCATCCTCTGGCGGTCGTTGCTGTTCTTAGGTTGCACTGATCTCGCCATCAGTGGTGTATACACTTCTTGACGAAGTAATGACTGTGTAAAAAATATATATTTTTAATCGCTTAAGCTTATGCCTCGAGTCGCACACGTAAACGTTGAGAGATAATTATACCATTACCAAGGTGGCACGGCTGGCCCCTAGGGGCGAAGGGGCGAGGGGCGTCCCCCGCGACGCAAGCCCTCACATATGGCGTCACTAATTAAAACTATACCAAAATGCTGCTTTATGATCCGTCCTGCACTCCATTATACGGCTCTCTAGAACACCATTTTGTTTCTCCTGATAGGTTGATTAATTGATTTTTTTATTAGCACGAATAAATACATTTACTTCATACGTAAATAATAATATATAGTAACGCTATATTCGTTTCGGGGTGATCAGAGGTACATTAGTTGCCGTATCCATTTTGCTTGTATATTTTTTTTTTTTTTTTTCCATTTATTATCATTTACAAAAATCATTGTTACATTTTTTTTTAATATAGCATAAAGAAACCACTAAGGTTTGAACGCATGCTATTTACAAACAGTCCACATTTAGAGTCGCAATTAATGTATGGAACTACGTAAACACATTTCGATTAAGGTGGTCACTATTAATGAGGTCCAAAAAATGATTTTTTAATATTTGTTTCACATTTTTAACTGAGATATTTTCTCGCATATTTGAGGGTAATTCATTGATTAGTCGCGGGATCAAAAAGGAGGTAGTTCTTTCCCCATACACGTTTGTTGCACGAGTCGTGCACAACTGCTCACGTGAAACGGCACGGGTATATATCGGATGATTTATTTTATTAACCTCCAAATCGAAAAATTTTTCTTTTAACAACATATACCTTACTTTGGCGTGTACAGGTAGAAGTTTACAATAATTAAAGAGCCCATTATCGTCGGCTGTAAATTGAAGGTTAATATTGTGTGGTACTATGCTTTTTAGAATTTTTAATTGTAATTTGTATATTAAATTGAGATACGTTTTGTATGTTCGACCATAACTGGTAAGACCATATTGCACGTAGGATTCAGCCAGCGAGTGATATAGCATTAGTCTCACTTTAAAGGGGATTCTCTTCTTTAGTATTATTATATTGGCAAGAAAATGTCTTAACTTATTACACACATAGTCAATGTGCCTGCTCCAATTAAACTTGCTATCTATATATAATCCTAAGTACCTTTGTGTACTTACTACTTCAATAGGTGGACAGAAACATGTATTATTTTTAGCAGTATGTAGACAAGAGTGGCAATGTGCAACGATCTTGATTGTAGATGCATGAGTTCGTGTAAGGTGTGGTGACTTAATAATTACTAACTTAGTTTTTTCAGAGTTTAGTACTAGCCCAGCATCATGGCACCATCTAACCAGCCGGTGCAAATCATATTGCAAGAGATCACATGCTTTTTGTGGATCTTTATCAGCTAGAATCATGCATGTGTCATCTGCAAACTGATAGCATGTGCTATGTTTTAAGCAATTGCTCATGTCATTAACATAGGATAAGAAATGCAACGGTCCCAGCACTGACCCTTGCGCAGTGCCAACCGTAGCATTTCGTGTTTCGCTGTATACCTTATCTATCTTAACAGAGTAAGTTCGATTTAGTAAATAGTCTTCACACCAACTGAGTAGTGGGCCACGCACTCCACTATCCTGTAATTTATTGACTAATTGGCTATGTTCTAGAGTATCGAAAGCACGCGAAAAATCAATAAATAAAGCAAATACATGCCGTCTGTTGTCTAGATGTACATTAATTTCATCAGTAAATCTTGACAGCAGTTCCGGTGCGCCTTTACCCTTTTGGAATCCAAATTGATTTTGGCATATAACTGCATGTTTTTTATAAAAGTTCTGGATTTGTTCACTAATATATTTTTCAACTACTTTATCTATAGATGAGAGTAAGGTTATTGGTCGATAATTGGAATAATCATTCCGTTTACCTTTCTTATACACAGGCCTGACGCAGCCTGCTTTTAACTCATCAGGATATATTCCTGAGCTAACACTACAGTTAATTAAATGTGCAATAGCCATTGCTGCATTTTTGCCACCCATTTTTATATCAGATACCTTAATACCGTCAACTCCGGGTGCTTTTCTAGAATTTAATTTTTTTATAATTTTATGTATTTTATCCTGAGAAGCTCGCTTAAACAACATACTCGATTCCACTTGTTTACGAAATGTTTCCGGATCTAATAATTTTATTGTACATCTAGGAACAATGTCTGTCACCGCCCTTTCAAATGCAGTTACAAAATTATCACATATATTTTTGATCGTATTTGCTTGAGTATGAAAAGCTTTGAGCACCACTGTATCGACTGAAGGTGTCACTCGGCCCAGCATGTTATTCACAATTTGATATACACGCTTAGTATTTCTAAAGTTATCATTTATGGTATTTATATAGTACGAATTCCTTTTATGTTCTAAAACTTTATGAATTTTATTGCGAATTTTGTTATATTCTAGTTTTAATTTATAATCATGTACATCTCTTTTCCATTTATTGAATAAGTTATCACGTTTTTTGCATAGACAAGTAACATCTTCATCGATCCAGGGCACTCTTACTTGGCCATTTTTTAAAGAACGCTTATAGGTTTTAATAGTTGATGCTGTTTTTTTTGCATTTTGAAACGCTTTAGATATAAAATTATAAATATCATTAGGTGATCTCATGTCATTTATTTGTAGCCAATTTATTTTTGCTAATTCTTGCTGCAAAATCTCGTAATCGATAATTTGTTTAGTAACATGCTGTATACGGTTCGGTACACCGTTGTCAATGCAAGAAAAGATAATACCACGGTGATCGGCCAGTACTACGTCAAGCACCGCCGAGTATGAACGACATGTAGGGAAGCGCGCAAAAATGTGATCAATGCACGACTTAGTTGTAGTGTTTAATCGAGTTTCAATTCTAGTAAATTCCGATATTCCACACATTAAACCGTGTTCACTTATTTTTTCTAAATATGCGTCTTTGTATGACGAAAAAGATTTTAGATCAATGTTAGTGTCGCCGATTAAAAGAAAGTTTAATTTTGAGTCATAATTCGAAATGTGTTTACCCAGCTCCGTTACAAAAGTGATTTTATTTGTTGATGGCGGTCTATAAATAACACAAATAACTACGTCTTGGCCACAACTTAGTTTAATTGTACCAGTTAAGTTTTCGAATGTTAAGGTTTTGTGCTGGGCCATTGTGAATTTCAAATGATTTTTTACATAAACAATAATACCGCCTCCCCGTTTACAAGTTCGTAGTTGCGTTAACATGTTGTAGCCAGGCAATCCGTACAGATGACTAATATTGTCAGAGATGCCCACTTCGGTAATTGCAATAAGATCCAACGGAACAGTACAATTTTGAATAACCTCTAGTAGCTTAATGTAATTTTTTTGCATAGATCTAATGTTAAAATGTATACAAGAGAAATTTAAATGACATTTAGGCAACTGTTGGAAAAAATTTTTTGTAGATATACAATCATAAAATTCTATAACGTGCTTATCCATATATAAGGATGTTATTACGATTAGAGAAGAACGGCGGTTAAAATAAGAAAATTAGCTTTCATTAATTAAGGATGATTCTTTAGTTTGGTTTTGTACATATTTAATATCTTGTATGGAGCGTATACGGTAAATTTTACTATTACCATTTTTCCTCACAAACAATTTTCCATCCTTGCACCATACCATATGCTTGCATATATAGCGACCAATAGCGCAACTGATCGCCGTTCTCAGAGCATTTACACATGCCATTTCTATTAGATGCAATGCGGGTATGCGACATTGGTCGCAGTGGCCTAGTGGATAATGGACCGGTTTTCATGCGCGCCAACGCAAATAGTTCTAGATTCGAATCCCGGCACATATGTACCTCTGGGCTTTTACAGATTTCGTAAGGATTTAGATACCACATGCTCTTTGGTGAAAGAAAACATCGCGATGAAATCCGCTTGGCATCTAATAGAAATGCCATGTGTACTAGTTTTGTGAGAAGGGCTATTAGCTTCACTACTGGTCGAGTTGGGCACGATACACAAGCGCAATGTGGATACAGCCAGAGATGGGCAAAATGTAATCTGATTAATGATCAACGATTACAAAATGTAGTCGTAATTTTAATTTTCTTGCTCTGTAATCATGATTAAATCCATTCAAAACATTAAGAAATCATAAATGTGTATACAATCTGGGATTTTGTAGTGTTTTAAACATAGATGAGCAAAATACAGTCATATTAATGGTAAAAAACGTGAAATGTAATCGTTAACCATTTTCATTAATCTGATTACATTTTGCCCATCTATGGATACAGCCACCAATGTATCCCTGCCCATCCCGTAAGGGATATAGCGTGATGATATATCGTTATTAGCAATTCCGGGGAGACTTACTAGCGAACCAAAAGGTGTGGGGAGTTAATTGTCGCATCAAGTTTACTGATCCCCTTAACGAGTACAAAAAATATATGTAAAAAATATCGAGTGATTGTTTAGGAGAGCACCACATTGTACACATCAGATGCTCACACTAAATAAATATTGGGATCTTTCTCGGAAATTGTTTTAATGATGCTTTCTACATTCTGTGTTATGGATTCTTCACGCCTCTCCCTTGAGAGACAGGCAGAGATATTTAAACCAACTATGAATAGTTCTCAATTGATTTTAATTCTCTGTAACATTATATACAATTGGACTTATGAAACAATACAATACTTAATGATATCTTAGAATTATCGCCATTGGGATAAAAAAAAATCTTATTGCCAGAATAGGGATATTATTCCATCAGTGACTGTTTATATGATAAAAGTGCGTGGTCTTGTGTATACAATTTTTCTCACAGAACATTCATTCTTTGAGTATTAAATATTTGAACTTCATTATATTGTGCAGAGTAACTACCAGAGTTTCTTGCCGACTCAAATTTACTAATTTTTGGGACCCAATTTAAAAAAAACACAAAGTTTCTTAAAAAAATTCAATGTATCGTAGAAATTTAAAAATGCCCGTATTTTTTGTCATCCTAAAGATTTAATTAATTAATTGACCCGAAATAGAATCGGGCACCTCATTCAGCCGAGTCCAGCCGTCAACCTCTCATATGGGACACTAATTGCTGATGCTATTCTAATAGACAATCATGCCATGTGCTTCGTTTGATCCACAAAAATCGACTATATTTAAACGTTTTAGAGTTTATTTTTAATTGCACGTCATTTGATACGCATTCCTCCCAGATTTATATACAGGTTGATGCTGAAATGCGGTATATTTTATTTTAGTAAAGTATGTAAAAAAATATATTTATTTCGCGGCGACGGCAGTGAATATAGTTTGAAATCTCAGCCAGCATAAACGTTTAAGATTTACCAGATTAAGTATGAATTTAGCCACCACATGCTCACCGGTGAAGGAATTCATCGGAAGGAAACCGACATGGCATCTAATAGAAATGTCATGTGTATTAGACTTCTGAGAATCGCGATCAGAACACGCTACTGTCATGTTAGGCTCGACATAAAAGCGCAAAGTAAATACAACCACTAATTTATCTCACCCCGAAAGGAATATAGCGTGACGATATATTATTATGATTAAAATAAGATGTTGAACTAAAAAATCCTTTATGTACCGTAAGGGCGCCGTCCCAATTTATCTGACTTCTACTGACTAAAGTCCCCAGGGTATTGCTCCTACTCAATTGTCGGAGCCAAGGGCTGAGCTACGCTGACCTGCTTGGAATATCCAGAAGGAATCCGGCACACAAAGAGCTACAGCACTCATGACAGCCCTGAAAATCCTGTGCAGGATTTTGCCTCGGGTTGCAAAAAAACACATACAGTTTACCAATGTTAGTTTTGAAAACAGAAATTAATTTAAAAGAGCACCCTGAGTAATCCTATTCTCACCATATGTCATTTGTTAAGTGCGACGAAGAGAGAGCACTTTTTTGTAGTCCCCCGCACGGACCGAGATCGCTCGCCGCTCGCCGCTTCACGCACACTCGTGCGCATGTAGATTAAACACAGATGCGACAAAAGTCAATAAATATTAGTCCTAGTTTATTTATTTATTTACTATTACTTCTACATTTTATACCAAAAATATTTGTTGAAGTTATACATCTCATTAGACAAAATAGCTTTTAAGAAATAAATTTATGAGCATTTTAGTTGTTGTCAAATTGTAGTACCTTTTAACAGTTTGATTGGTTGAGATAGACAATTTGACTTTGCTTACATTTTGCTTTGATTTGATTATAGCGTAAGTTTTTGCAAAGGCAAGTTTAAGTTAAAGAATTCGGTGTCTTACCATATACTGTGATATATGTTAAATAATATAATTTGCAATGTTTGTGTAAAGTTGTAAGAACTCAATATAGCGTATATAAATACTAGCTATATTGTGTACGTGAGATGTGTGGAACGAGCTGATGCGACTGTTTCCTCCGAAGCTATGACATGAGGCTCTTGAAACAACGAGTGTAAACGTTCTTCAAGTTTGGCAATATGAAGCTTCTGTTTTACAGTTGCTATGGGCAACAGTAACCATTCCTATATCAGGTGAGCTACCAGCTTGCTATTGCATTAAAAAGTTTAGATAAAGTTGCAGATATTGTGTTTTTATATAAATTGATACCTAATTTCACCGATTGCTCTAAACTGTTGAAAAAGGTAAACTTTTCAGTCCCTCGTCAAAGTAGTAGACTCTCTAACCTTAAGCCATTTTCTATTCCATTTTATAAAACAAATATACATAGGTAAACACTCTCATTTTAGTAGAACGTTCCCTAGCTATAATAGTATTTGTAAATCTTTTGATATTTTCCACTCTTTCTTACTCCCGCCAAACATAGTGCAGTGCGTACAAATGGTTTTTACTTTCATTAATTTTTCTATATATCTAATTTATTCATCTTATCCTTATTAGTTTTGCTTGCTTGGCGTGTTCACTATTAAGGGACACACCTTTTGTATTTCTTTTTGTTTTGTATTTAGTTGTGTAATGTCCAATTTGTAAACCAAATTTAAAAAATGCTTGTAGGCATTAGTGAAACTCAAGTCACGTTTGTGAATTTCATAATCTATGACAGAGGGTCGTTTAAATGATTTTACGCGGAACAGTCACCGTTAATAGATCGTGCTATTGTTATGTAGAAGGCGTAAGTGCATGTTGCAATGTGGGGGATCCTGTTTTATATTTTTATCCCTCTTTATGATTCATTTGGGCTGGCAATAACGTCTGATGCATTTCTATCGCCTCTTCAGTTTCATAAACGTTTTACGTTATAGGGGCTCTATATTTATTTTACTGTGTCCTCAAATGCTATTTGTCTATAGGGAGTGAGAACCTTTAAAATTATCTTTAACAAATTGAATGTAATTTAAAAAAACACGGATAAGCGTATCATAATGAATAGTCAGTTATGGTAATAAATGAATAATGTTTTATAATCTATACTAATATTATAAAGTTGAAGAGTTTGTTTGTTTGTTTGTTTGTTTGAACGCGCTAATCTCAGGAACTACTGGTTCAAATTTAAAAATTATTTTTGTGTTGAATAGACCATTTATCGAGGAAGGCTTTAGACTATATAACATCACGATGCAACTGCTAGGAGCGAAGAAATAATGGAAAATGTGAAAAAAACGGGGAAAATTATTCATCCTTGAGGGCTTCCATTGCGTGCGCTGCGAAAACGGTTCAAGATATCAAAAATATATGTATGAATAATTTATATGGCAGAACAACGTTAGCCGGATCAGCTAGTCTATAATACTAATATAAAGAGGAAAGGTTTTGTTTGTTTGTAATGAATAGGCTCCGAAACTACTGGACCGATTTCCAAATTTCTTTCACCGTTGGTAAGCTACACTATTCCCGAGTGACATAGGCTATGTTTCATTTTCAAAAAAATTAGGGATGCTTACTAAAACTTGAATAATCTAACCCATGGTGTAAAACAATAAACAAAAAACTTCCTTCAATCGCGTGCGCTGCGAAAAGTATTAATGCTAGAACAAAATGATGTATTACAATTTTTCAGGACACATCACTATCTATAAAAAATGTCGCGACAGCATTACTCTATCTTTTATAGTTACGTCACAATAAGCGTCTTTTTATTATTATTTTTTTATTAAAATACCACCGCTAGAAAAGGTTCTTTATCCGTACCTAGGTATTGATCCTTATCAAAATAAATAAATCATTATTTAAGACTACTTCAATACCTTCATCATATCACCTTTTAAATGATTCGATTCGGATATTCAATTTAAAAGACATCACGAGTTTAAATAATAGAAAAAACTCCGCTCGGCTAGCTATGCGTTGAAGAGGTACGGGAGGGGATTCAAGGGAGTTCTTTTATTATATTATTAAGCCCGTGCGAAGCCGGGATGGCCAGCTAGTTAAAAATAAACTTAATTTTTCGTTTGATTAGGTTAATTTATGCCTATTTGAAGCTATTTAACTAATTAAAACTAAAAACAGGCTGTGCCGAACTGCGCAAAATCTTTTAACATCGGCTCAGTTGTTTTTGCGATGACGCGCGTAAAGACAATAATTAGAAAATTTAAAAATATAATTCGTGTTTAAAATTCTCTATTACTGGAATTAAATTGTCAAAGCCGCTTAGTTTTAATCATCATCAGCCAAATTCCACTGCTGGACGTAGGTCTCTCCTAACAAGTGTCATTCAGCTTGGTCTTCGCTTCTTCACATCCAGTCCTCTCCGGCTACATTCCGCAGGTCGTGATAAGAACTTGCCTGCTCCAATAATCTGTTCCTCGACGTGAATAGCCTGTTCACTGCCACTGCTGTTTGCTAATACAGAGAGCTATGTTGACAACTTTGGTTCTCTGTCATATAACCTCATAACAGACTTTATCCTTCAGAGAGATGCCCAACATAGTTTTATTAGCAAAATTAGAGTTTTTTGTAATTAAATAGTGGGTTATTTAAGAAGCATTACGTACTTATAATAATTATCCTGTATAATCCATGGAATAGGACATAATTTAGCTTGTCTAAATATGGCGTACCATTTATCAATCGCATAGGATACAAAGCTAAGCTTTTAAATGATTATGCGCCCTAATAAAACAAAGAAGGCTTCTAGAATAAATTGTCGCATTCTTAACGACCGTGCCGTCTCAATAGTAGACATAAAACAAACATTATTAAGCCGTACTACACACAAACCGCACGGCATTAACAACCCCATCAATAAAACGGCATAACAACGTCTCTTTAACTCAAAATCAACAAATCATCGACTCAGAAACACACATTAAAACAATAAAGATTCTCTCCACCACTAAAATAATAGAGCTTAAATCAAAATGTAATTTATTGACAGAAAAAGATGGCTTCCCGAAATTAAAAAGGTTGTTTTTTATTTCTTGACTTTCTCATTTGGTCTTAAATGAGAGATGATCGTATAAATTAATTATGTTTGGTTAATAGTGGGGCCGTTTGATTCTAATTTGAGTGTTGGTTTGTTACCCGCTCTGCTTTGATCGCAGTGCCGTGTCATCGTAGATTTGATGTGTTTCACTTTTATTTATAATGGGTGCCATGTTAATTGCCTTTCTGTTACAATTTTTTTCTCGGAATGTTTTTGATGACATTAAATTATGTTTGATAAATTATTTTTTATATCCGTCGAGTTAATACCCGGGTCTTTGTAGACTTCGGTCTTCATGTAAGTGTTTCATGTCATAAAATGTTTCTCTTTATAACATACAATTCGATAGAAAAACTTATTACGAATCTGCGGATGTAACTAATGAATGTCTTGGTGTCACAATACTTTATACTGGTAAATTTTGCAAATTTTGAAGATCAGGGTGTTGATTCTATCTCGAGACTATAGTACACAAGTGTAAAGACCGTCATAGTAACTCGCCTTTGGCCTGTTGCAATTCGAGATCAGCAGTAGCGTTCATTCCATAGATACATGAAAGCATTGCATACCCTGACGATAAATAAGTCTGGAAGAAATTGCTTAAAGTTAAATAAAAAAGAACAATTTTTATTCATGTTTATTATATATTTACATCATCTCTCGCCTATGAAAGCATTATAATATTTATTATCATAATTTAATATTCAAATTAATTACGCGAATGCTGCCTACCCTGATCAAATATACTATGCACGTCACTGGGGATCAGCTGGTAGTTTTTTGACAGAACAATACGTTGTCGCTAACTCACATCGCGGCTAGGACGAAGAAGCTCTATATCTCTTACTTTTACGAGTTCTAGGGTTGTTGAATGGTCTTCCGGCGAGCGTGTTCCCACCGTCTCATGATATTGGATGCTTTAGTCGCTGAGACTATCGACAGGTTTGTAACAGTTACTATTCGTCGTCGTTTTGGGGCCGCACTGTGCTTACCATCAGGCGTGCTGTGGTTATGTTCCGTGTCAGGATAAATAAAGCAAATCATGACGAAAGATGAAATTAGCAAAAATTATTGAAAGTATATATATTGAAGTAATAAACCAAACTTAAATATATTTAGTAATCTTTTCTGCTAGGTGGTTAAGTAGCCTGTTTTAAATTCGCATAACTTAGCGTAAATCTACACGATAAATATCTCTTAGACGGTTCAAGGTTAACCACCATATAAAGTATTTGATTTATATTTTACACTTTATCTGAACACCCTCAGAACTATTAATATACAAATCTATTAATTGGTAATCAAAACAGACGATATAATTTAATTTTTCCAATTTGTCCGATAATAATAAAAAATAACATATCATCACGCTATGTGGGCGGAGTTACATTAACATTAGTGTCTGTATCCACTTTGCGCTTATATGTCGTGCCCAACGTGACCAGTAGCGCAGCTGATCGCCGTTCTCACAGCACTAGTACACATGACATTTCTATTAGATGCCAAGCGGGTTTTCTCACGATGTTTTCCTTCAACAGTGAGCATGTCGTGCCCGTAATCTGGAAAAACCCAGAGATATGTGCCGGGATTCGAATCTACAACCATTCGCGTTGCCGCGCACGGATACCGGTCCCTTATCCACTACTAGCTGATCCGGCAAACGTTGTTTTGCTATATAAGGTTTTGTAATATCTTCTAAGATGTTCATTGAAATTAAGTGATGTCAAAGACAATTTTGTTCACAATTAAATACTCTTAATCAACAACACATTTATTTGGATAAAGATTAATATTATTACGTTGATACAACTCTTAACAAATAATGCATTAATTTCGACCAAATTTGTTTACTATAAAAACGGTTCTAGTGACTTAATCTTAAAAGATAGACATATACTGTCGCGGACATTTTTTTAGATCATTTTAAGAGTAATAACTCTGTCATACATATATTTTTGGTATCTTGAACCGTTTTTGCAGCGCACGCAATGGAAGCCCTCAAGGATGAATAATATTCCCCGTTTTTTTCACATTTTCTATTATTTCTTCGCTCCTAACAATTGCATCGTGATGTTATATAGCCTATAGCCTTCCTCGATAAATGGTCTATTCAACTCAAAAAGAATTTTTCAATTCGAACCAGTAGTTCCTGAGATTAGCGCGTTCAAACAAACAAACAAACTCTTCAGCTTTATAATATTAGTATAGATGGCTGTGGGTTGTTATCGTATAAAGCTTAATGAGGCGGTGGGTTTGATCCGCACGGCCTGTCGTGAACATATCCAATGCCTATCCGTCAGCTCTGGCGAGACCCGGGAATGGGATCTCACTTCGAAGCCTTGCTCTTTACTTTAAAGCTATATATTCTATAGAACTATAAACAGCAGAATATCGTCATCATCAACAGCCCACCTTAGTCCACTCTGATGGATTTAAGTCTTTCTTATTAAACGCCATTGAGCCTGGTCTCCAGCTCTTCTCATATAATCCTTCCTGGATCTTCCGGAGGCCGTCGATGCGTCTTGCCAGGGCACGCCCCGCGCTACGTTTAAGGATTCGCAGTCTCCACTCCAGAACCCGTCTGCTACAACAATCACCGGTTCTTCAGCATACGCGGTCTACCCACCTGGAATAAAAATTGTAGTTAACTATTAACAACTTCGAGAGGAAAGAATTCAGTTTGGCTGGCCAGCAATTGGGAGATTACGTCGAGTTTTTGTCGTCTATTCCACAATGTCTAAAACTAAAGTTATCAACCATTCCGTTCTATCAATTACGACGTATGGAGCCGAGATGTGGACACTAACGGCTGGGCTAGCTCACCAGCTTAAGGTCGCTCAGCGTGCGATGGAACGGGCTGTGTTGGGCATCTCTCTGAGGCATAAAATTCGAAGTGAGGCTATCCTGCAGAAAGCCAAAATTATTTTATTTAATTGTTGTAATGAGTTCATCTCATTTATGTTGAAGCGACGGGAAAGGGATCAATTATTTATATAAAAAGTGCTGAATAATGGATGCGGCTATAATTTTTTACTCAGTAATTTTCGTTTTAAATGTCCTAGAATATGTCCGCTATGCAATACTTTATTTAATATATCAGTCAAAAAATTAGACATGTCGACAATACATCTATATTCAGATTGTCTGACAGTCAATTTCTACTATCATATTGATAATTTCAAGTGGACCCTTGCACAGGTTTCATGGTACAAAGGAGAGTAACTCACAATTCATTCATCTAATAATTCCCTCACATTAAACTGATATTAGCACATTGAGTTGTATAGTATATGCCGCTGGCATTGCCCATCAATTTATTTAATATTTATAGCATGTAGACGTAACCCGATACGCAGTTGTCGCCCTAAAGGTCGTTAGGGTGTTACGAGACGTGCGGGGTAAGAGGATGCGCGCGCGCACGGGACGCTTGGAAGGCAGTCGACTACCGAGACCCAAGGCGGGAGTACGTGCGTGTACGTCGCAGTTCGGTGTGCCTTAAAGTGCAAATAAAATGTAAAACGTCAAATTCGTATCTTACTATAACCACACCCACGACCACCGGTCATATATTGTTTTTTCTTTTTCTATTATTATCATTGATTTTAACCTTATTGGTCTGCTGCAATAGTATATTTCAGCATACTGTGAAAGATATATTGTATTTATAGTTTATTGTTTAACATGTACTATAATAATTGTTTTTCTATTAATAAATAAATAAAAAAAGCAATAGACATAGCTCTCCATATTAGCAAGCTGAAATGTCAGAATATAGATTCGAATAATTTTATAATATTAGTGGACAACATACTTTTAATTTGGTTGCCTGTTCAGGCGCGCGCTCACGCCCGCAACTGCCTCCTGACATTACGGGGTTATTAAAATGTCTGCCCACGCTAGCACTGGACTTTGATATTTATTAATACTGTTGACATTAAACACTTTCATTATATCCACATACAGGACTCAATTTAGCTCCACTTTGATGGTCTCGACACGATTTCGATGGTCTGGGCACGACATATACGCGCAAATTGGATACAGCTAGGCTTGTCGAATAAATATCGATACATCGATATTTTCAATACAATATATCGATATTTTTGGGCGATATATTTTATAATGATATATCGATATATCGATACAAAATATCCAGTATCGAAAATTGTATTGACAACGATATTTTTTAAATTTTTATGATAGTGAAGTCGCTGAAATCTGAAACTGTAGAAGATAGGACCTAAAGAAAAAAAAACTATATTGTCTAAGACTGTTGAGTATTATGTTTTTTTACGTTGCATGCATTGACATCTGAATTTGTTACATGTAAATTATTTGCCGCCATTTATTTATTTAATTTTGTTTGATATCTTAAATAGGTCTTAAAGTTAGAAGATAGCCTTTTAGTCCTTGATATTTTTGTAATTTTGTCTAATAAAAATGAATACTGGTAAAATACTTTCGTATGTACTGAGATTTAATCGATACATCGATATATTGATATTTTTCCTTCGCTATATCGACGCCGATATTGATATTTGAATAAATATCGATATATAGATATAACGATATTTTTTTTCATTTTCGACATCCCTAGATACAGCTACTAATGTATCTCTACTCACCCCGAAAAGAATATCGTGCGCGGCCGTATGCGCCGCATACTATGCCCCGATATTAGTGGACATATCCATAGGACTGTAAGGTTGTAGAGATAACCTGAATAGTTCACACCTTATGCCGTGCATATAATTAGCTGCGTCTGCTTACCTTTGCCGTGCAGCTCCGTTTCAGGAGAGGTGCATGCCGTCTGTTCCAGTACCCAGCGTCCGTTGCTGGGCACAATATCCATGTGGGTAGTATCTCCCGGCCGAGAGATATGTCCGTGTTAACTTACATTTCACTATCACTTGCTCCGTTCCGTTGTTCATATTTGTCCAGGGTCCCCTCATGCCATCCCAGGCCCGGGGACGCAACCGAAATCCACAATATTAACCGCCGATTGTATGCGCACCGTCCTATTACAAGTTCTACCGACAAGTGAATCCGTCTGACATACAGAGCTGCCAACCCGGCGTGGTTCGCGAATGCAACCAATCACATGCATCGACAAATGGCGTGAACAAATATAGCGAGACGATTAAAAAAATAGTGGCTGATGCGGCCGCGACAGAGCAAATGTAGTTTCGAATTCCGGCATGTTCCTCTGGGTTTTTCCACATTACGTACAGATAAAGGCACAACATGCTCACCAGTGGAGGAAAATATCGTCAGGAAAACCGCACGGCGTCTAATAGAAATGTCACGTGTTCTAGTGCCGTGTGAACGGCGATCCGCTGCGCCACTGGTCGCGTTACGCACAACACATAAACGCAATGTCGATTCAACTTCTAATGTAAAATGTCTGTTTACCCTGAAAAGGACATAGCGTGACGATATAAAAATCATGTCTAAATACAATAATAATTTTTTGTTCGAAATAGAATAAATAGCACTTTCTTTATCTATTGAAATTGTTATATTTTAGTGATTGAAAATAGCTTGTACATTCACAGATTTCAAACGATTACCACAGAGGAAATAAAAATCCAAAACTCGAATTTAAACACTATATTTTTTTTTACTTATTGTGATTCGTATATCTGTAATTTGTATTCTGTAGTTGTGTTTTTTAATAAATAAATGGCTTTTTCTGAATTTACTCCTCGTTTATATTTATCGCTTGCAAATTAATAAAATTACATTTACTAAAAATAGTTATTTTAAATACTTAGCTTCTGCACACGTGCAAATGGGGACTACTCTTTTTATTTTCACATCCCATCGTGGGAAGCTTCCTTGAATGAATATTATAAATAAGTACTCAAATCGTTTTAAATAAAATTTACGAAATAATGCGGCTTTAAACTATAAATTTGCATTTCTTTACTGTAATAACTGATTTTAACGATATAATGTGTTTAAATGTCTATTAATATAATTAATTTAAAAGTAAAATGTTTACGGAATGTTGGCTTTGGAAAAGAAAACTTAAGCAAAAGTAAGTTTAATTGTTGTAATAATATATCGTTACGCTGTAGCCCTTACTGGGTGATACATACATTAGTGGTTATATCTTATAGCTGATCCGGCAAACGTTGTTTTGCTATATAAGTTATTGTAATATCTTCTAAGATGTTCATTGAAATTAAGTGATGTCAAAGACAATTTTGTTCACAATTAAATACTCTTAATCAACAACACATTTATTTGGATAAAGATTAATATTATTACGTTGATATATCTCTTAACAAATAATGCATTAATTTCGAACTATTTGATTACCATAAAAACGGTTCTAGTGAGTTAATCTTAAAAGATAGACATATACTGTCGCGGACATTTTTTTAGATCATTTCAAAAGAAATAATTCTTTCATACATATATTTTTGGTATCTTGAACCGTTTTCGCAGCTCACGCAATGGAAGCACTCAAGGATGAATAATTTTCCCCGTTTTTTTCACATTTTCCATTATTTCTTCGCTCCTAATAGTTGCATCGTGATGTTATATAGCCTATAGCCTTCCTCGATAAATGGTCTATTCAACACAAAAAGAATTTTTCAATTCGAACCAGTAGTTCCTGAGATTAGCGCGTTTAAACAAACAAACAAACAAACTCTTCAACTTTATAATATTAGTATAGATATGTAGTCAACGCGACCAGTGGCGCAGCTGATCGCCGTTCTCACAGCACTAGTACACATGACATTTCTATTAGCTGCCGTGCGGGTTTCTTAGTGATCTTTTCCTTCACCGGTGAGCATGTGGTGCCTAAATACGTACGTAATCTGTAAAAAAACAGAAGTACGTGCCGATTTGAACCTACGACCAATCGCGTTGCCGGGCATGGACTCTGGCCCCATATCCACTAGGCCAACACTGCCAATTTTAGCTATTTCATAAAAAATAGTCAGCTGAATTAAATTAACGCTCAGGTTTCATACAAGTTGAATGATTACAAAGATAAATGATTTAATGAACATAATCCAAGTAATACCACCATCCTATGATATTGGGTTTGTTAAACGAAGCGTGAAGAGATATTTGTGCAGGCCGGCATGATTCTCAGTCCTTAGCTGTGACTTCGTAAACCCGCGCGCGTGTTTCTACTATAGAAGAACAAGGTTAAATAACTCTTCAGAACACTCGCCATGATACAGACGGTAGTAAGCGCTCAGTGAGGCAACACCTCTGCGCAACTGGAGCGGTGCAAGATGCTTACTCACGTCTGGATCATTCACAATGCGGACAGCCCTCCGCTGCAACCTATCCAGGGCGTTGAGTAAGGTTTGGACTTTCTTCCAAGCTTCCTTTCCAAGCTTTCCTCGAGCTCGAATACCGTATTTCTTGTTATCATAACCATAACAATAATTGCTTTTATAATTAGTGCCTACTTAATTGTAATACAGTTTTGTGCGCATTTTGTGAGTCAGTTAAACGCTGAGTTTTTTTTTTAAACTATTATTACCTCATCAAAAAAAACTACTGACACTAAAAGACATATACCTACCGTGAAAATAAATTATGCACTAAATAACTTAGCATACACTAAAATATTATAATTTCAGAAATGATCTGAATAATTGATGGTCCATTCTCCTATTTTATTTACGCCCATTTTTCTTTCGCTGTTTATTCTCTTGTCACATTTCGCTTCTTCTTTCACCATAAAGTCAATATTGACATAAATACGAGATTGATATTAGATCAAAACTAGATTAGGAACGTTTTTACGATAATTGCCTCCCCTATTCTACAGTAAAGCGATCCCTATTAACAATGCGACTAACAAAAACAACCATTTATACCCTCACTAATGACTGCGCCAATTAAAATATCGATATCGACATCCGAATTTTATCGACCCCGGTCGTAATAAACCCGTGCAAGCTCAAATATCCTGCTCTGGAGTCCGGTACATAGACTGCAAAGAAGGAAGACGTTTTATTTCAGCATGGGAAACATGCAAAAGTAAAGATATACAAAGAAAAGAAGGCAAGCAAAGTTTCTAACAAAACAAAACACATCATAACAACAACAAACAAAAAACATAAAGTGGCGTATATTGTGATTCGTATTTTGATAATCTAGTTTATAAAACAAAAACGTAAAATAATAAAAAAAAAAACAAGCAATAGCTTTTTTTTTTTTTTTTATAACTTATAGGCGAACGCTTGAACTCAATCACACCTGGTGGAAGGTGAAGATGAGTCCGATGATGAACCGCGTCCGCCTAACAAATGCCTATTCACTCTTCTTTTAAAGACTCCCAGGTCATAAGATCGCGGAAATATGGCCGCTGGTAGCATATTCCACTCCTTAGCTGTTCGCATGATGAATGTTGAAGCGAATCTTCTCGTGCGGATATAAGGAACATCCACCACATACGGATGGTATCCGACACGATGTCTTGTGGTTTGCTTATTCTATAATGTCTATTATGTATTTAATTACTATAAAAAGGAAGAAAATGGTTTACTAAATTTAATTTAATAATGTTTTAAATTTATATCTACACTAATTTTATATCAACATACCAATATATTTTTTAAGTTGAATACTACGCAAATGTTTCTAGTTGCGTCTAAACGCGTCACTTCATTGTACCACATAATTCGACCACAGGACAAAATTCAAGGTTTTTCAAAATGTATTTCTTGAATTAGTTTCGTTTTCAGACGTAAAACTGTATGAACATTTTCCTGCTACCACCGGCTAACTTGGAAAACATGAACTCTATACGTTTTGACGTTTAAATACCAGCGGTGGGCATGTGGTATTTCGATAAAATAAGCAGAGTTCGCGTAATTTACATCAATAACATAACATTTATGTACTATTATACACATTTACAGAGTCAAACTATGCTTGCGTTTATACTATAGGTCCTGGACAAAAATATATATTTGAGTAACATATTCCACACTTATTCATCCCAAGGGTAAGCAATGCTTTTATGCATCTATGAAATGAACGCTACTGTAAAATGCGTAAACGAAATCGAAATACATACTCGAAAAAACTCACATTCACATCACTACATTGTATAAATGCCATATGGTTGTTTACCAACATAATAATTCTAACCTATCGATTTACAGAATCATCGCAATAGTTTAATTGTATGACTTGCAATGTCTACTGTGTACTATATCTATGACCCTGGCATGATGGGATTGTTAAGGGGAGAAATGCGAGAACACAGGGGGAACAAATCACGATACAAATGCATGAATCGACAGAGTTTGCGAAATAAAAGATACCCCAATATTGCACTAAGGATTTTATTCCCAAGGAATTAGGTGCAAATTAATAAACTGTTGTCTTCGGTAGGGATAGTACGTTTCGAATACGAATACGGATATGAATTTTAAAAATCATGACGAATATGTTGGTTTACCGGTAGAACAGAGTACCGCCTCCCTCTTCATCATAATGAGGTGTTGTAAGAGTGTAACAGATAACAAAAGATATACAGAATGCCTAAGTGCAGCAGATGAGTAGCATCTAAGCTGCTGCATGCACCTTCTCTGCATATCCAATACACCCGCTAACCCGCATTGGACAAGCATGCTTGGTTCAACGTCGAAACCCATATCCATGGATTACACAAATATAGTGGAAAATACGAGTCTCTTGTCCTGCAGTGAAACGAAACTGGCTAATAATAATAATAGGATCGGATATCAATATTTTCCTCGAATGATTCTGTTACAGGATATCTCAATCTATTATAGAAATTAGTATTTTCGATTTCTGGAGTGGAGAGTAGATAGAGACCACGTCTTCGTTAGCGTAGTTTAGAAAGATCAGAGGCAGATGGACCGGTGTCCTAGGGCGGCCATATCTTTAGCTGTAAACCAATGTGAGCTTAAATGAAACATTTTTTAAAATAATTTATTTAAAGAGTATTTTTATAGAGCAGTATATTTCAAATTGTAGATCACGACTAGTGATGAAAATGCTCGGGAATTTTCCCAAAGTGTCCAAAACTTTTTGGGAATATTTCCGGGAATTTACGAAATGTTCTCGAAAGTTTTGGGCACTTAGGAAAAATTCCCGGGCATTTTCATCACTAATCACGACCAAGTGGGGTATCGCAAACCCTCTACAAGAGAGCTGTGAAGGATTGCAATACGTCTGAACAAAGAAAAAGTTTACAAAATATTTAACTGCTACGTGAAAATATATTAAATATATGAATTTGATATTTGTAATGTAATAAAATACAAGTGCGTGAACAGGGAGATTAAGGTAAAATACTAAATTATTTTACATACAAAAGGAGTCGCGCTGTGAAAATTATTGAAACACTTGTATGAGAATTTGGTAGCTCTGAAACACTGGCACAGGCAGCCTATAGAAGTTCACTCACCACGTTCGCCAATTAACCAACTCCTCAGGAGACCCTGCTTGTCCAGAAACTGGTGTCTTTAGGACCTTTTCGGCGGTACAGTCAGAAGTCGGATGGAAAGGATTATAGACAATGTGGTCATCCTGTTTGCTGGCGTATGATGCGGCTTTACAAGGCGGGTTGATCGAGGAATTTAATTGACAGCTCGGACAGTGTTGTCAGAGCTACATCGAAAAAACCCGTTGTACATATATTGGAATAAGAAACAAGACTGTTATGTTAAAGTTAATTAAATGCTGAAAAACCATCAAGTTTTCTTTTTAAATACCAATTGTTCTGGTAGCTCCGTGAAACAAATTCTTGCATTATCATTAAGATTTTATTTTTCATAGATTACTATAAAATAATAAAAATAATTTTCGATTTTGGTAACGAAAATTATCAAATACGGATATATGTATTAATTCAGTTCAGATATCCGATAAAGTCGATTACGGATAAGCATCACATCCCTAGTTTCATTGCTGTAATTGAACTTGTCATGCCGGATTGTATGTAGTGGTGCGCCTAATACGCGTTGTCGATGTTTGATGTTTAAAATAGATTTCAAAGCAGACGCTTCGTTCACTTGGAAATAATTGAGTTATGGTATTTTAATTGCTCTAAACATAGCGGCTTTAAATCGTTTTTTCATTAACCGATACGATAGAAAAGTACAGGGATAGATAGTTGCAATTTTTTCATATATACAAAGACATTCAGGGAAGATATAAAACAGTAGTCGATTCTAATCTCAAATACATATGTAAAAAAACGCGATACGTTAATATTTTCATCAAAATAAAGTAAAATATAGATAACATAGTTCCATAATATTTATTGACATTACACCCATCAATGAATGAATAATAATTAATAATTAAGTAGGTATTTTGCTTTTTTTTGACACTGGCTCGACATAGTGACTACAGAGTACCTGATGGTAAGTACAGTGTAGTCCAAATACGAAAGCGACTATCAAAGGATGAAAATCCATTGATAGTCTACATCGTCATGTCGGCCCACATATACCACGACTGAAGGTCTCTAGGTATATGAGCTACTGGATATGCACAAGCTGATCCCGAAACGCGACAAGCCGAATCTGGTCACTATGACGGGCTTTACACCCATGCACTGTGGTCGCGATCCAGACGGGTACCGACGCCCTACCACCTCGCTGCTGCTCGTTTAGCACCACCCGGGGGTCACGTGTAGGGAAACTAGGGTAAAGCCTACGGACGCGAGCAGCTTCGACTCCCAAAAGCCTTAGCTTGTCCTAAGGCAGGATACAATGCGAAGAGAAAACGAACCAACACCTGTTTACCTAAAATTACTTAAAAGGAACTTTATTTATTTATCATTCGGGGAGCCAAAGCGATTGGTCTGTAACTATGTTACTTGATCGATATTTATAGTATGTAATTGTAGATATCGAAATTAAAAGTCCTTAACAATTGTCCCAGCACTAAACAGTTTCGAAAATACACCTCCCTAACCTTCGCTTTGGAATCTCATAAACCATATTCATCGTGTCCTTAGAAAGGGATGCGGAATACAATTTTAACTAGCGTGCGAAAGAGACGCCGACAAAACAGGATGATGTACGCTTTTATGAACACCGTAATGGGTTAAATTGGTCCTTTAATAAGCGACGGGCGACGTCATAAAGTGTTTCGAATAAAACTGTCAGCCTTTCAAACGCAATTGTTTACCGCTCGCGCTGTCGGATTGTTAAGCGACCAGCATAACTAGACCTCACGACGCATGCTAACTTTATATTTAAAAAAATATTGATTATTTGTGGCTGTTATAGCCTTAACACTATACCTGTAAAAATGCAAAGAAATACAATCAAGTTTATATGAATACGAGTGTTATGGTAATTTTTAACAAAATACTTTTATTAAATTAAAACTAGCAACGTTTGCTGGTTACTCGTTGTTTTTATTTATTTATTTTTTTACACTGGCTTGACATAGTGACTACAGAGTACCTGATGGTAAGTACAGTGTAGTCCAAAAACGAAAGCGACTATCAAAGGATGAAAATCCATTGATAGGCTACATCGTCATGTCGGCCCACACATACCACGACTGAAGCTCTCTAGGTATATGAGCTACTGGATATACATAAGCTGATCCCGAAACGCGACAAGCCGAAACTGGTCACTATGACTGACTTTACACCCATGTGCTGTGGTCGCGATCCAGACGGGCACCGACGCCCTTCCACCTCGCTCCTGCTCGTTTAGCACCACCCAGGAATCACGTGTAGGGAGACTAGGGTAAAGCCTACGGACGCAAGCAGCTTTGACTCCCAAAAAACAGCTTCCTTGTTGTGACCTTCTGGACGTGTTGCCCTGTGGAAGTGGTGTTTTTGTTTTTTGTGTCGGTGTTCAATCTGGACAGCGACAAACATGCCCGGATGGCAAAGTACTGCGGGGAATTTGCGATTTTTCTGATGGTGTGCGATAGGAGTGCGCGTCATTAGATTGTTGATTTTGACGTTAATCAGGAACTACTGAACATTAAAAGTTACTAACGCTGGAAAGGACTTTATCCAGAGCTGTAAAACTTCATATTAATTAATAGTAACAACAAACAACGATTACCTAGCTGTCAAAATTAGCAATGAATTTTCCACAGTTTATATATGTTGTTGTTGTTTATTCGCCAAAAGGCAGGCAAAGGATCGAGCCATACAGCCTTGTCTTCTTTATTTATTTCATTTATTCAAAGGCCATGTCTTCTTTCCACAGTTTATATAATTCTGCAGCCATAAAAAAAATTAGCAAGCACAGAGTAGGCTCACATACAGCCTTACAAAACCCGGCAAAATTCAAATTTATAAAAGAAGTACATTTCCTTTTGCAACAACAACAATAGTGTTTATAACCGTCTTAACAATTAAAGTGAGTTTCTGCAATTGGGAATTAGGTAGAAAAAAACCAATCATTTAAACGCAAAGGCAAAAGTAGCTCAATAGAAGCATGGATTTATGTTATAAAGAGGTATGAAAGTAATTTAACTCTTCGTTATTTGATGAGCTACCTACAAAGTGCTCTATAATTCATTGTTACTATAATGTTGTTTTATAGGGACCCGGTCAAATTGGTATTCGTCGCGGCGGTGGGTTTTTGTAAAATTATGTGTCTTTTATGTCTTAATGTCAACCCTTATAGGGTTGTCGCATCGATACACATGGATAATAAAAATATTATAATCAATTAAACATCGTGACTAAGCCCGCATGACATCTAATAGAAATGCGACATAACAGTGTAAAGTGGATACAGCTCCTAAAGCATATCTGCCTACCTCGAAAGGGATATAGCGTGACGGTATATCATTATTAATAAAAATGCAGCTGATAGCTGTCTATACATTAAAAATAAATGAAAAAAAAAACTATTATTAACGCGATATAATCCAAAACAATGATTGTTCGAATGTTTATTTATCTATGAGCTTGTGCACTCTAATCTCAGAAACGGCTCAACCGATTTAAATGCGGTTTTCACTAATAAATTGTGATAAACTTCATGTAAAAAATAAATAAATTGAGTAGAAAAACACTTTATAGATTGGCTTTATTCATTTCTCGTTAAAACAATAGGAATTATTCTTGTAACATTTTTTGGTGTTTAAGTTTTATTTCGCTAAAATATTTTCAATTCAAAGCCGTATTTGGCCTTTATATTATTTTTTAAGTTTTATCTGTTCTTTTAAGGGTGTTTTAGTAAACATTCCGCTATCGTAAAACTATTTAAAAAATCAAATATTTTAGTGACACCCCTAAGCGGTGACTAATATTATGGTCTCGTGAACATTTTATCGGCCATTTTTATGTTTGAAAGGGCATTTTAATTGATTTATAAAAACGTGATCAGAATTCCGAGCTCATTTATACAGATTTCCACCGACTCACGGCTATCGGGTCACTTTGTCAACATTTTTTTACCATATAAAAATATATCTCTTAATATATCTTCATTCTAATACCGTTATAGGGTAAGTTATACCCAATACATTGAATATACGTGTAACAAAAGATAGGAATGAACTTGTATTACAGTTTTCACGAATGTTAAATTCGTTTATAAATCACTGAATTTGATTTATTGTTTGTTAACAAAGGGTAAAACAACGAAATTATTGCAGTTGAAAAATATTTTTAAATTTAATTACACTTTTAAATATTAATGAGTTATAATTTTGTATAAATTTATGATTCGTCAGTGCTTGAAAATGTTTTCAAATTTAAAAAGCGTTTCTGAAACTAAGCGTTTATTTGGTGGAAGCACTTATTAAAGATTTAATTTGTAGATTTTTTAAATAACTTTATCTTTTCAATTGAAAAGTAACTGGTAAAGAGGCATTTCCAAAATATATTACAAACTAAACTCTATCTGTGAATTATTTTTATATTTTAAATGACGAAATACCGTGGAAGATATACTTTTTAAATATTACAAAAAAAACAGTTCATAAGCCCTCTAGTTTATCCTAACGACTATAAATTACGGCGACATCCAGCAATATTTCTGTTTCTACAATACGTACCTACCATTATCATAATGATATAATATTTGTGATATTATATACTTTTTTGTATGAATCCCCGTATCATACAACAATCGTCAATTGTAAGCTCATTTCACGAAACATTTCATTTATCGTTAGGTAACTTTGTGAACTGTCGCTGGTTATAATATTCGCGAAAATATCGCATCACGTAGAGCGTACATCCCAAAATAAACGCTACATCGCAATCAATTGATCAATAGCTTCCGAAATCGGAAAGCAACAGTTTGTGTAGGGTTACCGTCCCATTTCTCGCCAATTACGCCCGTGTCAAACACAGCCGTGGCGTCTACGCAAACGGTATCCTAAATTCACCTCAATGCTATTAAAATAAGGTTGATTTTCTCTGATATTGTATTTTCTAAATCGGTATCTGATACCCAAGATTTACAATTTGAACTGCGTTAGAAATTCCACCTTGTTTCAATGTCGTAAAGATTATAATCTAGTGATGTGTTATACAAATATGATTTAACGTGCAACGTGAAATATGCTTTGTCGTTAGACTTTTAGGTTGAATATTGTTTGATGGCTTACATCAAAGGTATCGTTTATGTCATTTCATGAAGTACTCGACAGTAATACACCGTTGGACTAAAATGGATATTAAGGGGCAGTTTTTCGGTTCATATACTTTTCATTTTTTTAAAAATACATCAATAATAGTTTAATCGTCTGGTATAATTATTCATTATTCAGTTAAATAACAGATAAGTCGGTGATATATAGACTACTTTTATTGAGCTCATGTTTTACTCAGAAAAGAATTTTGTCCGTTTATAATCATGCCGAGTCATCCCTATTCTTGCGAACTTCTAGCCCTTACTTAACATTCATTAATCCCTTCCTGCAACTCACCGATTCTTGGTCAGACGAAGTCCATTGTCGGACTCATATTCTCCTTCCATCAGGTTTGATTAAGGAACTAGCGTCCACCAGGAAATAATAATTTAAAAAAGAAATCGAAAAATTTACCAATAATTCTACTGGGAATAACACTTCACATTTTAATTAAAGAACCTTTGTTTCGCTTGCAACTTCCCACTCGAACGTAGCCTTGAGTTTCTCTCGGTATTTCTTTTTAAAGTAATTGTTTCCGACACGCTAGTAGGTCACCGTCAGGCTTTTTCTCTGGTTGGCTGCTCAAGTAGACGTTTAAACCCACAAGGGTTGCCCTTGCGATGCTATAATTCTCGCTGGCTGAGCACATTGAGTGAGGGTAAACTTGTAAAAGCACCCTCCAAGATAACAGCAATATGTCACATCGAAAAAAAAAAAAGAAATGATAAACAACTAGCACTCTGAATGAAGCGATCATAATATGTCAACTAAATATAGTCAATAATTGGGTTTGTTGCCTTGTTTTATCGAAATATAAACTTCGCCTTAACAGAAGGTGAAATAAAGCGCTGTGTAGCGACGTGCAGCGCTTTTACAGCTGATTGCTTCCGTATTTTGCGATGCGTTTGATTCACAGAGCGTTTACTGTTTATTTTAGGGTTTGCTTGCCGAAATAGAGTCGTGACAGGGGGTAGAGTGGAGTTATTGCAATCGATGAATGTGCGTGAGGGGCTTGTGAACGTCGAGGAGGTGAAAGTGTTTGTTAGAGTATAGTGAAGTGGCATTTCGCACATCACAATATTTTTTTTATTATATCAATAACGCTAAGTACATTTATTTTGTTGTTAGTTATGTTTTTTAAAATGTAATTATGAATTAAATTTTTGGTGCGCTTTGGTGGCTTTGTGGATGAGAGGTTGGTTTATTTTGATATACATAAACAACATGTAGATATTATAATGACCTCACAATTTGTCAAAAAGTGGCTAAACTCGAAGCTTCGGTCAGTAACTAATATATTTAGATGCATTGCACAGCCGGATTTAAGGGGGGCAAGCAGGGATCCACGCCCCGTGCGTCAAATTTCACAGGCAGCAGGTGAGCACATAACCCAGCATACCCACTAAATAATATATGTATCTGAAAAAATACCTCTCCGTAAAAAAATGGTATAAAACTGCAAGACTTTTGTTTTAAAAAGTTAACTCAAAAGTTTCATAAGATACCACAAGATCTATTGGATTAATTGAAAAATAAAGGACTAACTGAGGGACGTTTGTTTTTTCTTTGTCCTACCTCGAAAAATTGCAATATCTGAGGCTGACAGACTGTAGGCCATAAATATTGACTTGATAACAGAATACATATATATATATATATATATATATATATATATATATATATTTACAATCATATGTAACTTCCCTTTTGCATGGCGACAGCACGCCATTGCATTCTTTTTTTTATTTATTTATTATTTATAAGGGCTTTTGCTATTTTGGCATATCAGCCCTATTGTACCCAATATGGTGCTGCCATGTCCACCAACAATTTCATCGTATTCCCTGTCGGGCCATTGCATTCAGTAAAGTATAAATGGTTGCCATTATACTGAACACGGAACACGAGTGTCGCGTTAATTGTGAATTTCCTGCTATCTGGTTACTGCGGCCGCGGACGACCGATTGATCTTTGCGTCCTGTATGAGTCGTTACTGGCAGATCAGTGTTACCAACATAATATTTAACCTGGCCCTACAAGAAATACGTAATAATCATTTATTTCCACGCTATATCCCTTTCGGGGTGAGCAAAGATACATTAATCGCTATATTCACTTTTCGCTTCGATATCGTGCGTTTGGGAAAATACGAAAACTAAAGTTTTCAACCAATGCATTCTGCCAGAGTTGCAACGTACGGAGCGGAGAGGCGGTGCTACCGATTGAGCTATACCACCAGTTTAAGGTCGGTCAGCGTGTGATGGAACGGGCTGTCTTCAGCATCTTTCTCAAGGATAAAATCCGAAATACTCGTATAACCACAGTCGTCGATATAGCTCTGCATATTAGCAGGCAAAATTTACTGTGGGCTGCTCACGTTTGCTGAAGAACCAATTATCATAGGCGTAGACGGGTTCTTGAGTGGGGATTGTATGTCGGCAAACGTAGCGTAGGACTTCCCCTGGGAGAGTGAAATGACGACTTGAGGAAGGTGAAGATGAAAATTTAGCAGTGGACTAGGATAGGTTAATGGTGACGAACTCTAAAAATGTTTAGGTATTGTATTGTATTGGTGAATACCGATCCTTTTTTGGTAACCCGGGGGAAAATCCTGCATATGAGCATGAGTGCAGCGACCCTGGTGTATCAGACTCCTACTGACTGAAATCTCCCGGGGTGTCCCTCTAATTGCTTCACCCGGGCCTGAGAAACCAAATTCAGACGTTCGGGGAGCGAAAAGCCTTGTTGAGGCTACCTCACTGGGAAGAGTGAGTGGAAAGAGCCCAGACCTCCTAAACCTCTCAGGAGGCGCGCACGCCTCCGTCTCATCCGGGTAGCAGACTCCCCCAAGTCTACTGCCCGTGAATACCAATACTTATGTAAGAACTATGAACTTTTAAAACGAATCTATACTAATATTATAAAGCTGAAGAGTTTGTTTGTTTGTTTGTTTGTTTGAACGCGCTAATCTCTGGAACTACTGGTTCGAATTGAAAAATTCGTTTTGTGTTGAATAGACTATATATCGAGGAAGGCTTTAGGCTATATAACATCACGATGCAACTATTAGGAGCGAAGAAATAATGGAAAATGTGAAAAAAAACGGGGAAAATTATTCATCCTTGAGTGCTTCCATTGCGTGCGCTGCGAAAACGGTTCAAGATACCAAAAATATATGTATGGCAGAGTTATTCCTCTTAAAATGATCTAAAAAAATGTCCACGACAGTATATGCCTATCTTTTAAGATTAACTCACTAGAACCGTTTTTATGGTAATTAAATTTGGTCGAAATTAATGCATTATTTGATAAGAGTTGTATCAACGTAATAATGTTAATCTTTATCCAAATAAATGTGTTGTTGATTAAGAGTATTTAATTGTGAACAAAATTGTCTTTGACATCACTTAATTTCAATTAACATCCTAGAAGATATTACAATAACTTATATAGCAAAACAACGTTTGCCGGATCAGCTAGTTTAAAAATAAATTTTTAACTAAGCTATGTCCGCTAACAAGAATTATTTTTTAAAGAAAATTCCTCGGAAAAGGAAAATCACTAATCCCTACATGTAACCGATCTGTCCGTACGAAGTAAAATTAGGAACTCCGAAAACCGTGATTCGCTGAAATAATTTGTTATGTTCCGATAAGTCGGCTCGCGACGGGGCGCGTGTTCCTGTAAACTGTCGCGAGCGTCGCTTCTACTGAAAAATGACATTATAGGAATTTCCCGAGGACACCACGGAATTTAGTCGACACGACTTACGAGATTAAGGCACTGGCTTATTGTATAAGCGGGAGCGGATAAGCTGTAGTGACTATGTCGAGACAGGGTAAAAAAAACACTCGTTGTCTGAGGACCTGAAGTGATCACCTTTCTCGCCCAGTGAAATTGTAATGGTCTTTCCTGATCATCAGAATTATGTCCTGCCGAAAAAAAAGGTAGCTTGACTTGTAATATCGCTCAGCTCGGCTACCATGCTCCATACCTTACGTAGCATATTTTATCACTATCCCGGTTCGACAAAAACAGTCGTTTCTCAGTATCACATCAACTATCCTAATGAACTCGCTGAGAAGTCTCCTTGCGTATTTGTCAACACTTTCGATATTGCCTCTTCGCTTGGGGGTTTATATTCAAGCTTAACTAATACGGAATTAACAGAAATGTTATGACAGAGTTTAATGTTATTAAGCTTGATTTACATATCGCTCGAAACCAGAGATTAATGTTGCCTAATGTATGCGAATCAGTTTCAATTTTAAAGTCAATATAAATAAACATTTTTCATCATTGCCATGGAGTTAAGCAATACATGGTAACTTGTGACGTATTTTTTTTATACTGTCGCGTTTCGGGATCATCTTTTGACGTCCAGTTGTTCGTATACCTAGAGATTTGTCGTGGTATATGTTGGCTGACATAACGATGACGGCTTACGATGGACAAGTCCCTTGGTAGTCATTGCCGTTTTCGGTCACTGTACTTCCCATCTTGTGGGATATAGACACTTTATTGAGATATTGCGTATGTGAGACAGAGAGAGGAAGCGTGTGCTGCCTAAATTGTATGTAATCTAGAAAATCCGAGAGGTACGGTCTGTTAATTAAGAACGTGGTCACTGTCACATGTAAAAAAAAATCGTAGCGATCTTTTTTTTTTATGACATAGAGGACACCTAAGTCATCCATGCTTATGGTCCATACGCATATCCATATGGAATGATTCGTAGACACTTGCTTGCAAACAAAGTGAAATGTCAGAGTATTTTAGAAAAGCCAATGTTAAGTGAAAAAACACGTTGAAAAACGTGGAAAGGGCAAAATGGAATTGTCACTTTATTGGCCATTTCAGTCACCGGATGCGAATTTAGTGGAAAATATGTAGGTCCTCATAAAAATGCGGCTTCACAAATACAAGTCATGTAATTTGAATCAACTTTTTTGACAAATTTCGAAAATTTGGGGGTCTTTTCCAAAAAAATATGCTGAAAACCTCATGGAAAGCATGCCCCGACGGTGTCAAGCCATAATTGATGCTGTAGAAGATTTTACTTGCTACTAAGGTATTTGCATTGAGCATTGACGACCAATCAAACAATATATTTGCGAATTTTAGAAAAATCTATCTATTGCTGTTATTATTTAACAGTGACCACGCTTTTGTGTAACAGACTGTATGCGCCGGACTTCAAACACGATGATTCACGAATTTGATATTTTTTCGAATAAAACGGTAGAAGAATAAAGAGATGATAAGAGAAAAATAATAAAGTGTATTCCACTGGTTCGAAATACTTCCCCTAAATTGTAACGATGCGATTCAACCCTCGGAGGGTCTCTCAGTGATCGTGGCTTGATACCGCACGTTCGCTGTTCGCCGCGGAGTGCGGACTACGGACCTCGGTAGGCTTGTCGAATAAATATCGATATATCGATATTTTCAATACAATATATCGATATTTTTGGGCGATATATTTTATATTGATATATCGATACAAAATATCCAGTATCGAAAATTGTATCGAAAACGATATTTTTTTAATTTTTATGATATTGAAGTCGCTGAAATCTGAAACTGTAGAAGATAGGACCGAACGAAAAAAAAAAACTATGTTGTCTATGACTGTTGAGTATTATGTTTTGTTACGTTGCATGTATTGACTTCTGAATTTGTTGCATGTATATTATTTGCCGCCATTTATTTATTTATTATTTATTTTTGTTTGATATCTTAAATAGGTCTTAAAGTTAGAAAATAGCCGTTTACTTCTTGGTATTTTTTAATTTTATCTAATAAAAATGAATACGGGTAAAATACTTTCGTGTTTATTGAGATTTCATCGATATATCGATATTTTTCCTTCGATATATCGACGCTGATATTGATATTTTAATAAATATCGGTATATCGATATAACGATATTTTTTTTCATTTTCGACATCCCTAGACCTCGGCTGTCTCAAACTGATTAATTATTATTATGGACACAGCAATTATTCTGTTCCTACCTTATTTTAAGTACTTTGGTATTTGATGTAAAATTTTAATTTTTTCCATTTTTATTCTTTTTGTTAGCTTTTGGTGCTTGCCGTGGTAGACTTCACCGGTTGATCCATTTAGATGTATATTGTTATAAGTTACCATTGTTATATAATGTGTTGGCCATTGCTACCCCATAAATATTTTTTTTTTACACTGGTTCGACATGTTACTACAGAGTACCTGATGGTAAGTACAATGTAGTCCAAAAACGAAAGCGACTATCAAAGGATGAAAATCCATTGATAGTCTACATCGTCATGTCGGCCCACATATACCACGACTGAAGGTCTCTAGGTATACGAGCTACTGGATATACACAAGCTGATCCCCAAACGCGACAAGCCGAAACTGATCACTATGACGGGCTTTACACCCATGTACTGTGGTCGCGATCCAGACGGGCACCGGCGCCCTACCACCTCGCTGCTGCTCGTTTAGCACCACCCAGGAGTCACGTGTAGGGAAACTAGGGTAAAGCCTACGAACGCGATCAGCTTCGACTCCCAAAAAGAATAAGAAATATAAGAGTTTTTATTTCGCAATTATAACGCTTACAACAGTGCGGGGTCGGTACGAATGTCGATATTTTTCGGATATTGCTTTATTCATACAGTACTAAAATATAATAGCGAAATTATTTCATAATACATTATGGCTGACATTTGTAAATATCAATTTGAATCTTTGCCATAAAAATACAGTTGGCATAAAAGAGAACCTTGACATTTTTATTATTTCTGACCTAAATCATTTTAGAAACAAATTTCATATTTACATAACTTAGTCTAATAATAATAAATCATCACGCTATATCCCTTTCGGTGTGGGCAGAGATACATTAGTGGCTGTATCCACTTTGCGCTTATATGTCGTGCCCTACGGGACCAGTAGCGCAGCTGATCGCCGTTCTCACGGCACTAGTACTCATGACATTTCTATTAGATGCCATGCGGGTTACATCACGATGTTTTCCTTCACCGGTGGGCATGTGATGCCTAAATCCGTACTTTAATCTTGAAAAACTCGAGTGTAGTTGCTGGGATTTAAACCCGCGAGCATTAGCATCCCCGTGGCTCCACGACACCACTACACCCAGTGATATAATTAAATTCATAAATAATGCTTATCTATAATATAAAAATGAATCGTTAAATGTGTATAAGCGCGAAACTCGAGAACGGCTGAACCGATTTGGCTGATTTCTTTTTTGTTGTGTTTGTTGAAGTCTGTGGAAGGTTATTACGGAGAGAAAAATTAAAAAAAAAATGTCTGAAAAAGTCTAAACACACCACTTTTCTATATTCTCATACAAAAAATTCGTAATAATATTTTAAAGTCAATTTGAACTTTAACACCATACCATAAAGTTTAAATGTTAGTGGACGGGTTCCGGGAAGGCAAAACAATTATAGAGTGACGTATAAATATTAATGTCAATATTTGTCAATTTTTATACATATACCATTAAGGCCAGGCTCCTTCAAACAATTTTCAAAAAACAGCCGACAGGCCAATAGGTTTTGGCAGAATAAAATCTGACGGGGAAGCTATTAACATAAAAAAAAAACAATGTGACTTTGTTTTAGAGAAATAGGGCGGAATAAGGTCTGCCAAGACAGCTAGTAATATATAAAAAAAGTTATTTCAAGTGTGTCATTGATAATTTATTTCAATTCGGATTTTGAAATAAATAATAGATCTGCCTATTGCGTATTTCTTGCCATAGTATTCCAACTCTAAAGCTATGTCGAATATTGTATTTAAATAAATGTATTGTAAACCCGTATTGTATTTTGTGAGGATGCCTGCATGGCGTCCGGCAGAAATGGCATGTGTACTAGTGCTGTGAGAACAACGATCAGCTGCGCTACTGGTCACGTTGGGCACGATATACAAGCGCAAAGTCGATACAATCACTGGTCATCCTGAAAAGGATATAGCGTGACGATGTAGAGGGGCGAAAGGTTATTTGGTTTAAGCTGATATAGTAATATATATATTTTCGGAATCAGCGTTTTTTACTGATTCCAGAAATATATATACATATATATAATACTATATCACCACAAATTAATGTCACCTAAACTAAATAGCGTTTCACCCCTCGATATATTATTGTAAAAATTCGTATCAACCGACTATACGCCTGTATGCGATTAATTAACTCATATTCAATTTAAAAAACGCACGCTTGACCTCAATCATACCTGGTCGAAGGTGAAGATGAGTTCGAGGATGGACCGCGTCCACCCAACAAATGCCTATTCACTCTTCTCTTAAAGGCTCCAAGTCGCAAGAAATATTGTTGCTGGAAGCATATTCCACTCCTTAGCATTTCGCATGATTAATATAGAAGCGAATCTTTTCGTGTCGATACAAGGAATTTCCACCACATCTGGATGACGTCACTCAGCTTTGCATCGTATAAATGAAGCAATAAAAACGAAAAAGATTTCCGTATGAATTAACTGAATACCGCTTCGGAAGAATGAGCACAATAACATGAACCCCTTACGAGCGCGGTCGGCGAGGGGTTGGGGGAGTTTTTGTTAGCCGAGGGTTTCGACGTCCTTTGTCATCTTTCACTTAATTGCTTACCGCGTCGATTTAACTTAACTAACTTAATTACCGATACTCGTGGACTAAACATGAAATCTTGAGAAGAGGTACAGGTAACCTATTCCATAAACTCCTCTCTGGCCTGTCGTTTTTTATTCTTTCTCGACGGTTCACGCTTGACCAAAGCTGGAATGATGCCAATGTACCTTTTTTATATTTAAAATTATACTTTTTTACGATTTGTCAATACGGTGCGCTCTATAGTTAACAAGAAAAACTTATAATCTAAGGAAAAACTGTAATAATAATATATTTATGTTTGTCTAAAGTTTTTCTCATTACAATCTGTTTGTGCGGGCCATCTTTTCCTGTGTTGTGTGTACTCCACCTCTATGCCAATTTTATATACGGACTAAAAGAAGGAAAGCTTTCTAAGAGCGTGGTTTCGTATCTGTTATAGTTTAGTGTGTGTGTGTGTTTAGTGTTGGCCGTGGTGGCTGCCGGTAGAATAGAATAGCAACCCCCTCTTCTTGCTGAGGCGTCGTAAAAGGCGACTAAGGTTTCTCTTTAACACCCCAATTCAACCAAGTGTTCAGAGAAGGAAAACTGGACCAAACCTGCATCCCGCTCCCTCCCGATCGTACTGGTTCTCCATTCTATCGGGCCTGAGGGAGCTCGGACGAGAGAGTGCTTTTCTGGCAGCGCGTCCAGTTACGCACTTAAATATATCCTGCGCAATTGACTGTTTCCGAAAACTGGACGTCGATTTTCTTAGTCGGTATTGAAACAGTCGCCGTGGTCGAATCCGGCTAGGACATCATCATCATCATCATCAGCTTAGTGTTGACTTTTATTATCATGTCGTTCAGACGTTCCCGCACTGTTCTAGCTGAAAAACACTGTATAACGCGAGAGAAGGCTCAAAAGTGTTAGTTTTGCAAGTTAGAAAATAGCTTCTTACAGTAACTTTAAAAGTAAGGCAATGGAAGCACCAATGGTCACGTAAATGTAAATTTTGTGTGTTAAATTTGTGTTTTTATTTTGAATTTACTGTGGCTTTATTGTTTTGCGTGTAGTTCTAGTTATATTTATTTATTCACTATCATTGTACAACACATACAATTATATTACATACAGTACAGTTTACAAGCTGTGCCAATTACACAATGATAATATTTAAAAACTGCAAAGAAAAGGAACATAAAATAACAGTTAACTTGCAGCATATAAGAAATAGGGGTGTGTGTGTGTTATAATATGCGCATATTCTATGGCTTCCTTCAATATAATATTAATTTTTAAAATTTTTTCGTTTTTGATATAATATTTGTGTTCTTCCGATATGATTATTTGTTTACTTTTGATGCTGCTGCGGTGGCCCTCACCGGTCGATTAATTTAGACGTTTGTTGTCAAATTTTTCATTTTTATATAAAGTATCGGCCATTGGCTGCTTTGTACGTATATAACTTAAATCATCTCCAAAATTGTTTTTATATCATCAACGTAAAACTTTCATTTAAAAGTTTTTGAAAATTATATTCATTTTTCTACTACTATTATATTATATACTATTTATTTTTTATTATTTACTATTCCCTTTTAGTCAATCTTGCATTAAATTTATTAGGATTTTTAAGGTTCTGCGTTTGACTTTGGCAAAAGGTTGTGATGATGACCGATTAATCCATTTTGACCAGAAAATGATCTTCGGTCGGACACTAGGCTTATACAATAAGCATACCTACCTATAAATGTTTATAATTATATGCATTGCGAACATACCGTTTTGCGGCTTGCGGTAATCCACCGCAATTTAGTGGGCAATGAGGAATCCCTTCATGCCGACAGCATGACGTATTGCTTCATCGGAATACGCTCCATATCAGCACCGGACCTTGAAGTTTTTCGATGCGAAGCAAAAACAACTATACAACCCTAGTTTATCAATTATATATAATAGATCAATCTAAAAAAAGTGTCTACAACTCAATTTTTTAAGATTTTGTGTCCTACAACTTTGTAAAAATGTCGATATCATTTCCCGCATAGAAAGTTAAGTATTAACAAAAAGTGATAATTTATTTTGCATAATTTTTAACGTAATAACGATCTTATGAGACTTTTGTCATGACAAAAGAGTCTTCGGGCTGTTGAGAGATGCACCGACTAATAATCGTGACTTTCGTTAACATTAATACAATATAAACAGGCCCCTCTAACGTATGTTGTGGATGGTTTAATGGGAACAGTACATTGTTGATTGTAATTGTGTTGTGTGAATGGAGTAATGTACCGGGCCAGAAGCAACCCTATAAATAAAAAAAAATAATAAGTTTCTCGACAGTTGCGATCGGTTTAGGACTCCCTTGTGCTAATCAATTTGTGAACCTAATATAAAAAAAACTTTCGCATCTGAAATCCCGTTGTTAATGGTATTCGTTAATCTAATCTTAAATTCTAAAGCCACTCTCCCCGTTAATTCATATACATACATTCACACGTTTAATCCGAGCATTAAACAGCCATTAACTGCGACTAATTAAGGCTCTAATTAATTTATTCCTAACCCTTTTGTCGGCGACAGTACGCAGAGGGCTAGTAGAGTCTGCAAAATAATTGTTACTGTAGAAAATTAAGACAGAAGTCACTATAATATATCCTCATGCTATATCAATTTCGAGGTGAGCAGAGATACATTAGTGGTTGTATCCAATTTTCGCTTTTATGTCGTGCTGCTGATAGCCGTTCTCAGAGCACGAGTACACATGACATTTCTATTTAACGCCATGCGGATTTACCTCACGATGGTTTCCTTCAACGGTGGGCATGTGGCGCCAAACGTAATCCGGGAAAACCCAGAAGTACGTGCCGGAATTGGACCCTACAACTTTTCGCTTTACCGTGCGTGGATACCTATTTTTTTTTTGTTAACTGGTGGATATCCTCATGGTCCATCAGGGCAGCGGTGACGGCCGCCGTGGTGTGTTGGACACCTACCGGTCATAACCACCGGGCTGCCAAACCCTGCCTATTCTTCTCTTTCGCTGGGCCTAGGGGTCCGTATACTTTCTACGGCCCGGCGAGCGTTTGGCTTTAAGCAGACCTCCACTCTGCGAGGGGTTAAGAGTTCACCTCCTTACTTCTTCTGAAGTGAGCAGCATGTGGGCACACTTACACTACCCCCTAAGCCGGATGGCGGACGCCCTCTCGTCCAGCGCCAATGGATACCGGACCCTTATCTACCCTAAATATAGGTATATTAAAAAAAAAACATTTTTACGAACATAGTCTGCAAATTTGCCCGTATTGACCTTTTGGAGGTTCATTGCACGCCATAGCTGGTAGCTAAAACATTACAAAGGCAGAATGCTTTTGTTGCCGACGGTACGACCAATTAAACGCGTCTCTTGTACATTTTTATGCAAATCCGACCAGCCGCGGCCGCGCCGGTGGTCCTGCAGGCTGCAGGCGCGCAGGCCGGCATGCAGGCGCGTGGGCAAGCGCCTACCCGCTGTGTATCGATAAGATCCTTATCTGTTTAAATGCTACTTACCTATTGTTCTTCATTAACCACCTTTGAGATTTGATATTTTGGTATTAATCTAGTAAATAACAATATTTTTTTTACACTGGCTCGACATAGTGACTACAGAGTACCTGATGGTAAGTACAGTGTAGTCCAAAAACGAAAGCGACTATCAAAGGATGAAAATCCATCGATAGTCTACATCGTCATGTCGGCCCTCATATACCACGACTGAAGGTCTCTAGGTATATGAGCTACTGGATATACACAAGCTGATCCCGAAACGCGACAAGCCGAAACTGGTCACTATGACGGGCTTTACACCCATGCACTGTGGTCGCGATCCAGACGGGCACCGGCGCCCTACCACCTCGCTGCTGCTCGTTTAGCACCACCCGGGGGTCACGTGTAGGAAAAACTAGGGTAAAGCCTACGGACGCGAGCAGCTTCGACTCCCAATAATTAATAATAACGTAACGTTAATATATCGTAAGGCTATATCCCTTTCGCGGTGAGCAGAGATACATTAACGGCCACATCCACATTGCGCTTGTGTCCCAAAGTGACCAGCAGCGCAGCTGATCTCCGTTTTCACATCACTAGTACGCATGGCATTTATATTAGTTGCTAAGTTGTTGTTTAAGCCGTGGTGGCTGCCGGCAGAATAGAATAGCACCCCTCTCTTCTTGCTGAGGTGTCGTAAAATGCGACTAAAGTATCTCTTGAACACCGAAATTCAACCAGGTGTTCAGAGAAGTAAAACTCGACCAAACCTGCATCCCGCTCCCTCCCGATCGTACTGGTTCTCCTTTCCATCGGGCCCGAGGGAACTCGGACGAGAGAGTGCTTTTCTGGCTGCGCGTCCAGTTATGTACTTAAATATCTCCTGCGCAATTGACTGTTTCCGAAAACTGGACCTCGATTTTCTTAATCGGTGTTGAAACAGTCGCCGTGGCCGAAACCGGCTAGGACATCATCATCATTAGTTGCTATGCGGATTTCTTCACAATGTTTTGTTTCACCGGTGACCATGTGGTTCCTATATTCGTACATAATATGTAAAAAGCCAGCGGTACGTGCCAGGATTCGAACTTACGATCAATCCTGTTGCCACATCTGGGTTTTTCCAAATTAAATACGAATTTAGGCACCACTCGCCCACCGGAGAAGGAATACACCATCGGGAAACCCGCATGGCATAGAAATGTCATTTGTACTGGTGCTGCGAGAACGGCGTTCTGCTGCGCTCCTGGTCACATCGGACACGACAAATGTATTCTTTTTTTTTTTATTACATACAGGCTTGCGCTTGACCTCAATCTCACCTGCTGGAAAGTGATGATGAGGCCGACGATGGAGCGCGCTCACCCAGCAAATACCGATTCACTCGACGTTTGAAGATTCCCATGTCATAAGACGCCGGAAACACTGACGCAGGAAGCGAGTTCCACTCCTTCGCGGTACGCAGCAAAAAGGAGGAGGCAAATCGCTTAGTGCGAGCAGCAGGAATGTCAACTACAAAAGGGTGCAAACCAGCACGGCGTCTCGTCAATTTATGGTATTTATTCCTGCTCACTACGAAAGGGATATAGCATGAAGATGTATTAATGTTATTTATCCATCCGCTTTTGTATCTGAATGTTTTACAGACTGGAATTTATAAATGCTGTTTTAACTTTGTTCAAAATTTATTCTAACATATTAAATTATAACAGTGACGTGTATATGGTATTTGGTCAGGGTAGGCAGATTCGCATAATTAATGTGAATATTATATAATGATAATAAATATTATATTACTCTCATAGGGAAGATAGATGGCGTGAGAATAGAATAGATATGAATATAAAGGGTTTTACTTGAAGCAATTTATTCCAGACTTATTTATCGTAAGGGCATGCAATGCTTTCATGCATGTATGGAATGAACGCTACTGAATTATAATATATGTATTTCCAATCAAAACTGCCTATCCTATTTCTTTTGCATAACAATGGTGGTGCTGTCTTTGGGCTGTGGTCATTGCTATGCAGACGACAGCACGGTTCACGTGGTTATTGCAGCAAATCCACTTGTGGTCGGGAAGAAACCATTCACTCACCTTCCACCAGATGTGATTGACGTCAAGCGACCGCTTGTAAATCATAAGAAAAAAACATATTTCTAGTTTCTATGATACCTACTTCAGTCCGGACAAGTTTTTTTTTTTAATATAGATTAGGGACATTTGAATATTAAAAGGCTTAATTATAATGCGCTACAAATGAGTCTTTCGTTTTATTCCAAGAACTCGTTTTCACACGAATTGATTTCCGGTAACGAAACGTTTTGGGCAATTCAACTGACATTTTGAGTGTAACTTTCACCCGGCGTGAGTTGGCATCGAAAAAATGAATTTAAATAATTCCACATTCGACGCCACGCCTCCTTGATTCGCTGCCAAAATGTGTATAAGATAAACTGTCGACAAATCGGAGAGCTCGGTTCGTAACGGTCAATATGAGCGGAGCCAATAGCGTGTGGGGCCGCGCTGCCCACGCGCATGCTTTCGTTAGCAATTCAATGAGCTGCTAATTGCTGTTTTGCTTGGCGCAGAGTAGCATGGTCGCCCGTTGACGAAATATAATTCGTTGTAATGACGCAATTAGCGTCACTTCGCGCCCCGGCTGTGTGCTGAGAGACTTTAGTCGCATAGAAGCAAAGGTACCAATCCCACATCTAGCAAATATTGAGTAAAAAAATCTATATTTACTTTGTACCATATATCTTACCTTTGCAATTAAATACTATTTGTAGTAGAGAAAGATAATAATAATATATCGTCACGCTCTATCCCCTTCGGGGTAAGCAGATATACATTAAAAAAGAAGAAATAAAACAACATTAGTGGCTGTATCTACAGTGCGTTTATATGCCGTGCTCAACGCACATTTACATGCATGTTTAAATGCTCTTATGATGTGGGATTCTTTAAGAGGAGAGTGAATAGGCATTTGCTGGGCGAACACAGCCTACCGTCGGACTCATCTTCACCCCCACCAAGTGTGATTGAGGTCAAGCGTCCGCCTGTAAATTAAAAACAAAAAACTATCGACGCAAACTCATACAAAATCAATAATTTTGTTACACTACTGAATGCATTGCTGTGATTGGTAAATTACACATTAATACCTTTTTTTACTCTAACTTATTGAATGCCGTTTCTGACACCAATTTAAAAAATCAAGATTTTCAGTAAGTATACGTTGATATTTTGCCATATTGTATCAAACAAGGGAACAAGGGAAGGGAAGGGGTATTTTGTGCCGTGGTGGCTGCCGGCAGAATAGAATAGCACCCCCTTCTTCTTGCCGAGGTGTCGTAAAAGGCGACTAAGGTATCTCTTTAACCCCGCAATTCAACCAGGTGTTCAGAGAAGGGAAAACTCGACCAAACCTGCATCCCGCTCCCTCCCGATCGTACTGGTTCTCCATTCCATCGGGCCTGAGGGAGCTCGAACGAGAGAGTGCTTTTCTGGCTGCGCGTCCAGTTATGCACTTAAATATCTCCTGCGCAATTGACTGTTTCCAAAAACTGGACCTCGATTTTCTTAATCGGCGTTGAAACAGTCGCCGTGGCCGTATCCGGCTAGGACATCATCATCATCAAACAAGGACATAATTTTCAATATTTTGTTAGATACAGTCATTTTTTTCAAAAGCGAAAAAACGCGAGATTGTCGTCTTTGAATCTATGCGACTCACTTTGATTCTGCGCTCTCATATACAAAATGGTTTGTCAAATAAAATAATTGTTTATGGTATGATTTGACGTACTTTTTTATATTTATTTTATGATATAATTTCTAAATTACAAACGATGTAAATATGAAAGCGGTTTTTAGGAAATGGCCCAATTTAATAATCGTATTTTTTTAGTTTTCTTAATGGGTAGGAAACTGGAAATTACATGGCAAAAAGTGTTTTGAGTTTGTCAACCGGGAATAAAATAAAACTACATGAACAACAAATCTTACTATAATTGACTTTATCCTTCACAAAATAGTTTTGTAGATCGTAAATTAAAAATTGTTATAAAATATCTTCTAGTCGCGCCAATAATTCATAATAAATGAAACTGCTCTTATTTTCCTTTTTCTTTTTTACCCTCATCTTTTCAAACGAACGCGGCGGTGCCTCTAGCAGGACCATGCCAGTGTCGTCCAAGACGTCATTCCGGACGGACGCCTCACAAGAGGCGAGAAAACCTCATCGTTCTTTAATAAATTATATTCCTCCAGGATGTGGATCTCTACATCACTCGCTACGCGCACACGAGAGTGGTAATTAGTTAAAAGCATAGATGGTCAAAATGGTATCAGATTAATGAATTACGATTACATTTTGCATCATTAATATAACTACATTTTTCCCCACTCCGACGCAGACTTGAGTTTCTTCTCTAGGTAATCGTGTCTGAAACGCTAGTAGATCACCGTTAGGTTCGTTTTTCTAGTTGTGAAGGTCTGTCCCGGCCATCAACGTATTGTCCTGTCGAAAACAAACATTAAATTTTGCCCACCTACGTTTTAAGCACTAAGGAATCCTCAATCATATATAAATTAATTACTTAAAACTTTACTTAGAAGGGCTTTAATCACGATTACAGATTACACAAATAAATAATCTTTTACCAAATACTTCGACAATAATTTAATAACATAATTTGAAAAAGTAAAAATATATCGTCACGCTATATCCATTACGGGGGTGAGAAGAAGTACAAGTACATAAGTGTCCGTATCAACTTTGAACTTATATGTAGTACCCAACGTGACCAGTAGCGCAGCTGATCGCCGTTCCCACAGCACTGGCAAACAACATTTCTATTAGATGCCGTGCAGGCTTCCTCACGAGGTTTTCCTTCACCAGTGAGCGAATTAATAATTATGACCACGTTGGACGCCAGATGTGACCGGTGGTCGTGGGTGTGGTTATAGTAAGATACGAATTTAGCGTTTTACAGTTTATTTGCACTTTAAGGCACACCGAACTGCGACGTACACGCACGTACTCCCGCCTTGGGTCTCGGTAGTCGCCTAACTTCCAAGAGTCCCGTGCGAGCGCGCATCCTCTTACCCCGCACGTCTCGTAACACCCTAACGACCCTTAGGGCGACAACTCCGTATAGGTATAGGGTTACGTCTACATGCCATATAATATTAATAATTTCGGATATCCCATAGTTTCAGTTACGGAACAGAAACCGTAACATCTCTAATCCAGAATTAAATATGTCAGTGTAATTGACAATCGGCGGAATCCATTTACCGAGATCGTAATATCAAAAGCATTTACGAATGGGAATATTATTTAATAGAGTTTAAATATAAATTGGTTTAGAGCCAAACGCTGGCTGTCGGCGCTCGGCGCTCGGCTTCTGTGCCAAAAACTGCACTCGCGTTTGTTGCAGATGTTGAGATGTACACAGATCTACGTTCTCTAGATATGACACTCGTTCCCTTCACATATGTCCTTGAACTAATCTTTCTCTACTAGGTATTCCCGGACCCATGGGAACTCGTGTTCCTTTCTCAAGGAATCTGCAGACTAAACGACAATTTAGGGCAGCTTGCACCAAAAAATAAATATAGTTTAAAATTTTATAAAACGCTATTTAAAGTGGTTTAACTCTGCGGCTGGGATAAGGGGCCAGTATCCGTGCGCAGCAACGCTAATGGTCGTTGGTTCGAATCCACGTAAGTACCTCTAGGTTTTTTCAGATTATGTACGGGTTCAGGCACTAAACGCTCACCGGTGAGGTAAACATCGAGAAGACAGCCGCATGGCATCTAACTAAAATGTCATCTGAGAACGGCGGTCAGCTGCGCTACTGGTCACATTGGGTACGACACAAAGCGCAAAGTGGATACAATCACTTATGTATCTCTTTTAACCCCGAAAGGATTATAACGTGACATTATATTATTATTAATGTCAAAGCATATGGTAAGTTACTTTCTCGACTTCGACACGACTCCGCGAATACTTAGACTACACTCAAGATCTAATTATACATATATTCAGTATTGCGTCAAAACGAATATTTTCTGAGCACTTCGCTAAGCAAAGTCGAAATAGTGTTTATAAAATCTGCATTAGCTTACTAAAGTTTCCTATTGAGCGACGATCTAATATTGCCCGAGAGCGGCATCTAGTCACATTGGATCTGTGTTCAGATCAGGCTGCGCCCAGAGCATCGGCTCTTGAGAGCGCTTTCAAACGCCTGCATGTTGTCTATGCAATATTCCACGTCTTCACGTATCTAGCGGATAATCATCCCTTGTTTGTGCTATGTTTTCCTACCTTATCCGTTTTTAGCGGAGATTTTCTATTTTTCACGCCAGATCAACTGAACCTATTATATAAGGCCTAAGTCAGACCCTGTACGGGATACTGTTCGCATCTCCAGGACGGCTCTGTCCAGTGCTTAGTTGACGCCCTGAATAGGTTGCAGCGGAGGGCTGTCCGCATTGTGAATGATCCTGACGTGACTAAGCATCTTGGACCGCTCCAGTTGCGCAAAGATGCTGCCTCACTGAGCGTTTGTATCACGGCGAGTGTTCTGAAGAGTTATTTAACCTTGTTTTTTAAATCCTGATTCGGTACAGTGACCACACACGTTTGATGATAAATGTGGTGGTGCAAACCAAAAAAGACGACCCTCGGAATTATCTGGATTTCCAGGCCCGGCGAAGGCAAAGAGTAGGCAGCGCTGGCACCCCGGTGGTTTTAGTCGGTGCAAGGCCGACACACCGGTGGGAGTGGCCCTCACCACTCCCCAGACGGCCTGAAGGGGTTTCCACCGGGTTAACAAAAAAAGACCAAAAAAGACAATGACTATCTACAGTAAAGAAAAACCTATCGCCAGTTGCCGCGATTATGGCGCACTATACAAACATCTCTTCGCGCTTCACTTAAAGAACCCCATATCGTAGGAAGAAAGGAAAACGCTCGCCGGATGACTATTCCACAATCCTATGACCTGACAAAGGCAAGAGTTAGAGAACTTCTTAGTTCTATCTGAGATTGGAGATCCCGTAAAACTGTAACACCGCAATCCAGCGCGCGTGGTTCTGTTATGAAAGAGAGAGAATGGATATATAATTTGAAGACAATACAAATAGATACGAATTTGATTGTAGTCGCTACTGCCGGCGGATATTGAGTTTTGATCGCGGTCGTACTGTGTGCGGATTGCCGCTGCTATGATGAATGACCGAATGACGTCGTACGCGCTCTCACGTTAAACAAAAACGCGGAAAAATACAAGTTCAACAAGAATCTATCATTCTTATAAAATACTTTTTGTACGTTTGAAAACTTGCCACTCTGAAATTACTGAACTGATCTTTATAGGATTTCTTCTGTATTGTATTGTATTCTGTATTTTTCAATTTAAATCTTGCTCTACAGGATTCTGTTATAAACTCACGTAAAATAATTCAATTTTATATGATAAAAACTTTTAAATGTTTTTTTTTTACACTGGCTCGACATAGTGACTACAGAGTACCTAATGGTAAGTGCAATGTAGTCCAAAAACGAAAGCGACTATCAAAGGATGAAAATCCATTGATAGTCAACATCGTCATGTCGGCCCACATATACCACGACTGAAGGTCTCTAGGTATATGAACTACTGGATATACGCAAGCTGATCCCGAAACGCGACAAGCCGAAACTGGTCACTATGGTGGCCTTTAAACCTGTGCACTGTGGTCGCGATCCAGACGGGCACCGACGCCCTACCACCTCGCTGCTGCTCGTTTAGCACCACCCAGGAGTCACGTGTAGGGAATCTAGGGTAAAGCCTACGGATGCGAGCAACTTAGACTCCAAAAAAAAAATGTTTACGAATGATGAAAAAAAAAAATGATGATGTCCTGGCCGGTTTCGGCCACGGCGACTGTTTCAACACCGATTAAGAAATTCGAGGTCCAGTTTTCGGAAACAGTCAATTGCGCAGGAGATATTTAAGTGCATAACTGGACGCGCATCCAGAAAAGCACTCTCTCGTCCGAGCTCCCTCAGGCCCGATGGAAAGGAGAACCAGTACGATCGGGAGGGAGCGGAATGCAGGTTTGGTCGAGTTTTCCTTCTCTGAACACCTGGTTGAATTGCGGTGTTAAAGAGATACCTTAGTCGCCTCTTACGACACCTCAGCAAGAAGAGGGGGGTGCTATTCTATTCTGCCGGCAGCCACCACGGCTTAAACGAATAATGTGTATTTTTATGTATATTGATAATATTATCATGTCACCAATATGACCCTTTCGAGCACCATGGTATATCTCTTTCAGTGTGAGCAGAGATACATCAGTGGCTAAATCTGCTTTCAGCTTATTTGCTGTACTCGACGTGACCAGTAGCGCAGCTGATCGCCGTACTCACGGCACCAGTACACATGATATTTCTATTAGATGTCATACGGGTTTCCTCAAGATGATTTCTTTCACCGGTGAGCACGTGATACCTAAATCCATACTTCACCTAAAAAATACAGTGGCACATGGCTGGATTCGAATCCACGAGTATTCGCATCACCGCGCAAGGATACCGGTGGTTAACCACAACTATCCAGCAGCTGTGCCAGTAATTTATTATTAGGTACTAAATTCAAAATATATGGCAAGTCGTTGATTTCGTCAACTTGGACTTGTCTCTTTGCATACTTAGGCTATACTCAAGTGACTATTGTAAATTCAGTTTTATGTTAAAGACGAACCTGTTTTCAGAGCAAAGAGAAAGTAAAGCCAAGGTAATGTCTGCAAATGTTACTATATCGTGAGTATGATTCATTGTTGCATAATGTGATCAGCCCCGGCTCTTGAAATTTTTCGGGGTGGTGCAAAATCCACTGTCTACCTCCCTGGAATGTGGCGGCTGGGGCTCGGAGCCCAGCTCGCGCCATCTAGATCCGGCCCTATGCGTGATCTTATACCCACGTATTCTTTGACACGGTTTCGATCACAAATGGCGAGTTAAAAGCTTTATCGCCGCCAATTAGCATAATAAATTAATTACAGATACGCAAGCGGCGGCCGGCACGGCCCGCGGCCAATTATTCAAATCAATGCTCACACAAATGTGACTGATTTAAATCCGTTTGTTTATTGAAATGGAAACTAGGGCCTACGCTGAGCAGAGAGTCCAGCTATACTTACACATTTCCTATAAAGTAATTTTAAATAATAATATATCGTTACGCTATGTCTCTTTCGGGGTAAGCAGAGATACATTACTGGTTGTATCCACTTTGCGCTTGTATGTCGTCACATATAACGCAGATGATAGCCGCACTTATGACATTTCTACAAGATGCCATGCTGGTTTCCCTCACGAAGTTTTGTTTCAACGGTGAGCATGTGCTGCTTAAATCCGTACATAATCTGGAAAAACCCAGAAGTATGAAGAAGGATTCGAACATACGACCATTTGCGTAGTCGCGCACGAGTATCGGTTGTTTCTCCATTGAACCGCCACAGCCACTATCATTTAACAACATACTGCGCTGTACTGTATGTACTGTGCTGTACTGTACTGTGCTTAAAAACATTGAGAAATTTTCACGTAAAACGCAAGAAGAGACTTTTAGATTTTAATAAACTGAAAAAAAAACGAGGAATTTCTTTGAAAAATCACTAATATTATAAATATATTATAGCATTGTTGGACAATATTTCGCTGTATTTGCGACAGAATATAATAGGGAATTAAAAATACAAATTTTAGTGACCAATGAGGCGAAATTTAATAGTATTCGAGATACTAAAAAACTCCATTTAATTTTTAAAATTAAGATCATTCCCAAGTTTTTTTTTAAATGTAATCTACATTTCAAAATCGAGAATACTAACAATGATCCCTTAAAATTTAAATATCTCAAAAACTATTGAATTTCGTTCCTACATTGGGATCACTTAAACTATTACATTTTACATTGGATATACGGCCCTTCGGTCGGTTGATTTCGGATATTGCATTACGCACTACGTTTGTTGCGAATCCGTGTAACTATTATTAAAATCTAGGAAGCCATTACACTCATCATAAGCCGTTACGTCAACACGACAGAAAATGCTACAAGGTCCAACTTCGGACGCAGGACACAAGTATTCATAAAATAATACTTTAACGCGCATAACGCCATTCGCGTTATATCCTGTTAGATCAATTACCATGGCTGCGAGAAACAATGAGGTACACACACGCACTAGTTTCACGACACCGGCAGCACCAGAGGACAGTTCAGTCAACTGTCTCTAACTCTGAGGCGCAGTTCCTCTCCAGCGTAGCCTTGAGTTTCAACGTTTCTTCTCAAGGTAGTCGCTTTCGAAACGTTAAGTTTCTCACCCTGTCTGGCTGCCCAAGTTGAGGTTGGTACCCGCAGGGGTGCTCTTTCGCTACCACCCACCCATAACTCGCTGGCTGAGCACCTTACGTGGTCGCACTCTTCGCCCGGTGAAGTTGTAAACACCTTTCCCGGCCAACAGCAAAGTGTCCTTCTGAAAAAAAGAACTGATAACATTCTTATCCGTGTCAGAGAGTAACGGATGACAGGCGTAGTGCGTAAGGTATCATACTTGTTGTAAATTGAACTAAGTTTTTTTTTCTATAATTGCTTTCTTAATTTAGGTAGGATGTTAACCGACTTGAATTTAAGGATAAGGTAGGTTACTTACTAGGATTTGGTGGTGATGATGCTTGCGGTACCGCGTTCCACCACACCACGCTTTTTCAGCTGACCGTTCGTTGCAAGGTTTTTGATTTGAATGCGCCGGCGCTAGGGATGCGCGCGCCGCATGTTACGTTGAGTCGATTGTTAGTGAGGGAACGGACAGGAGGGAATAACAAGTCGTAACAACACTAATAGTTTTACGGCGATTTCAGAACACGTTTTCACGGTTTCTTATCAATCATAGTGCGTAAACGCCGTAAGCCGGTCCAAGCGCAGTGAGCGGCCGACAAACCAACGCAGTCGTGAAATTTTATAGTCCGTCTTGTTAGCTTGTCCGGTTATCAAAAGAATAAACATTAGAAAGCGCCTTATCTGCGAATAGCGATCGCTCGGGACGCTGTTCATTAATTTAAATTGATGTTATTAAACATCGCCGCGACTTAATCTTGTAATTTTTTAATTGGTCACCTGTGTCTTTACATTTCTCAGCCGCCTCTCTTTCCAAACGGTAATATAACGCTATTTACTTTTGAGGTAAGCTATGATAGAACTTTAGCATCTAAATATGATTTCTTATAGAATAGTACCTCACCTGTTTCGTTGTGACCTTCCCACTAAATAATACCAAAAAAGTATTTCAATTGATACATAAAAAATAGGCCAAAATTTGTAAAATACTTCTTTTTTTTTACACTGGCTTGCCATAGTGACTACAGAGTACCTGATGGTAAGTACAGTGTAGTCCAAAAACGAAAGCGACTATCAAAGGATGAAAATCCATTGATAGTCTACATCGTTATGTCGGCCCACATATACCACGACTGAAGGTCTCTAGATATATGAGCTACTGGATATACACAAGCTAATCCCGAAACGCGACAAGCCGAAACTAGTCACTATGACGGGCTTTACACCCATGTACTGTGGTCGCGATCAAGACGGGCACCGATGCCCTACCACCTCGCTGCTGCTCGTTTAGCACCACCCAGGTGTCACGTGTAGGGAAACTAGGGTAAAGCCTACGGACGCGAGCAGCTTCGACTCCCAAAATTATTGACTATACTACTACACTCGATACTTTGTTTCGATGTTTTAAAAGTTAACTCTAAAAGTCTCAAAGATATCGTTATCACATTTTAAGTCAATCAACATCAAAGTTTGGCAAGAGGTGACGTGCTTCAACGAGGCTGTGATGGAGTAGAAGGATACCGCCCAAAAATGTCAAGGCGCGAACATTTTCTCCGGCCATTCGGCGGTCAAGGCACCGTCGCCGGAGGGACGCGTTCGCTCAGAGCGAGCGCGACACCCCCCTGTGACAATAGCCGGCCACTAGACTTGAGGGAGTCTGATAGAGGTTTTGGAGGAGTAGACTATTTACACCAACCCCTCTTAAATAGGAAAATGCAACAAAGCTTTTCGTTCCCCGGGCGTCTGGATGAATTTGGTTTCCCAGGCCCGTATGGAGCAAATATAGATACACTCCGATTGTATTTAAGGTAGTATGGGTCACTACCCTCACAGCGGCCCTCATGGCCTTATATAGGAGGTTTCTCAGAGTTAAAAAAAAAATTCAACTTTAGATATAATTTTTCATGAATATTACGCTTCCCATGTGATAAATTATATTTACATTTTCACTAAGTTATAAAACACAAATCCTCTAAAAAATGTTCTGTTAACATTCCTTGAATTAAACCATATAATTGAGAAACAATAGTAAAAGGATTGGCAGCGAGGCGGGAGAGAGAAGTTTTTACCCCTCCGGAAATGTTCTAAATCCGAGTATATAGGATCATAATCAACTAAGCAATAAAACCATCATTCTTCTATTACCCCCAAAAAACGTTTAATTACAATCGGTCTCGCTTTTATGTGAAGGTAATGAAAGGAATAGGTATAGTATACGACCGATTTCCTGCGTATGCTCTAGGCAAGCGTACTTTCAATGAATAATTGTTGGATTAACACAAGACCCTCGATCGCTGTAACTAAACAACCATAATGTTGTATGACGTTTATACTCGATATCGATATTTGTTATTTACATTTGTCAGCATCAGATCACTTTTGTCCAATGCTGGGTATATGTGTCTACCTACAAGCGTTGTTGAGCCTTTTTTTTCGGTAGCCCGGTGGAAATCCTTTTAGACCGTCAGGTCAGCCGTGAAGACCACGGCCCCTTCTCTCACAGGCTCTTACCGGCTAAAACGTGACCAGTAGCGTAATTGTCTGCAGTTCTCAGTATAAATACTCTTAATCTATTTTACTTTAAAAAAAACACAAATTTATTTAGTGTTTATTTAGTGTTTAGTTCGCAAGGCGCAACGTCTTTAAAATAAAAATTAACCAAAAAGTTAAAAAGACTGTCGAGTCTGTCATGTTATACCTAATATCGATAATCAAACACCCCATCCCTAACAGAAAATCCGCTTTAATAGGGTAGGTATACACTGCACAACGATCTCTTGCTGACAAAGTGATGTTCTGTACCATTATTTATTGGCCACGACCCGCTTGCGTGTCGACAACTGAGTGTCGATAATTTGCAGCATTTATTTTGCTTGTTTTAAATAAACTTATATTATTTGCAATGCGGACAGCTCAGTCCAAAAAACTTTATTTTACTTTTGAAATTATCCACAACATACGTCTATAGATAATATAAAATCCTATGAGGAAGGTTTTAAGTACAAATCCAGATGAATTCCAACAGTTCTGACAAAAGGACCTAAATGTATTTTGAAGTCAGCTCGAAGTATAGAATGGCAAGTTTCCAAAGCGGATCTATCAGCTTTATTAGTTTATTATTAGCAATCTCAGTGTTAGTAATAATTTATAAGAATTATCTAGTCTTTGGCGTCGCTTAAATATCATCTTTGCGTTGTTTATAGTTTTGCTAACGTGAGTTAACACTAACGACAAACAAAGCAGCTAATATAGAAGAGATATTCCGTCAATTATTATGTATGTAGATTTAATATATTGTCTGGTGTAGGTGCTAACAAAGGCCCTTTTTAATTCCCGTTTTTCCATCCTTTTTTTATCTCAAGTATTACATTTCATTTCTTTATTCTCATTCGGTACAGTGATAACACCACACCTAGTCTGAAAAATTGGGTGCAACTGTCAAGACCAACGAAAAATCCATTGAAAGTCGGTAGTGACCATGCCGACCTTCATAAATATTTCGACAATTGAACAATTGGGCAAAAGGAAGAGAGAACTTCTTAGTTTTAATTTCTAGCCGAGATGTGAGCTACTGTATCTTGAAGTGAAATGTGAAGTCCATAGCAGATTGTGTACTTCGCTTCCACGGCCGGTTTTATGCGGCGCTATAAGAATACCCAGGGGTTTATAATCAGTAGGTGTTTGATACAAACCCGGCTGTCACCCTCATGACCGGAAAGTCCTGTGATAGATATTCCCCTGGCAAAACAAAATCTAATGGCGGACTTAACTTTTCTTGTGCTTCCAGGAAGTGTAAGTACACAAAATGTGTCCATTTTATTTTATTTTACCTGTTTATGTTTATTTCGCCTTAGAAATGCATTCTGTTAATTTGTGCAATCAATGGCCGTGTAGCTTGCTGGCAATAAATGGTCTCAGACATCTGACGACCAGATGGACGCTTGTCGAGCCGAGTACAACAGTCTCTAGAGTTAGACAGTCTGTAGCCAGCCCTCGACGAATCTCCACTGAGCTCCGTCAAGCTCAATCATGTGCGACATTAGTTGTGAACGATATAATCACTCCCGAAGAACTAACTACTCATATTATATTACAATATAACTCTACATATTATATGCCCTAGCCATGATGTTCTGATAAACATCCAACTGTTGATCCAGTTTAGTGAAATGAACGAAAATTCCGACCACTTTCTTTTGCCTTTTGTACAAACTAGTTTAATCAATGTTATTTTTCATAACTGGCGAAACGATTGCCTAATAGTGGCCTAATGGATAAGACCGGTTTCCATGCGTGGTTTTAGGTTCGAATCCGGCCACGTACTTCTGGGTTTCCCTAGACTACGTACGGATTAAGGCACCACATGCTTACCGGTGAAGCAAAACCTCGTGAGGAAGCCCGCGCGGCGTCTGACAGATATGTCGTGAGTATGATGATGTCCTAGCCGGATTCGGCCACAGCGACTGTTTCAACACCGATTAAGAAAATCATGGTCCAGTTTTCGGAAACAGTCAATTGCGCAGGAGATATTTAAGTGCATAACTGGACGCGCAGCCAGAAAAACACTCTCTCGTCCGAGCTCTCTCAGGCCCGATGGAATGGAGAACCAGTACGATCGGGAGGGAGCGGGATGCAGGTTTGGTCGAGTTTTCCTTCTCTGAACACCTGGTTGAATTTCGGTGTTAAAGAGATACCTTAGTCGCCTTTTACGACACCTCAGCAAGAAGAGGGGGTGCTATTCTATTCTGCCGGCAGCCACACGGCATGTCATGAGTACGGTGACATCAGCGATTGGCACAAAGTGGATACAGCCACTAATGTGTGTCTACTCACCCCTGAAAGGGATATAGCGTGACGATATATTATTATTATTAGCTTTCAACGAAATTAACCCATTGGTTGGCAGAATTATGAACTTGCAAATTGTATTATGTATTCGAAATCAGGTTGTAATTAGTTCACGGCAGAAGCGAGTTTACAACTCATAAAGTAGTTTTAAGTTTATTTAAGACGCTTTAAACTCCGCTTTTAGTTTATATTACAAGGAATCGGATCTAAGAACGAGCTTTAAAACGTTGGTATAATTAAATCCTTACCTTTATTGCATTTTGTACTTTTATTACAGTCCACTTGATTAAGTCTTCAATTATGTGATTATTTGTTAGTTGTCTTCAGTGCAGGCTATTTCTAAACCAATCAATTAAAAGGGATTAAAATAATAAATAATAGTATTGAAAGATATAATTGACCGCGCGAAGCAAGATTTCTGAGTCAAGTTGGGGCGTTCGGCACTTTCTCCGTCTCACAGAGGCCTATTTTAAATCAAATAAGTTAGCGATTTGTAATCGGGATATATTATGTAAAGATTTGTCGCAATATCTATTATAATATTTAACGTATATTACACTAAAATTCTATTCTATTCCATTCTAGAGAACTTTTTAAGTCAAGTTAAAACGGTTTTTAACATTTTCCACGTTTAATTATTAATTTGGTAAGCCTACACAGTGGTCATTTTTAGACCTATTTTGTCCTTAGGCCTGTCATAAAAAAGGCTTATCATATTCAGTTCAAATATATCTTGAATTTTAGCTTATATCCTGTAATTCAACATCAAATACTGAAAACCTGAAAAAGTTGATAAGAAAAAGGTTTAATGCAATAAAATATACGAATTTTCTAAGTAGTATTTCGTGACATACATTTCAAATACGGGTTAAGTTGAAAGGTTTTATTTTAGTATCAATTTCAGTGGTATTTTATATTGAAATGATTAACACAGAATCATAAATATTATATCCGCTAGAGTTAAACACTCAACAATTTTATTTTAGAGATGCCAGTGAGATAAGCGTTAAGGAGAAGGTTTCAAATAATTGTAATTCCGTTCATTTTCAATTTAATAATGACGCGAGGTCTCCGTTTGCCACAAATGACTAGTTATATAAAATATTTAAGATGGAATATGTTAGATAAGAAAATAGAGATTTCGAATTCATTTTTTTTTAATCCGAAAGGTCGAAAACGGGCTGATACATTGATGTAATGGGTATTGGCTGCTGTCGGCTGTAAATAAATACAATACTGTTAGTGTAACTATCGTATTATTGACCTTGGATAAGCTGAAAAAAAAGAATGACATAGTTAAGCTGGTCTTGAAACGCAAACGGCCAAGTCCAGTCACTATCGCGAACTTTTTACGAAAGAAATGTTAAGGCCTTTGTTAAATATGGTCGCCAGAGTCATAATATTTCTATACAGTGTTAGAAAATTAATAACATTAGTTAAATACATTTGATAGTCAGTCGTTTAAATTGATTCGGTGTAGACATATCGCAGAGCTACATCACTATTCAAAGCTTTCACTAATAGGGCCGTGTATAATGATCTCTATCGGATAAGTGACGCGACGCGATCTTATCGATAATAATTTCAAATAAATTATACATTTATAATTGTTATTACGATCATTAATTGTAAATGTGGGAGCTTCGATGATTTAAACACCTACTGATACGTATGTTCAATCTCTGGATTATTCCAAGAAGCATTACATAATAGACATGGTTTCGCTTTGATTAAAATCAAGTTTCAACACGTTTTCTACATACATTACTAAATAGTTTGAATGGTAGTAAATTAAAAATTTAAATTGATATCACTTGAAACTGGAAATTGTTCTATTAAATCTATTTTCGTGCATTTTGTCTGCTCGCACGGATGCATATAGTTCAATATTAACCCTTTCGCTATTATAGATGACTATAGTCACATGCCTGTACACGATGTGTGACTGTAGTCACCGGCTTAAAAACACCCCCCATAAACTAAATAAGCTAAACCTAAAACCCAAATAAGCTAAACCTAAAATCTAAATAAGCTGGCGCGTATATTTTGTCCTGCTTTCAATTTTACCGTATCTACGGAAATCGAAAATTATTTGTAATAATAATATTATCTATTCACGCTATGTCCCTTCCGGGGTGAGTAGTTATATATTAATGACTGTATCTACTTTGCGCTTATATGTCGTGCCCAACGTAAATAGTAGCGCAGCCGATTGCCGTTCTCAGGGCACTCACATATGATATTTGTATTAGATGCCATGCGAGCTTCCTCGCAATATTTTATTGTTATGAAATTTAGTCTTTGGACTTTTATCGAAACTATTTAAATTTTACAATGTTTGAGACTTCAATATTTCAGCACCTATTATATTTGTTCATATTAAACACTTATTATGAATAACAAGATATGTTTTTGTATGAGTCAAATAACCTATCGCTTTTTTGTAATATTTCCGGGTTTATACTGTTAAAATAGATTATTTTTTTTTTGCAAAAAAAAGTTAAAAAATGAGTTTTACCTTGCTTTTATTTCCTTTTAAGTGTTTTTTATGCTATTTATTTATACATAAACGCAAAGTAAATACAGCCCCTTTTGGTAATCTAGGGGAAATCCTCATGGACAGTCAGGGCGCCATAATGGCTCCGGTGTGCCAAACTATTACCGGATAAAACCTGGGTGTTCCCCTTACAGTCTGCCGGGGCCAAGAGCACGGCTGGACTAGATTCCTCACCACCCGGTGAAGTCTGGCCTTCTAAAGGCTACACCTATGTGTCGATATCATCTGTGAATAGTATACCTAGAAACTATTGTCTAATAACAAATACTTACCACTGTTTTAGTCCATTGTAAATAGACCCATCGTTATGTAGTAAGAATGTAAACGTTTCTCGATATCGATAGATATAATGTCATACGCGAGCGTCCCTAAAGCCATCAGTAATAGGGCGGCGTACAATGATCTCTGGCGGACAAAGCGTCCCACGTACTATCGATTGCCTACAAACTGGCTACTCCATTATTTACGTAGGTACGGCTTAGTTGTTTAGCTAATACGGCTATTAGTATCGGTAAAAAGTTGTCGCTATGAAAACACATTAATAAATACAATAATATTTCGACTCGCTATATCCCTTTCAGGGCGAGCAGAGATTCATTCAGAGTGCCTGTATCCACTTTGCGCTTATACGTCGTGCCCAACGTAACCAGTAGCGGATCTGAGTACTAATGCACATGAAATTTCTCTCAGATGGTTAGGTTTCTTCATATAAACTTATCCGTACGAACTCTTCCTTTATATCAAAAGCAGACCAACAGGCAGCAGCTTACTTGATATACAGCCGCTATTGTCTCCCTTAAATGAGTATACCACCAAAAGTATTATCATAGTTTTAGCAAATTTGATAAAGTAAAAAAAGCGAGATACACAGACTGATGCTGAGACTATTACGATGTTTGCATCTAACTTCTGTGGTCGCGACTCAGTCTTATATTGAAGCCTACCACCTAGCTGCCGCTCGTTTAATACCACCCAGTTTTTTCTACCAAGGCTTATAAAAAATAAATGGCTATTTGTTAATTATTTTTCACAGAGCCTTTTTCGATTATTGAGATGGTAGGGCGATTGCCCGAACTAGGTTGTGTCCACAGTGCACAAGCTTAAATACCCTCATAGCAGCTCGCATTCTCCTGTCACATTTCGGAATCAGCTTGTCTAGGTCAAGTAACTCGGATACCTAGAGACCTTCAGTCGCGGTATATGTTGGCCGACATGATGACGGAGACTATCAATATATTGTTTTTTGACTGACTCGACAAACTAACTATAGTGCGTCTGATGAAAAGTACAATGTATTCAAAAGACTCCAAAAACTATCAAAGGACAAAATTCCATTGACTTTCGCTGTCGTCATGTCGACCCGCGTAAACCATGATTAGAGGTCGCTAGGATTTTCGTCCTTTGACAGTCGCTGTAGTTTTAGGACTACACTGTAGTTGCCATCAGGTGAACTGCAGTCACTTTGACGAGCTGGTGTAAAAAAAATAGCAAAAGAGTTCCTCTTTACTAACGATAAATATTAAAAAGAAGTAATTAAATATTATTTGAACCCGTAACCAAACAAAATATCAAAACAATGCTATATGCCATCAAGCTGTGATTGTTTTGTGTGCGGCAACCCTTGATGTGTGTGTGGGTGTGTGTGTGTGTAAGCCCAGTGTATCGTTTAGCAAACAGTTAATTACACTCTGATCGATTTCGACTCTAGGGAACTCGATAGAGATAGGGCGGTGTCGATAATAATTAAATTATTGTTATCGATTCATTTATTTGTTTATAAAAGTCGCATTAACGAAAGTATTTAAAGAAAAGTTTCATCATAATAGTCAATAGCGGGGTTGTTTGAAGAGCACATACTTAAATATTTAACATATACTTAAATACATATAGAGGAGTGAAAGGCTATTTAGTTTAAGCGACATTTTTAGTGATATAGTAATATATATATATATATATATTTGGAATCGATAAAAAACGCTGATTCCGAATATATACCATATATATTACTATATCACCAATAAATGTCGCTTAAACCAAATAGCCTTTCTTCCCTTGTTTTGATCTTTAATTTATAACTTGTATCAAGTTATGATTAAACACTTTGTCGTCTTTTAATAATTAACTTACAAGCGATCTATCGTATCCAGTTAAACAATGTAATATTTATACCTTTTTCTAAAGCCTATAAACGCCATTGATTTAAAGCTTTTAAAATAATAGTAAAATAAAATGTATTTATGAAGGCACTTCACTATTACATCGCGCAAATGATATTTAGCCGCGGGCCGATACAGCCGTTTGTAATAGTGAACGACTGAATGGAAACTCCATTTTGGGCCAAAGCCGAAGTTTAGATTACCCCCTTTTTAATATCTTGAAGGTAAATCCTCCATAAGACCATCAGGGCCACTGTACGGGCGACGACCTGGTGTATCAGAGTCCTACTGACTAAAACCCCCGGGGTTCCTCTAATTGCTCCACCCGGGCCTGGGAAACCAAATTTATTCAGACGCCTGGGGAGCGAAAAGCCTTGTTAAGGCTACCCCTCTGCCTCGGGTATGTGTAAAGAGTCCACCCTTCTAAAACCTTTCTCTCAGGCGGCGCGCCGGACACTGCATATCGCCCCCTTCTCATCCGGGCAGCAAACCCTCTCAATTCTACTGCTCGGCTAAATGTTTGATAATCCAATGTAATTTAGTTCAAGATAAGCTAAAAGAGAATACTGTAATAATTATAAAAACCTCTAAAACTTGATTTTTTTTAACTCGGTAGTAATGCCCCTGAACTTCCACGGTGTTGTGCCGCTCTTACTAACTAAAACTACCGGGTTGCCAAATATTCTTCATTTTCGCCTGACCTGGAGATCCGTATATTTCCTACTGCCGGCGGGCGACGGTCCTTATGCAACCTTTCACTCTAGGAGGGGGTATGGGATAATAATCTCTTCAATTCCTTTCAAGTAGACAGCGTGCAAGTGTCCTGAAAACTACGATCCACTGCGCTACTGGTCACGTTGGGCACGACATATAACCGCAAAATCGATACAACCACTAACGTACCTCTTCTCATTTCGTAAGGGATATAACGTGATGATATCTTACATTATTAGTATTATTTCGTTTTTAGCCAAAACTCGCCGAAACCGAAACTTCGATCAGGCACTAGTTCGCAATAAAACTATAGCAGAGTATTCATGGATATTGTAAGGGATACGACAGTAAACCATGCCTCGAATAATACACAAACGATGGCTATAAAATGTACATAAAAATAATGCAACTCTACACACTCATTAACGATTTAATGCGCTAATGTTCTGCCGACTATAACTCACTTGATATAATTCATATTTATTGGATATTGCGGCTGTTTTACGTAAACCACTTCCTATATAAAGGTGCCGCCAATAACTTCATGTTTTAAGTGACATACGATGTTCATTTAACGTGTAATTTTAGAAACAAACGCATACTTTATTTTATTTTTATAGTAGTACTGCAAAGTGACTAAACTATTGATAAAACAGCGACGACTGCTAAGAAAACATGAGTACTTTAACAATCGCTGGTATCCATAGATGGACATAATGTAATCAGATTAATAAAAATGATTAACAATTAAATTTTACGTTTTTTACCATTAATATGACTGCTTTTTGCTCATTTATGTTTTAAACACTACAAAATCCCAGATTGTATTTATCATTTCTTAATGGTTTAAATGGATTTAATCATGATCACAGAGCAAGAAAATTAAAATTACGACTACATTTTGTAATCGTTCATCATTAATCAGATTACATTTTGGCCATCTCTGCTGTTATCATGCTGGTCTAAATATGCTATCATATGCCCTAAGTATATAAGAACATGTAACTGGAGGTATACCTCGAAATTTTATATAAACCCTTAATCTAGTTATTGTCCATAAACGTAATCTTTTTTTAGATTTATATATTTATCTTTTGCGGCTGTGGCGACGCGTATGGTCGTAGCTTCGAGTCCCAGACGTATCTCTGCGTTTTCCTATATTAAGTACGGCACCACATGCTCACTGATGTAGGAAAAAATCGTGAGGAAACCCGCATGACATCTGATAGAAATGCCGTGTGTATTAGTACTGTGAGAACGGCGATCAGCTGCGCTACTGGTCACGTTGGACATGACATAAACGCAAAGTGGATAAAGTGAAAGTGACGGATTATTTTATTTTATATTCATTTTATTTTTATAATATCAAGGGCGGCCAGTGGTCAGCACACTACAAAACAATAAAAAACAATCGAAAAAATCCAGTCCGTCAAAGTGTAGCGCCGTTTATTGATGAAAATGCCCGGGAATTTTTCTAAAGTGCCCAGCACTTCCGCGAACATTTCGTAAATTCCCGGGAATATTCCCAAGCAAGTTTTGGGCACTTTGGGAAAATTCCCGGGCATTTTCTTTACTAGCGCCGTTTAAGGTCACCATATCGTGCATCAGAAACATAAACAATACAATACAGCTTACAAAATAAATACATTAATAAATAAGAATAAATAAAATAATTAAATAAATTATTTATTCGACAAACAACTACAAGGCAGCACATTAAAAATCAGCTGACACCCAAACTAGGACACCCTGTATCTTGGATGTCAGCATATTTCACACAAATTTGTTACAGTTTTTTACTGCTGCGTAGCACCAATCATAACTCAAAACAATACAAAAAAAAAAAACAACATTATATACCAAACAACAGACTATACAAACAAAGTGAATAACAATTACAAAAGAATGTTAATATTAAAGCCCAAGCACATCTACACCTGCAACAGTTCCTCTGTATCATTATATTTTAGATTCAACAACCAGTCTCTCAGCTTCATCTTACATTCGAATTTTGATAAGTTCAATAATAATCAACCAAATCAACCAAATCAACTAAATCAACCAAAGTGAAAAAACGACAAAAAAAAGAAAAGAATAATCACACCAACACCTACTGCGTGTCCCTCAACCACCCGATGATTTTCGCCTTAAAGACCAGCAGACTGTATGTAAATAATTTTGATTGTGATTGAGAATCCATAAGATGTGGTTTAATCTTTCTCCCTACCCTAAGAGAGAGCTGGCGTGATGACAAATAGTGATAATGGAAGTGATCACCCGCTCCGTCGTATATCACGGGCATGTTGCGACGTTTCCGTGTAATTGGCGCACAAATTAATCCGTGTGCCGCGTGACATTTCATTGTATACATTGTCCACATTCTGCATAAGGGAGGCCGCACAGTGCGCTGCGCAGCGGATTCAAATCATTACTATACTCAGTTCATTTTACGAAGTCCCCCGTGACAGACAATAAATAGGATAGTTTTGTTTGTGAGACAACTATTTAATGTTTTATTTGAGTCTAGTTTGTTGTAATAGTGTTTTAGTAACTCAATTAATAAACCTTTATATTTACTATTTATACTTAATAGATATAGAAATTTGCGTTCAAAAAATTGTTACACAAGATTTCGTAAAATGAACAAGGAATAGCTGCGGTGACTCGGCGATGCCCTGTACAAGTCCCCAATAGTATTACCTCTGGGATTAGTAATAATAATATAACGCCACGCTGTATGCATTCCAGGGTGAGCAGGGATACATTACTGGCTGTCTCTACTTACATATGACGTTTCTATTAGATGCCATGCGGGATTCCTCACGATGTTTTTGCTTCACCAATGAGAATGTGGTGCCTCAATCTGTACGTTATCTGGAAATACCTAGATGTATGTGCCGGAATTCGAACCAACGACCATTTGCGATGCCGCAACCGGTCCAGTATTCATAATCTTGTAGGTAATTGTTATTTATAATTTTATTATATCATGGGTAATGGCATAATTATCAAAGTTCCATAAAAAAATATAATCCATTCCATTTTGCAAATAAAAATTCCATTTCATTATTATAAGTGGTAAATATTGGACACAGATTTTTTTTTATTCTATTTATTTAAGGGACTTTTACGTGTGTACGTATGTCAGCCCCATCGTACCCTAATACAGAAATACCTAACATATTACATATGGTGCCATTGATCTGAAAAAGCCAGATGCCTCATCAAATAATAGTTCTGTTAAGATTTTCTTAAACATCCCGATGTCAAGTCTGTTCAAAATATTGGACACAGATAAATAAAATATCTTTATAAGTTTCAGTTATGCCATTTTATACATATAATATGAGTATGCCTGTATATTGTTGTCTGTAAATACAAAAAGAATGTGAAACGCATCTTTCTAATCAAATAGACTTGTTTCATGATATAATGTTTTAATGTTATTTAATATAGAAGCAAGGTGCAGTGACGGCCGCAAGTGGAATCGTTTAACATATAACTTTGACATTAATATCTTATAATCGAATGTTAAGACCCTGAACTATAGAGAAAAGTAGATCCGACCATATTTGATAAAGTTTTTGATTAGAGTCAATTACCGAGTAACGCTGAAATTAAATAGGTATGAATTGACATTAGAGGCCAGTTTACTTCCGCCGGTCTTTTGAAACTTACAGTTCCTTCCCACGGCCTGTGGTGCGAGCCACAAAGCTTAGAGGTAAGTGCGTTAATACTCAGCAGATATGGTTGTTTGGGGCGACGAACGTCTGTAAATATATCTAAATTTAGCTAATAACAGCAACTCGATATTATCTGCTATATACATATATAGACGATATTCTATTCACTGTGAACACAACCTTACTACACGATGCAATCCATTCGGGTACATGTACGTAATTATTATTGATTGCGCATTAGTACCGCGGGGGCGAGGGCGACGTGCGGCGTGCGGGGGGAGAGGCTGTGACGAGATTGAAACAATGTTATGGCTGACACGTCAAAGGGTTAATTACACGCACTAGAGTTACCATAATTTAAATCTAGTTGTGAAATGTCTTCGTATATAACAAAGGCGCATCTGATATTCGACTTATCTCTTTCGCACGTATAGTATCATAATAGTGCTACCTCTGTCTTGGACGCGTGATTTTCATTTATCAATGAAATATATTTTTCTTCAAATAGACCTACTTCCATGCACTTTTGAATCGACTAAAAAAAGTAAATCTACCACTGGTTCGGAAAGCACAATCTACCGAGAAGAGTCGGCAAAATGCTACCAGTTGCTATATTTAATATAATGAGGTGCAAATATGATACACAAAAGAATGAATGTCCCGTGAGAAACAAGTGTATCCATTAAGACTAGACATTTTTATCATATAAACAGTCATTGGTGAAATAATGTCCCTTTTTAGCTTTTTGGTTTCAATGTTTTTATTTTCTTATTTCAATGATGAGTGAACTCTAAGATGTCTTTAGGTATTGTATTGTATAGGCGAACACCGAGCCCCATGAAACCCCAAGAACCATGAACTTTTTAAGCCGTTTAAATCTGTGAAATCATAAGCAATGTAGTACACGTTTTTACCTATTTCTAGATTGTATATTAAATGAATTTTCTTGTTTCAGGTAAAAATATGGTTCCAAAATAGAAGAACAAAATGGAAGAAGAAAGACAACGTAACGAACGCTGACTTGGCAGAGATGAAACAGCAAAATAAGCCTACAGAGGAAAAGAAAGTGGAAGAAAGCAAAGAAGACCCTCTAGCTATCAATTCGGAGAAGAAGACTTGTAATAAACTTTTAAACGAAAAATTATGTTCGAAAATAGTAACACAGGTTTCGCCGAAACCTAGTAAAGTCGAAAAAGGCGTTATCCTCGAAACGATATGCGATACGAATGATATAGAAAGTAGAATTTCTATAACGAAAATAACAAATAAACTGTCAAGTACAGATCTTTCAGGGGAAGTGTCTGTGAAGAGTTTTAGTCCGGAGGAAGTGAAAGATATGAATTTTGATGAGTTAAGTGGAAACGTTGAAATGTAGTTTCAACAAGATATTTCATGGCTGAGGTTCATAAACGCTATCTTGACTGTCCCTAAAAAACAAATTAGTCTTTGACAAAAAACTGAATATACAAGATTACTAGTAACTAACGCATAGCCTCTTAAAGGTGACTTAGGTGCGTCAAGACTAACTACTTTTGTTCTATGACGTTTGCCAAAACTTTATTAATTGTTAGCTCTTTATCTCGTACATAACTATATTTCAACATTCATTCATTTGATTCTGGCATAGGTATGTCACAGTCAACGGAGTGCCTGATCCCGCTCACTTCGCCGCAACCCGCTAGACAGGGCTAAGCACGAGCTGCCGCCGCACCTTGCAGAAAGTTTATGTAAAATTATAAAGATTAGAACTAAAATTTTTTTCGTATGGGGAATAAATAAAATCATTGAATTAGAAAAAGACGTACAACAAAAGTTTCCATATACCTTCACATTAATTAAATAACATTTTTATGTTTGGGCAAAGCGTCAGCAAAGTCAAAGCTGCGTCTATAAATCTCAGCCTAAGTGCCTGTTGAGTGAGCAACTTTTAATCGTTTTCATTATTTTAACTTGTACTCTGTCATTTTATATTTAAGTCAAATAACACTGTGTTACGCTTTAATTTCTTTGCAGTTTTAAGGAGTATAGAAATTGAATAAATAAAAATCTGTTATCATCGAATTTAGTATTATAGTTTATTTTCATTTTGAGGCAAAAAACAAACATTGTAAATATTTTTTGTGTGCCTGGAAATAGTCATTTATACATTTTTTAGCTTCGTATTTCTTATGTATATTCACTATTAAACCTTTCACTGTTCATTCATTAGACACAATGTTTTTTTTTTCATACTCAATAAACAAAATTAGGATGTTGAATTGAAACACTTTTGTGGTTGATTTCTTCCGTAAGTAGTCAAGTAAAACAGTCTTCCTTCATAAGAATGTTTTTAACAGTTAACATTTGAGATTACATTTTTAAGGCTATTTAAAAATCTTCAATTGTGAATGATGCCATAGACGCGTAAAGTCGTGTCCACACTTGTATTCATCATTCGTCGTACCGTATCAAACTCCGTAAGTAGATGAGGACGCCTTCGACCTTATTTATACAGCAAAGGTGTAAACCGTACTAAATATAGGTTGTTACAAAAATTCGTTTATTTTTTATAGAAGTTTTTAAACCACGCGCGCGAACTTACGGAGCCACTGCTAGGACCAAGAAGTTCTTACGTTTGTAGAGGTGTTGAGCTGTGGAATGGTCTTCCAGCGACCGTATTCTCACCATCTTATAATACAGGTATTGGGCCCTTTAAGCGAAGCGTGATGAGATTCTTTTGCAGGCAGGGAAGATCACTGCGACTATAGATTGATTTTTGTTTACTGTTGATAGCTGTAGTTGTTTTTTGGACTGCACCTTGCTTACCATCAGGCGTGGTGTTGTCACTATGTGGAGTCAGGATAAAAAAATCCTTTGGGAAACTAGTTCAATCTTGTCGCCGAGCAGAAGACGCCGCTGACGGCTAACTCCAACTGCTCAGACACTTTTGCTTAAGTTAAAATCCGTCTTCTATTAAGGTCGTTTTAGTTAATCCTTATCGTATCTGTTAATTATTCAAACTGTAACTGTGTCATATTCGTATCTCCTTTGATGATCGGCCAAAAGCCAAGTTAATATGGAACAGGTTCTATCGCGTATTGTATCAGAATTATCTTCCGCACGTCACAATACGCGTCGAGGGTTGCTAACTCGGATAAACTTAAACAGAATTTATTCGTCTTTTTTGGTCGTGCCCTGTGAAATATATCCGATCTTCAGTAGGTTTTTTATATAAAATAATGACTGGGATAGATCCAATTACTAATCGTTTTGGTTATAACTGGATACATCATAAAAAGCAGCCATTGTTCAAACTACATTTTTCTACCGTTAGTAATTTAGGTTTTTCCAATGATATGATAGTCAAGACTAATCTTTTTATGTGCATAGAAGTTGGATTTTGGCTATAGAAGAATAGAGTACGGCCCTGACAGCAAAATATCCGCCTTAACACAGCTCCGAGCGCGGCTTTTCTATTTTAGAAGATGCAACCCTATACCCGTTCGACATCCGGATACGGTGTTCGAACCGAGCAAACGATACATGTTTGGACCCGACTTTAGGAATATTATGAATGATGAATTTACGACATACAAAGCTGGTGTATACGATTTTAAATAACAAATAAATATAATTATACACTGTGTATATATAAAATAAGTACAATTTTAATTTGAATCTGTTGTTTCATTTAGTTTTTATTAAAAAAAAAAATTCATTGCTCAGGTCCCGCGTACTAAACTCTCGGATAGAGTATAATTTTAAAGATAACTTTTTTAGACGCAATAGTAAGATATTCCTTGATTTTCTTAAATTTTTAGCAGATATCTTTCCCGCTGTAAACTTATAAGTAACTTAATAGTAAATCTTTCAATAGAATTTACGAGTCCCGCACTAGACTAATCTGACACTGCCTATTATAATTATGTAGGTGCATATAAGCCGTAACAGCATACTATGATAGTATTTGATAATATATTGTTGTTTTAATGATTAGATAAAGTGTTGCAATAATTTTTAATCAATTAACCATTGGAATCATTAATGAAGTCTTTTCGATAATCCGATTCTTAAAAAAATAATTAATTATATTTTTGGAGCTTGATATAATATGTTAGATTATTTGTATATATTTAGATAAAAGATGCGAGATTAAATTGTAAAATATTAGGTACAAAATTAGTTTTAGATTATTTGAAGAGAAAATTACTGATGTAATTTTTGGATGGATAGTTCAAAATGACAAATAAATAGTTTTTCATTATCTTTGAATGTTTTATTTAAAATCACACTTTGACCTATTGGTAATTAACAAGGTAAGTTATTGTCAAAACTAAATAAGTATCGAATAGTAGGGTAAGATTTCGAAAATTCAATTTTACAGCGTCTCATTGACTGACGAATAATTATGTTGATAAATATCAAATCCCAGTAAGTCACACCTAATTTTTATAGCTCTTTTGTATTAATAAAATTTACACAGTTTTTCTCCAGATTACGTACATATTCACGTAAAAAGAGACTAAATAAAATGCACAATTAAATTATATTCTTTGTTCAATTTCTCATATTTCGCATAGCGTAGACTATTTTGATAACTTTCTTCGTTTTTTTTAACATAAAATTGTAAGCAACGACATCTTTTAAATTCTGTCTGTACTATTTGAGTTGCTTACAGTGACATCTATTGATTTAACGAAAAATATTGAAGGTATAGGTATACATCATTTAACTATGCGCGACTCATAATAGATGGCGCTTTTGGCCACGTTGGCACGACATATAAGCGCAAAGTGGATACAGCCACTAATGTATCTCTGCTAACCCCGTAATTGATATAGGGTGATGACATATTATTAATTTTAAATAAAATAACACATTTTACCAAAACATTTATTTACAATAGTATACAGATTATATATACTTCACTTACAAAATTTAGGAAACTATGTAAAGAAACTGTTGACAATTTTCATACTTCGTTCTTCTAAAGAAGCTAAACTTCATTTGATAGGATTGCAAGTGAAATAAATTTTATGTCAATTTATACTATTCATTGTCTTTAAAATCAACCATTTAATGCAAATAATTTTACATCAACTAAACATGTACAGGGTGATTTTATAGACGGATGAGATATTCAGGCAGTCTGCATTCGATTCCAAATATGTAAAAATTGTGATATCTTAATATTTCCATTAAATCAAAGTAAATTATAGTTAACATATTTAGGAGCAATCACACACATGAATGAATGAATCAAAATTAATAATTAAGTAGGTATTTTGCCTGCCCTCAGCCAGGATACAGTGCGAAGGGAAAAAGAGTCACAATACCTGCTTACCTAAAATTACGTAAAAGGAACTTTATCACACGCGCTGCGGTGTGCACACCTGTTATGGAGCAATTTTAATTTGTTCATCAATATTTCTTAAGGAATATAATTATTTACATTTTTCTTAGTTGCGAGAAGGTAGAGATTATTGTGTCCTGAAATATCTCCCTCGTTTATAAAATCACTGTATAATATCATATATCACCATTAACATTGCTTAACAATCGTATATCCTTAATAATTAAGTTTATATCTATACAAATTCAGCTTTGTTAGAAAACGAATTTTAGCTGAGGGTTTAAAATACAGTTTCAAAAGTCATTTGTCATTAAAGATAGTTTATTGTTATTACTAAAAAGTAGACTAACATTTGATATAGTACTAAGTTTTTTATACAGTTTGTTATGAAAACCTTGTCCGACCTGTGAAGGCGTTACTCAATATCGATATAAGATGCTATTTGCGTTATTATTTTTAATTAGAAAGAAAGTGAATTAAAAAGCAGAATTTAATTGAAGCGGATGCTTTTCGACAAATGTTACCACACTGTAGATGAGTATCTAAATGATAGACTGTAAATTATATTGCGTGCGAGAGTAAAAAAGAAAAAGTAAACTATATATAGAAAAGGGTTATGGTGCCCTACTAATATTAATATTGAAGCCCTCTTGCCTACATAAATGCCATGCCCAACAGGGTCCATAGTTTAAAAATATCTGTATACACTGTGGAGTGCATTAAATAATTTGAATTTGAAAAAAACAAGCTATATGGGGAAAACACACGTTGCAACACTAGGGACGTGCGTAGCCGGTGTACAAAGGAAAAAAGGAAAGCAAAGGATTATGCTAGTAGGTTATGACGTCAAACAGGTCATATCCTCCTTGATCCCGAGCACTGTTTATCAATTACATCATTTTAATAGCCTTTAAACCGATTTTTGTAAATAATTAAATTTCTTAAATTTTATATTACAACCAACTTTTTAATGTTCACGAATAATATAATTTTCTGATGTGCTTTGGTAATTTTATCATCTCACCAATACGCCAATCTTTTGAGTCGGACAGGGTTTTCAAAACATACTGTATAAGACTAGGTGTGCTGAGTTTATCGAGCAGAAACAAACATACAGGCGGGTTTTATAACAAACGTTCATCCCCTAACCTTTCCTGAGGTTTAATTTTCTAAAACCGTCAAAACATATATTTTATTTCTAGTCAAAAAGCCAATTATCAGTTTTCTAAGTGTCACTTCAATTAACGGAGTTTCAACGAGAATGTTAACTCCCATTTTACCTTTTTTTTTTGTAATATCATAAAATCCGCTTTTAGTGGAGTTAGGACGAGCATATACAGATACTAATTAATTTCCGTAGAAATAAATTATTGCTCCCGTTTATAATTTTTACTAAAGTTAAAACCCGTTTTCTAATAAAGTCAATAAAGTTTAAAATTCAGACAATTTAAAAACTAATTAAAACTTCTCACATAAGGAGCATTTATGTTTAAACAAAAAAAGTTTCAATGAATTCAAGAAATAGTTTCATATTATTATAAGCTTATAACTAGCTAATAAGTCATTAAAAATTAAACTAAAACACATAACAACACATTTTAATCTTTCTCTTTTATACTCATTATAAATACATTAACATGTCTTATGCGCGAATTAACTTCCTTTAATTGTAGCTCGACGTTGCGAACAGAGTGACGCGTCGCGGGGGTTCCCGTGGGCGGAAGCTTATTTGCTCTACCCGCTTTTGTTCTTGATAATTTGAATAGTCGTGACTCGTGACCAAGGCTTGCGCAACTATGTCGATCCGTAATTAAGTTAATTCGAGTATAAGACCCGCTAAAGTATTTATTGTAAGCCGTATTGTGATGGTAGGGGCTATAGAGTGGTTGTTTGTGCAGTGGAATGGTATAGACAACTGCACACATTGACATAGCTCGCGCTTACAGGTACTACAGACATATATCGAGGAGTGACATGCTATTTGGTTTAAGCGACATTTTTTGGTGATATAGTAATATATATATATATATATATATATATTTGGAATTGGTAAAAAACGCTGATTTCGAATATATATTACTATATTTATTACTATATCACCAAAAACTGTCGCTTAAATCAAATAGCCTTTCACCCCTCGATATACATCCATGAGTCGCGATAAACTAATCTGCTCATCACCGTGCAACTTGCCGGTACCGAGACTCGAATCTGGGACCTTCAGCGTTCCAATTTTTTTTTTTCATACCGTATCGTTAAAAATACTACATTGGACCTGATGGAAAGCACAGTGTAGTCCAATAACGACAACAACCGTCAAGGGATAAAAATCCATTGACAGTCGTCATCGCTATATCGGCCGATATATACCACGACGGAAGGTCTCTAGGTATGAACAGTTGGACATACACAGATCGATCCCGAAACGTGACAGCTCGAAGCGAGCCACTATGACGGTCTTTACACTCGTGTACAGTGGCCACTGTTCAGTTCAAGTATTCGGCCCACAACCTCAAAAGGCAAATACAGTCAGTCACCGCGGACCGCGCCATCAGGCAGCAGGACGGTTCTCCGGGCCGTAAAGCGGCGCTATCGGTTGCGGGATGGCGAGGTGTGAAGTGGTGCCGCGGGGTTACTTGAGATAGTACTGATAGAGCAGCACGGAGCGCGCCAGGTCCGGCTCCTGCTCCATCATGAAGATCATGTCCCTGTGGCCGACGCGCTTCATGCGCGCGCGCACCGTCGCCTGCCCGCGCCCGCCCTGCGCCGCGACAGACGACATTGCAATCAGACGTGCCACAGTAATCACAAATAATATTTACTGTACACCTGTAGCGTGCATAACAATATTACCCCAGGCATGCAAATTTTTAGTTAGCACCCCGTTAACCCATTTCGTCCCAAATGTCCAAAATTTTTACACAGTTTTCAACGCGATAACTTTTGACCTAAACATCGCATAAAAAATTGTAAAGTACCAATGTCGATGGTTTTTGATGTCCTCTTTCGAAATCCGTGTTCTATTTTAGCCTTAGAATTTTCGATAAAAAGTTATGACCATTTTTTTGGAAAAAAAACGCGATTTTTTTCGATATTTTTTCCTAAAAATCGTATATTTTCACATCGATTAAAGTAGAATCGACCGTTGAAAATAATTGTAATCGAGGATTTTTTATATTTACTTTTCAGTTACGTTGGAATTTTTTGAAAAAAAAAGCAAAATAGTTTGAAACGCAACGAAAAAGGAAATATAAAAAATCCTCGATTACAATTATTTTCAACGGTCGATTCTACTTTAGTCGATGTGAAAATATACGATTTTTAGAAAAAAATATCGAAAAAATCGCGTTTTTTTTCCAAATAAATGGTCATAACTTTTTATCGAAAATTCTAAGGCCAAAATAGAACACGGATTTCGAAAGAGGACATCAAAAACCATCGACATTGGTACTTTTCAATTTTTTTTGCGACGTTTAGGTCAAAAGTTATCGCGTTGAAAACTGTGTAAAAATTTTGGACATTTAGGACGAAATGGGTTAATACAAAATGTACACATTTTTAGATATATTATATTAATAATGTGTGGCTGTTGAGGCTTAGTGGATAAGGGACCGACATCAATGCGAATGGTCGTAAATTCATTGGCACGTGTGTGTGGGTTTTTCAGATAAAGTACGGATTTGGACACCACATATTCGCCGGTGCAGGAAAACTTCGTGTAGGAACCCGCATGGCATCTGATAGAAATGTCATGTGCATTAGTGTTGTGAGAACAGCGCTCAGTTGCGCCACTGGTCGCATTGGACACGACATATAAGCGTAGAGTACAGCTGCTAATGAATCTCTGGTCACCCCAAAAAGAATATAACGTGACGATGTGTTATTATTAATTCTATTTATTTTCATTTTCCACTCCTTAAAACAATTCACTCTACTCCACTCCTCTCCTCCCTGCCTCAACCCGCCAATTGGAGTCTCCTCGCAGCGGGCCGGGGGCCAAATCAAAACTAATGTAATTTAAAAATGAATGGGCACTTACGAAACCAGAAGAGGCGAGGACTTGGCTGTCGGAGGCGGAGTCCCCGGACGCTCCGGGCCCTTCCAGCCTGGGTTTCTTCCGTGGCCCGATCGCCTGCAAAGCTGTAAGGTTGGCCTCGCGCTGCCGCAGCTCTTCCAGTTCTGCACGCTGCATTTCCTTGGCCTGGAACATACATTCGTAGTACATTAATCATCAGAAAACTTTAATGACAGTTTGTCGATGAAGCTATTAAGCTATTTTTTTTTTGCCAGGACCGTATGCTGTAGTTTTTTTTGGCAGGACCATATTCTTTAGGCCGGGAAAGAACTTTACAACTTTTATGAGTGAGAGAGACGAGCACTGAAGGTGCCCAGCCAGCAATGGTGCAGGTTATGGGGTGGGCGGAATCGCGAGGGCACCCTTGTAGGTACGGACTTCGACTTGGGTCGAGAGTACCCAACGGCGATCTGCCAGTGTTTACCTTGAGAACAAAACACCTTAAGAAACTCAAGGTTATACGAAAGAAGAGTTTGATGCCGTCGATGGCGGCAAGCAGAATGTTATGTCCTGTTAGAAGGTAGCAGCCAAAGAGCCGACTGGCTGATACTTTTAGAACCTGAGACGCTTAAGGTCGAGAGCTTTGGGCACCCAGTTCGCGACACGGCATGGATTGGTGGAGCGGGAAGACTGCATAATGAACGCATTTCACGGTGAGGCTGTAGAGTAATCGAATACAAAACCCTCAGTCCTTTTCTTAGCACGGATGAGATCTTCTTAGGGTTTATAACTGATAAAAGCCGTGGGGGCTGCCGGCAGAACAGAATAGCACCCCCCTCTTCTTGCTGAGGTGTCGTAAAAGGCGACTAAGGTATCTCTTTAACACCGCAATTCAACCAGGTGTTCAGAGAAGGAAAACTCGACCAAACCTGCATCCCGCTCCCTCCCGATCGTACTGGTTCTCCTTTCCATAGGGCCTGAGGGAGTTCGGACGAGAAAGTGCTTTTCTGGCAGCGCGTCCAGTTATGCACTTAAATATCTCCTGCGCAATTGACTGTTTCCGAAAACTGGACCTCGAATTTCTTAATCGGTGTTGAAACAGTCGCCGTGGCCGAAACCGGCCAGGACATCATCATCATCATCAACTAATAAAATTATCCAAAAAAGGCAATCTACCGAGAAAATACACGGCATGATTATGCACGACCTTGCAATGGGAAGAGATATAGATTTGCATGGAACATATTCTAACGAAGCAGCATGTAATGGTTCCACAATCCCCCGACCCCTGGCAATGATAAGACCTAGAGAAATAAAAAAAGTAAAAGTTGGTCCAGTTTACCTTGGCCTTCAGTTTAGCCTGCTCCGGGTCTTCGTTCTTGGAGCGCGACTTGGCCGCTCGCATCAGCATCTCGCGCTCCGAGTCCTCGCGCCGCTTCTTGTCCAGCCGGTCCAGGTCCTCGAGGAACTTCAGCTGGCCCTTTACGTCCTGCGTCACCTCGTAACGGGGATCGTTCTGCAAACAGAGTTGAGCTGTTTTATGGTCGATTGACCTCATCATCACCTTAATCATTATTTGCATCGATTCAGAAATGATCAGATCCGTCGATACAGCCCAGTAGATTGACAAATTGAAGTAGCAGCGGATGGCTGCTGGGGCAGGAAATTTCTATAGTGAAAATATGGCGTAGGCTCTGCCTCACTTCTCCCAAAATCCGGGTCTGTACCTTAGATGGGAAAAATGTAATCAGATTAATGAAAATGATTAACGATTACATTTTACATTTTTTACCATTAATATGACTGCATTTTGTTTATTTATCCTTTTTAACACTACAAAATCCCAGGTTGTATACACATTTATGATTTCTTAATGTTTTAAATACATTTAATCATGATTACTGAGCAAGAAAATTCAAATTACGACTACATTTTGTAATCATTCATCATTAATCAGATTACATTTTGGTCATCTCTGGTCTGTACACTAGCGAAAATGCATCGAAATCGGTTCAGTTGTTTCTGAGATTAAGATTAAACAAACTCATAAACTGAGCAAAATTTTAAAAATAATTGCTTTGGGTTCTATTGCGTTAATATAGTCCCACAATAATAATTTTTATTATATTTCTTCCATGTACAGACAGTCATTATTAACTCTTATATTATATGCATTAAATTACACAGTAAAGAGGTGAAATATAAGACAGATCAGTTTGATTGGCTCGAAAAAGTGACTACACCGTATCTGATGGAAAGTACAGAGCAGTCCGGAAATTGCATTTAATAAAATACCTTAATGTTTTCGACTCTGTACTGAGCGACGACGGCAAGCTTTTCGATTAAATTCTTCAATCTCTCCTGCACCGCGTGGCTGACCATCGCAGCCACCTCGGGCGGCGACTCCTCCAGCCCCCGCTTGGCCGCCGCCGCCTTCAGCCGCGAGTGGATCGTGCCCACGGACACCAAATATTCCTCCTTGCACGATCTGGACGCATTACAATTTGATACGACGCGTTTATTATATTGTGGTGACGGTATTATGCTCAGTAAGGCTAGTGGAAGTTTTATAAACTTAATGCAAAGTAAGGTTATTTATAGTTTAATGCGCGATATCTAGATCACGCGCAGTTTATGTAAGGCGAAACTAATGAATAATAAAGAGGATTCAAGATAAGACTGCCTTTGATTCACAAGCCTCCCACAAGTGATCGGTGCGGCCCGGTAAGCCTGGCGCCGCCTACTTCGACAATTTGTACATCGCTTTTAAGCTCAGAATTATTTACATTACCGCACTAGTGCTATAATAAAATGAACACGAAAGGCCAATTAGATTTGTAATCACTTTGCAAATGATTATGTAGAACTTTAAGTTTAACCGAGTAATACGCTTTTTTTTATTAAACTCTTTGCACTCGAGAGGTGAGTGAGAGCACTCACCACATGACATGCGCGCGGGAAAGGCCGCGAGTGGAAAGAGTTAACATAAAAAAATAATGTTTTCTATCGTCTGTACTCACAAAGTATTGATATCGTGACGCGTAAAAAAAATAAACGGCTTATTTAATACAAAAAGATAATATTTTGGTAGAGTTTTCGCTGTGTTTATTATAAAAAATATCGACTAGCCTTAGGTGACCTATTTCACTTATTTGTGGTTGACGTTCAACTGCAAGTTCAAGGCGATTTAGCTTCTCTTTTTTGCTGCGAACAGCCACGGAGTGAAATTCGCGTCCTACGTCTGTTTTTCCAACACCTTATGACATGGGAATCTTCAAACGATCATCAGGTGAATTTGAGATCAAGCGCAAGCATGTCTGTAATAAAAACAAATATATATTTAGGGAGTGACCTGATCTGAGTGCCGATCATCTCAGTGGATCCGAGTATCCGCTGAGTCTCCTCGGCCAGGTTGACGCCGCCCATGGCAGCGACGTCGTTGATGTCGTCGTCGGCGGCCATCTTGTCGTCGCCGAACGGGTGCGCGAACTGCGCAGACGCAGGCGCGCCCGGCGCTGCCGCTGCGCGCTTTTCCTTGTCCTTTAGCAGCGACTTGCCCGGCGTCAGCACCGTCGACAGCGCCGCTGAGGGCCCGGCTGGGGGTGAAGTGTCCGCTATAGCTACCACTGCGCGCCAGTACCATTCAAGAACAAACCACTATATAGCAGCCACATTCATTAATACACCAACGGTATATACACTCAAATATAGGAGTATATAGGAGTCAATGCACTTGTCAGGTTATCTGAAGTTTAATGCACTAGTGAGTGTAATGTAAAGAATTCAAGCTAAGACTGTCTTCTGATTTACACGCCTCCCACAAGCGGTAGTGGCCTCCACCACAAACTCTTACGTCGAGGGAGTTACTCAGAATGGAACACCGACGTATAGCGCCATAAACGCGCCAAATTTCACTATTAATAATTTAGTTTAAATGTTAATTATAAATTTAACTAGTGCTCTAAGAATATATATTATGCCTTACAGACGGACGCTTAATCTGAATTTCACCTGGTGGAAGGTGAAGATGTGTCCGACGATGGAGCGCATTTACCCAACATATGCCTATTCACTCTTCTCTTAGAGGCTCCCAGAACATAAGACCATAGAAATATGGTCATTTGAAGCATATTTCACTCCTTAGTTGCTCACATGATGAATCTAGATGCGAATATTTTTGTACAGATATAAGGAACATCCACCACATACGGATGGTATCCTACACAGTGTCCGGTGGCTGTACGCTGAAATGGGGCTGATGGAATTAAAGAATATAGCTCTTGAGGGTTTTCTCCACTATGCAACGGGTAAAAGATTTTACGTCAATGATCGATGTTCTTCACTGTGGCCTCAGTCATTATCGCCAACAAGTCTACGAGCCCAAGGGATATATATATATGTATTAGGAATAACATTTATACACATTTTGCTCTGCTTTTCCGACTGTTTCAAGGTTATCAGGTTTCGAGCGGGCCGCCGACCGCAGTTTGGCTGTCCCTGGTATAAAATAGCACGCTAGAGAACAAATAACACGTAGCGTGTTAAATATAGCTTACGTCCAGCGCGTTGGAATGTGGCCTTGGCGTGCACCGGCGCGGTCTTCATCTTGCCCATGTCGATCTTCGTGTGGACAGGTATGTTCTGCAGCACTGCTATTTGCCCGCCGCTCTTCTGGGCTGTCTTCTGTGAATAATAATACTATTTCTAAACATTCCTACTGATTGACGAATGATTGTTACAAAAAATGGTCGATAAAATCCTCTCTTTGTTTGAATAATATCTAATAATCGACTGTCGTATTTTGCAACATATTTGAATATTTATTTGAAACTCGACTCTCATTCGAAATGTTTGTTTGTTCCTTTATTAGGTTTTTTTTAGTGTTCGTCTCTCTCCCCCGATGTTCACCACTGAGCCCGATCTTCGGCTCTGGTCATCCAATATTGCCTACCACTCTTTGCAAGTCGTCGCTCCATCTTGCTGGAGAGCGTCCTACACTACGTTTGCCAAGACCGTTAGAGTTATGTAAACATGAAATAGACATTTAAAATTGTCAGCCTATAAACATCCAGCTCGAAGGACCAAAACTTAATTTGTGTAGTGTGACAATTATTTAGTTTCAATTTCAAAGGACACGATGTGGTTTTATTATACTTGAATTATTATGTTTATTGTACATACCATTTGCAAGGTCGGCGCCATAACGGCTTGGGCCGGAGCGGTTAGCGATGAGAAAGCCACCGAATGTGCTGGTGGGTTTATACCCTCTATCATCAGTTCTTTGTTCACCATCGACTGTCGCAGTAGCGGCAAACTTTTCTTTAAGAACAATAATTACTTATTTAACATTTGATTGCAGCTGTGGTGGCCTCGTAGATAGGCGGCCGGTATCCATGTGTGGCAACGTAAGTTACATAAGGCTAATGTAAAACTCTCCTCGGACGTCTGGAGGAATCTGGATTTCCAGGTCCGGGTGTAGTGTTTCGAAGTACACCCCGGGGAATTTTAATCAATAAGAGTCTGACGCTCCAGGGTCGCTGCTCTCACAGCGGCCCTGATGCTCCTATGGAGGATTTTCCCCGGGATTATAAAAAGAAAAGGTAAACGTAAAACTGACTATTTTTTTATTTTATTTGAAGTCCCAAATTATACTACGCTTGAAGTACTATTATTATATTGTTATATTCGTCTCAAAACCTATCAAAAACAAGTCTAAATTATTATGACATTCTCAAAAACTTAAGCTTAACTTTCTGAATTGGACTAATTTTGCAAAATATCGCGCTGGGATGAAACATTATTGCGTTTCGTTGATATAGTCGATTACATAAAAGTTCGTAAGGTGGCTGATATTATTATTAGCCACTTTCATCCCACAACTGGGCAAACGCCTCCCCCTTCCCTATTTCCAGTATATTTGTGGAATCCATGAGAAGTTTGGGCATAGAACCCAGCGCACAATGGCCAATGCGGGCTGGCGGGCGCGCTGCATGCCTCAGCCGGTTCTTGCGCGCTTACGACACCTCAGTATGGTGGAGGGACCCACTATTCTGTTCTGCCGGTAGACCCCACGGCCACCGGTTTTCTGGTATAGACCTGTGGCATACTATCTATCTATTTATTTATTTCTGTACTTAACGTTATCTATTTTCTAATTCTTTATACTATACTAATCTATAACTAACAACTATTTTAAATAACATTATTATATCTTCCCTTATTTATATAAGTACTTTATCAATACTTTTTATATTAACATACAATGGCTCTAAGGTTGAGAATCACTGTGTACCGGCGTGCGCGGGGGGATTGCGCGGGCGCGCGCGACGCGAGCGCTTCACCGCCCGAGCGCCCGGCAGAATAGTCTCGCTATCACATTTGTCGCGCCACTGCGTTCCTCTCGCCCGCCATTCGTACTGTTCTCATTGTTATTATTTACGTGTTGTTATTTGTATTATTGTGTAGTGAACTTTATCTTACTTGAACTATCTTACTTGTGCTTCATTATTCCTACTAGACTTTATACTGTGCTTATTAAACGTCTATCAACTTGCTGTCTGGACTTTCTTCATTTCATTCTATCATCTCATCTTTACACGCTATCCTGCGCTTCATCCTACGGTAGGTCTACTTTCTTCTTCCTGCATACCTACCACGCTAAAGACCCTTAAATAAAAAAACGTGCACGAGCTATTTGAGATCGTTACTCTTGCCTTGGTTGACCTTGGTATGGATTTTAGTCGCTAAGGTTCAGACACATTGAAGTCGTTGACCTCACTAGATTAGATTTAAAAAAAAAAACTTGATTTCTCTAGTATACGATAGCGACTGATATGGAGAGGTTAAGCAATACCTGTGTTTCTATTCAATCGACTTAAAAAAAATGTACGATAATAGAGTGCATAAATATATTTTTATTACACTAGGCATTACATAAGGCAAAGTGACTACAACGCACCTGATGGAAAGCAGTGAAGTCCAAGAATAGTAACGACTATTAAAGGATGAGAATCAATTGGCAGTCGCCGTCGTTATGCCATCCCTCTTAAACCACGACTGATGGTCGCCATGTTTGTGACAGAATACTATAAGACGAACATAGGTGTCGAGTATCGGAAACAAACCGGCTCAGATCTGACAAAACATACCTTCAAGAACCCGATGAGGCACGGCTGTGGACTGGCGTTGAGCAGTCTCTCGAGTCTGTCACAGAACTCCTCAGGTTCCACCTGCGCGTCTATCAGCTCCTGGATGAGTGTTCTTACGTTTCTCTCCACTGAAGGCGGCTCTTTGCTTGATAGGTCCAAGAGGTTTGCGAGGAAATTCCTGCACTTCTCCTTCGTGTTGTCTGATGGTTTCTGTTTAGTAAAGATACCACAGATAATAAAACTTTTTTTTAAATTATCATACGTTTTATGATTAATCTATCATATAACCAAAGGACAAGAATGAGCGTTTCTTTGAGTATTGACCCGTCTTCCAACTCCAAGCGTTATTCTCCAACATAATTGTTTAAAGGCTTTTAAATCGTAATAGCCTGGAAAAGTACAAGCGGGGAGTGCATTCCACTCATTTGTTGTTCGTATTATGAATAAAGAAGCAATTTTTTGGTACGTATTTATGGTAATATCAAACATATATAAACATAGTACCCGACAGGACATCTAGTGTTTTGTTGTGAAAAAGGGAGAGCGGAATTAGAGCATCCAGCTCTTGAGCTCTCTCAAGCGGGAGAGTTTCCGATTCGGGGCCCACATCCCGGGTGCTAAATTTCAGGAGCGGCAGACGAGCACATCGCCCAGCATACCCAATAAAATATCTAAAAAAGTGGGTCTACCTCTCCATACAAAATTGGCTGAAAAGGAGGCTAGTAGAATGGCTTTGGTTTTAACTCAAACGCCTCATAAGATATCGTTACGACGTCTTAAGTTATGCAAGGTCTAAGACCGTTTTTCATGCTGTAAACTTTTTTTATTGGATTCATCTATATCAGAGTTCCCCAAACTTTTTTGTGTCGTAGATCCCTTGCCATGTTTTTCCGTGTTGGGTAGACCCCCTACTTACCTGATATTGATTTCCTGTAAATTTCTAACCGTAGTAAAGTTTAGTGTTAAAAACTTAAAGTAAAAACACGTGTTAATTTATACATTTATTAATTGAATTTAAATTAAAACTACTTAAAATGAAATTTTGTATCTGTTATCTATACTAATATTATAAAGCTGAAGAGTTTGTTTGTTTGTTTGTTTGAACGCGTTAATCTCAGGAACTACTGGTTCGAATTAAAAAATTCTTTTTGAGTTGAGCTGACCATTTATCGAGGAAGGCTTTAGGCTATAAAACATCACGATGCAATTATTAGGAGCGAAGAAATAATGGAAAATGTAAAAAAAACGGGGAAAATTATTCATCCTTGAGGGCTTCCATTGCGTGCGCTGCAAAAACGGTTCAAGATACCAAAAATATCTGTAAGAAAGAATTATTCCTCTTGAAATGATCTAAAAAATGTCTAATGCATTATTTGTTAAGAGCTGTATCAACGTAATACTATTAATCTTTATTCAAATAAATGTGTTGTTGATTAAAAGTATTTAATTGTGAACAAAATTGTCTTTGACATCACTTAATTTCAATGAACATCTTAGAAGATATTACAAAACCTTATATATCAAAACAACGTTTGCCGGATCAGCTAGTGTAAAATATAAGTAACATTAAATAAACATAAAATAAACTATAAATAAAATAACATAAGCAATAAGTCAATATTTTTAGTTAGCTAGTAGTTTTATAAATAATGTATATGTTTTGATATTATAAGATAGTATGATGTAAGTAAATAGGTACTATCAGTGTATGTGTTGAGATCCACTATCGTGGACCCCCTTTTCATTTCATGGATTCCCAAAATTTTTTTCGCTGACGTAGACCCCTTGCAGGTTGTCATAGACTCCTAGGGGTCGATATAGACCACTTTGGGGATCACTGATCTATATAATTGAAATGCCACTGGCCAAAGAATCGTTGCAGCAGAAAAGAAAAATACAGCCACTCACAACGGTGGTGACCGTCGGCGGTTGCGGCTGCGGCGGCGCGCTCGTCGGCATGTTGGTAGGCGCGGGCACGATCGGCGCGGCCACCTGCGTCGCCGTCATCTGCCCGGGCAGCAGGCCCGGCGCCATGCTGGTCGACACCGTTGCCACGCCAGGGTGCTGCGTCAACATAGGAGCTATTCACTAAGACATACTAAGATAGGATTTAAAAATATTGCATTCTGCAAACCTAGTAGAGGTTTGTTAGTGACCTCGGACTGAGGGATAGATATTCAATTCGATTCGGATATTGTAATATTTTTATATGGAAAGTATTTTTCTACGATTATGTTTTGTAAATACCTCTGTAATTTATAAGCAAGTAATTTTATAAATAACTATATAGCCTTGATGATAAAGATTATAATTTTTAGTGTAGTATCCAACATTTTTATACCAGATTAGGATATTCGGTATTCTCGGATATGACGAACAAGCATTACATTCCTTCGTAAGCTATGATTTACATACGCTACTTTAAATTTGCTTAGACTTTGGTCAAGAAATATAATCGTCTTTGCCAAAAAGCTAAATATATAATAGGAATTTTAATATAGCATAAATATTCAGAGCTAACGTCAAGATGAAAAATTCGTTAACTTACCAGATGCTTTGATATTCATTAAATTCTATAATTAGTAAGAAACACTACTAGTAGCATACAGACTTAAGAGCGTAGGTGTGACACAGTGGTATGCCATTGTTACAATGGCCACGCACGACATGTCTAGCGGGCATTGCTAGGATGGACGCCAGTGAGATCGGACGTGTGGTGAGCGCTGCTGCCTCTTATATTTCTTTTATTTATAATAATAAATCCCAGACAAACAGAGCATATTGTATATTATCAGAAGTGAAATTACTAAGCAAATGTAACTACTTAAAATAACTTAAGTGTACATTTTGTTGATACTGTTCAATATTATTTGTTATTTACGACACACATTTTAATGATGAGAGACTTAATTATTAGTAACTATGCATTAAAAGATTCGGATCGACCATAAACCACATAACCTTTTCATTGTTATTACAGAATGAAGCTTAATTTGATATCTTTTCGGTAGAGAAAACAAAGCGGACAAAGTAAGCCCAAAATAGGGTTAACTGGAGAAAGTTGGAGGAGGTATACATCTAACCAGGCAGTAGACTTGATGGAGCCTGCTGCCCGGAAGAAAGGGAGGCGCTACCTAAGAGAGGTTCCGGAAGGATGGATTCTTTACACCCACTCCCTCCCAGTGAAGAAACCTAAACACGGCTGTTCGCTCTCCAGGCTTCTGGACGAATTTGAATTCTCAGATCCGGGTGGAGCGATAAGAAGAACACCCCGGGGAATTTTAGCCAGTAGGAGTTTGACACACCGCGGTCGCTGCCGTCACAGCGGCACTGATGGTCTTTTTTAAGATTTTCCCCCGTCGGGTTACTAAAAGAGGCATATAACTAAAATAGGTTCACATATGATGATCATAATATCTAATCCTAGCTTTCAATGCTAATAATAAGAATTAAGAAAAAATATATAATTGTGAACAGAATGTGGAAAATTAGTCTCACCGAATGAAATATGTTTTACATAATAAACACTATTTATGACAAGAGTTAAGACAAACACAGTGTATCGACGGAGCAGCGACTGCAGGCAACCGCAGCTTCAGTGCTGGCACATGTTGGCTCTGATTCGCTGACTTACCATCTTGTTTTTTTTTAACTATTGTAGTAAAGTTGGCAGATGATAGTAACAATCAAATAAGGCTTTGCCCGACACATTTATGATTTCATTTCATTAGTCTTTGATTCGAACAACATTTTTTTTACATTTTCAGGGAAACAAACCTCAAGAATAAAAATACACAAAAAGATACATAAGTCAGCAATTTCCACAAAATAATAAAAAAAACAATACACAACAAAAATCAAGCTAGGGGTACAAAACGATGAGAAAAGTAGCTAATAATGTAACGAAAAGAAATATAACAAAAAAACTGACTTTTTTTTACTAATTTTAAATTCCGACATGCTTTGATAATTTAAACTCGAAATAACTCAACTGTTATTGGTCAACAGTTCAGATACACCCTAGCAACTTTTTAACTTGGTTATGCTGTTATCTGGTTTATGGACAATTATATATAAAACCATGATGAATCATTCCCGCGCATCATTGAATTATGCATGCATAACACCACCACCACATTCATACACCATGCAAGATGATTATCTGTTACAGTAGCTCAATTCAAGAAATAATTATGTCCGTAAAGTTAAAGAGCGATTAAAATCAATAAGAATTTGAATAAAAAGTGAAAGTTAATGGCGAGGTCTCTTCTATTATAATTAGATCTAAATCATTCCACAGTCCTAACTAAAGGTGCAAAAAAAAACTATAAAGTTTACAATAGATAAAAAATATATCTCCGTAACACTTCACAGAAACATTCCTTAAGTTTAAAAACGATTTAAAAACTGATTAATTAGCAAATGCATAAATATTGATGATCCTTTAATGTTTAGAAGCGTCTTAACTTTAGGAAGTATTTCTGAAATGGTGGTGATACTTGAGCACAAAACGCACAGTAAGAGGACGCAGGTATGGTCGGGTCTAATTCCTTGTAGTTATATGGAAGATTACACATTGAAACCGTGCGCGAATCAACCGCGGAGCGGGTGATGCACTGTGTACTCTTCTATGTAAACACAAGGTATTAGACCCGTCGAACACCCGACCCGACCCGCGCCCGCTCGTTGTGTGTTGCGTTTTAAATTTTGAAATGTGTACTGTGGTATAACTTCTTAAATAGGTCAATATGTGCCATCATAATATGTACGATAATTAAAAAAAAAAACTTTTTTGTTACGTCGAGACAATGTTTTGATATTTTTTTAACATATATTTTGATAATATATTGTTCCATATCTATTGTAACTAAACAAGTTATAACAGAGAGCGTGCCTGCTTATGTCCTTTGCACATATAAATTTATCTTCGTGCTATCTCAATCTTGGTTGTGTAATTTCAAACAATCACTGTGAAATCACTAGTGATTTCACTTTTTTTTTTCTATCTCTAATTATAAACAAATAAATGTGTTCTATTGTTTCTTTGAGTTTTATTTGCAACGGCAGAATCTGTAATTGATTTTTATATTAATAAAAGCTTTAGATCACAAAGTCTTGGACTCAGTAACGTCTTGAATTGAGCTAGTGCAATTGTAATGGGAATACGGAAAGGGATTGCATGAATAGCATTGCGGCACTGCCTACTTACAGCCGGCACTGTCGACAGCCGGATGCCCTGAGTCTGAGGCGCCGCTAGGGCACCTGCCCCGGGCGCTGGGCCAACTCTCAGCAGCTGGTATTGACCGTTCTCGGTCTTTAACAACAAATGACCCTGCTGCCCCTGCTGAAGACTCTGTAGGGTTTGTAGTGTTATCTAAAAATGGAATGCTCTGTATCAATTGCATTGATCTTTCTAAATATATACATAGGTATAATTAGCGTCTTTGGTCTAGCTTCAACCAAATGTGATTTACACTCAAAACTGGTGGATTTTACCCTCTTGGGGGTGGAATAACAACAAATCCACCCATAGTGTGTTCCTACGTTATAAAAAGAACGAATTGTCCAAATTTCATGTTTCTATGTTCCGTAGTTTAGGCTCTATAATGATATGTCAATCGGGACATGTATATATATACATATATATAGATTGATGATAATGATATATTCACATCTGAATTCACTTTGCCTAATATATGAAACCCAATGTGACCAATAGCCCAGTTGATCTGTATTATTAAGGCACTATATATGATACTCTTGTTAGATGATAGCAAAATATATGTATTTAAAAAAGTACCATATACATTAACAAGCCAGTCATTTGTATCATAATATATAAATAAAAACATATTTATGGCTGTTTTAAAATTATGGATGAGTTGAGCAATGTGAAAATTAACTTACATTTTTTTTTGTTATAAGCAGAATTTAAGACAGATTGTGTAAAATATCCTCTAGTATTTAATTATCATAAAATAGTGATACCAAAAATAAAAAAGTCAAAGTAAAAAAATCTGTAATATATTGCTTAATATTTGGTACTTTTCCTGGTATTTGATGCTCAATAATTGAGTATTAATTATTCATTTCGAAATTATTCCTCATATCATAGAATTGACACATTAAATTCTTAAGTGATTAGGAACTGTTTTATGTTTCCATTACTTAATCCAATACTTAATATATTCAAACATTCAGGATAATGTATAATATTTATGAAAATGTGAGATAAAAGCACTTTTCAGGCTGAGCAACCCAAAGAAAACTATTTTAACTACAACTCAAAATATATGTTAGCATTTTGAAATCATAATTTTCAAAGAAAGCAACTTTCGTTTTTCTGAGACAGATTTCTTTATTATCAGGCAAGTAGTTGAAACAAGTGATAAATGCCTGTATCCTGCTATTCCACTTCTTTTTAAATATTTCTTTTTGTGATTTAGATAGTCACTGTCCAGACGATTTTGAAATTGTTTCACATTTAGTGCTAAAACTATGTGTTCTGGTAAATAATTCCACACTCTAACAATCCTGTTGCTTAGAAAATGCTTGTGTGAGTTATTGTTTGATTAATTGGTACATAGGTTAAGCTGATTGCCTATAAGATGGGTACATGGGAGGCATTTCTATCAGGTGAAGTAGCCAAAGATATAATAGTATTAAAAATAGCAAATTTGCAAGTTGTAATGTGTAAATGCTTACAACTTTCATATTGGTGTTTGTAAGATGCATGGCCAGTGAGAGTAACTATTGCTATGTGAGTGCCTTAATTATTTGTTATATGCCCAATTAGCACAAATGAGTGATAGTATAGTTAGGGAGAATAAGTTATTTGGACACCAATTTTTGTACACCTGAAAAAAAGCAGCAGTTATATATATGTACAAAAACACATTTACATTTTGCAACATTCATGGATTAGGTGCTATTATAGTGAAATGAAATCTAAAGTGATATAATAAATACATGTTCATTATAAAATAATAATAATATATCTTTCCGCTATATGCCTTGCCAGCTGAGCAGAGATACATTAGTTAATGCTCATATGTTGCACTCAATGTGACCAGTACTGCAGCTGATTTCCTTTCTCACAGCTCAAGTACACATAACATTTTTATTAGACGCTATGTGGGTTTTTTCATGTTTTTCTTCACAGCTGAGCATGTGGTGCCTAAGTCCTTATTTAATCTGGAAAACTCCCAATGTATGTGCCTATATTATTTTAATAGATAATAAATAAATAATCTCCCATTACACACAAGTATCAGCCTTGAAGATGCAATGAATGTGATTAAATAGCTTCTGTATACAAAAGAGGTATAAATGTTTTCATGCATCCATTAGTAAATGAACAGTTTAAATTAAAAAAAAAATCCCTCAATAAATTGATTAGCGCAGGGGAGAGGCAGATTACAGCCAGCGTAAGGGTACCAAAGATCATATATAAGTTTTAATAAGAACGGGTGCAATTATTTTTGCCCTTACATCAACATGACACAGACATCAAAACCTCCCCAGGCTGGGTTTGTTGGGCAAGGGTTTTAAATTATTTACATAAGGGACCACAACCTAACATTGTTGTTTTTTGGGGAATCCTGCATAGGATTCCCAGGGCCGCAGTGAGCGCTGCGGCCCCAGTTTGTGTGACTCCTACTGGCTAAAAATCTCTGGGGTGTAGCCTCCTAATTGCTGCTAACCAGGTCTGAAGGTCCACATTTGCCCTTCTGCTCAGTGTGCAAAAGGCCTATAAAAATCTTATCTCTTTGGAGGGATATAAAAGATTGCCCTCTAGTTACCAAGTAGGCAGTGCACTTCAGACACCTTCACCTCTTCCAGGCAGCAGACTCCCTCAAGTCTACTGCCCCATTACTGAAGGGTGGTCATGCCCAAAATTGCAGACAATCACCTCCCTCTTCCTGCATCTAGTTCTAGGATGTTGACTGTCTGATGGCAGAATTGTTTTCTGTCACTCCCTTTGGGCTGTCTCATTCTTCATCATGACAGTCTTGCAACTTAACCCTAACCTGTTACAAGTCACCAAATGTGACTCAAAAGCCACAGAGTAGAGACCAGCATTGGTGTCCACTTTAAGTTAATAGAAGAGCTAAAAATATATTGCAAATGTTCCTATTCATCATTTGTAACCTAATTCTGCCTATTTCTGGGTAATAGCCTCTCATATTATTCCATCATTCTCTGGAAACAAGTTTGTACTATTACTGTCTGAAACCTTGCCCACACTATCCAACCATGATGCAATGGATGTCCTGCATATCAACTACCAAACCTGGGCCACCACAGAATAAATTCTTAAGTTTCTAATATAAGTTATCATTAGACTTTTGGTAAATATGGTATCATAAGGTAGGAGTAATGGTAACCTACTCTTTGCCTCCGCAACAACTCTTTTGTAAGAGCTTTTCTTTAGATTTTAACCTGTAAGTAGAAGAAACTTACACCAGGAGCAGCAGCCCGTGTTCCAACGACTTGTGGAGCTCCAATGACAACCCTCGGAGACACAGCAGCAACTGACTTCTGAGCAGAGACTGATGGAGCAGCCTGGTTCATGTTCAATATTTGAACATTAGGTAGAATGCCTGGCTGGACTGATGCAAGGTTTTGTGTGGTCACCACCACATTCTGACCGGGTTTGTTTATCGTCATCACGTTTGGTATCGATGTCGGCATGCTAGAGTTCACAGACATGGGAACAGTCACCATTCCCGATTGGATGGCCACTTGTCCTGTGGTTGAACCTTGTTTTAACATAATTGAAGGTTGCATTGTAAAAATACTATCTTAGCACGCAGCACTGATAAATGATTGTTAGAGGCAGTGCTCTGCCTAAATATTCAAGCAACTCAGTATGTTGCTTCTAAAATAATTTATTGTCACTAAAACAACGTTAATAATATAAGCAATTTGGATTATATAAACACTATTTAATGCACAATGTATTTGTAATGGAGACTACAAAAGTGCATGTGTTGCAATTTAACTTAATACTATTCATTATAAAGTCAATATATTTAGGTATCTAGTTCGCTTTGGACATCATTTATCAAGATGTTAACTAATATAAATGTCACTATCACGTTATTCACTGATAAAAACATAGGCACCAAGAAATGTATTATTAATTTATCATATATTTACTAATCACAATCAACATTAAACAATTTTACATTGAAATCGAAAAAATATCAACACAACGCTGTGCAATCTTTGTCAAAAGAGCATTTGGAAGAATAACCAGTATTATCGATGACATTATTCCAAATTCCCCAATCAGGTTGAGCCAAATTTTCAGATTATTAGAGTACATAATCTCTAATCTCACTGTTCTAAAAAGTATATTTACTATATAAAGAGCATAATACTATTTAATTTTTAAAACAATACACATGCTTGTGATACCAAAAAGATACATTAACTGAAACAAATAACCAAATTTTTATTTTTACATCCTGACATCGTATTTACCCAAAAATGAAAAATTTACTCACAAACTGGGAAATTGTGTAAAAATTTTCAACACTGAAGTCAGACTTTTTTTATTTCTGTTTATGAAAATAGCATAGATTATACAAACACAATCTTGTAACCTTATTTTATAGAAAGTTTTGACATGCAATACTATATATAATTTATTTGAAATTACTTTTAATTATGGATTGTCAAACTGACTTTTTTTTGTTATTTACGCATGCTTTATTTGTAATTATAAAGGACAATAACATTTGGAATATTAGTTTACGGTGACAGCGACATCTATCAACAAGGCTTTTAAAATTATATTCTTTTCGGTTTTCACTAACACTAGTTTAAAATATTTCTAACAGATGTCAGATTATATCAGGTACTTAAGTTCGAAAAACTTTAAATAAGGTTTAAAATGTTACATTAATTAATATCTATGGTTTATAAGCACATTAGAAAATAAAACCTTTTAAAAATCTAGTTTGAAATTTCATTTTTCATATTTCATGTGCAATTTAGAGCTACATTTTTGTTTTAAGAAATATGCTAAAGAAAATGTTACCCCAACAATCCTCTAATGAATTCTTGTATTCTGGCGGTCGATGATCTTTTTGGACTAAATTGTTTCTTCTATCAGACACTGTTTAGTCATAAAAATAAATAAACACGGCTCAAATTTGTTTTATAACTAACGGTTTAATAATGATATTTCTCCTACGTTGAACTTTACATAGTTGATGACATAAAAATATAAATGCAATACATATAAAACTGAAAAATACAGTATCTCCCAGTAAAAGGATGACAGCCCAATCACAGCGAGGTAAGATTGGCTTTAGTTAAAATGTAGATTGCACTCCTACATTCAAAGTTACGCGAAAATGACAGAATGTTTAATTTTAAAAATCTCTTACTTGTACGGCGTACAGAAAAATATTCTTAATAATATTATAATAGAATAATTAAATAATTTAAGAATTATTAATTAATTCATCAATCCATAACCATCTCTACTGTTTTTGGTATCCTTTAACTCAAGAGGTTCCAGAAAAAACCTCATTCTCAAAAATAAAGTCAGCTATTTGCAGTTGTTGAAGTATAATTTTTCTTCTTGGATGTATTAATTTTTGTTCCATTCATTTTATATTTTTTTATTAAAAACTATAAAAGAGATGCTTCGTTCTTTTGATCAGTTACTCCACGTTCGTGGGTGAGTTTCAAAACATAAATTATATACACATAAATACCTATATTCGGATCAACTACATATAGGTAATAAATATTGGCTCTATCTGGAGGTAAAACTACCGATTCATAGGCACAGATATAAATCTGTGAGGCTACTCCAACTTTGCATAGACTTTACTAAAACATTACAATTTATGTTACTCAATTATTGTCAAAGGATATAGAATGTCCCTGATTTCGTTAACTTTGACTTGCGTGGCAGCGATACTGGGAACGATGTTTTTTTTGACAGGATAATACGTTGTGGCCGGCAAAGTTCTTTATAACTTCACTGGGCGTGAAGAGTGAGCTCTGATAGTGCGCAGCCAGCGAATTTATGGGTTAGGTGGCAACGCAAGAGCACTCCTTTGGATACGGACCTGGACTTGAGAGGCAAGCCAGCACGTACATTTGTGTTTTACCAGATTATGTACGGGTTTAGACTCCTCATGCTCACCGTTGAAGGAATACGTCGTTAAGTATCTGTACTCACCCTGAAAGGGATATAGCGTGACTATACATTAGTGTTTATTATTATTAGAATATATTTTTCTTCAGTATTTTCATGCTATCTGTACAAGTAAGCATTCGTCTATCTAAAGTGATACCATTAAAGAAATGGTCGGACGTTATTCAACTTCGGATATTTACGAGTCTTCCAGTTCAATTCTGAAGCAATTTCTTTACATTTTAATATGACTAGTTTGGTAAACGTATTTATATGTTTTGAATTAATATCTAGGTTGTTATTTATAGACGCGACTTTGTCTTTACTTAGACTTTTAGACTTTAGACTCAAAATAATTACTGGATAATTAATAAATTGTAAATAATTAATAAATGGAAATTAATTAATTATTTTTTACTGGAAAAAGACATGTGTTTCCTTGGCGTTGAACTCAACCAAATTTTTGTCACCCCAAAAAAAGAGATGAGGCTCAAGGATCAACTGAGTACAACAACCAGTTCTCCTGTTTCCTGATGGATTCCTCCCGACGACAAGTGGGCTTGCTGCAATATCTTAAATAAATAAGTAAATATCCCCGTGAACCGTGTTATCATCTGCATAACATTGTATACAGTCCAAAGACAGAATATAATTGATATTTAGGTTTTTGTTAAAGAATAACTTATTTTCTAGCAAAGTCTAAGTAAAATCAAAGTAACGTCTAAATTTTCTTAGATTTAATTATATATCCTAAGTTACTTTAAGCAGAGATATACTTATTTCTACACAGTAACACTCGCTTCTTTTAATTTATCTATATATAATTCACAGATTGTAAAAAACCGGCCAAGAGCGAGTCAGTTTTGCACACCGAGGGTACCGTATAAACTTGTTCATAGAAGTTTATAATGTTTTTTTTTTGTGATATAACTAAACTGCTTTCCGTATCATTGTGCTATAAGACATTGTATCTCGCCTAGTACAACTTTTTTAGAGATTTGTTCATGGTGGTGTCACATACGACACTTTTGCCATCATCACCTTTAATCATCTACAACCTTTTCAACGAACTAAAGTTGATTATGTCGAAATAACTAAAAATGCACCCTCCATTAGCAGTTTGATATTTGTCATTAATCGCAAAACTTTCAAGCTCGAAGACGTAATTAGGCTCCGTGAACAAGCCCTAGGTCAACGGGAAGTAGGTACCATGTAGGTTTCACTTAATTACAATAGAAATTTATTCTTAACAATTAAATAAATAGATAGAAATATCAATTACTTCCGATCTACTAATGGAATCATTTACAATAAAACACCTTTACAATTCCATTTTACAATGGCGCTCACTCGTACATATAAAGCTCTCCATTCTCGCTGCGATTTAAATTTGTAGACAATGTTCATTTGAAAATTCTCCTCGACTCAATAATCAATATTTTTTTGTAAAAAGTTTATGACTAAAACATGTAATCCATTTTCTGAATACGTAAAATTAACTTATATTTTTATTAACAGTGGTAAAAAATAGAACTGTTTTAAGTAAATTCTAAGAATTCTATTTTTTCCACTGCGAGGCAAAGGCCTTTCTCCCCTTTTTCCATTACATTTGTGGTGCAAGGTCCATCCAGCAGCAACATGCGTGCATATTGGCATGCTGTATACCTCAGTCGGCTCTTACGACACCTCAGTATGATGAAGAGGGAGGCACTATTCTATTCTGACGGTAAATCTCGCGGCTAAAGAAAAATTATAACAATCATATAGTCACCATTAATTTTAAAGGAGTGAGACGAAATTTTTTTACAAAGTACGGAAAACTACAATTATGAAATGAATTATCTAATGTTCTTTTCTGTTCACAATACAAGTTTTTTTTAAATATTTTTATTGTACTACAAAAAAAAATATCATCACGTTATATCCGTTTCAGGGTGAGCAGAGTAAATTTGTGGCTGTATCCAATTTGCGTTTATAGTATATGACGCCCAACGTCACCAGTAACGCAGCTGATTGCTGTGTATACTCACAGCATTAGTACCCTGACATTTTTATTAGATGCCATACGGGTTGTCTCAAGATCTTTGCCTTCGCCGGTGCCCTTGTGGTGCCTAAATCCGTACTTAATCTGAAAAAGAAAACTCAGATTCTGAACCCAAACCTAGAAAAAAGTGAATGCTAAGATTTAACTTACACCCATTCAATTTGCCGCGCATTGGTACCTGTTCCATTTGGCCACCACGGGCACAGTAACTGGCGAAGCGGTTAAGATATTTCCGCTTCATACCTAAATTCTTCTATCACTCCATAAATTACTTGCGAATGATATATGGATAATCTGCATCCCTAGTCTATAGTGAAACAGATAGATGTCGCATATACCAACCGCTCTGTTTTGATGTCACAACCGTCATTCATTAGTATAAAATTTGTATGCAACCGCCGCGACGTCGTGATCTCTTTAATTTTAAAATATAATAAAACCGCCACACGACGTTATTAAAAAGAGAAATTAGGTGTAATAGTGCGAGAGGAAACTTTCTGTGCCCGTGGCCGCTATCGGAACCCTGGACCCTTGCCGTGCTGTACAGCATATACTGGACGAGCTGCAGACCTACAGGTTAGTGGATACAGACATTCTGGTATATCGGCTGCGATTTGTGGAGTGATAAGTTTCCTCGATACTTGTTTTTGACCTATTTTTAAGTTTCTCTTAACCGCCAACCAAGTTACGTTCCCCGCTAATATGGAGGGCTATTTACACGCCTCTCCAGTAACCATATAGCCATAAAAAATATATTTTTATTGCTGTTTTTTATTTTTGCTATTTTAGTTCAGTTTGTTATTTAATTTCAACCCGTATTTTTTTAGTACAAAAAAAGTTTTAAAAAGTTTTTAGTTTTGTTTTAGTTTTTTTAGTATTTAAAAAATATTTTTTACGTCTGATTGCCTCTACAGTAGCTGCAATAGTATTAAACGCACTGTTAATAGCCGGCTTTAGTGGACAATCACCGTAAAATTATTGTACGCGTTGTGAGCATTATTGACTGCGCGACAATTTGTCGCAAAACGTTTACAATGAACGGAGAATCGAACCCACGAAGCAGATGTGAGTCAACATTGTCGTAAAAAATATTAATCTTTATGCTTGTTGATTAAATGCTATATTGCTTATGCTTTGGTTCGATTGCCTTGCTGGCACAGTTTATGTAACATCTGCTTATTGAATTATAAATCCAGTTTCAATCTCATCGAGAATCAAGATTTGTTTATATTAGTCTAGATAAATATAATTGTGTATTATTTATGTTGCGGGGCTGTCCTTGACGCGAATGGTCGAAGATTCGATTCTTGTCACATCACATAGGAGGACAAAATCGCGTCGTGACAAGACCCTTACGACTTTAACAAAAATATTATGTGTTTTCCACTTCAACGTTGCCTTGAGTTTCTTCCGGCATTTCTTCTTAAGATAGTCGCTTCCGAAACGCCAGTAGATCACCTTAGGTTCTTTACATACTGCTCATAACTAGAGAGACTCCGTTGTACTGTGACCTGCTAAACGCACATCTGGGCGCTAGATGTCTGAGACCATTTATTGTTAGCAAGCTACACGGCCATTGATTACACACAACAATAGAATGCATTTCTAAGAAGTAATAAATATGTAAAAATAAAATAAAATGAACAAACTTTGTGTACCTATGTTGTAAATTGCCCAGGAGTAGAATTCGCTTCTTGCGTCTGTTTTACCAGCATCTTTCGACACGGGAACCTTCAAACGACGAGTGAATCGGTATTCATACCATCATCCTCATCATCACTTTCCACCTGGTGAGATTAAGCTGTCAGTAAGCCTGTCAGTAATAAAAAATATCTTATAATTAGCGATAACTAGCTGACACGGCAAACGTTGTTCTGCCATATAAATCATTTCTAGTATCTTCTGTATTATAATATGCAACTTTGGTCATAGTGGCTTCCATATAAAAGGTAGATATATGCTGTCGCGGACTTTTATTTAAAATTATTCAAGACAAACAATCCTACGGTACATCAACTTTGTGTAACTCCAATGGTTTAGGCAATGTACGCCAAGTTGGCTCTCAGAGGCCAGATTTTTTTCCGACTTAATTGACATGTATCGTTATATTACCACCAAAATTACATAAAATCATTACAAATTGTAGCCTATATGTTATTCCTATGTATAATCTATATTACTATAAAAGTTTCATGCAAATCGGTACAGTAATTTTATCATGAAAGAATAACAATCATATTCTCAAATTTTCGCATTTATAATGTAACTAGTAGGACTGGTACGATTTTTCTGACCGTTTTCCTTTAGTGGTAGATTCCGAAACCCTGAATGAGGATACAAAATTGAAATCAAACTGTGCATTCCTAGCTATAGGCAAATCGAAACCGGCACACCGTGGGCGTGAGTTGATATTAGCATGAAATGTTTTATCCAACATTGGTAAGGTGCTGGTTTAAGCTGCAACTAGGGCTGTATAATCTCGTTCACATCTCGTCTCGCTAATCCGATTACTTGTAATAGATCGGTACCACTTTTCACGCCGTTTGTCCTATTTACAGGGTCCTACTTGATCATCGCGTGAGGGTGGACCCCCTGCAATATTTTATTCTGTACATAACGGCCTGATTGCGCAGTTTTTAGTCCTCTTACTTTTATATATTTATTTGTTACTAAGAAAACAAGTAATCATTATTATAAATGTAAAAAAACAAACACACACAGTATATATACAAAGTAATTTTTTTTTGTAACCCGGGGGAAATCCCTAACGGACCTCGGGGAGAGGTGAGGGCCGCCCCCTGGTGTGTCGGGCTTGCATCGACTAAAACCCCCCGGGGTGTTCCACCTTCTGCCTACCGGCATTGAGGGCACGACTGGGATCTCATCCTCAATGGCCGGCTGGGCGTGCGGCCGTACACACACAGTATATTGAAGTACCTCCGTCCAAGTAAGGAGGTCCTCGCAGGGAGTGGCAGGTAGTTCATCTGAGAGAACGGCTACTTAGGTTATAATCCAATGGTATGTGCCTATTCCCGCGCACCATTTGGCGAAGGAGAGATAGTGAGGGCTTCCTTCCTACCCCTCCCAATATCTTATAGCATTTTAATTTGTTTGAATATTTTTTTAGTAAAAAATATTTCTTTAGAATATCGGTGTTTTTTACTCTCTAATAAAAATAAATAAACTTTAATAATTGGAACCTATTTAGCAACTTCTAAATCCGTTACTGTTTCGTTTTCAATTCACTATTAAACCGCCAAGTTATGAATGCAAAGTTTTTGAGATGTATTTTGTAAGACATAAGGTCTACTTTTGTTCATTACAGTGACGGTAGAATTTTGTCGAGATATAATGGTGAATACACACAATTGTTGGTAGGATTTCTCGACAAATTCCGAAAGCTTGACGTTTTAGATGAAATGTATTCCTGACAGTTGGTTAATTTGGGCGCAATATGTCAAAATTGATACAAATTCTGACATTTTGTCATTTTTTCTTTGTATGTTTATCTCCTTTTGATGTTATAAAATCCTTTTATGAGTACTCAGAAATTATATAATAAATTTGAATTTGATTTTCGTAGTCCTAATAAATAATGAAATAATTTTTTTTACATCATCACGCTATTTCCCTTTTGAGGTGAGTGAGAGAAAGAAAGCCGATACAAACACTAATACTCCGATCCGTCACGATATATTATATATTAATATTTTTACAAAGTTGTTGAGTAGAAAATCTCAAAAAACTGTGTTATATATGTTCTTTGGATGAATCTATTATATATAATTAAGAAACAAAGATAAGAAGACGGAATTTACAGTAGCGTTTGTTTCGCCTCGAAAAATATCGAAAAATTGAATAGTAAATGCTTTCAAATAGAACCTTGCTCATGGGTGAAATACTCAAGTTATTATTATATATCTCGAAGCAGGGGATTATAAAGTAATACTCGACGCTCAATAAATGTGTGGGATAAAGGCGAAATAATATGTTTGTGTATTAAATGCTACGCTCCGAGTAAGTTATGTGGCAGCCGCAATGCTCCGTGCAAGTCGCCACTTTGTATGTTTGTTTGTTGATATACGTTTTAGAATATATGTGCATGCATATGTATATGCGTAATATATAACATATATATTTAGTGGTTGTGGTGGCCTTTTTTATAACTGATGAAAATCTTCATGGACGATCAGGGCCGTCGTGAGGGCAGTTCCCGGTGTGTCGGACTTTAACTGACTAAAACCATCGGGGTGTCCCTCATCCCGTCTTCCGAATGCTGAGGGAGAGGCGAAGCTACTTTCCTCCGCCAGCTTCCTCCGTTGACTGCAATAGCCTAGTGGACTAGAGAAGATTATATATGCGCGGAATCGCGTATGTTCGAATGCCGATACATGTATCTGAGTTCTTCCAGATTAAGTAATGATGTACCACATGGAAACTCGTGGTATCTTATAGAATTATCATGTCTTCTAGTGGTGTAGAAACGGCGATTGGCTGCGCTAATGGTCACGTTGAGCATTACAAAAGGGCAAAGTGGATGCAGCCACTAATGTGTCGCTGCTCGCTCCGAAAGAAATATTATGTGATGATATATTATTATGATTGTATTTAGAGCTTAGGAATAGATATTAAAGAAATTTAAGAGCTAAGAGTAATTAATCTTATTAATCTAATCACAATTGTAGAGTTGTAATGTTTTTTTTATACTAGTACGGTAAAGTGAGTTTGCAGATGTTGTTAAGCACGGCGCAGTCTATAGTAAAGCGACGGTAACTGTCAAAAAAACCAAAAACATACATATAAAAAATTATTTGTATATTGAAATGAAATTAAATTAAATACATTAATTTCACCTTAAAATATATATTTTTTTTTAAATACAGAAATATAAATATCGTATAGCAACAGAGAGGAACATAGAAACACGACGAAATGTTCTCCGGCACCTTAATGCTACGGAGTAGGCTGCGGCGCTGGTTTTCGTCAGGGATCACCGGTCGTGTTACATCAAGATAATTAATTTAAAAAAACCTCTAACTTAAACAATATAGTTACATACTTAAAATTAGATAATACTAAATAAGCTACAACGTATTATAAATAAATCGACTACAAATGTAATATTTATAATATAATAACAATATATAAGGCGTCTAGTTTCAAAACCCACTATAACATATTTTTTTCAAATCCCAATTATTAATAAAAACTTTTAATTAATCTTTGACTTAACAATCACATTCTTATAAGGCATTTAAATTATGATTCTAGAGTAAAAAAGAAAAAAATCATATATAATATTTGCTTTGATAAAAACATTTCAAAATACTATTAGAAATATTAAGTAATTTTGTACAAAAAATCGTTTTAGCGGGTTTTGACACTAGATGCCTCATATGCCTAAAACAGTATAAGAGAAAACAAATAAAATAAATTACTTGTAACTGATAGATTATAAAATAGATATTATTTTATATTATTATGATTTATGTTGCTGACAGATATCATAATTTAGGCATTATTGCCTGAAGTGAATATGGCATAGAATGATACTGTGTCAGCCCCCACATTCGCAATGGTTTAGTGTTAGTTTACAAAGCAGACAATATATCAAGATTGCATTAAAACATCGTTTCGGTCGCTGTCCATCGGCAAGCTGTGCATATCTTATGAGGAAAAAAGTCTCGCTTAATTGCAGCACCTGTGACAAACAGGAGGATTCGCATCACTTACTGATGGAGTGTGACCGGAGCGTAAACCGAAAAGTGCGAGAGAGTTGCTGCTGAGCCAATGTAGGGTCAGTTTATTTGATGTATGTACTTTTCATGGTATTCTACGGGATCACACAGATAATACCATAAAATTTTTGATGGATATGGTAGCGAGGACTCGTCAGCGACTCTCTCCGAATTGAGACTTCTGTACGCGTATTGGGCTGATATGCCAAAATAGGAAAATTCTTAAAAAAAATCATTATTGCCGATATTTTTTTACGAATAATTAAGACAAGTAAGTTCACGTTTCTGCACTAGTGTATAAAATAAAACAAAACGCATAATACAGTGAGAATATCAAACGATAATATATAAGGTGCTGTTGAGCAGATTACGAACGTAAGTTATGTTCAGATTACGGCAATAAAAACTTATTAAATATATATATTTGTTTAAGTCCAGACCTGGCTTAAGTCGAGACCTCAAGGTCACTATGCGTAGCCTTTATTTTTATTCTGACTTGATATAGCAGTAGTAGGGATTCACAGGTTCTGGCTCACCGCCTTTGGCTCTCTCATCGGTTCTAGCTCACTGATCACGGCGACAATCCTGACCAAAAAAAAAAAAAAAAAAAAAAAAGGTTTTCAGGGTCGCTGAATCGAATGCAAGTATTTAAAATTGCGTAGCTTTAACCGTTTCAGAGATAGCATAACATTAACTAGGCTATAATAATACAAAAGCAATGGGGTACAGTTAACAATGGATCATCCGAGCAAGGGTCGTCTATTGTTCGGCTCGAACGCTATTGTTTGAATCGAGTCGGAGGGTCTCAGGTACTTTTTCTATGTATAATAAAAAGCCGTCTACATTCCTTCATTAGTCATATTCATTTATTTTAAAACAGTAATTAAACAAATTCCATAATAACATATCATTGTACATGGTATCGATGTCAAATTGATTAATAAAGTAATTCATTGTACAGTTGTGCAACTTGTAGTACAAATACATTAAACAGTATTGACCACATACTGAAGTCCAATTGTTTTGCAATATTTTTTTATTGAAACTCCATCGGTGGCTATTTCTCTTTAAGAATGCATAGTGATATCCAGAAGGTGGTCGTCCATAGGAGTCGAAAAATTCACCAAAACCATTTTTGTCTATATGTAGTGCAACCCAATGTGATCCAGGTTTTGTATCGGGGTCCAAATTACTAATTAAATAAGTAGGAGTTTCCATGTATATCGGTAATCTATTTGCAGCATACACATTATACCGCAAACTTGGATGTATTTCGTTCAAATATTTCTGTAGTTCTATTGTATTCATATTTATTTAAAAATACAACTTTCCAACCCCAGAGATCGCAAACATGTGTGCGATTGTAATTACAGTAACTTATTATATATCGAAAGGGTGATTATTAAAAATAATACAAAGTAAGTTCATTTTAATTAATTTATTCAAAAAATGTACACACAAACAGATACATACAAATATTACAAAGTTAATATTTTTACAATATATATGTATATATATTCAACTATTATAATCGACGGATACATTGCGGTTTTTATCTATTTCAATAACATTATCAAATTCGGCGTAAACAATACAGTTAATAGTTTGTACAAGCGTTGACTCAAATCGAACTTCTAATCTTACAGTGCCATGTCTTATAAGATTCCAATGACCTGAAGAGTTGGCTGATAAATCCGGAGTTAAATCAAAAGCTAACAAACAGTAACCGTTCGAATATTGTTCTCTCGAAATTCCATTCCCTTCATTTAAAAAATGTATACCCGTACCCGAAAATAATGTATGATAAGCCGTGGTGAAAATATGGTTTTCAAACGAAGGTTGTAAAGCTTTCGAAGGTATTTGTTGACCATCAATATATAAACAAAATGTGTTAATGTTGTAATTTTCGAAATTAAATGGATTTTTAGTGAGATTACCGTTAAATGCCCCGTTATCAACAAACCCAATAATACATCTTTTTGGGACTTGCCCCAAAAAAATGTTGTCAAGTGTTTTGCCTTGAATCCCAGATGGTATAGTTAAAACTTTCACTTCAGCTCGAGTGACGGGATATTTTGCTGTAGAAAAAGCCAATGCTTTTTGATGTGCAAGTAAAACAGTTGGATTGATTCGTGCTTTACGAACGATAAGTGTTGCATCTGTAATGCATACTTTAAACTTTGAATCACTTGAAGGGGCCATTAAGTTAAATGTTTCTCTAGAGCGAACTAATTTAACTGACATTTCTACACCATTGATCAAGAACTTTTCTTGGTTAAATATATCGCCATGTAAGTGTCCAATCATTTCAATTTCTTGACTTTCAAAAGCTAATTTTTGTCTTTTAACAAATCCTCCATTTTCCTCGCCGGTTTCATTCATTTTGTTGGCTGTATCTTCATACCAAAGGCCACACGTAAGATGAGATTCTTTAGCTGGTTTAGCATAATTCAACAAAGTTTCCATGTAGGCACGATACGCATATGTATTATTTGGAGGTGATATAAGTTTTTGATTTAAATAGACATCAAGTTGACTGAAGATTGAATGCAACCAATTATTAACCGGAGCCACTACCGTTGAGGCAGCTACCTTAGAGGAATCTTGATGCAATATCCTGGCTTTTATATGAATCAAAGTATGAGACAGATCTATATAATCTTCACCAGTTCCTGGTACTTGAAATTCGAGGGGCCCATCATCAGCTAGAGATGATATAGGTTTATAATGTATCCATATTCCATTTTCTATACTAGTTTGTGTTGAGGGTAATGCAAATAAATCTAACTCTGATTTAATGCACTCACATGATTTGTTATGTAGAAATGACATTTTATGAAAATATGTCTTTGATTTTAGTATGACTTGACTTTGATTTTTTGATACCTTTCACCTTGACATTCGGTGCTGAAATGAGAGAATTCAAACGGTTCCTCTTTGTTATATATCCTGAACCGGACATGTTAATTCGATTAATTTTATCTTGAGCTTTTTTGTGTAAATTTGAGGTGGCCTCTTTCAATCTAGTTCTTATTGAATCTTCCAGGGGGCGTGCATTAACCATATCCGATAATAGACCCACACCGGTATTTAAAGCCTCTTTACCTACTACTTTAGCACCGCTAGAGAGCAATGGTAAAACAGATCTAAATAAGCCTCCTAAAAAACTACCAATTCCATGTCCACGCTGATACGGTGCTCCTCGATAAATCACACCAATACCGTGACCAGCTTGATGTGAATAATAGTGCTCATAAGGACAAATTTCATTATATTCTTTGGAATACATTATAGTTTCATAAAGTGGAGTTTAATGCACAATGTCCCAAACTGGAATGGTATTTTTTGTCCTGTGCCTGATCTTATATTTATTTCAATCGTATCAAACTCCCTGCGCATAACAGGTATGTAGTGAGGTGGTGAGAAAACATGCATTTTATTAGCTCCATATATGTATTTTGAAGGGTCTAGTGGTATTATTCTTAATAATTGTGTCATCACATCCCCAACAATTTGCGGTTCAATAATATCACTATAAACAAATAACTGGGATGGTAGCCCTAGATGTAAATTCGCTGAACATTTTCCAAAACCACCTCTGTGTGCTAAGTTTCTAGTTGGTTCAAATCCTAGTTGAAGACTTAAGCTAGGTGCTAACGTAACTGATCTTATTGATTCATCCATTACAGTTACAGATACAAACTTTGAAATTTCATCATATCGAAATATAACTTTATCATCAATGCTGTTTAATGCTGTTAAAATTTGATTAATATCATCATAGTTGGTGGCTGGTATATAATGTTTGTAGTATATTAGTGAAGGTTTATCCTCATGGGGCATTACAGCCCATTTTGTTATATAAACAATATTTTCATGTTCCTGAACTGTAAACATCGTGCATGGATATTGAAATTCAACGACACCAACAGACCATCTACCTTCAAGTATAATAGGTTTCGGTAATTTGGTTGAAAACTGGGTTGTCGTATTTTCTGGGAAGTATTCCATGGAGCTATTACTCAACAATGTTAAATAAAAACTTTCCTTCATCATATTTTCTTTAAACTAGAAGCCAATATCCAACTATTAAATTTATCCGGATAACCTTTCCACTTGACCAACACTTGCTTTCTGTTACCGGAATAGCGGGAACCGATAATTTTATCTATTTTATAACTTGAAGTAGGATCATAAGATATTTTTTGTAACTCTTTCTCATAAAAAGTTCCTGTTATTGGTTCATTTTGTAAATCTTTTAATGTGTATACTACCCACGGTGATCTATCTATTATAGAAGATATAATAAAAATTTCATCACTCCAATTGGATTCATATCCCTTTTGAAAGATATGTTTGTGTTTGGTGATTCTTACATAGTCACCAATATGAAATTTTGGAAGTGGAATATTTGTAGGTTGACTAACTTTTTCTCTGTCATACAAATTATTCCAAACAGTCATTATATTATCAAAATTTACATCGCAAGGACACATCTTAATACTAGAATGATAGCTATGGTTATATGCGTATATTAAGTTCTGTAGGATATCTATATACCTATGGGTATTTTTGTGAGTGAAATAACGCCACATTCTCATTTTTAGTGTCCTTTGGAATCTTTCTACAATGCTGGCTTTAATATCAGGGTTATTTGTTGTATAATAATTTATATTTTTACTCTTTAAATAACCCTTTACATCTTTTGAAAGGAATTCACTTCCTTTATCAGATTGTATATGTGTTGGTGTGGTATTAGCTTCACTAAAAATACTATCAAAACATGATTTAACTGTTTCAGAATTTTTATTTTTCATAGGTCTAGCATAAGCATATTTAGTAAACACATCAATAACACAAAGTATATAATTAAATCCGTCATTATGTGTAGAATAAGATCTCATATCACTTAAGTCTACCTGCCAAAGTTCATTTAGGTTGGACAAAATATATTTGTTTCGAGGAAATTTCCTATGTACTGGTTTATGCAACGTGTATGTTTCTTGTAACCGTAGCCACTTTATAACGTCTTCCTTAGTCATTTTACCTTTCATAGCTTTCGACAATTTTTCAATACTACTGTAACCAGCAGGATGTGATGGATCATAATAAATCTTAGTTATCTCTAGTATGGGGTCCATTTTTCCCAACTATTTTTTTTTCTTATAGGTTTTTTTATCTTTTCTAGATTGTTTTTTTTATCATTAAACTCTTCATCTGTAGATACTTGGTCAATATCCTTTAATTGAAGCCGGTGTATGTATTCACTTCTAGCTGGATTCCCAACGTAAGTCAACGGTACTTTAATATCCTTCAATGCTGTTGCAAACTTTTCCCAACCTATTGGATCACTTTTTTTTAACGGTCTAATTGCATCATTTAACAAATCTACTATATTGCTTCCAAGAATTTTTTCGTTATCTATAATGACTGTACCATCATCATTCCAATGAATTTTATTTGTACTTAGAGTTAGCAATTCCAATAAAGACTCACCTTTCTTTACATAGGTTTTTGGTATTAAGCTAAGAATTTGATCTTTCGTGTAAGGAAATTTTTCATAAGATATAGTACTCTCCTGATTTTTATCTTCAGTGTTTGGTGGCAGAGCTGTAACTAAACTCTTGTCGTCGGTATAATTACTTTTATTAGATGTATTTACTTTTACTTCTGGAGTGGTAGTATCAATACTTTTAGTTATTATTGGTATTTCATGAGGTTGACGGTCTTCTCCAGTAAAGTGTAAATATCTTTGTAAAATTTGTAGATATAGAATACATTTTTTCCTATCATCTATATTACTATTCAAAATATTTTTCATCTCAGCATCTAATCTAGAAGTGGGTCTATCAGGAACTTGGTTGTATTTTAGTTTGTCCATCAAACTTGGTTCAATGAGCAACATTTTCTTAGCTTGCTCCATTTTTATTACATAAAATAATTAACTAAGCCACTCAAAATTGAACCCAATATTATTGGTAGAAATGCACCACCTTTTTGAATAATAATATTTTTTCTTATTTTATTAGAACTTTTATGTAACAATTTCCGCAGTATAGATTTATATCGTTTAAGTTTTTTTTTCTCTTTTTCTGGTAGTTCCACTTTACCTTGGAGGACGTTATGTATACATTCACAAATACAGTTAATTTCCTTTTCGTCACACGATTGTAAAAGAGCTTTCTTATATTTAGGTTTAAGCTTATGTAGTGCTCTCAGTAAGTCTTTATGCGTGTTTAGACTTCGCGGCATTATGTGTAAATGACAGGAATTTGTTGATTCTTGCTATATTTAAAGCCTTTGGTGGGGACATAAACAACGCAATGTACATCTGGAGGAAATATTTTTGTTTTAATTCGACACATTTCATCAGTGTTTTGTTTAAGATCTATCATTAAATACCCATGTGCTTCCATAGTTGCATTACGATAGGCATCTTCAAGAAATTTTGGATTTTCTGGTGATACTTGGCGTGCTAAGTATCGTATTTGAGTTTTATCTCGGGGATTTTTAAAATAAACAATATAATTTGAATTTAAAGAAATGTCTCTTTGTCCTTTACCTTGGTGAAATAAATTTTGTGTGATGTAAAATACACTTAAGTTTCTATGGTGGCTTCCTTTGGTAAAAATATCAACAATGCGACCATCAGACTCTCTCATAAGATCATCAATTATTACAAGGTTTGCGTTCTTCCCATCAAACATATTAAGATCTGGTATACCTTGATGATAATTTACATTTGGCAAGTTATATAAAGGTTGCATTTCATCAAAGCACCAAGTAATTTGTGTAAACTCCCTACTACATATGTCATTAATATATTTAATGAAGTTTGTAACAAAATTTGATTTTCCACAGCCACTTGGACCTGCAACTATTGCAGTAAATGGATGAATAAAGTGAAACATCACGTTGCACGTGTGTAAATGCTTGAGAGTTACAGAGAGAAATAAAACATTTCGTTCAATTGTTGGTTTATATATTCACTTACTGCATGCATATTAAAAAATAAACATAAGAAAAAGTATTTACAAATATTAACTATTTATTGACAATAATAATTGAATAAAAGATACATCTTAAGACTAGTATACAAATACAGCAGTGTACAGCAACATATTTACAAATATTATATTCATAAACTAATCGAAATACATACATATTTTAGTTAACATTAAGGTACTTAATTAGAACATTGAATAGAAATATATATTAACAAAGAAATATTTACATACAGATTTTTCTATAATCTATTTTAATTTGTAATGACCCCACGCCAGTGTATCCATATTATTGGGTAGAATATAACGCTTTGTGTCGTTATAAGACAAACATCTTTTGTTTATTTGCTGGGTGAAAATTGTGTGTTTAATTGATTTGAATCTGTACATGTTGCAAAATTGGATATTTTTAGTGAAGAGACAAGTCTTATAATTTTCCATGGTCATTTTTTTGTAACACATTTATTAACACCCTTTGCTTTTGCTGTCAATTTATTTTCGACGTCAAATGCATACATTTTAGATCTTAGACCTACAAACTCTTTTAAAATTTTTCCATTATTTTCATCTTTGAAAAATCCTAGTTTCTTTTTATTGATTTTTGGATAACCATATGTATTATCTGATGGATAATCGGATGTATCAAATCGATAAACGAGGTCGGTTTTAATATCATTGTAAAAGTTGTCTGTAAAAATCTGATATATTAAACTATCTGTGTCAGTATACAATAATTTTAATTTATTATCAAACTTCCTCATCATGTAGTTGTAGTGAAAGTCATACATAAGAGTTTTTGAAATATCCAATATACAAAATCCTAAATAAATGGGTTTATTATGAACCAACTTTGTTTTTCGCAATTGTACTGCAACTAAGTTTTCTGCAAAAATCGATAAACTGTGAAATTCCGGTTTTGCAATCAAATCTTGTACACCTAGAGTTTTACCGTTATTTTCCCAATGCGTTAACAATTTCACATTAACCCTTTTTTCAATGTTTTCCATAGTTTTCCCAAACACGGAATTATTCATTAATTTATAAAAATCCTTTTCAAAATCCGAGACTGCCTCTATTCTACGTTTTGTATTTAAATCAATGTATTTTTGCAGCCATGAGCTCTGTCTAAATTTTAGTATTCTATGAACTTTTGTTATTTTCATTCCCATATTCAGACACTGTTTAAGATTTCTATAATGAATTTTATATCTGATCTTATTATAAAGATTTGGTATTAATTTGGTTTCTTTAGAATCACTACTTATACATATTTTCTCAGGGCAAAGTGGAAAATCAGAGTGTAAATCGTGAAGTTCAACTGGGTACTCTAAATCTACTTCTAAAATAAAACCGAATTCAGACGTGTCGGGTATATCAAAACTTGTATTTGGACTGACCCATTCAAATCCTCCTTCAGGTAAATATTGAGACATAGCCCAACCGTAAAGGTTATTTGCATCGAAATAAGCAAGATATGATGTAGGTTTATTTTCATCATAATTATCTAAAAATTTATTATTAGCTTTAGCATAACGATTGCTGCATTGTGATACTCCCCCTCTAATACCTGCCTTGATGAAAGCAATTTTATCAAAGTCTGTTAATAATTCTAACTCTATTTTTGTATATTTTAACATAGCATCCCAGCTCAAGCCCGGTGCTGTATAATAATGAGCAGGATCTAATCCATAAGTTGTTATACAAATATTTCTAAAGTTTTCGAATACATCAGTTAACAATATAACATCTGTTTTCAGATATAAGTTAGAGTAATCCAGCATATTTTGACAACCAAAATGTTGCCAAACATTCTGTGCATGATTATAATCATCATTAGATACATTTGAATCAGTTAATGAATTGTAAAATTGATTTTTAGTGGGAATAGATGTTAATTTTAAACAGTCGTATGATGTCATAAATTCATAAGGATAAATACCTTTTCTCCTAACATACCTGAAATCTTCATTTCTTGGAAAACTATTTTTTAAAGTAATAAATTGTTCATCGTTGAGATTTTTAGCTAATTGCTCAAGACTACATGGTAAAAATTTTAGGGAATCAAGAAATCTTAAATTCAAAATTTGGCTATTTATTATTAATGTTTTAGAAAAAGATATGTATCTTTCTTTGTTTTGGGGAATGACATCCACATCACCCTCTACAAAGTTTAATGCATGAACAATGAAATGTGCATCATAGTGGCTGAGATTATGTAGGAATACTGGAACATGACGTGGTATCCTAAATTTGCTTATACAAACATCGTGTGCAACACCTCTAAAATTACCTGTATACCAATCAAAATATGAAATCTTTTTATCATCAGAAAATTCTATTTCACATATACAACAGAGTTTAGAATTCGCAATTTCCTTTTCATTTTCTGCAGTCAATGGTTTGGGGCATTTTTGAAAACTATTTTTCTTACTTATTATTTTTAAATCATCATATAAACGATTCATAAATATCTGTACACAATCTGGACCGCTATACGTTACATATTTTGACAAACTATTATCATATGAACATTTAATATAATATCCAAAACTATAAACTTCATGTTTGTGAACATTTTTAGTATACGGTTTATTTGGATCGTTAGAACACGTTTTTATTGGATTTAAAAAGGCTTCAAAATCTGCATATATAACGAAGGGTATCTTTAACTTTTTATGAAAATTTTCAAATTTTAATTGAGTATTTGACACTAGTTGTCCAAACCAATTTTTATATCTTTTATCTATATTTGGTAGTTCTACAGTAATATGTGAACAATCATATTGTCGATGGTTATTCAACCTTTCCTTTGTGGGGAAATGCAATAAACATCCATCGCATATATAAACCGCATGATTTTGATTTGAAATTTGTTTACTGACCAATCTTGATAAGTTTTTAATATAACAATAGTGGTAAGTCCTTTCTCTATTTATGAGTAATAAATTAATGTGACTATTTCTACGACATTTTGTTAAATATAGTGGACCCACTACACTATGCCTTTTCATTTCTTTATTAAATTCTAAACCGAATACATTGATACTAATATTATTTAATTTTTCAACTTTTGATATATCATTTAATTTAACGGGAAAAGATACACCATTAAATTTTAGTTTATTTACATGTATGCTATAGGACGATACTCGATTTGCGTTCTTACTCACTGGATATAATGCCGAAAGTAATGCCCATTGAAAACATAAATTGTCAGAGTTTTTTACGTTTATCACAGCTTTTTTATTACTAATATCTTTAGGTAAATCAATATATGACGTACCACGTAGCGGATTAAATTTATTAATATTCATGTCTAAGCAATTAATTTGTTTAAGACTCCACCCACTGTCTTTTTGTTCAAAAGCACTTATTTTATTTGTTATAGCATCACATAATGAAGAAAAGAAAATATTTAAGTCATCACCTCGAAAAATTATATAATTACATGTTTGAAAATCAAATGAATTTAGAATATCTTTAGTTTGTTGTATAAAATCTGCGTGTAGTATAAAATTTACTTTAAAAGCAGTATGTTTCTGCATAGATTCTTCAATCAAAAATAGCACATCATCTTTTATAGAACTTAAAAACAATTCCGGCGTTTCAAAATCTAACATAGATGATAAATCAGATTTATTTTTAATTTTATATGTAATTATTCTATTTCCAAAGGCTGTTTCAGCAATTGATACATTTTTAAGAGATGTGTGAGAAGTTAAAACATTATTATTATGAATTTTGCTTTTCAAATGATTGGTAAAGTATTTTCTAGTTATCACAATTTTACACGTGTTACATTGCACCTTGTCGACATCGAGGTCTGCTGATATCCCGATCGATGATAATGAAGTTGATGGCCTATCTTCATATCTAGTCTTTTTCTTATTATTGTCATCATCCTTCGTACTACAAAGTTTCTTAGACCCCATCCCGATTTGATATGATTGTTTTGATTGTCTAAAACAAAGAAGAAACATATTTATAGAAGAAGAACAAAATAATTCTGTAAATTTTGAGATAATTTAAGAAGGCATACTCACGCTATGTTTTCCTCAACTACTGCACAAATATTGTACAATTCTTCATCATATGTGGAGTCTTTCAATCCACTCTCTGGAACTATTCCCCACAAATTATACATTCCATATTAGATTTGCGTTGAAGAAAGGTACAGATATAATTTTAGATTATGTTTCAATAAAATGGAAATATATGACACGAACTTATTTAAAGAAAGTACTAATAAAAATTTGTATTTACAAAAATAGTTTTTTTATATTCTAGCTATAAAATACACATGATTATTATATTCAGAAACTATAAGTAAATAATATATACACGAATATTAATTAAATGGAATGCGTTTATTACTTATTACTAAAGTGAGATTTTTTACAATTTTCAGTCTTAGAAATTTCTTTAGTTATTTCGTAAACAATGTTTCTAACGTTTGCAGAATTTTTGTGTTTATCATTTGTGTAATATTTAACTCTAAAATCTGCGTGCTTCCAATGTTCTGTGGAGGCTATTTTTGCAATCTTTTTCATGTCATATATTTCTATTTTAATAAGTTTACTTGAGCTGGAACCATCATCAACGTTTGTTGATAAACAGACGGTATTACCTTCTTCATCGATTCGAGATACAGTGGATGAAAGTTTTTTTCGTTTTATTATAGGACCTTCAAAGAATTCATCTAAATTCTTGGTAATAATATTTTGCTCCCTCTTTTTCTTTAGTTTTGATTGTACATTACTAAATAAATCCTGACTACCTTCATCCGATAGAGGATAGTAGTAATTTTTAAAAGTATTTTCTTCATCAATAATTTCCAGTGAGTTCTGTAAAAATATTTTATAAATTTAAATCTGAATTGATGATTGTTCGTAGTGTAGCGATGGTTTTTTAGTGTATATAAGTGTGGTATAAAGTAATAACAAAATTACTTACATTCATTGTTGTATGAATCTATGTCACTAATACTTTGTAAATTAAATTTATACTTGTATTTCACTTCACTTAGAAATACACGAAATATAACAAACTAAATGTTCACTATAGAAAAGACACTTTCACAATGTAACTTAAACAGTTCCAACCCTATATATATAGAAAATATCGCTCCTACACCATGACTCATGGGTCCAATGCACAAAAGGTTTGTGATAATGAATTCCGGCTTCGATATGAACAAAAGATATGAATAGGTTTATAACATTTTGTAAGGTGTCTTTGTTAGTCATCTTTCCATTAAACTATTGTTAAAAATATTTTGACTCATTGTTTAGAAATTTTTGTAATACTTTGGAACTTTTTTTCTGTTATCAGACAATGAAACAAGTTGTAACATGAAACTGTTAGAAATGTTTGAGTCATAACTAACAAATTTTGAAATGCTTTCGTCAAAACGGTAAGAAGATATGAAGATTATATAGATCTGTCTCATACTTTGATTCATATAAAAGCCAGGATATTGCATCAAGATTCCTCTAAGGTAGCTGCCTCAACGGTAGTGGCTCCGGTTAATAATTGGTTGCATTCAATCTTCAGTCAACTTGATGTCTATTTAAATCAAAAACTTATATCACCTCCAAATAATACATATGCGTATCGTGCCTACATGGAAACTTTGTTGAATTATGCTAAACCAGCTAAAGAATCTCATCTTACGTGTGGCCTTTGGTATGAAGATACAGCCAACAAAATGAATGAAACCGGCGAGGAAAATGGAGGATTTGTTAAAAGACAAAAATTAGCTTTTGAAAGTCAAGAAATTGAAATGATTGGACACTTACATGGCGATATATTTAACCAAGAAAAGTTCTTGATCAATGGTGTAGAAATGTCAGTTAAATTAGTTCGCTCTAGAGAAACATTTAACTTAATGGCCCCTTCAAGTGATTCAAAGTTTAAAGTATGCATTACAGATGCAACACTTATCGTTCGTAAAGCACGAATCAATCCAACTGTTTTACTTGCACATCAAAAAGCATTGGCTTTTTCTACAGCAAAATATCCCGTCACTCGAGCTGAAGTGAAAGTTTTAACTATACCATCTGGGATTCAAGGCAAAACACTTGACAACATTTTTTGGGGCAAGTCCCAAAAAGATGTATTATTGGGTTTGTTGATAACGGGGCATTTAACGGTAATCTCACTAAAAATCCATTTAATTTCGAAAATTACAACATTAACACATTTTGTTTATATATTGATGGTCAACAAATACCTTCGAAAGCTTTACAACCTTCGTTTGAAAACCATATTTTCACCACGGCTTATCATACATTATTTTCGGGTACGGGTATACATTTTTTGAATGAAGGTAATGGAATTTCGAGAGAACAATATTCGAACGGTTACTGTTTGTTAGCTTTTGATTTAACTCCGGATTTATCAGCCAACTCTTCAGGTCATTGGAATCTTATAAGACATGGCACTGTAAGATTAGAAGTTCGATTTGAGTCAACGCTTGTACAAACTATTAACAGTATTGTTTACGCCGAATTTGATAATGTTATTGAAATAGATAAAAACCGCAATGTATCCGTCGATTATAATAGTTGAATATATATATATATATTGTAAAAATATTAAATTTGTAATATTTGTATGTATCTCTTTGTGTGTACATTTTTGAATAAATTAATTAAAATGAACTTACTTTGTATTATTTTTAATAATCACCCTTTTGATATATAATAAGTTACTGTAATTACAATCGCACACATGTTTGCGATCTCTGGGGTTGGAAAGTTGTTTTTTTAAATAAATATGAATACAATAGAACTACAGAAATATTTGAACGAAATACATCCAAGTTTGCGGTATAATGTGTATGCTGCAAATAGATTACCGATATACATGGAAACTCCTACTTATTTAATTAGTAATTTGGACCCCGATACAAAACCTGGATCACATTGGGTTGCACTACATATAGACAAAAATGGTTTTGGTGAATTTTTCGACTCCTATGGACCACCACCTTCTGGATATCACTATGCATTCTTAAAGAGAAATAGCCACCGATGGAGTTTCAATAAAAAAATATTGCAAAACAATTGGACTTCAGTATGTGGTCAATACTGTTTAATGTATTTGTACTACAAGTTGCACAACTGTACAATGAATTACTTTATTAATCAATTTGACATCGATACCATGTACAATGATATGTTATTATGGAATTTGTTTAATTACTGTTTTAAAATAAATGAATATGACTAATGAAGGAATGTAGACGGCTTTTTATTATACATAGAAAAAGTACCTGAGACCCCCCGACCGTAACACAACAATAGCGTTCGAGCCGAACAATAGACGACCCTTGCTCGGATGATCCATTGTTAATTGTACCCCATTGCTTTTGTATTATTATAGGCTAGTTAATGTTATGCTATCTCTGAAACGGTTAAAGCTACGCAATTTTAAATACTTGCATTCGATTCAGCGACCCTGAAAACCTTTTTTTTTTTTTTTTTTTTTTTTTTGGTCAGGGTTGCCGCCTTGGTCAGTGAGCTAGAACCGATGAGAGAGCCAAAGGCGGTGAGCTAGAACCTGTGAATCCCTACTACTTATAGCGATCTTTCCACATTTGATGACAAAGACGTATGTCTCAGCAATCATGCAAGCATGCATAAATATTTTTAGGAACATAAAACAATAAGAAAACTTTGTTTAATCTGACCCGATAGTGACCACATCTCGTCTGATCGTAAGCCCGGTGCAGTCCAAAAAACAACTACAAATAATGACAGTAAAGAAAAATATACAGAAATAGATAGTCGCAGAGATCCTGCCGGCCTGTACAAATATATCTTCACGCTTCGTTTTCGTTTTTATTTTTCATATTTATAACACTAGAAACGAAATATTCATGAAAAACGATCTTTCCTGTTGCATAACTTAAGACGTAATGATAACTTATGAGACTTTTGTGTTAAATTTTAAACGTCAAAGGCAAAGAGAGCTCAATATTTTTGATATATTATTCAGTGGGTACTCTGGGTGAGGAGCTTGCCTCTGAAATTTGGAGACCGAGGCGTGGGCGCCAACCTGCCCACCCCCTAGATACAGGCCTGATTAATTACAATTAAAATAGTTCAGTAACTTAGATACTTTTAATAGCTTCAAAATCTCGCATTCGCTTAACTTCCTCGGAAGTGTCTTGTATATCCTTTGTAATTTTTCTTTAAGGTGCTATCACGTAGGGGCGGGCTTCCACTCGCGGTATGATCGGCACAGGCGCAGCTTCGCGCTGGCTGTGAGGATGTGAACTGCTCCAATTGTGGCTAGTTGTTAGGATTTTGTACCCCGTGCTAATCTTCCAAAATGTTCCTACTATGAAAACCTGTAAAACGTAATTTTTTGTACCAAAAGTTTGTTTTGTGGTGGTAGGGCGATTGCCCGAACTGGGTCATGACCAGGGTACACGAGTGTAAAGACCGTCACGTTTCGGGACCAGCTTGTGTATATCCAGTAGCTCATATACCTAGAGACCTTCAGTCGTGGTATATGTGGGCCGACATGGCGACAGATACTCAAAACCCGCCCGATTCTGTTGAAAATGTCTTTCCCGGCTACCAATGTATCGCCCATTCGAAAGAAAAAGGATACTCAATAGATTTTCGTCCTTTGATACTCGCTTTCGTTTTATGACTACACTGTACTTACCGTCAGGTGCACTTTAGTCACTTTGTCGAGCTGGGTAAAAACAAAACGGACCACAGATTACTTTTTTTTCACTGGATCGACAAATTGACTAGAGATGTCAGAACAGCCATCGACTTCGCTATTGCTCAATTTGGGCCCGACATATAAACTCAAAGTGGATATAAGTCGCTTGGCACATACAGAACTAAATTACTACAATATATTAAAGATAAATACTAACAAATATGGTTCTGTGTTTGGCAAGTGAGCTCTTAGTATTTTACTGTTCTTGTTTTTTTTTACAATGGCTCGACATTGTGACTATAGAGTACCTGATGGTAAGTACAGTGTAGTCCAAAAACGAAAGCGACTATCAAAGGATAAAAATCCATTGATAGTCTACACCGTCATGTCGGCCCTCGTATACCACGACTGAAGGTCTCTAGGTATATGAGCTACTGGATATACATACGCTGATCCCGAAACGCGACAAGCCGAAACTGGTCACTATGACGGGCTTTGCACCCATGCACTGTGGTCGCGATCCAGACGGGCACCGACACCCTACCACCTCGCTGCTGCTCGTTTAGCACCACCCAGGAGTCACGTGTAGAGAAACTAGGGTAAAGCCTACGGACGCGAGCAGCTTAGACTCCCAAAGTCGATAGCTTTTAAACAAAATGTTCTCATGTAAATGATTTGTATCTTAATGCGAATAAACTCTTTGAATTGATACATTTACTAATGTATCTCTGCTCACTCCGTAAGGGATATAACGTGACAATATATTATTATTATCACGCTATACTGTTTAAGGGACCAGTAGAGATAGAGTAGTAGGGATTAGTAACAGTATTTACATTGTGTTTACCATATATGCCGTGCAAAACGTGCCCAGTAGCGCAACTGACTGCCATGCCCATGGTAACATGATAATTTTTTTAAATGAATTGCGGGTTATTAAACAATACGTACCAAGAAAAAAAATCGAAGCATTTTCCGTTGTGTTCGTCGACTCAATGAACTGCTCTATTTGAAATACCAGTTTGTTGTCAACGAAACCAGGTACTTATGCGGACATAGACTGCTTCGGAGCAGACATCGAATATTAAAGATTTTTTGGTAATATTTCAGTGGTATCGCACCAATACAATATCTACTAATAAAGGTGGTGGTGGTCCAATGGTTAACAAACCGTTATCCATGCGCAGCAACGCTGATGATCATAAGTTGGAATCCCAACAAGTACCTCCGGGTTTTCCAAATAGAATTGCAGGATACAGGCAGCTATTATTACCAAATAATAGGCGAAGAGCTATTAGCTAATGTGCCTGCTTCAGCTGGAGTGTTCAATTATCACAATACATGTTGTTTAGCAATGGGTTGACCATACATTAAAATCTGATTAAGCTGAGAACCGTCTAATGTAGAAACTGTTCGTTGATGGTGCGTCAGCAATGTCCTTATCAGTTGTCTTAACAACTTGCCAGATATTAAATAAATAAATACAGATTCAGGTGAAGAAATATATCATGAGAATATCCGCACACCAGCTTATAAAGTGTCATGTGTCAGTGCTCTGAGAACGGCGATCAGTTGCGGAGATGGGTTTAAGTTATTATTTAACTAGGAGTAGGACGACATACCTTTTACATTCTCGACAAAGACTCCGCGGCGCATCAGTCTTCTCGTGACCATGGTCTGTATTATCAGGTCGAAATGTAGAGGCTTTACTAAATCTGATGTTGCTGATATTAAATATTTAATAAATATCTATGTTCCTTTTTTCTCAATAAATGTTGCTTCCTTTCTATTAGTGTCCGACCGAAAGTTCGGTTTCGGTTTCGGTTTCGGCCGAGTTTCGGCCAAAAATCAAGTTTCGGCGGCAGTTTCGGTTTCGGCCAAAATTAGCCGAAACTTTTGCCGAAACCGAAACTGATTTCGGTAGTTGTCGTACATGCTTGCCTAACTTCGTTTCTCGCGGCAACGCTTTGGCGGACGCTGGCGGCCCTGTTCGGGATTCGTGCGCCGTTCGCATTGCTTTTTTTTTCGAATTTACGCGTGTTTGTTGACCGGGAAAGGTCTTCACAACTTAATCGGGCGGGTGGGCGAATACTGAGGGTGCTGAGCCGGCAATTTATGGGTTGGGTGGCAATGCACGGGCACCCCTGTGGGTACGAACCTCGACTTGGACCGCCAGCCAAAAATACGAAACCTAACGGTGATCTACTAGTGTTTCGGAAGCGATTACCTTGAGACGAAATGCCGAAAGAAACTCTGGCCCGGAAAGGCTGCGTCGTAGTGTAACTGCGTCGTTTAGACGACAGTTGACGGATCTAATTGGCATTGCTCTATAGCAACACAACTTAGTCAGTGCGTTATCACCCGACGTAAACATTCTTTAGAGGTTATGTTTTGATGGAACTAATTACATGTAAGTTTTTATTTCATTTTTTTACTTGGCCACGTTGACTTTTATACTTGACCACGTGAGTTTCGGTTTCGGTTTCGGCCGAAACTGAAGCCACGGCCGAATATTCGGTTTCGGTTTCGGTTTCGGCCAGAAAACCAGTTTCCGTCGGACTCTACTTTCTATATAGAATCAATTGACAGAATCGTCGCCCTGTTAGACGATACGGGCAGTCTACTGTACGAGTGTGTCTATGTACGAACATGATGACTAATAGTCAATTGGCATTGTCAGTTATTTACGCTTGGATGTCACTTGAACAAACAACGACTTTTGTCTTCTTTACGATAAATAATGATTATTTTTTTAATGTATTTTAGCTTTAAAATGACTATATTAAACCTGACTATATACAGTAGTCGTGGCTGGTCCGGGTGAGGGCCATAAGTGACCGGTTAGTGACCCTCGGGAAGTCAGCAGAGCGTTGTGAAGCACTTTGCTGATATACACAGTGTAGTGTTGGGAGAAAAACCGACTCTCTCCGAGGTTATATCCGACGGGCGAAGCGAGGCGGGTATGGTGGATATTCCTCACACGCGCACCAAAAAATTTGCTTTTATTCATTCATCTACTCCATTCTTTTGATTTATAAAGATTCGACTGGTGTGAGGTAAAATGTTGGAGATCTACGCATATCGTGAATCCAACTGCCCATAAATGCCCTTTTTTTCAGTTTCTTTTTGCCAATAAAGAGATTATTATATTCGTACACTTTATTTAACAAGTAAATAAATAGATACCTTTCTACATTTTAAAACAAATATTTAAAAGACATAAATTTTAAAATAAAAATATATGTGAACCTACGAGAGCGAGGCCTAACTCCTAAGGCCCAAGTCACCGGTAATTAGGAGCTCAAAGTGAAGAATCTGCTGACAACTTCCACGTATCGCTTAATACTGTCTTCTGTCTCCGACCCTAGATCCAACAACTAAACGAGAGCCTCTTAAGATAGAAATCGATGCTCTTTGTGATCAGCACATTATATAATCGTATCGAGAGTATCGGAATTATAATCGCTGAATCTACATCTTGCATGCTGGTAACCTCGTGTGCGAGGTTTAAATATTTTAAAGATTTTTCTATCACCACTTTCATAAGATTCTCATTATTATGTGGCATGGTTATATCGACAAATAATGCCCAGCGCACCAACCGATCTACTACCATAATGGCAGGTCAAATTTTGTTATTATTATTACTTTGGATTCTTATGATGCTATGAAACGCCTGGCTGTGCAAGCAAGGCTAGATGGAGTTAGGTCTCCGCTTCGTTGGAACTATCAAATTAAAGACTAACGTATAGTACCGATCAGTGAAAATGGCTACTAAGCATTAGCTCGGGATAAATGGAGAGCTGTAGTGCTCCAAACGTCATGCCTGACCACGACTTCTCTGTCTAGAGTATACGATTGAGTAGGAAGGATCGGGAGCCTTTAAAAGAAGAGTGAAAAGGCATTTATTGGGCAAACCCAGCACATCATCGGCCTCGTCTTCACCTTTTAGCAGGTGTGATAGAGGTCAAACATCTACCTGTAAATCATAAAAAGAATGCTTTCACTTTAATATGATCGTTATTTATAAGGCAGCGGCGGGTATTAATTCAGTGGTCGCTGTAACAGGTAGCTGTGCTGGACCGAGCGGCAATGAGAGCAAAACTCATAATCCGAGCTTGATAAATGAGGGTCCATTGTCAGCTACTGGTGTTGATGCGCCTTCCAACATTTATTTTATACCTGAGTTCTGTACAATTCATGTTATTTTGTATTTAAATACTCTGAGAAAAAAATGTTATTATATTAAATCAAATCAAATGAAATATTAACATAATAATAATAATAAATAATCTAAATTCCCAGGGTATCTTTCAAATAACTGTACCCGGGCCTGGGAAGCCAAATTCTTCAAGTTGTTCGAGGAGCAAATAGCCTCTTTAGGCTTCTTCTCTGGGAGAGGTATGTGTAGTAAACCTACCATTTTAATTTGAACCACCATTATTCTTCTTATTCTTGAATTTTTCAAACTTATGACACTTACTTTCATATGAAAGCTGAATATTTATGCAAGTAGTGTGGTAACTTAACCAGAAACTACCGAAATGTAACCAGAGATGGGCAAAACGTAATCGGATTAATTTTGTAATCGTTAAATTACAAAATGTAGTCGTAATTTTAATTTTCTTGCTCTGTAATCATGATTAAATCCATTTAAAACATTAAGAAATCATAAATGTGTATGCAATCTGGGAGTCTGTAGTGTTTAAAATATAGATGAGGAAAATGCAGACATATTAATGGTAAAAAACGAAAATGTAATCATAATCATTTTTATTAATCTGATTACATTTCGGCCATCTATGTATGTAACATAATAATTTAAATTTTTAGTGTGGAGATCTTAACGGATTACTTCACGGTGTATAGTGTTGAGGGCGTTCGAAAAGTGGGACACTTGGATTTAGGTGCCAAATCCAGAGCGCGCTGCCTCCAAGGATTGAATTGGTTCTCCCGGGGCAGTACTACGGCTGCGTCGGATAGGACGCGTCCTTTATTTATAAATAATGAAAGAATACGACCCGTTACTGAAAACCACATAAATACGGCTTATATTGTGTGAACAAATTATTATTAAGTTTCGTTCCGACATGACACTGTTATCCAACTTCTTTGTTATTTTAAGCTGAAAGGGCCGGCGAACCCTAACTAAACATATGAAAAATAAAAGTTTCCGACCTTTTGTACGGCGGTGTATTAAATGTTGAACGTAACTCGGAGTTTATCGACGTCGATATTGTAGAGATGTGTTTTTTAATATTCACCGTCGACGGGAGTTCGGGGATTAATGATCTCAGATAGAATTTTTAAACGATGCTCTCACTCAAATAGTCGTGTCCAAAGCAGGCGCAAGATATGTTACAGAGAATCTTGATTTCATGATACTAAGTACCTTATTGCTACTGGCATGCCTATCATAAAAGCGGCTTTTTATTTATTTATTTGTTCACTATCATTGAACATCACATACAAACACTTTACATACGGTACAGTTAACAAGCTTTGCCAATTACACAATGATAATATTTAAAAACTAACAAAGAAAAGGAACATAAAATAACAGTAAACTCGCAACAATAAGAGATAGATGTGTGTGCGTGCGTGTGTGTGTGTTTGTTATGACAAGGTGAGTGTAAGAAAGCTATATGTGATATGTATATTGATATGTATGTGTAAGCATTCAGTGTGGCGTCTGTACCCTCCTATTGTCGTATTGACTTTAGCAAAGCTAAAGCCGAGGCTATGAAGTTATTTCTAGAGGCTTGAGGTGGAAATGTCTCAAAGGCTCCCTGATTACGAGGATTATCTTACAAAATATCATCATTGTTTTTGTCGCCCTGGGAATTTAATAACATGTCTATTAATATTAAATAATTGGAGGTGAATCCTGTTAGTCCTAAATCCATAATTGCTAGTTCTATTATAAGCGGCTAGTCGTCACCCTGGATTAGGAACGTTAAGATGATGCAAGGTTTTGTTTGTTTATAAAAAGTTTTCTGGCATTAAACTACTGTAGCGGTTTTGACCATTTCACAGGCTTCCCAGGTACATAAGACCTAGTAGAACAAGGTTTAGATCGAGGCAAAAATATAGTGGATTTTTTTCTTTTAAAAGAGCTTACAGCTGATTTATGATCTATGTATTATCTCAACAATTAAAGACTTTTGTTTTTTCGAAGTCTCTTCTCGGATCGGAGTGCCGGGGCTTGCCCCCCCTCACAGCCTTCCCTATCGGTACGATAGTGCTGATTCCTTAATTATAATACTTACAGCAAAGGAGTGGAATTCGCTTCCTGTGTCTGTTTTTCCATTATCATTGGAATAATACAGGAATTTCCAAGCAACGAGTGCATCGGCATCTATTCACTGAGCGCGCTCCTTCTTCGCCCTCATCATAACTTTCCATTAGGTGTGATTAGGGTCTAGCACAAGTTTGTTTATAATGAAAAACATGATATGTATGTCTACCGATCTCGAAGCATTATGAGATCTACTCCAAATTTACTTAACGTCTCTTTGAAAGTATTCCTCCAAATACCTATTAAATGTAATAGATTTTATTTATTATAACTGATTTACTGTTATCCTTTAAAGAATTCCATTAAATATCAAAGAAGACCTTCATATTACATCCAAAGTTACCTTGATGTGTATTTTATTGAATAAAAAAAAATCATCAAGTTTGGTGTAGACCTGCAAAAACTGCTGCCGGCTTATGCGTTATGACGTATATCTTCGAACTTTTATCAGAATTGCACTAAATTAAAACGGAATCAAGTTTATTATATACTATATTGACTAAAAATAAATATTATCCAAATTGGTCGATAAACAGCGGAGTTATGGATGAAAATAAAAATTAAATTTAAAAAAAAAATAACCTACAGTCGCATATAAAACATCCTACATTTTGACCCCAATTGAAAAACGACCCCATTTTGAAAAAAATCCAATTATAGTCATTAAATGTATCATTGCATTTAATGCTTACGAGAAATTAGCATCATCCAAATAGGCTTCTAAGGTGAGTTAATATTGCAAAAAAAATATATATATATAGTATGCTCGCTACGTAGAAAACAGCTAGTTTTATGAATGAAAACGCGACACAAAGGCCCTGTGGGCAGTTTGCGAGGCCCTTTGACGCTATTGACATTTTTAACGCGTATTTCCGCTTCGCTTCCTTTGTATCCGATATTAGTACACGTACTAAGTGATCTGATTGTTTGCATGTCGCTGCTAATGGGTATAATATGTATTCCGAAGAAATGTCTGTTATTCTCTTTTTTCTCAGTATAAAAATTTTACCTCGTGCCTTGTACAGCTAACCAACGTAGTGTTTGCTATGCAATAGATTAGAGCCATTCAATAAATTTGTGATTTTGAAAAGCTAGCTAAATACTGACATATCTAGGCAATAGACTAGACTTAATTATAATTTAATAAGTGCTTGCCCGAAAATATGTAGATTCACTATAGATTGTAAATGACTTTCCTACTAGACATGTTTTTTCACGACGCTATAAAAATTATAAAAATAATGATATCCCACAATATTCCATTTTCTTTATTATTGAAAAATAAAATACAAAAAATGCGGCTTTGATGGCCTAGTAAATAAAGAGCCGGTATTCGAGCGTGAAAACGCGAATGCTCGTAGCTTCGAATCCCGGCTCCCACCTCTGGGTTTATCCAGATTAAGACAGATTTAGGCATCACACGTTCACCGGTGAAGGAAACCATAGTGATGAATGGTCATAAAATACATGAAAATAATAATAAGTAAGAAAACAGTAACACGCAATAAAAGAAAACAATACAAGGGAACTAAATAAATTAATTAACTACAAAAATAAATAAAAACGAATAAATATGACAATATAATAGTTAAAGGTTAAATCGTCTAGAAAAAGGTGTCATTTTACAAATAAACGATTGTCTAAGTTTGCTTACTACATTGGATCGAGGAAACCGTCCATTCGCAGCCGTAATTGTAAATTGACTGTATTGTGCACCGTTGTTGACTTTTATTGTAAATTCTTGATCTTTTTGCGTCTTGTTATTGGATTTTGGGATTAATGTCTTTTATTGTCGCTCCACAATATACTCTGACGTAAATTAAAGTTTAGAAATAAGTAGTTTAAAGTTAGATCTACAACGTTTGAGATTTATGTGTTCACTGAGAGTAGAATATTTGTATTTATGTATTACTGGCTGTACCCGCGACTTCGCTCGCGTTGAAGTAGTAGGTACTTTTATTATGATAATAAATAATTCCAGCTTTTCTGAAATATTTCAGCCACATTACCTGAACAATTATTTTATACAATCTTTTTACATTAAATAATCGAGGTTTTTTTTATCGCATAACTATTTTTTATTAGTTTATTTTTATTAGTTATGAACCGATTGAAATAAAATAACCACTAAATATTTAATGAATTTTATTAAAATATATTAATGGAAACCGCATCCAAATCAGGTAAGCCATTTCTACGATTAGCGGGTACAGACGGACATAGGAATGTATACATTGACTATCGATTTCGAAATATTTTTACTAACCTATATCAAGGACGCGAAATTAATCTACGCAGCGATATATATATAGAAGCTGTCAAATATTTTTTCCTTTAGAACATTATGGATGATAAACGGATTTATCATATGTATTGTTAATTATATTAAATGATGTAAGATTTAATTACATTTCTCCTAATATCTGCTGTCGTATATTAGATAATGTACTCTTACTTTAGATAGGCCTAGTTTTTTTATAAATAAACAATCAAATTCTCAACATCTCTTCCATGTGTTATAAGTTTATTTTACCAAGCAAAAAACTATCGTCAAAGTTAATGACGCCTTAACTAATTAAAATTAAAATAACAATAATTTCTTAACGGTCTTAATGACAGCCCGTCGGCCTAATCGTCAACTGTCATTAGAAATCTAAACTTTAAAAAAAATTTCGTCGCTAGACAGCGTGGCACCGATCACTGCGCAAGATTCATACGTCATGGAGTCATGGCATCGCTTTCTTGCAAAAAAAAACCAGTGTTACAAGGTTAAAAACTAATTGCTGTGGTAATTACGCCTCAATAGCTTTATAGGTAGCAACCCTTACGTGTGTAAACGAAATAGCAAAATTAAATTTGTAATCTGACATTTTTAATATGTAAAGTTTGATGCTATATCAAAATTTTTCAATTTAAATTGGACCTTATAGTTAAGATTTAAGTTACGAAATTAAGAAAACGAATTTTGGAACCAATAAGTATGATATTCACGTTTATTTTTACAAACGAATTTATCCTCGAAGTCTATTTTTAAAAGTTTCCAGTGGCTTAATGCTGAGAAATAGTTTTCCGACTGCATTGTTATTTTGGTTAAGATTTTATTTAAATACTTGGCCATTTTATACTTTAAAACTGAGTGGTAAGGTTGGAAATAGATTGTAATGTAAAGGTATCTAAGTGGCAGTATCCATTTAACTGTCAAATTATGGAATGTAGGTAATGGATAGCTATAGGAAGGAAGTTGCAGGTAAACTTAGAAAAAAGATGCGTGCGCGCGTCTTTGTATAGAGGGTGGGTTTTGTGGCGGTTCTATAGAGGTTTTATGGCCTTATTAAGGTGGAGGTTCAGCGGTTAAAGACTATAAAATAAAAATAAAATTGGTTTATTTGAGCAGTTATTTCTATAAAGGCAACATAATATGAATGCGACTTAAGGCTTTATAGATGAATGAGTGGTGACTAAATGCGTCAATACCGAATCCTGTTTATAATATCTATATAATAATAGTACATTATCACGCTATATCCCTTTTAGGGTGGGCAGAGATACATGAGTGACGGTATCACTTTGCGGTTAAATGTCGTGGCCAAAGTGACCAGAAACGCAGCTGATCGCCGTTCTCACAGCTCTAGTACACTAGTTTTTCACCTTCCTATGATTTGGGAACCTTTAAAAGAAGTGTAATTAGGCATCTATTGGACGGACGAGATCCATCAGCGGCCTCATCTCCAACTGGCACCATTTTCTTAACCCAGGGGAATAACCTGCATTGGACCATGAAGGCCGCTGTTAGGGCATCGACCCCGGTGTTAGACTCGTACTGAGTAAAAATCTCCGGAGAGGGACACCCCGGCAGTCTAACCGAGTCGAATTTATTCCACCCGGACCTGGGAAACCAAATTCATCCAGACACCCGAGGAGCGAAAAGCCTTGTTGAGGTTACCTCTATAGGAAGTGCGGATGTGAAGATCACATTCCTCCAAAACGTCTCTCTCAGGTGGTGCACCAAACACTGTGCACCGTCTTCCTCTCATGTGGGCAGCAGATTACCTGAAACCTACTGCCCGGCTATATAACTGCCAGCAGGTCTGATTGAGTGCAATCATTTGCTTTTAGATTATACATCAATATATGCAGATTCTGTCGTAATATATTTGAAATAAATTCATTAAAATATCTACATTATAACTTATCTTTATTGAATGAAAATAGCACCCTGTAAGTTCTAAAGCTGTTTATACACTAATCCCTAATTCCAGCACATTTCTCACGTTGCAAGTTGAGTGACGTGTTGATGTGTGAGCGGAGGAGAAAGCGTTGTGTGAAAGAGAAGGCGAATGTTATTGTTGAGTTTGCTCTTTGGCCCGCACTAATGATTCCCGAGTCGTTTATAATTAATATTATTATGCTAGTGATGTGATACATATCGATAAAAAAATAAGTTATTGAACATGGTAACTTTGTTTCGTTAATATGTCTTTAATAAATGAAAGTATTATCTAAAAAATAAATCATATTATCTAACTTGCGGGAAGAGTATTTAATATTAGTGTATAGGATAAATGAACATACATGATCGAGTTACAACTAATTGATATATGTTATACTACATATACTGGTCACGACATACATATAAGGGCAAAGTGCATAAAACTACTAATGCATCCCTGCTCACCGCGAAAGGTATAGCGTGACGATATATTATTTACGAAAACGTTTGTTAATATTGTGTAAAATTATGAAGAAAATAGAGCTAAGGGTATAAATTAACAATAGGAGTAAATATTTAAGATTTAGAAACGTATTAATAATAAATTTAAATGACTCAATGTATATTTTGTTTCACAGATAGTGAAAAAAAAGTCTATAGGTTTTTGTGGTAATAGATATATGAATTATCGAAAGTAAAACTATCGATATCTACCCACATCACTTCAACGACACGTCAACACAACAAAACAGTAAATCCGTCCGAGCTACCGTTTATAAAACTTTTACAAGGCGTCGTTAATATAACCTTAAATATTTCAGGTATAAAGTTATATTAACCGCACATGTAATATTGTACATGAATGTAATTATAATGTTGGATTTATTGTGCTTTTGAATTCGGCCGCGTTATTAATGCCTGGACCGGACGTAAAGGATTTCTGCAGTTAATGAATACCTTTGGATTTAAAACATATTAATAGTTTATTATTGTGTTGGATTTTTGGGGTTTTATTGCAGGATGGTGTTGTGCCTGTTTTTCCGTTTTTTAATCGAATTATTTATTTATTTATTTTTAAATTCGTTACAAATACGACTATATTTAAAAATGTAGACTAGACTAGACAGCAGAAAAGAAAAAGAAAGCGTAAGTAACGAACGTACAGGAGCAATAACTAAAAATACAAAAGAGAAGAAAAGACTAAAAAACAAAAAAAAATGGTATATCGTCACGCTATACCCCTTTCGAGGTGAGCAGAGATACATTAGTGGCTGCATCCACTTTCCCGCTTATATGTCGTGCTCAACGTGACCAGTAGCTGATCGCCGTTCTCAGGGCACTCACACATGACATTACTATGCCATGCGGGTTTCCTCATGATATTTTCCTTCACCGGTGAATATGTTGTGCTTAAATCTGTACGTGATCTTATAAACTCGAGAGATACGTTCCAGGATTTAAACCAATGACCATTCGCGTGGCCGCGCTTGGAAACTGGTCCATTATCCGCTAGGTCACAATTACCACAAAAAACAAATAAACAATAACTTATTCCATGATCCTTTTGAATAACATCCTATTTTCAACTTTCAGAATGTTATCATTGAATATAATTATTAAGCCTTATCATTCGGCATAAGGGTGCATTGTGACCTAAATTCTTTGAATAATTTGGAGTTCTGAACAAGGTTTCGGTTCAATTGTCTACTAAAACGCAATCATCCCAGGCAGTGACGTGCATAGAGTATTCGGACAGGGTAGGCAGAATTCGCGTAGTTAATTTGAATATTATATTATGATAGTAGATTAATAGCTAATATAATTATTGCTTTCATAAAAAATATAGATGGCGTGAATATAGATCAGATTTTAATATAAAAAGTTTCTTTTTTTGTTTAACTGTAAAGAATTTAGTCAAGACTTATTTGTCGTCAGGGCATGCAGTACGTCCATGCATTTATGGAATGCACGCTACTGATTCCAGGGTAGTTCAGTCAACTGTCGCTGCCTGGTGCGTTTACGCTCCGGGGCGCAGTTTCACTCCGACGTAGCTTTGAGTTTCTGGAAGCGTCTTCGAGGTACTCGCTTCCGCAACGCTCGTAAATGACCGTTATATACTTTTTTTTTATTTACACTGGCTCGACATAGTGACTACAGAGTACCTGATGGTAAGTACAGTGTAGTCCAAAAACGAAAGCGACTATCAAAGGATGAAAATCCATTGATAGTCTACATCGTTATGTCGGCCCACATATACCGCGACTGAAGGTCTCTAGGTATATGAGCTACTGGATATACACAAGCTGATCCCGAAACGCGACAAACCGAAACTGGTCACTACGACGGGCTTTACACACATGTACTGTGGTCGCGATCCAGACGGGCACCGACGCCCTACCACCTCGCTGCTGCTCGTTTAGCACCACCCAGGAGTCACGTGTAGGGAAACTAGGGTAAAGCCTACAGACGCGAGCAGCTTCAACTCCCAAAATACAATACTTTCCCTTACTGGCCAAGTAGGTCCGCACCCGCAGGTGTGCCCTTGCATTGTAATCCCACCCATAACCCACTGGCTGAGCACCTAAAGTCGCTCGCCCCTCTTGGTCGGTGAAGTTGTAAAGGCCTTTCTCGGTTAACTATTCGTCCTGACGAAAAAAAAAAACTTTCTCATTTCTATACAACTACTATGTAACGGATTTATAAAAGACTTCTCATATATTTCTCTAGGTTTTTTTACTGGCTCGACAAAGTAACTACAGCGCACCTGATGGAAAGTATAGTGTAGACACGTGACTCCTGGGTGGTGCTTAACGAGCAGCAGCGAGGTGGTAGGGCGTCGGTGCCCGTCTGGATCGCGACCACAGTACATGGGTGTAATGCCCGTCATAGTGACTAGTTTCAGCTTGTCGCGTTTCGGGGTCAGCTTGTGTATATCCAGTAGCTCATATACCTAGAGACCTTCAGTCGTGGTATATGTGGGCCGACATGACGATGTAGACTTTCAATGGATTTTCATCCTTTGATAGTCGCTTTCGTTTTTGGACTACACTGTACTTACCATAAGGTGCTCTGTAGTCACTATGACGAGCCAGTGTAAAAAAAAAACGACTTGTAGACTAAAAATATTGAATTTACATAAAGTACATGATAACTGTAATTTCTTTTTTAAATATTCATCACACCCCTGTTATTTGTTACGTACGACGTAACAATATAGAATTAGAATAAATACAAAAGTAGAAAACAGGTGAATCGTGTCAACTATCTAGTATCAAATTCAGTTTAAAATGCAAAGTGTTTATAGACAAAACATGGTTCAGGAAATGAGCCTGATCGCTCGTCTGAGCATTGTTTTCTTTACTAGGGATGCTATAAATACACATATCCGAAACCGAAACTATCGAATATCCAAAATACCGGCGTTTTTTATCCTGACGAGACACAGTGACCACACCACATTTCATGGTAAGCATGGTGCAGTCCAAAAATGACAGCGATCATGCCGACCTGCACAAATATCTCTTCACGCTTCGTTTAAAGGACCCCGTGTCATAATTGAACAACTCGGCTGCAGTAAAAGTTAGGGAACCTCTGAGTCCTAGCCGGGATGAGAGTTGCCTTGTAGCTGCGACTCCGTAAGCCTGCGCTGGTGGTCCTATTGAGGAAAGGAGACTTTGGAAAAAGGTATTTCGTTTTTTTTCTTACTCTTTACTTAACATTATTCATATTATTTTTATTATATTGTTCATTTTACTACAATTTCATTTTAAACTAGCCTTTTCCCGCGGCTTCGCTTCGCGTTAAGAAGTATTATAATTAATTAGATATAGTTTTTGTGGCTTTACTTTTGTTTAGCGTGTATAAAAAATTAGGGACTAATCTGTTATTAGGCGCTAAAACTATCAAGCTATTAATTATATTATAGTCGAAAATCTGAGAAGATTTATACAAACTGTCATCCCCTATTTTATCCTCTTGGGGGTGGAATTCATCAAAATCCTTTCTTAGAGGATGCCTACGTCATAACATCTACCTGCATGCCAAATTTCAGCCCGATCCGTCTAGTGGTTTGGGCTGTGCGTTGATAGATCACTATGTCAGTCAGTCAGTCAGTCACCTTAGAGTTATATATATTTAGATAGATTACAAGCAAGCATAAAATTCCAACTGTTAACAGTAAAGAATACTCAATAATTTCAGTGATCATGTCGGCCTACACAAATATCTAACAGAAAAAAATCAGACGGGAGCCGATATCAAAACGTTTGATATCGATCATAATGGGAGAAAATAAAGAAATATTTAATCAAGGCATATATTGCGGAAAAAGTTTTCGACAATACCAGTACCATTGTCATCATCAGCTGTCGAATTCTGTCCACTGCTGGGCAGAGGCGTCCCTCACTATATACCTCCATCCTTGATCCCGTTGTACGATGTCGTGCCAGGTACGGCTCGCAAGCCTGGCCACGTCGTCCACCATCATGGTGTAAAATGTCCCACGTGTCGTCTTCCCCATCTTTTTTTGATAGTCTGGGAGAAAACCTTGCAAAGAATCATCAGAGCTGCCGCGAGGAAGGTAACTTCGGTGTGTCAGACTGCTACTAATCAAAAACCTCCAGGTGTCCCTCAAGTAACCCTACCCAGGCCTGGGAATTCTAATTTATCCAACAGCCCGGGGAGCGAATAGCTTATTTAGGCAATCTTCTGAGAGAGGTGAGTGTCCAGAGCCCACCTCCCCGGGGCTCGTTGTCAGTAGGGATGTCGAAAATGGAAAAAGATATCGTTATATCGATATTTATTAAAATATCAATATCAGCGTCGATATATCGATTAAATCTCAATAAACACGAGAGTATTTAACCAGTATTCCATTTTATTAGACAAAATTACAAAAATATCAAGAACTAATAGGCTATCTTCTAACTTTAAGACCGGTCTTTTACCGGTTGCACGGTGGAGAGTGTTCTCAGGAGCTACATTCTTTGATTCCACCAGCCCCATTCCACCACAAAACCACAAGACATCGTGTCGGATACCATCCATATGTGCTGGATGTTCCTTATATCCGCACGAGAAGATTCGCTTCTACATTCATCATGCGAACAGCTAAGGAGTGGAATATGCTACCAGCGGCCATATTTCCGCGATCTTATGACCTGGGAGTCTTTAAAAGAAGAGTGAATAGGCATTTGTTAGGCGGACGCGGTTCATCATCGGACTCATCTTCACCTTCCACCAGGTGTGATTGAGGTCAAGCGTTCGCCTAAAAGTTATAAAAAAAAAACCTATTTAAGATGTCAAACCAAAATAAATAATAAATAAATAAATGGCGGCAAATTATATATATGCAACAAATTTAGATGTCAATGCATGCAACGTAACAAAACATAATACTCAACAGTCATAGACAATATAGTTTTTTTTTACGTTCGGTCCTATCTTCTACAGTTTCAGATTTCAGCAACTTGACTGCCATAAGAATTTAAAAAATATCGTTTTCGATACTGGATATTTTATATCGATATATCATTACAAAATATATCGCCCAAAAATATCGATATATTGAATTGAAAAGATCGATATATCGATATTTATTCGACAAGCCTAGTTGTCAGGTGGTGCGCAGGATACGTAGGCACCGACTCCGCGTTATCCGGGCAACATACAACCTTAAACCTACTGCTCAGTCGCCTTCCTCATCTAGGCCAACACAACACTTCAAGCTCTACCTGCCAACACCTCGTCTGCTGTTAACTTTCTACCAACCAGTATTATCCGAAATAAACTTAATATCTCTATGACAGGTCGCAGCAACTCTACATTTTGGAACATCGCTCTCGATTTCATAATAAAAATGTCAACTGCTTATGAAAGATAGGAAACGATTTGTTATTCAATACCTCAGGCTATTGACAAATGATACAAGCAATAAGTTCCATCGCTTGTATTATGGCTAGTTAAGTTTGATTGTTTACCCTGATTGAACCTTCTCCCTTCCGCAACAGAACCACGCAGGTTTGTGAAACCACGAACTATACACCATCCCGACGTGTACTAAAAAATTTTTTTTATTCTCATATCACATTTTTATGATTTTTCAGCCAGTGTATTCAATTCTCTTTACGATGTTTAGTCATATAAAACAAAATCGTCTTGGATGGCAGGTTATCGGGCCAAACCAGAACAATATTGATTTAATTAGGAAGTTTGGTAAATCTATTTATAATCATTAAATAAAAACGTCTGTGTGGAAAGGACATGGATGCCGGGTGTACAGTACGGAAGCGTCGCGTGAATAACGCACGGACACCAAGTGGACAATCTGCAGACGCCTGACGGTCGGTGCGCGGACGTCAGTTAGACGTCGAGGTGTTAGTGAAAGCAACCGCTTCAGTCTGTGCTAATCATTGTCGAGGCGGTCTAGTAAACATTTCTGCAAAGGTAGAGGGAAATAAATGTTTAAATAATTAGGTCCAGTGTTAGTATTTAAGCCGCGATCCATATCGCCCGGTAAGTATCATGCGTAGTTATAGTTGCCGCGTTTATAGGTGTTGTTATGGCTTTATAAAATACAACTTACATCCTCCGAGCACGGTGCACGTGAGACGAAAGGCACAACTACACACAGGTAAGATATAAACAGTGTGACATATCGTTAGCTGAAGTCATCTGTGGGACAAGTGAATAATGTCTCTTTTGAGACCGTCGGCCCAATTTTTCAAGTTTATTTTTCGAAATAATTTACATTTTCAAACGTCGCATTGTATGAAGTGTGTCATTAGCGCCACTATCAGATAGATTAAGAAACATTAATTTATTTTAACGTTTGAATTTCTAAGTTAATTGGAAAAGTAAACTCTTAAAAAACTAACATTTAACAGTAGGTACTTGTTATTTATTGTTTTTTTTTTCATAACAATGCAATTAAATTACTTTACCTACTATTCCACATTATTTGCCCACTAGGAGGAACGTGGAGATATTTAAAAAAATTGTAAAATAAAATTTCGGAGGATTTGGTTTCTTCTGACTTCCGCTGTTCAAACTTTTTTCATGCAATTCAACATTTTGGTCCTCATACGATAATAATATTAATTAATAACATATCGCCACGCTACACCCCTTTGCAAGTTAGCAGAGATACATTCGTAGCTGTATCCCCTTTTCGTTTAAATGTCGTGTTCAACGTGGCCAGTGGCGCAGCTGATCGCCGTTCTCACAGCACAAGCACAAATGACGTTTCCATTAGACGCTTTGCGGGGTTCCTCGCGATGTTCTTCTCCACCAGTGAACATGTGGTGGTTAAATCCATACTTAGCCTGGAAAAACACAGAGGTACGTACGAATATTCGCGTTACCGCGCGTTATCCACTGGAGCTCCACCAGCCACAATCCTTATATGAAATTGCGTATATTTCTGCAAATATATTTTACCAATTTCGTAACATTTGTCTAAATTCACACTTAACCTATATTTTAATTTTAAGTAGTACTAATATTATTTTCAAACAATAAAAGCTAAAGTTTCCTAAGGCCACTTTATTGTATCGCTTGTTGTATGACAATCCTTCTGCAATTTTAATATGTGTTTGTGAAAGTTATCAGCTTCTGGGTTTCGTATTAACATAAATTTTATTAGTTTACAATCAAAATCTATTAGTAATAAAACTAAATAACACATTATATTCAACATGATTAACTGAGATTAAATTTGCATACCTAATACATTATTAATATATTTATAGTGTAATAAATCTCCACGATAGATTACTGTTATATTTTATAACTGGATCAATAAAATATAGTATACAAGCTTATTTTAAAACTAGTGGTTTGTAGGGAAATGATGGTTTTACAAAAACTTAGAGGAAAATTCTTCATTAGACCATCAGACCCACTGTGAAGGCAGCAAACCCGGTGTGTCAGATTCCTAGTGTCTCAAAACCCCCAGGGTGTTCTTTCAATCATTCCACCCGGACCTAGCGATCCAGATTCTTTCAGACACCCAGGGAGCGAACAGTCTGTTTATGCTTCATCTCCGGGAGGGGTTGATGTAAAGAGCATACCCGTCAAAACCTTACATCTTTAGACACCCACATCTCTACTATCCGGGAAGGGTAAAAATTCATTATCTGGCATTAACATGTTTGTAGGCATGTCACCCAAATATGGGTGACGCATTTCTTGTTGCAGTTGATAGGGTTTTAGTTTTATTTTTATCTAAAATTAGTTTATAATAATTTACATAGTTTCACTTCTACCGCGGGTGGACGGCAAACATACAGTGGCTTCATTTTTGACGTATATTGGTTAGATGTTAATACAGCATAAGCAAATAGAGATGCAGCTAGGTGTACCTTGCTATACCGTACAGTTCCAACATAGAGGCTCATACGTAAGGTTTATTACTAAAATCAGTAACAATCCGTCGAACTGTCGCGGCGCGTCATTAAATCGCCATCGCGACACGACGTAAATAAAAACTGGATTTATTTCTCTATTTCTTTATTTATATGTTTTATTTATTTATTGCCGGGCGAGCGGATGACCGTTTATGGATATTTAAATTTTTATTTGTTACGTTTTTATCTAGTTATCGAAGTTTTTTGTCTTGTACGGGCTGTTTAAAATAAGGCATTGTCTACGCCTTTTTTCATTCTTAATTGGATCCTGGGTGCAGTTTGGTATTTACGCCGAGTTACAGATTTTTCAATTTTATTTATAATAGATTTTAATGCAAATGAGTATTCTTTAGTGTTTAAAATAGTTTTAAAATTTAAGGAATCTGCCTTCAAATAGATGTTAGTCATTTAATTTTTTTTTTTGCGTCCAATCGGCGATAATTCAAAGTTTAAAACGCCATCGCTGTCTGCCGCTGCCGTCTTCCGTCTACCGCGCTGTGCGAACGGCTCCTTTATGCTTGTTAAGGAGGCGGAAAAGTCCACAAAAATTGTGACATTCTATTGTTTCCGTGTCTCCAATAGGAAACGTCCAGTGCTGATATTTCCAGCAATAATTATCCTTTCTTTTTAACTTTGTTCTTTTCTCTTCTGTTATATATTAACTTTCTTTACTAAAAATAAGTATTATGACCGGTGGTCGTGGGTGTGGTTATAGTAAGATACGAATTTGGCGTTTTATAGTTTATTTGCACTTTAAGGCACACCGAACTGCGACGTACACGCACGTACTCCCGCCTTGGGTCTCGGTAGTCGACTAACTTCCAAGCGTCCCGTGCGCGCGCGCATCCTCTTACCCCGCACGTCTCGTGACACCCTAACGACCCTTAGGGCGACAAGAGCGTATCGGGTTACGCCTACATGCTATAGTATTTATATAAAGCATGTGATTCTATTGATTCTGAAAATAATAACAGTTGAGTTTCTTTGTAAGCAAAGAAACAACCATTAAAACTCCTCTTTCCTATATTATGTTTTGCATTGGAGTAAGTGCTTATTGTTGCTTTCTGGTAAGTTCATTATTCACACGGGCTATTGGAGATCTTTCACGTGAGCGCAAGGGCCGACTGAGGTATGCCGCATGCCGAATGTCACGCAGTTTGCTGGCATCTAACCCGCTCCATGCACCTGCCCTCCGCACAGTACACACCCGCCAACCCGCATTGGACATTGTGTACTGGGTTAAATGTCCAAATCCCTTCCATTAATTCTAAAAATATAGTGGTAAAGCGAAGGGAGACCTTTGCCCAGCGGTGGGACGAAATGGCTGATAATAGTATTATGTATCAAAAAAGAAATGATTCTGACTGTATTATTGTAATAAATTATTCTACATAGACACATAATTTTTATGGCTCTTTTATTTAATACACAATTTCCTATTTCAGTTGTAATCTTTATTTGTTTTATTTATTTTCTAATTTTATTTATTCATCGGCTGTGGTTGCCTAGTGGTAATAGATCAGGTTCCATGCGCGGTGGCGCGAATGGTCTTAGGTTCAAATCCCGACACACCACACACCACCACACACACCCCACTACAGGCTAATTGCTTAAAGAAAACATTGAGACGAAACTCTCATAGCAACAAATAGAATTGTCCTCCTCCTTGTCCGCTCCTGGTTATGTTGGGCACATAAGCGCAAAGCACGCGCGCTAATGTATCCGTGCTCAGGCCATGACGATATAATGATATTATTTCTTCAATTATATATTTTTTTCTTCATTTTCCAGGTTAAATTTTTGCTCTTATGCTTATATTTTGATTATATCCCAAAATATAGTTCTCTGTAGAGATATATCGAGGCCATCACAATCCCAAAACCCAAACATAATACCGAACTAATTTACATGTAATAAAAACTATCCTTTAACCCGTCTCATGATTAATGGCGGATCATGTCCGAGTCGTTAAATGACGTTATTTATTGCATTTTAAAGTGTTTTAATGCCCCACGAGACGAACTGTGCTCACTGCTCGACCGAGCGATCACTTTCCACTTTTCCTATCTTAAAAAACATATCATAATATAGTAAAAGACCTCCATAGTCACTCGATTCGATCTGTCGCGTTTCGGGATCAGTTTTTTTTTTGACTCGACCCAGTGACTGCACCATACCTGATGGTAAGCATAATGCTGCCAAAAAAACGCTAACGACTATCGGTAGGTAAGAAAGACCCAACAGTAGTCGCAGCGATCATGCCGGCCTGCACAAATATCTCTTCACGTTACGCTTAAAGGATCCCATATCATAGGATGGAGGGAACACGCTCGCCGGAAGACTATTCCACAGCCCAACGACACGGCAAAAGAAGGAGTTAGAGAACTTCTTAGTCCTGGCCGGGATGTGAGATACCGTATAGCTGTGACTCCGCAAACCCGCGCGCGTGGTTCTATTCAGGGAAGGAGAGGGTGGAACAAGGTTAAACAACTCTTCAGAACACTCGCCATGATACAGACGGTAGAAAACGCTCAGTGACGCAACATCTCTGCGCAACTGGAGCGGTTCGAGATGCTTAGTTTGTGTATTTATTTATTTTTTTACACTGGCTCGACATAGTGACTACAGAGTACCTGATGGTAAGTACAGTGTAGTCCAAAAACGAAAGCGACTATCAAAGGATGAAAATCCATTGATAGTCTACATCGTCATGTCGGCCCACATATACCACGACTGAAGGTCTCTAGGTATATGAGTTACTGGATATACACAAGCTGATCCCGAAACGCGACAAGCCGAAGCTGGTCACTATGACGGGCTTTATACCCATACACTGTGGTCGCAATCCAGACGGGCACCGGCGCCCTACCACCTCGCTGCTGTATATCCAGTTGTTTGAGACCTTCCGTCATAGTATATGTGGGCTGACAAAGCGATGGCGGCTGGCAATGGGTTTTCGTACCTTGGCGGTCGTTGCCGTCTTGGACCACACTGTACTTTTCATCAGGAGCAATGCATGCAAGGGATCATTTAGGGACTGTCATCTCTACAGCATCACGTAGGCTTATAGCCTAATCCTGAACAAGGTGCGACGGTTTACGCTCGATCAACTGTTTCTATTGTAAAAAGCCCAGGTCAGGCCTTTTTTTTGTTAACCCGGTGGAAATCCCTACGGACCGTCAGGGGAAGTGGTGAGGGCCGCTCCCACGGTGTGTCGGACCTGCTCCGACTAAAACCACCGGGGTGCCAGCACTGCCTCTCTTCGCCTTCGCCGAGCCTGGGAATCCGGATACTTCCGACGGCTCAGCGGGCAGCCCAGGTCAGGCCTTGCATGGAATATTGTTCGCATCTTTGAGATAGCTCTGCTCAGTACTTACTTGACACCCTGGATAAGTGGCAGCGGAGGGCTGTCTGCATTGTGCATGATTTTGATGTGACTAAGTACTTTAAACCGCTCTAGTTGCGCATAGATATTGCCTCACTAAGAGTTTTCTACTGTCTGAACCACGCGCGCGGGTTTACGGAGTCTCAGCTATACGGTATCTCGCATCCCGGCTAGGGCTAAGGAGTTCTCTAACTCTTTCTTTTGCCGTGTCGTTGGGCTGTGGAGTAGTTTTCCAGAGAGCGTATTTTTCACCTTCCTATGAGAAGGAGTCCTATAAGGGTAGCGTGAAGAGATATCTGTGCAGGCCGACATGATCGCTACAACTTCCAGTGTGTTTTTCTTAACTGTTGATAGTTGTTGTCATTGCTTAAACTGCACTATGTAATAGCAGCTTATAGAATGTGTGCTGAGTAACAGCTTATCGAGTGGTCACTGCGTCGTGTCAGGATACGAAAATGCAGTTAAAAAATATAGGTACTAATATACTGGCATCGATCAGATATGATACAAACGAGCTAATAAAAATTCTTAAACTTGATTAAGACGTTTACAAGGGGAGATACCGCTGCAATATTTAGCAGTTGCTTGCAAATTGTTAATCAACGTGCTAAGTTCGTTTTGAGCTTATTAAAACCCAACGCCTGGCTTTATGGCACGCTGTATAACCTAAACCATAGCCGAGGGACAACGGATGGTCAATTTTGAGTCTAAAAAAATGTAAAGCTTTTAATTGACATTTTCAAGCTTTCTGTATTCTCTGTACTGTGGTTAATATCGTTTGCCTTTTAATTATTACTATTCTTGAAGTACCTTTTTTGGTTAGTGGTATAGATGCTCTCATACGATGCCCAACGCCAGGGCCACTGTGATGGTAACGGCCCCGGTGTTTTTTTTTACACTGGCTCGACATAGTGACTACAGAGTACCTGATGGTAAGTACAGCGTAGTCCAAAAACGAAAGCGACTATCAAAGGATGAAAATCCATTGATAGTCTACATCGTCATGTCGGCCCTCGTATACCACGACTGAAGGTCTCTAGGTATATGAGCTACTGGATATGCACAAGCTGATCCCGAAACGCGACAAGCCAAAACTGGTCACTATGACGGGCTTTACACCCGTGTACTGTGGTCGCGATCCAGACGGGCACCGGCGCCCTACCACCTCGCTGCTGCTCGTTTAGCACCACCCAGGAGTCACGTGTAGGGAAACTAGGGTAAAGCCTACGGACGCGAGCAGCTTCGACTCCCCGAGCATTTTCGACTCCCAAAATAATGTAATTTAAGGTGTGTGTATTTTTTACCAACAAAAAGCATTGGTGTGTTTCTTCTCCCGTGAGTTGCGGCCAACGGTACGGCCCAGCCAACTTCCTCAGCACCTGGCGACATCTGCCCCTCTGTAGGCCTTTTCTTTGCGGGCGCACGCCTGATTTTTTTAAGTACCTTTTTTTGGTATCCTGGGGGAAATCCTCATGAGGATTGTCTGGGTGCCGTGAGGGCGGTGCCCTGGTGTGTCAGACTATTACTGGCGAAACCCCAGGGTTTTCCTTCTCCCATCTGCCAGGGCCAAAGGGACGGATGGGCCTGCTTCCTCGACACTCAGCGGTATCTGGTCTTCCACAAACACGCCTATTCGGGGTGTAGTAAAGAAGCCACCCCCTACTCATTCCTCATATAATTGCGAAGAGAGTGGTGTAAAATGGCCCTCTGGATTACTTCAACTTTTAGTAAAATGGCGTGTGGGAACACATCGCAGACCGCTCACGCCTGGATTTTGGGTACTGAACGTAATTCCTCAAGTGCGTCGCCCGGTTTATTAAATATCTATCTGTGCCGAAGGTGTTATATATATGTTTTTTTTTTACTAAAGTTTGTCGGTCATTTTTTTCCGCACTAGCAATAATAAAATCCACTCTTGTAAGTCAATCCTTTGATGAGGTTTTAAACTTTGATAAGTATTACTAATTAACTTCATTTTGTGAAACTGTTTTATTATTCCAAACTGCACCAAAAACTCTTCCTGTTACAAAAGAAATAAAATACAATTCTCCGAGTGAAACTCTAGTCCTTAAATTATAAATGGCACGAAGAGCCCTCTTTAGCAGAATGAAAACTCTTTTTAAATCAGCAGCATATTTATTACACAGGATATATGCTTTTATTGGATACGGGGCCGGCATACATGCCTGGTATCGCGAATGGTTGTAGGTTCGAATCCCGGTACGTACGTCTTGGTTTTTCAGATTACGTACGAAGGCATCACATGAAGGAAAACATCATGAGAAAACCCGCATGGCATCTAACAGAAATATCATGTGTTCTAGTGCTGTTACAACGGCGATCAGTTGCGCTACTGGTACATATAAGAGCAAAGTACAATACCAATATACCTCTGCTCATTCCATAACGGAGACAGTATGACGATACATTACTATTTCTTTATTTTCAATCTTCTCATACAAACGTATAAAAACCAGTAAGTTTTGCCTGCTCCTGAACCGTGGCTACATGGTGCTGGCACATCGTCCACACGCTGCCATAAGATTCGAACCTGGACATTAAATGGAGACCCGATTACCCAGCGCCCAACCGAATGTCATGCATCACAAACAAGTGTCAGGAATACTAAACGTTTTAGTGGAGCCATAAACGGGGTGAGTCGCCCAGTCATCGACGGTCATTCACTCGCTCATTCTATTGACTTTGAGGAATTCGCTTTAATTACGTACCGATATTGCCTTTTATGGGGCGATTTGTATGTCGTTACATACCTTAGGGAGTTCAGAGATTGGATAAAAAAAATATCCTTCACCTTTTTTTTTAAGCCGAAGAATAATCCTGCTTAGGACAATCAAAGCCGCTGTGATGGTGGAGATCCCGGTGTGTCAGATTCCTACTGACTAAAAAATCCACGGGATATTTCTCAACTCGTTGCTAATCGGCCCTGGGACTTTTTATTCCTCCAACGACCCGGCATTTTGGGTTCCGTCCGCTGGAGAGGTGGGTGTTAATAGCTCATCCGTTAAGACTTATCCATCAGGCGGTGTACACGTGTACGCATCACTTCCGCCTCTTTATCTTTCATCTACTCTATATCTACTCTAAAAGGAAATTTTATAGGAAATTTTAAAGTAGAGCTTTAGAGTAGAATTTTAGAGTAGCGTTTGAGGTGGTAGAGCTTTACCAACTGCAGCGGCAGGGTTATCTGAACTGGGTCGTGACAATACACAAGTACAAAGACCGACATAGTGACTGCTTTGGCCTGTCGCATTTCGGGATCAGCTTGTGTATGTCCAGTAGCTCATATACCTAGAGACCTTCAGTCGTGGTACGTGTGGGCCGACATGACGACGGAGACCATCAATGGGTATTCATCCTTTGACAGTCGCTTTCGTTTTTGGACTTCACTGTACTTACCATCAGGTACTCTGTAGTCATTACGTCGAACCGGTGTAAAAAAAACATGCACACCGGTGAAGGAAAAATATCGTGAGGAAACCCGCGTGGCATCTAACAGATATGTCATGTGTAGGTACTAGTGCTGTGAGAACGGCGATCAGCTGCGCTACCAGGCATGTTGAGTGCGGATACATGAGCGCAAAGTGGATACAGCCAGTAATATATCTCTGCTCACCCCGAAAAGTATTTAGAGTGACGATATTGTTACGACGGAACTAGGGCCAAACTTTATCGTGATATGTGATCGCTCGATGCGATCACAGGACAGTTCTAATTTGGACAGCGACACAGAGCGATATTACGAAGCGATCTTCAAGGACTTTTGCGATCATACTGCGACTGTATAGTGATTCTACGTGCGATTATTTTGACTGGATTTTTGATACTGGACTTCGAGAACTTTCTGCGACTGGACTTTTGACGACGGATTTTCGAGAGCATTCTTCGACGTGCTTCTGGACTCTTCGACGATTTAACATCGCGATCGTTCGACAGCTGCGTTTCAAGACCTTTCTGTGGCTGCGTTTTGATTTTGTGTACTCTCCTCAACAAATAAATTGATTGTCCGTCACAACCGGCATTTTAATACCCCGCGCTCGTAACAATATATTATCATTATCTCAGCCCCTATTGATTCAGCACTAAGCGTTGCCCTCTCTAAAAGACTCGCCATTGATCTCTGTTCAGAGGTGTGTACATACAGGAACAACCTGCCTTCTGCAAGCTGTTGGCCGTCTGACCATTGGACGCCCTGCATTACGCTTATTGAGGCATTGTAAATTTCCATAATGTATTTTAAACTTAATATACGATGGGTAGAAGAACGTTTAATTCCAAAAACTATTAGTCTTTTGCGTGGGAGGTGTGACATAGTTGTAAACTATTAAATTCTAAGGTTTCTTTGTATTTTCATTCACATATTCATTATTTCTACCCATTTGTAATATTTTTGAGTAGGAGAAAATGTAGGAAAATACCTATTTTAGTTAAAATATACATATTTGAGTGGTTACATCAAACGCAGTTCGGTACCGTGGACGTACGCTAAATAAATCTTTTAACAGTTCAGTGATTTACAAATCGTTCAATTCTAAATAAATTAATATTTTTAATCAATGAGAAATGAATCTTAAATTCAAAACCTTATGCATGTATATCGGAAACGACATTTACTATTTGAATCATCATTTTAAGGTAGTTCCATTGAATTGTGTTGTCTCAATCTAAATCTTTGATTCAAAATGATTTAAAGATTTACTTGAGAAGTGCAGAATTTACTGACTTGATTTGTTTTCTAGTGATTTATATCTTTCTCCCCAATCAGTCCAGATTTACACATCTTTGCAGTGCCGTGACTAGTGTCTGTCCAAACATGATTAAATGTTATAGAGCTTTGTTTCGAGCTCGTCCCCAATCAACTGTTCTTTTATTTGATGTCTTTAGTGCTCTCAGCTCTCGGAGTTTTATTCTCTATTAAATCTTTTATTGCTTTACGATTCTTGAATATTAATGTTCATAATATACATAAACCGGATTAGGGCGACGGCAGTTTCGATACACTCTATAATTACATAGTTTTGTTTGTATCTATTTGATAAAACAGTGGTATCATTAGGATGTTGCGCAGAGACATTGCCTCACTGAGCGCTTCCAACCCTCTATCACGGCGAATGTTCTTAAGAGCTATTTAACCTTGTTCCACCAACTCTCTTCTTTGATACAACCACACGCGCGAGTTAACGGAGTCTCAGCTATACGGGAACTCACACCCGGCTAGGACTAAGAAGTTCTTACTGAACTCTTAAGAACTCTTACTGCAGCTGAGTCGTTGGGTCCTTCAAGCGTAGCGTGAGGAGATATTTGTGCAGGCCGGCATGATCAAGCACATCGGTGGGTTTTTCTTATCTGTTGGTAGTCATTGTCTTTTTTTTGGACGACACGATGCTTACCATCAGAATTGTTGTGGTCACCGTGTCAAGTAAGGATATAAAAGATATGTGCAACAAATATACCGCAATACCAGTGGCTACCATCAATAGATGAAGATATATTGACAGTTACTGTCAAATGTCGATACTAAAAGTAATATACGAAAAAGAAAAATCTTTAGATATAGAAAGAAAGAAGGTAGTATTAGAATAAGTTTGCGCTATTTAAACCTTTTTAATACCTAGTTGCGCACAGTTTAATTTCAGCTAATTTGGCCCACACATTGGCTCCACATCCTCACGGGTGGGCACGGCGATAGGCTGTGCTACTGGTCACATTGGACGCGACATCCAAGCACAAATTGGATACAGCCACTAATGTATCCCTGCTCACCCCATAAGGGGAATAGAGTGACGATATTTTTACTCATTGTTATTGATACTGATCTAGTTTTTTCTGTAGATTTCATAACATAATTGTGAAAAAAATTGCCAAAATCTGCCGTAAAAATATCATGTATTATTGACGGCTGCGGCCGTAAATCTACAGTTTTAATCCATTTTCGGATCTGTTGCGACTATAAAGAATGGTTTATTAATTACCGCGGGCGTTGTGGGTGACTGTATAAATCAACTCGCGTGGAGCCGCCGGTGTAAATCTTCACGATGTGAATCACTCACGTCGATTCAAATGTCGAAATAATCTCTATTTCAATACGTCCTTATTCTGTATCGGCAACGAGGCAGCGAACACAATTGCTTATAAAAAATATATTTATATTATCACGCTTTATACTTTTCAGTGTGAACAGAGGTACATTAATGGCTGTGTCTCAGGGAGCTTATGCATGACATTTATTTTAGATGCTAAGCAGATTTTGTCAAGATGTTTTTTTTTATGGTTTACAGGCGAACGTTTGGCCTCAATCTCACATGGTGGAAGGTGAAGATGATTCCGACGATGAACCGCGTCCGACCAACAAATGCCTATTCACACTTCTCGTAAAGACTACCAGGTCATAAGCATAGAAGCATATTTTTCCTTCCCAGGTGATCATGTGGCACCTAGATGCGTATTTACTCTGAAAAAATTTAAAAGAAAATCCTAGAATGTATCTAGGATACAATGCTAGGACCATTTATGCTTCCACGGCTAGATACCCGTCTCTTTTCCACTAGGGTATCAGTACCATAATATATTTAAATATAAAAATAGGTCAGATTTCTATTAACCTGTTTGGATAAAGCGAATATAATTTGAGTCATTTAATATGATATTCATGCAACAGTGATGGCATATTTTCCGGAATAAGTCTGCGTAGCTCTATGTGTGGCCAACGGCACATTGTATCTTTTAGAAAACATTATAAGTCAGTTTTTACGAAAGTTGAACAGTTTTATTCTTCTTTACCCTTTCTCCTTATCAAGCAACAGCTGTACGTTTGACCTGTTTTTTAGTCACCTTTGGCTTATTACAAGTACACGAATATTAAGACCGTCATAGTGACTCGCTCTGGTCTGTCGCGTTTCGGGACCAGCTTGTGTATATCCAGTAACTCATATACCTAGAGACTTTCAGTCGTGATATATGTAAGCCGACATGAAGAAGGAGACTATGAATGGATTATCGTTTTTTGATGGTCGCTTTCATTTTTGGACTACACTGTACTTACCATTAGGTGCGCTGTAGTCACTATGTTGAGCCAGTGTAAAAAAAAACTTTAAAATCTTCAATAACATGATTCTACCACCGGTTCGGCAAGCAGAATCTACCGAGAAGAGCCGGCATAAAACCCTGGTAGTCGCTCTTTTCAAAAGATTGCTCCTTAGATACAAATTAAATTGAATTGAATGTTCTGTGAGAAATATTATTTTCAGTCAAACTATCATCGAGAGAATGTTTAGCTTTCTTTACAATTTGAGAGCCTTTAAAATAAGAGTGTAAAACATATGTTGGGCAAACGGGGTCCAGCATCGACCTCATAACTTTCCACCAAGTGTGACTGAGGTCAGGCGTTTGACTGAAATCATAAAAAAGAAGAGTTTTTTTTTTATCCTGACACGGCACAGTGCCAGTACATCACGCCTGATGGTAAGCATGGTGCAATCCAACAACTACAACTCTATCAACAGTACTCGTAAAAAACCTATCGAAAGTCGCAAAGGTCTTGGCCTTCACAAATATCTCTTCGTTTAAAGGACCCAATATCATAGAGCTATGGGAACATGCTCGCAGGAAGACCATTCCACAACTGAAGACTCGGCAGAAGTAGGAATTAGAGCTTCTTAGTTCTAGACAGGATATTAGTTACCATATAGCTGTGACTTTGTAACCCCGCTCGCGTGGTTCTACTCTGCAAGGGAGAGGGTGCAACAAGGTAAATAGCTCTTCAGAACAATTGCCATGATACAGATAGAACGCAACGCTCAATGTGGCAACATCTGTGAGTAACTGGACACCTCTGGACAATAAGATATACACCAAGGACGTTACCAATCTGGTGAGTAAATGAATAAAATCAAACAGCTTAGAGAATCTAGGCTGGAACTTCGCGTAAACTGAATATAAATCGTATGGGCCACTTACATGCAAAACCCTAAAAAGGCTCCGTAGACGATAAATCAGCGGCGGCATTCACAAATCCGTGAAAACAAGCCCAGATCACATTCCCAATTGCGTAACACACTCTAGACCCCACTTTAAAATGGAGTCATAAATAAAAGGTAGACGCCGCACCTTATCGCCGCAACAAATGAAAGAATACACCCTAGATAGCCTCCTCACACCCCCAGGCACCCCCAGACACCCCCTAGCTCAGTGAAACCTTGTTTTACATTTATAACTACATATAGGGATGTAGCGCAACTGATATCTGAAACGAACTCTATCCGATATCCAAAATATAGTAACATAGCAGCGATATTTCGCATCGCCGTGTATGGTGTCTTATGGTTATTTATGGAAAAATTCATATATCCTCTTTTGTGTATCTCGTCTCTTAATTTTCTTCTTCGATGTCTCCCATGGTGGGTGCCTATTAATATAAAATAAAGTTAAAATTATGTTTCGCTTCGGCATATTGCCTTTTGGAATAAGCTTGTGTATGTCCAGTTGTTCATGCGCTTAGAGACCTTCAGTTTTGGTATATGTGTCTCTATACGAATGTCCTATCTAGGTTGATGAACGTGAGGGCCTCAAGGACCAAAGTGGTGATGACCTCTCACTGCCGACGATCGTGAAAGCCATGGTTGGCGATGAAGAGGCCTGGAGCGCAGTCGCAGCCTTCTGCGCAGTGAGTAGAAGGAGCCCTGCGAAAAGGACAAGGAGAAATCTACCACCCTGGACATTCGGCGTGACCGTCACCTGAGGGACACATTTTGCAGCGTCTGGCGTACCACTTGCGAGAAAACGTTAGACGACAAGTAAGCTTTCATTTTACACTCATCTCTCCCAGAGAGGAACCCTGGATAGGTTATTCGCTTTCCGAGCATTTCCGAATTTAGTTTCGCAGGCAGGGTAGAGTAATTGTAAAGACACCCCGGGAATTTTTAGTCGGAAGGAGTCTGGCACACTGGGGTCGGTGCTTTCGCAGCGGTCCTGATTGTCCTATGTAATATTTCTCCGGGTTATAAAAAAAGTATATGAGTACTAACATGACAGCAACTGCCAATAGATTTTCGTATCTTCTGCAGGCGCTGCTGTCCCTGACAAACACTGTACTTTTCATCAGGTGTGGAGTTGTCACATTGTCGAAGTAGTAGGTATAAAAATATCCGAAACCCTTCTCAACCCTAACTAAAAGCTGCGTCAACAGTTTACGTTGTTACATCTGCGACCTTATGCCGATATCTTACAACCGACTTTGTTACAGGTTGCGCGGACCGGCGGTCGCCATGGCAACGCGGACAGATCGCGATTCTTGCCCGGGAGTCGGAACTCCACCGCCTCCCGATCGCCTCCAATACCTAGCGCGCTCTACTGCCGATAGTTGAGGGGAATAAATCGACGGAAGGGACAGTATTGCCCGCTCAAAGATTTCGCCCCGTTTTTAGGGTACATATGTAACTAGTGAGTCAAGAGGAAGCCTTCATCGGAGACATGCAAAGAGGAACTTAATAAGAGCTCCCCTGGTTTATCCGCTAAGGAATGATTTCGGGGAAGAGAGGCCCTTGTTATCAGAGAAGGAAAATATAAAATTATGATGAAGAACATCAGAAATTGGACCAAACGAATGTAAAAAGCACAGCAAAATATATGATTGGGTTTAGATTTCATTGTGAAGATGACGCTCAATAATAGTTAAATATAAAACTGAAATTTTAAGAAATCATTAACTTACGATTATACATATTGGTGCATATTCCGACAAATACATCTGGGTTTTGCAGATTAATTACAGATTTAGGCAGCACATGCACATCGGTGGAGGAAAACATCCTGAGGAAGTCTGCATAACATCTAAGTGTTATGTGAAAGTGCTCTGAGAAAAAAGATAAAAACGAAAAAAACAATTTTATACAAATTATGTTTATTTATGAAGTCCATGTTGATGATAAGTTTTTTTTTTACACTAGCTCGACATAGTCACTACAGAGTACCTGATGGTAAGTACAGTGTAGTCCAAAAACGAAAGCGACTATCAAAGGACGACAATCCATTGATAGTCTACATCGTCATGTCGGCCCACATATACCACGACTGAAGGTCTCTAGGTATATGAGCTACTGGATATACACAAGCTGATCCCCAAACGCGACACGCCGAAACTGGTCACTATGATGGGCTTTACACCCATGTACTGTGGTCGCGATCCAGACGGGCACCGATGCCCTGCCACCTCGCTGCTGCTCGTTTAGCACCACTCAGGAGTCACGTGTAGGGAAACTAGGGTAAAGCCTACGGACGCGAGCAGCTTCGACTCCCTAAAATATTAGGTCCTTACATATGAAATTGGCGTTTTGTATGGGAGGAACAAAAAGTCGAATATTTTTTAATATAATATATTTAATTAATCAAAGTATGAACCATTATTTTCTATGTACTTTTGCCATCTCATAGGTAGTTCATTGATCCCTTTACTAAAAAAATCAGTCGGACGGGAATCAATAAAATCTTTGAAGGCGATTTGGACTGCCCCATCGGAGTTGAATTTTTTCCCTTGCAAGAAGTTATCCAAATTTCGAAAAAAATGGTAATCTGTTGGAGCATGGTCCGGGGAGTACGGAGGATGTCTTAGACTTTCCAATTGAAGCTCTTCTAATTTAGTAGCCGTCTGTTGCGCAATGTGTGGTCTAGCGTTGTCGTGAAGCAGCAGTGGCGTAGAGCGATTGACCAGCCTAGGTTGTTTAGCCGCTAGCTTTTCCATCATGGTTTGTAATTGCTGACAATAGACATCAGTCGTAATAGTCTGGCCAGATTTGAGAAAACTGTAATGAACAATACCGGCACTAGTCCACCAAACGCTTACAAGTAACTTTTTTGGGGTTAATTTTCGCTTGGGGCAGGATTTGGCTGGCTGGCCAGGATCCAACCATTGCGCTGAGCGCTTCCGATTATCGTAAAGAACCCATTTTTCATCACAGGTAATGATTCGGTTTAAAATACCTTCATTATTGTGCCGGTTTAGTAATGTAACGCAGCAGTCGACGCGCGTTTGCCGGTTTGCTTCAGTCAATTCGTGAGGTACCCACCTTTCAAGCTTTTTAATCTTCCCAATTTGCTTCAAGTGACTTAAAACAGTTTTATCACTAACATCGCAGCCTGCAGCTAACTCGGACGTGGTTTGCGATGGATCCGCTTCCACAATAGCCTTCAACTCTTCATTATCAACTTGAGTCTCAGGCCGTCCACGGGGCTTGTTCTGCAGGTCGAAATTTCCAAAACGAAAACGTTGGAACCAAAAACGAACTGTGTTTTCTTTTGCAACACGACCGCCATACACATCATTCACCCTTCGAGTTATTTCCGCAGCACTAGTGCCACGGCGGAACTCGTACTCGTAAATAATGCGATATTTTAAGTTTTCCATTTTGTAAAATGAGTGACGCAAACAGAAAAAAACAGAAGAAAAAAACAAATGAATGACGATCATCGAAGCACAAATACATGAGTCTATAGCTGTACAAATTTGAATTTGGAATTCCTTACCAAAGAGGAGAAATTTGTGATTAAAGTGGCCAGTACGAAAAACGCCAATTTCATATGTAAGGACCTAATAAAAAGTATGTTTGGAGTAGATAAAAAATATTCTAAAATCTTTTTTTTTAATTCCAGTAAATGTTAATGATTTTAAACGGCATTTTAAAGTTTCTTTAGATACTTGCAAAACATTTTTGTGAATTTTTAGTGTCTTTTTTAAGTATTTCTGGTTAATTTTTATCTAGGGGTGGGCAATACGCATAATACATCCGCGTTACGGCGCCATGTACGCGAGATACATTATTTTTGTTTCATAAACTGTCTTAAAATATTTCACCGACTGTTTTGCTATATATAGATTTATACGGCAAATATACTTGGAGATTGGTTTTGTTAAAGTATTGAGAATATTAATCATATTTTATGAGTGAAAACTTCCTCTATAATACAAAATGTTTGTCTTTTTACTTAGTTTTCGTTTATTTATTTGCAATTGTACTTAATTTAGTGAAACAAAACTTATTCTAGACAACGTTTGTATAAATAACAATAAACTTACGAAATACTAATGGTGAAATATCAAATTCACCTTGTTTCAGTGGATAATCCAGTAAGAGTTTGTCGTTATATAGTCTTAAGGAGTATGAAGGCAAAATGACATAACTTCGGAAAGTATAAAACTGAGGTAAATGATATTTAAGTTCCAGAATGTAGAAAATAATTATAAAACTTGCTTATGATTATATTTATATCAAATTTTTTATTGAATTAAATTGAGTTTATTTCGTAAAATTTGACTATTAGACTGACATTATACCCTTACTTATATATAATATTAAACTGAATAGTGCCATTTTTAATGGATGGTAAGGCTTCTCTGTAATTTATCGTGAGAAAATCGTCGCTGAGTAATCGTGTTCCTAGTATATAATGTTAGTATGACTGTCATAGTGACTGGTTGCGGCCTGTCGCTAGCCAGAATCAGCTCGTATGTACCTACATCGAATTATTTATATAATATTCTCGCTTGCAGTATTCATTTATATGTTAAATCTCTAATTGTAAATCTAACCGCCCGTCTGTCGCATAAGTCGCAAAACTATCCAATTTATTGAAAAAAATATCTTGTGGTTTTTCTTTTTTGGTAAGACGATGGTGTCCTCAATATATCTCCTGGCAATCGTTACAATTCGTGGACTGCAATTTGTTTTGTCCAGCAGATTAGCAAGATGAAGTGATAATGGTCAGAACATAGCTGGTAGAGAGAAAGGCTATTTGGGGACGAAAGTTTATGAGTGGTGACTGTGTACTGGCAAGCGCGGTGTGGGACATCGACATACAAGGAGATCAGATGACATGATCCAGATTGCATAGCGACGCTGGATGGAAGCTGCTTCCGATTGGTTGTTTTGGAAAACATTAAAGGAGGTCTATGCCCAGTAGTGGACTCCCACAGCTGGCATAATGATAATCATGAATTTTTTTGCTTAAGAAATTTTAAAAAGACCTCAATAACTTATTTTCGTGCAATTATTTACTGTTTAAGGTTGATAAATAAAATACTATAATAATATTTTTTCTAACCATTTATTGTAACCACATTACGTAGATATGCCTCGCTCACGGACTATGTATTATGTGAACAAATCGTAAGGGCAATTTTATATATACCTCTGAATGACCACTAACTGCATCACCATATCGACGCTATAAACATAAAACGCTGTAAAAAACAGTTGGATAATTTTTTTTTATCAGATATATATTATATTTTGTATCAACATAAAACCCACATCGAAATGGTTTGAGTGGCATGGTTTTACGGTTATTCTAAATCCGTTTGCAGCTATTCAAAATATATATATACTATTTTGGCAGGTCATTTTTTCATGATTTAAATAGCAAAAAAACAAAGGGAAATTTAATAGCCTAAAGATACTAATAATTTTATTATTAAGGTTAACTGTTTGAAAATGGTATTTATCAGTTCAATAATAAAAATAGTTATGGTTTTACAAAAATTATTACAATTTTTTTCCTCTTGTGTAAAGTTTTGATTCTGTGGGTTAGAATGTTCTCACTTTTTAGCGTCAATATGGCAGTGTTATAATTATAGTCGAAGCGTCTCGTATTCATATCTGTTTTGTCTTTAATGCTTTTGCAGAGTAAAAAAACAAAAAGTCATTTTTCTATATTTTTAAATATAACGAAATATGTTTTTTTTTTAATGACCTTTGATTGATGTTCCTATTGAAATTTTTCTAAGTTTAAAATAGTATTTCATTAATTTGAGATGAATTCAGAAAAATAACAATATGGAGTTATGACTTTTTGTTCCCTTGCTCCTGTTTACAAGCTGGTTGTTTGTTTTATACAAGCTCTTTTACTATTTAATACATTTTATTATACATTTTTATGATTGGTAAGGATTTCATACAAAAATGCGTTTAGAATAATGAAATATATAGAAAATGACATCCTATCGGAGTAGGCAGGAAGATCGCAAGGCCATTTCTTAACTCTAAGTAAATGGGCAAAAAATACGCTGCTCACCGCTCATTATCCCATTGGATATAGTGTTATATTGTTTTAAAATAAAACAGTACTTTTTTCAAACAGATTCACGCTTGACTTCAATAATACATGATGAAAAGCGATGAAGAGGCCGGTGATTTAGTGCACTTGCCCAACAAATACGGATCCACAAATTCCTTGAAGAATGTAGGGCATTCTGCGAACCTAGACAAACAGACGCTGCCAGCCAATGTCATTCCTTATCGGTACAGACTATAAAACGTGAGACGAATCGCTTCTTACGAATAGTTGAAATATCAACAATATACTGCGACAGGATTTTTTTTAATTTTTTAAGACAAGACATCTTACCATCATTTTATATGTTGCAATCCCCATTCCCTCCTCTATTTATAATCTATATTTTATTATACATAATAAAATAATGAATATAAATAAAGTTTTTGCTTACGCCAATATATTGGTTAAATATTTTTGAATTTTATATTTTTAACCGGCGCTTCGCAACTTTCCGTGAAGTTGTAGAAGCTTCGTGACCTCCGGGGGGATTGCGATTCATATTCAGAAGCACTGTACTAGTACAGTGCTTCTCAAAGTATGAGGAAAACACTAGTGGTATCCTACGAGGGGTCAGTAGCATTATTTTTTTATTATAAAATATACATTTTTGTATGAAACCTTTGAATGTATCTCACGCGTGGTTTCTACAATTACATTTAATTGTTAAATTCGTTTAAATATCTATTTACAAAGTGTCTACCGCTTATAATATACAATATACATACATATTGCATGCTCTCTTGCGTTGTCACAAATTAAATCAATATCCACTTACAAAGTACTTTTATATTTACAAATATTATACGTTCATTCGCAGGGAATCAAATCACAACAGAAGGTGCGCTTATCAACCAAAAGATTATATAATTTATTTCAATACTGAAAACTTACATTATTCATTTTATGTCAAAAATGTAAAAACTAGCGTTTTTTTGTTATACTAGCTCGACAAATTGACTATATTGCACGACGTGGAGCGCCAAGGGACCAAAATCCGTTGCAAGTCGCCAGCGCTTTGCCGGCCCACACACCTATACCACGTCGCAAGCTCTCTAGACATATGATCAACTGGAACGGATTTTCGTCCTTTGATATTCGCTGTAATTTTTTAACTACACTGTATTCACTATCAGGTGCACTGTAGTCGCTTTTAAAGCCAGTTTAAAAATAAAATTGTTTTATATTTTAATATTGAGTTGAAATAAAATACAGTGTAAACTTCATGTAACGTCACTCGATTTAACAACAAACTCCCCAAAGCGTCGATATCACTCGGCTTTGGTTGGTTTAGCTTGTTTCCCATACAATGATACACTCTATATAGCATTACACCCACTCTCAATAACAACAGCAATTTAATAATAAGTACTTTTTATGTTGCCAAAATGAGTAAAAACTGTGCAGATGTGTACGTTCTTTTGTCGCTTTATTATCCTAGCCCGTAATAAACTCGACTGTCGGCATTTCACATGCAGAACTTTCTAAAAAATTCGTTCTTTTGTTTACAAATTGGGATTGCTATATTTGCACTGCAATGCAACAAAATTACTGGTGCAGCAAAAGACGTCAGGCAAAAATAACAGGCTATACTCGATAGCGATCAAATGAGAATTGTTTTTATGTTATTACTAACATTAGTCTGAAATAAATTTTTCCTTTTTCTAATACAGATTTTTTTTCTCTCCATTTAACGACAACTCTCTATAACGTCAAAATATGCACAGTCCCTTGAGGGTCGTTATGTGTAGTTTTCACTGTATTTATACTCAAATAGTCACGTGCAATGCTCAGGGTTTTCTGAAGGATCGAATCAGAAATGAGGTGATCCAAATAACTGAAGTTATCGATATACCGCAGAGGATTAGCAGGCTGAAGTGGCAGTATACTGGTCATATTTTCCGAAGAAGTAATAACCGCCGAAGCAGACGTGTTTCCGAGTGGTGACCATGTTTAAGTAAGCGTACTGGGACGCTCTTTGGCTAGGTAAAGTGATCTACACAGATTGGAAGGTAATTGTTGGATGAGAAAAGCCGAAGATTGGGCTCAGTAGCGAACCTCGGACGAGGTCTTTGTAAAGTCGTGAATCGAGTCTTGAAAGTCGAGATTTTTGTTTATATTACCGCGTGATAATTGGCACCGAGAGATAAATAAAGAAATAATGTTCAAAGACATTGGAAATATATATTTAACATGTATTTCTCACTCTCCCGACTTCTCTAAAGTAACATCTGGCAAAAGTGACTGGTGTGGGCTGCAAAGAAGGTAGGATTGAACTAAGCTAACAAAGATTATAAATGCTTAAACGGGTCTCATGCGCGTGCTAACTTACTTTTAACTATGGCTTGACGTTTTGACATGGCTACACAGGCCATGGTCACGAGCAGACTAACGCGCCGCGAGTGTTAGTCGGAGGCGGAATTTTACTTCCTCTACCCTCTTTTATCTATGAAGTGACTAGAAAACCAGGATCTCGTTTTATGCCGCCCTGTAAACATGCTGATACTGTGAGGGTTGAGTCGTGACTGTTCAAACTATCGATAACAAAAGAGGGTAGACGGAGTAGTTTCTCGCCCCCGCTGAAAACTCCGCGCCGTGCCAATGTGTTCGTGGCCATAGTTAAAAGTAACTTAGCTCGCGCATAAGACCCGTTTCAGTATTTGTAATGAGTACTGAACACGGAAGTTTCAAATGTGTTAATAAATAACCAATTGCTGGCAATCCTAATTAGTGGTTGTGGTCACCCAGTGGATAAAGGACAAGCAACGCGAATGGACATAAGTTTGAACCCCTGTACGTGATTCTGGATTTTTTCCATGTTACGTACGGGTTTAGGCACCACATGCTCACCGGTGATGGAAACCATCGCGAGGAAGCCCGCATGGCATCTGATAGAAATGTCATGTGTACGTACCCTGAGAATGGCGATCAGCTGTGCTCCTGGTTATGTTGGGCTCGGCAGATAAGCGCAAAGTGGATGCAACCACTAATGTACCTCTGCTCACCCCGAAAGGGTTATAGCGTGACGATATAATAATATTATTTTGAAATAACCAATTTCTTATGTTGTACCAATGTCTTTAGAATTATTTCCAACTATAGATATCTTATATAGTATATAGTTTCACGAGCTATGTATATTGTAAAAACTAATTAATAATAAGTTACTTATCATATAACTATTTACAAATGACAACACTGTCAACACTGTCAAATTATTTCTCAAATCCATTTTCTGTACTCACTTCAATATTTCCGACATACCTAAGAAATAATGAGTTTAATTAGCAATTCCGTGCGTTGACCGTGCGACACGGAAGCCGGCACAGCCAAACATACATAATTCTTTCGTAAAGTTGATATTTTTACTACCTTTTAATCACTTTGCCTTATTTTTGAAATTGTGTCGAGTCCCAATTTACTATTAGTCAGATTGTATTCTATAATGGTTATCTTTATAACTAATCTGCTTTATCATTTTAGGCCAAATAGGTATATGAACTTTATATATGTAACCAGAATAGAACAGTGGCTCCCTCTTCATTATACTGAGATGTCGTAACAGCGTAAGAGTCGATCTCGATGTGCGTTACATGTCCAAATCCCTTCCCATGGACTCCACGAATATACTTGAAAAATGGAAGGGGACCTTTGCTCTGCAGTGGGACGAAACTGGCTAATAATAATAATGTATGTGTACTAAATGTTTTATTGCACCCTGCTTTCTTTTTAGATGGTCATTGCACGCCACTGAATGCATCCTATTCATATTGGTAACCGGTTATTTTGATTTCATACAATTCGAATAGCTTAGCATAGAATGGCTCTATTTGAACTTAGTCCATGTTATTGTGTTGACAAGGGACTTCGTTTATCGATAAACACTTGTCGATAGCCGAAAATTTGAGATATAGAATATTCAATAAACAATAGTAAATAAATGTAGAATTATCAATTTGTAGGCAAAATTAATAATTTTAGTATATTTAGTAAGTCTATTAATATTGTTTAACTTTTCAATATTTTTATTCCGCAATTCGCCATCTCTGTGCTTCAGTAAAATGTCTTTTTTTATTCTGACTTGGCATAGGGATCACTCTATATTTGACGGTAAGCATGTGCAGTACAAAAACAACTAGGACTATCAAAAGCCTAGCACTATAAAAATAGCTGACTGACAGTCCTAGGGGTCATACCGGCCTGTACAATTTTTTTTTCTTTCGTTTAAAGGACCCAATGTCATATTATCAAAATTAATGTAGCACAATCGTAGTCATAACTTTATCTGAATTTTACGTCCACTTTAAGTTAAATTTACAAGTTTTTGTAACAATTAATCGACAGTAGTTTAATAAAATTACTGAATAATAATGTTTACTCAATTATGTTAATATTTTTTGTAATTTAGTTTTAAAATTAAAAGTGGTAATAGGCAAAGTTAATGGGCAGTTGATTGTTCTCGTCAGAGTTTAGGTTTTCATTAACATTATGCTCGCTATCGACAGAGCCGCTCGTGCTGGCTAGCTCGCGGTCAGTCTGGTCATACTTATTCCTAATTTGCCAATTGGATAAATCGCAAGGGGCCTCACTGATCTCTTTACAATGTCTCGAAACTAGATACTGTGGGTAATGGTTAAAATAATACCCGTTTACTTCGCTCGAATAATTCGAGTTAGGTTTAGTATCGTTACAAAGCACATTACTATAATCGGGTTCGAAGTTTCGGGCACTGGGATTGTCCGTTTCGCTCTCGATATCGATAAGTTTATCAGTCACATCACTATTGACGCAGGCGGGTCCGAGAGTCTCGGCGCCTGGGGCGAGTGATCACTGGCGGTGATGCGGCATTTGATGATGGGGAAGGTGATGCAGGTCCAGCCTCGGTCGCTTGGCTTCATCCTCATCGCTGCAAGGGTCGTTGTCGTGTGCCTCCTGGTCATCGCACTCTTCGCCCAGCTCCTCCTGCTTGCGTTTGGCGGTTGCCATTTCAGCTGCGTGCTTTTTCCGCCATTTTGTTCTTCTGTTCTGGAACCATACCTGGAACAAAACGATTAAATTAGATTAGAAGAAAAACATCGTGAGGAAACACGCATGGCACCTAATAGAAATGTTATTGCGCTATTGGTTACGTGGGCACGACATACTATAAGTGCATAGAGGAGACAACTACTAATGTATCTCTGGTCACCTCGGAAGTGCTATGATGTGACGATATATTATTAGAATATTAAAAGAAAAGTTGCTATTATTATTGGGCTAAATTCATTATCTTCTTTCACAATTCGTTCTTCTCTTCTAAATATTCCTAATAATTAATTATTTAAATTTACTTTGTTTCTAATGGAAATATTAAGATATCACTATTTTTACATTATTGGATTTAAGCTCATTGTCGATAAGGCTCTTACGTCGCGTAAACTACTCAGTTTGGAACACCGGCGTACAGTGGCCTGCCTTTCGGTTTTCTATAGACTATACTCTGGAGAGTGTGCGGCTGAGCTGCATAATTTAATTCCCTCTCCCCCTTCTTCCATAATTTGACTACACGCCGCGCCGTGCGGATTTGCACCCATATATGGTGGATATTTCAGCTGCTCGCACGAGGTGATTCGCCTCCTTTTTTTGCTGCTAACCACCAAAGAGTGGAATCTGCTTCCTACGTCTGTTTCTCCTACATCTTACGATATGGGAATCTTCAAACGATGTGTGAACCGGTATTTGTTCGGGGAGCGTGCTCCATCATCAGCCTCATAACTTTCCATATGGTGAGATTGAGGTCAAGCGCAAGCCTGTCTGTAATAAAAAAAACTCAAATGCAGAATATCCATCGTGAATAATTCCCTCGTTTATAAAATCGCCCTGTATATGCAAAAAACAGAATATCTAAATCCATAAAACGAAACTTGAAAATATTATCATTTGCTTGCTCAGACAAAAGCTCTCCAAAGCTAATTTTAGATTAAAATTGTTTAACTTCAAAACTAAATAACAGAAAACCCACTAAATCTAAAATGTTTGTCGAACAGAACACCGAATAAAGACAGAGCAAACATTTTCCATCGCCGTGTAAACCTCATCTCTACAGGCGACATAATAATGCCTTATTAAGCACCAACGTCTGAATCGAAACGTGAAAAATCCCTCCCTCTCTCTCGCACAAACCCTGCACCCTCGGGAGTAACAAAGACAGAAACAGAAGCCGGGTTGCACGGTAATTAAGGGTCGTTTTGCAAATTACATGGTACTTAACCACCCATATAACGTAGATTAATCACCCGGTTACTCTGTCTTGCTCTCTTCTTTGGCGTTTCGGTATTGCTATCCCGCTCCCCCGGGGTCGCTGGCGGACAGAAGTTTAATTAGGTCATAAATACGTTTTCATGATTAGGGCTCGGTTGGTTTGGGTATCTTAGGAACAGTCGGCCAGATGTCGGGCTATTATTACTACCAGCTTGCTAATTTCTATCTTATTTTCATGTCTCAATCACGGATTAACTTTCTGCAATTATTCTTCAACTTTTAACGTGATCTTTGCTCTATTACTTATTATTATGAAATTGTAACGAATCAAGTTCTGCTATTTTATGCAACTTATCAAAATATAGATAAATAGCTGTGCCCGCGACTTTGTTTGCGTTGACGTGGTTTTTAATTACCCTGATTCGGGACTGTGACCAGATCACGGCTGATGGTAAGCGTGGTTCTGCCCAAAAACGACAACCGTGAATAAAAAAAATCTCTCGATAGTCGCAGCGATCATGCCGGCCCGCACGAATATCATATTACAATTTTTTTAAAGAACCCCATATAAGAGGACGGTGGAAACACGATCGCTTGGAGACCATTCCATAGCCTAAGCAATCGGCAAAAATTAGAGGAGTTCTTACTTATGAGAGAGAGAGAGAATCCTTTTGTTATGATAATAAGTATTTAAAGCTGACATCTTTGTATAGATAATGATAATATGGCATCTATTGTTTCTTAAAGAGATGGGCAAAATGTAATCTGATTAATGATGAACGATTACAAAATGTAGCAGTAGTTTTAATTTTCTTGCTGTGTAATCATGATTAAATCCATTTAAAACATTAAGATATGATAAATGTGTATACAATCTGGGATTTTGTAATGTTTAAAACATAAATGAACAAAATTCAGTCATATTAATGGTAAAAAACGTAAAATGTAATCGTTAATCATTTTTATTAATCTGATTACATTTTGCCCATCTATGGTTTCTTATATAAATTCAATAAGACAGCGATCAGGTACTGTTGTATTAAAAGTATAATAATACATGTACATTAGCCAAATCACCTCAACTATTAAATTATACCATTTTTTTCCAATATTTAAACATATGTTTACATCAGGGATGTTACGGAGCTTCGACTCCGACTCCGATAAGTCGGAACTTCCGATCGTTATTACACCTTCGGTTCGGACTTCGGTTCCGAAACTTTTTAATCGGAGGTATTCATCGGAGGTCACCACCACTGTTGCAGTCAATTCATTTGATTTTACTTTATATGTTGTTGAAACATAATATCAAATAATCAAACAATCAGTGCTACTTAATTTGTAGAAGACATTTTTTAAAATTTAGATTTAAAAAATATGATTAAATTACTAAATTTAAAACTAAATGTACATTTAAATTTATTACTAAAAGGTTTTTTTTATTTTACATTTACATTAAATTAAGTAAAATAGAAATTAACACAAAAACAACCTTGCAGCAAATTTGATTTAATTTGTTCACTGGACAATGTTCACTGGAGGATAACGGTTTCTGATATATCCAACACTTTGTCAACAACAGCTTTTATTTGCCCAAGTTAGGTTGTGATGTGTTGTGTTGACCCAACTTGATATACGCCGGCGATGCGCTTGAGGGAGCGTGCCGCCCAACTTGTCCAGGCGAGAGCGCTGTGTGACCCAGGGGGTTTTAGTCGGTGCAAGTCCGACAACCAAAAAGCTCCCTGGGGTCCGCCAACAATATCCCCCGGGCTATCAAAAAAAAAACCTGATATACGCTTGGAAACAGTCTCGATTCTCAACATCTGTCTACACACGAGGGAGATGTAGAGGGAAATGGATTATGCTGTTGTCAATTAAAAAGTTCTGGCTTATACTTTCGAAGACATGTATCAGTCCTGCACCATATTAAAATGGGATAAAATTTAAGATATAATAAATAACATATCTTCACGCTATCACGCTATGTGAGCAGACATACAATAGTGGTTTTATCCACTTTGCGCTTAAATGTCGTGGACTACGCGACCAGTAGCTCAGGTAATCGCTTTCTCACAGTACTATGAATATGTTAATAAGAAACAGCAATTTTTATTGTCTGTGTATTTGTAAATTTATCACTTTCTAATTAAAAATCAAACTTAAAAACTCCGACTCCAACTTCGGTTCCGACAAAACTGCCTCCGTTACATCCCTAGTTTACATCATGTCATCGTCGTCATGTGTGTCGTGTCATGTCTACATGTTTTTGAAACTGACATAACTTTTTTTATTTATGAACCGATTGAAATAAAATGAACATTAAAAGTTAAAGGCGACTTTCAACAATACACCAAGAAAGCTGTATCTAAATCGGTCTGGCCGCATCTGAGATGCAGTCGCCTTCCATTAGGCCAGACGTCGCCGGGTGCTGAGGATGTTAGCACAGCCTTGCCATTTGACCCCGGCAGACGGAAGAAGGAACACCCCGGGGGTTTTAGTCGGTGCGAGTCCTACACACCGGGGAGCGGCCCTCATCGCCCCTTGACGGTCCATAACGGGTTTCCCCTAGGTTAAAAAAAGGCCGCATCTGAGATTAGCAGGCACAAATACGTATGGTAGGTATGTCTATATTGATTATAGATTCCGATACATTTTTACAAACCTACATCGCGCAAGTGATTTTTTTCTGTGAAGCGATATATTAGGTCCTTACATATGAAATTGGCGTTTTTCGTACTGGCCACATTAATCACAAATTTTTCCTCTTTGGTAAGGAATTACAAATTCAAATTTGTACAGCTATAGACTCATGTATTTGTGCTTCGATGATCGTCATTAATTTGTTTTTTTCTTCTGTTTTTTTCTGTTTGCGTCACTCATTTTACAAAATGGAAAACTTAAAATATCGCGTTATTTACGAGTACGAGTTCCGCCGTGGCACTAGTGCTGCGGAAACAACTCGAAGGGTGAATGATGTGTATGGCGGTCGTGTTGCAAAAGAAAACACAGTTCGTTTTTGGTTCCAACGTTTTCGTTCTGGAAATTTCGACCTGCAGAACAAGCCCCGTGGACGGCCTGAGACTCAAGTTGATAATGAAGAGTTGAAGGCTATTGTGGAAGCGGATCCATCGCAAACCACGTCCGAGTTAGCTGCAGGCTGCGATGTTAGTGATAAAACTGTTTTAATTCACTTGAAGCAAATCGGGAAGATTAAAAAGCTTGAAAGGTGGGTACCTCACGAATTGACTGAAGCAAACCGGCAAACGCCCGTCGACTGCTGCGTTACATTACTAAACCGGCACAATAATGAAGGTATTTTAAACCGAATCATTACCTGTGATGAAAAATGCGTTCTTTACGATAATCGGAAGCGCTCAGCGCAATGGTTGGATCCTGGCCAGCCAGCCAAATCCTGCCCCAAGCGAAAATTAACCCCAAAAAAGTTACTTGTAAGCGTTTGGTGGACTAGTGCCGGTATTGTTCATTACATTTTTCTCAAATCTGGCCAGACTATTACGGCTAATGTCTATTGTCAGCAATTGCAAACCATGATGGAAAAGCTAGCGGCTAAACAACCTAGGCTGGTCAATCGCTCCACGCCACTGCTGCTTCACGACAACGCTAGACCACACACTGCGCAACAGACGGCTACTAAATTAGAAGAGCTTCAATTGGAAAGTCTAAGACATCCTCCATACTCCCCGGACCTTGCTCCAACAGATTACCATTTTTTTCGAAATTTGGATAACTTCTTGCAAGGGAAAAAATTCTACTCCGATGGGGCAGTCCAAATCGCCTTCAAAGATTTTATTGATTCCCGTCCGACTGGTTTTTTTAGTAAAGGGATCAATGAACTACCTATGAGATGGCAAAAGTGCATAGAAAATAATGGTTCATACTTTGATTAATTAAATATATTATATTAAAAAATATTCGACTTTTTGTTCCTCCCATACAAAACGCCAATTTCATATGTAAGGACCTAATATAAAGAGCTCTCAAATAATTTTACTTATGCTGGCTGAGCACCTTCTGTGCTCGCCCCCTAAGCCCGGTTGAGCTGAAAATGTCTTTTTCGGCAATCAGTAGTTAGTCCGCTTCAAAAAAAAATACATATAGATAAATATCTATTATATGTATTGATTTATTTGAAACAATCGTCTTTTTTTCGGCAGATCAATGACCCACATGTTCACCGTTGAAGGAAAATATCGTAAGGAAACCCGCACGGCGTCTAATAGAAATGTCATGTGTACTAGTGCCGTGAGAACGGCGATCAGCTGCGCTACACAGCAGCGTGGTCACATCGGGCACGATATACGAGTATACTTAAGCATAAGGTGGATACAGTCGCTAATGTACCTATCTCTGCTCACCCGGAAATAAATATAGTGTGACGATATACATATATTAATATTATATTAATCTTATTAGATTTAAACGGGATTATTTCACCATTGAAAACTATTGACTGACGATAGTTACAATTTGTAACCTGTTGTTACAGAAGATATTTAATCATTAGATATACAACCAAGTTTGATTTAACTCGAGTCAATGAATACGCGGCAGTGTCTCCAAACGTCAGAAAGCTATAAAATACGTAGTAATTAAGGCCAGGAATCCTTGTTAACCACGATCTTAAATGCATGAAGAGCGATAATGGCGCACGCATAAAGGCCTGTAGTGGCGCTGTAATCGCCAATCTCAGCGTCGTAACGCGGCCGTGCCGTTTAACGAGACATTGTAAATACTGCTTTATTAAAATTAGGCCGCGCGTTATTGGCAAGCGGAGCGGCGAGCGGGGAATAAAACATTTCTTATTATGAACAACACATGCCGGCATGCATATATGTCGCTATCTTATGTTATTATTGTTGCTTTAAGCTGATGAAGGTCCCATTTTCGCCATGTTTATATGTTTTTGTATTTTTCTTTTGTTTCTATATGTTGTTTCTGTTACTACATTTAAATTTCTAGTTTTTTGTTAGTTTTTGGCAAAATAATTACATTACATTTCATTTAATTTCATTATTGTTTAAAATGCATTTTAATAATATAGCCGTATTATAACAATCAAAATTCGCTTCCTGCATCTGTTTTTCGAACATCTTACGACATGGGAATCTTGAAACGGCAAGTAAATCGTTATTTGGTGTCTGAGCGCGTTTAATCATTGGCCTCATCATCACTTTCCATCAGTTGAAATTGAGACCAAGTGAAATCCTCTCTGTAAAAATAAAAAAACCTACGTAAAATAAAATTATTTCAGTTTAATTTAGTGATTTATTTAACGAGAGATGTATGGTATAGTGTTTATACACATATACATTCACTTTAAAACAACCGTATAAAGACCGTCATAGTGACTCGCTTCGTCCTGTCGCGTTTCTATACCTCCAGTTGTGCCTAAGATGTTCTGTAGTGGTATCTGCGGGCTGACATGGCAACGGTGACTGTCAAAAGCTGCGCGTCAAATACAAGTGTAGTCGTTACCGTTTTTAGAATACGCTATACTTTCCAGTAGGCATACTGTAGCTGGGCTCTTTATATCCACCTCTCCAAGAGATGAAACCTAAGAGGCTAATCACTCGCCGGGTCGTTAGAGGAACATAGATCCCCAGGCCCGACTAGCAGCGATATGAGGGAACACCCCGGGGTGTTTTAATCAGTATAAGACTGCTATACTGGGGTCACTGCCGTCACGGCGGCCCTGATGTTTCTATGCAGAATTTTCCCCGGGTTACCATACAAAATAGGGATGTCGCGTATGACAGAGCGCGTGGTGGGTAATGACCCAAGAAGCACTCAGATCCGCTGCGTTTGATCTTTTATAACAAAATAGATATACAAAGTAGCATCTAAGATCAGTAAAGCTACCTCAAAAAATAAGAACGTTATATAAATATAAAAAAAGAAACAGATGAACTAAACTAAGTTAATTTTGTGATATGTTTACCCGCTAGTCGCTCCTGCCGTGCAGTACGCGCACCTTTACGGAGGGATTAGTGCTGTAACAGCGTTTGTAATGATATTTTAATGGCAGCCGGCAACTTGGCGTGTTTATTAATTAGGGGCCGCACGGACTCCAAGCTCCGTGCCTCGTAAATACCCGATTCCGCAGTAACATGTAAAACGGTCTTAACGTGTGTTTTACAGCTTAGAAAATTTGTGAGATTACTCATCAGTAGGCAATTAAAACGCAAACTTTAATTGTAAGCCTTCAATTTTTATAATTAAGGCGTGTTTAGGGATGTTACAATCATTCGAAGAGACGTGTTTAGATTCGTTAATTCCCCAGAACACTTACAAAATAGGTTTTTTTTTAATTACAACTAGGCTCATTGATATAATTATAGCCAATTACATATACATAATAATATATTAACTATCGTGAATGCAAATAAACGATGTTAGTTCCATTTGTAAGTCATTTAATGACAGACGTCAAAATCCGGCGCATGCGTGGAGTTGCCGACGCTGCATAACATATACATATATATACATTGCCGTAACATATATATCACTCATGCTTGATTTTAATCGCACCAGACGAAAAGCAATGACGGGGTGGATGAGGAGCGTGGTTACTCAATAAATATCGATTTAATACTTGTCTGAAGTCACACATTGCTGCCGGACAGTATGAAGGAAGAAAACACTTAATCGATTTCTGGCTGTGGTGGCTTGGTGAATAAGAGACCGGTATCCATGTGCGCTAACTAGAGTGGTTGAAGATTCATATTACTGCACGTAACTCTAAACTTTTCCAGATTAAGTACGGATTTAGCCCCCCCCCCTCCATGAAAGAAAACATCGTGAGAAAGCCCGCATGGCATCTATTTATGTCATATGTAAGTGTGGAGTGGGGCACGACTAGTGATGAAAATGCCCGGGAATTTTCCCAAAGTGCCCAGCACTTCCGCGAACATTTCGTAAATTCCCGGGAATATTCCCCATACAAGTTTTGGGCACTTTGGGAAAATTCCCGGGCATTTTCATCACTAGGCACGACACACAAGCGCCAAGTAGATACAATTACTAATGTATATCTGCTCACCCCGAAAGAGATATAGCGTGACGATATATTATTATTCAATCGACAGCAGTCTCAGACAAGGTAACATCATTCAAATAGATGAAACATATAGAAAAGAAATTAAAACTCTAGGCCGCTGCCGATAAGGACCTTGTGCTACTCATCAACATGGATCCTTAACATTTTTTTAAGATTTTCAGGCCGCCGCTTGACCTCAATCACACCTAGTGTAAGGCTAAAATAAGTCCGCTTATGGACCAGGTCTGCCCAACAAACGCCTATTCTCTCTTCCGTTACAGGCTCCCAAGTCATAAGAACGTGTAAATATGCTCGCTGGGAGCATATTCCATTCCTTAGCTGTTCGCATGATGAGTGTTGAAGCAATTTTTCTCGTGCGGAGGCAAAGAAAGTCTATCACATAAAGACGGTATCCAACACGGCGTCTCGTGGTTGTATGAAATGAAGCTGGTGGAAATAGAGAATATAGCTCTTGACAAGCGGTATTTATGAATCTCTGAGATATACCGTGAATACTATTACATTATTAGATTATTTCGCATATATTTTCCACATGACTTCAGATATGATTACCCTAAAACAAAAATAGTTTTTACGACAGCATAGCGTAATGTCAAAGTATGTAATAACAAGCATCAACTGAACAGACAGACTCGATACAAAGGCTGTGCAATAAAAAACATCGCGAACAAAACAAGGCAATGGTTATTTATTAGAATTAATAATGGATCATTTGCTTTTATTATGAAAAAATTGATCGAGCGAAAATTCGGAGATGTGTGTGACGTCATTAACTTTATGTTTATTGCATATTATACGAGTTCATATATATATATAATATAATTATTTATATTAAAAGAATTAACAATGAAATAATATTACTATGATACACACGCCACTAAAAAGGGAACTTACTATACTAACGAGGGAACAAAAGATATTTGCGGCAGGGCGATTTTACGAACTGGGCCGTGGCCACAGTTCGCAAGCGTAAAGGCCGTCCTAGTGACTCGCTTCAGTCTATAGCGTTTCAGGATCAGTTTGTGTATATCCAGTTGCTCATATACCTAGAAACCCTCCGCTGTGGCCTTTGTGGGCCAGCATAGCGACGGCGTCCGTCAACGGATTGCTGACCCCTGGCAGTAGTTCGTTGCCTTTTTCCATCAGGCACAGCGCTCATTTTGCCAAGTTAGTATAAAAAAATAGTCGATTTAATTCGAAGGGGCAAATATTGTCGGCTTTTTTTTTTACACTGGCTCGACATAGTGACTACAGAGTACCTGATGGTAAGTACAGTGTAGTCCAAAAACGAAAGCGACTATCAAAGGATGAAATCCATTGATAGTCTACATCGTCATGTTGGCTCTCGTATACCACGACCGAAGGTCTCTAGGTATATGAGCTACTGGATATACACAAGCTGATTCCGAAACGTGACAAGTCGAAACTGGTCACTATGACGGGCTTTACACCCATGTACTGTGGTCGCGATCCAGACGGGCACCGACGCCCTACCACCTCGCTGCTGCTCGTTTAGCACCACCCAGGAGTCACGTGTAGGGAAACTAGGGTAAAGCCTACGGACGCGAGCACCTTCGACTCTCAAAATTCGGCTTAATGCTGGAGGACTTTTAAAACTCCACTTGTGATACAAGCAACACTCGAAGTGAATTTTTCACTTCTTATGAGATATATCATATTTACATTTTCGCAAAATCTCTAAAAGCAGTATCGGCCGACGCTCATTTTTGCCCTGCCGCGAAACATTTCAAGATCCGGCAGGTTGTCTATAAAACTAATAAATCTATATGCTACGCATCTGAATTCAGTTTCTGGTCACGCGCTCAGTTTACCGACCTGCGATGAAGGTATGATTTATATTTTACATACTGACAGATTGCTTTACATGCATATGTTTTTCTCTAAGTTATTTTATGTATCGTATTGTTATAAAGAACATTTTTCAAAGTGAATAAGTTTTATAAGGTTCGATTGCCCGAACTGGATCGTGGTCACAGTACACAAGTGTAAAGACCGTCACAGTGGTTAGGTTAGGTTCGCCGGGCACTGAGGAAGCTGGCACAGCCTTGCCCTTGGCCCCGGCAAACGGGAGAAGGAACACCCCGGGGGTTTTAGTCGGTGCGACTCCGACACACCGGGGGGTGACCCTCATCATCCCCTGACGGCCCATAACGGGTTTCCCCCGAGTTAAAAAAAAAAAAGGTTAGGTTAGGTTAGGCCTTTCGGGATCAGAGCGAGAACGGCAAAAGGCCGTTCGAAGGAGACACCAGGGTGCCGGCAACCGCCCTGGCACATCAGTCCCAGCCGACCGGTCGATCCACGACCAGTTGGCTGATGTCTTTGGGGTCGTGGCTGCTCAGGGTGGGGGCCCTGAGCAACTGGTTTAGCGACCCTCGAGAAGTTGGCAGGGCATTGTGGCGTGCTCTGCCTAAATACAACGAGCAGTATCGGGGAGCGTATCATCTTCCCCCGAGTTTGTGCCCACTGGGCGCGGCGCGACGGGGCTGTGGCGAATTGATTACAGGACCCACAGTCCCCGCCGATGCGCAGAAGTAGTCACCTTGGGGTTTTTAGTCGGTATAAGTCCGACACACCTCGGCTGCGCAACCCCCCTGTGCGGCTGAGACGGTCCTATGAGGATTTTCCCCAAGTAAAAAAAAAAGGCCTTTCGGGATATCCAGTAACTCATATTCCTAGAGATCTTCAGTCGTGATGTGTGTGGACCGACATGGCGGACACTGGCTGTGGTCGCTTTCGTTTTTGAACTACACTATACTTGCAACCAGAAGTAGCTAATGTACTCACTTTGTATGTGCCAGTCTAACAAAAACAACAGGAGCTAGTTTTGCTAAGTAAACAAGACTACGGGGACAATAATAATAGATCGTCACGCTATATCCCCTTCACAATGAGTATAGATCATTTTGTTTATAATAGCTGATCTGTAATCACGGTAAAAACACCTATAAATATTAATTAGTTATATAAATTTCGATAAAATTGAGGATTTATTTGTGTTTAAAAAATAGGTAGGCGAAATATAATAATATTAATGATGTAAAACGCAAAATGTAATCGTATTCGTTTTTCATTAATCTAATTAGATTTTTCTGTTTTAAGCACTAATGAATCTTCCAGTATATAAATTTATGACTTCTTAATGTTTACAAGGGTTTTAATCATGATTATGGATTAACGAAATTAAAATTACGATTACATTTTGCCCGTCTACGCTCTGGATTATGTTAAATTTCTCATTGTGTTCCCTTTGTGGAGATTGTAATGTGCTCCAAGATTTATATTTTCACAAATTTTGTTCAGATGCAGTGCAAAATACAATATCACCGAGTTTCCTAAGCTTGTATTATCACGGATTCCGTAAGGAGTACGCGGTGCGTGATCTCCCCAACCGTATACCCCAACAAGTTCGACTCGTAAAACAGCGACTCATCCAAATTAATTAGCAATAAAACAAAATGGCCGACATGTTAAGACGTCTTTATATGTCGCCACCGAAGGCATCAACTACATACCCATTACACCGCTCTCTTCTGAAAAATAATAGTTATTCACATAATTATGCCTTCCCTACCCTTTAGAGCGGGACGCAATACGCAGTAAGCGTATGCACTAGAGAGAGACAGGTGTATGTCGCGGTGTTCGCGTTCGAGCACTTAAGTAATTGAACGAGGGAGTTGGGGCAAATTGGATAAGCAAAGATTGTTTGTACATTGTATGTACATTGCTCGTGTAATAAAGGGGTCGGACTAGCATGCGGTGAACGTCTAAAAGGGAAGTCGGTGCAGTCAAATGAAATAAATAAAGTATAAACATTTATTTGTAAACAACACACACACACCTCAATAATTATTATCAACAATAATAAAAAAGGAATTTATTAAATTACTAAATCATTTATCAACTCAAAGCTAATGAAAACGTCATAAAAAACTATCTATAAAAGTTAAAATAATATAAATAGATCACCATTATTCTAGGTCTTTCCGAAAAACTAAACATATCTTAATTGTACCTAACTTTTTTAACGAACTGCCTAGGCATTCGGTTATTTAATTGGATTAGCTATTCGGCTTAATTATGTAGATAAATACAACACAGGCCAGTGCATAGTATCATGGAATAGCGATTAATTGGAGGTCTGGTTGCGTAGCGCACTATATACAAACGCAAAGAAAGTAGAATGTATCATAATAAAAATTGTATACATTAGGACAACGAATTTTTATCATTTATATAATTTCAACGATGATAACTCTCAGATGTCTTCGGGTGTTAGTATCGCTCCCATATAAGTACCTACCATAAACTTTGAACCATGAACTTGAAATTATAATGGGTAACAATTATTTGTAAGGAAAACCCTGTATGCCCCCTATTTTGTGATCTATTTAAGCCTATTTATATAATATGTCTTATTCTTGTATTCTTCATATTTGTATATTACTTTATAAGTATTCTATGTATTTATTGTAATACCTATTTATTATACACTAGCTGATCCGGCAAACGTTGTCTTGCTATATAACTTATTGTAATATCTTCTAAGATGTTCATTGAAATTAAGTGATGTCAAAGACAATTTTGTTCACAATTAAATACTCTTAATCACCAACACATTTATTTGGATAAAGATTAATATTATTACGTTGATACAACTCTTAACAAATAATGCATTAATTTCGACCAAATTTGATTACCATAAAAATGATTCTAGTGAGTTAATCTTAAAAGATAGACATATACTATGGCGGACATTTTTTTAGATCATTTCAAGAGGAATAATTCTTTCATACATATATTTTTGGTATCTTGAACCGTTTTCGCAGCGCACCCAGTGGAAGCCTTCAAGGATGAATAATTTTTTCCCCGTTTTTTTTTTCACATATTCCATTATTTATTCGCTCCTAATAGTTGCATCGTGATGTTAGCCTTCCTCGATAAATAGTCTATTCAACACAAAAAGAATTTTTCAATTCGAACCAGTAGTTCCTGAGATTAGCGCGTTCAAACAAACAAACTCTTCAGCTTTATAATATTAGTATAGATATAGAACGGTTCTGATATTGTGTTAGCACCGCGACGTCCGCGCAATCAGCTCCTTTGAGCGTCGGCTGACAACCGGCGCTGGACGGCGCGTACAGCGTCACCCAGCAGACCAGCTCACGCTGAGCCGAGTGCTCTTTGAGACTCACCAGTCTCAAATCTGTCACCCAGCACGCAGGATACATAATGTGGTATTATTCTTTCATTGTTTTATAAATATAAATGTTTATGCAGTATGTTGTTCCTTTTTTCTCAATAAAGGTTTTTTCTCTTTTAATAGAAAAAAAAATTGATAATGAGCCAAGTCCAAACTGGTAACTTACCAAATACTTCGATATTAATTAAATATCTAATATCTTAATAAACTTTAAGCAAATGCAAAAAGGATCTACAAGCACAATCTAAAAACTAAACGAGCGCCGTGTACATTTATGTGTGCTCTATAATCTCGCGAAGTCGTTCTCACAGAGCAATCAATGGACGATCGAGGCCGACCCGCCGGCGGCTGGCTGTAATTATTTAATAATACCAAAATAATAATTATTAATAAGCTCCACGCTTCACTTGCCAGACGGATTATATCGCTCTTGTATGACTACTTGTTTTTATACGTGGTGCGAGCGACACGCGACGAGCGAGAATTCTCAATATACATTTTCCGCGATTCGTTATGTGCGTACGAATTAAAGAACAATATGGCCGGTGTTCGTGGGTGTGGTTTTATGAAGACACGAATTTGGCGTTTTACAGTTTATTTGCACTTTAAGGCACACCGAACTGCGACGTACACGCACGTACTCCCGCCTTGGGTCTCGGTAGTCAACTAACTTCCAAGCGTCCCGTGTGCGCGCGCGCATCCTCTTACCCCGCACGTCTCGTAACACCCTAACGACCCTTAGGGCGACAAATGCGTATCGGGTTACGTCTACATGCTATAACAAACAAATATGAAAATTATAGTAAACTATTATCTTACGTAGATTAATTTTAATTTTACATTAAAATACTTATTAAATGATATGGGAAAAATTGACAGAATAAAAAAAACTATTAATGTATGCATTGATATATTGACTAATTAGTAATAGGTAACTTGAACAATTAATGTCCATTTCAAGGAATCTAATTGTTATCTATATTTGCTCATTATAATCATTTTTGCTTATATTACCAATAATAAAAATTATAAGTTTTTTTCTAACGAAACTTTGAAATTGCGGTAGCATCATATTATAATAAAATTTCTAAATACTAAAATTTTTATGCACGTACTAATGTTTTGGGTGTAAAACAGACTTCAGTAAAAATTCAGACTTAATTCTTTAGTTTACATCTTTCTACTTTTATGCTTTGCTTTTGTGATGGTGGAAAAAATAAAAATCTTGAGAAGATGTAGAGGCAAGTGTAAGATGTGAAATTAAAGTATAAACAGCTCCAAGATCTATTAGTACGGTTCCCATACATTTAAAAAAGAATAAGCAATAAAAAGGAGTAGTAAATACAATAGTACCAAGAACGATAGTCAACATAAATAAAATAATATCAATTAATTCGATAATAGTTCGAAATAAAATAAATACAAATATTAAAAAAAAACGTCTTACAAAGTGCACCGTGACGAACTCAGAACCGTAACTTTTTTCCCTACCTTCTATCGGAAACACATTGCGCTCGGCTCGTTGTCCGATGACGGCTGTTCCCTATATCCTGTCTATCCTCGATTAAGCCCTTATAGGGCCGACTCTAAGACACGGACAGCTAATTGTTGAGGACAGGGGATAGCTGTCTGTCAGTTATCGTAGATTGAATATTGGGAACGGCCATTAAAGAGCAAAATCACGCGTAATGTCATTAGAATCGATATTTACAATCTTGTGTGTTATTAGATAATATGTATACTTATTTTTGTTTTATATAATTGAGTACCCAACATGGGGGACATTGAGATGATGAAAAGAACTGTGGTACATAAAATAGAACATATAAATGTCCCCATAATTATAGGGAATCACAGCATAATTATTAATCCTAGTTAACAATCAAGTTAAAACAATAGTAAAATAAAAGAAAAGAAGTGAAAAAAAAATAAACCTACTAAGACACAGGTACATATAAATAACATTTATTTATATTAATTTAGTATAATTTATTAAAAGATAAAAGTAAAAAATATGTCTAGGAAAGTAGCCTAGACTTTATTAAAATATTCATTAATTTTTTCATTACTTTTAAGGTATGCTGCGGCTGCCTACACTATTACATGATATTACGTTTTACTTTTAAGTTATTGTAATAATATTTTACATAAATATTAAATCAAATATGTCGGTCACTGATTGTCCATAAATAAAAAAAAATTTAAGAGTTATAAAACTTGACACCGTCTGTGCAATCAGATGCCAAAATGCGTTTCTAGTAAAAATTCGTTGGTCATTGTAAGTCAATATGCAATCCGCTATCTCTCATGACTAGTGCCACGCATAGCGGTATTAGTAATAATATTCGAACATAACGATCGTTAGTAGATATGACTCTGTATTATTTGCTGGACTGCAAGCACCGGACTGTGTTGTGAATATATTTGCTTCCGAGAACAACGAGAAGACTTTTTACAGCATAATTCCTGTTTATCCGTATAGATTGCGCGCTATCATTACTGTATTAATCCGTGCCGTGGGTGTGCCGGCAGAAGAGAATAGCACCCCCCCCTGCAAGAAGCAGAAAAGAAAGTTTGCTGAGAGAAAGAAGCTTGCTGAGAGAAGGAAAACTCGACCAAACCTGCATCCCGCTCCCTCCCGATCGTACTGGTTTTCCATTTCATCGAGCCTGAGGGAGCTCGGACGAGAGAGTGCTTTTCTGGCTGCGCGTCCAGTTATGCACTTAAATATCTCCTGCGCAATTGAGTGTTTCCGTAAACTGGACCTCGATTTTCTTAATCGGTGTTGAAACAGACGCCGTACCCGAATCCGGCTAGGACATCACCATTAATCCGTATGTTTTCTCTCATCATTATCATTATCAACCTATCCTAGTCCACTGCTTATCATAGGTCTCTCCAAACAAGTGCCTTTCAGCCCGGTCTTCTGCTATTTTCATCCAATCCTTTCGGTCACGTTGCCCGGGGTGGGTCTCACGCTACGTCTGCTGTTTCGCAGACTTCACTCAAGAACTCGCCTACTGCAAGTTTCATACCCACTAGTCCTTTAGCTTGCTAATGCCTAGCGCTGTGTCGACACTTGTGGTTCTCTGCCGGATAACCTCATTTCGGACTTTATCCCTCAGAGAGCTGGCCAACATAGCCCGCTTCATCGCACCCTAAGCGACTTTAAACTGGTGGACTATCACAACCGCTAGGATCCACGTCTCGGCTCCGTACATCATAATTATAGGACAAATTGGTTAGAAACTTTAGTTTTCAGGGATAATTATCTCAATTTTTTTTTTATCATTTATAGACAAACGTTTGACCCCAATCTCACCTGGTGGAAGGTGATGAGCTTGACGATGTACCGTTTCTCCCTACAAAATTCTTACTAATTCTTCGATTAAAGGCTAACAAAGAGAAAGAGTGCTTCACTTCTTTGCTTTTAGAATATGAATGAAAAAGCGAATTTTTAAATGCGTATGTAAGAATTTGCAGTGAAAAGGGACGGTGGAGTCAGAAAACATAGCTGTGAGCACACTCTCCAGAGTGTAATCTGTAAAACTACGACCACAGATAACAAATAGAGACTGCGTAGCAATCTCCACAATCGTATAAATCAATTTTTATCAAAAACCGCGAGAGAGATCAGAGCGAGTCGTTTTGAAGAATTTGTGGGCCGCGTAAATTGGAATCGTGCTTTGATAGATGGCGCGGAACTAATGGATGCGGGTCGGTGAAAAAAATCGTATATCGGCCGCCATTGCGCGATGCATTCTATTGATATGCAAAAACCGTTCTGTGAAATGGACGTCCGGCGAATTGGTGCTGTTTGATTCATTTCATTTTCACGAACGAATTGTATGATGCTATTTTTGAAAAGTGATTAAATGTATGATGGTTTTAAGGTGATTGGTGGATTGCCCGAACTGGGTCGTGACCGCAGTACACAAGTGTAAAGGCCGTCATAGTGACACGTTTCCAGTTATGCCTACATAGAGACTCTCTGTTGTAGTTTATGTGGGCCGGCATGGTGGTGGCGACTGCCAACGAACCTTTGTCCCTTAGCGTGGATTATTTACACAATTTCACCTATTAATTACTTTTTTTTCAGATTGTTGACTAGTATTTGTAACATGATTTTGTTTAAAATTCGCTGGCCTATAAAATTTCTTGAGCTACATGCTTTTTCCTTGATAATTAAAAAAAGATTTATAATAAAAATAATTTTGTAATATATTTATTTTAAGAGTTTGTTTCTTAAATCTTCTAAAGTTCTTTATAATTTTTCCTTAAATCAGGTAAGATGAAAGTCAAACGCTTGCCTGTTGGTTATAAAAACAGAAAAAAAGCTATCAGTTGTAATAAGAGATTCAACATTTAATAACAGTAATAATAAATAAACCTGTGTTTCTAATATGGGCCAGAAACTTTATTATCAATTTACTTTAAAGAATGACACAGCTCGATGATTCCAAAAAAAATATTACAGGCCGTGACACAAAAATGAGATAAAAATTAAAACATTACTGTTCACAAGAATAAGCACAGATATAAAAGTTAGGGTTGAATCTAATAAACAAAAAGGGTAAACGCAAACTTCATTAGTGAAGTATCTATCCGCATTAGGGTTGTCCAGGAGTACGCCTTCGGATATATCCGTACAACCAATACAAAGAATTTTAGTTTCGTTTACAAATATTTTCATAAAGGATATTTTTATGTATCCGAGTGCATACACATTTGTGTATGCATGTATTGTGTGTGTATGGGTGTATTGGCCTAGGGGATAGGAGGCCCGTATCCATGTGCGGTAACGCGAACGGTCGCAGGTTCATACCCCTGGATATTTTCCAAATTAAGTATGAATACAGAAACAACATACTTACTGGTTAAGAAAAACACCGCGAGGAAGCCCGCATGGCATCTAATAGAATTGTCATGTACATGTGCGTTGAGACCGGCGATCAACCACGCTACTAGCCACGTTGGGTACGACATAGAAACACTAACTATCTCTGCTGACCGCGAAAGGGATATACCGTGACGATATATTATTACATTATTGTATATATGAGTGGAAATAAGAGCAGAGGCCAGTTGAGACTTACCTGAACAAACCAAATAAACAGGAGTCTGGTTTAGAGTGCAGTTAAGAATATGTGAGTGTGGTAAAAATGTCTGAAGGGATTAAGGAATGTTCAGAAAGTAAAAGATTTTTTTAAAATAGAGAGAAGTGCAGCTCAACTTCACGTGCCTACCTCAAGAGGGAATCGCAGATGGCTATTTATAGAGATTTATATAAAAGCAGACAAAGTAGGTATGCTTAGCAAAATTAATTAATCATTTGTAAAAATAAACCACATAAACAGAGGAAAAGAGAAAAAAAAAACAACCGTATTCCACAATTCTCTGGAATAACATCCTTTTTTGAACTTCAAATGCTGTGATTAAATGTGTATCTCTATAGTTGTATATGTATCGAGATCAGTTACGAACACGAATATTTTTTCAAAATCATGGAAAAGATTCGAAATGTTATTATTTTTGACAAGTACAAAATTGATTTTTATAATATGTAAAAAAACTTTTTTTACACTGGCTCGACATAGTGACTACAGCGCACCTGATGGTAAGTACAGTGTAACCCAAGAACGAAAGCGACTACCAAAAGAAGACATCTATTGACTCTCCTTCGTCATGTCAGCCCACATATACCACGACTGTAAGTAAATGAAACCTTACAAAATACACCTCTTTATAATATTAGCTTAAAAAAGATTGCGGATATTTAAATATTTCGGATTTTTGGAATATTCTCCACAACTCTAATCTGCACGGCGGCCGTAAATCAAATACGGATTACTACCGGCGCGGCCGCTCGAATTTGCCGTTATTAAAAAAACTCATTTGCAAATTTAGAAAGACAAGGAGATATTAAAGCGATAAAGTGAGTTATCCTCAATTCTGCTCGTCCCGGTGGGAGAATACCCCTTCACTAACATCAAGTTTTTTGCGAATAAAAAAGTAATACGGAACATTCTGGCTGTATTATGGAAGTCACCAGTGTTTTAGATATCTTTTGTCTATGGCTATTTTTTATTGTTAAGAATAAAAATTAACAAAAACATTTACAGGCAATTACATAAGTGATCATCGACGTAAATTTACCTGCTTCGCAGTCTCTTAATGATTGCACAACGGAGAGCGTTCTCAAAAGCTAGATACATTCTTTAATTCCACCAGCCCCATTTCCTCATAAAATCACTAGACGCAGTGTCGGATACCATTCGTTCCAAAAGGTTCGTTTCTACATTCATCATGCGAACAGCGAAAGTGTGGAATATGACGCGGTCTACCGTTGGACTCATGTTCACCTTCCACCGGGTGTGGCAAATTATTGGTCCCTGTACAAGACTTATAAACAGAGTAAAAATAAAAAGCCTGGACAAGGCAAACGCGCGTAAAGTCAAAAGTTTGCAAATTAAGAAAATGTAATTAGTGTCCGCCCCCTGCCTCCCCTACGGACATAATTAAAGGGAATCTTGCTCTAATTTTGACATTTAATTTTTTCCCCGCCGTCTCTAATTAATTTGGAAGAAGTGCCTTTAAAATTTAATCAGTGCTTTTTCGGTGACAGTTTTTTTGCGCCTTCACAAACTTGGCAAAGATTCTTGACATCCCCACGGCGTAGTTGGCGGTAGAGTTTTTAAATTTTCTTTTCTCCTGTCCTAATGGAATCGAGGTGTATAATTAAATTATGAAATCGTGGCTTCACGTTATGTAAAACCGTTATTTTGTATATTTTTTACTAGCATGATAAAGTTACTGGATCACATTTAATGGAAAGTCACACAGCTATATGGTAACTCACATCCCGGCTAGAACTAAGAAGTTCTCCAACTCTTACTGCTGCAGAGTCGATGGCCTGTGGAATAATGTACCGGCGAGTGTGTTCCCGACATCTTATAATATCGAGTCCTTTAAACGAAGCGTGAAGAGATATTTGTGCAGGCCGGCATGATCGCTACGAGTACTGATGGGCTTTCCTTAACTGTCGATAGTCGTTGGCGTTTTTTTGGACTGTTCCACACTTACCATCAGGCGTGATTTAATCACTGTGTCGAGTTTGGACAAAAAAACATATGTGTGTAAAAAGATTTCAATATATCACGAGAATAAATTAGGAATATCTCTCGCATCCCACTATATCTCTCTGTATGTGCGATATGTCATTAAAAACTACACCCTTCTTAATTTATATGTTTTACATTCTGTTTACAACCGGAATCCCACTAGTGGAAAACGTTATCGTAAGATCTCGAAATTTTAAAGTAAGGGTTGTTACACACGCGCCCGCCCGCCCTCGCGTAATCCCGCCCTTATCGTGACTAAAGCCCGTCAACTCTCGGGCTTATATAGGTCTGCGTGTGTCGTTACTCTGCTCGTGGGCGAATTGTGAATTGGAGTGTCCTTGTACGTTGTGTCACTTCATTTCTCATAAAAATCTTTATACTTTTTGTCTGACTCGGCATAGTAACCACGCCACTGATGGTAAGCACGGTGAAGTCCAAAAATCAGGTACGACTATAAACAGTAAGGAAAAACCTATCGATAGTAGCAGCGATCATGCCGGCCTGCACAAATATCTCTTCACGCTTCGTATAAAGGGCATAATATCATAGAATAGTGGAAACACACGTTCGCCAGAAGACCATTCTACTGCTCAGCTACTCAGCAAAACTAAGAAATACAAATGAGAGAAAAACTTATTTTCGTTATTTAAACGAGATATTAAAACGGCAAACTTCACGCCTTCAATTTTTTGTAAAGCAGCCAATATAACAGTTTCAGGAATTTCAACAATTATGTCCTGAACTGTTTTTACAAAGATAAGGTTGAGAAAGAGAATGTCAGGGAAACAAATGACAGGAGCTGATTACCCTAAAAGTGACGCGGCGCGATGATTAGATACAAGCGAACAATTTATCTTGCGATCCATTAGGGACGTTCCGTAATGATGTGGCCGATTTTATCGCGTCCGAGCTTAGATGTCATTTAAATTTAAATTAAGGTATTACGAGCGTTTGGAGCGGGCCGGTCGCGGCGCGGCGCGCTTAGACGCGTATTTGTTTGTTATCGCCACGGTTTGGGCGGCCGGTGGAATAGTGGGCAAGTGTCTTTATAAATTATTTGTTACAAATTCGAATATTTCACGGTCGATTAGGTTCGTGTAAACTTTTTCAATTGACATTATATTTATGATGCTGGATCTTTTAAAAGACGTGTAAAATGATATTTGTCAACTGGTATCGAGTATATGTATATAAACAATTCTTAGGCTGTTTGTGGAAAGGCTGTGTCTCGATAGTTGCTATCGGATTTCGGATTGCGCTGTGGTTAACATTTGAGTTAATGCAGTCATTTTGGTGAAATATATCAAAAACAGAATTATTACAATTGATTATGACGCAATTGACTCAACGTGACTTTAGATTTTTTGTCTGTTTTACTAAGAGAGGGAAAAGGAGATAGAAGAAGAGTGAGTGAGTGGGTATTTTTGTGACTTGTAGATGTGTTTCCTTTTTTACTTTTTTTTTAAATGTCGTTACCACCTATTTATGAATATCTATTGATAAGTTCCGTTTCTATATACATAATACCTCTATTAGCCATGCAATTGAGCTAAACATGTTCAAATAATATTTTGTATTCATAGAAATAAAATGATATATATACAAAATATTTGTATTCATTGAAATGAAATGAAATATATCTTTATTCAATAGATCTACTTCCAAGCAGTTTTAAATCAGTTTGAAAAGAAGAATCTACTGAGAATAGCATAATTAGGTACAAATATATAGAAAGCAAAGGAATTAATGTCCCGTGAGAGTAAAAAGAGTTGCATATTTATGAGCGCGCATTGTTATCATTTAAACAATAAATTGATGGAATAATATCCTTTTTATGTCGTTTTTATACTTCTTTTCAATTTACCAATAAAGACAACTCTTAAATATCTTTACATATGTTATTGTTATATTAAAACAATATTATTTTAAATATACCTAATACCAATATTTAGGGGATATAGCAGCCCAGTGCAGAGGTCGGCAGCCTTCTAAATCAGAAGAGTCAAAAATTACAATTACTTTTTTCTTAAGTTTTTAAAGAGCTACAAAATCTTTTCTTGTCAGTAATAAATAGTACTTGCATAAATAAAGTTTTTTGATAAAAAAATCTAATCTATTTATTCATCAATTCAAAACGATTGTTAAATGTTCTTTTTTTTATATTATAGACTAGCTGTCCCGGCAGACCTTGTTCTGCCCTATTTCTCTAAAACTAAGTCACATTATTTTTTTTAATGTTAATAGCTTCCCCGTCAGATTTTTTTGAAAATTGTTTGAAGGAACCTGGCCTTAATGCTATATGTATAAAAATTGACAAATATTGACATTAATATTTATACGTCACTCAATTGTTTTGCCTTCCCGGAACCCGTCCACTGACATTTAAACTTTATGGTATGGTGTTAAAGTTCAAATTGACTTTTAAATATTATTACGAATTTTTTGTATGAGAATATAGAAAAGTGTTGTTTTTGGACTTTTTCAGACAATTTTTTTAATTTTTCTCTCCGTAATAACCTTCCACAGACTTCAATAAACACAACAAAGATGAAATCAGCCAAATCGGTTCAGCCGTTCTCGAGTTTCGCGCTTATACACATTTAACGATTCATTTTTATATTATAGATAAATAATATGCGTATGGAACTAAAGAGGCGCATGTGGCTCGCGAGCCGCAGGCTGCCGACCCCCGGCCTAGCGGATAGGAGCCGGTATCCATGTGCGGCAACTCCAGTGCTCGTAGTTTCGTCTCTTGCCACGTATTTCCGTGTGTTATCCACATTTGGTATGGATTTAGACACTATAGCATGTAGACGCCGCCCGATACGTAATTGTATTACACGCCCTAAGGGTATTAAGAGACGTGCGGGGTAAGAGGATGCGCGCGCGCACGGGATGCTCCAGCTAAATCAGTCGACTACCGAGACGCAAGGCTAGAGTACGTGCGTGTGCGTCGCAGTTCGGTGTGCCTTAAAGTTCAAATAAACTGTAAAACGCCAAAATCCGTGTTTTTCTACAACCACACCCACGACCACCGGTCATAACACCAAATTCACACAGGTGAAGGAAAACGTCGTGAGGATATCCCCATACCATCTAATAGAAATGTCACGTGTGAATGGCATTCCTTACTGATCATGTCGGTTACTATATATTATAACCACAGAGTGGACACACGCACTAATGCATCTCTGCACACCCTGGACCGGCTATACGGTAACAGCATATTATTATTATTAATAATAATATTTACTAAATTAAAGTATATTGGTATAGGACAAGCAAAAGATAATTAAGTTCAAAATATTCTACGTGTCACTCACAACAGAGCACAGTTAAATAACAGCATTACAAAAACACTCGCAACTGATTTAAATAATAGAAAACAAGCAAATGGCGTCCTAACCGGCCGCAAAATCGCAATCAGTCGGCCCGCAAGAGCAGCCCGCGCGTCTGATCCCGTCCCTAAGGGCCGATATACCGATAAGACCGGATCGTGTCGATACAAATTGAAAATATCCCATACAACCGCACCGTCGAGCGCCTAAGGGGGAGATCACACGCGTGACGAACCGAGAAACGATGTAAAAAGGCAAATTAATTTTTTTCGTCCTGTTGCTGTGGTTGCCTTGTGGATAATGGTTCGGTTTCAATTTCATACCTAGAGCGCCGAGAAGATAGAAGAGATCAGACCAGCTGACTGTATGGAGTCCCCGCTGTCATCTCAGCCTATATCCAGAAGTAATATTCGATCTTTACGGAACATCCCCCCCCCCCCCGGCCGATTATAGACCGTACCTTTAACTAAGGACGGAGGACTGTTATATATGTATGTAGTAATAGATACAGTCTTGTGCGAGCCGCGCCACGCATGAGCCACGTCTAATAAACAGTGTCTTACTAACCGCCGTGTGTTTACTTCTCTAACGAGACATAACAGTTTCCATACGCAGCTAGGCGAATGGGCATAACTTCGAATCGCAGCACGTATCTCTAGGTTTTCCCAGATTAAGTACGGATTTAAACACCACATGCTCACGGGTGCAGGAAACCCACATGCCATGTGTACTGTAGTGTTATGACAGCGGTGATCAGCTGCGTTACTGGCAAAGATGGACAAAATGTAATCTGATGAATGAACAACGATTACAAAATGTAGTCGTAATTTTACTTTTCTTGTTCTGTAATCATGATCAAATCCATTTAAAACATTAAGAAATCATAAATGTGTATACAAGCTGGGAGTTTGTAGTGTTTAAAACATAAATGAGCAAAACGCAGTCATATTAATGGTAAAAAACGTAAAATGTAATCGTTAATCATTTTCATTAATCTGATTACATTTTGCCCATCTATGGTTACTGGGCACAACATATAAGCGCATAGTGGATCAAACTACGAATATATCTCTGATCACCCCGAACGGGATATAGCATGACGATATATTATTATACAGGTGTACGTTTGAACTATATTACACCTGATGGAAGAGGTAATGAAGCCAATGATGCAGCGCAGACTTCCTCAATCTATGACGCTGAATAAAGTTATTGGTAGCGAATTCTACTCCTGGGAAATCTCTCTGACGACCTGAATCGTATTTTAAGTTTAAGAGTATTCAAACTGGGTATTTCATCTAATAGTTTGTTAATTAATAAGTGTAGTCATATCAGATCAGTCTATAGCCGATGTACATGTGATCTAGCTCGATTTGAAATGATATTAATCAAATGTAATCCGCGAACACAATAAATCAGCGAACAAAATAAAAATGGCGGCGGTTTCGATGCGAAAAGAGTCGCCCGCGGAAAGCGCAATGAGCCGCAGATTAGGAGCGGATAAATCCGCGTTATTAATGTGCGCGGATACACGAGGATCCGATAACGGATAGCTTTGACCTGGGTCATGTTTTTCGACAACTTTTATTTATTTTAGAGCTGGTTAACGCGTTCATCGCCGCGTCACCCATATCTGGGCAACACTTTTCTTGTTGAAGATTATATGATTTTTAGTTGGAATTCTACAAGGGTTTTAATGGAATAAGCTCTTATATGTAAATATAAGAAATACAACATTAAAATAAAAGTTTCATTCGCATTATATAATACGAGTACAAATATCTTAGAGGAATTTATATGGGAAAACTAATCACAATATACTATAGCGCATGATTTCCGCTAAAACACTAAACACATTTGAGGTGAGAAACAAAATTCCTCGCGATAAAACTAAAATAATAATATCACAATACAATTATAATATTCGGGTTACATAGTTTATATTCCTGCATGTCGCTTGTTTACGCGGATTTGAGCCCTGTGAGGAACATAAACGAATCGCGCTACGCGACGAGAATTTACGCACCAAATATATCCTGCGCAAATGGCTATTTACTAATCTCATCTTCACCGAATGGAGCTGCAGCCCAGACCTACTTGGTGTGATTTAAAAACGTCTCCAAGGCTGATATCGACCAGGATTTCCTCATTATAATCATGTGTCATTTTTTTAAAAACCATACATATATAATTCCTTCAGTTGGAAATCAAGTTAATATATTGGACATGGTGGTCAAGACACATCCACAAGGTGGATACAGTGACTGATATTTCTTCTCATTGTGATAGAAACATCGGCCGCTCTCGACTCAATCGATCGCAGAGCTCGTAGACTTGTTGGCTATGACTCTTTCACTCAGACTAAAATGCAGAGAATCAAGGATCAACGTAATTTTTACCAGCTGCACAATGGGCAGTGTTCTCAAGCGCTACATTTAATTCCACCAGCCCCATTTCATCATAAAACCACCAGATGTTGTGTCAGATACCATCCGTATGTGGTGAACGTTCCTTATATCCGCACGAAGAGATTCGCTTCTACATTCATCATGCGAACAGCTAAGGAGTGGAATATTCTTCCAGCGACTATGTTTCCACATTCCTATGACTTGGGAGCCTTTAAGAGAAGAGTGAATAGATATTAGTTGAGTAGACGCGGTCCGTCGTCGCACTTTTCTTCACTTACCTCCAGGTGTGGTTGAGGTCAAGCGTCCTCTTGCAAACCATTAAAAAAACAGCGGGAAGATATAAGATAAAATCTATATATTTTTTTTAAAGCAAAGAATAGTTAAGCTGTAACGATGAAGAAAGTTGTCTTTATACCAGTTCAGCAACAAACAATCGTCAAAATAACATCTCTGTGAGTATAATAATAATAAAATATGTGTTGTAAGCAAGTCCGTCACAGCGCGGGATGGAACGACGTGATAGCAAGGGAGCACGAATAGGGTTGTTCATATATCATGTAACCGAAAGGATTATCGAGGCCGAAAATGTCGATCATTTCTTTTTAGACTGTAGAAACACCGAAGCTAATAAAATCCGACACTTGGTATATATTTAAAGAACTTGGCACTCTTTGAGGTGGTACGGCGATTGCGCGAACTGCCCATGACTACCTACTGTACACGAGTGTACAGACTATCAAAGTAACTCGCTTCCTTCCGTCGTGGTATATGTGGGCCGATATAGCGATGGTGACAGTCAACGGATTTACGTCGTTGCAGTTTTTGGACTATGCTGTACTTTTCATAAGGTGCCATGTAGTATTTTTGTCAAGCCAATGTAAAAAATATATATAACTCTAATTTGAACTTAATCAATATATTATGGTACCAGAGATGGGGAACATGTAATCGATTGAATGATTACCGATTACAAAATTTAGTCGTAATTTTAATTTTGTAGCTCATAAATCAATTTTAATCAATTTAATGAATAATGAATTTCATTTTTGTAAATTAATTTTTTTTTGTTTTAATTGTATTTAATCGTGATGAAATCCCTTTAAAACATTTACAACATAAATGTGTATGCAATTGAGGATTCCGTAGTTATTATAACATAGATGAGCAAAATGAAGCCATATTAATGAAGAAAAACGCAGAATTTAATTGTAATCGGTTTTAATTAATCGTTTGTAATGTATTAAAAAAATGAAATTTGGAAGTGCCTCTCATACCTGCAAATAGGAGTAAATTTTTTTTCACTTGTCAAAATATCGACTGTAACTATCGAGACAACATGAGTAAACTACAGAAGTAGCTATGAATTGCTCGACATTCTTTATGAACATACCGACCTACACAAAAAATGTATGCTTCTTCTTAAGAAGAGTCTACGCAGACTAAAAGACCATTCCATATTCTCATAACATGACTTAGGTAGGCGCCAAATACATTATGCCAGCGGAGTAAGTAAATATTAATAAAGGAGGCAACAGTTTTTTTATCGTTTCGTTTCAATATCGATACGAAGTCTACATCACTATTTGGGCAGCTACTCGGATGCGAACAGGCGTGGCTACCGGCTACGGTAAAACGTCGCTGACTCAGAATATTGCAGTTATGTCGTCCGGAAATCGGAAAATAATTTGAAATGTGATTCCTTTGTTGAGATAACACGTGTTTTCTCGAAATGTTAATGGACTGCTGCAAAGTAGAGGAACGGTCATAGATTTCTACAATTTTTGGTCATAATAACCATTACAGATTAGTTACAAGCACAGATTATATTCTGTCTATGGTAACTTTTGTAAGAAGTTAAAAAAATCTAACATTTTACGCGCAGAGGCAGTAAAATTCAATTCCTTCGTCATCAAAAAATATTTATTCCATTAAATTGAGTACCTACTCAATCTGAACAAGATAACAGGCAATAATCTAGCGAGATCATTATTACATGGAACGGCCGATAGGAAATGTCGGCTGAGAACCGTACGTGCTCGCCCCTCTCATCCGGTGAAGTTAAAACACTACATTGTATACTAGACTATACTTGAAATAAGTTAGAAAAGCTTACAACGATGACGTCACAATTGGGAAAATATCAAGCGCTTGCGGCGTTCATTCCGCTGCCCTGTGTTGCGGACGAGCAAGTTTTCATATAACAACTTGTTACATCGTATTTGTACTACGTACTATTTGTACACTCGAGACCGTGGAATGTGTAGCGTACCTTAAAAGCTCTTGTCGTAAAGAACGCGGCGCCTGTTTATATATGGTCTTCCGGCAAGCGTGTTCCTACCGTCCTATTATAGGAGGCCCTGCCGTGGTTAAGCCGTGGTGGCCGCCGGCAGAATAGAATAGCACGCCCCTCTTCTTGCTGAGGTGTCGTAAAAGGCGACTAAGGTATCCCTTTAACACCGCAATTCAACCAGGTGTTTATAGAAGGGAAAACTCGACCAAACCTGCATCCTACTCCCTCCCGATCGTACTGGTCCTCCTTTCCATCGGGCCTGAGGGAGTTCGGACGAGAGAGTGCTTTTCTGGCAGCGCATCCAGTTATGCACTTAAATATCTCCTGCGCAATTGACTATTTCCGAAAACTGGACCTCGAATTTCTTAAACGGTGTTGAAACTGTCGCCGTGGCCGAAACCGGCTAGGACATCATCATCATCATAGGAGGTCCTTTAAATGAAGCGTAAAGAGATATTTCAGCAGGCTGGCACGATCGTTCCACATGTCGATAGGTTTTTATGTCGTTGTCGTAATATTCGTTGACGTTTTTCGATTACACTATGCTTACCATCAGGCGGGGTGTGATCACTATGCCGAGTCAGGATACAAATAAGAAAAACAAATGTAAGTAAAAATAATCAGAATGGTTTAAGTAGGTACAGTTTGTAAGGTATAAAATTGCATTCCAAAAGCATGGTACCCTGTTTTACAAACATTCCGTTCCAGGTATTGTGGAGGCAGGTTGATCTCTACCGCATGTGGGAGGCCTGTCAAATAAAGGCAGTTTTAACTCGAATACCATTTATTATTTATTTGTCGCGTGTTTATATACAATGCATGAGACCTTATTATCGTGCTAACGTTAAAAAAACCTTACGTTGCACATACGTCACTGTAGCACAATACGGATTATGGGTTTCGCGACTCGATAGCTGTGACCCGGCACCGGGTGTCTGCCTGCAATATACTGCTCTCAAATGCCTAGTACTGTGATGATACTCAAAAGGAAAGACAGCTCTGACAGTGCTAAATGACCAGCAGCCCCACCCAGCGCTGACTTTCAGCTGACACCCATTTATTGTGACAATGCATACAAAACAACGCAAGAAGGGAACGATATAGTATGTTATAAGTGCCATAGATAAAGATATGTACGCGGAACGCCACATATCGAAACGAGTCACTTTGATAGTCTTTGAATCCATTCATAAACTTGCTGAAACGCGATATGTAAAAGTTATCGAATGATTTAAGGAATATGTGAATGAAAATGATTCGTAATTGATTATTCTCGGCTGAGCAGCGGAAAGGTTCTATTTGTATTCATGAGCGGCTCAGGAGCCGAGACGAGGCGCTGTCGACTGCCGAGAGCTTGTAATATCACTATCACATTAGAGCCATGACATTCCGATCGACCTACATTATCTTCTCCAATCTCATGCTTTTTTTTTACACTGGCTTGACATAGTGACTACAGAGTACCTTATGGTAAGTACAGTGTAGTCCAATAACGAAAGCGACTATCAAAGGATGAAAATCCATTGATAGTCTACATCGTCATGTCGGCCCACATATACCACGACTGAAGGTCTCTAGGTATATGAGCTACTGGATATGCACAAGCTGATCCCGAAACGCGACAAGCCGATACTGGTCACTATGACGGGCTTTACACCCATGCACTGTGGTTGCGATCCAGACGGGCACCAACGCCCTACCACCTCGCTGCTGCTCGTTTAGCACCACCCGGGAGTCACGTGTAGGGAAACTAGGGTAAAGCCTACGGACGCGAGCAGCTTCGATTCCCAAATATATAATCACGTAATATCATTTATTGAATAAACAAGTATTTCCAAAACAAAATATATCGACATTCAATTTTTACCATAGTTCAATTCCTGCAAATTTGGACCTAAACCCATTCTCAAATTTATTTTTGGTAAGTATTCTCTCTTTTTCTTTATTTATTAGAAGAGTTTAATTTTTTTTATTACTTTCTAGCTGTGCTCGCGAATTCGTTCCGCTAATTCACCAGAATTATTTTATATCATATTTTATTTTCAACAAACTGATGGTAAATGCAGGGCAATCGAAAACCGAGTTCGAGTATCGAGAGACGACCTGGAGAAAGTGGCCGCGATCGTGTCGGCCCGTACAAATGTCGCTTCAAAGGGCTCCATATCATAGGACGGTTCAAACACACTCACCGGAAGACCATTCCACCGGCCAACAACTCGGCAAAAATAAGAGTTAGAGAAGTTTTTAATCCTAGCCGGGATATGAGTTACCGTATAGCAGTAACTTGCAAACTCGCATGTGTGGTTCTCTTATGATAAGCTGAGGAAGAAACAAGGTTAAACAACTCTTAAGAACACTGGCCGTGATGAAGACGGTAGAAAACGCTCAGTGAGGCAACACCACTGCGCAACTGGAGCGGATCAAGATGCTTAGTCACGTCAGGATCATTCACAATGCGGACAGCCCTCCGCTGCAACCTATCCCGGGTGTCGAGAAAGTACTGGACAGAGCCGTCCCGGAGATGCGAACAATGTTCCATGCAGAGCTGATCTGGGCCTTATACAATAGGAACAGTTGATCCGGCGTGCACCCTGTTCAGAACACCAGGAGAATCATTAAGATTAATGAAATAAACAACTTATTTTCGAAATCGTATAATATTTTTTGTCTCAATTTAGAGTATATCATACATCACACATAATAAGGTGTTAGCAGCTTATTGGGGTATTAGAAATGAAAGGTTTCTCTTTCTACTTTGGACCTCAATATTGCAAAAGTAAGATATCATCTCTATTGAATCGTTGTCTCCCTCTTACGCATTACATTCAATGCATGCGTCTCTCTCTCCCAATATTTCATCAAACTGTAGCTCATAAACACGGCATACAACAATAACATAAATCGGCGTCCGTATTCTACACAGAATAAGCAATACAGAAGCGATAGTAACTTAAACTGCTATAGCAAACATCGATGTTAGAACGATAATACGACGATAATACGCCGATACGTATGCGGGACGCGCTCTCCTTTATTATTATTTCCACATATTGACTTTGCGTTGTCTATCGCCCCCTTTCCCCCCCTCCCGTGGCCCCCAGTAGGGGGTAGCGGGTGGGGGAAGATGTAGTCGCGAAGTAGACACATGTAGCGGCGAATCGATCCTGTCTAATGCGTTTAGGATGGGCTGTGTGCAATGTGTTGGCTAGATTAAACATTGTACCGTGGCTTTTATTAATTTTGAACAAAATTCCTTTTTTTTCTTACTAAGCGTGTTTCAAAGCAATTTATATTGAGAAAGAGAGAGAGAGCTTTAAATCTATACAGTATGTCCTATTAAAATCTCTGTCCGATCCGAACTTTAGTATTACAGTACAAAAACTAAGCTGTAAAATGCGAAAGTTTTTTAAACTTTGGACTTGTTATAAATGCTATAACGGGTCTTATGCGCACATTACTTAACATTTAATTATAGCTCGACGCTTAGACCTGGTTGCTCAGGTCGCAGTCGCGAGCAGACGGCGCACCGCGAAGTCTTCTTCGGGGGCGGGAAGTTATTTTCTCTACCGTCTCATGTTCTTGATAATTTTAATGGTAACAATAATAACAGTAGTTGTAATTTGTTTCACGCATAAGACTCGATAAAATATTTATAATGTTAACAATAATCCTAAATGTCCCGATCAGTATATTCAATGACAAAATAGTAACTTATATTGATATAACATTGTGATTTTTGAAGTCAAGGCAAATATTATAATTTTGTGTAATATTTTGCGCACCTAGGTTACCTTCTATACTGACAAATTTATATTTAGATACACTACAAAATATCCGAATCATCCGTCGACAATCTCCATCATCATGTCAGCCCACACCACTGTGTACCGCGACTGAAGATTTCTATATCAGTTACTGAACGTACATAAGCTATCTCAACCCACGCCAGGCCAAAGCGAGTCACTATGACGTCTTTACACCTGGATATTGCGCTCACGACTCAGTTCGGGCAAACGCCCTACAACCTGAAAATATATTTAATATAATTCTCCGTCGATATACGAAAGCTTAATGTCTTCAGTCGGTCCATTGGGCTTTAAAAGAATAAAAACCTCACAGCATTTCAAATTGACACGTAATTTAATTAAAATGATTTAATACAGTGAACTAATTCATCTTAACACGTCAAAGTCGACTAAATTCGATTTGTCAAGCGCGGAGGGCAGCTTCCGGCTCAGTGGCATTTGATTTAATCATAAAGGCACGTTTCCACTTAACGCTCATCAAGTTTTAAGAGAACAAACATATGTTCACGCAGTGATACAAAACTAGAGCTAGCGAATATACATGTTCGGTTTCCAGACGTTATTAACAAATCGTTTTTAAAATTTGCTTGGTTAATTTTTATATAATTATTATAAAAAAAAAAATGATAGCCCATACATAAACGTGCGCTCCATAGTAATCATTTATATTTCAATTAGACTCGCTTCTAGATATAAGATTCCGTCACATTAAGCCACTGTCACTGTCGATCCTGTGCCAACCTCATGCATATACGACCCCCAAACTTCTCCACACTGTCTCTTCTCTTTTTTTTTGGATCGATCCCTCTCTGCTGAGGATTGTGGCTCTTTCACCCGGGTAGCTGCCCTTTGCTTACTAGATTCTGAATTTAGCTTTGAAGGTAATGTTCTTTTTCTTTTGTTATAAAAACAGTTATTAATAATATTTATTGACTCATAAGCAAATTGATATAGTCGCTAACTCGATTCACATATGTGTTGTAGCAACTAAAAACCAGAAACACATAATATACAAATTTGCTTTGGCTTTTGGATCTGCTATAACACAGTCACTGTCAAAAATAAGGAGGGGTGCGGAAGGTGGGGTTTGATCTGCTAAATACAACTATTAATAAATGCATTTATATCATGTACAACAGCTTCAAATACTACTTTTATAATAACAAAAATAAAAAAAATATATACAACATTTAAAATAAAAGCAGTCAAAATTACTTTTTTAGCAAACCACTATTAAATAAACATACCATACCCTGAGACAAACTAATCTGTTCTGAAAAATTGCCTTATTTTCTATATTATGGTAGTATTTACGGACCAATCAAACGACCGCTCGGTAAGTGGAAACGCGCCTTTACAATCGCATCGGGCCGGCGATCCGTGTTATTGGGTTATCAATCCAATTCATTATATCTATGATCGGCGCCGTATCTATTTAATTGGTGTTTTTCTAGGTTATGCTCCTAAAAGCTACGGTAGCTCTTAGAACCATGTACTCAGTTATAACCTGAAACCAGTTCGGATAAATCTAAGCCCCTGGTGTAATTCTTACAAGACTTACATTTTTTTTTCACCTTATCTGAGCATGTTAACCGCACCACGCCTGATGGTAAGCACGATGAAGCCCAAAAACCGACAACGAGCATTAACAGAACAGGGAAACACATCGGTAGTCGCCGTGATCATGCCGGCCTGCACAAATATCACTGCACGTTTCGCTTAAAGGGCCTAATATCATAGGCTGGTGGGAACACGCTCGCCGGAAGATCTTTCCACAGCACCAATAATGAGTTAAGCAACAGTAAAAGTTAGAGAAGTTCTTAGTTCTAGCCGGTATGCTAGTTACCGTATAGCCGTTACTCTGTAAACCCGCGCGCGTGTTTATTTCATGAAAGGAAGAGGATAGGACAAATAACTCTCCAGAACATTCATATACAGACGATAGAAAGCACTTAGTGGGGCAATATCTCTGCGCAACTTTGATGGCACTAGGCCATTACCGAAACAGATAAAAATAAATAAAATACTCGTAAATTAATGACATTTTGTATGTAGATAGTAAATTGATTATAGCATTTCGAACTTGAGTGTGGTTCTAACTGTCCGTTTAACTAATTTAAATTCAAACTGACATTTGTCTAACTTCACGCTATACAATATAATGATCCTGGTATGAAACAGAGTTCATTTCTGTAAAAAAAAAATTGTCCAGTTTTGTAAATTTTGGTCGAAAGTTCACGCTTGACCAAACTTTTAATTATACCAATTTTATTTTCGGATAAACCGAGCTAAATTTTCCTAAGAGCGAATTACAGTAACTCTTGTAGTTTAGGATTTCGTTCTCCTAATTTAAAAAAAAAAAACACTCTGTATATTATTCAAATTAGTAAAAATCGTAGCTTTTCGTGGCTCGATTTATAAACAATGCCTAGAGTTTACTAAAAATAACCGTATAGCGGTTGGTCACTGTTTAAAAGTGTTAGTGCATACTTCTGTAACACCCTGTGTATAAGAGTAGGTCATTGTAATTTGGCCGGTTTAATTGTCCTTTAAACATTGTATAAGTGTCGGAACAAATTAGTCCGCAGTCGACAGCGCGTGCGCCGACAAGACGGCGACAAATCTAAACTTTGCAAACTCCTCGTTATCTCAGATTAGCTCACTCGAACAGGGCACGCGACAAGCGCCTCGTCTGACAACCGAATAAACGACATCACTCTAGTTTTACGCGAACAAACAATTATTTATACAACCAGCTATGCACGAACGAAAATACACCTTAAACCTTTGCAACAACGTATCAATTTGTGTACCAGCGAATACACTTGCTGGCAAGATTAATCGGACATAAAAGCGTAAGATAATACGAATATACAAGAAGACACGCTGTTAACCGTTCAGTTTAAGCACGGTCTTTTTGTTTATCGCGCATCCTTTTCGCACTCGAGTAAATCTTATGAGATTGTATAAGTCCGTCTCGTTCGCACGCTTTCAATTATCTGCGTAATCCTTCAATTACGTCGACAGATGTCGCTCGCGTCTTGGCTTACGCGCCATTTTAAAGTACAGTCCGCGAAACAATTACTGACGATCGAAACATTTCATTGGGGATTTTCGTTACGATACAATTTAAATTTTATTCGTATTTGATTACATTCTTTATTGTTTCCGATGAAATGAATTGTTGTTTGTTTTCTGGTAAAAATAAAATGTTTCTATATGTTTAATATTTATCTCGTTATGAATACTTGAATGGGTCTTATGGATGCTATTAGGAACCCCAAATTTTTAATTGGGATGTTGGGTTTAAGCTATAATTGGAGTGGAAAACCCCAGTGATTAGAAAACTAGCATCTCGTTTTATATCACCTTGTAAAAATACTCATATTGTGAGTATTATTTTCTGTGTATACATATACATTATTATCAAGAATAAATTCGGGTAGAGGCAATAACTTCCAGCCCGTGACGAAAACTTCGCAGTGCCTCAGTCATCTGGTGACTGAAAGCAGGTGGAAACGTTGAACAATATTTAAAATAAGTTTTTTCGCGTATAAGATCATTTTTGATAATCCGGTAGAAATCCCTGAGGGAGCTCAGGGGGCGATGAGGGCCGCCCCTCGGTCCATCGGTCGGTGTGCACCGACTAAAACCCACGGGGACGGGGGAATGCTATCCTCTTCTCCGACCCTCGGCGACATCTGGCCTTTTATTAGGCCGCATCTCTGCACTGCGAGGAGTGGTGTAAGGAGCCACCCCTCGCTCACCTCAATGTCTTGGAGATGTCACACACCGCTCTCGACTGAATAAGTTGGGTGGCACGCTCCATTAAACCCATCGCTTAGTCGCATATAAGGCCCATTAAATTAGTTATAATGAGTACAAAACGTGAGTTTAAAATATGTTAGGTACATCTTTATTTTGGTTACATAATAATTTCCTCTTGTTATTAGTAATAAATAATAATATATCGTCACACTATATCCTTTTCTGGTTGAGCAGAGATACATTAGTGGCGTTATCCACTTTGAGCTTATATAGCGTACCCAACGTGACCAGTAGCGCAGCTGATCGCCATTCTCACAGCACTCGTACTTATGAAATTTCCATTAGATGGCATGCGAGTTTCCTCGCGATGTATTGCTTCACGGGTGGGCATGAGGCGCCTAAATCTGGAGAAACCCAGAGGCACGTGCCGGGATATAAGCCCACGGCCACTCGCACTGCCGCTCATGGACACCGGTCGTTTATCCACTCGGCCGTCACAGTCGCCCTGTTATAATTCCAATTAAAATAAATATAATTTAAAAATAGATTTGTTTGCAGTCGGTACGGAGGAGCGAGCACGTCCCGCGGGAACACGCGTTAGCTAATAGTTAATATTGTAATTAATATGACGGGATAGCTCGAGCGATGCTGCGTTAGATGCGGAGGAAACCATTTTATTATGTATAATCATGACAAACAGGCTGATAAATGACATCTCACCTGATGGTAAGCAGTTATTGTCGCCTGTGATTATTGCAATATAAAAAGCATTATCTTTGCATTCCCAACTTGATGAGAATTTTCTCAGTTTCTTTATCATATAAGCATGATACTGTCCAAAAAAACGACTACGACAATCAATATTAAATAATATCAATATTAAAGACAAGTTTATCGATAATTTCAGTGATCATGCCGGCCTGCGCAAATATCTCTTCACGCTTCGTTTAAATGACTCGATAATATTTATCTTCCATGTACAGACAGCGATCAGTTACAATTTTATAAATAGTATATATGTATGTATGTTATATATATTTCAGATAAATTACCACAATGATTATTTTGTGCCATATTTTCCTAAATTAAACAAAAAAAATTTCTTACACGGAAAACCTTTTATTTAGAAACAAATTGAAATAAAATTAACACTAAATATTAAAGGAAGCCTTCTACCATATTTTAGTACAAATCGCATTTAAATCCGTTAAGCCGTTTCTGATATTAGCGGGTACAAACGCGTGCAGATATAATCATATTGATCAATGATTCCGATACATTTTTACTAAGTTTATGTAAGCCGGTATACATAGAAGCTCTCAAATAATTTGTCACCAGGATAATATTATTTAGGTGTCTGAGGAACACTTTTATTAAATGTATTAATCATTCTAACTATATGCTTTATTTTTTAATAAAATAAAATAATTAAGGCATTACTAATGGATGTAATCACCAATGTATATCTGCCGACCCCTAAAGGAGTAGCGTGATGATATCAGCAATTCCTGTTGTATATCAGTGACATAACGTATGATAATTCTCAAAGGCTTGTTATCGCGAGATCAGTGACATCGAGCGGCACACCGCGGCGCGATGCCTTTGACACTAGTCGAGTGTCACACGTTACGACCTGCGACTCGGTTATTATTATCTCACTCATATAAACATTAATAAGGTTCCCATGCTGCGTGGTCTCATTAGAAAGCACACTGTCATTTATTGAACTACGGAGAGGCTATGCTCTGTGTGTCTGTACGTGATCGAATTGGAAACAAACCCGTAAACAAACAAGATGCAACGATATAGCCCGGCGGGTTAGCAAGTTCGTGGTTCCTACATGGGGCTTAGTGCTCGCTTATACAATACAATCCCTAAAGAGATCTCAGAGCTATCACCAGATTCAAAAAAATACTATTAAAACTCAATTGCCAAAAAAGTGGTATAATTCCATCAATAACTGTTGAAATTATAAAACTGCGTGCTCTTAAAGTTTAATAAAGTAAATAATAAAGTTATTTATTAGACAAACAATTATAAGCAGCACATTAAAATCAGCTGACACCCAAAGTAGGACAACCTGTATCTTGGATTTGTTACAGTTTATTACCGCTGCGTAGCTCCAATCTTACAAAACAATACAACAATAATATTACATGATGATGATGATGATGTCCTAGCCGGTTTCGGCCACGGCGACTGTTTCAACACCTATTAAGAAAATCGAGGTCCAGTTTTCGGAAACAGTAAATTGCGCAAGAAAATATTGAAGTGCATAGCGGGACGCGCAGCCAGAAAAGCTTTCCTTCTCTGAACACCTGGTTGAATTGCGGTGTTAAAGAGATACCTTAGTCGCCTTTTACGACACCTCAGCAAGAAGAGGGTGTGCTATTCTATTCTGCCGGCAGCCACCACGGCACAACACGGCACGGCATATTACATACTAAACAATAGACTATACAAAAAAATAATTCTTAATATGTATATATAATCTTCGTCACGGCGCGGGGCATTCATTCTTTTGTATATTATACCTCATAATGTCATTCAGAGCAGTTGCTCTGGTAGATACCAGTTTCTTGCCGGCTCTTCTTATTACATTCTGCTTCCCGAACCGGTGGTGGATTTATTTAACTTTTTTTTTGACGATTCAAAAGTGCTTGGTAGTAGGCCTATTTAAATAAAGTTATATTTCATTTTAAGTTGTAGGGACAGTGAGCAAGACACTGCTAGTAGAGGGGATAGCCAATGGGGCAGGTGAGATGTCGGGTGGACATCGCGTACAGGCAAGCGCAGCGAGGGGGGCAGGTGACCTGATCCAAAACGCAGGGCGTACGTCGGGTGCAAGCCGCTCACAACCGATTGCACATGAATACGAGGTACACTGAAAAGATATTGAGATAGTCGGCCAATTGCACGAACTGCATTATGACCTCAGTACACAAGTGTAAAGACCGTCATAGTGACTCGTTTTGACGTGTCGCATTTCGAGAGCAGCTTGTGTATACCCAGTAACTCATGTATCTAGAGTAGTGATGCCACGAATAGTGAATTGGCCGAATACCGAATATTCGGCAACGCTGTCGGCCGAAGCGCCGAATATTCGGCATGGGATACATGCTTGTCGGGGGCGCGTTAGCTGGATTAAGGCAAGTTGCAACCTGTTTTCCTCGTTGCGTTGGCGCGGCCAGCAAAGACAATACAATACCCAATACAAACGAAAAACAATACCCAAACCTTTCGAAATTTGCTAAAGTTTATCTTTCTTCTCCTGGAAGTAGCGTGTTTAGTGAGAGGTTATTTTCTGAGGCTAGTAACATTTACGATGAAAAGCGTAATCGTTTGCTACCAAAAAATGCTGAAAAGCTTATTTTCATCCATCACAACTTACCACTGATTAATTTTAATTACTAAAGTGTTGTAATTTGGAAATAAATAGATAATTTTGAGTAATATAACGTACCTTTTTTACATGATTTGGTATTCGGTATTCGGCCGAATAGTACGTACTATTCGGCCGAATACCGAATAGCAAAAAAAGTGGCCGAATAGGCCGAATACCGAATAGTTGCCGAATATTCGTGGCATCTCTAATCTAGAGACCTTCGGTTGTGGTATATGTGGGCCGACATGACGACGGAGACTGTCAAAGGATTTTCTGTCAAGGACTGTCAAGGAAGGAGACGTTGCAGGCACGAAAATAAATCTATTATTATTACAATTTCACCCTGCAAATGGCACTTTAAAAAGCGAAAAGTTTGTTTATGGTTTCCTTTTAGAAGCGCTTTTTTATTTTTCCTAGTGGTCCAAATAGATGTACTTTTCGATATATACGGAGAAAATTAACTTGCCAATGGCCGTATATCTTAATACCATCTGGAATTAATACATCACTGTGACGCTATGTCGGGGACGGACGCGCTACCGGCAAATGAAACCGTCACTCGAGATAATGATCAAACGCCGCGCGTCCGATACCATCTGCTCTAAAAGGATTAAAGCTTAAACATCGACCAATTAACTTTACATTTTTTATAATACACTCATCAATATATCGCACGGAACGTTCCACATATCACTGGTTAATTCACAGTGATAATTAAACGTAATAACGGCCGTTATTTTCAAATAACAGTTGCCATAAATTGTTGTTCATTAATGCAAACTTTACTGCACAAAATTGTAATTGATAGTTTAAAAACAATGAACGGTAGCGACATCTCTTATACAATGTTTACAACTGAGAATAAACGTTATTGCGCTGGCAACCAGTGGTAAGCATGTAAATTGATACCAGGAATGCAAATTATTGGTTAGGAGCTCACTAGTACAAAATACTCAGATTTTTAATACATTATATTATTACGATCACAAAATTTTGGTATTTTTTTGATGGTGTAGCCAAGAGTTGTGGGGGTGGCTAAGCATACTGCTTCTATACCACATAGTTATGCAATATTTGCTCTGTTTACCGCAAGAGACGCTGTTCGCATAGTAATAATTTTTATTTGTTAATAAATTTTATGTTTATCTTATCGGAGCGACAGATGGCGTGAAAATAGAAATCATTATGATGATGTTAAGTTTCGTTTTTGTAATTAGCTTTTAATGTAACCAAGACTTACTTACTATAAGGTATGTATTGCTTTTATGCATATATGAGATGAACGCCACTGCTGGCACATAAGTTGCGAACGGATAGTCTATCAAATATTATGTTGCTGTAAAAGTTTTCTTGTGCTTGACGGTCACATCAACGGATGATTGACGGCTACTTTTTAAGTTTTTTCAGAACAGTATAATCCATTGAACATTAGCAATGCATTTAAAAATTCTCATCATAAATACTGTAGAGGGTCTTATGCGCGAATTGCCATACTTTTATTAACGATTCGACGTTTCGACCTGCTTACACAGGTTATGGTCACGAGCGGACTGTGAAGTCGCGCGTCGTTTTATGTCGCCTTGTAAAAATGCTGACACTGTGAGTGTTGTATATATTCAAATTATTGAGAACAAAAGAGGGTAGAGGAAATAACTTCACACCCTTGACAAAGACACGTATTTTTATTTTTCTTTTCTTCTGTGCATGTAGTCTACACTTGTAAATATAGTCCTATTTATAATGTATCTTGTTCATGTCTTATATAGTTTTATGTGTTAATGTAGACTGTGTAAGTGTACTTATAAATAAATAAATAAGACACAGCGACGCTTCAATCTACTGTGAAAAAATACATTATCAAAACCGCCTCTAATTTATTGTGAAACAAACGCTCAGTTTTAGCCACGTTCTTTAAATTTTAAAAACTTTTAAATACTAATAAGTTACCAAACTGCATACAAACTGAAGGAGGGCATAAAAAAGGTGATCGTGATATTTCACCGGTTATATAACAGTCCCTAAAATAATGATTTCACAACGTTATCGTAAAAAAATGACAATAGTTCCTAAGATACACATTCTTGGTATCTTAGGATATCGAAGATTGAAACTTCACATTTAAGTAATAGAGGTGTTTTTTCTGTGAAATGTGTTATTTAGATGACATTACGTTAATAAACTAGATGTGAAACGCTGTTTGTTCGCTGACGATGATTATATGAATGTTATTAGATACGCTAATGAGTTTTAAAGTCGACTCGGACACCAAACGCGGGAGAAAATTATGACATAAGGCTCAATTCATTCGGTTCTTAAGCTCATGAAATGCTCTCGGGGCGGACTCTCTCAAACATTGCCATTTATAGGAATTATGAGCCAACTTTCTATTCGTAAGCCGTTGTACATATACCATAAATCCGCGAGAAACATTTTTGCCTCCGCACTAGTAATAACATATCATCACGCAGTGCCGTGCATAGCATATTTGTACAAGGTAGGCAGAGTTCGGGTATTCACTTTGAATATTATATTATCAAAGTAAATATTATATTGCTTTCATAGGAAAGATAGACAGCGTGAATATAGAATAGATATGATCATTAATTGTTTAATTTTTTGCTTAACTTTAAGCAATTTATTTCGGACTTAGTAAACGTCAGGGCATGCAACGTTTTCATGCATTTATGGAATGAACGCTACTGTCATCACGCTATATCCCTTTCGATGTGAGTAGAAATACATTAGTGGATGTAATTTGTATCCACTTTGCTCTTATATGTCGTGCCCAACGTGACCAGTAGCGCAGCTGATCTCCGTTCTCACAGCACTAGTATATAGGACATTTCTATTAGATCTCATGTGGGTTTTCTCACGATGCTTTCCTCACCGGTGAGCATGTGGGTACTTAATCTGGAAAAACCCAGATGTACGTGTTAGGATTGGAACTCACAACCAGTCGCATCGCCGCGCATAAATATCGATCCCTTAACCACTTAGCCACCTCAGCCTCTACTAACAGGTTTATAGCTGTTTATTTAAAGTTATGTCTTGTATCGAATAGGATTTCCTCTTTGTGCATTTCATATTCAGTTTCAGATACCTTCTTCAAAATTTATACACTATTGAGTAGTTAATTTTAGTTTAACAAACTTTATAATTCAAGTACATATTCGAAATTAATTGAAATACTAATTTTAGGAAAACAAGTTTTGATTAGTTTCCCTTCACACTGTATCCTGGCTTTAGACGGGCAAAATACCTAACTAATAATTTATTGTTATGCATTAATTTTTGTGTAATTTTCCTTAAATACGTTGATTATAATTTACATTGTTTTAAATGGATCAATGGATGAATGGACGGAGGCTCTAGTTTTACTATCTTTTTAAAAAAGGCCATAACCTTGAAAACAATTTCCGATCTATTCCTTTAGATATCGCAAAAATCGTATTTCCAAAAAATATTTGGCAAAAGTTCATAAAACTAGAATGTAGAAGCTTCAAAAAAATTTTTTTTTTAATTTACCACATGACCATTTTTCACTGAGATACAGCCCGTCCAAATCGTGAAAAATTTTGGAATTATTTTACTTCCTTGGTTATTGTGCGTAGTCTATTTGGAATTAGAATTGAATGCTGAATATCTTCTACAAAATCACTCTGTAAATTTAGATTGTAAGACGTCCTCTAACTTTACAAATACTCTGCAGCCGAGCAGTATGCTGCGGTGGGTCAGCTGACAACACCAGCGGTGAATTAATAGGATCTAAAATGAACAAATAAAACGAATCATAGTATAAAAGCTACAATACATTGAAAGCATAAATACGTGTGTTACGCACATCGTCAAACCCCGGCAGGAAAACAATAAACGTGGCGGATTCCGTCTCAAATCCCGCAATAATAAGGATTGTGTGATTGATCCAACAATGAAATCCCCTGTCGACATCGCCATTTGCATTTTTATGGATTGCCGCCCGCTCAGCGCGTCGCCCGCCCAACGCCGCCCGCCCTTCGCGCCCCTTGCGCTCTGTGGAGACGACACACGGTACATGTTGATACGTCTACTGTCTTGTGTATATAAAATGCATTTCCGGATCATTACAGGGAAGAATATAGCCATGTAGGGGAAATGTAGGCGGTTAGTCCATTTCAGACAGGGTTTCGTTATTTCCTTATAAGAATACAATTTTATATCCTTTTTGATTAATTTTCAATTATATTTTTATTTAATTTCTTTCCTACGAGTCGGTATGGTCATTCGAATTAATCATTTGATTACGCCTATCAGTACTTCATCTTAGCTTGAGATTGGACTGATCGGCTATTTCCATAATATTATAACATATTTTCAAACAAACTTTCAACCCCTAATTAACCACCTTGCAGTTAACCAATTCCAAAACACTTATTTTTTAAAATAATAATATATCATTACGCTATATCCCTTATAAGGTGAGCAGAGGTACATCAGTGCCTGTGCCCACTTTGCGCTTATTTGTCGTGGCCAACGTGACCAGTAGCTGCTGATCGCTGTTCTCAGGGCACTTATATATTATGACATCTCTATCAGATTCACCCGTGAACAGGTGGTGCCTAACATCGTACTTAATCTGGAAAAACTCAGAGATACGAGCCCGGATTCGAACCTACGACCAACCGCCTTGTCGCGCATGCAATCCGGTCCCTTATACACTAAGCTACCATAGCCACATATTTTTTATTTATAACAAAAAACCATAGTGCTTACTCCAAAATTGACGGACTCTCAAGGAACTTTCTATCCCTATTTCACCCTCTTAAGGATGGAATATATAAAAAAATCCCTTAGTTGGTGCTAACGTCATAAACAGAACCTGATATAAAAATTTCATGTTTTGAACTAATGTAATTTAGGTTCTAAAATGATATGTTATTTTTGTTTTCGTATCTTTATTGAGCCTAAATAAGTGTTATTTATATTTCATTTCATGTTTTTTTAAATTTGGTTTACATACCAGTAAAAATAAAATAAATAAATACCGGACATCACACAACTACATACAAAACATAAACGAATCTTACGGAAATAATACAAAAGGTGTGTCCTTAACAAATGAACACAACAAGCTAAGTAAATAACGCTACGATAAATAAATCAGACACATGGAATCAGTCAGCTAATCAGGATAAGTAATTTGATATACATATATATCAGTGACGTGCATAGGGTGCTTGGACTGGGTAGGCAGAATTAACGTAATTAATTTGAACATTATATTATAATAGTAAATATTATATTGCTTTCAAAGGAAAGATAGGCGGTGTGAATATAGAATAGATATGAATATAAATGGTTTCCTTTTTGTTTAACTTTAAGCAAATTATTCCAGACTTATTTATCATAAGGGCATGCAATGCTTGCATGCATCTACAGAATGAACGCTACTGATATATATCTAGTAACCTATCTACCATCACGTTGAATCCTCAATGGGGTGGGCAGAGAGAATGGAACGCTACTTCTCTAATCTTGCAAATCTCTTTCGTTTCTTTAGCATTCCTTAGTCCTTTCGTGACCTCTTGCCAATTCTGCGTACTTTTCACACTACTGTTCGACGCATTTACCACGTTTTATGCAGGTAGGGAGCGAATGCACGATTGACGTATTATTTTAAGTTAGTGTCAAATAAATAATCATAAGTGTAACACGTATTTTATTCAAACTATAAAACAACTGAAATTCCACCTTAAGTACTCCAACAACTACCCTCCGTCAGAACTCTCCTTATTTGGTCTGTGCAGGTAAGTTTAGGTCGGCCTCGGCCCTTGCTTCCACTCACATTCATACTGTATATATTATTCTATAATATAAAAAATTATCGCTAAATGGGTTGGTAAGCGCAAAACTCGAAAACGGCTGAACCGATTTGGCTGATTTCGTTTTTGTTGCGTTTTATGAAGTCTGAGGAAGGTTATTACGGAGAGAAAAATTATAAAACTTGCCTGAAAAATGCAAAAAATGAAAATAAATGTAATAAAAAAATTTATTAAATCAAAAATCTGCTTATTTATTGCCTCTTAGGCGGAACAAAGTTAGCCGGGTCAGCTAGTATACATATATAGATTGTATATATTATATACATATACAGATATAGATTGAGCAAACATACAAAATGATCATTTGGATAAATAAGCCAGTTGAATAATGACTAATGACTATATCTGTGATTTGAGGCGAGTTAGGAAAGTATCCCTTGTTAAGTTTGAGTTGGAATGTAGTCAGCAGCAAACTGCAGTTTAATGATGAGGAGGCGCGTGCGGTCGCGTGCAACTGTCGCGCCACATTACCATGACAATGGGCCCGCCCCAGCGCCGCGCCGCAGCGGCCATCGATTTGTCGCGCGACATATTGCACAATCGATCACAACTGACCGCATTCGTTCAATATTTACTGATCATATTAGCGATTCCGTTTGTGCTTTGATCTAAGTACCCGCAATTTTACATACAGATATAAGCCACATGGCTGATTAGAGACCGGTATCCATGCGTGGCAGCTCCAGTGGTCTTGGGTTCGTATCCCAATAAGTATCTCTGGGTTTTTCCAAATTAAGTACGGATTTAAACAACACGTACTCACCGATGAAGAAAAACATCGTGATGGAACCCGCATGGCATCTAACAGTGTGCTGTGAGAAAGGCAATCAGCTGCGCTGCTGGTCACGTTGGGCACGACTTATAAGCGCACAGTGGATACAGGCAGTAATGTATCTCTGCTCACCCCGAAAGGAATATAGCGTGACAATATGTTACCATTTTTTTTTTTTTTTTTTTATTCTATTTATTTAAGGGACTTTTACGTGTGTACGTATGTCAGCCCCATCGTACCCTAATACAGAAATACCTAACATATTACATATGGTGCCATTGATCTGAAAAAGCCAGACGCCTCATCAGATAATAGTTCTGTTAAGATTTTGTTAAACATCCCGATGTCAAGTCTGTTCAGAGCAAAGGCACTCACAAACGCCTCCCTCACAGGTTCAGATCGGACACATTCCATCAACAAATGGTGGATATCATCTATGATTCCACAATTTACACTCAGTGGAGAATTATTGAGTTTCATAAGATGTTTAAATTTGTTAGATGGAATGTGTCCGGATCTTAGTCTGTGATATGTTACCATTATTATTGTTGATATTACAATTACAAATATTGTTTTAAGTTTAAAATGCTCTAGAAGTCAAACTGAGTCAAAAATAATATGCCTCTGTTAAAATTTTTTGATGATAAGATTTGTTGTAACTTTTCCACCGATAGCCCTTCGTAAGGATGATAGAGATCAACCCGTGTGAAGGACACGTGTCGGCAGTGGGGCTGAGCGGGCGGCTAATGAACCTGTCCACACGCTCTTCGCAAAATATTAACACAATCAACCCTTTGTATTTAACGAATAAAACAGGATTTTTAATATCTATACTACATTGATCTACCAGCTAATGTGTTCTCTTTCTCTTGTGATAATTAATCCTTTAAAAAAAAATATATGAGACTTTAGAACAGCCCGGCATGATTGTGGCCGCACTCAACGAACATCTTCTATTTCTCGACTAAAGCGATTACATATACATTACATACATTACATTTTGCATTATTCAGTATAATAATGGTTTTAGAGTGCTGTTGGGGCTGCCCCGATTCTGTAGTGCGTCAGGTAAGTTTGCCGAGGCAGGATTGCATGATGGTCATGCAGTCATGCGTCGGCGGTGTGCTTCGATGCTACAGCGTTTAAGGGGCAGTACTGATGGCATTTTGTGTATTTTAGCTGATAAAGTGGACGGGCCTTTTATTCAGTTTTGGGTGAAGAAGCTCATCCACTCGGGTATTTATTTAAGAAATTAATATTAAGTATAAAATTTTATGTATTTTTAATCTTGGAGAAATCTGAAATAAAGTTATAATTATTATTATTACCTTGAGAAGAAACGCCGAAAGAAACGCAACTGAATCGGCATAGCCGCCACACTCCTGATGGTAAGCGCGCTGCAGTTCATAAAACAACAACGACTATCGACAGTTAAGAAAATCTCATCGGTAGTCGCGGTGATCATGCCGGCCTGCACACATTTCTCTTCACGCTACGCTTAGAGAATTCAGCTGGGAGTCGAAGCTGCTCGCGTCCGTAGGCTTTACCCTAGTTCCCCTACACGTGACTCCTGGGTGGTGCTAAACGAGCAGCAGCGAGGTGGTAGGGCGTCGGTGCCCGTCTGGATCGCGACCACAGTGCATGGGTGTAAAGCCCGTCATAGTGACCAGTTTCGGCTTGTCGCGTTTCGGGATCAGCTTGTGTATATCCAGTAGCTCATATACCTAGAGACCTTCAGTCGCGGTATATGTGGGCCGACATGACGATGTAGACTATCAATGGATATTTATCCTTTGATAGTCGCTTTCGTTTTTGGACTACACTGTACTTACCATCAGGTACTCTGTAGTCACCATGTCGAGCCAGTGTAAAAAAAAATCCATATCATAGGAGAGTGGAAACACGCCCGCTGGAGACCATTACACGGCTCAACAAATCGGCTAAAGTTAGAAAACTTTTTAGTCTTAACCGGGATGTAAGTAACCGTATAGCTGTGACTTCGTAACTCCGCGCGGTTCTCTTACAGAAGGGAGTACTTGGAACAAGGTTAAACAACTCTTCAGAACACTGGTCGTGATGAAGACGGTAGTAAGCGCTCAGTGACGCAACATCTCTGCGCAACTGGAGCGGTTCAAGATGCTGAGTCACGTCAGGACCATTCACAATGCGGACAGCCCTCCGCTGCAACCTGTCCCGGGCGTCAAGTAAGTACTCAGCAGAGCCATCTCAAAGATGCGAACAATGTTCCATGCAAGGCCTGACCTGGGATTTATATAATAGGAACAGTTAATTTAGTTCTATCATAATGTATCGATCGTACAAGCAATTGTCTCATGCAACAGCAGTGGCGTTCATCTCATAAAAGCAATGCTTGCTCTACGCTCTACGAGCATATAATTTTAACATTTTGAATTCATTAATCAATAATAGATAAATTCACCATTGTGATTGTGATGATGTGTGCTTATCGAAATAAATAAAAAATTAAGTGTTTTCACAGTCCTCTAATAGAGAAAGAGCAATAGAAGAGTCGGAGTAAGTTTTCTTAATGATTGCTTGCCTTGTGTGAAAACAATATGCACGCCACTGCAATATAGTAATTCTATTCGATCCAGTACAAATACTTTTTTATATTAAAAACACCATCTATGATTATTTGTCAAATGTGTCAAAATTGTTTTGTCAGCACAGAACGCACTCAACGTTATTGACAGCAAAGAGGATGGCATATCCGCTTGGATTCCGAGCTAAATCTATTCGACAGGCCTCCTGTTTTATAGCCCTGGTGTAGAGTGATATCAAATGTGAGCTTTAAGATAATTCTGTCAGAGGTGAAAGTCAATTGTGCGCGTCTGTTGGTGAATGATCAATCGATGACGGCGAGATCGTCCGTTAATTGCCGTCATTAGTCGTGCGCCAGTTAAACTGGATCGATTCGGTCGCGAAGCCATCTGCGTGCGGCCTACTACATTCGTTATTATTGATAAATGTTGTGAAAAATGTAAATCCCGCGCTGAAGCAGCCTTGACTCTCTTTCGGCGTTTCTTCTCAAGGTAACTCCTTCTTCTCTGCTCCTTCTTTCGCCGTGTCGTTGGCCTGTGGAATGGTCTTCCGGCGAGCGTGTTCCCACCATCCTATGATTTGGGATCCTTTAAGCGTAACGTGAAGAGATATTTGTGCAGGCCGGCATGATCGCTGCGACTACCGATGGGTTTTTCTTGCCTATCGATAGTCGTTGGAGTTTTTTTGGACTGCACCATGCTTACCATCAGGTATGGTGCAGTCACTGTGCCGTGTCAGTGTAAAAAAAAAGGTAATCGCTTCCGAAACGCTAGTAGTTCACCGTTAGGTTGTTTCTCTGGCTGCCCGCCCAAACTGAGGTTCGTACCCACGAGAGTGCTCTTGCGCTGCCATCCAACCCATAACTAATGCAAAAGACTTTTTAAGGTGGCATTTATTAAATAAAATTATTTCAATAATGCTGAAATTTTTCGTGTTTGTAATATACAGGATAATTTTGTAAATGAGAGAAATATTTAGAGAGGATTCCTACTCAGCCTTTGATTTTAATTCCAAATTGTAAAAAAGTAACATTTCCATTAAAACAAAGTAAATTATAGTCAACATTGTTTCATGATATTTATAGAAAACTAGCTGTCCCGGCAGACCTTGTTCTGCCCTATTTTTCTAAAACTAAAGCTTCCCCGTCAGATTTTATTCTGCCAAAACCTATTAGCAGGCGGCTGTTTTTTGAAAATTGTTTGAAGCAACCTGGCCTTAATGCTATATGTATAAAAAATGACAAATATTGACATTAATATTTATACGTCACTCAATAATTGTTTTGCCTTCCCGGGACCCGTCCACTAACATTTAAACTTTATGGTATGGTGTTAAAGTTCAAATTGACTTATAACAAATCTTTTGTATGAGAATATAGAAAAGTGGTGTTTTTAGACATTTTCAGACATTTTTTTTAATTTTTCTCTCCGTAATAACCATCCCCAGACTTCATCAAACACAACAAACAAAAATAATCAGCCAAATCGGTTCATCCGTTCTCGAGTTTCGCGCTTATCAAGATATTTTGCGATTCATTTTTATATTATAGATTAGACACATGAATGAATAAATAACAATTAATTATTAACTACGTACCTTTTTGTCCTAAGCTAGGATTAAGTGCGAAGGGAAAACAAGTTAATACCTGTTTACATAAAGTTACGTAAAAGGAACTATTCCACACGCGCTACGGCATCCACACTTATTACGGATAAATTCCTATTTGTTTATCAATATTTCTTTATGATCTTTTAGGGAATATAGTATTTATATTTTTATTAATTACAAGAAGGCACAAATTTTTGTGTCCTGAAGTGTCTCCCTCGTCAATCAAATAACTTATTTTTTTAACTGACTCGACAATGTAGCTACAATGCACCTGATGGTAAGTACAGTGTAGTTTAAAAACGAAAGCGATTATCAAAGGACGAAGATTTATTGTGTCTCCGTTGCCATGTCGGCCCGGTCATGAACTGCGACTAAAGGTCTCTAGGTATCTGAATTACTGGACGCATACAAGCTGATTCAGAAACATGACAGGCCAAAGCGAGTCATTATGACGGTTTTTAGACTCGTGTACTGTGGTCATAACCAAGTTCGAGCAATTGTCCTACCCTCAGAAACTCTCTACATAAGAAAAGTTTTTGTGATGAGAACATTCTGTCTTGTACAACTAGCTTCTTCAAGATATCGTTGAGACAACAATTGTCAGTTAAAACTTTTTATTATTGTATTTATAATAATAATATATCGTCATGCTATATCCCTTTCGGAGTAAGTAGAGATACATTAGTGGTTGTATAAGCTTTGCGCTTATATGTCGTGCTCGACGATTGTTTTTTATAAATATATAAATAATAAATTAATTTAATTAATTAAATTAATTATAAATAATAAATTCAACAACACAGGAAGCAGTTATAATTTTATTAAAAATATAATATATTTATTTCAGCCAAATCACCTGAACATTTATTATTTTATACAATTATTCCAGTAAATGACCGTGTTTTTTTTTAAACTGGTATACCTTTTTATTAATGAACTGATTGAAATATTATAAAAGCACTAAATATTAAAACTTTCCACAATATATAAGTGAAAACCGCATTCAAATCGGTTAAGCCTTGCCTGAGATCAGCGCGTGCGTGCGTACTGATCTATATATTGATTAACGACTCCGGTAAATTTATACAAACCTACATTGCGCAAGTGAAATTTTTTGGCCAGTCAGATATATACACGCACTTGCAAATTATGGTATCTACGGTAATTTGGAGAGGTAGCGAAAGAACATATTTGTTTTATATATATTGAATATTGATAATGATAATGACGATCATTGGTATTATTATTGTATGAGTACTCGAGTCGCCTTTACATCTATATTAATGTTACCAATCAGTTTAGTCAGTCTATATATTTTGATTTCATGTCTCAAATAAATTATATATACACAGTTGTTTTTTTTAAATAAATATAGCTACGTGCGGGGACACGTGGTGAGGCAGAGTGGCTCGTAGGCGTGCCCCCCCTCCCTCACCGAGCATAGCGGGACCCTAATTGCTAGGGCCCTATTACTGTAAGGGCTCGCTACTACGGCGACAATCGTTAATAATCGCTTTATTTATAGTCTATAAATTATTGCGGTGGTTAAGGTTTAAGCGAGTTTAGTACACACTTTGTTCCATTTCGTTAATTATCTTAATCTATTAGATGACTTCGTTCTTTTGTATTCCAGCTCAGCACAGCTACTCTATGGTACCTGATGCTGACCTGGTGCCTGGTAGAGTGCTATACAAAATTCGAATACGTATTTACATTTTAGAGTACTTTAAGCATGATTTAATTTCTTGCTGCAAGACCCCCTAAATTGTTAAAATGAATCCGACCCCAAATAAATGCGTTATTCTGCTCTAGTAATAAAATCCTCGCAAAAAATTGTTGTCCTCGAGATACTGGAGGTGTTTATTGAATTGCGTCTTGTGCATTTTGCACTGTACTATGCGCTAATGTTTCCATCTTAGAGGAGCTTCACATCGACTTTTGTCGATTGGGCAAGTACAAATCGGAAAGATGCTAGAACATATCCGCAATGAAAGCTGTTTAGAACGTTTGCTGGTGCAAGGAGTGGAGGGTCCACGCTCTTGCGGCCGATCACCCACAAGATAGACAGACTTCAACAAATCCTCTATAAGGAGTTACTAATAAAATACGCACTAAATTCCTTCTAATAGAGAGATATAGAGGAGTCTCACAAAAGCCGAAGCTAACCAAGTGGCCAATCCATGACCATGCCAACCAATATCTGTACACTCTTCTCTTAAAAGCTCCCATATCATCAGAACGTGGAAACGTGGACTCTGAGAGCAGATTCCACTCATTTGCTGTTTCCATTATGAGTGAAAAAGCGAATCTTTTTGAACATAAATAATTGAAAAATCTATACTAATATTATAAAGCTGAAGAGTTTGTTTGTTTGTTTTTTTGAACGCGCTAATCTCAGGAACTACTGGATCGAATTGAAAAATTCTTTTTGCGTTGAATAGATCATTTATCGAGGAAGGCTTTAGGCTATATAACATTACGATGCATCTATTAGGAGCAAAGAAATAATGGAAAATGTGACCAAAACGGGGAAAATTATTCATCCTTGAGGGCTTCCATTCCGTGCGCTGCGAAAATGGTTCAAGATACCAAAAATATATGTATGAAAGAATTATTCCTCTTGAAATGGTCTAAAAAAATGTCCCTAACAGTATAAGTCTATCTTTTAAGATTAGCTCACTAGAACCGTTTTTATGGTAATCAAATTTGGTCGAAATTAATGCATTATTTGTTAAGAGTTGTATCAACGTAATAATATTAATCTTTATCCAAATAAATGTATTGTTGATTAAGAGTATTTAATTGTGAACAAAATTGTCTTTGACATCACTTAATTTCAATGAACATCTTAGAAGATATTACAATTTTAAAATAAATAACTAACTAAAATGCCCAGAATGACTATTCCACGCGGACGAAGTCGCGGACACAGCTAGTACAAATATATATAGCCACACTATATCCCTATCTGGGTGAGCAGGGATACATTAGTACCAATATCCATTTTGCACTCATATGGAGTACCTAACGTGACCAGTAGCGCAGCTGATCGCCTTTCTCAAGGCACTTACACATGACATTTGTATTAGATACCTGTTCGGTTTCCTTAGGATACTTACTTTCACCGGCGAGCATGTGCCACTTAAATCTGTACATAATCTGGAAAAACTCAGAGTTACATGCGAGTATTCGAAGCTACGACAATTGCGTTGTCGCGCACGGATACCGGTCGCTTGCATAAAAGCAAATGAAAAAATTCAATTGACAAATAAAGTGTTATTTCGTAATAATCTATCTCAAAAATCAAAACACTCATTTTAATTTCCCCTTAAACGTAATTATCCTCGCTTGAATCTAACTCGTAAAAAAATATATCATTATAATAAAAAATGAATTAAAAAGTATATCAGAAAAAGTTTTGCATTCACAAAGTCGTTTTATCAAAACACATTAATATTAAATTATAGTGTCATCCATCAAAATAATTTAATATGCTCCAGTGTGCGATCACTCCGCGCGTCATACCGGGGTAATGTGGTGTTGCCTATAACACAATTTAGGGAGAATTTACTCTCAATTTAAAACTATTCTTCAACATTTCCTAGGGTCGTATCACAAGATTTTATAATATTTTTTTCGGTTCTGGAAACAAGTCCTTAGAGCCCGTTGTCAGTATTTTTAATATTTAGTTGTCTGGATTGACGTCAAAAGTAACGACCCAAGCGACGCGCACTCCACGCTACGACATCAGAAAATTCGCGAATTTCGCGGAGCACTTTGCCTTCCAGGCATCATCTCTATAGGCCACAACACCAGCCCAAAAATCTAGAACAACACTTCCACAACACCACAATAATAAAAAGTATAAATAGGTCCCTGTAAAAGTGGAATACAAAAATATAAAAGATGTAGATATTCTGTACAAGTTTTAAAATTTGGCAACTCCGTTTAAATCACGATGCTCTGCTATCAATAGTCATCTACATGGTTTTAAACTGTCGTTTATCTTATCTGTGACGTCATTAGGCACCCTCTCGTTTTATTTAGGGGCTGTAAACAAAATAGGTTTTATTGAGTAGTAGATTATGCGCTGTAATAGGATTTCGCTTTAACGGGTTTCACGCTTCATTTTCGGATTGTTTCGTGTTGCCAATTAATTATAAAATATGTTTGCAAATCAGTTTAAAGACTAATTAAAAGATTTAGTTGATAAACTTCAAGCACAGATCAACGAGTGTCATGATCTACTAGCATGATCTTTGCTTTCTCTTTTCCCTATTCACGAGTTACGTATATTCCCAGTATTGCCATGTAAGTTATCCCAGTGTTATTAATTTTAATTAGATTAAAATAAAATACGCATCGAATTCGAATGTGACATTTACATTTATGTGGGAAATTTAATAAAAAACAATAAATAATATTAATTTAAGTTCTTTTAAACTAAGATTCTTTAAAAATGAGTCTAGAGCAGGGGTCAACATCCTGCGGCTCGCAAGCCACATGTGGCTTTTTAGCTCCTTTACCAAATATTATTTATTTTATTAAAAAAAAAATCGTCTTTATCGATAAATAAACAGATTACTTTTTTTATACAAAAAAAAATTATTTAAGCATGTACAATTTATTGTTGGCAAGAAATATTTTGTACCTATTTAAAACTTTGAAATTTTGTAAATTGTGATTTTTTACTCTTCCGACGTAAAATGGTTGTCGAGCCTGGGTCTATAATGTACTCTGAAACTATAGTATGAAAATAAGAGCAAATAAATCGCAGGCGTAGCATTTACAAGAAAATATAGTTAAAGGAAGCAAATTAATAACTAACGAGGCACAAATTCACCAGCCTAGTTGTACAATGATATATCCGCATGTTGAATCCAGTTGGGGAATAATCCGTTGTTTGGTCTAAAAGACTATTTTGGTGCTTACAACAGTTATAAAACGTAATGGTGATTACCAACTGCTTTGAATATTCATCATATGAAGGACTTATACTGATAACTGGTAGTAAAGTGGCTGTCGTATAACACGCTATACGCTATCAGATATGGCTTCTATTAATTAACCTAAATTCATATGTCATAAAATATGTTACTCCAGTATTTTTATAGAAAAACTATCAAACCCGGCGAACTTCGTTTCGCCACCAGATGGCTTCGTTTTGGTTTTTAGTTAGCGTTTTAAATAACGTGCACATAATAAATGTCACATGAAATTCACTGAGCAGAGTACAATGAGTAGCTGTCATACAATGTATAACGCATCGGCGCCATCTACTTAAAATACTGGTGCCATCTGCTCCACCACCATGCAAAACCATATTGGTTTGTAGTACATGATATGTATCAGAGATGACGCTGCATGTGAAAAATGATTCTGCCCGTTTTCCGTTGTTTTTTGCTGAATTTTGTTTGCTATAAACCTCACGAAGCCCGAGACCCTTCCAACGAATGTAAAACCGTGGAAATCGCTTCGTGCGTTCTGGAATTATAGCGCCAGGAAGGAAAATCGGACTTATTTTTATATAATAGATATATTGGGATTAATAAATAGTAATAATATTATATCGTCACGCTATATCCTTTTCTGGGTGGGCAGAGACACGTTTGTGGTTGTATCCACTTTGCTCTTATATATCGTGCCCAGCGTGATCTGTAGCGCAGCTGATCGCCGTTCTCAAGGCACTTACATATCTTTTTTGAAGCTGAGAACAGAAATAGGCAATGGAATAATCGGGACATATTACTTGATGTTTTTTATGCATTATAACAAATTTTTTACACGTTCTTTCCCGTTGGTAAATACTTTTGTGCGAAGCGTATTTTCACAAATGCAAATTCAAAGCTTAAATTAACTTAAATTAGCTTAAAATTTAAAGGGCATTCGAATTTTTTTATTCCATGTGAAAATTCAGACACTGTGCTAATCCAGTGTTCAATCAATTACCTTCAATTAATGAGTTAACCACGAATAAAAGTTGACAGTTTTCTGCCTGTGTATTCTGCACGCAATTATTAAGTTTATATAGCTATAGTTTATAGTAAGCTGTACGCCAGTCCCTTATGTTATGTTATGTCTTTATTGTTAACACAGGCAGTAAAAGTTGTGATAGTTCGGCACAGTAGTTCCGGTTATTAGCTATAACTATAAAAAGGGTAACTTATATGTGTACTTCGAAGATTCTAATATATTATAGATATATATTCCTGTGGCTGTGGTGTGTGTCGCTCAAATTCTCGCAAGTACATCTGGGTTTTACAGATTTTGTACTATATGCTTTCCGGTGAAGGGAAACTTCGCGAGAAAACCCACATGGAATCTAATATAAATTTAATGTGTACTAGTGCGACCGGCGGCAATCAGCTGCGCTAATGATCTCTTTGGACGCGACAGATATGCGGAAAGTGACTACATCAAACCTGATGGAAAGTGTAGGTAATACAAGGATGGCAACGACTGTGAAGGTACGAAAATTCGTTGACAGTCGCCATCGCTATACCGGCCCACATATACCACGGCGAGAGGTTTCTACGTACATGAACAACTGCATATTTTTGTGGTGGTAGGGCGGTAGAGCGAACTGGGTAACCTTTTTGAGTGAGTGTAACCTTTTTGACCTGTCGCGTTTCGCGATCAGATTGTCTGCGTGCAGTAACTCATACACCTAGAAACCTTCATTTGTAGTCGTAGAGACTCAATATATTTTCGTCCTTTGGTAGGCACTTTCGTTTTTGGACTACACTGTACTTACCGTCAAGTGCGCTGTACACACTACGTCAAGCCAGTGTGAAAAAATGATAAACAACTAACCACGAAACCACCATATGAATCCGTATTGTACTGACCCTGTTCCCCTTTTTTTCCTTCAAGTCCTTTCTTTTTTTGTAATAACTTACGTTTCCTTTCAGAGCTTCATTTGTCTTCATACTTTTTCTTTCCCTTTAGTAAATTAGTTTCCTTTCTTTAACGTTTTTGATAGCGTGACGTTATAGAAGAAATGTCATATAATAACGTCAGTATTAAATGAAGAGTTTAATACAAGTAAACTATGAAATATAGTTATTGAATAAACAAAGTGAGTGAACAATTAATTGCATTAGGAATTCTGCGAGCCCCGGTGCAGCGACGCATACGCCTTGCACGGGGCGCGGGACGCGTCAGGGTTGCCAGCTCCTACCGTATTATTTCTTACTCGTATTTCAAAGCTCTTTCATTTTTTTTTAACGATAACACTATGATTTTTACGAGTATTTGTGTTAAGAGTGCAATGACTGCAGAACAAAAACTGGTTCCTGTGTCATTAACGCTCCGTCTGTGAACGGGGGTCATCTGTGTTCGAGTAAAATTAATTTCTGTTTATATGTGCTAAATTGAGGAGCGACGGGCGCCCCCTTCTGTCCCTAATTTACGAGAATTTTAATTGATAATTCTAAATGAATACTTTCAACAATAGCATGATTTTTTTATTACATTAAAGGCGTGGAAAGACGTCTTGACTTGAAAAACCTATATTTATAGACGGAAGGTGCGGAAAAATCCTTCACAGATGAAGTTTTAATAATACCATCAAAAACGATACCTATAATATAAATTTAAGTTAAAAATACTAAATACACAAATAATATGTGTAATTCATAATTTTCCACTTATTCTCAATGCTTTAAGACTTTTATCAAAAACAATAACATAATACAGATCATACAACCGTTATGTACCGGTGGCGTGAATGATCGAAGGTTCGAATCCCGGCGCTTACCTCCGGGTTTTTCCAGATTATACATAAATTTAGACATCATATGCTTACCGGTGAAGGAAAACATTATGAGTAAACCAGCACGGCATCTAATAGAAATATATGTTTACTAGTGCCGTGTGAACAGCGATCAGCTGCCACTAATATATCTCTGCTCACCCCGTACGGGGCATAGCGTGAAAACATGTTATTACTAAATAAAAAAATGAAGTAAATTTACTAATCTTGAGATGAATAGTTAGTCACTATTTTCGTTATTAAAATTTACATAATTTTTGTTTTTTTTTTCTATTTTATTTTTAGGATAGGTTCAGTAACAATGTATGTTTATAAAAAAAATTGTTATATTTTCTGGGTAAATACTAAAAAAATGAAAACTAGAATTTACTTAGTAACAACTGGTTACAAGTATATAATTTTTATAGCATATGTAGGAAATCACTTGTGTACGAAAATAAATAAGATTTATGGATGAAAGAAGGTTATTAAAAAATACTTATTACCAATGGTATAAATAAAATATTTTCGGTTTATAAAAAAGATGTAAATTGCAAAAAGGCGGCGTGCCAGCCCTGGCCGCCTGTAAACAGAGAACCCTCCCAAAGTTAATCTTCCCTATGGATTAATTTTATCGAATGCCAAACGAGCTATGACACCCATACAAGGGAATTGAAAGAACACTACAAATCCGCCCAAGTGCTTAAGTTAATACTTAACCCGAAGCTATAGAGTTGATTATCGGTCGCGTGGCCTGCAGCGGTAAGTTTGTAGGGTAATTGAGCCCCTCAGCACGTTGGGTTTTGAGCTTTGTGAAAGGCCTCATTTGTTGGTCGACGCGTACTTAGCATTGTTCAGATTAGTTGCGTTTTGTATGGAAGGATTTGTTGGTATATCTATAATAAGTTAATGCGAGAGTCTTTTTTCTGCGCCATCGCTCTTTTTTTATGTGGTTGTGGTAGCTACACTGATATGTACCGATTTTTATGCGTGGCATCGCGGTTGTCGTAGGTTTGAATCCAGATGGCTGATGCCTTTGGGTTTTCCCAAATTACGTACGGATATATGAATACGGATGCTCACCGGTAAAAGAAATACCGAAAGAAATTCCGCTTGGAATCTAATAGAAATGCTTCACAATCACAATTACAGATCACAATGTTTTATTCACCGGTGAGCATGTGGTGCTTATATTCGTATTTAATCTGGAAAAACTCGAGGCACTTGTCGGGATTCAAACCTACGGCCATTTGAATCGTCGCGTATGGAATCCGGTGTCTTATCCACTAGGCAATCACGGCTTTAAATAAAGTTAATGGTATCTAAACTAGTACAAGAATTAAATGAAGAGAATTATACAGCCTACCCCATTAGCGTTATGAAGTATTAAGTGGCCCGGTAATAATAAGTGTAACATTGTGAGAGCGATGTTCGCCGGAGCGCGCCACTCCCCCTCTGTGTGTGCGGCTGGCTCCGTTTGGCGCTGGGGTCCGGGCTGTATTACGCTAAGTGATGCGTCCCATTAGGGCGCGAAGGCTGCCCGCGCACTCGGCGGCTGCTTGCTTGCGATCAATTTACGACTACTATATCCAATCGAAACGAATCCAAATGCAATTACTTACCGTAAGGAGCTGTGATATGAGTCATAAAAAAAAACATTATTTTCCGAGTAGAATAGAAAGCAATAGTGACAGTTTAAGTAAACATATTTAACTCAGCACCAAGTCTAGGGGGAGCGAGCTCACATCGGGCCAAAGTACGGATGTGAGACTAAAACACTTGTTTTTTCGAAGTACTTGCATTTCTAAGTCGATACTAACATTATAAAAGCACTTATTGTAGAAATTTTCGATTTCTAACCTCAAAGAACTAATTATAAATATTATAAATTAAATCGCGAATTAATTCACTTTTAAATATTTCTTGAGATTTCGGCCTGAATACACAGACGCGGAATTTTCGTGGGGGTGACAGGTTATTTTCTGTATCTTCTTTTGATCTTCATAATTTGAATAGTCGCGACACACAAATCTCACGGTATCAGCATTTTAGAAGACGATAAGACAACGCAAAGCTTTTGTTTCCTTATTTTTACACGAAAGTCCAACATGTGTTATTTTTAATGAATTACGTTGTTCGTCAATAATAAATCCTACTTAGTAAACATATATAGTTTATAAGACTTTTAACTGTAAATAGCTTTAATGTATATTTCAATTTACAATAGTAACGTTTACCGCGCAACAACTCAGCGTTCCGTTTGCAGGCGGCCTAACGCGTGTGGAGTACAAAGCCGCGGCGCAGGCAAATGGCGTAACTTCTCGAAGGAAATCAAGCGAATATAATGATATAAATGGACGCGATGTATCGGGAACAGTCGCTATGACTTTTATTTGTTGCTTTTGTATATCACACCGTTAAATTATATGCGAAGTGATGAAGCGAAATTGTCAAACTTCTTACTTTAGGGCTGGTGACCTTTCAATGTATCTATTACTCGAAGTAATAAAATAGGGGCTATTTTACTTTATGACATACAATATTATTATTGAACATATAAATATCATAAATACATACATTTTTAACATTTTAAAAAACAAAATAAATTTTATAGTACTAATATATTGCGGCCGTGGCGGTCTAGTGGGTAAAGGACAGGTATCCATACACAGCGACACGAATGGTCGTAGGTTCGTATCCCGGCACATGTCCCTTACGGCGTGAGCAGAGATACATTAATGGACGTATCCACTTTGCGCCTATATGTTGCGCTCTACGTGACCAGTAGCGCAACTGATCGCCGTTCTCAGGGCACTTCTTAATCTGAAAAAACCCAGAGCTACGTGCCGGTATTCGAACCTACAGGCATTCGCGTTACCATGGATACCGGTCTCCTTTCCACCAAGCCACCAAGCTACGAGATCTAATTATTGTTTATTACATATTTATAGTTTATTGGGATTTTTTGAAGTTACACGTAATAATATTTCAGTACTAAAGGAGAAAGTACGATAAAACTTTAAAATATACCTTTTGTAAATATAAATCTCACTTGATACAGCGCGCAGGACAAGTCGATCATGTTTGCTTATGGCTCGCATGATATTTACAAAACTAAATTACTGCAATACATTTAAGAGATATACCAACAAATATAGTTCTGTTCATGCCGAGTGAGCTCTTACTCACTGACTTTACGGTTCCAGGCAGAGATGGGCAAAATGTAATCTGATTAACGATTACAAAATGTAGTCGTCATTTCAATTTTCTTGCTCTGTAATCACGATTAAATCCATTTAAAATATTAAGGAGTCATAAATGTGTATACAATCTGAGATTTTGTAGTGTTTAAAACATAAATAAGCAAAATGTAGTCATATTAATGGTAAAAAACGTAAAATGTAATCGTTAATCATTTTCATTAATCTGATTACATTTTGCCCATCTATGGTTCCACTTAAGTTTTAAAACAAAATATTCTCATGTAAGTGAATTGCATCTTTATGAGCAAAAACTCTTTGAACTGGAATATAATTTTAATTTATAAAAAAAAAAAACGATTTCGTAAATAACACTTTATAAAATTAAATCAAGTCTGTCCAACGAATTGTTGTTGACGACAAATAAATACGAACAGGCGACATTGATCGACGATTCGATTAAGCCACAACTGCGCTATACATAAACAATAAATAATAGCATTGAACAAAAGAGTATTCAATAAAGTTTAAGTGAAATATCGCTAAGCACCCGTGACCGCAAGTCGGCGGGGGCAGCGCGATCGCATCCCTTACCCTCGCAATGATATCAGCTTTAAACTTTTACCACTACATTGAGTTATTTTAAAAATGAAAAGGAAATTTTTATAGGCAAGTTTCTTAAGGGCTTTTATGGATTTTACATAAGATAAAATTAGTCAAAAAAGTACAACTTTTATAATATAGATCCCAATGCATCCTTTATGCAGAATAATAAGACTACAATTCTGTGTAGAGATCCACTGTTCTCGAAATATTGTATAATAACATTTTGAAACTCAAAAATGGAAGTTATTCGAGTCATTCTGAAATAAGGTATTGGTTGTTTTTTTTAATTCAAAATGACATACCACATGGTTGCTTGGTTGTGCTGAGTAGGGTGGTTAGAGTCAAATCTCATAGAAGGCCACCATTATGTCGATAACCGAATCAAAAAAGCGTGACTAACGCTTCAGTCAATGAAAATGGTCGTCAAAAATCAGTCCGGGATATGCCTGTACATGTTTGCTCCGTCAAGAATAGCTTGACGATATATGTATTTATATATCAGCATATCATATTCAAAGGTAACTTTTTTGGTAATGTTAGCAACACAGAACCCTCGCGATCACCGGCCGCGGCTGTTCGGCTGCGTGCGGGGGCTGCACACCCTAATTAGTTCCATATAACCGAGCCTTTTTACGCCTATTTTATGTGTTTGGTTTAATTGAAACACGCACTCGCCTCCAGTCGTCCCTGCAGTAGCTATTATCAGTACATTTTATTGTCATTGCGCTATAAAAGATACGTATCCTTCGAAAGTTTTGTCATGAATTCATTTACACACGAACTATCCATCTGTAGTTACGACGAGTTCCTATTCTCTCTTTTCATGCAAGCAATTCATTAAAACATCCGTATGCGGGTAATTTGAAGAAGTGGTTCCTTTATAAAGTTTTTCTTCATTCATAAGAACTTGGAAAATCCGTAAATGGAACGCAAAAACATATCTGTGAGAAATGAAATTGATGGTCATTCAATAATCACATGAGTCAGTCGAGATAGCGGACAAACTGTTACAACAAAAACATAATGTACGTCGGTGTTAGTGATGCGCGATCATTGCAATACCGATATATATATATATATTGATGTCTAGGATATATCGATATTCGATAACTATTATTTTAAACGTTTATTCTTTGATATTTTAGATAATTCCGGTTTTAAAACTTTGGACAAATTGTATGTTTCTAATCGGTATTTTTAAAATCGTTTACACTTCATACACAGTAACAAAGTAGACTTTAAAACCTTCCCAGATAAAAACATTGTGTACACATATAAACATCTCAAAATCAATAGAACTTACTGTTATCAATAAATGCTGAAAAACACCGTAATAGTCTGCACAATACCCGTGTATACACACTATATCATCCTCTTCCTCGCTGATTCCTGCGCGTTGACACAACAAATGGCTGTCAGCTTAAAATCAGCGCTGCGTGGCTCAGCTGGTCAAGTAGCTTTGTCTGAGCGGACTTCCCTTTGGCGCATCATAACAATGTTGTTGCTTTGTGTCTTGATTAACCTATCCTTCGGTGCTTTTTCTTTCTTTCTTAGTTTTGCTAATAATGCTTCATAAAATATATTTTATATTAAATAGTTGATTTTCATTTATTATAGCTGCTTATTAAATTACATTATATTTATATATAGATCCTTTATAACGACTAGCAATTGATTCTTGTCTCTTACTGGTCGATATCTTCTTTGAACTTCACAAAACTTTTTCTCAAGTGAACGCCAGCAAATTTGAAACTTTGATACATGTTTGAAATTTGATAATATTATCATATCATTTTAGTGATAATATCAAAATTTTTGCTAAATATTATCGATATAATCGAACTGTCTATACACCGTTGCAGCCCTAAGCGTAACTCACTAATTCCAACCGATGGAACCGTTTGACCGCGCCGCAGAGGCAACTGATTGACTTTTCAATCTGTGTAATCGGATTACGTCGCGCACTGCCGCCTCTAAAACAGCCCCGCCTCGCCCCGCAGCACCCCGAGTGCTGGTAATTGTCCGTACGTATTATAGTAGCCATGTCCTAGCTTATACTAATCGATTTTTGAATTGGAAGTACAATTAACCGTTATAGATGTAGTGTCCGAATTAATCGATAACTGTACAGGGTGACGTGAAATGTAAAACGTTGTAAATCAATTTAATCTGTGTTGTATACTTTTTCATTAAAGTTTGTAATTGAACCATAGCAATTTTTTGTCCCATTAAATTCTATAAGGTTAATGAAGTTTATTAAAGCCGTGTAGTAGACTGGAGGGTATCTGCTGCCCAGGTGATACGGAGGTTCAAACCCAAGTCTTTCAGAACAAGAGAATAAACAGACTATTCGCTTCTCGGTAACTGGAAGAATAAGGATTCCCAGATCTGAGTAGAGTGATTTGAGGCATACCCCGGGTTTTTAGTCAATAGGAGTCTGACATGCTATGGTTGCTGTTCTGACAGCGGCCCTGATGATCCTGCGCAGGATTATCAAAAAGAGTTATTAATAAAAAAGTTAGTTCAAAGATATTTGTATGAAAGTATACAAAATCAATAATGAAAGCACAGGACTTAAAGCAAAATTAACCGCGAAGAGCTGACCAGAAACTGGAATACATTTTTAATGTTATTTTTATTTACATAATGAGCCTGCGCCGGCATAATTTTAGCAGGATGATAGGCAAACATACTCGTATAAGCAGTCAAACTTTTTAAAAACTATTTCAATTCAAAGGCCGTGTTTTAAGTAGTCGATCAAATTCAAATATTCTGTAATATACAGGGTATATTTATAGACGACGGAGATATTTGCCATATACTCGTATATACAATAATTTGTACCTTCTTATAACTAATAAAAATGTAAATAACAATATTCCCTAACAAATCATAAAGAAACATTGATGAACAAATGAGAATTGGTCCGTAAAAAGTTTGGACACCGCAGCGCGTGTGGCGCACGATTGAATGGCATGTAGATAAAATTCCTTTTACGTAATTTTAGGTAAACAGGTAATTGACTCGTTACCCTTTCGTACTATATCTTGGCTTAGGAGAGACAAAATACGTACTTAATAATTCATTGTTATTTATTTTGATCATGTGTGTAATTGCCACTTAATATGATGACTATAATTTACTTTGTTTTAATGGAAATATTAAGATATCACTATCCCTATATATTTGGAATTGGGATCGAATGCTGAATATCATCCTGGAAAATCTCCCTCGTCTATAAAAACAGCCTGTATATATTTTATACTAGCACGGCAAAGTGACTCCTTTGCATCTAATGATAAGCGTAGCGCTATCTAGACACCAACCGCAACTATCTATCAAGAAGTAGGAGACAGCTGGTCAATAGTCACTGTGGTCATGCCGGCCTGCTGGAAGCGTCTTCACGCCTATTTTAAAGGATCCGATACCATAGGAGAAAGTGAACACAATTATTGGTATATGGTCCGACTTCCCGATGACACGACAGAGGTAAATTTTTTTTTTTAGTAAGTATTGAAGTAACATTAAAGCTATGGTAAAATATTGGGAAATAACAGAGTTTGATCCTAAATAATATCATAGAATAATAAATGACAACAATTTAATAATGTATTAGAGTTAATTATTTTTCCTTCAATAAAATAAACGCTTTCAGCGATAATTCTTTTACAATTAGTTCGTCATACAATACGTTTCTTTATGATTTAGGGACGGACGCCTGACCTCAATCACACTTGGTGGAAGGTGAAGATGAGTCCGACGATAGACTGCGTTCGCCGAACAAATGCCTATACAATCCTCTCTTAGAGGCTCCCAAGTCATAAAAATGAGGAAATACTGTCGCTGGTAGCATACTTCACTCCTTAACTGTTCGCATGATGAATATAGAAGTGAATCTCATCGTGCAGATATAATGAACATCCAATACATACGGATGGAATCCGATACAACTTCTAGTGATTTTATGGTGACACATATGTACGGATCCTGATTTTCAAACTTTTGTGACCACCTGTATATAGGAGGCAATTGGTTGTAATGTAGAGGTGTGTAGAGAAACTGACCTTGACCTGTGACTCCGTCATGCCCAGGGCGTACGCGAGCTTAGCCCGCTCAGGTCCAGCCAGGTACTTGGTCTGCTCGAAGGTCTTCTCCAGGGCGAAGATCTGCTGCCCGCTGAACGTGGGCCGCGTGTGCTTCTTCTTGCCGTCCTTGTCCAGCCCACCGACCTGGGCTCCGCACGCGCTCAGCGCGCTGTTGCTCACTGCAAGAGAACACGCACCATCAACATCTCGAGCTTCGCGGCTGACCGGGCTCAAATCCCAATAAGTACATCTAGATTATTCTAGATTAAATATGAACTTAGGCTATGCACGTTCACCCGTAAAGGAAAATATGGCGAGGAAGTCCGCACGGCATTTAAAAGAAATGTCATGTGTACTAGTCCTGTGAGAACGGCGATCAGCTGCGCCACTGGTCACGTTGGGCACGACATATAAGCGCAAAGCGGATTCAGCCACTGATATGTCTCTGCAAACACTAAAGGGATACACCGTAACGATATATTATTTGTTTATAACATTCGATAACGTTTGTAGAAAAGAGCAAGATGTATGGATTCGAAATAAGCTTTCGAAATATCACGTCGTCATGTTATGCCAGTTTAGTGTACTTTTTACATTTTTGTATCAGCATTATCGCTGATGGAACGTTTTTATTCTGACTCGGCACAGTGACTGCACTGATGGCAAGCTCAGCGCAATCCAAAAACCAAGTACGAACAAACTTGCGATATATGTATATGATTTAAATGCGTAAAACTGGGGCTCCGCAATTGAAAGCGCGTAGTTCTATTAAGAAAGGGAACGGTTGGAATGAAATTACACAACTCTCCAGAGCACTCGCCGTGATACAAACGACAAAAAACGCTAAGTTTGGGATGTCCCTGCGCAGCTGAAGCATCTCAAGGCGTTATATTACTTTGTGTAAGCCTTTTGATATAGTATTTTATGCTTTTTCTTATTTTATATTGAAAAACACGTGAAACCAACTGCGAGGAAAAGAAAATAAATATAAAAATGTACCCACAAGCGTCATCTCTGTCGCCAGAGGACGTTCCCTTTGTCGTTTTTTATCATTTTCATTTCATTTTTCTCTCCCCTATGTGGGGGAGGGGGGGTGTAAGGAGAGGGGGCTTGCCCGCGGGACATCGCTGTACGGGCGCGCTCCATCAAACATTGCACGTAATAAAATACACTTGAGGCTTATGAAAGGTGGTTTTGTTTTGGAATTATGTTTCTTTTATTTACAGAAACACGATCTTGGTAATGTAGAAGTTTCTTATACACTTTCTCGACAGAGTGACTACAGCGCACCTGATGGAAAGTATAGTGCAATCCTTGAACGACAGGACGAAAGGTTGAAGTTCCATTGACATTCTCCATCGTCATGTCGGCCCACATACACCACGACTGAAGGTCTCTAGGTATATAAGTAACTGGATATACACAAGCTGATCCCGAAACGCGACAAACCGAAGCGGGTCACTATGACGGTCTTTACACTCGTGTACTGTGGTCATGATTCGTTCAAGCAATCGCCAAACTACGATATTGGTCTTCTTTGACAAAAAAACTGAATATATAATATCAAATTGAGTATATTCAAAGTATTTACAGAGCCAATTCTAAGTAACTTACTATTATCATATACTTTGATATGAATTAAATAGTGTAATTTGTAATGTTTGAGTAAATGCTGAGTAAAGTCGAAGCGTCTATAACTCTCAGACTAACCCGCTTTTAATAAGGTAGGCAGCTTCTGCTTGCCTTGCATTTACATAAAACACCTCTCAGTCAATACACATTTTGATAACAATACAATGGTTTGTGTAGTATTATTTAATTTTAAGTAGGTGTATTGTTTCAAGCTACATGCTTTTCGTTTTATTGTTTATTAATTATCTTGATAAGATATAACACGACTGGGGCTCTTCACGAAAACTAGCGCCGCAGACTTTCTTTGTGGCATTAGGCTGCCGGAGACCATTTTGCCATGTTTATATGTTTTTGTATAATATTTTCTCTATGTTGCTATTATTTCTTAATTTTAAATATTTTTGTTTGGGCGAAATAAATGTATTTCATTTCATTTTATGTATCAGTTGTAGATATTATACCAGATAACAAAAATTGAAAATTTATGGATAGAAACTTAAAACACATGATTTTTTATTTTTTTGACTGTTATTAAATTAATTATTATTTAATTAACATTTATTAAACATTTGATGCACTCACGCCGATTCAGAACTCTCTCTTTATTTGGTCCGTGTAGGTAGATCTCGGTCGGGCTCGGCCCTTATTTCCACTCAGATTCATATTGCGCATCTTTTCTGTCATCCCTTGATCATTCATCATCTCCACGTGCGGTCCGGACACATCGAAGCATGCTTTTGTGCATGATATCGCTGACACTATCTTTCAAAGCAGCCATTCTGCGTATGTCTTCGTTCGTAACGCGACCGCGTGAGCTACTCCGCATATAGAACGAACAAGGCTAAAGTAAATCAAGTGAATAACATTAATACGAATAGAGACAACGCGAAGGTGGCTGGTTTACGGCGTACGTATGCTTTACATAAGCACATCGCCCTCTCGAGACCTGTTCAACGGAACTGTGTTTTGAATTATTTACAACGTTATGAATAATATTCTAGATTTATTTCTGTTTTTGATTCGGTTACGGCCTTGCTCATTAATATTTCCGTCATATATTAGTCAACATTTACGTAAAAAGGTCAAAAAACAAATAAACATATGTTACACTCTTGGACTTCCACGAGATAGAGTTACATTCTACCGAAGAAATCGTGAGATGTTGTAGGGGCTTACATATACGAAAAGTATTAAAATCTCTTTCGCAGGTTCGCATATTTCCGTGTCAGAGTTGCATGTGCTTGAGCACAATAAAATTTAAAAAATGATTATTAAGTAGAGATATTATCTCGTCCACACTTGTTTAATATAAATGCAAATAGTTATAAAGTTATTTAATTTATTATTTATGAGAACATACAATTTTTTCTTTATTTGTTTGTCCATCAATATGTAGAAATCATTGAGGACTTAAGTTCCATGAATTTTGGGGAAACCCGCATGACACCTAATAGAAATGTCAGGTGTTAGTGTCGAGAATGGCGGTCAATTGCGTTTAAAGCGTTACTGCTGCTACTGTATCTCTGCTCGCTCCGTTACTGATATAGCGTGACGATATATTATTATTGTTTATGAATTTTTTGTCCGTTTTTTAATTTTTTTGACGATTTAATGTGATTTTTTTTGTACTGGCTCGACAGAGCGACTATGTACATTGCCTCTAATGAAAGCACAATTTAGTCCATGATCGAAAACAATCGCCAAGAGACGACAATTTAGTGACAGTAGCCATCGCTATGTCGACCCACATATACCATGACGGAAGGTATATGAACACCTGTAATTATACCTGTATGTATGTGGTTTTTAAATTTTAATTGGTTCCCTTAATATGGGCCAGCGGTCTTTTTATTTATTATTTCACAATTCTAATTTTAGTATTATACTCGTAACTTAATGCATTATATTTATTAAAAGCCTTCTTCTTGTTGCACATCGGTTTACTTAACTAAAGTTCTAGTCCATACTATTTCAATACACCCGCTATGAAATCTTTGGCTTAACTTGTTGATCGCCAGGTTTGCGCCACTCATTATTCAGTTTAGTATAGATATAAGTGCATCTAATGGCTATGGCAACCCAGTGGGTAAGGTGTCGGCATCCATGCGCAGGGACGCAAATGGTCATAGATTCGAATCCCAGTACTCACCTCTGGGTTTTTTAAAATTAAGTACGGAGTTAGGCACCACATTCTCACCGGTAAAGAAAACATTGCGAGAAAATCCGTGTGGCATGTGATAGTAATGTCATGTAAATAAATAAATAAATGTCATGTGCACTAGTACTGTGAAAACGGCGATCCGCTGCACCACTGGTCGTGATTGAGCATGTCACGTAAGTGCAACGTGGATTCAACCACTAATGTATCTCTGCTCATCCCGAAAGGAATATAGCGTGACGACGTTACTACTAAATTGATCTAGTCACGGTATTTTTTACTATCCGAATTAAACTGTGCGATGTCAGTTTACATGTTTAAAGACGATATACAAAAAGCAAACAATGAAGAATAATGTACGCCAGTGAAGTAATGCGCGCCACATTGCGTCATGCGGCCGCGTCATGCATTATGCAGACGAGCAGCGAATGGACGGCGATGTAGCGCCTTATAAACTTTTGCATCGCGTCGCAAACTGGCACAACTTTGCATCGAACGCCTAAAACACAACCTCACTTTGCCGTTTCGCTACGCTGCCACTGCGGTACGGAATACTTTGTATATTTCTTTTATGCTAAGTTTGTAAGAAATCGATATTATTACTAATATCCGTAGGCTAACTCGTTTTATTATTTTTATCTTTAAACTATATCTCTTTCAAAGTAAGCAGAGCTACTTTAGTTGCGTTTTCATTATTAAAAATACAACCATGACTAAATGAAGTGAAATACAACTTTATTGAAATGGGTCCACATTCAAGCACTTTTGAATCACCAGAAGGCTATGAATCTACCTCCTGTTCAGAAAGCAAAATCTACCGAGAAGAGCTGGCAAATAACCCTGGTAGGTACTATTTTCAAAGAAATGAACGTTCTGTGAGAATAATTGTATATATACATTAAGACTACGCACTTTTATCTTTTACACAGTCATTAATGGAATAATATTCCTTTTATAACAATTTTGTTTTCATAGTTGATTGTAAATCACAATGGTGATAATTCTAAGATGTCTCAATGAAGAGTAATTTTTTTTTTACACTGGCTCGACATAGTGACTACAGAGTACCTGATGGTAAGTACAGTGTAGTCCAAAAACGAAAGCGACTATCAAAGGATAAATATCAATTGATAGTCTACATCGTCATGTCCGCCCACATATACCACGACTGAAGGTCTCTAGGTATATGAGCTACTGGATATGCACAAGCTGATCCCGAAACGCGACAAGCCGAAACTGGTCACTATGACGGGCTTTACACCCATGTACTGTGGTCGCGATCCAAACGGGCACCGACGCCCTACCACCTCGCTGCTGCTCGTTTAGCACCACCCAGGAGTCACGTGTAGGGAAACTAGGGTAAAGCCTACGGACGCGAGCAGCATCGACTCCCAAAAACAACGTTTGATGTTTGTTGGTAGGAACCCACAATAGACACTTCAAATAAGGTTTTTTTGTATAAATACTGATTCTGTGAGTGTTGTGTGTCATGACTATTCAAACCATCAAGAAAAAATAGGGTATAGGAAGTAACTCCCCTCCCCTGTGTCTGTCTGTCTGTGCCTGTGTAACCAGGTCGAGAGGCTGCCAGGTCAGAAGGTACCTGTCTTTATAGATTTATATGGAAGTTCCGTCGGATGTAGGCGACTTCGGCCTACAATGGACGCCTTTGTATGTATGGTAACTTCATAGACAATCCGACGCTTGCTTTATATGATTAAAATTCACGCATAGGACACGTTAAATGATAATAATGATTACAAAACGCGAAAGTTCAAAATCTGTTATCTTCATTTTAAATGAAACAAATAGGTCCCCAAAAGGCCCGGGCACGTAACGGCTCAAAGCGATGTAAAGCGTCGCCGTTCGCTCCTCGTTAGTCCCGCGCGATTGAGACGCGTGACGCCGTTAGCGCCCGGAAGGGTTGCGGTCGGGCGCCGCCCGCCCTCGCCGCCCCACACGGTACGCCGCGCCGCACCGCGTATCACTGCACTCGTTTGCGTTGTTTTGCATACGCTATGTCGATATTACACGGTTTCGAGGAATAGGGTTCTAAGATGATCATAAAGAAGTCTATTTTCATGCATAAGTTTCCTATTTGTTTATTTAATGTTATGTGTTGGACACGACATATAAGCGCAAAGTAGAAACCCCGAAAGGAATATAGCGTAACAATATATTTATTACTATTTATTTATATCGCACACTTATTAAATATAAAAATACTAACTCGTAGCTCAAAATCGCAAGCTGTTGAGTAGCCACATTATAATAAAATAATTAATATTAGAAAAATGCAACTTCAATAAGTTTTTTTATCGCAATGCCTCCTATTTCTATCAATAAGGTATTGCGGTAATAGTTAATACATTGCATATTTTTGGCGTCTTTCCAAATACCTTGGAATATAGTGCCAATTATAAGACTCCGCGTAATAAAGAGGATTACCTTCGGAATATGTTACTGTAAATGATATTGCAAGTTCAACAGTCTATCGTAAATCGTTTGTAACTAGTACCCAAAAATCCTGAAGTACATTTGGAAATATTTGAAATAATGTCGCAAAAAGAAAAGCACTTCTGCGTAAATGCGAAATAAGAAAAGCAAGACAATATTAATTCTCAAAACAACGAACTCATTGTCTCTAAACAACTCCAAACAACAGTAAACGAGCAAGCCGCAACGCCGAAGCGCACTCCAGCGGCTCCCAAAGTAACTCGACAATTAAAACCATACACGGCCTTAACAAACTTTATTTTACCCTGGCACCCCACCGCTTCCCGCCGCTTCCCGTCGCCCGTATTCTGTAAGTAAATCAACCTACAGAGTGTTAGCTTCTTACATCGTCGTAAAATGAAATTTTTTCAAGGGTTACGTCTTAGCGACGCCTTACCGAATTCAACGCTGCGTGATTAAGTTGGTCACCTAGCATTTGCTGATTTGACATCTCATTTTTGTCCGCACGTAAATCATATGCATGTGTCCACTGGCTGCCAGTCACGTATTTGCCGAAACCGGCTTACGTCAGCTAAGCCAGCGGAAAAACTCACGGCGGTGCGCAGTATGTGCTGATTGTTTTTGCTCTACAATTAATTTATAAATATTGAACTGTTTTATGTTCTGTTTAGTTAATCATATCCATCTGTAACAACCCTGCCGAATTCTTATAAGTTGTCTCTCTGTAGGTTACTCTATGCCACACCCCGAAAGGGGGAATTGAGGGCAGGATTTATTTGCGGATGATAGAGCACAGATTTTCTGCGTTGCTGCGTGTTTCGTGTGTACATTCGAATGAATTGCTCGCTACGTGCGTTCGCTGCTAAGATGGTTTAACGCGATGCCATGAGGCCTGTATTGCAGTCAGATCTTGTCTCATAACTTCTTAAAAATAGCTGAAATTCTACCTGTATATAACATTTGCTTTGAAAATAACATTAAATGGTTTTGTTTCTCTACTACTACTGTAATGGGATCAAATAGTGACATTAATTATATGACATTCATTAAAATTTTGCTTTTTTATTTTTTATTGCTCGTACTTTAATTAACATATAAATAAATACACATATTATTTATATTTTAAAATAAATAGTAAAGAAAACCCATAAATTTTAAAATATAAATAATATGTTGTACTACGGGAGCAAGCCCTAAGGCTCAAGCCACCGGTAGTAAGGGGCTCAGAGTGAGGAATCTTCTAATAATGGGTATCATATCCAATAATATTACCTTCTGTATCTGGCCCCTGATCCAACAACCAAGTGAGAGCGTTTGAGATGGTAATTACTCGATGCGACTATCGAGACAATGATCCTTGAATCCACATCCCACATGCTGATAATCTCGTGTGCAAGGTGAAAATTTTTAGAAACATTTATCTTTTCTGCCGTTACGGCATTCTGTGTTATTTATTGTTATTGATTATCTTACTATTTTACTTAAAGTTATATTTCAGCATACTGTGAAAACTTGACTTAATTGTATCTTTAGTTTATAAAGAACAAAAAAGAAGAGAGAAAATTATTTTCCGCCCCCGACGGTAACCCCGTGATGCGTCAGTCTCCTCGCGACCATGACCCGTGTATCCAGGTGGAAACGTCGAGACATAATTAAAAATAAGTTAATTGGCGGATAAAGTGTTTCCTATTATTATTAACTACAGGCTAATAATAAAAATAAAATATAAAATAAATTATCTGGTGAAGCGGCTAAGATATTTCCGCTTCATATCTAAATTATTCTTCGTTCACTCCATAAGTTGTTTGCGAATGATATAAGGATTATCTGCATCCCCAGCCTATAGTGAAACAGATAGAAGTCGCTTACCCACCCGCTCTGTGTGACATTCATTCATTACTATACAACAATTGTATGCAATCGCCGCAACGTCGTGATCAACCTTTAATTTTAAGATATAAATAACCCGCCGTACTAATATTTGAACCGCCACACGACGTTGTTATTGAAGAGAAAATAAGGTGTAATAGTGCGAGAGCGAAACTTGTCTGTGCCCGTGGCCGATGACAGGACCCTGGACCCTTACCGTGCTGTAGCATATACTGGACGAGCTGCAGACCTACAGGTTAGTGATTCAGATATTCTGGTATATCGGCTGCGATTTATGGAGTGATAAGTTTCCTTGACACTCGTTTTTGACCTATTTTTGTTTCTCTTAACCGCCAACCAAGATACGTTCCCCGCTCATATGGAGGGCTATTTACACGCCTCTCCATTATCTATTGTTCTTTCATTTAGCTTCGTTAGTATTTGAAATCACTAAATATTTAACTTACGCGATACAGGTATAACATTTTTTTTAATTATTCTTAGGCAGACGTTTAACCTCAATCACAGCAGGCAGAAAGTGAAGATGAATCCAACGATAAACCGCGTCCGCCCAACAAATGCCTATTTACTCTTCTCTTAAAGGCTCCCAAGTCATAAGATCGTGGAAATATGTATGAAGTAGGTGCGTTGAAAGCATATTCCACTCCTTAGCTGTTCGCAAGATGAATGTAGAAGCAAATCTCATCGAGCGTCTGTTGTAAAATAAGAAATAAAAAAACAAACAATATAAACAAAGTTGGTTTCAGGTTTCATGTAGGGTGATTGGCTGAACTGAGTTATAGCTACAGAAAACAAGGGTAAAATCCATTATAGGAACTCGTTTTAGCCTGACTTTACGTCGTAGTATATGAGGGCTGACGTAGCGAGGGCGACTGTCAACGGATTTTCGTCCCTTGGTACTTTCCATCACGCGCAATGTGGGCTCTTTGATGAGCTAATATAAAAAAGCGACGTATAAGTCATAAATAATGATTGAATATGTTGGAAGAGTGATGTAATCGCGTATCGGGACGGAACGGGACGGGACGGGACGGGACGGGACGGGACGGGAAGGGACGGGGCGGGACGGGCTATCGCTGTGCCCTGGCTGCCCAGTGCACAGGTGCGCGGCGTGTCGCGACAGCCGGCGCTACATCGCGACTCATCACTCGCGCCTCGCGATACCTAGCCATATTTTGTTTGGATTGCTCTGTTAATATTGTTCTACTTATATCTAATCTATGGTAACAATTCAAAAAACCAACAAAGTGCGAGTCGAACTAACGCACAAAAGGTTCAGTACAAATTTATAATCGCAAAATAAAATATCATGTAGCTGATGTGATGTTTACGAGGTTGTAGAACGATTTCCCAAACTAAGTTGTGAACAAAGAACAAAAGTGTAAATACCGTCATAGTAACTCGATTTAGCCTTTCGCCTTCCGGGATCAGCTCATGTACGTCTAGAACTCATACACCTAGAGACCTTCTGTCGTATATGTAGACAGACATGAGGAGACTACCAATGGTTTTTCGTCCTTTGACAGTCGCTGCCATTTTTAAGTTACGCTGTGCTGACCATCAAGTACAATGTAGTCGATTTGTTGAACTATTATTGTAAACAAAAAACTATAAATTGACTTTTTTCAGTCTGACGTAAATTTTGCGACATCAAGGGTTGCATCGTTTTTTTATTACTTCTTTTACTTCTACTCTACTTCTACTTTGCTTGTGCTCGACCTCAACCTCACCTGATGGAAAGTCATAATGTGGTCGATAAAGTAGCACGTTTACCCAATAAATACCGATTCACTCGGCCTTTGAAGATTCTCATGTTATAAGATGCATGCGTTTAATTGTATTGACTTTGCTGTTCCATATTTTCACAGTATCTTTGCAGAATTTGTATTAATTCATGAAACGCAAAATTCTATCTTATTATATCTTTTAGAGAAACAGTTTGCTAGCGTACCCGACGCCCTGTCGCATTCGTTTCTTTAAACAAAACTTCAAGAGATATTAATTTTCTTAACATGGTCGCGGTGACTATCCGCTATAGCTTTACCTTGACAGTCGAACTCAGTTTTTGGATCACACTGCACTTTTTATAAGGTGCGGTGTAGTCACTATGTCGAATCAGAAAAAAAGTAACGCTGTTAGAAAATTCTTAAAGATACGAGTATGACATCGTTATAAGCTTTTAGAACGCCACGCCATCACATAGGCACTTTGCACCTGTGCGTACTGCCCAACGTGACCAGTAGGCGCAGCTGATCGTCGTTTTCACTGCACTAGTACAAATGACATTTCTATTAGATGCCAGAATTTCCTCACTATGTTTTTCTTCCCAGTGAAAATGTGGTGCTTAAATTTGTACTTAATCTAGAAAAACCAAACGAACGGGATTCAAACCTCCGATTATTTGTGTTTCAGCGCCTAGATACCGAGTCCTTATCCACTACGCTACCATCGCCACTTCCAGACCTTTTACGCCTCGAAATTTACAATATCGTGTGTAAGCGTGGAGTGATACAATATGTACATAATATATTCAATGTTGTAGGGAACCGCAACGCGACAAGAGGAAAGCGCGTAATGAAGCGAGCCGCGTGCGCTTCACACCGCGAACACCTGTCCTACGAGATAACGTTAAGGCCGCTCGCATACTTGCGTTTTTTCGTTACATTATTCATTACTCTAACAGACCACTAAAATCTTTTAGACACCCTAGCATCGTCATTCCTGAAACAACTAAGTCGTTCGGAGCGTTTCGAAATATGGGAGTCAAGTGTAGACATCTGGTTATGCAGCCCGCTCCAATAGAATAGAGCATGTACAGAATCGATTTGTTCATCAGTTATGTCAACAACAAATTTAAATCATTAAATCTTTTCTTGATAATGAGTGTGTAGAGACAGGCCAAGATTTAAAAAATTTAGTGCGATTATTTTTAGTTTAGCTTTATTTTAGCTTTAGTTTAGTTAAGCTGATGTTTAGCTTATTATTTCATATTTTCTGTCATCCAGTCGAACATATATTTAGTCGTATGTACGTATATGTAAGTCGTAGATGTGTAGGCGGCCTATACGACCGTAGCAAGTCGTAGCCATGCTACACTGTCTCGTAGTACAACCGTAGCGCTTCGCTACGCCGACGCCCTCATAAAACACGGCGTGTTGACATACTGTCAAATAATTTACAAAATATTTATAAATACTAATAATAATATATCAGTACGCTATATCCCTTTCGAGGTAAGCAGAGATGTATTAAGGGCTGATGAATATTTCTATTACATGAAAAAATGAGGATGACCGGTATAAATACTAAATTGTAATATTATGGCTGTAGTTGATAAGGAACCGGTATCTATGTATGGCAATATGAATGACTGTGGGTTCGAATCCCGGTGCGTACTCCTGAGTTTTCCAGATAAGGTACGGATTTAGGCACCTCATACCTACCACTGAAGATAAACTTCGAGAGAAAACCCACATGCCATCTAATAGAAATATCATATGTAAATGCCCTGAGAACGGCGATTAGCTGGACTACTGGTCTCGTTGAATACATTTACAAGCGTAAAGTGGACACAGCCACTAACGTATCTCAGCTCACCCTGAAGCGTGACGATTTATTATGATTTATTTATTTAATATAATACATTATTGCGAATGAAGCTACTTGTTGCTGTAGAATAATGAGTCTGAAGGATTAAACGGTAAAACACAAGGAAGGTTGTATCTCTCTGTAAACTTTGAAACAACCGACCAAAACATCGACAGCGCAATAACCGTCACCTCATCGCGGGAAACAAAGATGGAGTCGCGCCCCGTGACCCACCGGTGGGCCGCGGCGTGGCACAAGGGGGCGAGGGACGAGGGGCGGCCCCCCGACGCTGTGCGGTACCACAGGAATTATGTTATTCTTCATTTAATTTCATTAGGCTCGGGATTGCGTCGCTCCGAGCACTCGTTTAATAAGCCCGTTTTAACTGGCTGGCTAATTGTTGCCGAATCATTGCTCCGGATTTCTGTTCAACATTTACAGCATAGGGATGTAACAAATATCCGAAACTTAGACTATTGGAAATCCGAAATAATTCAATTTCTATATTCGTAAAAGTATCAGGTATAACTGAATCAGTAACTTAGGATACGTCGTTTAATGATTCGACGAAATTCTATAAATATTCATTATTATATTTACTTAGAAATTAGTTGCTAAGCATACTACTTTTTCATATAAAAGCTTAAATGAAAATCTGCTATTTTTCTGGATATCCAATACAAGTTAAAATCCGTATCGGTTACTAATATACGCTGTATTTAGTATTCTTATAAATATCTGAAAACCCTTACCACTAGCAACTCTTATAATTGATTTGCTTACGTGTGTATGAGAAGTAAACAACGCCACTAAGTTTATTTTTATAATATCTTTTCACGCTATATTCCTTTCGGTGTAAGCAGAGATACATAAGTGGTTGTATCCACTTTGCGCTTATATCTTGTACAGAATATGAACAGTGGCGAAGCTGATCGCCGTTCTCAGAGCACTTACACATGACATTCCTATCAGATGCCATGCGGTTTCCTCACGAGTGAACATGTCGGCCCTAAATCCGCACTTAATTTGGAAAAAGCAGATGTACATGTCGAGATTCTAACGTACAACCATTCGCGTCGCCGTGTATGGTTACCGGTCAGTAACCCACTAAGCCACCACAGGTAAAAAAAGTGATTTATAAAACGAATTTATGATTTATTATTCAAAAGCACAGGAATATAGACAAGATCAGACATTCAAATATGAAGTAGAGAGTCCAGGGAAGTCCAATATGACTCGGTCACTGCCGGGCGGAGGGACATATTTTTTTAATTACTGTCACCCGCCCCCTTATCCCCATCCCTGAGGGTGGTCCGAGCCGCGGCATATGTTCCGGGGAATTAAAATTCCGGTTATAAGGGATGCAGTTTGGATGGGCAACGTGCGCCTTTCCGGATGGGCTTCGAACTTGTTCACTGGGAAACTTTCACGTACTATTTGCTAGTTCATTTTCCGAATATATTTTGTTGGAATTAAATGAACTGTTTGTTGCCAAACGTGTGGTTATATTGATCAAGGATTAGTACAAAAGAAATATGTCGTTATAAGAACAATGTTGATTATTATTAATCTATAGTTAGATTGCATTTCCGGTTTCGAATCGTGATTTTTATGTGATAAAAATGCTTTCGAAATATTTTAATCTCTTCTGATCCGAATATTTTTCTTTTCCAATTAATGATATTACATTTTTACAGAAAATTAAAAGATAATTTCAATGGTGTATTAGATGACAGTGTTATTCGCAAAAAAAAACATTTGTCAGATATTAATAATATATCTTGAGGGGTGTACAATATCTGTATCCACTTTGCACATATTATATATTCCGTGTTCAACGTCGAGCGCAGCTGATGGTCATTCTCAAAGCACTTTACTCGTGAAATTTCTATTATTATATCATTTGGGTTTTCTCACGATGTTTACCTTTACCGATGAGAATGTGGCGCCTCAATTCGTACGTAATCTGGAAAAGCCCAGCGGCACGCGCCGGGATTCGAACCTAAGATCATTCGCGTTGTTGCGTGATAAAGCAATACACGTGTTTTTTTATCAAGGACTAGACAATTGATTTATCTAATAAATTAATTAATTTTGGGCTTTTAATTCTTAATAAATATAAAATTCATTCATCCTTTTTTAATTTAAAATAAACATTATTAAAATATTGTTTTTTGGAATAAAAAACTTGATAATCTGATTCATAAAAGTAAATATATTATAAATTGTGATAAATATTGAAGACACTTAAAAAACTCTATAATTAAATTCGCCTACCCTCTACATTGAGGAGAACGACAATATAATGATAACCTCTGTAGCGAGGTGCGTGGAGCTAGCGCCCAACAGAATTCATTAATTCCCAAACGAACCATTTACTAGAGCTTCCATCGCCTGAAACTCGAGTCTCGGAATCCGGGATGAAAGAGCCTTTAAATTCTGTGAGTGTTGAAATTTATACTTCTATTTTCGAGATTGAGACTTAATCATTGAGGACCAGAAATATCAGCACTTTTGAGATTCGGAAGAATCATCATCAATAGCTCACTGTTGGGCTTAAATCAAACTTAATAAGCATCACTGTCCCTGTAAAATTCCCAAGTTTTAGTTCAATTTCCTTCGCTTAGGTTCGAAACCATTAAATTAAGCATACCTTTTTGTTTCTCTATAAAAAAAAACATTAACTTTATATCAAGTCCATGTACCGGGTTATTTGGAAAAATAAAATAACATACAAATAAATGTTAAATTATAAAATTTAGCAGAAACTCATTCTTGAGCTAAAAACAGCTTACATCCAGAACTATCAACTCACTACAATTTTTTCTCGGAATCTGACTCTAATTCTATATATCTATCAATAATCACGCCGAAGCCCTATTAGGGTAGGCAGAGGGACAGAACACCACTTCCACCAGTCTTGCACCAAATAAAAAGATGTCTGATGGACGGAAAAGTACGCAGAATCGGTGAAAGTGCATAAAAGGACTAATGAATGTTAAGGAAGTTAAAAAGGTTTGCAAGAATTGAAAAAGTGGCGTTCCAACGCTAACTAATAAAAAAAAAATAGTTTTCATTTATTGTCCCTTAGCTGGCTTGGCTTATGTACCTTTCTTGTGTATTTTTTATTGTTCATGTATTGCTATGTTTCCCTGATAAAGTGAAAAGTAGAAATAAATTAATTACCGGGACCTTATTTTTGTTTTTTAATCAATTTATTTAAAGTTGACTGCCGCATGCAGTCATGCCAGCCCTATCGTGCTACATCATAAATAAAGATATAAAAAATAAAAATATAAACATTACACTAAGTGTTATAGAGAAACCTTAAGGTTCCACTAAACTCTTGTAAATAAATTTATGAATTTTGCGAGATTCTCGACTGCTGGGATTAATCAAATAGCTTTGATAAATGCCTAAGTCCAAAAAGTTGATGAATAAATAACCGGGACCTGGATTTGATAATTTAGATCCCGCGAATCGGCTCACGACCAAGACGCGCATCACTAGCGCGCGCCGCTCTCGGACGCTTCGGGGATTGTAATTGCAATCTGCTTGCTACAGTTTTAATTGTTATTGTACATAATTCGGTATTATGAAGAGTTTTAGAGCTTTCTGATATTGATAACAAGAGGGTAGTCGAGATCATTGTTATTTCTTTGTCACGCTGCGTTTTGGGATCGCCCATTGGGTCTACCTATATTAAATTATATTCAAAGGATTTTGACTGGAATGTTTACAGATGTGATGACGGTGACTTTTAATGGAACTTAATATCTGACGGTCATCATTGTTTTGACATTTAAAAAAAAAGATTTTGATATACATGTATGCCCATTTTTTTAAGGACTTTAATTTGTTGGCCCTAGCCGGAATGTTAGTTACCGTATAACTGTGAATCCGCAAACCTGCGCGCGTTAGGTTTTTTTATGGAATGGAGAGGGATTGTTTTTTCTTTATTTAATAAGCTCAGTATTATTTTATGAAATATATTTAATAAAAAAAATAGTATTTACGCAATATAATGATTGCTAGAACAATATTACAGTTATTGAGGTATTTTTAAATAAAAATCTATATTTTTTGGTAGCACTGCTGTTATTAAAATACACAGATAATTCTAGATTCCCGATTACTCATGTTTGCAATAATATTACCAATTTCATTATCATAATTAAATTGATTTCCTAATATAGGAACAGGTCACGAGCGAACATTTCTATTGATAATAACATTGTTTGATTTCTCTGGAATAATCCAAAAGGGTCAGTAAACCAATAATCCAACTCAAACACTGATAACGCGACAAGTTTATTACAGACTCATAATAAATATTTGGCCAAAATAGTATCGTAATATAAATTGTCTTGACGCAATTACTGACGATAGGACATACTCGACACGGGACCGTTGTTCATTACTTGATTAGTTATCAGCCGGTATCGTTGTTTATTATTGATAACGGTTAATAAGTAATGTGTATTCATCGGGTAAAGTGCTTTTATTAAAATCTGCCTCGACCCGTGACGGAGCGCGGCGGCGGCGTACTGGAGCGATGTTATTAAATTTTGCATCGCTTTTATTATTTATATCTATATTATTTGTATATTGAGTTTTACAGAAGTATGTAATGATGCTTAAAACTATGTATATGTAAAATAAAGGTGATGTTCCGCTTGCGTGCGGCACTACACCGCGCAATGTTCGGGGCAAATGCTTTTCCATACCCTTTTCCAGATACGAAGTCGCTTATGACAGTTTGCGAATTTAAATTTGGAAGTCTCATATTAATTTCGAAAATTAACAATCATGAAATGTGATACTATATTACTATTTCAATAAGCGAGTAATACTCTTCTTACATAATAATATAACAACAAAATAAAATTAAAAAAGAGGAATCGTGACTTTACGTTCTACATGTATACCTCATATGTCGTTAAATTACGAATACTTTTTTTTTTATTCTGACTCGACACAGTGACTGCACCATACCTGATGGTAAGCATGGTGCAGCCAAAAAAACGCTAACGACTATCGACAAGTAAGAAAAACCCAACGGTAGTAGCAGCGATCATGCCGGCCTGCACAAATATCTCTTCACGTTACGCTTAAAGGATCCCATATCATGGGATGGTGGGAACACGCTCGCTGGAAGACTATTCCACACCCCAACGACACAGCAAAAGAAGGAGTTAGAGAACTTCTTAGTCCTAGCCGGTCTTTACGTGTATGTAAAGAAAATAAAAACAAATCATAATAATATAATCACTGTTAATGTTATAAAGAACTCACTAGCTTTTCTGTTTATGACTCAAAAAATAAAAAAACTGAATAATAATAAAGTGCTAAGTAGTGTACCATATTAGGAACAACAAAGTACGGTTTGCAATATATTGGATAACTACCCCTTTCTCGTATAAGGTTTTACAATAAGGTACCTACGCTCCATGTATCAGATATAGGTATCAGTGACGTGGCAGGGTCATAGCCTGAACTAGGTTATGATCGCTGTACGCAAGTGCAACAACCGTCACAGCAACTCGCTTAAGCGAGTCGCATTTCGAGGTTAGCCAGAGACATACAGTCGAGGAATATGTGAGCCGATATGGCGTTAGCGTCTGTCGACAAATTTGTTCTTTGACCGTCGCTGCTATTTTTAGACCACTCAATGATTTCTATCAGATTTGGTATAGTCACTTTGTCGAGAAAGTATAAAAAATTGGCTCTAGCCATGCGACTACAATTTTAGTAATAATGAAGGAATTAACGCATGTTAATATCGCAGAGATATCGACAATCGATATCCGTGCGACATCGCTTATTATGATGTAATCCGACACTCGAGATATCGCGTTGAGCGCGAAGCACTAGTTAATTAGATTTCATAGCTTGTATATATGCCGACGTAATGACGTATAATGCCCTTTTAAAATAATAATATATATCATATATATATATATATATATATATACAAGCAAATAGTCGTAGGTTCGAATCCCGGCAAGTATGTCTTTGGTTTTCAAAATTAAGTACGGATTAAGGCAGCACATGCTTACCAGTGAAATAGAGTACCGAGATCAAACCCGCGTGGCATCTAATAGTAATGTCATGTGTACTAGTGCTGTGAGAACGGCGGTCAGCTGCGCTACTGGTCACGTTGGGCACGACATATAAGCACGCAGTGGATACAGCCGCTACAATATTTCTGCACACCCCGAAATGGGTATAGCGTGACGATATATTATTATTATTAAATTGTTCCCTGTAATTTCCTACACGGAACCTCATTTAAGATTATTCCCCTTTTTAAATTTGAGTAGAATATAAATAATATATTTATTTATTTATAAGAACATTTCCATGGTCTATATTAACACACACATGAATATATGAGACATGAACAAGATACAAACATGACTATATCTAAAATAACTATATCTATTTATATCGCATCGATGGAAACATTATAAAACGTAATGTTAAATATTTTCTAAATGTACAGCAAAGAAGTAAAGCCCCGTGTCAGTCTGTAAATACGTTGCCGACAGCCTCCTTCCTGCACGGCGTACACGTGGGTTTGATTTACGTAATCCTGACTTTAACGGGAGGTATTAGTAACACTTTTAACATGTAATTAATTTTAAAAACACATATTTAGCGGTATTAATACCAATCATCATCAACCCGCCCCCCGTCCATTGCTTGACAGGACAGTCCTGCTCCCGGTCTCCACTCAAGAACCCGCCTGCTCCAGTGAGCATCAGTTCTCCGGCATATATGACCTGCCCCTGCCTCATCGCGCGCTATATTGCATTAATTGCAAGTAAATAATGTACGAGTATAATCAATATGCTTATGTCATCACCTTTTTTGGTCCAGACTAGTTACTAGCTAGTTGTAAAGAAAGCCTTTCGATTATGTTTTCTTTTTTCATAAAATCAAAATAAAATGCACGTATTCAAATGAAAATGTGGTTTATGTGTTTTTTTTTAAATCATATATTTTAATGAGGCTTTAGTGCATCTTTGATGACTATGCCAGCCTCGTAAGTTATATCACGCTGTTTAAACTCACCTCTGGCGTAAGTGACAACTGTATGAGCCTGTAAATTGTTTTCGCATTAGCCGACGTCGTCTCTCCCAGTATGATGTTAATTTCTCCGACACTTCGCCAGTCCTGAGAAAGAAGTCTTCTCCTAAACGTTTCATTGCAACTACATTCCCAAAGGAGATGATAAATATCATGAACCACCTTGCAGCGCTCAGACAGTGGGGAAGTTTTATTTTTTATAATAATTATTTACAGGTATGTGTCCCAATTGAATTCTAAATGCAGCTACTAAAAGACCTCTAGAGAGGCTGGCATAGTCAAACCATGGAAATCGCCACAGACTACATTGAGATGCTTTATACCAGGTTTTTTGTGATAAATGAAATTTGGTGTAAGTCTTGATTTTATAATTTTAATAATAATTAGAGTTTCCGACTAAATTGAATAGTGTGCCATTGTTTACGTTATGGAATAACGCAATTTGACCGCAAATGAAATGCAAAGGGTTGGAGAGATGTTGCAAGAGAGAAGGAATCAATCTCAGGTGTTTTGGTGTCTGCTGAAGCGATATTTGTCGATATCTGTTTTTGTTTTTTTAAGCCATGGTGGCTCCCGGCAGAATAGAATAGCATCCCCCTCTTCTTGCTGAGGTGCTGAGGTCGTAAAAGGCGACTAAGGTATCTCTTGAACACCACAATTCAACCAGGTGTTTAGAGAAGGGAAAACTCGACCAAACCTGCATCCCGCTCCGTCCCGATCGTACTGGTTCTCCTGTCCATTGGGCCTGAGGGAGCTCGGACGAGAGAGTGCTTTTCTGGCAGCGCGTCCAGTTATGCACTTAAATATCTCCTGCGCAATTGACTGTTTCCGAAAACTGAACCTCGAATTTCTTAACTGGTGTTGGAACAGTCGCCGTGGCCGAAACCGGCTAGGACATCATCATCATCATCATTTGTCGCCTTTAGCAGCGCCACATGTCGCTTTATAATTATTTTAATTTTTGAACATAATTGCTTCTTTTGTGAAAAATCTAAAGATTTTAAGATTTATTATGGTTAAACCCTTCATTCAGACTCCAATAAAATTTTAAGACTGGACCAGAGTAAGGCACGCTGCACCACGGGTACCATGCACATACATACTGTCGGACTATCTACTTTATTTATTACATTATCAGGCAAGCAGTTGAAACAACTGATAAACGCCTGCATTCTGCTATTTCACTTCTAAAAGTATTGTTTTTATTCTATTGTTCTATGAATAATATGTTAGCTCTATATTTTTTTACACTGGCTCGACCTAGTGACTACAAAGTATCTGATGGTAAGTACAGTGTAGTCCTAAAACGAAAGCGACTATCAAAGGATGAAAATCCATTGATATTCTACATCGTCATGTCGGCCCACATATACCACGACTGAAGGTCTCTAGGTATATGAGCTATTGGATATGCACAAGCTGATCCCGAAACGCGACAAGCCGAAACTGGTCACTATGACGGGCTTTACACCCATGTACTGTGGTCGCGATCCAGACGGGCACCGGCACCCTACCACCTCGCTGCTGCTCGTTTAGCACCACCTAGGAGTCACGAGTAGGGAAACTAGGGTAAAAGTCTACGGACGCGAGTAGCTTCGACTCCCAAAATACCAAACAAACAGGATAAATCATTATAAATTAAATATAACTCAAATAATAAATCAATTTATAGACGAACTTTATGTAAAATTATTGAAATATGTAGCACGTTGCATATTGCACTTTGCAGGCAGTGTTTTTACTGAGAGTAATTGATCGATAGGTTTCCGCGGTGAACCCTTCAAGTAAATCTCGATACGTATTTATATAAACGAGTATTGGAGGTAGTTGGTACGTGTAACACTGCGTAACGCGCCGACATCGAGCCGCAAACGACCGTTACGTAGGCCATAACTCGGCGCGGGAAGCCTCCGACGGAGCACTTCCGCCGGATGCCGACCCGACGGGTTCGCGCGCTTGTACTGCGCGACATTTTACACAATTTAGCAAAGATGTTACTTTGGATGTACTTAGCTTTTATTGCAAGCATTACAACCGTGAATCTAATAACCACGAAATATTTTGATTACTCTAATATTGATCCTTGTGACAGTGTACCGTAAAGAATAAACAACTGAAGTTAGAAACATGACATTTTTCACGTTGAGTTCTAAATTACGTATTTTAAAAATATTCTATATATTTAGCGATTTTATTTATTATAGTGGACGGCTCTAATATTAGCACCGCGACGTCCGCGCAATCAGCTCCATTGAGCGTCGGCTGACAACCGGCGCTGGACGGCGCGTACAGCGTCGCCCAGCAGACCAGTTCACGCTGAGCCGAGTGCTCTTTGAGACTGGTGACAGCACGCAGGATACATGATGTGATGTATTATTCTTTCATTGTTTTATTTAAATATGTATATTGTGTGTTCTTTCTCAATAAACGTTTTATTATTTCTATGTACGACGTAACTAGCGACTATGGTGGATTTTTTTTTATACTTCGCTCCTAGTGAGGTGAAGTAAGGGTTAACAATTTGTTTGAAAATTCCCAAATTTTCAAACACATAGGTAATATAAAAAATTAGTATATATGAGTACAGATTTTTAGAATAAAAAAGAAAGGTGTTTCGGCGTTATTTAATATAAAATAACCCCATAAGGAACTAAAATAAAGGATTTCAGCCGTGAAATGCCGGGTGACTGCAGCTAGTTTATTATAAATATAATTTAGCGGATCTTATGCGTGAATATAAAATGAGTAGACTGAGCAGTGAGTTAGTGATATGTAAATGCAATAAATAAATGCAAAGTATTTGTAAAATAAGGATATTATCCATTGTGAGAGTAATTTACATTATTATTCAATTAAATAATATAATAATATTTAATTATTACAAGTGAAATGTAGAGGTAAAATACATTTTGAACTAATTTTGATCTTATTAAGACATAAGTAATTGTGATAAAAACTACCGTATTGGTATACTTAAAGAATATATAATATTAGACATAACTAACAAGTAGATAATAAAAACTACGCATATGTAGTTCCTAATAACAAGTAACTTAAAGGAATGGGTTATTATTTTTTTTATAGTAAATAATTTACTATGTGTATCTATATGTATTTCACGTACGTACATAGTTTTTGAAATAATTGAACTCCTTTCAGTTATTAAGCAATAAAACTAAAAAAAAAATACTGTGGTTTCAGTTATAAAATAGTAAGAAATACTTAAAATGAATAGGGATCATAGGCATGTGGAAATTGCACAGTGACGCGTTGAAATCTTTTATATGCCAATTAAAAAAAAATCTTATTTATGAGATTTTTGCTTATTAAAACCTCGGAGTGAAACAAAAAATACTATTTTATTATTGGAAAATATATGTTTTTTTTTAGTTAACAATTATAGGTGTTATTTTAATCTAATCACTTATTCTCAGTCTAAGTAGACTAAGAAAAAGCTGAAAATCTTTATTTTTCTGTTACGTGATGATTTTTACTTATTTGCTTATTCAAAAAATTTCACACAATGCGTCTTGCTATCTCTACTATAGAAATACATTTATTTCTAGTAATAACTGTTTTTATATGAGTTTTTGATTGACACGCCTACTTTCATTAGAATCAGAAAGGAATTTCACGAGAAAATCTCGTGTCAGTAGTTACTAATACATCGGCAAAATGAATCTAATATAGTTTCCTATGTAGGTAATATACGTTTGTACTAAAGAAAGTTGTGTTGTAATTTTTACTATCATTTTTTAAATCACCTTGAGGAAGCCCGCGTGACGTCTAATAGAATTGTCATGTTTACTAGTACTGTGAAAACGGTGATCAGCTGCGCTACTGGTCACGCTGGGCACGACATACAAGCGCAAAGTGGATACAGGCACTGATGTGTCTCTGTCCCGCCCTGGTAGGGATATAGTGTGACGATATATTATTTATTTTGAAAATATGACAAGTTTTGAAGTCGTGCGGTTCTAAAAAGAAACATTTTGTAAGCCGGATTCCTTTTATCTAGTCTCTAACTCAATTGTAGATCAAGAATGTTAATTTAACGAATGTAAGCTGCAGGCTTCACTGTACAGCCTTCCAGTTTGAACGGTCACCGCTTGAACTGCCTATCTCATACACTAAGTCGCTATTTCTTTCCAGCTACACGTTAGATAACTTCCGGTCCTCAGAAATGTATTCATTTCATAAAAGCAACTGTAGCTAAAATAAAAATGTCTCCCCTGCATATATACTCTGTTTAAAAGTCTATTAAAATAAATAAACAAAGTTGGCTAAAAAATTACTTATTACAAAACCATTGATCGCGAAGAAAATGAACTTTAATTGTCTGGTGAAATATACCTTCAGTTTGAACAATGACCGTGTAAAGCCAGCATCAGAATTATTTTCCATCAAATATGTAGCACTTTCATGCGTGCGTTTTGCATTAATTTACTTGTAACGGTTTTAGAACTGAATGTACACAGAATTCGTAATAGATCCTGTGATAGGTGCATTGGGTACAACATACGCTGTACAAGTTTGTACTCGGCTTAACAAATTGAATTAAAGGATCGGTCGGGTCACTAACATCTACCTAATTGTAGCAACGGTTTTTATTTAGAGATCATTTACATATTGATGATACATAAATATTTGTTTGTTAAAGCATTAAGCGTGACTTGCACCTCAAATTGAACCTAGTTTAAGCTTATATAAAACACTATTAAATTGAGACGGTTTAATTTTACGTCAATAATGGTTTAAGATCAACGATTGTTAAAACTAGATGATGTTTCCGAGCAAAACAATAAGTATAGCTTTATAAAAGATGAAACTAGATTTAGGTTGTTGCTGCAAGCCGGCCTTAATTAGTGATTTATTGATGTCTAAAACCGTCTTTATTTAACAAACGTTTCTGCAACTGGTACTAGAGTCAAATCTGCTTAGTAACGGTTTCTTAATATGTTGCGTTGTAAGCAATCCCTTGAGCATAGGGTTGAGTAGGAGCCGTGTTGATAACACCGGCTCGCATTAGGATATTGAAGGTATGTTACTCACTGGACTGCAAGCGATCCCGCCAGGCCATAGGATTGGAGACTAGGCCTTGAAAGCCGGGCCAGTAGAGCGGCTTGTGTTGGAGGTAATGCGCCATGCCGGCTGCGGCCGCCGCCAGGGACAGCCTGGGCGCGAGGAGACCCGCGCCGGCGACACCCGCCGGCCGCGACAATATGTGGTCGATCCCGTGCGGGTTTGCCGCGGGCGGCGGCGCCTCCGCCAGCGAGCTCAGAGCGGCGAGCGGCGCACCGAACCCGCCTTCCAACGTCCGCGACAACGGCGGCGATCCGCGCAGTTCCGACATCCTCACGACACTTGACTGCCGACATCCGCTAGGACATGCTCGCCGGACGAGCGCCCGCGGCTGCGTCCACACTACGAATGGGAACCCGCCGTGCGGGACACCCTGGGTTGCCAACATCTCATTAATTCACCCTATAAAATGTTGTTATTGCCCTAAAAAGCTTTGACAGTATTAAGTCTTGAGGTTTTAAATACAAATCCTTAAAAAAATTGACGGCTTAATAGCGTAGCTGGTAGTAATCTTCCCAGCGGTACCGATGCCAGCGGTGATTTTAAGCTCCAATCCTAATGCCAATAGACTTTAACGTAATGGTTACATTAGTTTTTAAAAAAACATCAAGGATGTTATGCTTATATATGTATTTAAGACATATACGTTGGTATATCCTTATTTCATAGCCATAGCTCAGATGCAAACATAGTTACAGAATAAGTTGATGTACCTACCATTACGAGCTCAGTGTAAATCTTTCCAGTAATCAGTAACATAACATAGCAACATCAGTCTATTTATTTTATTTCGAAGTTTATCAATCATTTGAATTAACATATTTTTTATAACACACATGGATTTTCACTACTACGCAGCCTTGTGTTTCTTTCGGCATTTCTTCTCACGGCAATCGCTTTCGAAACACTAGTAGATCACCGTTAGGTTGGTTTCCTGCCTGGCGCCCAAGCCAAGGTCCTTAACCAAAAGGAAACCCATGCGTTGCCACCCAACCCATAACTCACTGGCTGAGCACCTTAAGTGGTAGCACTGTTCACCTGATGAAGTTGTAAAAACCTTTCCCAGCCAACAGCATAAAATTTTACCGAAAAAACTCATGGATTATTATATTATTTATAATACTTGCCTATCATTATTGATAACATTTTTCTTTAATTCTCTTATTTCTACTAGAGTTAGTAGAAATTACTAACATTGAAACATATAAAAAAGAATGCCAAAAAGTAAAGCATTTTTCGCAGCAAAGTCCCTAAGTTTACGGGTAAGGCCCCTAAACAAGCAACATCGCCTTCTGGTGCAAACAAAAAAAAGCCCAGAATAGAGCCGCCGCGCGCCGCCCAGTCAATCTAAACCTTATATCTGTGACACCGCCCCTTCGCAACCGTCGCGGATGAAGGCTGTCTGTCCCGCTCTGCCAGTACCGCGAGCGATAAGGACGCGACACCTGTGGTGTTAACACGAGAGCGTAGATTTAACGAATCGCTATTTAATGGCGCTTCTTGTCTCTTTATAATTAAGTCGGTGCAGTTTTTGCGGTGCTAGCCCCCCTCCCGCGCCGCACGACTGCCTCACCCCCTCCGTCGTCAACAATTGCGCTTGACTATTGTGTTACGAGTAACGCAGCGGCAACCGGATGTACATATGTTCACATTAATGACGCTATTTTATAACTATATCGAAACGAATCGGAGAGAAACTAGTTTAATGAACAAAAGTTACATATTATTATGTTTATATTGATGCCTATTTTAATTAATCGTGTGAAAATATATTAATAAATATTCTAAACGATTGGTTTGAATGATACTGGTATCATTCATCAATAGCATGCAAAAAGCATGCTTCGATGGTTCGGGCAAGTGGAGAGGATTAATGATGAAAGGAAGACGAAAAAAATATACAATATGAATGTCAGTGGAAGTAAGCGCCGAGGCTGACCGAGAGTTGCCCGCACAGACCAAATAAAGAGAGTTCTGGTGGAGGGTAATGTTGAAAGTACGAGAAACAGGCGAGAGATCATGAAAGAATTAATGAACGTTAAGAAAACAAAAGAGGTTTCCAAGAATAGGTGGAAGTGACGCGCCATTCTCTCTGCCCACCCCAATAGGGATTCGACGTGATGATATAAATATTTTTAGATGAGCGATAAGATACGGTTTTTTAGTTTTGTTCGTATTTTCATTAAATTTTATTTGAAGCATAAAATATAAAATCGTTTATTTATTTGATAATACATACATTTTCTGACGTTTCTTATTTGAAAACATTCTCGATGAACTGTGGAACGGTCTTCCAGTGTGCGCATTCCCACCGTCTTACGATGTTGGCTCCTTTGAAGGAAGCGTGAAGGGATATCTGTGCAGGCCGGCATGATCGCTGCGGATGGCAATCGGGGTCTTTGCCGTTGATAGTCATAGTCTTTTCGCCTTGAGATCATAAAACATTATAGTACACAATATGGAATATTGCATTTTATCAAATAACAAACAGAAAAATCAATATAAACAACGGTGGTATTGAGCTAGTAGGGCGATTGCCCGAACTGGGTCGTGACCACAGTACACAATGGTAAAGCCCACGTAATGATTTGCTTCGGCCTGCCACGTTTCATGTTCAATTTGTATACTCATATTAGTACCTAGAAACCTTCCGTCGGGGTATATGTGGACAATGGCGACTGTCAACGGATATTCGTCCCTTTGGCGGTCGTTGTTGTTTTTGGACAACACTTTGCATTCCATCAGATGCAATGCAGTCACTTTATCGAGCTACTAAAACATTATAACAAATAATAAGCAACTAAATGAAATATATATAAAACAGCGCGAACTGGAATAGCCCGAGCGAGGCCGGCTCGGCGCGGCCGGAAGCGCTCGCTCGTTTGTCGATACATAATTTATGTGACAAATATTATATTAATTGAGAGCGCCGTGTGAATGGCACTCGATGCGCCGAGGATATGGAACACCCATTGAATTAACCGACGCATCTGCCGGGACGCGAACCCGGGACGCTACTAAACGGTCCCAGTCTCATTGTTTGCCATATTTATAGCCATTTGATTTATTTATTCTCGCTCTATACTAACAATTTTACAGTCTATTTAACGTTTTCAATTTTGTTGTTAATAAGTGTCTTTTCAGTTGTAATATAATATTTTTATTTTATTTTTTTACACTGGCTCGACATAGTGACTACAGAGTACCTGATGGTAAGTACAGTGTAGTCCAAAAACGAAAGCGACTATCAAAGGATGAAAATCCATTGATAGTCAACATCGTCATGTCGGCCCACATATACCACGACTGAAGGCCTCTAGGTATATGAGCTACTGGATATACACAAGCTGATCCCGAAACGCGACAAGCCGAAACTGGTCACTATGACGGGCTTTACACCCGTGAACTGTGGTCGCGATCCAGACGGGCACCGACGACCTACCACCTCGCTGCTGCTCGTTTAGCACCACCCAGGAGCCACGTGTAGGGAAACTAGGGTAAAGCCTACGGACGCGAGCAGCTTCGACTCCCAAAAATCCTAGAATCGTGGTGGCGGGTGAAGATGAGTCCAACGATGGACCGCATCCGCCCAACAAATGTCTCTTCACTCTTTTCTTGAAAGCTCCCAAGTCACAACATTGTGGAAATATGCTCGTTGGAAAATATATTACTGTCGTATGAGTTGTGCCACAGATTATGGATTGCCTCTATGTATTTTAATAAAGTTAATTATACTAGGGATGGTTAACCCTTAACTTGGCAGAATGTTCTTTCTTTCAATATCAAAATAATATTCATACCGTTTAACCCTTATGTTCCAAGGATGTCTAATAGAAACTAACCGTGCGTTGAAAAACTGAGAAATTACCTAAATATTCATATAAAAATATTAAGTTTGCGCTAAAAACTTATGGCAATAGGTTTTGTAAATTCTGTTGTATCTCCACAGATACACTGTCAAGAAAAAGGTTAAAGAGTAATCAAAAATCAGTATAACATACTAAATTGCATTTTTTAGGGTTTGAAATGGGAAATTCCAGTACGTACTTTTGGGTTTATCCAGATTACGCACAGATTTCAGCAGCACAAACTCTCCGGTGAAGCCAAACATCGCGAGGAAACCCGCGTGGCAGCTGACGGCAATGGCATGTGTAACTGCCCTGCGAACGGCGGTGAGCCGCACCACTGCTGACGTGCAGAGTGGATATAGTCACTAATACATCTCTGCTTACCCTTAAACGGATGCAGCATGGCGATATATTAATATTAGGTCCTTACATATGAAATTGACGTTTTTCGTACTGGCTACTTTAATCACAAATTTCTCCTCTTTGGTAAGGAATTCCAAATTCAAATTTGTACAGCTATAGACTCATGTATTTGTGCTTCGATGATCGTCATTCATTTGTTTTTTTCTTCTGTTTTTTTTCTGTTTGCGTCACTCATTTTACAAAATGGAAAACTTAAAATATCGCATTATTTACGAGTACGAGTTCCGCCGTGGCACTAGTGCTGCGGAAACAACTCGAAGGGTGAATGATGTGTATGGCGGTCGTGTTGCAAAAGAAAACACAGTTCGTTTTTGGTTCCAACGTTTTCGTTCTGGAAATTTCGACCTGCAGAACAAGCCCCGTGGACGGCCTGAGACTCAAGTTGATAATGAAGAGTTGAAGGCTATTGTGGAAGCGGATCCATCGCAAACCACGTCCGAGTTAGCTGCAGGCTGCGATGTTAGTGATAAAACTGTTTTAATTCACTTGAAGCAAATTGGGAAGATTAAAAAGCTTGAAAGGTGGGTACCTCACGAATTGACTGAAGCAAACCGGCAAACGCGCGTCGACTGCTGCGTTACATTACTAAACCGGCACAATAATGAAGGTATTTTAAACCGAATCATTACTTGTGATGAAAAATGGGTTCTTTACGATAATCGGAAGCGCTCAGCGCAATGGTTGGATCCTGGCCAGCCAGCCAAATCCTGCCCCAAGCGAAAATTAACCCCAAAAAAGTTACTTGTAAGCGTTTGGTGGACTAGTGCCGGTATTGTTCATTACAGTTTTCTCAAATGTGGCCAGACTATTACGGCTGATGTCTATTGTCAGCAATTGCAAACCATGATGAAAAAGCTAGCGGCTAAACAACCTAGGCGTGTCAATCGCTTCACGCCACTGCTGCTTCACGACAACGCTAGACCACACACTGCGCAACAGACGGCTACTAAATTAGAAGAGCTTCAATTGGAAAGTCTAAGACATCCTCCGTACTCCCCGGATCTTGCTCCAACAGATTACCATTTTTTTTCGAAATTTGGATAACTTCTTGCAAGGGAAAAAATTTAACTCCGATGGGGCAGTCCAAATCGCCTTCAAAGATTTTATTGATTCCCGTCCGACTGGTTTTTTTAGTAAAGGGATCAATGAACTACCTATGAGATGGCAAAAGTGCATAGAAAATAATGGTTCATACTTTGATTAATTAAATATATTATATTAAAAAATATTCGACTTTTTGTTCCTCCCATACAAAACCCCAATTTCATATGTAAGGACCTAATATTATCAATATTCGTATTCTTTACTTAACATATAAATAAAAATACGTACTGCTTACATTTAAAAATATATAGTAAAACGACCCATAAATTTTAAATTATGAAAATATGTGAATTTACGGAAGTGAGGCCTAAGGCCCAAGCCACCGGTAGTTAGGAGCTAAGAGTGAGGAACCTCCTAACAATGCGTGCCGTATCGAGTAGAACTGCCTTCTGTATCCGGCCCTTGATCCAACAACCAAGCGAGAGCCTCTTGAGATAGTAATCGATGCTCTTTGCGACCAGCCCATTAGCAAATACGACTATCGGGACAATAATAGTTGAACCCACATCCCGTATGCTGGCAATCTCGTGTCCGAGGTCTAAATAACTTGAACACTTCCCTTTTTCTACTTTCAAGAGATACTCTTTATATTTATTATATTAATATTATTAAATGGGAAAATATTCCTAATACGGTCCCTTCGTTGTTCATCTATATGTGACAATCATTTTCTCAGGAACGCATGAAGGTATTCACTTGAAATTAACAGCAAATGCTGAAGTTTATAGTCACGTGACTCCATTATGCCGTACATTTCAACACTTTTACAAAAAATCAAAAACTGTGTTTCGAGGCGTTTTTTAACCTGGTTCGACCTCCCTTTCATAAACAAACCACGCGCGCGGACCCACGGAGTCAAGGCTAGGGCTAAAATTTAAGAAGTTTTTTTTAAATTGCAGACCATAAACACGAATTCTACAAACATAAAGTATAACAACATACAAACATAACTTAATAACATAACTTTATACAAACATAAATTGTAACTATTTTCTTTTGATCTATCAATCCTGCGCTACCAAATTAGGTAAATTCTTGTCAAAAATATTTTTACTAAATAATATTTTACGAAAGTTAATCTTGCTTAATATTATTTTAAAACGTGCCCCGATGCATCGGCGAGGGGTTAACTAGCGTCAACGATTCCTTTCAGTAAAGAGCAACAAAAAATATTTTTCATTTCAATAAAAACTCATTTGTACGATTCCAAATCGGTTTATTGTTGTTTAATGCGGCCACATTTATTAGGGGAAGTGGATTTTGATTTAATGTTAATACTTTGATATCGGGCCGAGGGGATTTAAAAATATTTGTGGTAATTATTTACTTATCAACATACCAGATCTCGGAGAATGAGGCAGGAAAATGTGACAATAGAGATTCTGCAATGGGTATGCACGCAATAAGATTCATGTATACCCAGAGATGGTAAAATGTTATCTGATTAATGATTAACGATTACAAAATGTAGTCATAATTTTAATTTTCTTGCTCTGTAATCATGATTAAATCCATTTAAAATATTAGGAAACTATAAATGTGTATACGATCTGGGATTCTGTAGTGTTTAAAACGGATGAGCAAGATGCAGTCATATTTGTGGTAAAAAACGTAAAATGTAATCGTAATCATTTTTATTAATCTGATTACATTTTGCCCATCTATGAACCTACCTACATAATCTACCTACCTAATAAACTGGCTGGTTAGAATGTTTGAAATGCAAGAACGTAAAAAGTGAAACGAAGGTTTGCAAAGTGGTTATTTGAAACAATGAAGGATTATTGGTGCGGTTCGCGATGAAATATATTGTACTGTAGCGTATGTAAAATATTTGTATGTTCTGTTAAAAAATAATAAATTGTACAGAATGTTAAGCGATTATATATATGTAATGTACCCAATTGTACAGAGAAAAGTAATCGTATATGAAGATTTTTTGTATCCAGATTCAGCCCAGTAACGGTCCAGTCCAAAAATGACAACGACTATGGACAGTAAAAAAAATACTATCGATTATCGCAGCGATCACACCGGCCTGCAGGATATCTCTGCACGTTTCGTCTAAAGGAACCAATATTACAGAACGATGGGAATACGCTCAACAAAAGACCATTCTACATCTCAGCAACACGGCAAAATTAAGGATTAGAAAACTTCTTAGACGCGATGTGAGTTTCCGTATAACTGTAGCTCAGTAACCCGCGCGCGTGGTTTCACTATGGAAGACAGAGGGTGGAACAAGGTTCAATAGCTCTTCAGAACACTCGCCAGGATACAAATGGTAGAGATATTGCTTTGCCTTTCATTCAAGCAAAAACCGTTCAATTGCTATAGAACCCACCCATCTTGGACCGTTTCTTGAATTTTATATAATATATTTATTATTATATTTATCCACAAATAATATTATTATTTTTTTTATTTGTAGATAACAGAATAAAGAGAGGAGTGCATACGGCGGAGGTCGCTGTGCGTTGTTGCGGACCGGATGTGACATAATGCGCGGAGCGTACTGTGTGCTTGCGCTCGGCAAACTTCACTGGTGCGCGGTCTTACTTGCAGCGGGGTCGAATTTTGTTTGTTATCGAAGCAAAATTCCTTACCACAATTAAAATTAAGCTTCTCTGCTAAATCTTTAGAAAAACTGATTTTTGACACTAATTCTCCCATACATAGAATAACAAAATTACAGAATAAGTACCAGACACTGGATTTATTTAATATTAGACGAAAAAAATATAAATTTCGTCTTTAAGTCTCTATCTACAACTTTTTCATTTTTCTTTGTTCGCTTTTTGTCCTTTTCCACATTTAATTGTATATCTTAACTTGTTACTATCATATTTAAAGCAAGAGCACTAGGTTAGGAGTTTAATAAGAATGATGTCTACGTTTTTATGAGTGCAATTCTTGTTATGAAATAATAATGATATATGGTGACGCTCTATCTCTTACCGGATGAGCAGAGATACGTTAGTGGCTGTATTCACTTTGCGCTCATTTCTCTTATCAAACGCGACCAGTAGTGCAGCTGATCTTCGTTCTCAGGGCATTTATACGTGACATTATTATTAGATGCGTTGCGAGCGTCCTCACGATGTTTTACTTAACCAGTGAACAGGTGGTGCCTAAATCCGTACTTAGTCTGAAAATAAATAAATACATGATTGACCCGGAATGTAATTTATTCGTGACTGAATGAAAGAAATGATTGTTGGTATACCAGAGTGTCTGCGAGATGATCGAGTGAACGTGACTAGTATATCCATTGTGTACCGAGGTAAGGTAAGGAGTTTTTTTTTATGTGACAAAGTGACTACAGTGCACCTGGTGGAAAGTGGTGTGTTGTCCTTACCGAAAAATGCTATGCTACTTACTGAACTACTAGCAATGTCGCCCATAATTTGAAATATGAATGCATATAAGAAACACAGATAAAGGTTACCGCGACGCTATCGGTGACACCACACCCCGCTTTCCTTGAATGCCGACCGGCCATTCATCCCCACATCAATTAGCCCGACACTTCTGCTTTGTACGGATTTTATCAGCTTATGCACATTTGACTTTCGATTTCCCATGCAATGACAATTTCAACCCTATCAACGTCGTAATAAGATCTATCTATACTACCAATTAATTATTTGGTAAAGTATTTATTGCTTATAAATTTTTCTAATGCAATTGGTTATAAAAGCGCTTATATTTTTATGACCACGCTGGTGTGTTGCCGTCGATTACAGGCCGTTGTGACTTGACGTTGCCCGTGTGGGTAGTTTGATCTAGCTCATATATTTTTATTTGTTTTGGAAACTTCTAAATCTTGTACATAAATATTAGGAGTACAAATTAGTTTCCGACGTTATTGCTGAAAAAAAAATTGTGAAAGAACGGTTGTTTATAAATTGAAGTATTGTCCATCACTAATAACTACTTTTTTACATTTTCGAAAAAGCGTTCGGATTTCACGTCTAAAAAATCTTTCATCTTTTGAAGCTATCCACGCACCAACCCAATTTTTGGTACCTACATATGATGTTAACCGCTGCTCCGACACAGCATGTGGCATTGACCGGAACACGGATAGTCGGACAGCGCAATGCCCGGTGTATACGGCGGGTTGCCACTAGCATAGCACTTACCAATCAAGTGTTTTCAAATAGTTTTTCAACGGAACCGCTACAGAAGAATAATTGGGTCATGCCTGAATTAGTATTGAGGTCGTTTTTCCTTCAGAGCTTGTCTCAATCTCATCAATGGTGTTTGGTAGAGAATTCTAGTGACTGTTTCGCTTGGATTAAGCAACTCGTAACCAAAACAAACCTAACTGATCCCACCAAATACACAGCATGAACTTTTTTTAATGAATATTCGGTTTTGCTGTGGGTGTTGACGCGTCTCCATGATTTTATTCTTTTTTGATTATCATAATGTATCCACTTTTCATCACCAGTGACGATTCGATGTAAAAAAACCTTTTTTGGTGCTTAGCTAGTAGCGTTTCACTCATACATAGTCAGCGTTTAACATCTCTCGGGTTTAATTCGTACGGAACCCAATTACCTTGTTGTTAACGATAGGAGACTGCTTGCTGAGTGACTGCTGAAGAGAAATGAAAATGAAATGAAATGAAAATCTATTTATTTCGCCACAAACCAACAAAAAACCAGGAAATTAAAAGAAAACAACACACAGAAAAAAAGAAAATACAAAACATATAAACATGGCAAAAATGGGGCCTACATCAGCCTAAAGCCACAGAGGAAGCCTGCAGCGCTGATTTTCATGAAGGGCCCCGGTCGTGTTTCATCTTATTATAAATATCTATAAGCGATAAAAAAATACAATAAACTGCAAGTTCCTTTTGTGTTTGAGACCAATCTTCCTCCAATCTTCCTCCAATCTTCCTCCAATAATTGCTCCAATTGTATATCCTCGTTTTTTGGCTTTCCATTGCGATCTTTATCTTCTGCGTCAAAATCACCAATTTTAGACTTTTGAAACCACCCAGGACATATTCACTCCCTCAATAGATGCGCCTCAGCTGTGGATTTTTTTAAATTAAAGAAGTAAATTAAAAGTTCCCGTAAATGCGTATTTAGCTTAAATGCAGACATTTTTGATGATGCTAATACGAAGTTAATGATATGATAGGGTTATGTTGCTCTTGAATGAGCAACCTCATTTTCAAGCCGGTGATTACCTGCGAAATCTAACGTAAGCCTCGTGCCATGCCATCTCTCTCAGAATAGTGGAAACATATTTGTACGCCTAGTTACAAGAAGGTACATATTATTATGTCTCAAAATATCTCCCTCATCTATAAAATAACCGCGTACACGATTTTATTTTGAAAATGAACGAATTTATTCAATGACCAACATTACTGTTATACAAGACATCATTTGAAGACAATGCAAATGCATACAAAGGCACTTTGCGCTAGTATCACTTACACACACACTAAACAACTCTAATGTCACGAACACGAATGCGAGGGAGATGTTAAAAAGAGACAATCACGGTGATATTTGGTTGGTTGATCGCACAAGTTTCCGCACTCATTGGCTTGGAATATTCCCGCATGTTTTTGTGCAGCCATTCCAATACGAACGCTTATAATTAATATTAGTTAGTATTAAGTTTTACGGCTCTGGATGCAAGTCCTTTTGAGCACGTCGATAATAAGTTTATTTATTCAGTAGTCTCTGATTAACATCTAAAACAACACGACCGAAGCGGCGCACTCCATCACACTTTGCCAACCCGGCATATTACTGCTGTCCAAACCCAACGCCACCCGAAGAACGTGAACAGCACATCCAGAATGCCATAATAACAAAAAAATCAGAGTTCTCCAATGAACGCAACAGAGGACAAAACCACTCGCGTTAAAAACATTAGACGTCAATCCATTATGTATCTTTACAATTCTATACTTTGTAATATAATAGAAATATATAGTCACGCTATGTCCCTTTTAGGCTGAGCAGAGATACATTAGTGGCTGTATCCACGTTTATATATCGTGCCCAACGTGACCAGTAAACACAGTTGATTGCTGTTTTCACAGTACTAGTACCCATGACGCTCAGCTGTACGGTATCTCACATCCCGGCCAGGACAAAGAAGTTCTCTAACTCCTTCTTTTGCCGTGTCGTTGGCCTGTGGAATGGTCTTCCGGCGAGCGAGTTCCTTCCATCCTATGATATGGGATCTTTTAAACGTAGCGTGAAGAGATATTTGGGCTGGCATGATCGCTGCGACTACCGATGGGTTTTTCTTACCTGTCGATTGGCGTTTTTTTGGCTACACCATGCTTACCATCAGGTATGGTGCAGTCACTGTGTCGAGTCGGTATAAAAAAAAAACATGACATGTCTATTAGATACAATGTGGATTTTTCCCTACAATGTATTCCTGCACCAATGAGCCTATGGGTATCCAAATTCACAATCTGGCAAAACCTGGTGGAAAGCGCAGTGCAATCCAAAAACAGTACAACTACCGAGATAACTATCTGCCGACAGTCGCCACGATTATCTCGGTCTACACAACTAATACTTCACGCTTCGTTTAAAGGACCTAATATCATAGGACGGTGAAAACATGCTCACCAGAAGAGGATTTCACAGCTCAACAAAAGTTGGAACTAGAGAACTCCTTAATCCTAGGGGGCTCCGTAAGCGCACGCAAAACATTCGACGCAACTACATTTAAAACTATTTATGTTATTTTCTAATAGCAATATTAAATAAATCATTAAGCCCTCGATAGCGCTAAACAAAGTGCAATCGGAAGGCCCGAGGATATCAAAGGGACTCGTAATTGAATTATGTAGGGTCTCGCGTGCCGTACGCGACACTCACCCCATCTATTGTCGCCTAAATGTAATTATAACGCGCCATTTACTTTGAGTTTTGAAAACATCAACTAAATTAAATTGTTTATTTGATTACTGTAAAGTGCCGTTTTGATCTATGGTTCGGTTCTGTTTTTTTTTCGACAGGACAATATGCTGACGGCCGGGAAAGACCTTCACAACTACGCTGGGCAAAGAGAGAGAATAATTTGGGTGCTCAGCCAGCGAGCTATGGGTTGGGTGGCAACGCAACGCCCAGTGTGTACGGAGCTCGACTTAAGCGGTCGGTCAGAAGAAATTAATCTAAAGGTAATCTACTGGCGTTTTGAAAGCGACTATAACTCAAGCCTTCGTCGGAATGGTCGATTGTTTTATACAACACACAAATTAATTTTCTGAAGTGGTTCTTGCTCGTTCATCTGTCTGTGATGGTATGAAAGACTCAGTCTAAAAACTAAACATTTTTTTTACACTCCCTTGACAAAGTGACTACAGTGCACCCGATGGTAAATACAATGTAGTTCAAAAACCACAGCAACTATGGTAGAACGAAATGCCATTGTCAGCGTCCATCATGTCGGCCCACATATACCTACCGCGACTGAAGGTATGAGTACTCTAGGTACGAGTCAATGGTACACAATGGTTTGGTTTGGTATGGTTTGGGAATCGAAGCTGCTCGCTTTACCCTAGTTTCCCTACACGTGACTCCTGGGTGGTGCGAAACGAGCAGCAGCGAGGTGGTAGGGCGTCGATGCCTGTCTGGATCGTGACCACAGTACATGGGTGTAAAGCCCGTCATAGTGACCAGTTTCGGCTTGTCGCGTTTCGGGATCAGCTTGTGTATATCCAGTAGCTCATATACCCAGAGACCTTCAGTCGTGGTATATGTGGGCCGACATGACGATGTAGACTATCAATGGATTTTCATCCTTTGATAGTCGCTTTCGTTTTTGGACTACACTGTACTTGACATCAGGTACTCTGTAGTCACTATGTCGAGCCAGTGTAAAAAAAAAGCTGGTCCAGAAATGCGATAAGACGAAGCGAGTCACTATAATGGTCTCTTTACACTTGTTTACTGTGGGTACTGCCCAGTTCCGGCAATTGTCCTACCATTTCATCGCCCTACAACCTCAAAGTATTCAGTATTCATCTTCCCGCAGCTGTCCAATATTCAAGATAGGCCCCTCCAAAAGGTCAGCACCGGATCTTGAAATTATTCAAAGCAAGACAAAAATTACTGCCAGACGTCCTTTGAACTTCTAAATTATATCGACTAATTTAATGAAAATCACGATAAAAACTAATTTTTTTTTTAGAGGTTTTGTGCTCTACAACTTCGTATTTATCGATATAATTTATCACATAAAACTGCAATGTTCACACAATATAACCTCCGACCTTGCATAACTCAAGACGTGATAACAAATATCCCATAAAACTTTTAAGTTACCTTTTAAAAGCCAAAACAAAGGCTTGTTTTACGTTTTAAGTCAATATTTAAGGAAGTGTTAGATTTAGCTGCTTAAAATTATGGAATTTGTTTATACTCTCATAAAATTTGCAAATATTTAACTAGAGGTTATTTTGTAGTAAAAAAGCAGAACCCTACTAATTATTTTGGTCACATTAACCTCAAGTCAAGTCATGTTACGACCTGAAAATATCCTAAAAACTAAACATCGATTTATGCTATTCGAATGCTGATATTTCAAGTCATCCGAATGATCATCTGATGTTGATGCAGATATTCGAATCAACTCTATTTTGTCTGCCCCGATAAGGCCTCTTTTTTAGTATCTAGGGTAAAATCCTGCCGGTGAATGCTTCCACCCAGAGCCTGACTCCGACTGACTACAAACAACCAGGGTGTCCTTCAACTAGCTGTTAGCTAGGACCGGGGATATATTCCTCCAACGGCTCAATGATCGAATAGCCTTATTCAAGCTCCATCACTGAGAGGGGTAAATAGCCCACCCTTTAGAACCTCTTTCATAGGCGTTATGTAGAACACATACGCAGCACACTCCCTCAAACCTACTGCCCAGTTCCGTAAGGTCCAGTAGGAGACATGCTGCAAATGAGAAAACTATATAGAGTTAGTAAGAAAAGCTCTACACGGCTTTACGAGTATTCCCGGACGCGATAATCCAAATATATAACATTGGTAAGGTTGTATTCGATACGAGTACATTGTAATTAAGTGCAATCGAGGCGCTGTGTGCGGTGGAGCACAATAAACGCGTGCCGCAGGTGTCGCTCTATTGGAAAACTTGCTCCGTAACGAATACGCTACGGCGCGGCGGTAGGGCGGGCGGCGGCCGCGATCTAAACATCGATATCGATAGTGTCACATACTACCCCAACTGTATCATCAAACTTGAATGATCTTCCAGCCCAATTCTTTTCATTGATTGTATTGAAAGATCCTTCTGGTTAAAAAAAATTTTTTTTTTTTACACTGGCTCGACATAGTGAGTACAGAGTACCTGATGGTAAGTACAGTATAGTCCAAAAACGAAAGTGACTATCAAAGGATGGAAATCCATTGATAGTCTACATCGTCATGTCGGCCCACATATACCGCGACTGAAGGTCTCTAGGTATATGAGCTACTGGATATGCATAAGCTGATCCTGAAACGCGACAAGCCGAAACTGGTCACTATGACGGACTTTATACCCATGTACTGTGGTCGCGATCCAGACGGGCACCGACGCCCTACCACCTCGCTGCAGCTATACAAGCTACTCCGAATTTAGTGGAAATTACAATACATAGGTATATCTATACCATAAGGCGTAAAGACGAAAGTCTACAACTAGTGTATCCTACCTGTAATGTCCTAAGGAACTGAGACGTGGACGCTCACGGTACGTCTAGTCCACTAATTTGTACTAGCTCAGTGTACGAGTACGAAGCAACGTGCTATGCTCGGTTTTCCTGTGAAGGATCGAATCAGAAATGAAGTAATCCGGCAGAGAACTAAACTAATCGACATAGCTCAGAGAATTGGCAAGCTGAAGGAGCTGTTGCATTTGATGACAACGTCAAATGATTTATATGTTTAGTCATAATTGTTTTCTAGTTAATAATAAAAAATATTAATTTTAAATACGTTGTGAATTTATTGTTCCTAGACTTTATTGAACGTTATCCAAGTTTACGGAAACACTTTTATTTTAGCTGTCCGAGTCATATATGCTGCAAAAACTGAATGACCATCGATGCAATTTTTTTCGTAAGTTATGACGCCTACTAGAATTTTATAGCAATCCCTCTTAATTGAAAGTCTTCGAAGTAGTTTTAAGCGCTAAAAAACATATTATTTTATCGAAAAGGAGGATATTCGCTTCTCTAGAGCAATGCTCGGTGCAATAGCTAAACATTTATTTGATGGCGCGCCGAATGATCGTCAAACACCTTCGAGTTCGGCACCGACAGCGCCCGGACCCCGCCGAATTAAAAACAATAAATTCTGCCGCCCTTAATACAAATGAAACGTTCAAGTTCGCGATTAAAAAAGTTCAACATGTTCATTATTTATTAGTTATATTTATTTTTCAAAATTATCGCTTTACGATTTATTGTTACATATAATTTGAATTTCTCGCAGTCTTTTTGTTACTTATTGGCAGCGGGAACTAAGTTTTACAAATACCTTATTACCTGCGCCTTATTATTTCATTTTATTCATTTTGATCTACGATTATATTATTAGTTTACTTATTAGTTCCTATTTCTTTCTTGTTCCTGAATTTTAAACAAAATCTACTTTATTGTTATTGCTTGAAGATCAAAGACATGCTTATGACAAAACCAAACTGACTTTCAAAAACTTAGATAATTCTCGACATTTTGAGTAAACGACAAACAAGATAATGTATTTAAAAAATTCGAACTTATTAAAACCATGGTGCCTGTCGATAAGTGTGTCAAAGATTGGTGTCCATGTGTGGCGACGCGAATGGTCATAGGTTTGAATCCTGACACGTTTTTCTAGGTTTTTCTGGATTACGGTATGGATTAAGGCACCACATGTTCACCGGTGAAGGAAAACATAATGAGGAAATCTGCATGGTGTCTAATAGAAATGTCATGTATACTAGTGCTGTGAGTACGGCGATAAGCTGCGCTACTGGTCACGCTGGGCACGATATATAAACGAAAAGTGGATACTACCTGTATCTTTATATATTATTTATTAAAATCATTACGAAAGTTTTACATCATCAAACACAAAATCAAAAACCATCATAAGAAAACGTCGTAACACTGTCGCAGACAGGCGAATCAATCTGGAAGAGGTAGCAAGAAACGCTTTTTAGGAAATATGTATAGGTATTGACATCAATTAAAGCATTTTAAAAACTAGATTAGTGATATATGACGACTTTCATAAAAATCTTCTCTCAATATTGAATTAAAAGATAGATGGCAGAAATAAAATCAATTCTCAATAAGTAACGTACATTGGGCATAGCTCCTGCTAATAAGAAATAGCAATTAACAGTAAGGAAAGTTGTAACGAGGCGAGAGCCATTAAACCGGCAGGCGCTCCGCCGCTGCGGCCGCGTCGCACGCTCGCATTCTGACCGCGGACCTATGTTTATCACCGCATTTGTTCACAAACTGCACTGTATTATTATTAAGGCTGTTTTACACGTGCTATCCTTTCTTTTTCTCCTCTTTTTCTAGATCGATGAAGCAAATGAATGCATTTTTTTATACTCGATTGTGGGTTAAAATAGCTATTTTTCATCAGATAATCACCACCTTTTAGTTAAAAAAATAAGCAAATCTATAATGCCTAGCCATTAATGTTTCTCAGCTCACCTTAATAGGAATATAGTGTGACGATATTATTATTATTACCTATCATGTCTATTCCCTACAGGGTTAGGCAAGAAGATTGGAACACGGCCAGTGACATGCAATTACCATCTAAAAGGGAAGCTGCTGTAATAAAACTTCTCATTTACGTTCATATTGTTCATAGTGACTCGACAAAGTAACTACTGTGCACCCGATGGGAAGTACAGCGCAGTCAGTAGGACTGGCGAGTATAACGAATATACTCCGGGCACACAAATTTTCAGTTCCTAACCCACTAAAACAAAATAATAATAATAAATAGCAATTAAGGTAAATGAACGACATTTTTAAAGTCCATTATTTACAAAGCACACTGCTTTTAATTGCGATGAGATCAGAGAGTTCTGTGCGTGGGTAAAAACTTCTATTTGTATTGCACGCGGTTATGCCAAATTCACTTTAGTTTCCGTAATCGGAGCTGCGTTCGCGTAATTAATTTATATTAGCAATTGTTGTTTTGGAACGATAGGTGTCATAAAATTGCAATATATTAGGTCCTTACATATGAAATTGGCGTTTTGTATGGGAGGAACAAAAAGTCGAATATTTTTTAATATAATATATTTAATTAATCAAAGTATGAACCATTATTTTCTATGCACTTTTGCCATCTCATAGGTAGTTCATTGATCCCTTTACTAAAAAAACCAGTCGGACGGGAATCAATAAAATCTTTGAAGGCGATTTGGACTGCCCCATCGGAGTTGAATTATTTCCCTTGCAAGAAGTTATCCAAATTTCGAAAAAAATGGTAATCTGTTGGAGCAAGGTCCGGGGAGTACGGAGGATGTCTTAGACTTTCCAATTGAAGCTCTTCTAATTTAGTAGCCGTCTGTTGCGGAGTGTGTGGTCTAGCGTTGTCGTGAAGCAGCAGTGGCGTGGGGCGATTGACCAGCCTAGGTTGTTTAGCCGCTAGCTTTTCCATCATGGTTTGCAATTGCTGACAATAGACATCAGCCGTAATAGTCTGGCCAGATTTGAGAAAACTGTAATGAACAATACCGGCACTAGTCCACCAAACGCTTACAAGTAACTTTTTTGGGGTTAATTTTCGCTTGGGGCAGGATTTGGCTGGCTGGCCAGGATCCAACCATTGCGCTGAGCGCTTCCGATTATCGTAAAGAACCCATTTTTCATCACAGATAATGATTCGGTTTAAAATACCTTCATTATTGTGCCGGTTTAGTAATGTAACGCAGCAGTCGACGCGCGTTTGCCGGTTCGCTTCAGTCAATTCGTGAGGTACCCACCTTTCAAGCTTTTTAATCTTCCCAATTTGCTTCAAGTGAATTAAAACAGTTTTATCACTAACATCGCAGCCTGCAGCTAACTCGGACGTGGCTTGCGATGGACCCTCTTCCACAATAGCCTTCAACTCTTCATTATCAACTTGAGTCTCAGGCCGTCCACGGGGCTTGTTCTGCAGGTCGAAATTTCCAGAACGAAAACGTTGGAACCAAAAACGAACTGTGTTTTCTTTTGCAACACGACCGCCATACACATCATTCACCCTTCGAGTTGTTCCCTCAGCACTAGTGCCACGGCGGAACTCGTACTCGTAAATAATGCGATATTTTAAGTTTTCCATTTTGTAAAATGAGTGACGCAAACAAAAAAAAAAACAGAAGAAAAAAACAAATGAATGACGATCATCGAAGCACAAATACATGAGTCTATAGCTGTACAAATTTGAATTTGGAATTCCTTACCAAAGAGGAGAAATTTGTGATTAAAGTGGCCAGTACGAAAAACGCCAATTTCATATGTAAGGACCTAATATTATAATGTATTTTTTTTTATTTAACTTGTAGTAATGTATCCAACACTTTTATTATGAGGTATGCATTTCTTTTATGCTTGTATGACATGGACGCCACTGGTCAGTAGAATCGATAATCAACATCACCATGCTAGCCCGCATATCTCACGACTGGTCTTTAGGTACACGAGCAACTGGAAGTAAACAAGCAGACCCCGAAACGCGACATGCCGAAGCGTGTCACTACGACGCTCTTTTTTTTATTTGTTATAGGTGTTGTTGTTATAGGCGGTCTCTTGACCTCAAACACACCTGGTGGAAGGTGAGTCCGATGATGAACAGCGTCCGCCCACTTTTGCACTGTGGTCACGATCCAGTTCCGCCCCGGCACGTCAAACTTCAATGTAATTCTATACAATAGATGAATGAAATTAAAAATGGCTGTTGTATTAGATGGCGGGTACACAGCTGAAATCTTTCGTTAATTATCAAGTTAATTAGGGTCGGCTGGATGTCCGCGGCGCCGCGGCAGCTCGCTTCGCGTTCAAACTTGTCCGACTAATGGGTGTTTAGCTACTCGATAAACGATAGCTCGACTGCTCGTTTGGACTTCAGCTCTAATTTTTCCCGTGACTCAGTACACTGACAACACCACGCATGATGGTAAGTATAGTGCGGTTAAAAAAACGAGATCGACTATCAACAGTTAAGAAAAACCCATCGGTAGTCGCAGTGATAATTGCGGCCTGAACAAATATCTCTTCACGCTACGCTAAAACAAATCCATATCATAGAGCGGTGGGAATACACACGTCGGAAAACCATTGCACAGGCCAACGAGACGGTAAATGTAAGAGTTAGAGATCTTCTTAGTCCTGGCCGGGATGCGAGTTACCTTATAGCTGTGACTCCGTTAACCCGCGCGTGTGGTTGTATCAAAGAAGAGAGATGGTGGAACAGCGTTAGATAGCTCTTCAGGACACTGGCCGTGATACAAACGAATAATTATAGCATTTTTTATGCAGTGGCTAAAATATTTCAACGCGTAATAATTTTCTTGTTGATAGCCCGGGGGGAAATCCTGCATTAAGCTATCAGGGTCGCTGTGAAAGTGTCGAACCTACTGACCAAAAAGACCCTCTAATCAGTCTACCTAGACCTGGGAATCCTTATTGTTCCAGTTGTAATGGGAGTGAATACCCTGTTAAGACTTCTTCTCGGGGACAGTTGGGTGAGCGCTCCTCTCCGGTCTTCTCCAGCAGGCGGCTCGCCGAACTCTGTGCACCGCCTCTGTCTCATCCAGGCCACCGACTCCCTCCAGCTTACTGTCTGACACCTAACCTTACCATCACCGCGTCAAGCCCGAGGAGAGGGTGGGGGAGAGCCGGAGCCCACGCCCCGGACGACAAATATCTTGGGGCGACATACGAGCACACCCATCAGCTACATCACCCAGCGTATCTGCCGAATAATATATTTACAGATGTGGGCCAAATTCTCCATAAGAAACAAGCTGAAAAGACTGCCATGGCAGGAATCGTAGATTTGTTTTGCACTGACAATTAAAAACTATTGTAAAAATTGCAAATATTGCATCATATCATAACATCCAGATAATTGTTTGTACAATATTAATAACAACTGTAGTTATAAATAATAATCATATGTCGTAACGCTCTATCCCCTTCGGGGTGAGCAGAGATACATAAGTGGCTACATCCACTTTGCGCTTATATAGTATGTCGTGCTCAGTTGATCGCCGTTCTCAGGGCACTTACGCATGACATTTTTATTAGATTCCTTTGGGTTTGGGTTGGTTTGATGGGCTTCCTCACGAAGTTTTCCTTCACTGGTGAGCATGTGTTACCTGCCTAAAGTCGTATTTAATCTGGAAAAACCCATATGTACAAGTCGGGATTCGAATCTACGATTATTCACATCGCAGCGCGTGAATACCGGTCCTTTATCCACTAGACCACCGCAGCCACTATGATATAATATTAAACGATATATAAAATCCAAAGTGGGTTTAAATAATTTAAAACTGAAGATTAACTATTTGAAAATAGGTGTCTCTGACGAGTTCTATTAAATTGAAATATACGAGTAAGAAATAAGGGACAGAACATTGATGGGTAATAGGTTTTTTTTTTAATTATAAAAAATTTAATCCCTTCTCTAAATTTGAACTAATTTAAAAATCACCTGAACAAATACTATCTCAAAGACCAAAAAAAATAATTAAAAAAAAGTAAAATATTATAGCAGGATACATGCAGTTATCAGTTGTTTCAACTGCTTCCCAGATAATAAGTAAATAATTAGTATAAATAAAATTTGAAACCTAGTTATAGTTCCAATTTGGATCAACAGATGGCATTAATCCAGACTTTACACTGGGCTGAAAATTTGTACTGTGGTCACGCTCCAGTTTGGTTGAAAGATTTCTACCAACTCAAAAACATACATAACGCATCTATACAGGCAACGCCGTGGCTCTACATCTAGTTTATATAAAAAGGCGGAAGCGGGAGGCGAAGGGGGCGAGTTGAATTAGCAAATATTGTAACACTCGAAGGAAACTGGGTATGTTTTCAGCGTTAAAAGCCAATCGCGTAGAGTTAAGAGTTTTATACAAATACCCACCAGTTATAGTAGTTGAGAAATGTATAAAACATCGAGTGTACGGGATATGTCGCAGGTGGTTAAGTAGCAAGAGTGGTTAGCTAGGTGCCTACAGACTTGTGAGTTTTGTAACTACTAATAACCATAGATGGGCAAAATGTAATCAGATTAATAAAAATGATTAACGATTACATTTTACGTTTTTTACTATTAATATGACTACATTTTGCTCATTTATGTTTTAAACACTACAAAGTCCCAGATCGTATGCACATTTATCATTTCGTAATGTTTTAAATGGATTTAATCATGATTAAAGAGCAAGAAAATTAAAATTACGACTACATTTTGTAATCGTTCATCATTAACCAGATTAAATTTTCCCATCTCTGCTAGTAACTGTGTAGCCGCATTCCGATGTGGCCATTCTACAACTAGATTAAAAACCTTTGTGGGCAAATAGACTGACAATTCATCTGACGGTAAGTCCACTGCGCTGCCTTTATTGCACACGATGCAGTCGTCAGCAAACGCTTACAACTGCTACGACCTCAAATAGACCGAACTGCTCTACCGTACGGATTAGACTTAACTTTGTTTAGAACACAACAAGCTTCAGTGTGAAAATTATATTGAAAAAAGGCATAATTATGGTTATCCTAATTTTCTATCTAATTTAATAATAGTATATCGTCACGCGATAGCCCCTGTATCCACTTTGCGCTTATATGTCGTGGCCAACGTGACCAATAGCGCAGCGGATCACCGTTCCCACGGCATTAAGGGCGGCTTGCACTAACAAATTAAATCTAGTTTAGAGTTATATAAAATGCCATTTAGCGCTGCTCTGTACTTATTGTCTTGCACTAAATCAAAATCTAGTTGTAACAACACTTAACTGAAATCATCATTAAGATGGAATCAAACCAATTCAATTAATAAGCGTTTTATATAAGCTTAAACTAGATTAATTCGTTAGTGCAAGCCGCCCTTAGACATAACATTTCTATTAGATTACATGCGGGTTTCCTCACCATGTTAAAAAGTTTTGAAAAAAGTTTAAAATGTGTTAAAAATCAAACTGTATAAACCGTGTCTCTTAGACTGCAATGCCCTGCGGAGACGAGCCGTGCAGTGTTGTACAGAGAGGCACAAAGCGTGGCCAGTCAGCACTCTACGACACAGAGTGCGTGATATCGACTTAAGAACGATAACTAATGTCCAAGACGTCGTCAAACGAATGTCACTCAAGTCGCAATAGACTGGACATCTGACTAAGACTACTGATGGTCTTTTTTTTATTACTTTTAGGCGAACGCTTGACCTCAATCACTCCTGGTGGAAGGTGAAGATGAGTACGATGATGAACCGCGTCCGCCAAACAAATGCCTATTTACTCTTCTTTTAAAGACGCCCAGGTCATAAGATCGCGGAAATATGGGCGCTGGAAGCACATTCCACTCCTTAGCTGTTCGCATGATGAGTGTAGAAGCGAATCTTCTCGTGCGGATGTAAGGAACATCCAGCACATACGGATGGTATCCGGTCTTGTGGTCTTTGGCGTAATGCTCTCACGGAATGATGACTGAGAGACAGGGCGGCCGAGGAACTTTATAAGGCTATAGGTATAACTTGGGTAAGAGCGGCACAGCTGTTTGTACTCAGCAGTGGGTGTGAATGTGCTGTTGATGGGGATTCTGTTCGTGTCTAACTCTAGGTTTGAGAGCACGCATCGATCTTAGGCCGGGCGCACACGAGGACACGACAAATTGCGATTTACGAGCCGTCGCATCGCGGTTAGCGCGCGGCGCCGCGTCGCGCCGATGGAGCGCCGCCCAACCCGCCAGCAGATCGCTCGTGATTTACACCGCCTTGGACGTCTTCCACAGCGGAGTGCCTTTTAATTCAGTTACCGAGCTCTAACCGCTTCCTTGTTTCACTATCTCGCGACATATATCTTACAATGAAAGACAATAAATTATCCAGTACGTAGTTTACTTTAATTTAGTTATGTAACGTTTTAATTTTAAAAATAGCCTCTTCGCTACAGAATAAGCTCAGAAATGTACCCTCCTGCTCCCGGCGATAATGATCAGTTTTTACTTGCGGATTGTTCCGTCAAATGATGCAAATGGGCTTACATCAGGCACAGTGTGGTCATTTTGCCGGCTAGTATAAAGCTGAAGTATAAAAATGAATAAAATAAGAAATTAAATATTAGAAAAACAGAAAGCGGTACATTATAGTCAGCTGACATCCAAACTAGGACTACCTGTGTCTTGGGTGGCAGTACTATGCACGTCACACGATGTGTTCCAAGCAGTTTATATCCGCTGCGTAGCCCCAATCTCAACTTTTACTTTTAGTTAGACTATAGTTAACAATAGATATCAAACAACATCCCTGTTCTATTTATTCATCAGAGATAAAAATTTCTACTATAATAAATGCTACAATAACAATGTTAACAATTCCAAACAAGGTATCAGCAGCGAGCACATTCATCATACAACTCACAATAACGTTTAACTGTAGATACAATTATTATTTATAGTATACATAGAAGTTCTTAAAATACTAACCCTTAAAGTTTTTTTTTTACACTGGCTCGACATAGTGACTACAGAGTTCCTGATGGTAAGTACAGTGTAGTCTAAAAACGAAAGCGACTATCAAAGGATGAAAATCCATTGATAGTCTACATCGTCATGTCGGCCCACATATACCACGACTGAAGGTCTCTAGGTATATGAGCTACTGGATATACACAAGATGATCCCGAAACGCGACAAGCCGAAACTGGTCACTATGATGGGCTTTACACCCATGCACTGTGGTCGCGATCCAGACGGGCACCGGCGCCCTACCACCTCGCTGCTGCTCGTTTAGCACCACCCAGGAGTCACGTGTAGGGAAACTAGGGTAAAGCCTACGGACGCGAACAGCTTCGTAATGTAGAATGAAAAAAACGACAAAAACAAACCCTTTTCAAAACAACTTGCCAAATAGATCAATTAAGAAATTAGAATTTTTTATTCATTAGCGAAGTTACCAATCAATTTGAATACAAGTTGCGCTCAGCGTCGAGAAGTGGGCACTAACTCACCCCGGCGGCGTTACTCATCGGGAAACACGGTCCGAGCGAAAAAACACCTCATCTACAAATGGATGCAAAGAATAACTTCCAATTCTTCGATTCCAATTTCGGTCCGAAATCGCTTCGATATTTATGATTCCGGATTAATCTTTAATCCGCCTCCTGTGATCGGTTTTAAAACGCGCTTATGATTTCACCCGCTACATGAATTTGTATTTTAAGCTGATTGCATTAAGGTGCAAACTTAAAAGGCAAGCTCACTCTCAAAGTAGTAAAAGTGGGAAATATTTATGAGCTTTCGAAGGAAATTCTTTCTGAATGTTTGCATTTATGAAAATATGCTCGAATCAAAGTGGGACGAGGATTCTGATACAGGAGGCTCAATAAAATCATTTTACTAATTGAGTTCGTGAGACGTTTACTTACATATTTTTTATTATTATAAAAATAAAACTATAAGTAACTATAACCAAGTTCATGATGTAAAATAACTATTTGCTTGGATTTACAAGTACCTACAAAGGAAATGTCTGATGAGGTTTAAAAAACTTCAAAAAAATGTTAATGCTTAAAAGAATAGGTGCAGTTCTATAGTCAAGGTGGATAAATTTTGTAATAAATATAAAAATTTTATACAATATTTCCTATTACTGTAGTTTAATTAATATATTGATAACAATTTATTTATTGGTTGTGTGGGGCTTTAACTTTCTTGTTTTATTTTTAACTTCCCGGTCGCCATGGGGGTAACGGCCGGGGTTGTTTCAAACACCTACTGACTGACATCACGATGGAACACCTAGGGATTTTCATCCCTAGGTGTTCCATCGTGATGTAATTTATGCAAAAATAAATGTATTCTTCAAATAATTAACAAAAAAGGCAAAAATAACACGTTACTGACAGAAAAATTACCGATTAAAAATGCCTCATTGTCTTGCGAGTCATCAATTATAAAAAATATTACCAGTGTTTTAGGAGCAGCCTGTATAAAGTAGCAATCGGTTCCGATCACAGGGTGTAATTTATACCGGATCAAACAAACGGAGGCTAATAATGTTCCTACCTCAACCCCCTGCCCCCCGCCGCCACCGCCCACCTCACTCCCAAGCCACCCCTTACAATAACTGCATTATTTTCAGTCATGTAATTACTTAATCTTGATCTTATTACATAATCAATGCGGCTATTGCCTATGTGCAACTGGATGCCTCTTTTATTTAGTTGTTTCAGTTTGTTTCTTATTCTACATTCAAATTATTTTTGTATGTACAAATCTGCATATTAATAATAATAATGTATATTTTATGTGTGTGTAATAAGCATGTGTAGGTGTGTGTGTGCCCATGTGTACGTATCTTTATCTATGATACTTTAATATAGTCTCTAGAGCTGTGTATGTATTACTCTATTAATCCCGTCCTAGCTGCATTCTGTGCGCTGCAACAATAAATAGCGGACTTCCTGTTGACACATCACCACAGCAAAAGATATTTGCTTTTGCTGTTGTCTATCTTCATTAGCGCATCCTTCTGTGTTGTATGTTGTGTCGTGTGTCAGATAAAAGATTTTTCTTTCTTTCATTTGAGTTCAATTTTCGATCGCATTTCAGTTCACAATATATGTAATGTTTTCTTCATAAAACTAGAACAATTTTCCACATATTGCAAATTCAGGTTAGATCGAAAATACATTTAAAAAAATTTTGGGGAAAATCCAAATAGGTCCCTGCTACGCGGGCAGTGTCGGCCAAGGTAATTTGTCTTATACCAGCTAAAAACTACAGGGTGACTACGTCTGCGCATTACCGGGTACTGGTAGCGCCTGTAGTCTATTCTCTACAGCCCTGCAGTGCTGCGCCTGCTAGGCAATATCTGAGGCACCGCCTCTCACTACATTACACGATGCATTTCGCAAAAACGCGTCACGACGTTCCACCGACTTCCTAAGGGTTGCCAACCGGTTGCACAGAGCCTCCGCCCTGAGCAACTACGACCCCAAGCAATTTTTTTTCGACTTTCTCCAATAGAGAATCGGTAGGATGATAGATAATTGCTTTCTTGTCGCCCTATATTGCAAATTATATATTTTTTTAAATCCCCGATAATAAAAAGGCTCGTGGATACGTACAGGCTATAGAAAACAACTTCAACATCTACGGTACGATGTAAATTAGGTACACACATGTATTTCTATTGAATTACACGAATTTTTCTCATGATGCAAGAAAAGGAGAATTTAATTGATTTATTGTTCAAAAAGCGTCAGCTCAAAATTATTTAGAGATTGTTCCATAGGTAACTTTTGTTTGTAGCTGTGGTGGCCTGGTACATATTGACGTGGTGCTCATGCGCGGCAACGCCAATGCTCTTAGGTTCAATTCCCGGCACGTATCTCTGAGTTTTTCCAGATTACGTACGGATTTAGTCACCAGACGCTCACCGATGAAGGAAAACATCGTAAAAAAACTGCATAGCATATAATATAAATGTCATGTATACTAGAGCTGTGAGAATCGCGGTTAGTTGCTCTACTGGTCACATTGGGCACGACGCTTCCTCCAATAAGTGTATAGTGTGACGATATATTTTATTATATATAACTTTTGTTAGGGCGACGTGCAGCAACAAATTAAATCTAATTTAACCTTGTATAAAACGCTATTTAATTGAAGCGATTTAATCCGACCTCAATAGTGATTTAAATTTAACAGTTGTCAAAACTGGATAATGCTTTCGCGCAAGTCAATAAGTACAGATTAAAGTTAAATAGCGTTTTACATATGTTTAAAATAGACTTAATTTGCTGCTAGCAGCCCTTAATTTAGAAAACGAGATAAGAAAAATTAAAATTGGGGCAAAAATCAGTTATTTAGTCTAGTAGTTGACATTGTGTTAAGTGTTTTCTTTATACTAGCTCGTCAAAGTGGATACAGTACACTATGGCGCAGTCCAAACAACGACTGCAGCTATCGACAGTAAAGAAGAACAATCTATAGTCTCAGTGGTCATGCCGGCCTGCAGTAAATTTCTTCACCTTTCGTTTAAAGGACTCAATATAGGCCGGCGGGAACACGCTCGGCGGCAGACCAGCACAGGGTAACGACTCGGCTGCAGTAAAAGCTAGAGAATTTCTTAGTCTTAGCCGGGATGTGACTTACCGTACTGCCGTGGTTCTACTAAGAAAGGGAGAGGATGGAATAAGGTTAAATAACTCTTCAGAATTTTTATTCATCTGTTACTTTTCATTTATGAATAGGAAACTTTTCTTTATGATTTGTTAGGGAATATAGTTATTTACATTTTTATTAGTTACAAGAAGGTACAAATTATTGTATTCTGAAATATCGCCCTCGTCTATAAAATCACCCTGTATAACTCAAACTGCTAATATCAGTTTAATGTGGTAGTTGAAGAAATTCTGATCTACTCTCACCTGTTTCTTGAAATCTGCAAGAACGCAGACGGTTTTCTGCCTCTTTTCTATAACAAAAGGCTCAAAGAGGTATTGTTGAGTGAACAAGCTGCGTTCCGTATCCTGTGGTGTGGATCGTGAATTTTTTCGTCTTTAATTAGGAGGTGTCTAGCGCCGCGTGCGTCTGGCGGAGCGTAAATCATCTGCACTTATTAAAACCATCGAATCAGTCTAAGACGATTGTCAAAGTTCAACGAATACCAACTTTACTGCGCAGACATAAGGCCCAATTTACTAAGCCGGAAACATTTGATTTCAAAGGCTACCGTTGCTTTAAAAGGTGTTTTTTACTTTTTTTATACTGGCGCGTCAAAGTGACTAGAGTGCGTCTGTTGGAAAGTACCGTGTAGTCCTACAACGGTGGTGACCGTCGAACGACGACTGCTCGACGAATATCTATTGACAGTAGCCGTCGTAATTCCAGTCTACATATACCGCGACTAGTGATGAAAATGCCCGGAAATTTTCCCAAAGTGCCCAAAACTTGCTTTGGGAATATTCCCGGGAATTTACGAAATGTTCGCGGAAGTGCTGGGCACTTTGGGAAAATTCCTGGGCATTTTCATCACTAACCGCGACAGTAGGACTGAATGTAAATATAATAAGATATTTAGTAATACCTAAGTAATCACTGAGCCAAGTCCAAGTTGAGAAAATCGCTAACTTACCATATACTTTTAATTTTAATTAAGACGCTCGTCACCACGTCACTCGTATCTGGGTGGCGCTGTTCTATTTGAAGTTAATAGGATTTGTAGTTGGATATTTAAAAAGAGTTTAATGGAATAAGTATTTATATGTAAATATATGTAGGATGGGCTATATATAATATATGTAGAGTGGGCCCTCCACGAAAATCAGCGCTGCAGACTTCCTCTGTGGCTTTAAGCTGATGGAGATCCCATTTTCGCCATGTTAATATGTTTTTGTATTTTTTTTTGTTTCTGTATGTTGTTGTCTTGTAACAGAAATGTTACTACTTTTGAATTTCTAGTATTCTGTTAGTTTGTGGTGAAAATAAATGTATTTCATTTCAAATATATTTCATTTCATTTAGGATGTAAAACATTAAAATATTTAAAATATACACATAACATAATATATTTTATTTATTTATACAGGATAACAAATTGCACTATACTATGTCGCATGTTTTTAGTTAAAACACATTTCAGACGAGAAAAAATATTCTTTGCGATAAATCTAAAACAATAATATCACAGTATAATCATAGGATTCGAGTTACATTATTTATATTCCTGCATATCGCTTGCTTATGATGATTCGAACCCCGTGAGAAACACAAACGACTCGGGCTGGCCAACGAACATGTTAAACAATATTATTTTTATTTTTTCAGTAAAGTCTAAGCAAGGTATAAGAACAACTGAATGTACACAAACTGATCCCGAAACGCGACAGAGCTGAGCGAGTCACTGTGACACCCCCCGCACCTGTGTACTGCGGTCCCAACACTCCCAACCCAGTTTGGACAATTTTGGTAAATTACGAGTACATGTGTTTTACGATTTTCTATAATAAATATATCGTCATGCGATATCCTTTTCGGGGTGAGCAGAGATACATTAGTGATTGTACACATTTTGCGCTTATATATCGCGTCCAAAGCAACCAGTAGCGCAGCTGATCGCCGTTCCCACGGCACTAGCACACATGACATTTCTATTAGATGTCATGCGGGCTTTCTCACGATGTTTTCCTTCAAGGGTGAGCCTGAGGGTGCCTAAATCCGCACTTAATCTAGAAAACCCAGAGGCACGAGACAAGATTCGAGCCTACCACTATTCAGGTGCCAGGTCTATGCCTGTACCAGTCCCTGTGGACCGGTATCTATATACCGGTCCCTTTTCCACTGGGCTGTCTCAGCCAGTTTTGTGAATAACTCGGAATTAAACGGTGTTTATCGAACCCCTTGAATGATTCCAAGATTACGTTCAGCTCTAACCAATTATACAATACAATACAAGGGAAGCGATCAAACCATACGAAATCAAACATTCTTTGCAAATACTCTAATAACAATTTCCTCAACAATAATAACTGCAAGGTATTGTGATTATAGTCTTACGTTTGTTTGTTTGTTCACGTTTGATTCGAAAGCGCTCGGCCGCGGGACATTACCCCCCTCACCCTCCCGCCCACTCACGGGGTAGGAATCAAAACACAGGTACAAATAACAAAAGTGCCTAACAGAAGCCTTATATGTACGGTGACCATGGAGTAGGAACATTTTTTCAGTCCACAATAAAAACTACTGGATGTGGTGGTCTAGCGGATAATGAACCGGTTTCATACGTGGTAATACCAATGGCCGTAGGTTCGAGTCCCGGAACGTAGCTCAGGGTTTCTCCAGGTTACGTATAGATTGTGGTACCAACATGCTCACCGGTGAAGGAAACATCGCGAGGCACCTAATAGGAATGTCATGTGTAAGTACCTTGAGAACGGCGATCAGCCGCACTACTGGTCACGTTGGGCACGACATATAAGCGTAAAATGGAAACAGCCACACAGCTATTGTATCTCAGCGCACCCCGTAAGGGATATAGCGTGACGATATTTATTTAATATAGCCGTGTGGGCCTACTGCAGGACTTTTCTATTTCCACTCTTGGTCAAAATTAGGGTGGCTCAAATTAAATGGGCCATTATGATCCAGTTATAACACACAAACATTATAAAGTAACTAATAATAATAATTAATAAATAATAACATATCGTCACACTATAACCCTTACGGGGTGAGCAGCGATATATTAGCAGTTATTTATATTTAAAATTATAACTCCTTGGAAATAAAAGTCTAAACTCACTGTTTCACTTATTTTTCTTTAATTTATTTCACGTGTAATGAAACATTGCTTCATTTGATAACGTTCATTTTCATTATATTATAATTAGAGCGTTGACATTCATTTTAATTAAAATCTTTGTATCATGATTACGGAAGCAGGCGCGCAAGTTTACGGAGTCGCAGCTATACGGTGCCTGACATCCCACATATATTGTCGCTGAAATCTGAAATTGTAGAAGATAGGACCGAACGAAAAAAAAAGTACTATATTGTCTATGATTGTTGAGTATTATGTCTTGTTACTTTGTATGCATTGACATCTGAATTTGTTGCATGTATATTATTTGCCGCCATTTATTTATTTATTATTTATTTTTGTTTGATATCTTAAATAGGTCTTAAAGTTAGAAGATAGCCTATTAGCTCTTGATATTTTTGTAATTTTGTCTAATAAAATGGAATACTGGTAAAATACTTTCGTGTTTATTGAGATTTAATCTATATATCGACTGCAACAAGCTTACCAACAGGTGTGATACGGTCCATACGCAAAATTACATTTCAACAATCCTGGAAAGTAACCAGTTAAGGATCATCAAGACTCTAGACAAGACTCCGAGCACTGTTACATGCGGAGATCATTAGAAAAATATTTCTTAAGTATGTCTACTCTTTCGTAGCAATAATCTATTTCTCAAACTTCTAGTTGCCTGTATGAGAGAAAGTGGAGCCACAGGATATCCCGCAAACAACGTATCGTTAGCATGTTTTAAATTCGTCTTGCTGCCATCTCTTGACGATATTTGAGCACTAAAAATATTAAGGATACAAGTCCCAGCCCACACTGAAAATTTTCACTGCGCCTTTCTTTTCGCAAATTGATTTTGTTTTTATACTGGCTCGACCGTGTCAACATAGCACCTGATGGTAAGTCCAGTGTTATCCAAAAACGGCAACAATCGCTAGGGGACGAAGATCCGTTAACAGCCTCCATCGCTATATCGGCCCACCTATACCGCGACGGAAAAATCTCAAGGTATACGAACATTCGGATATACATAAACTGATCCCGAAACGCGACAAGCCGTAGTGTGTCACTATGACGGTCTTTACACTTGTGCACTGCGGTCACGATTCAGTTCGATCAGTCGCCTTACCACCTCAAAAGGATTAAAATAAAGGCTCACGCAATGGTGTGTTTAATCTAATCTAATGGAGATATAGTCTACGCGAAAAACCTTTACTCAAATGAAATAAGACGCGCAAATATACTGCGCGGTAAAAATTCATTTTGCTACCCAGTATTAATATTTTTATTTAAACTGCACAATTCTAGATGTAAAATCTTATCATTTGAGTAGCATACGTAATTTTCTCTGTTATAGTTGAGTTCAATCATGTTTTGATTAATGTATAAAATATTTATGTGCATAAATCGATACGTAATCTGGAACGACCCGAACCGGAGACCATTTGTGTTGCAGCGCATACAAACAGATCTCTTAACCGCTATCTCACCACCGCTACAAGTTCAAATGTTTTGACTCAGTATTTGTCAGGTTTTTAAGACATTGCGACGAAAAATGTAAGTACATTCACCAACAAAAATATTATTTATAGTAATCAAAGATTTGTATAAAATTCTTTGAAAAATATGTTTGTTTTAACATTGTTACACTAGTGTACAGATTCAAAGAGCCTCGTTCTAAATAAAAACATTGCTCCCAAATCGCTTCTACTTTCCCGGCATCTGTACCTTGGACAAGTTTCAAGTTTCACGGGAGCCGAAGTAAAACCACCCTTATTACCTTGTTATAACTATTCTGTTACTTTTATGAAAGGCACGAATAACTTTGTAATGTATTAGGTATGAGATTGCAACCACTCGCGTGTGTGGCAACATTAAGGCGAATAAAATTTAAATATGGTAACACAGGAGCTGGCTATAAAAGAAACGAAATAATATAAAGAGAGAAATAATAGAAACACGGTATAAAATGTTAATATACAATTTCTATACAAAAACAACACGAACTTATTCATCTTCCTTACACTCTTAAGGACTTGTACAGAGGTTAAATTCAAAACAGTTGGCAGCCGCTCTAATGCTCCCACTGCAAGTACCCGCTTACAATCAAGCACAGTGCACTGGCTTTGCAGTTCAGCCGTGGAGGCAGGCGGCGCGCGGCGTCTGAACCGTCGAGGTCTCACGGTCGATTACGTTCAGGTCACCAATTGTAGGGGCTGGCCACTGCTCGTGGTGGAGCCCTCTACCGCTTGTTAATCAAAAGCAGTTTTCATTTGAATCTCCTTTATTACTTCTTTGGCGCGCTATAATGTGTGTGTGATCTAGATATTGCGCAATGAACTATAAATAGCCGTACGTTGAAATAAGTGCATAGAACTTCCATTAGCGTTACTTAATATACATCACCATATAACATACCTTAGTGAACAAAAAAAGGTAATAAAAAATGCCAGGGAAAAGATTAGACTATTATTACAATGCCACAGTTTTACAGTGACTTAGTGCCACAGTATTTCAGCTAGAACTAAAAAGTTCTTTAACTCCTACCTTTGTCAGGTCACCGGATTGTGGAACAGCCTTCCAGTGAGTATATTCCTGTCGTTCTATGGTATTGGGTTCTTTGAGCGAAGCATCCAGAGATATTTGTATATTATATTGTGTTTTGACTATAGCAGACCCTTTATTGTGGTCACCGTACGTCACGAGGAGACAATTAAGTAAAGGATTGCCGGGCAGTAGGCTTGAGGGAGTCTGCTGCCCGGATGACAGAACGGCGGCGCGTCGTGTCGCTGCTGCTCGTGGACTCTTTACACCCACCCCTCGCAGAGACGAAACTTAAACAGGCTGTTCGCTCCACGGGTGATTGGAAGAATTCGGTTTCCCAGGCCCGGCTAGAGTGGTTATTAGGGCATCCCGAGGATTTTTATTCAGAAGGAATCTGACACACGGGGGTCGCTGTACTCAAGGAGATCCTAAGATTTTCTCCAGGGTCACCAAAAAAAATGGTGATGGATTCTGTTAGGGTACCGTTAGCAATTGTAGAATACGATGTTTGTAGATAAATATTTTTACAAGTAACATGTTGTGCTGGTCGTATTATTCAAATGTGTACCAATAACATAGCATTTACGGCCGCCCATAAAACTACAATCGAACCGTACGAATAAATATCGGACCTCTGAAACGTATAACCTCGGGAACAGCGAGCTCGCGTTCGCTGGATGAGCTCCGGTCGTACTTCAGTTACACATCCGAGCGTAGTTGTTTATTATCAAGAGCGAAATTGATTCCTAATTTTATTTAACAATCAATTTAAATTTTACGCAATCATGCGTCGGCGACTTGCTTCCATGCCGCAGCGGTTGAGAGGCAGTTCCGATGGCATCCTGAGAATTTTGGCTGAGAGAGTGGATTGGTCCTTCATGCAGTTTTAGGTAAAAAAGCTAATTTACTCAGGTATTTATGTCGCTAATTAATTTGTCTAAGAAATGTTATAATTGGTTGTTTTTTACATTGGAAAAATCTTAAATCAAGCCATTATTATTAACAATATTACGATGAAATTATCTTTATTTGTCACTAAAAAATACTCGGTCATAATTAACAGCAAAAAATTATCATAACAATGATTATACGATGACAATTAAATTATAGATCATTGTCATCGTAATCAGCCCCAGATATTAAAATTTTCGAGGCGGAGCAAATACTGCCGCCTGGAGTCAGTGCTCAGCTTTGTTTCTTAATTATATAAATTGGTCTAATAAAAAATGTTTACAGCACTATTTTAAAAAAAATTGTGCTCAATCTAGAAATCACTTTTAGCATTGGCAGCGAAATATTCACAAAAAACAACTTTTAACCTGGAATAAATTAAGACATGATAATTGTATATTATGCTACTTTTGAGTTCACTTTTAAAAGGTCAAAACAAAGGCCTTAATGAAGGTACAGCTTAATTTTTTTTAGTTATTCAGTGGGACGTTGTGTAATGTGGTCGTCTGTCACTCCTAAAAATTGGCACAAGGGACGCGCGCCCCGTCACACCCCTCCCCCTCCCCCATAAATCCGTATCTGATTGTGTTATCAGCCTAAATAATACAACAATAGAAAAATACCGCCGGAGCAAACAAATTCAGGAGAGAAACTACGAATAAGCAAATGTAGTGCGGGACGCCTTTAAAAAGGTAGAGCAACGGTTTGCAAACGGCCATCGGCATAAACTGGGCGAGGAGTGCCATAATCTAAACATTACTGCTGTTTTATTTACTTAAAGCGTATACAAATTTATAAATTTTATATAGACTAGTATGGCGTTTGAACGCTACTTGCAGAGAAAGGTGCCAGCAACAGCAATCTGCGTGCAATACGGCATGCTCTATATCTTTTTTCTTTTTTTTGTTTTCTCTTTATTTATTTAAAGGGGTTTTGTCACAGAGTGACCACGTCACCCCCGCACAGGCGAAATACTTATAGTTAACTCAAGCCACCTTTAGGTAAAGTGCAACCAGCATCTTGGCCTGCTCGGAAAGCGGGGAGGACAAGATGCAGTTGCAAGTGCCCACAAGATAGTTGACAATCTGTATATCCCGACGCTGTGCTTCGTTCCGGACACACTCCATCAGCAAATGATAAACATCTTCTTCCACACCACGTGATGCTGTATAACTTAGTTGAATGTTACGCGCTTACGACACCTCGATATGATGTAGAGAGAGACACTGTTCTATTTTGATTACATAAGAGAATTCGCATATACCTCACGTAGTATTTCGATAGCTTATCTCAGACAGCTTTCAATTCTCTTGTAGTTGGTACTGCTAGAATATTACTTCTTTTAATACTACTTTACTTACTACTTATTACTTTTTTTTATTATTTTTTCTTTTCTGGTTGTCGAATCTAAAATATAATGATACTGAGGAACTGTTGCAGGTGTAGATGTGCTTGGGCTTTAATATTAACATTATTTTGTAATTGTTATTCACTTTGTTTGTATAGTCTGTTGTTTGGTATGTAATGTTGTTTTTGTATTGTTTTGAGATATGATTGGTGCTACGCAGCAGTAAAAATCTGTAACAAATTTGTGTGAAATATGCTGACATCCAAGATACAGGGTGTCCTAGTTTGGATCTCAGCTGATTTTTAATGTGCTGCCTTGTAGTTGTTTGTCGAATAAATATTTTTTTTAAGCTCTAGATAAATCACGTGACCGAATAAGAAGCGCTTCCAGTGAATGCTATGTCGGTGTAGAAGTTATAATAATACGCGGTATCGCGCGGGTTATGGGCAACTCGTAACCCGCGCCGAGGTTAATTTTACACCTGTACTTATTTACCCCGACTGTACATAACATCTTAATAGCTTCCTACCAGCCTCCGTCCACATCTCTCTCAGACAGACCTGCTTTTGTGTACCGTTTACCTAAGGCTACACTGGGATGAACTACAGTACGTTTTAAAAGCACTGGCCGACCTTAAAGGGGCATATTGGTGAGGCGATAACATTACCAAAACACATGAGAAAATTAATTTGAACCTTAAAAAGCTATTGTAATTTACCATTGAATAAATTGAATTATTTTACACAGAATCTTCACTCGGATTACTTACAAAAATCGAGACTTACGATGTATTAGCAAGATCCTTTATTTTCCTTTTTCCTTTGTTCACGAGCTACGCACGCTCCCAAGGTTGCAATGTAAATTTTCTCCATATTTTTTTGTTTTATTTTTAATAATAATATATCGTCACTCTATATCACTTTCGGGGTAAGCAGAGATTCATTTGTGACTGTATCCACTTTGCCCTTTTATGTCGTGCCCAACGAGACCAGTAGCAGAGCTGACAGTCGGTCTCACTGCACTAGTACACATGACATTTCTATTAGTTATCAAGTTTTCCTTCACCGGTTAGCATGTGCTGCCTAAATTCGCACGTAATCTGGAAAACCCAGATGTATGTTCCGGGACTTGAACCTACGACCATTCTCGTTGCCGCGCATGAAAACTTGTCCATTATACGCTAGGCCACCACAATCACATTCCCATTTTTTTTTAAATAATCTAATATCAATACCGAGTAACGCCTACACGGGTCGGACAGGATTTTTATAACATACTATATAATAGGCTTTATATCAGAACGGAGCGTTTCTTCAGTATGGGTTTAAAATTTGAATATAGCATTGTCTAAACAATGCGGGATAAATTGAACATCGCAGACAAATATGGCGAGCCTCGCGCCTCCACAGTATATTCACGTTGTCTTTTTTCCACGCATACAAAAGGATTTATTCGTAATCTCAGTAATATGATTGCGTGTTTACAATCAACATTGCGGCCGTAGGTGTTCGCGTCGCGTGCGTGACGCGTGCGTGACGCGTGCGTGGCGCGTGCGTGGCGCGTGGCCGGCTCGAGCGTGGCGGCGCGGGTGTCGACAAGCCATGAAGGGTTAATTTTGTTGTTGTTTAGTTGTCAGTATGTTTTGATATTTTATACCAGGGGGCAATGACAGTGATGCCGGAGATGTCGCCATAAGCTGCTGATCTTGTAGAAGAAGAGAGAAGTAGTTGGACATACGCGAGCTGACCCCGAAACGTGACAGGCCGAAACGCGTCACTGAGTTTTTTTTAGTGCAAGGATGGCAAACATACGGTCAGCCCATATCATGGTAAGCTGTCACTGTCGCCTTTAAGAAACTGCACAATAAGAAGTGTCATCATTGCGCTGCCGACATAGAAGAGCGTTTGGACTCCTTTTTCTATGGATAATAATGGGGCTGTGTATTACAATAGTCATTAAACTATAGCCATTGCTTTAAAACGTTCGCCGGCCATCGCGGCTCGTTTGTTTCTCGCGGGGCCCAAATCAGACTCTCGGCGCGTTGTAACGTAAACAAGCGATACATAAATAACGTAATTCGGGTATTGTGATATAATTATCTTAGATTTATCACAAATAATTTTCTTCTTCACCTCAAATTGCGTTTAGATTGATTTGACAAAAAACATGCGTCATAGCTTCATCTAACATGTTATCTTCTATAAAAGGTGTTGCATAAAGTGAATATTTTTAGTATTGTTAATGTTGTAAATCCTATACTTAAATAAAAGTATTTATTCCAGTAAATTCTTTTCAATAATCCTATTAAAATTCCAATTAACTTCAACATGAAATCGTCACCCATATTTGGGTGACGTGGCGACTTACGTGTAAAGCATGCTTTCATTTCCACGCAATTGTTGTATCTTTTTTATGAAAAACTAGCAAACCCGGCGAACTTCGTTTCGCCACCAGATGGCTTCGTTTTGCTTTTTAGTTAGCGTTTGAAAGAACGTGCGCATAATAAATGTTACGTGAAATTAACTGAGCAGAGTACAATGAGTAGCTGTCAAACAATGTATAACCCATCGGCACCATCTACTTAATATACTGGTGCGATCTGCTCCACCACCATGCAAAACCATATTGGTTTGTAGTACATGCTATGTATCACAGATGGCGCTGTATGTGAAAAATGATTTTACCCGTTTTCCTGCTTTTCTGTTGAACATTTTCCTGAATTTTGTTTGCTATAAACCTCACGGAGCCCCAGTCCTTTCCAACGAATGCAAAACCGTGAAAATCGGTTCGTGCGTTCTGGAGTTATAGCATCAGGAAGGAAAACCGGACTTATTTTTTATATAATAGAAAGATATTGCCAAACTGGCTGAAATCTTATCTGATAGTAAATGGCTACTGTCGTCAAGAGTAATCGCAATACAACATTTGTCGTCATGGCGCTATTCACTTCTTAGAGCATTTTTTACTCCATTTTGAAGAAACAAATGTCATAGTTCTCCGTATAGTATGAGCTAGTAGGGCGATTGCCCAAGCTGGGTCGTGACAACAGTACACAAGTGTAAAGACCGTCATAGTGACATGCTACGATATGTCGTTTTTCGGGACAAGTTTGTATACTTACATCCTTTTATTCATAACAATAGCGATTGTCAACGGATTCTTATCCATTAGCTGCTGTAGCCGTTCTTGCCGACTTCCCATCAGGAGCGATGTAGTCACTTTTTCCAGCCAGTATTAAAAAGAAGTACACAGCTATACGGTAACTCATATCCGGGCTAGGACTAAGAAATTCTCTAACTCTCACTGCAGCCGAGTCGTGGAGCTGTGGAACGGTCTTCCGGCGAGCGTGTTCCCACCGGCCTACGATGTGGGCTCCTTTAAATGAAACGTGAAGAGATATTTGTGCAGGCCGGCATGATCGCTGCGGCTATCTTCTACTTCTACTTCTCATGGACGACAGTTGTCACTTGGAAACGGTGCAGTGTTGTGCTCTGTTATATTTTTTATTATGGCGTGGTGTGCTGTCAAATTGTGCAGAAATTTTCAGTGATAATTCGGAAGCAATAGTAAAATTTCCTTTCATAGGTAAACAGTGAAATATGTTTGCATTCCTTTGAAAAAACGTAAATATAATTTTAAATCATATAACAATAATTTTTAACTGCTAATGTTGCCAGTTTTTTACTTTTTAAAACTCCCCAATTTTAGGGACTTATCTAACCTGTGCTTTAACACGAAAATATTAGGTCATTACATATGAAATTGGCGTTTTGTATGGGAGGAACAAAAAGTCGAATATTTTTTAATATAATATATTTAATTAATCAAAGTATGAACCATTATTTTCTACTCACTTTTGCCATCTCATAGGTAGTTCATTGATCCCTTTACTAAAAAAACCAGTCGGACGGGAATCAATAAAATCTTTGAAGGCGATTTGGACTGCCCCATCGGAGTTGAATTTTTTCCCTTGCAAGAAGTTATCCAAATTTCGAAAAAAATGGTAATCTGTTGGAGCAAGGTCCGGGGAGTACGGAGGATGTCTTAGACTTTCCAATTGAAGCTCTTCTAATTTAGTAGCCGTCTGTTGCGCAGTGTGTGGTCTAGCGTTGTCGTGAAGCAGCAGTGGCGTGGAGAGATTGACCAGCCTAGGTTGTTTAGCCGCTAGCTTTTCCATCATGGTTTGCAATTGCTGACAATAGACATCAGCCGTAATAGTCTGGCCAGATTTGAGAAAACTGTAATGAACAATACCGGCACTAGTCCACCAAACGCTTACAAGTAACTTTTTTGGGGTTAATTTTCGCTTGGGGCAGGATTTGGCTGGCTGGCCAGGATCCAACCATTGCGCTGAGCGCTTCCGATTATCGTAAAGAACCCATTTTTCATCACAGGTAATGATTCGGTTTAAAATACCTTCATTATTGTGCCGGTTTAGTAATGTAACGCAGCAGTCGACGCGCGTTTGCCGGTTTGCTTCAGTCAATTCGTGAGGTACCCACCTTTCAAGCTTTTTAATCTTCCCAATTTGCTTCAAGTGAATTAAAACAGTTTTATCACTAACATCGCAGTCTGCAGCTAACTCGGACGTGGTTTGCGATGGATCCGCTTCCACAATAGCCTTCAACTCTTCATTATCAACTTGAGTCTCAGGCCGTCCACGGGGCTTGTTCTGCAGGTCGAAATTTCCAGAACGAAAACGTTGGAACCAAAAACGAACTGTGTTTTCTTTTGCAACACGACCGCCATACACATCATTCACCCTTCGAGTTGTTTCCGCAGCACTAGTGCCACGGCGGAACTCGTACTCGTAAATAATGCGATATTTTAAGTTTTCCATTTTGTAAAATGAGTGACGCAAACAGAAAAAAACAGAAGAAAAAAACAAATGAATGACGATCATCGAAGCACAAATACATGAGTCTATAGCTGTACAAATTTGAATTTGGAATTCCTTACCAAAGAGGAGAAATTTGTGATTAAAGTGGCCAGTACGAAAAACGCCAATTTCATATGTAAGGACCTAATATTAATTTTTATTGTCTTTAGCTGGCATCAAGTACGATATAGTTGTTATTAATCACTAAGTTGATGAAAAATATATCTATTATTTGTGTAAACTTTTTGGTATTTTTATTTTGGGCTAATTGCTATTGGCCCGGTCAAAATACATGGTTATGATTATCGCATAGAGTTGAAAACTGGTACGAATGTTGGGAACACCATTCCCATTGATCCCATATCAACAAAAAAGTTATTTAAGTTCACAAATATGGGTTTTTACATGTTTTAACAAAACTAAATAAAAATATGTATTTCAAAGTTGTAGATTATGCAATTATCTGTAACAATTTTGCTTACACGTATTCTCCTAAGAATTGCCATTTTTGAGGTGATCTAAGAGTTGAAAAGTTGTATACTTCTTAATATGCATGAGTACGTCACCTATATACAATACTAGTTTTTGCCCATGACTTTATCTACGTAAAATTAGTACTTCGAATAACCTATTTTTTTCCACCATGCGAACTCGCTTTCACGATCGAACAGGCAACATGTATGATTGTCTTTCTTTTCTTGCCAACCATCTTTTTACTCCTTTAAAAAAATATTTCGGGAATGAAAGTATTATATGTGTTTTCGAGTGTCTGCAACGATCTTCATACCAATATTAACCGAACGTGAAATTACGTTGCACATTTCGTTAATTACATCAGCCTAGGCCTTCGAATTATTATTTAAATATTAAAGCCTTTCTGCCTACATAAATACCATGCCCAACAGGGTCCATAGTTGATACTAATAAAAAAATATTTACTAATTATATAAATTGCTCTTAGGCATTATATTAGTACAGTCTACTATAGTTTTCATTTACAACATTTTTTAGCATCAGTGTTTAATCTTTGTTAATTATATTTATTTTTTGCTTAAAGTCCAATTTATTAAATAAATTATTAATTGATTGATATATTTCTTGAAATAATACTTAAATAGTTACAAGGTTGTTCGGAATAACACTATACCTACATCGTGACATCTATATGATATATAGATAGTCCTAGGGTAGTGCCTTGGTTGTACCTCATGCTAAGTATTGATTCAATATTATGGAAAATTATTAAAATTATCATGTACCATAGAACTGTTTATAATTCTTTTATGTATATTAATTATATAAATGGTTTTTAATTCAAGACAAGCCGAGTGAAAAAATAGTATATATGACAGAAATTTAGCATTATTCCGTATTGGAATATATAATTAATTTTAAGGGTATTTAGGGTGAATGTGGCAACTCTATATCTGGTGGCGCCACCTGCCACAATGCATCTAGTAGGTCATGTCACGTGTTAATTTTGGCGCGGAAATTTTATGTCCGATGTATGAGCGGACTCTATCTATATAATCTAAGCGTAAGACATTATATTTTGTAGATGACAATATAATGCAATGACAATTTGCATGACTATCTTTTGAATGATTATCACATCGAATTGAATGTTGTATACAAAAAGGTTTAATGCTGGGTAAATAGGAATATATATCAACAGTCGGTGTACTTTTTGGACGGCACCGTGCTTAATGTCCGGCGTGGTGGTGCGGTCACTGCGCCGAGTCCTGGTATCATAGCTTGTGTAGCAGGCTCGCAGGTTACAGTTGATACATAAAACGATATATTAATATGAGTTTATGTATAAAATATAATTTAATATGAGCACATTGGAGAATCCCTTCAGCGATCCTTCTTGTGTCGCCATCAATTCTCTATCAATGGCATCCGTCTCTCGGTACAGTCCAGCTAATAATTTATTTATATCTTACTTGTGATAAATACAAGAAAAATATGATCATGCTGGAAAATCTTGCGAGGAATGTTTTTATCGTGTGTTTGCAAATATATAGTTATCAAAGAGGTTTTCTTATTTTCTGTATTTTGTTTATGTTTCTGTATTTAATATAATTAAATTACATTCCAAATACTATTATTTATTTGTATACGTAATCTTTAGCATAGAAATTCCAAATCACTTCAGAAAAGCGCGTCACGATTAGTGATGAAAATGCCCGAGAATTTTCCCAAAGTGCCCAGCACTTCCGCGAACATTTCGTAAATTCCCGGGAATATTCCCCATACAAGTTTTGGGCACTTTGGGAAAATTCCCGGGCATTTTCATCACTAGTCACGATGCTCAACGTTTCGAGAACCGTTAACCAGTCGATTAGGACTCCCACCCTGAGCGGCCACGACCCCAAAGGCATCAGCCAACCGGTCATCGGTAATCCGATCAGATGGGACTGCTGCACCGGGGTGGTAGCCGACTTCCAGACGTTTTCTTCTCCGAGAAAGATCATCCCTCCCGCTCTGCAATCTCCTTCTGGGACATGACGCTCTCACAGGAGACTACGACCCTCAGATTGACATGCCTTACCAGCATGGCCGGAATTTTTAACTACTGTACCAATACACAAGCCGATTAATTAAATAAATCTTAAATAACATTATCCAGTCCGACTGTACTTAAAATATAATTCAAATAAGTAGTGAACCGAAGATAGTGAGGGTGTTCCGCTTGTCGGTCGTCACAAAAACTTAGCACAACTTGTACCATCTTGTTCCAACTTAAGTGAGCCGGGGCCAACTTACACACAACATTAAGCTCCTTAACTCACTTAATTTATTACTTAGTGATATTATTTATTAATTATATGGATTCTGTTTGTCTACAATAGTTACTAAGTTAACATACGAGTAGCACATGAAACTAACTTATTTATATGAAGTATTTTTCTTGTATCAAATATGAAAGTGGGTAAGGGAATAGCAGGCAGCATCGCAGGCTCGAATCCCGTCTTGTACCTTTGGAGTATTTCAGATGAAGTGCTCATTTAGCCACCACATGGCCACCGGTAAAGGAAAACATCGCGAGGAAACCCACACGGCATATAATAGAAATATCTTGTGCTGTGAGAACAACGTTCAAATTTGCTACTGGTCACATTGGGCACGACATGTACGCGCAAAATGGATACAGCCACTAATGTTTATCTGCTCACCCAGAAAGGGATATAGCGAAATGATATATTATTATTTATATTTTTTGACGGCCTTACAGCGTATCTAACTGTGGTGCCCAGGCAGAAATAATTTACCCCCTTGGGGGTTGATTCGAAATATATTTATTTTTATTTCTTACCAGAAAGCTAAATACTAACCAGAGACATTTCTAAAAATATAGTAAAAATAAAAGATTTAATAAAAATCCCAAAGTCATGTCCTTAGCGAGACCGTTGATACGTTCGTCCAATTGATATTCAATTCGGAATAGCGCGGAGAAAGATCGCCCCGGGACAACGGCCAATTGAATTTGAAAACAGAACATCGCCCCCTCACCCCCTCCACCCTCTCGCGGACGTCGCGAAGCCCCTCGCCCCTCGCGGCGACAACTAGGGTGCACCAACTTATTATCGACTACAGGACATTATCTCTATTCTATACGCAATGTTATAAGCATTTTTACTATTTCCCGATCGAAGAAAAACAACATTCAGCAATTCAGCATTCAGCAAACGAAGAAAAACCTAAATAAATCTATTTTAGTTTCTAGCAGGCGTCAAACTATGACAAACCGATTTCCTATTTTGGTTACGTTTTTGTGTCACCAATATAGACCTCGGGTCGGATAGAGTGTTCAAAACATTATGTGTAATATAGACTTAATTAAAAAATATAGAACAGCCTCGGAGGCTCTAACAAAAATATTATCGATAATGTATTCGTATTGTAAATGGCCATATTTTCTATATAGAGATCAAATATCCTGTAAGAAAGATCATCCATTCTTCTCTCGATTCGTGGTCACTGCAACTGCCCTCTGCCCATCGCGGCCATTTTCCCGCCCATAGACAACAGTTTTATTGTTTTTATATTTATTTATTCGAGACGTTGTTTTTGTGTTATTCTGCCTCGTATAGTTTTTGGTGTGTGCCTTTATGACGTCGCTATGGGACAACAATGTTAAGATAGTATTTACATGATATAACCTCAGGGTTAAATATTTTTATTCTTATTCCAGATTATTTTGATAGCTGCCATTGTACAATCATAAGTATTAATGCAAAATAATATACAAGTTTCTACTAACAATATTCATTGTTTTTTTAAATTAAATATTTACCTAGAATGTCCCTTTAATTAGCAATTATTAGCAACTTAACTATCTTTTGATTAAGAATAATATATATATATGGAATCAGCGTTTTTTTCCTATTCGATTATTTTATCATTTTTGGTGATATTACTATAATCAGCAAAAAATGTCGCTTAAACCAAATAGCCTTTTACCCGACGATACAATATATAGTTACGCTGTATTCCTTTCGAGGTGAGCAGAGATTGGATGCCGCGCGGGCTTACTCACGATGTTTTCCTTTCCCGGTGGGCATGCGGCGCCTCATTCCGTACTTAATCTGGAATAACTCAGAGATATATGGTGAGATAAGAATCTATGACCACTAGAGTTGCCGTGCATGGACTCCGGTCCCTTATTCACTAGGCCATCGCAGCCACAACAATTATTAAAATATGGATACAGTCACTAATGTATCTCTGCTCACCCCGAAATGGATATAGCGTGACGATATATTATTATTATCAATAATTCTTAGCCATATTATGATAGCGTATCCAGGTGATCCCGAAATATGATAAGTCAGCGAGATTCAGAAATAGCCGGCGCGTTTTACACCCCCTGATGTTTTACCCCTTACGGTTATACATGGAAATATGCTTCTTATACTAATACAATAAAGTTCAAAATCCTTTTCGTACGTGATTCGTATTTATATCACCGTTTTATGAAATCAATCCAATATCAGTCGTTTGATCGGCTCGTTACAGACAATGCAATGTTTATATTCTTTGTATTTACGCTTATTAGTACAATGTGAGTTGATAGAGAAGTTTATTACCTTCTTACAAGTTTACTACCTCTCTACATTATTACAAAATGTTTTTTAAATTAAGTATTAAACTGGCACACATGCAAACATGTATTGTACACAGACCGATGATCGATCTGACGGTAAGATGTTACAGCAGCCTATAGACATTTGCAAGGAAACACAAAGAGCACCGGATCTTGAAATTTTTCGAGGCAGGATAGAAACTACTGTGGAGCGCTCCACGGCAGCATTACATTTATTTTTGTTTTTCCGATAAATGTAATCACAACAATACTTAAAGCACAATTTTTAGAGATTTTTTTGTCTACAACTTTTTAAAAATGTTAATTTTTTTTTTTACACTGGCACGACAGTGACTAGTGACTACACAGTACCTGATGGTAAGTACAGTGTAATCCAAAAACGAAAGCGACTATCAAAGCATGAATATCTATAGATAGTCTACATCGTCATGTCGGCCCACATATACCGCGACTGAAGGTCTCCTGGTATATGAGCTACTGGATATACACAAACTGATCCCGAAACGCGACAAGCCGAAACTGGTCACTATGACGGGCTTCACACCCATGTACTGTGGTCGCGATCCAGACGGGCACCGACGCCCTACCACCTCGCTACTGCTCGTTTAGCACCACCCAGGAGTCACGTGTAGGGAAACTAGGGTAAAGTTTACGGACGCGAGCAGCTTCGACTCCCAAATCGCATAAGCAGTGATATATTCACGTAAAACGACCTTTGACCTCAATTTAAAATGTCAAAACAAAGCCTTGTACAAATTTTAAGCTCGTATATTTACAGAGAAATTGGTTCGCTTTTTTAAATATTTTTAAAACATTTTAAAATAAGTAACTCAATGAAGTGTGGACGCTGGGTGACGCGTCCCTCTGCCGCCGCAGACAAGGCGCGGGCCCCGCCTTGCAACTAGATCCGGGCCTGATATTCGCTTATACGAGTACAGTTAATAAACTATCTTTTAAAAATTATAATAAGATTTTTGTATAGATAATGTTATTATAACTGTTTAAATCAATCTTCAAATATCAACTCCGTTTTGAGTTGCCGAGAGTTTTTATTCAGTAGGAGTCTGACATACTGGGGTAGCTGCCCTCACAGCGGGCCTTATGATACTTTGCAGGATTTTCCCCCGGGATACCAAAAAAAGGGTTAATGCTTGTAAGTACACTTTCTCGCCCAGATGCTAGGTATTAGTATCGTACCGGTACCGGAGCACGATCACAGCATACGTCATAGCGAATCGCTTCGACATGTCGCGTTTCGGAGTCAGTTTATGTACCTACAATTGTTTATATATCTAGAGAGAGACCTTCAATTTTGGTATATGGGAGCTGACATGGCACTAAGCGTCGCTCAAGGAATTCTTGTCCTTTGGAAGTCACAGTTGTTCTTGGTCTTTACTTTACTTTCCATGTGGTGCGGTGTAGTCACTCTGTGGAGCCAGTATAAAATAATACTGTCTGGAAAACGTCTTTAATTATAGTTAATGTATTATTATCCTGCATGGAAATAAATAAAGAAAATAATCATGCATTTCCCACACAACATAACATACTCGTACAACACAAAAGGATAGGTTAATCAAGTTAGAAAACAACAAAAACAAACACCCTGTGCTGTGATGATGTGCCAAAGGGAAGTCGGCTCAACAAATGTTAAATGACTAGCTGAACCACCCGCCGCTGATTTTCAGCTGACATCTATTTATTGTGACAACGCGCAGAAAACAGCAAAGAAAGAAATAATGGACTATAGACTAGTATAGATACACAGCTCTAGAGACTATTTCCAAGTGTCATAGATACTTTATATTTATTTTTTAGATAGTTTTTTATGTTGACTATTGATGTATGCTGCGGTAGCCGTCACCGGTTGATGCATTTAAATATTTGTTAATTGTTATTAAAAGTTATCACTGTTATATTTTTATATTATGTATCGGCCACTGGGTGCTCTATAAATAGCGAATTATATTTACATACATACATACATAGATGGGCAGAATGTAAGCAGATTAATAAAAATGATTAACGATTACATTTTACGTTTTTTACCATTAATATGACTGCATTTTGCTCATTTATGTTTTAAGCACTACAAAATCCCAGAATGTATACACATTCATAATTTCGTAATGTTTTAAATGGATTAAATCATGATTACCGAGCAAGAAAATTAAAATTACGACTACATTTTGTAATCGTTCATCATTAATCAGATTACATTTTGCCCATCTCTGCATACATATGAACACACACATAAGCCAACACATGTGTATATAAGTATATCACATACACATACCATATACATTATTATTATAAAGTACTATTATTAATATTAACAACGCACCCTGGGCTAGCAAATTTCATAGAAGTTCGACGTTAATGTCTTTTTGCTACAAACTAAACTTTAGTCATTTGGTTTTTGCTGCGTCCGTGTTTGTTCGCACTACCAGCTGATATTATTTACCAGTTTTTGTGTACAAAACGAATTTAGTATTCAACTATGGAGTTTATTCTAGTTTTTTTTTGGCACAAACACTAGCAATGAAGATTAAGTATTTATAAATCGAATTCTTCTATTATATTATTATAAAAAAAAAACCTACGTAAAGTAAGCTGTGAAGAGCACTGAATACGTTTAAATATTTTTCTTCTTTTATGACACATTTTACTGAATTATTAAGCAAAAACAATTATGCTCTTTTTAAATAATGTTGCATTGTAATATAATTGCTTATTATCTACTTATTTTGTGTATTAAAGTGACATCTATGACCATATTATATAAACATGTTTTTATAAAATACGCATAGATGGCAGTGACAAAATATTTCTATGTTAACATTTTTCTCATACATAGCGCATACATTTTTGTAAAGATGAACTATAAAATTAAAAACGTGAAACACTTAAACGACTGCCTCGTAATCAATTTTAATAATATGAATACCTTTGTGCTACATCCCTAAACTAGTATCTCTACAACAATAAGTGATACTAGCTTATTTATTTCACCCATAAAACTAGGAGTTTAGAAAGTTAATAGAAGACCGCCATTTTGGGGAATAGATTTTTGTATAGCATGTTTATTAGACTATCTTAGAGATGTTAAAAATAAACAGTAAACACAAAATTTGAAAACAAAAACACCATTTTAGACCATACATATTAGGTCAGATAGTAATCTGTATTACTTCTGATAATGACTATAAGGAGGCTTCGTTAATGATAAGTAACTTTAAATCCTATTTGATTTTTTTTTATACTGATTCACCAAAGTTATAGCAGTGCACCTGATGGTAAGTATAGTGTATTCCAAGAACGAAAGTGACTATCAAAGGACGAAAATTTATTGAGATTCCTTCGTCATTTCGGCCCATAGAACAACTGAAGGTCTCCAGGTATACGAGTTACTGGCCATATACAAGCTGATCCCGAAACGCGACAGGCTAAAACGTGTTACTATGACAGTTTTTACACTCGTATGCTGTGGTCATGACTCAGTTCGGGCAATCGCCCTACCACCACAAACAATCATTTTACAGTTGGAATATTGTAACCAAATTAAATTTCGATAATCACTTTAAATTCCAAGCATCAAATTAATTAAATAAGTAAATATCATTGTATGTTTCAGATAAAAAACAATTTATTTATTTATGTTAATATTTAAGGTTTTTAAAGAGTTATTTAAAACTTTTAACAAAGGCTTAGAACACCAATTTAAAAAGCCACAATTCATTTGATCGCGCGGCGGCAGATTAGCCGGTTGTAACAAACGTGGTTTTTTTTTAAATTGTAATTAATATTTAAAAATGAAGGGCGATAAAAATGTAGACATTGAGCAGCTAAAGGACATCGCCAACAAACTCAGAATCGACAGTATTGTTGCTACAAACGCGTCTAAATCGGGGTGAGCATAACCTCATTTTTAGGCATACTTTAAATTTTAGAGGTCTTTTGAAGGTGAAATTATTAATTAACACTTATTGAAATTATATTTAGTCCAATTGGAATCTAACCGGTACTTTTAATACGTTAATATGTTGTATTCATACAGCCAAATTTTTTTAATGCGTTATTATTTATTCATGTTTGTGCTATGTAAAGACCGGGTGAAACCCTGGATTTGTAATATTACGTTAAGCTTCGTGGAAATATTATAAGTTGGCGATATTGCCGGTATTGCCGGTATTTGATGGAAATTTTAGGTTATGACGCTATACCCACGTGACGGCATGTTCCAAGGCTGCCCAGTAATATGTCAATATTATCAAATATCACGATTACATTGTGTGATTATTCGCCGGTGATTATGCCACTCATGCACTTCATTGTATTAATTTGTTTAAGTAATGAGTAGGCAGTGTTTCCAAACATCTATTATTATCACGCCGATTGGAAGAAAGGCGTTATTATAGGGATTACGATAGGCAGAGAAAATGGATCGAAACTTATCAATATTATAGCATTCATTAATCAATTAATGCTCTCTTACCGATCACGCTTAGTATGACCCTACCCTCCATCAGAATTATCTTTATTTCGTCTGCGCAGACAAGTCTAGGTCGGCCTCGGCACTTACTTCCACTGACATTCATATTGTACCCTGTTGTGTTCTTTTTTGTCATCATTTGTTTTCTATTTATGTTTAAACCGGCTAAGTGTATATTTGTAAATGCAATCAGTGACACTATCTTTTAAAATAAACTGTATAAAACGTGATACCAAACACAATCAAGAAAATCCCCCAAGAAATATTTTATTGATACTATAGTTTTTCTTTTACTTGCCTAAATTGTAATTTATAAAATTGATAGTCTAAAGTATGTAATTAAATAACTAATGATATTTAAGTTATTCATAGAGCTTAGTTAAATTGATTGTAAAACATTTTTGTGTCCTAAATGTACTTGATCATAATAATCAGCAGTATTATGAATGACATAATTTGTTAGGATTGTGCAAATCACTTCTAATTTTTTTTAAACCACAACAGATTTATAATCTAAACAAATTCTTAACCAATTGTTACCAACAGAAATTTTCTCAGCTATGTATAAAACACATAAATTTATAGCACTGCCCAAGTTATCACTGAATAGATATATTATTTATAAATACACTTTGACTACACATAAAAGTACCAGACAACTCCATAAAATTGATGAATATACTAAAATTAGAGGAATAAACAACTTTATAATAAAACAAGCCTATAGTACATTATAAAATTGATTTAATTGGAAGAATGAATCAGGTACACTGATGGAACTTTATAACAAGGTTATATTGTATATGGGTTTCTTTAAGTTATTTTTATGTAATAAAATTAATTATATAAAATTGTCACAGAGTTAGGCCTAAAATAATGGTATGCCAGTTCTCTCTATCTTTACAGACTTCTTAACCTACAAAACTAGTCAACCATTCCATTAGCATTACACATTGAATGTCCAAAGTGAATGCATATTTGATAAGTAAATGGAAGTTAGCAATTTTTTTGCAGCTTAACGTTTTCTACTGTTATCTGAATTGTGGTCATTTTTTGTTAACTTATGTACAACAACCAAAACTCTCTAGTCACATCAGAATTTTAAATTAGATAGTTCATTTTTCAAACACATTGAATGGATGTTTTTGTGCCAGAATCAATTGATAAAACTTGTACTTTTACTATTATATCTACAATTATAAAGTTTTGTATTATTTGTAACATGTATTGCTATTTACAATGCAACACAATATAATTTATAAGTGGTACTACTGTGCTATCATTGTACTTTAAAATACATCGACTTAAACTTTACCTATATCAAAAATGCAATGATGACACTTCTGAGTTGTGGTTGTTGCATTTATGATTGATTTTTGGTATCAGTCTTATATCTAATGCTGGGTACATTATTACCTAATAATACACAGGTCTGAAATTTGTTGGCCACAAAAGTCTCTATAGAGTTCTCTTCCTAGCTAGGGACAAATTATTTTATTGCCTTTCCTTCTGTAAATTATAAGCATCTGTCCAGAAACTATACTACTATCCGTAAAAAGCAAGAATATTACATTTATTCAAAAGCCATGGTTACTCCCTAGATCTGTTTTCAGAATGGAATAGTATGCCCATGTCCACAACCATAGCAGTATTATTGTCCATGTTGGGAGTGGGATTTTTGAGAGATCTTTCTCACTTTCCCCTAACCAGCATCCATCTCACTCTTATGAAATTTGTTCTGTAGCAGTTTGTGTTTTATACATCACTTTTTTATTAACCAATATCCCTCACTAAAACCCCAACTTATACTGTCCATGTATTTAATTTATTTCTACCCTCTGTTTATTCTTGGTGACTTTATTTCTAACTATACTTCATGGGGTTCCTGTTACTGCAACTATATTTCTGTCCATATTATAAAAAATCTTTGTTGATATCTATGCCAAAATTATTCATGATGATTCTCCCACACAAGGGCTATCCCGGACAAAGTCCCTACTCAACTACTGATTTTCATAGATACTACTTTGCAAGAATGTATTAAAATGTTATAATTTTTGTCATAGTTTCTATAATAAAGCTGCAGACCTTCAAACCCCTCGTAAAAAACCCGTGAAGCATAAAACACAACCCTTATGGTGGGATTCCGACTGCTCAAATGCTATAAAAGATAGGAAAGATGCAGAAAAGCAATATAACCGGGCAATGACAAAAGAAAACTTCCTTTTTTATGAAAAAATTGCAGCCCAAACCCGAAAAATACTGTCGCGAAAGAAGGAACAGAGATGGAATCAGTTTTGTGAATCCTTGTCTCTCAAATTCCCTTGGCATGTTTGGAAGCAGTTTAAAAGGTTGGTGGTGTATGCTAATCCATATTAATTCATAATCAATTTAAAATCTTGTCTACTTAAATTATTTTATAATATATTTTTATCTGGACTCATGAAGCCTAAATAAACGAAATTGTTATCCCCATCTAAACCCCCCTACGAAAGACTACACAGCCCTATCACAACAGCCTTGCCGCTCAGTGACCTTGTCTATGCCACAGAAGGAGTCAGATTTTAATTTAACAATCTTTTCTGTGGTCGAAAAAACAGATTTTTTAACATTTTTAGTACACATCCGCTAGCATTGGTAAAAAGAAATTACCATAATTTGTCCTCCCTTTTAAAACCTTCCAAAACAGCTCTCACCATCATCAACCCACATTAGGCCACTGCAGAACATGTTTCTGTTAATAAATACCATTGAGAATCCTGTAAGTTTTTTCCAAGCAACCTCTATTTGTCTGTTGTTCATTTATTTTCTGTCCTTGATCTGATGTATCTGTCTGTACATGTTACAGTTGCATAATGTTTAAATGTGCCTATCACCCACTGTGTATATGATGGGTGCTCTCACTGATAAGATGCTCAAATTATTTTTATTATGTAAATATAATTTGTCTACTGAATACTTTATCTCATTTATATACATTTATTTTGATGGTAGCTTTGGATTTTTTAATTAGGTATCAGTGAGATGTTTGATTATTACATGACAATAAATGAAAAAATAATAATAATGAGAGATATTATATTTTATCAATTTATATAGTTCTGTTGTTTGAAAACTAAGGTAACTTTAAAGAAATATGTTTTTATAATAGGCATACTTATGTATCTAATATTGGAAAAAATTCCTAATTATTGTAATAAGAAACTAAAACAATTTTAAATAGAACTCTATTCAAAGTACTATATAATATATATAATTTTTTTTACTCACTAAAGCAGACATAGTTTAAACGTAATTGTTCAAGGTAAAGACACTGTTAAGTTATCACAAAAAATATTACTACATCATGGCTCCATAGATAACCTTCTAACAGATACTGAACATTGTCTCTAAGAACAAAGTTATTCATTAAAATGTATTTTATAGGCATTACAAAACACATAAAATAAATGGTTGTATGAACTAGATTTCAATATTAAAAACAGTTGCTGGTACTTGGTACACAAGGTAAAACATGGTTATAACTTAACCAAATGGATTAATCAAACAGGGTATAATAACTTGCAGGTCTTATTTTATAAACCCACAAGTTACAGTGACCTGAAGGTTTTCCAGCATTCCTTTAAGCATTATAAACCTAGTCATACTTCTATAGTTTGACCCATGAGATTCATAATGAGAAATATGAAGGCATGATTAAAATAATACTGCGTTGAGACAAGGTGGTATACATACTAGTACATTTTGGTTATTGACAAATATGGTATAGCCTTGGAATTGATCTTTTACGTTTAAGGTAGCAAGCACACAGACTATAATTAGCAGGTTCCTCATGAATCTGTGCACCGTCTGAGTGCTAATATTAATAACTGTTTGTCGTACTCATGCCGCTCTTCCATTGCGTGTGTGGGCAGTAGCATTCAGACACTAATCATTTAAATAATACTAACGCTATATCTCTTTCCGGGTTGAGGACAAATACATAAGAGAGAGAGGAAAAATTGTTATACACTATAACTAAATGTCTATGTGAAAATTGAATGTACCAGGTCCTCCCTCACTGGAATTATTCTCATATACATATAATCATATTGATTGCGGAATGGTTTTCCTATGAGCATGTTTCCTTAAGCAATGATATGTATTGGATTCTTTAAGCGAAGCGTGAAGAAATATTTGTTTAAGAAATTATGATCGCGGCCACTGTCGGCAGCTAGTTGTCTCCCGATAGTTATACTCTGTTTTTGGATTACACTATTCTTTCTGTCAGGCACGGCGCCCAGGCAGAATAAAAAAGAAATAAAACGGCATATTCTTGGATGAATATACAATAAAAAAATGCATCCAACCGAATTTGCACCTACCTCTGTTCTGAAGTCGGTTCAAATTGTATTATACCATTGTGGTGTGTTGCAGACACCCGACATCATGCGCGTCCATGGCGGAGATTATGTCAGTGCTGTTTTTCCACACCATGAGGTACAAGATCTCAGCGCCGAGAGATCCTTCAGCAGACCGGTTCATACTCTCAAAGGTAATATCTCGCTTATTCTGTCTTTTGCCTATCTGCTTTGTGAATTGAATGCAGTTCGGTACTCATACCTTAAGGAAGCGGTAGCGGGCTAGCCATGTTCGTTGAAGAACTGACAACCGTTAAGGTAAATGCGTTCTGGAGTGTAGACCACGTCTTCACAAGTGTAGTGTGGGACACAGTAGACAAGATGGAGTAATAATTTGCGAAAGCTGATGTTTTGAATGCAAACAGCCCAGGACAGAGATAACTGGGAAGTCTCGGCTTATGTTCAGCATTAGACTGATGCTGGCTGAATTAATGTTGAAAAAAAAAAAGTTATATATACATATATGAATAATCTACTGATTTTCAGTTGCAATACATCACCAGCAACTAGTGACTATCATCTTCCTATGAATTTTGTTTTTTTGTACACTGGCTCGTCAAAGTGACTGCCTTGCACGTGATGGTATGTACAGGGTAGTCCAAGTACGGCAACAACTGCCAATGGACGAACATCCGTCGAGTGTCGCCATCGTTATGTCGCTCCACATATACCACGGAGGCCCTCTAGGTATTTTAACAACTTGATATACACCCCATGATATATATGATGCCGAAGCGAGTCACTATGATGGTCTTTACACTTGTCCACTGTAGTCACGACCCAGTACGGGAAATCACCCTACCACCTCAACTAACATTTTTTCCCTAACTTCGACTTGTTATGTCATGCAGGGTCACGCCGCACCAATTCTCTATGCTGCATGGGCCGAGGCTGGCCTCTTCTCAGTCGAAGACCTAAAGAATCTCCGCAAATTGGACTCTGATCTCGAGGGGCACCCCACTCCGAGGTTGAACTTCGTGGACGTGGGCACCGGGTCGCTAGGCCAGGGGCTGGCCGTCGCCGCCGGCATGGCATATGTGGGGAAATACTTCGACCAGGCTCCATACAGGTACCTATATTATTTAAACTAGCGTGTAATGACAGAATTTTATATGAGTCAGCATATTTACAACCAATTTAAAGAAAGGGTCCAGAGGATAGACCGGTATTCATGCGCGGTAACGCAAATGGTCCATAGGTTCCAATCTCAGCAAGTACTTCTGGGTTTTCCAGATTAAGTATGGTTTCGTCGACGTCGATATTCATATTTTAATAAATATCGCTTCAACGATTTCTTTTTACTTTCGGCATCTGTAGCAAAATAGTTAAAGGAATATATTTGCGTCAGGGTATACTGCCTGGTGGGCGACGGCGAGGCGGCAGAGGGCAGCGTGTGGGAGTCGCTGCACTTCGCCAGCCACTACAAACTGGACAACTTGGTAGTCGTCTTCGATGTGAACAGACTTGGCCAGTCTGAACCCACCTCCCTGCAGCATAAGGTGTGTATCCACATATCCACTTTGCCATCAGCCAACCCCCAGTCCAATGTACTTCTCCTAACAAGCTTCACAGACCCCGATCTTCAGATCTTCTCATCCAATCCTTTCTGCCCACCTTACCAGGGGCACCTCACTGTACGCCTGCCTAATCGCGGTCTCCATTCTAGAACTCAGCTTTTTTTTCTAATCCGTGGAAAAACTTTGCATAAAATCGAGAGGACCTTGGTGTGTCATACTCCTACTGAAACCCTCGAGATGTCCTTCAAGTCGCTGCTAACCGGGCTTGGAGATCCGTATTCCTCAAACGACCTGGCGAGCGAATAGCCTTTTAGGCTTTATCTCTTGAAAAGGAAAGAAGTAAAGAGTCCACCTCCCAAGACATCTCTTACTACTTAGCATGATGAATGTAGAAGCGAATCTTTTCATGGGGATATAAGGAATGTACACCACATGTGTTATATACGTATACTAGCTGACTCGGCAAACGTTGTTCTGCCATATAAATTATAGCAGACCAGCCACGCTTTGCTGTGACTGGTTTTTGAATAATTACTCAATCCAGTCAACGGATAGCGCCATCTTTTAGAATCGTTTGGAGCTAACTGTAAATTATGACTGCTAAATAATAAACAAATAATTTGCAATAAAATAATATTGCGACTATGAATTGAGATGAAAACTATCCTATCTTTTAAATTAGATCAAACTTCACGTGGTGTGTAAATTTCATTAAAATCGGTTTAGTAGTTTAGGAGTCCATCGCGGACAAATATCGTGACAGGAGATTTATATATATTAAGATAATACATGCGAATGGTATCTGACACGGGGTCTAGTGATGTTTTGATGAAATGGGGCTGATGGAGCTAGAGAATGAAACTCTTGAGAACACTCTCCGTTGTGCAACTGGTAAAAGATTGCCAGGTGGGTGTTCTGGTGCAGGGCATGAGTATAAAAAAAGGTACTTGACATCCCTTCCGTCTCCCTACATTCCATTACATTCCCATTCCACGCTCGGTCCATAACGGTGACACATGTGTACGCACGGCGGTATCGTTACACTTATCATCGGCGGCGAACTCGGTCACACTACTAAATAATCAGTTGCTTTGGACAATACGGCGGAACATCTAATTAATTGTATACGGTGAACGGTGCAGAGCTGCAGTAGCCTGTCCTCATCATCCAGTTTCAAGGTAAGTGCCTTTTGAATATTTCATTATCACTGTGCCTGAACGAACTCTTTGTTCTCTAATTCTCTACGTGGAAATCCAGACCAGCGACGCTCTCCGGCGGCTACATAAGTTTTTGATTCCCTCCGTCTCCTGCGCTATTCGGCTAGCACAGTGGGCGGCTTTACATCGGTGCTCGATGTTCTGCATTATAGCTTCAGTCAAAAAGTCTTCGCCAATAATTCGAGCCCTATGATCAATTAATTTTATAATATTTAGTGTTGATTGTGTATGTTGGTTGTGCACAGATGGAAGTGTATGATGGAAGACTGAAAGCCTTCGGGCTGCACTCGCTGGTGGTGGACGGGCACGACGTCTCCGAGCTGGTGAAGGCGTTCGACGAGGCCGCCACCGTGGCCGGCAAGCCGACGGCCATCGTCGCCAAAACGTTCAAGGGCAAAGGGTTCCCGGAGATAGAGGACCAGGACAACTGGCACGGGAAGGCGCTTGGAGCTGAAGGGGAGAAGATCATCAAGGTTAGCCTTCACCTACAGATGGACTAGTCCTTTGGTTTATATTAAATATACAGGGACCCTGGTAAGTAACGCATAACCTCTTAAGGGGTGACGTCAGTTTATCAACACTGACGACTTTTATTTATTTATTTTAAAGGGAAACATACAGCAATATAAAAATGATAACAATATACACAAAAAATGTTACATAAGCCAGCAAAGTTTCCACAAAAATTAGTACAAAAATAAAAATCAAGCTAATAAATAACAATAAAAGAAAATCAATCAAATATACATACATATATATGTTACATATAAATAGTACATTTATATTTAAAAAAAGTACATTATAGAACAAAATTGAACTTAGGCTAATATTTTCTTTCTCACCATGCGTTTAAAGGGCCCAAAGGCACAGGACAGTATATCTATATCGCAAAAACGTTTATTATATAGATTACAGGCACGAAAAACAAAAGTATTATTAAAATAGTTTGACCTTAAGACTGGCACCTTAAACCGCGAAAAATCTCCTGCATTGGAATGCGGACTCCTGAAACCTATTTGACTAAGCAAATAGGACGAGTCCACGAGACCGTTAACAATTTTAAATAAAAAAAGTTGATCCCTCTCAATTCTACGATGACATAACGCAAGAATTGAGCTACAAGGAAGGTTGTGTAAATCAGATTTATACTTTAACTTGCTTTACTTTTTTACTTTTTGTTATACATTTTTTTCTTATTTAATGATTTATCACATGCTGAAAAAATATTTGCAGTTTTTCTTTTTAACTTTCTCAAGGCGCGGCGGCGGCGCGCGTTACAAAAGAGACCTTATACCGATTGCTTTAGGAAGGAAGAAATGCACAGAGTGGGCGGTTTGAAAGATATAGTATCGTCGATAGCGTGCACAAAAGCATGCTCGGGTACGTAGAGTGGACGGATGATGAAAGGATGAACAAAAAGTTATTTAATATGAATACGAGTAGAAGTAAAGGCCGAGGTCAACCGAGACTCATCTCACACAACACTCTTTACTCACCCTTTTCTACACATAACACACCTATATCCAACACGTCTGTATATTTTTATATGTTTTTGTAATCATTTGCATTCTCTGTAATGGTGGGCGCTGACGTCTGCGATACAGTCTCACGACTAGTGCAGGCGTCAACGTAAATTAAATTATACAATGTAAAATTTATGATCCAATAAAATTATTATTATTATTATTATCTACACAGACCAAATAAAAACAGTTCTGATGGACGGTAATGTCAAATATACGCGGAATCGGCGAGAGTGCGCGAAGGGACTAATGAATGTTAAGAGTAAGCGAAAGATGTTTACAAGAATAGAGAAAAGGGGTCGTCCATTCTCTCTGTGTAGTCAGTAGGGTTCGGCGTGACGATAGATTGTACAATATTTTCGCTGTAAATGTTTTGAAGCGTTCCAGTGAGTACGTATAGACGGAACGAAAGAAGACATATGAAAGAGAGTTTTGCTTCTGTCGGCAGCACCTCCAGTCCCAGATAAAAACGAAGCAGATCACGCTGCGGGCGGGCGCGCCGCTGGCGGAGGCGCCGCGCGTGCACCTCGCCGACGTGACGCTGAGCGCGGCGCCGGCGTACGCGCGCGGCAACCCGGTCGCCACGCGCGCCGCATACGGCACGGCGCTCAAGAAAATCGCTGACACTAATATGAGGTGACTGCCGCCGCACAAACTGGACACTTTCATAATAACTATACTCACCGCTTTAGTTCTATGCGCTAAATTGATTCGTTTTTGCTCTTGTTCACGAAGCCACAGCTAGGACTAAAAAGTTCTCTAACTCTTGCTGAGTCCTTGAGCTATGGAATGGTCTTCCGGCTAGCGTGTTCCCACCATCTTATGACATGAGGAACTTCAAACGTAACGTGTGGAGATTTGCCATATGTGTCGGCATGATTACTGCGAGTATCGATAGGTTTTCTTTTACTGTTGATAGTAATCACTATTTGGACTGTACCATTCTTACTATCAGGCATGGTGTAGTCACAATATAGAGTCATTAAAAAAAAAATAATTATGTATCATTTTTGTATAAGTATTCAACAAAGAATATTAGAAGTTACGATAGAAAAACATATAGTTAAATCACCAGTGCTCAAGAATTATGGAAATAAATTCTTAGTAACATTGTTTTTTTTTGTCGTATCTGACGCTAAGTACAATACACTGTAAAAACTAACGGATACTAGCGATAGAGAGACCGGATAATGGATTTGTCTATAAGCATTCTTCATGTTCAATGTAACTATGAACTCTTCTTTTTCTTTTAAAAGCCTCGGTGTCCTTGTGCTGAGGATAAAATAAATACACGGAGGGAATATGCTTACTAGAAAATAATTCCACAGTCTAATGACACGGGAGAGAATAGTTGATTTTTTTTTCTTATAGCAATGACATAAGTGGAGCTTCAACGGTTGTGAAGTTTACCCTAGGAATATTAATTGTAATCAATATGCAGTCGGTACCAATTGGCACGTGTCGCAGCCAGATTGCGCCACAGTGCAGTGCAGTGCAGTGCTATATCCGATACGCGTGTCGTACTGCTCGGTAGCGTTCAGACACGCCTCCGCAGCGCCTTAGGCACGCGCGCAGGAACGGAACAAATTAGCCTCTGGTTAGCAGATGGCATGATGGCATTCCGATGCTATGTCATTTTAGAAATAGAGAAGCAAAATTCATTATATAAACAGATAATATCTATGCATAAAATTAGTTTACACAGTAAATTTTGTAACTGCAGAGTCATCGCTCTGGATGGCGACACGAAGAACTCAACGTTCAGTGACAAGTTACGCAACGCTTACCCAGACAGGTAAGATTTTTTTTTTAAATATAATTATTACATTCCAATGAAAATAGCGCGGCGGAGGTTGATGCGAGTCACTATGACGGTGTTTACGCCTGTGTACTGTGGTCACGAGCCAGTTGAGGCAATAGCTCTGCCCCCTCAAAGTACTAATCGGTATAGTAATGTTGTGTTCACTTGTGCAGATACGTGGAGTGCTTCATAGCGGAACAGAACCTGGTGGGCGTGGCCACCGGCATGGCCTGCCGCGACCGCGCGGTCGTCTTCGCGTCCACCTTCGCCGCCTTCTTCACCAGGACCTTCGACCAGGTATGCACCGCGCCCAAGCGAAGCTCTCCAACCCTTACTGCATCCGTGCCGTTGTACTGTGGAATGATCTTTCAGTGAGCGTGTTCCCTGTATGTACAGGCGTGTGACATCGGCCGCACGGTCGCGAGCTGGGTAGCGTCGCATAGGTTTTGTTATGATTTACATACGGATGCTTGACTTCAATCACACCTGTTGGGAAGTGAAGATGAGTCCAATGATGAACCGCAACCATCTAACAAATGTCTATTATGACCGGTGGTCGTGGGTGTGGTTATAGTAATATACGAATTTGGCGTTTTACAGTTTATTTGCACTTTAAGGCACACCGAACTGCGACGTACACGCACGTACTCCCGCCTTGGGTCTCGGTAGTCGACTAACTTCCAAGCGTCCCGTGCGCGCGCGCGCATCCTCTTACCCCGCACGTCTCGCAACACCCTAACGACCCTCAGGGCGACAAGAGCGTATCGGGTTACGCCTACATGCTATACTATTCATTAACCTGGAAATGTAGTCGCTTGAAGAATAGTCCACTTCTAAGCTATTGCGTGGTGTGGCGTGGTATCCGACACCGTGTCTGGTGGTTTTATGGTGAAATGGGGCTGGTGAAAGTGGAAGTTGCCTACATCTGATATTTAGGCGGTAGGGCGATTCCCGAACTAGTTTGTAATCACAGCACACAAGTGTAAAGATCGCCATAGTAAGTCGCGCTTCGGCTTGTCGAGTATCCGGGATCAGTTCGGGTATATCCAGTTGTTGCTATACCTAGAGATCTTCCGCCGTGGTATACGGACGACATAGCGATGGCGACTGTTAACGGTTTCCGTCCCTTGGCGGTCGGTGCTGTTCTTGCACTGCACTGTACATTCCTTCAGGCATAAGGAAAAGATCTAGACCTAACTGCTGCTGGCGAGTTGTGAAGTCCAAGATCTGATGTCTACCATTATTATTGTTGTTAGCCAGTTTCATCCCACAGCAGGGTAAAGGCCTCCCTTCCCTGTTTCCAGTTTATTTGTGGAATCCACTGGGAAGGGTTCGGACATGTAACCCAGCGCACGATGCCCAATACGGCGCGCTGCATGTCTCAGCCGGCTCTTGCGCGCTTACGATATCTCGGTATGATGAGAGACCCACTATAGTATCCTGTCGAAGAACCCCGGGCCTTTCGCCATGTCTTCATTATTGTGTTATATATTTACAGATCCGAATGGGCGCCATCAGCCAGTCCAACATGAATCTGGCTGGCTCACACTGCGGCGTCAGCATCGGCGAGGACGGACCCTCGCAGATGGGCCTCGAGGACCTGGCCATGTTCCGCACCGTGCCCACCGCCACGGTCTTCTATCCCTCGTAAGTATGAAGCCTATTCCTACTGTAATCACCAGCAACCTGCATTTCATATCTTACGTCTCGATGACTAAGTTTTTTTAACTGGCTGGACGAAGTGGCACATCGCTCGTGATGGAAAGTAAAAGCATTCTTATTTATAAATAGTTATTAGTTAATTATATAGCATATAATTTTAGTCTTATAGCGGCCGTGGTGGCTTACTGAATATAGGATCGGTAAGAGTTCATATCCCAGCTCGTATATCTGAGTTTTCCAGATTAAGTATGTCGTAATATATAGGCGCCATGTGCTCACCTGTGAAGGAAAACATCATGAGAAGCCCGCATGACATCTAATAGAAATGTCATGTATTCATGCATGTACTGTGAGAAGGGCGAGTAGCTGCGCAACTGGTCACGTTGGGCACGATTTATAAACGTCAGTTATGTATCTCTGCTCACCACAAAAAAGGGCATATAGCGTGACAGTATACTCACGCAGTATACGCAGCGGTACTCTAAAACATTGTTGTCGCGCATTTTGGAACTGTAGAATGCGTTGCCAGGTACAGTTGTCCCCAGAATGGTGACTTAGGGTTCTACAAGAGAACAGTGGACCGTGTTCTTAGTTGGCAACGCAGCAGCGAAACTTGAAATAGGCTATTTAACGAAAGATATGCAGTAAATAAATGATGACAAAATAACAAAAAGAAAATGTATAGAAATTAAAAATAAGGTGTAAAAAAATACATTATGCATAAAAAAGATTAGCATATGCCATTAGTGCCCAACGCTAGGGAAAAAAAGTAACGCTCTTTGTGTTACAATTGCCCATGAGTGACGATAACCAGACTCTGTCAGGTGTGCCGTCAGCCAGTTTGCTGACAAAAATTACAAAAACTATGCATTCGCTTATATTAGATTGGTTCATTTAAAAAGGATCACTATCAGTCTGCCCTCATCACTAGAGTCAATATGATTTAATTGGACTTATAAATATAAAATTCGCTCTCGCCTGTAGCTGAATCGATCTGTTCTGGTCTGGTTATGGTAGAGTACAATGTGTGTTTGTTTGTCAGTGACGCCGTATCGACCGAGCGCGCAGTGGAGCTGGCGGCCAACACCAAGGGCATCTGCTACATCCGCACCTCCAGGCCCAACACCGACATCCTCTACGATAACGACGAGATCTTCAAGGTTGTAGCCTATTATCTTCTTTACTTTCGTACTTTGTGATGCTTTGATATCATATGTAGCGGGCGGTGAGGTTGAGCAGCGCTGCACAGTGGTGCGCGCAGGCGGGTTGCGCGGCCGGCCCGCACGACACCGCGCTTTACCCGTTCACTATTTGTACTCTTCTCGTCGTTGTTATTTATGTGTTTATTCCGTATTACTGCGCTGTGTACATCATTACTACTTTGACTATTCGACTTGTGCTTGCTCATTCTTGCTGTGACTTTATACTGTGTGCTTCAATAAACGCCTACTTGCTGTCTGGGCCTTCTCCATTTTCTTGTACCATCTCATCTCTATACGCTGTTCTGCGCTATAGCCTAAGGTAGGTCATCTTCACCACCACACCTACCTAGGGATGTCGAAAAGGAAAAAAAATATCGATATATTGATATTTATTTAAATATCAATATCGGCTTCGATATATCGAAGGATAAATATCGATATATCGATTAAATCTCAATAAATACGAAAGTATTTTACCAGTATTAATTTTTATTAGACAAAATTACAAAAATATCAAGAATTAAAAGGCTATCTTCTAACTTTAAGACCTATTTAAGATATCAAACAAAAAAAAAATGGCGGCAAAAAATATATATGCAACAAATTCAGATGTCAATACATGTAACGAACAAAACATAATACTCCACAGTCATAGACAATATAGTTTTTTTTCTTTCGGTCCTGTCTTCTACAGTTTCAGATTTCAGCGACTTCACTATCATAAAAATTAAAAAAATATCGTTTTCGATACTGGATATTTTGTATCGATACATCGATATATCAACATAAAATATATCGTCAAAAAAAATCGATATGTTGTATTGAAAATATCGATATATCGATGTATCGATATTTATGCAACAAGCCTACACCTACCCCGCTCAAAGCTAAAGCGCGTGAGGCGCTTCCATTTACCTCAGTATATATACAGGTGGTGTTAAACACGAAGGAAATATTTCAGAATACGATTATTTGAACATTATTGCAACTAATAAAAATGATGAGAGAATGGGAGGGGGCGGGGGCGTCCGCCCTTTATTTGATCACTCAGCTGCATTCAGCTCGCGCGACGACTAAACCTAAGGATTGAAAGTAGATTGCAAATGTTTGCATGATGTAGTTAATGCAATAATATGCGGGTGTTCAGGTCGGAGAGGCGAAGGTGCTCCGGCAGTCGGACAGCGACCAGGTGCTGCTGATCGGCGCTGGAGTCACTCTCCACGAGGCGCTCGCTGCAGCGGACAAGCTTAAAGAGCAAGGTCAGTGCGCATCAATCTACCCACTGTTTAGCAATAGGGCTATTGAAGTAGACAAGCACCTCATTTGGAGGGATCTTGAAATCCGTGCTGAATTCTGAGGTATATAATCTAGAAAAATACTTTTGTTTATCTTGCCTCAGAATAGTAACCACTCCATGCCCGATGGTAGGTATGGTGCAGTCCAAAGAAGCGACTGTGGCTATCAATAGTAAGGAAGCACCTCAAGAATCATGTCGGCCTGCATAAATATCTCTTCACACTTGGTTTAAAGGACGGTGGGAACACGCTCGCCGGAAGAGTATTCCACAGGCCAACGACTAGGCCGCAGTTAGAGTTAGAGCAGTTGTCAGTCCTAGCCGCGAATGCGCAACCCGCGCGCAAGGTGCTGCTGTGTGTGCAGAGCAGTAGCGTTCATTCCATAAATGCATGAAAACATTGAATGCCCTTACGATAAATAAGTCTGGATAAATTCCTTTAATTTCAACAAAAAAAGGAACCCTTCACATTCATATCTATTCTATTTTCACGACATATATTTTTTCTATGAAAGTAATATAGTATTTATTATCATCATGTAATATTCAAATTCATTATGTGAATCTGCCTACCCTATCCAAAGACCCTATGCACGTCACTGGTGCAGAGTAGAGTAGAGTGTGACGGCGCAATGTGTTGCAGGCGTGCCGGCGCGCGTGCTGGACCCCTTCACCATCAAGCCGCTGGACGAGGCCGCCGTCGTGAGGCACGCGCGCGCCGCCGCCGGCCGGGTGCTGGTCGTGGAGGACCACTACCAAGCGGGTACGGCACACACACACACACACACCACACAGGGTGTTCTCTCCCGCCTGTGGGAGGCGTATTCATTGAAAGGCAGCCTTGTATTGAATCGTGCTTATTGTTTAAATGTTACGTTTTTTTATATTATTTCCGTGACCTAGATATCGCGGAGCAATGTACTCTATCAACCTTATAGAACGTCGACTGTATACGGCAAATTTCTTTACGTCATCCGTAAATCTCCAATCCGAAAAGTTATTTCCATCTTTTTTTATTTCTCAACTGGTTTAAATAAAGCGATCACAAATTTAGGTCACAATTGCATCCCTATGCGGAATGACAAGACTTTACAATTCTATGTCGCGACCTACTGATCTCGAAAGATTTAATGAAAATATTTTTAAACTAAAAAAAAAGAGTTATTATTCGAGAAGATTGTGGAATAGGTTATTGATTGTTTGTTTGTTTTTATTTTATTTTTGCTAATTAGGTTACTGTTTTTCTTTTTTTATATTAATTTATTGTTTGTTTTAACAATAAAATTTTGTTTGTAGACTATGACAGTGTTCTTGCAAATATATAATTAAAAAAATCACAATTAAGTGAAGCACATTCGTGCAATTGCATTCAAATTGGTTAAGCCGGTTTCGAGAGAAGTGCACACGACAGACAAAATTCTTATAATCATTTATTTAGGTTCCATTGCGTTAATAGAAGCCCCCAATAATAGTATTTTTCATAAATCTTCCGCGTGCAGACAGCAGCCTGTTACAGTTTTTTTTTCATGTGTTGTTTACCAGGCGGTATAGGCGAGGCGGTGCTCTCTGCCGTGTCCCTGCAGCGCGACGTGGTCGTGAAGCACCTGTACGTAAAGGAGGTGCCCCGGTCGGGCCCTCCTGCCGCCCTGCTCGACAAGTACGGCATCTCCAGCCCTCACATCGTTCGCGAGGCGCTGCAACTGCTTAAGGCATGATCATACACGTCTAAACTAAGTTATCCCCTCGGACGTCCGGGTGAAGTGGCTCCCAGGGGACGACATTCCTGAGGGTTGGACGTGAAAGTGGGTAGAAGGTATCGATATTTAAAGCTTGGCAAAAACATGTAAAAACTGAAATAAATATAAGGGGAGGAAGAGTTCTGTCACATTTGTACAAGAAGGCGACACACTCATATGGAGTTACAACTACTACACAAGGTCATCCGACAGAGAACTAAAATTATCAGCATAGGTCTCCGTGTCAGCAAGCTGAAGGACCAGTGGACAGGTCATATATGCTCAAGAACCGATTTTCGTTGGAGCAGGCGGGTTTTCGAATGCAGACCGCGAATTGACAGGGGAACGCGGGGCGCCCCCGGGCAAGGCGGCCAGAGAGGATCGCATGAGAAGAGCCGAAGACCGGGCTCAGTGGCACTGGTTAGAAGAGGCCTATGTCCAGCAGTGGACTTGGGTGGACGGCTGATGATGTAGTCCGCTGTGAATCGTTAAAAGAAACCTTTCCAATATGGGGCTATGTTCCGTTTTTACACTTTTTTGCCAGGTGATGAATCATATACACTTTACAAGCTACAATCAACGGGATTTATACTATAAAACGTAATTATGAATAATAGTTATTGAAAAACATATAATTATGTCATGTGCACAGTCTGCATGGCAATGGCGTTCGGGCTGATTGCTCCGTTGGCACTATGCAACGGGTACTCGCACACAACTGATCCAGTGTCGGGTAGCTTATGATTTCTAGTTCCTAAGGCACTATCGCACATTATATTATAAAGGTTGTTATATTATACATTTATAGATTTTTTACAATATATATTTATATGTATATATGTACCGTTTACACGACATATTGTTGCAGTAAATGCATTTATGTGACTGAGTACATTTTGAGTATTCTTTAGAACAATAGAAAATCGTATTCTCGTAAACTTTAATGTATATATATATAAAAGGCTGTAAAGCTTATAATAAGGCTGCATTAAACAAAAAGGAACATGTTCTGTTTAAACAAAAGTTTATTCTCATTAAGACATAAATAATTTTCCCTTTTTAATATAACCAGCACGCTTCTGTGTTTTAATGTGTAATCAATTATGATGTGACCTCAAGGTCACATCATCATCATGTCACATGATTGCATTGACCTGTAGCAGAGTCATGTGAGCGGTTCGTTCGCCTGTTACAAGCCAGTGCCTTTGAATTGTTGCCCTTTTTACTAAGGCTGATGGGTTTTGGATGGATTTTTGATGGGTTAGCGTGTAAGAGATACTTTATTATGAATATTTTCATACATCAATTAGAATCGTAAGGCGTGATCCAGTGGATTTATATTTTGTACACTGTCTTCCTTGATTAGTTGTTTTTCTATGGCAACATTTACAAATTATAATCAGTTCAAAATTTTGTATGAGGATGACGTTTTTATCGGTCTATATATTATTTATATAGTTTGGCATATCCCCTTGTACGTCGCTGCCTCCCACGCATAAAGTCTTATGTCCATAATTGTAATATATCTGATCAACTTTTGTAAATACTCTTCTTTTGGCGTTCTTACACTGAAGACTGATAAATTAAGCATAGAAAAAACTTTCTTTCTTGTTTTTTGTTGATCTACTGCTTTGCCTATATGATAAATTTATACATAATGAGTAAAACCTTTTTTTGGAAATGTATCTTAGGACTTTTTGCGTGGGAGGCGGCCGTTTTGGTGTCGAATTTTGTTTAATGTAATTCGTTCAAAGGTTATACATTTTTTCCTATTGCTGTTATGTTTATTTTGTAAGATTTTCTTTTGCTAAACATATGTGATGAATGGATCAAATTGTGTTTTGTTAGTCGGGTAGTTGACAATTTCTCGCTCAAATCTATATTCCATGTGAAATCAAACACAATAGTTTGGTTAAACTGTTTAATCGGTAATAATACTACATTCCTGTTGGTAGCATTTCATTTATCATTTTTTACTTTTGCGGATTTTTCTTTAATAAAGAAATTATTACGAAATGTTTTTTTTTTATATTTTAACACATGATATTAATAACAATGTTACTTAACTAATAGGCTTAACAATTAATGACTAGATTTCCTCTTTCTTTACTCTGGTTTAGATAGAAATGGACGTGACTTCTGTTAGATTTTTGACAATACAAGATGCACAGACAAATCTTAAATAATTTTTCATTTATGATAATTCACAAATTAATTACTTTAGACATTTTTTTCTTCAAATGCGTTTTATTTTCTATAAATGAATTATATTATTTCATAGAACAATCTCAGTAATAATGTCGGCAAATATCTGAAGTCTGTATATCCATATCAAATAAAGTGTGAAAGTGTAAATAAAACAAAAACAATAAAAGGTCTAAATAAATTAGATTATAGTATGTATGTATTATGGAGAGAAAACATTGTAAATACTTATTTATATAAATATTTTCAGAGAAATAGGAATATATAAACGATAAAAAATACACAACAAAAAAGACAAATAACAGCAGCTTCGTAACAAAAAAAAATTACTAGTTAAACCTTAGATTCACTGAGGTGTGACCTACTGGGAATAGATATTTATCGACACATTGCTGCATATTTTATACTGATTTCATCAATTTGTCACATTTAAAAATGAAAAATGGATTTGTGACTGAATTGAGGTATCCAGACACAAGCATACAGATGCAGTAGTATATAAATGCATGTCGATTTCTATCTACTTATAAAAAAGTTTAAGATCTCGTAAAGACTACGTTAGAGGCGTCAAGTGACTAGTTTGGTTAGTATTTGAATTAACATTCACACTGATATACTCCGCCGAGTGTCGTGTGCAGGGTCTGTCTCAAGACATGGGCTACGGATTTAGGCACCCCGTGCTCACCCGTGAAGGAAAATATCGCGAGCAAACCCGCGTGGCAACTGTACGCAATGTCACGTGTGCCAGTGCTCTGAGGACGGCGATCAGTTGCGATACACGTCACGTTGCGCACGATATATAAACTCAAAGTGAACACAACCACTTATGTATCTATCTCTGCTCACCCCGCATGGGACATGACGTGACGATATGTTATTATTAATTAGTATCGGAGTGTGCGAATGCCCCTTGAAGTTTTATCGCCAAACAGGCCGAAGCCCCACCAGACGATAAATAGTTGCCGTCAGCTGTGGACAAGGCAACACAAAGGTAGTTGTTATTGCGTAACCGATTTTAAACAATATTACATTTTATAAATCCTACATTTTCTATGTAATCGCATTGACGATTATATGCGACTATTGAACCAAGCATATACTACTATTTAAACGTCAGTTTTTTTTCGTCTCATTGTCTCTGCCAACCCCTATAGAGATTCGGCGTGATTATAAATAGATACACAAAAAGTTTATAATATTTATAAGTACACGTCATTCAGCGGAATCTACATTTATCGTATCTAAATGTTCTATTCAGTCGTAAATGAACAAATTGATGATAACTTAAAACGTCAATAGCTCCACATCAGCCCAAATAAATGTAGTGATTGAACTTGTGACATCTGTTTTGATTGGGAAGACATTAAATATATGAATATTTGGACGGAGCGGCGAATAGTAACCAATATCACTAAAACAATTATAAATGCATCAATAGACAGCCAATCGCGGCAATTCCTCTCTGAGCATCCCAAGAATTCTAATTTAAATTCAGGTAAACGAATCAACGCAACAGTTTCATTCACAACACATTAACTTTAAATATAATCTATCATGTTAATATTGCAACAATCATTAATTTATCCTAAATTCTCTAACTTTCACTCCTTACAACAACTCATAACCTTTAAGAAATGGCTAAAATGTTCAAAATAGCTTTAAAAAAACTTTGGATTCTGTAATCATCGCCAAAGAATCTATTCTTTAACAATCCATCAAGTATTAAGAAGCGACCTTCAGATATATTTTCTCTTTATAAACAAAGGCTTATTGAGTCCCCAGTGAGCTGATTTCCAAATTTAGCGCCAACTGTCATTTGGGATCTAATTATGTATATATTTCTAAAGCAACTCGGCAAAATTGGCCATCGTGACGGGATTCCTGTTGTCATCCCCATTCCCCAGCAGTGGGTTCAGTATGCGGCTGATCATTGGCCTCTGCTGGTCTTTCTTCCAATTCTCCGGGAAGGTAATCCTTCCAACTTCTAAACAAATATCTGGTAAATTTCCTCAGCTGCCGAAATTTGCAATAAGTAGCGCCTTCAGCTGACTGCAACTGTTGCGTTTGGATCAGAAACCCTTTCTCTTTAAAAGTCTGTTCGAGTTTCTCTCTCTGCAAACTTTTCCTGGATTTTCTTTTCTTTTTACTTAAATCTTCTTTTGAGGTGCCTTCTTTTAGTGCGTTTGACGACGTTTCTCCTATATCTTGACTTCGCCCCTGATTTGAGTCTCTTTGGAGGTATTCGTAACCTTTATTGCCTTTATTACCTGTTCCACTGTAATATCGAAAGTTTCCACCGGAATCAACGGAAAGCATTTTCTTCTCCTGTAAAGATGGTTTAGATCCGCCAGTGAATTTAAATTTACAAATGCTGACCTCTGTCGTAGGAGTTGTCGAATTAGTTTTCGTCGGAATAGGAGGTATAAATATGGCCGATCTTTTTCTCTTGACGGGCCCCTGGACTGGGTTGGGAGAAATTCTCTTCATTTTTTGTTCTGGACTCCGTTTCGCTTCCTCTACATGTTTGATAACTTTAGGGTCTAATAGTTCTGATATTTGCTTAAGTACTAGTTTACTCTTGCTATCATCTAATGACGAGTTGTCAGACACTTCACTGACGCTGGTAGGAGTCGGCGGGTTCTGTTCATCTACGGACATCTGCCCTGCTAACCTTTGGTAATACAGTAACTGAGTCTGCAATGCGAGGGGATGCATGTATATTCCAGCGTTAGGCCAGTAAACGTAACCCGGAAACTTTCCTTCTTCATCAGGACTTGCCGTCGATTGAGCCGGTTCAGACAGAGTTGGAGATACATTAGTTCTTTGTCTCGATAAGTCTGGAGAGCTGCTTGCCGTTTGAGAAATGATGTTTGTATTTCTTTGGATAACAGAAATGGCGTTTGGCTGTTCAGATTTATTTGGTTCTTGTTCCGCTATCTCAGTATCTAGTTCAGTCTTAACTTCTGGTAATGACGAGTAAATATTGCCAAACTTTTTTTGGATTTGAATCTTCAGATCGTGAAGGTCTCTTATGCAGAGATTTAGAGGTTCATCATCACTATGCAGGGGGCCTGCAATAGTTAATGGCGCTTCAGGCATCGGTGCATCAGGGCTGTTGAATCTTGGAGGAGACATGCTCTCCATTTTTTTCCTATTTTCTTGAGACAGCTTTCTTTCAAGTAGACTAGAGATTATTTTATTTTGCAAATCAGTTTTAGAACTACTACTATTTAGATTCGTCTCTCTAAACGGCGGGCAAACTAAATTTATTTTGTCCTGAGGCGGTGGTTGGCCGGGAACGACAGTGCCGTAATTTTCGTAAATCAAATGACAAATGTCAGCTTTCTTTGGCTTTCTGCCCCTTCTAGGCTTGGAGTTGTTTAAAGTCATTTCCCCCATATACGGAAGATCATCGTAGGTGACAATTTTACTGGGTGCTATAGCCGGGCTTTTTTTCTTCTTTTCATCAATTTTGCTAGATTTTGTAGACATATTGAGAGCAGGCACTGCGGGAACAGTCAGACTCCCCGTATCGTTCTGGATGCCGGCGAGTCTCTGCGCCCAAATCTTGAATGTTTCATTAGTAACATTGTTTACGTCAAGGTTTTCTGTCTTTGGTTTCTCTTTTTGTTTCTGCTTGGCGTTCGCTTTTTGCAAGCTCTGTTCGTAGTGGTCCAGGTATTCTTGCGGCAAGGCTTGGTGATGGAACTTTAGCTTCCAGCGGTTCTTCTGCCTGTTGCGATGTCTCTGCTTAGGTGGATCGCTCTTCTCTGCAAGTCGTTCCTTGCTTGCAGAGAGCAGTTGTTGTCTAAGTAATTCTTTGTTTTCTGATGACCTGAAAATAAAGACAAATAAAAATTATCATTACAGGAAAATGCGATATGAATATCTTACTTATCTGTCGTATTATCAATGTAAAAAGCATGATTGATTTAGTAGGCCACATGGCTAGTGTTCCTTATTTGTTTTAGGAATACCAAATATCTCATTAAGCACTAACTTGATCTCTGATCTAATAATTAAAGATGAACTCATTTGAACATTACTTTGATATTATTATAACGGGCTGCCTAGGCGTTTCATAAAGAAACCTGTTACTGGTCAATTCGCAGTTCACGTTTAAGTAAACAGTGGATAAAACCTACATTTAGATATTTCCAAGGTATGGTGATAATACCGCAGTGAGATTCAGTTCTTTTTTTTTTTTTTCATAAATATACAAGCGATTACTAATAATTATTACTATAAACAGGTTTGCGTTTGAACAGAATAAATAGCTTAGACATATGTATACGTATCATGAGATATCTCAATTTTTAAAGTGTCACTGCCAAAAGCGTTGATTTTATTTACAGTTAGTCTTATCAACAGCAATCTAATAAATAAAAATGTACGGAGGGAGATATTTCGGAATATAATAGTTTGTACCGTCCTGCAATTAATAAAAATGTAAATAGCTATATTCCCTAACAAATCATAAAGAAACATTGATGAATAAATGAGAATTGATCCGTAAAAAGTTTGGACACCGCAGCGCGCGTGATAAAGTGTCTTTTACGTAATTTTAAGTAAACCGGAAATGACTCACTGAACCAAACTGACCAAATCACTGAACAAATCACTGTATATTTATGAAATAAAATGACTGAGCAATAATATTCCTAAAATAAATTCTGTTCGTGTTATATATATATATATGTCCTTAAGTATTAATGAATACTCCTGTATAACTTAAAAGAGGATATCCAGAGTCAAGCTGGCGGCGCGGCGTACCGACCTGTGCGTGGTGTGGGCCGGCGCCGGACACACGTCGGCGCACGCCACGCGACGCATCACTTCTGCAACAAAAACAAATGCCTATTGTAGTATTATCTTGGGAAAAACACTGAAAGGACCTCAGTGGAAAGTGCGACACAGCTGCAGAAGCTAGCTAGCTAGGTTGCTTTTTTTTACACTGGCTCGACAGAGAGCCTACAGTGCAGCTGATAGTAAGTACAGTGTAGTCCAAAAACGAAATCGACCATCAAAGAATGAAATTCCGTTGATAGTCTCCATCGTCATGTCGGCCCACATATACCACTACTGAAGGTCTCTAGGTATAAGAGTTACTGGATATACACAAGCTGATCCCGAAACGCGACACGTCAAAGCGAGTCACTACGACGGTCTCTACACTTGTGTACTGTGGTCAATAACCAATTCGGGCAATCCCCTACCACCATAAAAGTCACTATGACGGTCTCTACACTTGTGTACTGTGGTCAATATCCAATTCGGACAATCGCCCTACCACCATAACCCCGGCTAGAACTAAATAATTCTCTAACTCTTACTTTTGCCGTGTCAACGGACTGTGGAATGCTCTACTGGCGAGCGTGTTCCCACCCTCATATGATATGGAGTTCTTTAAGGGTAGCGTGAAGATATATTTGTGCAGGTCGGCATGACCGCTGCGACTATTGATGGGGTTTTCTTTCCTGTTGACAGTCATCGTTTTTTCAACTACACCATGCTTACCATCAGGTGTGGGATGGTCACTGTGCCGAGTCAGGTTAAAAAGAGAAACCAGCAAGGACTGGCAGGGCCTTAAGGGACCTTGCTGTTGATTGTGTTATTGATAGCAAAACGGTGTTCAGGTCAGTTTTTTACGTAAAGGCAAGTTGGACCTTTGTGCATTAGAATCTATTCGTGTAACGTTGTCTTAGATAAATAACATCATCGATCACCTGCGCTGCTGGTCACGTTGGGCACGACATGTAAGCGCAAAGTCGATATAGGCACTAAGGTAACTTTACTCACCCCGAGAGGGATATAGCATAAAGATGTATTATTTATTATTATTATGATTTTGAAAATATAAAAATATGTCGCTTCACGTTGGTATGCGCGTTTTTTGTTAGATTATCCTTCCGTCTATTTTTTAATACTATGTGTGTAGGTAAATATCATATACGTGGTACTAGCTACTGAGAAACCATAATACTGTTCAGTTCCAAAGTTAGTGAAGAATACGAGAGTGAAAATTCCCCGAAAACGCTTGAAGCGGTTGCGAAATGCTGAGCACTAGATTAGCAGCCAGCGCAGTGGCACCTTGCCGGGCGGCGGGTATTTCTAGCACCACTTCGCGCCGCTCGGGTTTCCGCGCCCGTATGCCCACTGGAGTATAACTACACTATAACAAACGAGGGGCCCAACTAAACTATTTACTTATAATATATTAAGTCAAAATACAAATGAGCATATACTTTATAAAAATAAAATGTATTTATAAAGTAAAAGTTAAATAATTTAATAAAGCGCAAAGTGTATACAAACTCTGTTCACCGCGAAAGGGATATAGCGTGACGACATATTATTATACATTGGTGTATTTTTCAGATAAGTTAGCACGTGTAAAGTCTGGTTGCTGCAACCCGTTTTATTTACAACCTAAAGCGAGTCACAGTGCCGATCTTTGCATTTGTGTACTGTAAATAAGTAAGAGGCAAAGGAGGCTACCAAATAAGTTTGGTTTACCTGTAGTGCGAATGAGTGATGGCCATGAGGGAAAGAAGGTAAACAATTATAAAAACAAATACAAGACTGGAGATTTTTAATAGGGAGACCAGGGCTATATATAGATTATTCAAAAGAAATCAAGCAAGACTGTCATAATAAGTTTTATAAATAAGTATAACAATTTTATAATAATACGTCACTAATGTATAGACAAAGAAAGAAAGATAATGAACAAATGACAATTGATCCATAAAAAGTGTGGACACCGTAGCGCGTGTGGCACGTGACTCATTGGTAAGTAGATAAAGTTCCTTTTACGTAATTTTAGGTAAACAGGTATTGAATCCCTGGTTTTCCTTTGCACTTTGTCCTGACTTAAGACAGGCAAAATACCTATTTAATAATTAATTGTTATTCATTTATTCACGTGTGTAATTGCCTTTAAGGGCGACTTGCACTAGCAAATTAAATCTAGTTTAGACTTACATAAATTGCTATTTAGCGTTGAAATGTACTTATTGTCTTGCACAGAATCAAAATGCAGTTGTAACAAATCTTAAACTGAAACCATCATCAAGATTAAATGAAACAGCTTCAATTAATTAGCGTTTATACAAGCTTAAACTAGATTTAATTTATTAGTGCAAGCCGCCCTAAATACCTACCTATAATTTACTTTGTTTTAATGGAAATATTAAGATATAACTATTTTTACATATTTGGAATTAGAATCGACGGTTCAGAATCTCCCTCGTCTTTGAAATCACCCTGTGTAGTACTGTATTTACGATCCACTTGCCAGATATGACAACAAGTTAAGTTACTTATGTATGTATTTGTGTTATAGACTTTGTGTAACTGACGTTTACGATTTCATTTTAAAATGAACTAATAATTAGGCATTATATAAAAATTGTTAATTGCGTGTGCAACTGCTGCACCAATTATTATACAAAAAATGAACTGTTTTTGCTGTTGCGTGTGAATTACGTGATTAAAATATTACGTTAAAACTACGGAATTATTTTAATCGCAGCGGAGCATTCATTTCGCAGAAATATCTAATTAATTTTTATGAAATATCTTTATAGTTTCCCATTTTTTATAATTCATATCGAGTTGGAATTTGTTCAGTTTATTTTGGTATTAATTATACCAACGCAGGTGTGACATACAGCCGATATTATTATTTCCAATGATTATGTACATTTTAAACTCTAGAATTAAACTTACATATTCTTAATCTTCTATCTTTAGATTTTTTCTAAAACGAAAACAGAAAGAATATTGTTTAACGTAAAGTACTAACATTAAACGTTTACGTTGGATTTGTTATTACAATAGTATAGGCATCCACTGAGCACGTTTTTTTAAATGTTAAATTCAAAAGAGGGTGATATAAGGGTTCAAAGTTAGTTTAAACCTATCAATTTTGAAATAAGCGCTAAAAAACTGTTAATACATTTTTTGGTTAGAAATGAAAAATTCATGTATAGGCGTTTCTGACAAATCAACCCCCAAGAGGAGAATATAAGGGATTTCCGCCAGATATCTCGGGGACACTACCGCTAGTACATCGTAACATTATATCCCTTTTGGGGTGAGCAAAGTTAGATTATTCGTTGTATCCACTTTATGCGCTTTCAGCCTGGATAGGTTGCAGCGGAAGGCTGTCCGCATGTTGAATGGTCCTGGTGTTACTGAGTACTTCAACCGGCTCCAGTCGCCCAGACATATTATAGCCTCACTAACCTACCTAGTGATTTCTACCATCTGTATCACGGCGAGTGTTCCGAAGAGCCATTTAACCCTGTACCTCCTTCTCTCTTCCATAAAAGAGCCACGTGCGCGGGTATACGGAGTCACGGATATACTCTTATTTCGGCTAGGACTAAGAAGTTCTTTAACTCTTACTGCTGCCAAGGCGTTAAGCTGTGGAATAGTCTTCCAGCGAGTGTGTTGCCACTGCGCTACGATATGAGGTCTTTTAAACGAAGCGTGAAGAGATATTTGTGCAGGTCGGCATGATCGCTGCAAGTATCGATTGTTTTTCCTCACTATTGATAGGTGTGATGCAGTCACTATGCCGAGAGTCAGGATAACAATTACTTCACGCCTCAGGAACGAATCATTCAGTAATGTTTAGCGAAATAGCGTTTTTGGTTTACCAGAAAATATAGACGCGTAAATCCGGTCCCGAGATCGAAAAATTAAAATGTTATACAAATTATGGTAATGATATAGTGTTCACGTGATACAGGCACGTGGACAGGATGAATGATAAAATGATGACGAAAAAGACATATAATGTGAATGCGAGTGGCAGTAAGAGGCGAGGCCGACCGGGACTCATCTATACATACCAAACAAGGAGAGTTGTGATAGAAGGTTTAGGCTATCAGTGGCAGCCTATAGAGTTCAAGGACTATGGAAACAAAATGCGTGCTGGTGTTAACTGTGTATATTCCGAACTGACTTAATCGACGGACGCAGCCGTCTCTAAATACATACAAACATTCTATATTTATGCAATTTCTGCATTTTTATAAATCTCGCTATCAAAATCAATATCTTACCTACACATTATGCTACGTGTCCCTACAGAAGGTAATGTCAAAAACGAAGAGAGGCTTCCTAGAATATAAAGGGCTGGTGTTCCACACTCTCCGCCTGACCCAGTAGGTATTCGGGTTGGTGATAGAGAGACAGATATTAAAAATATATAGTAATATAATATAAATAAAGTACTTGGATTAGATTACATGTAAATGTTCCGACGTAGAGAATATCGTCATGTAATTATTGGAAGCCGGTCAAATTGTTCAGATGTGCAATACAAGTATTCCATTTCTTAAATAATTATTGACATTCTGCCATAATTCACCTCTGTGGGCTTGTTTACGCGTCGAGTGACGTCATGCCGGTTTGTAAAATACCTCAAGCTCTACTCGCGCCAACTAATTATTGAGAGTCGGAGACCGCTCTACATTTGTTAAAACTCTTTTCGTATGTGACGGCATTCAGAAAGGTATATCGCATAAACAATTGTTTTCAAATAGGAAACAAGACGATAGAAATATCTATAAATTTAGTTATGTGTTATCGAGCAGGCAGCTGAAACAACTAAGAATTTTCAAATTATTTATTTTCATGTTTGAAAAAAATATTAATCCAGGCTTTACTCTTTATTATTCCGGCGCGATACAGTGACTGCATTGCACCTGATGGCAAGTACAGTGTAATCCGAGAACGGCCGCCAAAGGGGGGAAAACCTCCCGGCCATGCAAACATGCCGGCCCACATATACCACGATGGAAGGTATATGAACAACTGCATATATACTAGGTGATCCCGTAACGCGACAGGCCGATACGAGTTCTTCTAAATGGGTTCACATTTTGATCTGAAATTGGTCTTCTGGGAGATCATTTGCCTCAATTGCGAGGGGAATTTATTCTAAGATAACATAAATCGTCATTATTTGATCTCGGCTGTATAAGGTGCGAATCAATAAGAAGAGTAACACAAGAGCAGTGTCGGGATATTCGCACGTTACGTGGCGATTACATCTCTTGGCGCTCGGCCAGCCGTCGCCAGCAGTGCCCGGACACGTCATCCGCGGCCGCCGGGTGCCTGCACTCCCAGAACTGGGCTAACGGATCAATTGTTTGTCTTCAAGTGTTACCTCTTACAGGCTTTCCTACTTCTAATGAGCGACAGCTTTTATAGCCAATTTAGTGTCATGATTTATTATACGCAGCTGTTTTTTAATTTATTTCCGGAAATGTGGATTATTGCCACTGATTGTCTATAAATGCTATTATAATTAAGGCTAAGTAAATGTTTTTTTATGGTTCCGTGCTCCAAATGATGAAAAAGAATCTCTTGAAACGACCATTTCACTATCCATTTCTCTTTATGTTTATTTAGACAAATTGTCTACAATGATGATTGATGGAAAAACACTCGACAGTCGCAATCGTTATCCTTGCTACATGGAAATCCATTGACTGTCGCTGCCAATATGCCGGCCTTCATGTACTATAACTGATGGTTGCTAAGGTGAAAAACTGGACTTAACAAGCTTATTCCGAGCTGAACACGATAGCCCGAAGCTAGTCACTTTCTAGGTCTTTAGCTTTGCGTACTGTGGTCATGACCGAATTCGGGCAATGGCCATACTTATCTATTTTAACTGATTCTCATGTTTGTTATTTCACATTACAAGACTAGAATACTTTGATCCTGAGAAAACTGTTAAGAATCTTGATAAAAAATACAATAAAATACCTTTATATTATTTAAAGGGATAAAATGGGAGAACAATGATGTGAAGAAATTACTTCCTATTGCTATTTACGTCGACATGACTGCGATAACGTTACCGACTTGAATTGGACGACAGACATAGCTAAGAATCGGCACTCAGAATAGCCTCTACCGCAATTATTTAGTGTCCCGTATCTCAAAAGGAACAATAAAATCCCTGTTGTGTCACTTTATCAAGCCGAGTCGCATGAGGAACCTGGTCCTGGTTTTCCCTCAGCACTCGGCAGACGGAAAGAGGAACACCCCGGTGATTTTAGTCGATAAGAGTTACACGCCGGGTACTCGGCCCTCACCGCTGCCCTGACGGTGATTGCGGATTACCACTGGGCCAGAAAAAGGGTCACTTTGACATCCGTCTGAGTGTCTGTCCACCGTCCATATATCAAGACCCCTTTTCTCAGGAATGCATAGAAATTAAATGCTCAGTTCCGCAGTCGCTCGTGGTTCTAAAGACTCATAATGTTAAGTCAACGCATTCAAAAGGTATATTTTTCTTTATGTCGCAGTTTTTATCGTTTTTGCCGTTTAACAATGGAATTAATGCGTTCGATAATTATTTTAAAGAATTTTGGAATGCATATGACTGAAGTTGTCTAGTGGATGAGAAACAAGTATCCATGCAGGGAAACGAGAATGGTAGTAGGTTCTAATGCCGGGTTTCTCAGTTTAAGTACGGAATTCGGAATAAATTGCTCAGCAATGAAGAAAAACACCGTGTAATAACCGATTGGTAACTAACAAACATTGCGTGTGTACTAATGCTATACAAACGGCGATCTGCGGCGCCATTGGTCACATTGGGCATGACATATAAGTGCAAAGTACATATGACTAATATATCTCTGCTCACCTCAAAAAGGGATTATTTACTATAATTCTTACGTAATCAACATTAACACTTACACAAATATATAAAACATGAACAAGATGCATCACAAATGCGACTACGTTTAGAAGTGTAGACTACTTGCACAGAAGGAAAGAGAAACGAAAGTATGAGTAACACGCGGACAGGAACAGTAACAAAACACAGTACACACAAAACAACAATTATTAATTTGCAAAAAAAACTTACATGTAAAAGAGAAGAAAAAATAAACAAACAATAAATGATTTCACAAGCCTCTTGAACAACATCAATATATTGAGATCAGTGGCTCTCGACATAGCATTATACTGTCACTAGCTGATCTGGCAAACGTTGTTTTGCTATATAAGGTTTTGTAATATCTTCTAAGATGTTCATTGAAATTAAGTGATGTCAAAGACAATTTTGTTCACAATTAAATACTCTTAATCAACAACACATTTATTTGGATAAAGATTAATATTATTACGTTGATACAACTCTTAATAAATAATGCATTAATTTCGACCAAATTTGATTACATAAAAACAGTTCTAGTGACTTAATCTTAAAAGATAGACATATACTGTTCCGGACATTTTTTTAGACCATTTCAAGAGGAATAATTCTTTCATACATATATTTTTGGTATTTTGAACCGTTTTCGCAGCGCACGCAATGGAAGCCCTCAAGGATGAATAATTTTCCCCGTTTTTATCACATTTTCCATTATTTCTTCGCTCCTAATTGATGCATCGTGATGTTATATAGCCTAAAGCCTTCCTCGATAAATGGTCTATTCAACACAAAAATATTTTTTTTATTCGATCCAGTAGTTCCTGAGATTAGCGAGTTCAAACAAACAAACAAACTCTTCAGCTTTATAATATTAGTATAGATTATATTATAGCGTGCACATTTATTATTATATTGTATATAATTTGTATCTGTTTACGCGCGTTTAATAATTCTAATTTAACCAAATGTGATAATATTTCGTTAAGTTTGTAAAACGCAAGCAATCCCACGATTATATTTAGCAATTAATAATGTATGATGATATCGAAGGGAACGTTAATAGCTTCCATATAAGGCATAGCGCGATCGGAATTATGTTTAGGAATGAATCACAGTGTTACGCGCGTAGGAGATCCCGAGCGCCTGCGTGCCGCGCCGCGCCGCCCCAACTATTACACGTACGTATACTCCATAAACAATGCTTCAATATTATCGCTCATTTTATTCTTATACGAATATTCTTTAATTTTACGATCTAATTCAATTATCAAATTAATTATGTATACTTTCTTGTAATTTATATTATAGATATTGGCTCATTAAGCGTTTCCTACTGCCTGTATCACGGCGAGTGTTCTGAAGAGTTATTTATCCTTGTTCCACCCTCTCCCTTCCATATGAGAACCACACGCGGGCGTTTCCGCAATTATGGCTGAACAGTAACTCGTATCCCGAGTCGTTGAGATGAGGAATGCTCTTCCACCGAGCATGTTTCCACCGTGCTGTAATATAGGGTCCGTCAAAAGAAAGCGTGAAAATGTTTGTATAATCCAGAATGATCGTCGCGACTATCGATAGGTTTTTCTTTACCGTATATGCTAAAAGAGCGAAGTGTAATGCGTTGTACTGCGGAGGAGCGCTAACGCATTCCTGGCACAGGGAGATGAAGCGCGACAGCGCTGCGCTGCGCCGCGCTCAAACGGTTAGAGACTCAACGCAACGTCAATTAGACAAACAACTTCCATTTCAATCGCTTGTACAAATCGATATTGGTATATTTAGGTAATGACCATTCGGTGTGATTCGCAATCATTGCACACAGAAGCGGGCAAACATGAAATCAGACGGCCTTTTTTAAAGGCAAGTACATATGTATTGAATTGGCGATGGCAATTTTCACACCGCGATTCCCAAATCGGGGACGGCCTGAAGCAGCAAGTGATAACAGAAAGCACCTCGAAGTTGTTAACCATAGACACAGTCATTATATATATATATAGACTGATCATCAATCGTCAAGAAATCATCTTTATGTGAAAGGGTGTAATAACCAATGAGTATGACGATTCTTCCAAATGTTTCGATAACTTAGATTTGCATAGAAGACTATTTATCGAATTCAATGATTATACTATTTTTGTCTCTTTTACTTGCGAAAATAACTGAGATCCCAAAAAGAGCAAATTAATAAATATTTAGGTGGAAAGTTTATTATATTTAAACATGGCAAATAGGTTGGCAGACCTCATAAGCAGATGGCCACGGTTGCAGTTCCCTTGGAAGGATAATGGCAGAATACAGATAGGATGTGTAAACTGGAGGAGAGTCAAGATGAACAAGAGTACAATTTGTTGGAGGCACACTAAATTAGAGACATTTTACATTACTACCGTAAAATAGTTGTAAAATCTAATAATAATAATCGACTAATGAGTTGATAACAAAGAGCTTCAACTGCCATCCCAACAGATCTTATGTGATAGTTTGGTCAAAGGCAGACGGGCAAGACAAGGTGGCATGCACTGTGTGGACGTTCTTCATTCCGGGCTCCTAACTACCGACACAGCCTCAGGCCTCACTGCCGCAAGATAACTTGTATATATACTTATACTTCAACAGTAAAGAGTTTGTTTTTTATTGTTATTAACGAAGTAACACGAGTGAAAGGAAGAAACATCAGTGTTATCCTATTTATGTTTTACCATAACAACATTTGTAATATTCGACGTCTCCTCCTAAGCAGTCTGTTGGTCTGAGTTATTAACATTGTTTGTAGAACGGTACGTGAATCATTTGTTTCGCTAGCGGCCCACCTCGGAGACAATTTGACACTGCCCCCGTATGGACAAACGGACGGTGAAGCTCTCCTGCTGTAACAAGGTGCGCAAACACTGACCGGCTCGGCAAACATGACACACATTCGCCTATATGTAGATATCAATTGACGAGAAACACTATTCATATGATGACAGTACAATACACGGCCTCGTTTGTCCGCGGTTCGCATTAACACATCGGTATCCGCTTTTAAAAGTTAGAAAATACAGTTCGTCATTCTGGCGTTTTGTCATCACTAGTCCGAGTCAATCTTTGGTTAGATTCAGGCTTTTTAGGGTTCCATGTCTCAAAAGTGAACAAGAATCTTTCTAGGCAACTCCTGATATTGAATTTTTTCAAGGCGGGGTTACAACAACTGTCTCCCACCCCGGCGGCTTTCTATCTACCCTTAATATCTGAATTATACGGATTAATCCTATAAAACACTACTCACTACTGTTCTAATTACTTCTTTTAATAATATTATAATATATCTTCACGCTATATCCCCTTCGGGGTTAGCAAAGATATATTATGGGCTGTATTCAATTTACGCTTATATGTCATGCCCAACGTGTCTAGGATTGCCGTTATCACAGCACTAGTACACATGACATTTCTATTAGATTCCATGCCGGTTTCCTCACGATGTTTCACATGACCGGTGAGCATGTGGTATTTAAATGTGTACTTAATCTGGAAAAATCCAGAGTTACGTGCCGGAATACGAACCTAGGACCGCGCACGTCGCCGCGCAATGGATGCCGGTCCCTTATACCACTAGGCCACTACAGCCACTACATTCCTTTTTTTTCACGACTTTTTAAAAATGTAAATATCATTCATCGCATGGAAAGGAAAATATTCACGAAAATAACTTGAAATTTGAATAACTTATATGTCGTAACGGATCCTATGCGTCTTTTGGGTTAACTTTTGAAACATTAAAACAAATACTTATACATTGCACGTCTTCTATTGTTACATGTATTAAGAAATATTTGCAACGGCAATCGATACCAATAGCTATATAACTGCTGATAACGGGACCGATAACGCGCTCGCTCACACTGCCCTATATTGATAAGCAGCAGGCGCCGCCCGCTCACTGCCGCACACGCGCACGCACACGCCACTGTTTACTTCAGACACATTGGTTCCCGGCCGAACCGCACAGGTTTGATAAGCGCTCAGATAACACGTTACCATAACAAACACACGCAGTTTTCTTCAAGAACTTCTAAATTTATTTGTTGTTATTTAGTTGAGGTTGATTGAGAAAATAAATAAAGCAAAGGTTTAAGCATTGGAAAAAGCTCGGTTTTTTATTTTATTTATTTCAGAGACTTATGTGGGCAGTCTTTATGTAAGAGCACCTTTTTTTGCCCGGGGGAAATCTCTAACGGACCTCAGAGGGCGATGAGGGTTGCCGTCCGGTGTGTTGGACTTGACCGACAAAAACCCCCGGGGTGTTCGTTTTCCCGCCTGCCGTGTGCCAAGGACAAGGCTGGGCCATCTTCCTTGGCATCCCGCGTTATATAAGGATACCTAACATATGACATAAGGTGCCGTGGATTTGAATAGACCTGACGTGCCATTAGATAATAGTTCTGTTAATTACCCCGCCGTCTAGTCTGTTCAGACCAAAAGCACTCACAATATCCTCTCTCAGAGATTCGGATCGGACACATACCAATAACAAACGTCGGATATCATCTGTGCCACACAACTTGCAGGAAAAACTCAGTTATCTATATATAAATGAATCCCAATTTCCCTTGGTCACGCCATAACTTGAGAACGACTCTACCGATTTCTTTCCTCTCTTTTTTTAATGATTTACTTAATAGAAGGTGCTTGCGGAAAGAAACAACTAAGGTAATTGTAGAGTAAAATGTTTCAGAAAATTAAGATGCGATTAACTTTCACATTTTTGTCAGTTTACAAATCGCATGTTTGACAGTTCAGAAGGGGAATACAGAGGAATATAGAGTGCTAAGAAAAAAGGAGAGTGGAAGTAGGAGAGGGGAAGTATGTAGGTTTAGATATAAGTTAACATGAAATTTATTGATGTTAGGCGGTGCAAAGTTCTTTGGGTCAGTTAATAAAAGATATTTTATTGCTAATATTAAAAAAATAGACTAGCATTGAATATAGTAAGACCAACTATGGCAAATATGACAATTTCAAATATTTCTGTATATGCTCGTTTTTCATTAAAAGTATAATCACTAGAGGATATTTTGTAAAACTAATCCAGTGGTGAGTTGTTACTGCAAATTGATGTTAATTTAGACTTGTTTTTAAAAAGATACAAGGTGAATCTAAAAAAATAATAAAGTTCTTTATCCGTTACGGTTAAAGTTAAAATTATATGTTTTGAAAGTTAAAAAACGTAAATTAAAAAATAGATACAGGATTTTGTTTCACATACTTTAGAAAGCATGACAGCCTTGTATTTGCCTAAGTTGTACTTAAATTATATATCGGAATAGCACTGACGCAGATTTGCGTATTTGATTAACGAAATAAACACAAAAAAGAACAAATGTTTTAAATAAAAAAATCAAGTACTTAACGAATACAGAGTAGAAATAATTAAGTAATTCCTATCTATGAAGTTATGTCATACTTGCCTCTGTTGACCTTATTAAAATTTTATATAAAAAATAAACTTATTTTTGTAACACGGGATTTTAAAATTTAGCTTAAATCTTGTTTTTTAATAAGGTAAGTAGTAATTAATTCATTTGATTCCCGCTGTGTATAGTTTGTTTATTTGACTTCGTAAAAGAATTGTGAAAAGGGGTACAACCCTCCTAATAGTCATCGGTCACAATCGCTTTTACGCAGCTGCTCTACAAGAACTGTCATCAAGATCATTTTCTTCGCGCATACTCAAGACCATAGAACTGCAATATTTTATGAAAAGCATTTATAATTTAATCATTTTAAATATATTGAAAATAATTATAAGATTTTAATAATTCATACTGTATTTAATAACGTTATGCAAATCGATGTAATTCGTCGCCCGCATTACTCCAAATGACTAATTTATATGTTTACGTAGTCTTTGAGTAGTAACAGAAAAGTATGCCCTAATGTATACCTAACTGTAAATACATATTGATATGTTTGAAACTTCGGGCATTAATGCAGATATAATAACAACTTTAAAAGTTTTTGAATTTGTACTTAAAGTAGAGCAGGAATACTGTATACTATAAAATTTACCATTGGTAAGGTGAACATATAAGCACTAGACTGAGATATGTTGATGATACTTTGACTTTGCTAAGATTTAGCTCAAACATTACAAACTATATTATTTAATTATTACCAAAGTATATGGTAAGTTACCTATTTCAATTTGGACTTGACTCTGTGAATTCTTAAGCAATACCCAAGTTCTATATTATTATATTTGCAGTTTTCTTGTCCAAGATGAACTCATTTCCCGAGTAATATGTCAGGAGAGTCTATAAATGTGAACGTAGAATTGTAAAATGTTATAATCACCTCCGCCTTCGGGCAACATGAGTGACATCCAAATCCTGCGGTAGGGCACACACACTCACACACTGGAGGGTTCATCGAGCCGCGGCGCGGTGGGCGGAACGCGAAGGGCTGAGGGCGCCGGCGGAGTGATAAGGCGCGGGGCGCGTGCGCTCGCTGACAGGCTCGCGGCGCAGTGTCCGCTCTAATCTAAATACAGACAACGCGGCCCCGACCAAAATCGCTCGTATCACTTTCGGTTTCCATACGGCCTAAATTTAGAGGCCGCTCGCAACAGAAATAAAAACGTTTTTTACGCGTTTCCAGACGCGGACAGGGAACCGCTCGCCTGGGGGAGTGCCAGCACGGCCAGCGCCGCACGCGCCCGCGAAACCCGAGATTCCTGCCATATTTGGCAGCCGCTCGACGGCTCCACTGCTCTACTCGCACGCTTTTGGATATTTGGTTTCTTCGGTGCTGCCAACTTTCAACTACAAATCTCCCTAAAACTCCTCAAAAACAACTGATTTTTTTATTACTCCAAATCTAAAGTATCCCATAAGATTAGTATTTTATAAACAAAAATATCAGAGATCTAATAAACAATCGGAGGTTTAATAAAGATCTTTTATCATCACTTAAACATATTCATCATAATCATCAGTTATTCATTAATATAAAGTATAGTAAAAAAGGGTTCTTTTTTTCTATTAGTTTTATTTTAAATTCACGAATTAAAACACCCCTTTTTATATTGAAAGCCGTGAAATTAAGGGACAAAACTTCTAAAGGGTTATCACTAATTTTCGGACTTCGATGAGCCTGGCAGCCCCGCGCCGCTCGCTTCCGACCTGTGCCAACTGCCAAGAGCGTGCCGTATACGGTAACCGCTCGCTGACCGATTTCAGTTTTACACGCGCCGCGCCTCGCCGGTTTCAGGATAAAATAAAGCGGCGCAGAGCGAGCGAAACGATAATGTTTACGAACAAATGAGCGCGTTACGTATACTTCCGTGCGTCCCGATCGGATTCACAAAACGTTCTAAATAGGAATGATCTAATAGCTGTGCACGGTTCCCGTTACTCGACGCACCGCATTTTCATGCGTGTGGCGGCTCACCGTGCCGTGTACCGCGACTCATCAATCTTGACCGTAGAACCTATTCCCTAGTTTATTTATTAATTTATTACAATAGGTTTTCAAACAGGGTGTGCACATATATTACAAATAATAATAGAAAATATGCTATCTACAATTACAGTGTACCGCTCGAATTAAATGAAAAGACAACATGAACTACAAAACACAGCTATTTCCATTTCTACATTAAAAAAAATTGAAATACTAATTTAAAAATAAATGAAAGCTTAACGAAAATTAATATACTGTCGCGCTATATCCCTCTAGGGATCAGCAGAGATACATTAGTGGCTATATCCAATTTGGGCTTATATGTCGAGTCCAACGTGACTAATAGCGCAGATGCTCGCATTTTTCAGGGGCTTACACATGACATTTCTATAAGATGCCATGCGGATTTTTTCAATATACCGGTGAGCATGCAGTACTTCAACCCGTACTTAATCTGGAAAATCCAGATGTTACGTGAGTGGGCCTCGAATCCACGGCTATCCGCGTCGTCGCACACAGACACCGGTCTCTTGTCTATTAGGCCGCCACAGTCACATTATTGTATTATAATTTTAGTTTTTTAAATGTGATTTAGATTTATTAAAAAAATATTATAAACTTAATCACAATGTAGATAGCAACTTTGGGGAAACAATTAATACGAGTCAAGCTACGGTCGTATCATAATGTGTGTTTCCTCTTTACCTATTATACAAAAAAATGATAATATTTATAAGAAAAACTTTTAATTATTTATTTGTAAATGGTTTAAAATAACTGAAATCCTTATTTTTTAAATTTAGGTTTAAAAAAAAAATTAGGAATCAATATCATTCGCAAATTGTTGCATTTACAATAAAATGTTTCAATACAATACAGCGGAATGTCTGCCAGTACCAAGACACGTGAATCATACTCATATTATAGAGTAAAGGAAAAATGTTAACTGGAACATTTGTCTATTATCAATATTGTATATTCATAAGTGCATAATATAAAACAGTTCTTGTAGATTATTAAGTATTATGATGTTTCAATAAACATTCTTTCTTTCAAAAATAATACGTAGTTTTGTATTGATACGTCCTTGAGTTTGCCTACATCACAATTACAATACATATTTTGAGCAGTAGCCACACAACTACTCCTTTCTGTATACGAGAGCAGTCTGTAATTCCCCAGTCAGTTGTATGGATTTGATGAAGGTTTTCAAATGGGTATGTACGTTTTATTTTGTTGGCAATATACTCCGTTCTTATAACAAAACTGACTGTACTTGGAATTTGCAGCGATACCATAATATTGCCGAGAGAGTAACAGAAATTACAAATAATATCTAGCGTTTGCGCCTACGAATCGGGTTTTGACGCTATTGCCTTATATATCTTTATATACCTTTATATCTTTCTTTCTTTCTATTGCATAAATAAGAATTATATATCATCTCGCTGTATCCCTTTCAGGGTGAGCGGAGATACATCAGTGGCTGTATCCACTCTGCGCTTATTTGTCGTGCCCAACGTGACCGGTAGCCAGCTGATCGCCAGCACTGGTATACATGACATTGCCAATAGATGCCATGCAGGAAACTCACGATGTTTCTTTCACCGCTAAGTATCTGGCGGCTTAATCCTTACTAGATTTGGAAGAACCCAGACGTACGTGCCGGGATTCGAACCTACGACCGTTCTCGCATTGCCACACATGGTTACCGATCCTTAATCCACCAGGACACCACAGCTAGATAATATGGACTTTTAACTCTGATAAGTTAATAAATATTACATATAAAATTTTCTTATGATATGACAACTAGATTAACGGGCCGTTTCCAGTCCAATTTATTAAACATTACATATAAATATGCAAATAGCCTTAGTTATACGGATAAATGTCTAATAGCGCTTGCATTTAGCCATTCGTTGCATGTCGCGAACATTATGAGATGACAAAACAAAGAGCATAAATTTTTCAAAATACAGAATTTTTGCGGGTTTCGCAACTGTCAAACATCCAATGTTCATCCCGTCGATACGGTAAACTCTCATCTCAAATTAAAGAACGTATTTAAATAAAGGTTTCGAATCGACAAAATATATCCACAATATTCGGATAATGATGTATTTGAGATTTTAAAATGTAGAGTAATGTCAGTAATGAAAAAAGATTGCCATATATATTGGTTATCAAATATTAATGCATGCGCTCATAATTTTATTTTGTGCAAACTAAGGGACATATAACACCCTATAAATATGCGCAACATGCACATTGTGTACATACATGATTTAATTCAATTATGTCTTTATGATACGCGATTGATGTACTTAATTTTTGTACATTTTATAATATTTATTTTTGCGTTATTATCTTAAAAGTACTGAACTGAATAATAAAATATTCATCAGAAATAATTTATATGTCTGAACAACGTTTGCCGGGTCACCTAGTTAATGATAAAAGATACGACATAAACCGAAATATATATCTATTGCTTGTGTTGACTTAGAAGTATGATTTCAAATCTACTTACTTTCTTCGAAGGTTCAGAACTTTATAAATATTCATTTGTCTTATAAATAGAAGAAAGAAAGGACGAAAAAGCGTTTATTTGCCACACAACACAATAAACAGCACAGAAGGATAGGTTAATCATGATACAAAACATCAAATCAGCAAATACATAAGCAAATACAAATACAAGTTACAATGATGCATCAAAGGGAAGTCAGCTCAGCAAATGCTGAGTGACCGACTGAGCCACGCAGCGTTGATTTTTAGCTGACACCCATTTATAGTGCCAAAGCGCAGAAAACAGCGAGGAAGGGAATAATAGAGTCCAGGTACAGAGCTATAATGTTGAACATGCATATCAATGAAATAATAATGAAGCTAATAGCGTATATTGACAGCAGCAAGGCGCGGAGTCACGCTGCTCCTACTGGGCCGGGATTTGGGTCAGGCAGCTCCACCGCGCACCCGTGGGCGGACTGGCGACCAGCCGTCACCATATCGAGACTAAATATTATTAAGCACGCAAATGCAATTGACGGCCGAGTACTGAACTACGCCTCCGCCCGAAGAAAGGAGTTCTATGATCACGCTGTGTCTATGACGTTGCTGATTAGGTAAAAAATATATGCAATTGGTGGGCCGTTCATTAATGGCCGGTTTCAATATCCTATCTTTGGGTCGATGATAGATAGCTTTTTCTTTTTCTCTTAGATATGCACGATTGAAAACAAAGGCACTACGGTTGCTTATAGATATTATTTCATAAAACAGAGTTATTGAAAACTCGCTGGATTATTGGAAGCCTCTGTCTAAAAAAGCACATAAAATGAAAGAATTTAAGCCATCCCAATGTAGGGACGATGTTTAACAGCTTTCGAGTTCTTTTTTCTAGGTGCACCCGATTTGAATCATTAATTTTAAATTGTAAGAAAACTTCATATTAAAAGGATTGTGTTCGAACTTATTTGTGTAGTTGACACTACAATTAACCTGTTATATTTATAAAAGTTCAAATCTCTAACATAATCTAAACATATGGCCTTTAACAGAAAAAAATCATCAAATTATAATTTATTATATATGTGACTTGTAGAAAATTGATTAAGTAATTAACTAATTATAAAGGATTGTATAAAATTATATTATTTATTAATTACAAACCATGTATTAAGTTATATTTTTATAATGTCAAAATATTGTATATATTTTGAAAGATGATTTGTCATAGTCGCTCAATTGCTCAACAAAAGCTGATTTGTCGTTGTTGTGTCCTTCAGTACGTGTTGTTCTCGTGCTATGGGTTGGCGTTGGGCCCGGACATCAGCAAGTTGTCTGCATGCCAAACTGCTGCCGGGAATCAGTGATTTTTCTGATGGCGTGAGATGCAATGCGCGGCGCTTGGATCTTTGGTGTTCACGTTAATCAGAGACTACTGTATGTTAAAAAATATTAACGACGCGCTCATAAAGATGTGTCTCCCGAACCGTAACACTTAATAACAAAAATCTACTTCGACTTCAGATATTTATTGTAAAAAATGTAAACACTGTCGATTGAGTGTGTGTTGTTGACTTCCTTTTTGCATTTGAATAAGAAGTCGGTCGCCATTATTGAGTTATTTAACGAATCGCTTGTCTGAATCTGTGAAATTATAAAGATATGCGGAAAACTCTTTCAATTAAGAAAATATTTAATATACATAAATGATGTCAATCTAAAAAAATATTATAACAAAGTCATGCCCATCTAACAAACTATTCAGAAAGATACAATACAATAAAAATGTGTAAATGTTTGCATTCATTTTTGGTTTAATTTGTTGCATTTAAGGTCTTCTATTATAAACTTCGAATAAAACGGCCAGTTTCCAGTAACACTGTTTATAGGAAAATTACGTAATCGTAATAATGTTGCTGCAACATGTGGCGCGACATTCCTTACACGCGCGCGATCAATCATCGTGCAATGCTCGGTTTCACTTGCTACTTGTCGATCAACCGCTCTATCTAAATATCATGATCCTGTAAAAATCTCAACACTGCTAAACCGCATGCTTTACATACGTTTTCAATCACACAGTATATTTAAAACGGTTTATGATGTAAAGGATAGGTGTTCAGGAAAACGAACTTAACGATCTAGTAGCGTTTCGGAAGCGACTACCTTGAGAAGATACTCCAGGCCCTTTTTCATTATTTACAGGCCGGCCTTGACCTGTTGGAAGGTGAACCTGAGCCCGACGATGGACAGCGTCCGCAAAACAAATGCGTATTCACTCTTCTTTTAAAGGATCGTGGAAATATACTCGCGGGAAGCATATTCCACTCCTTAACTGTAAGAGCGAATATTTTCGTGCGGATATAATGAACGTCTACCACATACGGATGGTATCCGACACGGCGTGTAGTGGCTTTATGATGAAATGAGGCTGGTGGAATCAGAGAATATGGCCTCAGAGAACACTCTCCGTTGTGTAACCGGTAAAAGATTGCGTCGGAGGGGACTACCCAGCGTATCCCCTTCGTCCCATGATTTTGTATACTTAAGATGTTTACACACTAACTAATTTTTTGCAAATCTATTTATTGACGTTCCTGAAAAGATGGTCTTTCTAAAAAATGTCTTCTTCATCGAAGGGTCCGATATGTGTGAGTGATATAAGCTATAAGCTGTATAATATAAATGGCTATAATCCGCTTACGCGTCATTCAATATTCTTATATCCTTGGGTCATGTGTATATTTTCTTATTCACTTAATCAATCATATAATTATTACGATCAATTTCGCATGTCAGTTTTTTACACATACAGAGATACAGTGCGGATTGAACTAATTTGATGTGGGAACAATGGTTAATTGAAACGATACATAACCAATTATAGAGTACACTTATTGATAAGTTGTGTCAAAAGATCGCCTACGCGCCTCTCGGTACGTAGACATTGCAGTGATACCAATTTGGGGATTTTTACCCTAAAATTAGGGAATATATTAGGTGCCTATATGTGCCAGGACGTTTTATTATGATTCACAGGAAGACGCCTGACCTAAATCATATCTGGAGAAAGGTGAAGATGAGAACAACGAATCCGCTCCGAAAATGCCTGTTCACTCTCCTTCTAAAGACCTTGCAAAAGTAAAAATTGTGAAGGTGTTTTAGAATTGTTAACTTCAGACAAAAATTGGGGAAGTTCTGCTGATCATGATTCTAACCTTTATTTAGCTTTTTTAATTTAAATACTTATTTAAAATACATTTGGAGTTTATGATTATTAAGGCTAGTAGCGTGCATCCCATAAAAACATAAAAAGCATTATTTCTTCATGTTTAAACTATAACTTTAAAAGTGTTATATGTTTTTTGTGTGTACCTATTTATTACATAGAACGTTTCTATTATTATCTTTTTTTTTTAGGATAACATACATCAATATACAATGAATAAAAAAAGAAACAAAAAAATCCATATGATAGAAAAGCTTCCACAAAAAAAATATAACATAAAAATCAATCTACGGGACACAAAACAATGAAAAAAAAGTAAGTAACTAATTGTATAAACAAAAACAAATACACCAAGAAAAAAACCACCGCTCTTCTCAAGGAACAAAACGTATTAGACAGAATGTTGACATCACAAATTCGTTTGTCGTACATATCACAGCCAGGAAAAATAAATATATTATTAACATAATTAATGCGTTTCAAAGTATATGATAAGTCACCGATTTCGTCAACTCGGACTCGGCTCTGGGAATACTTAAACTATCGAACGGTTCATATTATATACTCAGTTTTTTCAAAGATGAACTTATTTTCTGTGCAAAGTGCAAGCAAAGTCAAAGTAATGTCTATAAATCTCAGTCTTAGACTTTTCGAAGGGCAGTAGTATCGATACTTTAAGAAATATTTTTTGTTAATTTTTAGGGGTATTTTCTTATGTGTAAATGGTAACATTAATCGACGATAGGTGACGGTGACGACCACGACGGTGACCGTCGCGCGGCCGGTCCTCGAACCCACTCCCCCGCGGCGTCGTGTCGTGACAAATCAAAACAGTCGAGTTAATTAATCGTGATCACTTATTCGCATGCATTACCGCCTTCTTGTCTCGTGGTTTAAAATCACTATTCGGCGCAGCCAAGAATTATTTGTTTAAATATATTGCAAATTACTTTCCTACTCTTTTATAGTTTACTTAATTATACTAAATTAATTTAAATATACTTATATTATTTATATGTGCGTATATTAATTTAAATATTAAAGTAGAACACACCGGCTTTTTGATATCGATTCATTTAACAACATATCGACAAACCCTACGCTCTAGTCGAGCAACGAGATGCACCCGATATACTTCCGAAAAAGGATAGGGAAAAATAAGTTACGATTCTACGTTCAACACATTGCGCTTTCAAAAACATATGAATAATTATAGATATTTATTTGGAACTATTACTGGGCTGCTTGTACACTATCACTTACTACACTATCACTATCTATTATCACTTGTATACTTGTATTGTGTCGGCACTCGTGCTGACTGCCGCTCAGCGCTAGTGCTTTCTTCTTTTTATAGCTCCTTCTTTTTAATCTGAGTGTGGACTGTGAAGTTTTACACTTTATTTGGTCTGTGTAGGTAACCTTTAGTCGAGCTCAGATCTTGCTTCCACTCACATTCATACTGTATATCTTTTTTATCATCGATTCGTCTTTCATTCTCTCCACGTGCCGAAACCATAGAAGCATGCTATCGATTACACTATCTTTCAAACCAAACAATCTGCGTATCTCTTCGTTCCTAACACGATCAGCGAGCGTTCCTTCGCATATTAAAGGAAGCGATCGCGTCTCCACTGCATTAATTCCACTTCCATGCTTCTTCTGACACACCCAGGCCTCGCTGGCGTACAACAAAGCGGGCACCATCGACCATTATTAAAGTTATATAGATCCCATTGTATTGTAGAATTTACTTAGGAAGCATAACGTTTTATTGAGTCACATAGACTATAAATAATCTACACGTAGTATCCATATCTTGAACAATAACTACAATAAAGGCCTGAGAAGCAGAGGAGTCTACAATATTATGCCGTATAAATACGTGGTCACGTTAATAAGGTTATCATAATAAACGCTGTATAAGGGCCTCAGTTTTTGCGGCAGCGAGGCGCGTGGGATCTGCGTTCGGACGGCGCGGCGCGGCGCGGCGTGCGGTGCCCGCCCGAGAGGGAGCCCGGTCTCCGCACTGGCAAACACGTAGCACACGTTCCTAAAGTCTCATTGGCCTAAAATTTAGAAATAGATAAGAGAATGGTTTTAAAATCCGGCCCGTCGCGTATTAGTTCTTAAAGAAAAAGGAAAGATTGACACGTTTGTCGGTACATCGCCCATATTTCGGTGACGCCTTTCTTGTTTAAGTTAATAGGATATTTATTTGTTTTTTTTTTTAATGGAATAAGTAATTATATGTAAATATAGGATATACGACATTAAAGTAGAAAAAAAATCACATTACACAATACCTTTTATTAATTTATATAGGATAACATATTACATTATACTATGTCGCATGTTTCATTAAACACTTTTTGAGGCGAGATTTTTTTTTATGATATATCTAAAGTAATAATATCCCAATATAATCATAATATTCGAGTTACATTGCTTATATTCCTGCATATCGCATATTTACGCGGATTTGGAGCCCGTGCGAAACACAAACGACTCGCGCTGGCCAACTAACGTGTTGAAGAAAAAAGGTCCTCTTAATGATGTCGTTGTCGATAAGAGAAATATACAGGTGGCAACGCGAGTATGGGCAGGTTCGAACTCGGATAGGTACGAGTGGGTTTTATCTGGTCAAATACTGAAGCGGGCATCACATGCTGACCTGTGAAGCAAAACATTGTGAGGAAACCCACGTGGCATATAATAGAAATACCATGCGTGTATTGTACTAGCCCTGTGAGAACAGGGATCAGCTGCGCTACTGGTCACATTGGATATGACATATAAGCACAAAGTGAATACAACTGCTAATATATCTCTGCTCACCCCGGATGGGATATAGCGTGACGATATAGTATTATAATTTTGTGAACTTGTTTCTTTGCCTTTTCTAGTAATTAATTCTAGTAAATAGAACTTAGTGTAAGTTAAAGTACTATGTGTGGACTAATATAAAGTTCCATCATCATCATCCACTGCTGAAGAGAGGACAAGTTTCCACCACATCTTGCCACAAGAATCTTATTTGTACCGTTCATCATCAAGTTTCACGCAGGACCTTATAAATGTTATCGTCATACCTCGCAACGAATCCACCAACATGTTTCTGATACCCTCTCGGTCTGCATTTTGTGAGGACCTTACTCCAACGACCAACGGTTCGCCTAGCCGGGTGGCCGGGCCATTGCTTCTAGAGGGACATCATTCGTTTTATGATGTTTTGAACCAAAGCTTTTCTTCTTAAGGCACGGTCAGATTCTGGTATTCGCAATTCAACAACGGCTATTACTGATCTACATATATTTATATGTAAAGGCTGCACTGTCGCCTACATCTGATACTTTTACATACCTATAAATATGTACAGAAAGATAGGTCGCGACCTATCAAACCCAAAGTGGAAGAACTAGGTTATAGGGAAGAGCTGTCCGTATTGTGAAAGATCCAGACGTTACTAAGTATTTTGAACCGCTCTAATTGCGCAGAGATATCACGGAGTCACAGCTATACGGTAACTCACATCCCGGGTAGGATTATGTACTCTAACTTTTACTTTTACTTTTACCAAGTTTTTAAGCTGTGGAATGGTATTCCGGCGAGCGTGTTCCCACCGTTCTACGATATGGGCTCCTTTAAACGAACCGTGAAGACATACTTGTTGTTGTTGCGTGATCGCTGCGACTAGCGATTTCTTTTTTACTTTTGACAATCATTGTCGTTTTCAGACTGCACCATGCTTACTGTCAGGCGGTGTGTAGTCACTGTGCCGAGTCAGGATACGCCGCTACCGGGTCACGGGCACGCCTGACAGAATCTAACGGCTACCGGTTACATCGATACAATGTAATCTGTTCCGTATCGTAGTGCCGCGCATGCACGCTCCATGCTACATAAAGTATAAACGGCAATGATTTTCTTATCAGCCTCGATAAATAAGCAGTGATGACCAGTTGCCCGACCTCCTCTCGACAAGGCCGCGCCCGCCAGGACGATTTGCATCTCGATTAAGCCCTTGCAGAAACGCAGAAATAACTTAGCCAGCAGCCTGCACTTGCCGCGCCTACTCGATGTACGTAATTTCCCACAATAACTTCGCAAGCGTATCGCCTTTATCTTCAAGCAGAACGTTTATTAATATCACAATGATGCGTATGGACAGCGGAATCGATGATAAACGCCTTATACGAGCGAGGAGCGACAGTTAAGGCCGCGCGTTCGGCATTCTGGCCAAAAACAGGAACCAATAAATATAAAATCGGTTTTAGTCGAGCGCAAAGGTGCCCAACGGCCTCGACGATATTTCCTTATATTCCCTATAAGCCTATACTTATTGGCCGTGTATTGTCTCACCGATTATGGTTTATGGCAGCCTCCGTGCCGCTTCGAAGATCGGTTAGGCCGGTTACACATAACATGCGATCCGAATATATACTAATATTATAAAGCTGAAGAGTTTGTTTGTTTGGTTGTTTGTTTGAACGCGCTAATCTCTGGAACTACTTTTTCAAATTGAAAAATTATTTTTGAGTTGAATAGACCATTTATCGAGGAAGGCTTGAGGCTATATAACATCACGATGCAATTATTAGGAGCGAAGAAATAATGGAAAATGTGAAAAAAGTGGGGAAAATTATTCATCCTTGAGGGCTTCCATTGCGTGCGCTGCAAAAACGGTTCAAGATACCAAAACTATTTGTAAGAAAGAATTATTTCTCTTGAAATGATCTAAAAAAATATCCGCGACAGTATATGTCTATCTTTTAAGATTTAGTCACTAGAACCGTTTTTATGGTAAACAAATTTGGTCGAAATTAATGCATTATTTGTTAAGAGTTGTATCAACGTAATAATATTAGTCTTTATCCAAATAAATGTGTTGTTGATTAAGAGTATTTAATTGTGAACAAAATTGTCTTTGACATCACTTAATTTCAATGAACATCTCAGAAGATATTACAAAACCTTATATAGCAAAACAACGTTTGCCGGATCAGCTAGTACGTGATAATACAAATGTGAGTTACACAATGTTTCTTCTCGCCTACTTCCTTCTCTTTGAGTAAACTTATAATAGAATTGAGATCATTCAACTTTTTTAATCTAAAATTATTAGAGGTCTCCTAGACTCGTCCTATTTGCTAAGCGAAATATTGTTATGTCGATACACTGTCTTTAACATTTGGTTTCTTTAGAAGAGTGCCGAGAAAAAACGTTTTTTTTTCTCTTAGTTATAATATCAAAACTGTTTATAGCGACATCGTTTAGAACAACGCACCGGTTATATTGGCCCAGAACAAAGGTCCCAGCTGAATGCTATATGACCGGTCGTATCTCGGAAACATCACCGGTACGACTAAATATGAGTAGTCCCTTCGATGTCGTTATAACAGATTTTGACGGTATTTGTTTTTCTTTTTATAATTAGTTAGATAGATTTCTTTTATTGCAGTTATGCCTTAGCTCTATGTGGCAGCTTTGCTTGCTTATGTTTGTTTATTATTTACTGCACTGTGTCCCTGAAAATATAAAAAAATAAAATACGTTCCCAATTAGTCGTAAAAGTATTTATATGACAGTTTACACACTCCATCTATCATCCGTTATTCCCTGATTCAGATCAATATTGCTGGATCGAAGTAGCTATACACTAATGATACTATAGTATCGTTTGTATGGACGCTCGTGCGCTACGTCTGAACGAAAACCGTGTTATATTTGTGAACCGCAGGTGAGGAATGGAGCATATAGTACTGTGGTCACATCAGTCGGTCAATATTCTGATCCGAATTAGATAAGAACGGATGACGGATGTAGTTCACAATCTGCCATACAAACTTCTACGACTACTTCGGATAGTATTTTCCCGGATTTAAATCGGATTACCCAAGTGCGCAACCGTCCTTAGTGGTTATTTTGGTACGAAACAGAAAGTGCATTTGTTTGCGGAGTCGTTCGCAACAATGTGTATGTTGACATTGGAAATTAACCGCATGGATCCGCAACCGGAACGAGCGTTATTGTTTTAAGGTGCGTGACCTGCGCGGGCTCACGGTGATGCGGACTTAATTCATTATTTATTAATTGTGTGTAAATTATTCAATAACGACACGAGTACGTAGACATTTGGCTAGACATGAAGTTGCTTTTAGGACTAAGTTGATCTGACATTGATCTCTAAGGTTGAGATTCATAGACGAAACTTTGACTTTGCTTATTCTTTGCTAAGAAAATAAATTCGTACTTGACAAAACAAAACTGAATTTAATTGAAACTTGATTTTAGGCTGAATGTTCGCAGAATCAAGTTCAAGTTGACTAATTCGGTGATGTCCATATTTAAACATGAATATAATCATATATTTCGTTATGTAAAGTGAAAGCATAGTCAAGGTGGCATCTTAAAAATCTCAGCCGAAGAAAAGAAAGCACGATATCTTTGAATAAGAATCACACATGCATATACTGATAAGTTGGCTGTAATTAAGGCAAAGTGACTTCAAAAATCAAAATGGCTTAGTGTTATCTAAGTATTTACATAGAATACTGAGTGTAGTAAAATTTATCCAAGATAAGAACTAAGAATATTTATTGTTTGTTTATGAATCCTTTTAAATCAGGTGTGCACAAATGAGGACACAAATGTTCTAGGTGTACTAAAACCATTTTTTTTATTCTGACTACGTATAGTGACCAATCCACGCCTGATGGTAAGCATGGTGTGGTCCAAAAAACGACTGCAACGATCAACAGTAAAGAAAAACAATCGATAGTAGCGGTGATCATGCCGGCCTGCACAAATATCAGTTCACACAACGCATTAAGGACGATGAGAGCACGCTCGCCAGAAGACCATTCCACAATTCAACGACTTGACAAAAGTAAGAGTTAGGGAACTTTTAAAATCTAGCGGGAATATAAATTACTGTATAGCCGTGACTCCGCAAAAACGCGTCCGTGGTACTTTTATGGAAAATAAAAGGTGAAACAAGGTTAAGCAGGTCTTCTAAGCGGAGCGGTCCGAGACGCGGAGTGCCGTCTGGATCAAACACGCTGCGCAGCAAGGCACCAAGTAGCTACAGATCATAACCGTCCCAGGGATGCGAGTAATACTTCCTCCAAAGCTTGACCTGGGCCTTATACAATAGGAACAGCTGATTCGCCGTGACAAACCGCCCCACTCTGTTCGGGATACCAGGTCTACGAAGTAGTGAATGATTGAAAACTATCTTATTCCTTAATATTCGGTGCACTGTAACTAACGCGCTAGTGTAATTACTTCTTTATTTAATTAATTCTATTTTTTTCTAATTTAACCCTAAAATTTAAATTACATTATTTTGAGCGAAAACATAATTCAGTTCTGAAACGGTTAATGTGTATGTTTATCGTAACGATAGATTGAAAATAAGAAAATCAACTGCTCCAGCTCATTGCCACGTTATATGCGTATTTGGAACGAAAGCTCCTAATAGAATATTTATTATAAAGAAAGGTCCATTTGTAAGCATGCGGTTATGGCGACAAGACAAAGAGAATTGGTGTGAAAAATTTAAATTAACAAGCATATCGCCCACACTACATAAAAATTAGCATCGTAGCAGCTACAAATCACCGCGGCCCGTTTCGCACCGATAATCGAATGAAAAAGCGATTACAATCAATTTGTCAATGAGCTCCGCAGGCGATAGAAAATACTAAACTGTGTGAAACGTAATTTGCTCTTAGGATTTATATACTTTTACGCCTCCAAAGACGTTTACAGAAACAGTTGATTCCCAATACCGTAATTATTAATTGCATGTCCCAGACGGCCTTATGTTAGTATTAGAATGAGTAATACAAAAGATAGTTTGTTTATCACATAATCATTTCATTAATACACAAGCAATGAGTACTGTATTACAAAAGATAGTTTGTCATTAAAATAAAAATTTCATTAATACAAAAATAGATTATTTACATTTTTTTTTGTGATTTTCCATCCTCAAAATTTGCACCCTCCTAGCCTCACCCTCCTATGTTTTAATCGTTAGTTTAGTATTTTTGTATGAAAAAGTTCAGATAATTTAACCGTCGTCCGTATTTTAAAAAGAACGAAATTATAGACATTGCTGAATTACAGATGGCGCCACGTCCGCCCTGATCCCACCCCCACACACTTATAATACGTTCGTTATTTTTTATTTAACAACCAAAATATTCACTAGAAATAATTTATATGGCAGAAAGTTTGTTGGGTCAGCTAGTAATAAATAGTTTATTTCATTTAAAGTTAATTTAAAACAACAATTCTCAACTTTGATTGATGTTCCGTGTTCACAATATAACCTGAATAGAGTTTACTCTCTATTTCTTTGTGGATAGCTATTTGATAAAGTCCCTGTACTAAATTAACCCTGTACTAAAATAAACAAACAAGATTCCTGTTACTGAATTATTTTAAAAAATTAAGTGTTTGTTTAAACTTTAGTTGGCAATCTGGCTAACGTTTCACCTGATGGTAAGTGGTTACCGTCGCGTATGGACTACTACAACACAAGGAGCGTTGCTATTGTGCTGCTGACCAAGAAGCGGGCATTCACCACCATCTTGAAGAATCTCATGTCATAGTTCTGGGGAAAAATATCACCCGGCATCACATTCCATGACTCCGAAGTGTTCTAGAAAATTGCTGCCTTGTCGCTGCGTGGTTTGTTTCGATTTTGCATTGTGTAAAGAATTAACATGGTGAATTAACTCTATTTTCTGTACAACTTCGCTCAATAATTGTCATGATTGCTTATTGATACAGAAGTACAGTCTCACGCCGATGTATATAATGAGCATTATGCTAATTGTCGGTAGGTGTGGGCCGACAGTCGACAGGCACCCACTGCCCACTGCCATCGCCTGATTCATAACGCAATCCTTCCGAGAAAATGTAAGATACAATCGAATGACAGACAGATCGACAACTTACACGATATTTATGAGGTGCTTTATTATATATCACGCCATATTTTTATTAGTGCTAATTGATTTCATGATTATTTAATAAGGGTACAAAAGGCTCGTTTGTCGCCTACAAATGTTAACATTGGCAAGTATTAGAAAAGTTGATTTTTTTGCGACTAACTTGAATCGCATTATAAAACAGGGGTGGCTAAGATTCTAGATAGTCCGAGCCATTTTTCAAAATCAATATAATAGCATAAAACTTAGAAGAGTACATTTATCGAGAGTCCCAAATAATCCTTCAGAGAGCCGCATGGGGTACGCGGGCCCCACACGCATGCGGTTAGCTCCCCTGTTATAAAACAAAGTCTCCCGCCGCATCTGTCTGTCTGTTCGTGATAAACTAAAAACTAATGGACGGTTTTTAATGTGGTTTCCCTAAGAGAATAATTACTAATGTTTTAATAAAAAAAAATTATACTAGCTCGACAAAGTGACTACATACATTGAACCTGACCACCAAGGAACGAAAATCCATAGACAGCCGCCATCGCAATGTCGGCTCACATATACCAATGACCATGACGGAAGGTCTCTAGGTATATGAATAACTGGATATACAAAATTGACCATAAAACACGACAGGTTGAAGCATGTCACTGACTGTGGTCACGGCTCGGCTTGGGTAATCGCCCTACCTCCTCAAATATGTTAATGTGTGTAAACAGGTTGAAAAATGATGGTAATTGTTGAAAATTTGTGTTGTTTTTTTATCTCTTTAGTCTACTTCAATAGTATATTTTAGAATTCTAATAAACTTGATTGGTTTAGGTGTATCTTTAGCAGCGGCGGGCGTCCCATATAAAGCATTATCTCGCTACACTTGCACATGTAACGCATATATTGTTTACTTAAAATTTGGCCCAATTTGACTTTCAGACTGCTATTTTGGTAAACATCAGATTTTAAGTCAATATATCTATTAAATGTCCAAGTATAACAAGATAATGCTTTTTATGCTTTATATGGGATGCTATGGGACGCTACTGATCTTTAGTGTACTGTTTTTAATGTGTTATAATAATTGATTGTTTTCTCATAAATAAATAAATTGTCCTAATAAGTTTTGCCGCCGGGCAGGTTTAATCGAAAACGCTATCTAATCCCTTCGAGATATAATAAAACAATGTATGGCGGGGTTATTCCTCTTTCATGGCGCTACAGAAAGTCCGCGATGGCATACATATATGTTTCTTTTAAGGATACCTATACTATATATATATATATATATATATATATATCATATATATCATATATATATATCCATGTTAACTTCTAAAAAAATGGTCGCGTACAATGCGCTCATTGGAAAGCTAGTTCTAGATGGTTACAGTGTTAATCCTAATCAAATTAAATGTTTTAGTTACGAGTATTACAGCATTTCATTTATATTAATTTAAATGAATAGCTTTGAAGTTATCGTAAATTAAGAAAAAAACTAACTTACACATCTCTGTACTACTTTAGTTTATAAATATAAAAAGAAAATAAAATATTATCCACAGAAGGCAAGTGAGGGGGGAAGTAGAGAAGAGGATGAGATAAGGGGGTATAGCTACTAGGTTTTGTAGGTGTGACCGTAGTAGTCTAGTGGACAAAGGAACGGTTTGCATGCGCGACGTCGCTAATGGTAGTTCCTCGGGTCAATTAGTATATTTAACTAAAACAGAGAGGTACCTCCGGGCACAGTAATCACCCTGTACATAAAACTAGATTTCTGTATTCATAAAATATCAAATTTACGAATTAAGAACGTGATAGTAGGTGACCGGTAAGTTATGAATATTGAACAATTCTCGTCATACCAGCTGCAATGGCGACTGCACCTCAAGGATTAGGAATTACTCCATAACAGCCGGCTCAGTGTTTCCGTCCGTGGCGTTAAGGAATGTAAGGTAGTAACACTTCGCTGTTGGGGCTGCCCTGGCCGTAGCGCGGTGTATCGCGGCGGGGATGTGCACCAAAGCAAGCAGAAGACTCTCATACAATTAAGTCAAATAATGTTAGAAACACTCTTATTTTTCGTGCATGTGATATGTATAATAAACGTTTTTGTGATTTCGATATTCTGTCTTGCATAATACATTTAGATCGATTGAAAGTTTGATGGGAAAAATTGTCAGTTTCAATTTTCCTTTTTTTGTATTTCTTTTTTTTAATATTATATAATTATTCAGTTAGTTTGCTCTTACTGTTTTGTGTTCATTAGCTTGATTTTATGTTTTAATCTTTTTTCTTTTGTCGAAACTTTACTGCCTTTACTGCATCTCTTTTGTGTATTTATTATTGTTTATACATTGCTGTATGTTTTCCTAAAAATATAAAAAATAAATTAAATAAAAATCACCAGGTCACGGCGCATCCACTCGCTACAAATCGTTGCAATTAAAAAAAAAATAGTTTCATTTTTTTTTTACTCACAGCAGAATACCCACACTGGTGGTAAGCGTTGTTTAGTCGACAACAGACTGCGACTGTCAACAGCAAATACAAACCTAAGGATAATCGCAGCGCACAAATAGCTCTTTACACTTCGTTACAAGAATCCAACAGTCAATATCATAAGACAGGGAACGCTCACCGGAAAAGCATTCCGCATCTAAAAGCCTCGGCAAAAGTAAGAATTGGAGAAGTTATTAGTTCTAGCCGGGATATGAGTTACCGTAGAAATGCGAATCTGTGAGCCGACGGGCGTGATTCTGTTATGGAAGGGAGAAGGTGGAGCAAGGATAAATAACTCTTCAGAACACTCGCCGTCATACAGTCGGTAGAAAACGCTCAGTGAGGCAATAGCTCTGCGCAACTGGAGTAGTACAAGATGCCTATGGTGGGGTTTCTTTAGATTTACTAATTCTACGTAGCCGTCGTATGCAAATGTTTATGAATATATATATATTACAGTAATAACGCAATTATATCCGCCTTTAAGGTGAAGTTTGCATACGTAGGACGGTTCCGCTAAAGCCAGTTACATATGGCAAGATTTTTTTATACTGGATCAAGAAATTAACTACAATGCATCTTTTTTGTACTATCTCGGCACAGTGGCTGCACCGTCAGGCATAACGAAAGGTACAGTGCACTCCATACACCGAGTATGAGTATCGAGAGACAACCACCGGACGATAGTTGCTGCGATCATACCGGCCTACACAAATATCTCTTTGCACTTCGCTTAAAGAACCCAATATCATAGGACGAAGCGAACACGCTCGCCAGAGTACTATTCCACAATCCAATAAACTGACAAAGGTAAGAATGAGAGAACTTGTTAGTTCTAGCCAAAATTAGAAGTGACCGTAAAACTGAGGCTCCGCAATCCAGCTCCCTTGGATCTATTATGAAAGAGAGAGGGTGGAATGAAAGAAAGAAAGAAAAAGTTTATTGAGACAAAGGAAACAACACACAGCAAACATATTTATATAAAAACAACAATGGAATAGTAGTACATAACACTACATCATGTATCCTGTGTGCTGCTACCCATCTCAAAGAGCACTCGGCTCAACATGTGCTGTGTGATGCTGCACGCGCCATGCAGCGCTGATTTTCAGCCGACACTCAGGGGAACCGATTGCGCGAATGAGGCTATACAATTCTTCAGGACAATCGAATGATACAAAAGATAAAAAATACTATATGAGGCAATGCTCTTTTGCGCAGTTGAAACGTCTCAAGGTATTTAAAAAACGTCTCTTGTGCATCTGATGAAAAGTACAATGTAGTCAGAAAACAGCACTGACTTTCACCGAATGAAAATCCATCGTAGTCGCCGTTGTTATGTCGGCCCACATATAGCTCACCAGAAAGTCTCCAGGTGTATGAAAAACTGGACGTAGACGAGCTGACTTTGAAGCTGAAATGAAGTGACCAACAAGCCATCATACTTGTTCTATTCATAAATGTTTAAAGAATTTTAATTTATGGTTAGGAGTTTGCTGACTCTGCGAGAGTGCATGAAGGTACAACACACAAACACATATATGCTCGAATAGTCTATGGGTCCACAATTAACAAAAAAAAACAAACAAATTGTCTTTAGTCAGTATGAATGATCGGTCCGTAAATAAACCATTAAAATTAATTACTTTAAACAGGTTTCCCTTGCATATCTACTATAAATTGGCAAAGGTAGAGAGAAGCTCCTTTCTGCATATCCTAATAGGAAATCACCGTAATGACAGATAGATTTTAGTGATTGCCCTGCATCTGATGTTAGGCACAACATAGTACGGAACCAGACCGTAATAATCGAAAAATACGACACTGTTTGTCGATAGTCGCCGTAATCATGCCGACCTGCGCATAGGTTTCATCTTATTGCAGTGTCTGGAACAACCTTCTATAATAAACTATAATAAATGTGTCAATACGTTTTTTTCCGGAGTGAATGGCGACAACAGAACACTAATGCAGAGACCGTCATAGTGACTCGGATCGGCCTGTCGCGTACAGGAATTGCTACGTGCACGTCCAGTTCTTGATGTACGTGGAAACTCTTTGTGTTGGTATGCGGACGGCATGTCAACGGCGACTGTCAATAAATTCTCGTTCCTTGGACATGGCTATCGTTCTTAGACTACTCTGTGCTTTCCATCAGGTGCGCTGTAGATACATTGGGAAGCCGATATTAAGAATATACATTTTAACCATACTCAATTTTTCATTGCAATCACGCAGCATCCGGGAATCGTAGTCACGGATAAAACGTCACTATTTATGTTATGAAAATACAAATTTTATTATTATTACACAATATTTTGTTGGATAAACTTCACGAACACTTTAGGATAAAGTTATTTCATTTATTAGAATTACTACATTTTTTGTAGGATTAATTAATATCATCATTTTTTATAAATAAAAACGATATGTACAATCGTTCTGAGTTCACACAAATTTCCCAAGTTTTCCGTGCAATGTTTCTCACTTCACTGAAAAACAAAGTCTGCGGTCCACACTAATATTAAAGAGTGCTATATTAAACGTTGTGTTATTTAACGTTTAAACAAAGTAAAAGCTAAATTCATTGTTTATGTTAAAGTCATATAATTTGAGCGCGCGAAAAACGCAATAGACAATAAATAATGTAAACCGCGCGTGCGCACTCGCGCTGCGGGCAGGCAAAGGCTCGCGGTCGTACTGCCGCGTGCCGCGTGCTGCCAGCGCGTTCACGCTTCTGGGTCACCGCCCACAGCTTGCAGTGAGATCATAAAGCAGTTACGAATATTATTTACTTACAAGAGTCGAGTACAGCCTTCATTGCACACAATTTAAGCTGAAATTTCGTAGGAGGCACTAGGCAGTTGCAGCCGTACGTCAGTCAGTCAGAATCAGTCGTATATATCCCGGCTAGGACTAAGAAGTTCTCTAATTCTTACATATGCTGTGTTGTTGGGCTGTGGAATGGTCTTCCGTCGCGAATAGTGTTCCCACCGTCCTATGATATGGGACCCTTTAAACGTAAAGTGAAGAAATATTTGTGCAGGCCGGCATGATCACTGCGACTACCGCAGGTAGTTTCAGGTAGGTGGACTGCGGTTTTTCTTAACTATTGATATTCGTTTTCGTTTTTCGGACTGCGCCGTGCTTACCATCAGGCGTGGAGTAGTCACTGTGCCAAGTCAAGACAAATAAAATACTGCACAAGGGCTAACACGCACTGCGATTCTACTTCAACATAGCCTTGAGTTTCTTTAAGCGTTCTTGCTTAAGGCAGTCGCTTCTGAAACGCTATTAGATGATAAGCGCTAGTAGTTCTGACACGCCATATCCCTTTCGGGATGAGCAGAGATACATTAGAGGCTGTAGTTCTCTCTAAATTAAAATACTGTGACATTGCATGTGATCCATGTCTTTTAAGTAGAACCCAAAAACTTATCCAGCGAGTTCAAAACGCTTATGCTCTTTTTTGCTTTCATATCCCAGCTCGTTTTCGTGTAACACCTTTCTTAAACAATTTGAAACTTCTGAAAATGAAAGCGAGACAAAAACTTCATATGGCTAGTATGTTGTTTGCTATAATTTCCACAAAAACACCTTTTTACCTTTACTCTAAGTTATTATGGGCCGGGACTATAACGAATATCCCAGCAGAGCGTGTAAAAATATATTTAATTTACACCAACACAAAACTGCTGCATTCCGGGGATCGTTCAAGTTCGAGGCATCGAAATGCTGGAACGACGTTTCTTCGTTTCGAAAAACGTTTTTCTTTTCTTTTTTTTATCTACTTTGCGCTTATCAGCCAACGCAATCAATAACGCAGCTGATCACCGTTCACACGACATTTCTATCAGATGCTATGCGTGTTTCCTCCTTCAACGGGAAGCATGCGGTGACTAAATCCATACTTAATCTAAAGAAAAACCATAAGTTTACACAAAAATAAAAAATCAAAATCTACACATAATGAATTTATAAATATAATTTATATGAATAGTGAAAATATAAATAAAAGTAATAAATAACATTCACAGAAACAAGGTAAGTAAAAGCTAGCGCCATCTCTGATTGCTTATATAATTCAATTGGAAGGGTGCCATTTATAAAATGTAAAGTGCAAGTGCTAAGAAGTGTTATCGATGTCGCCGCTGGAGGCGCCGCCGGCCGGCATGAACTCGAACAGGACCGCCTTCTTGTCCAATCCGCATCGGAAGAGATTCCACGCGACGTCTTCCGGAGAAGTTCCAGACTGATCAGCACAGTTTTCCCACACCTGAAATTCATTCCAGATACTGAAATATTTTGTCGAGTCCTTCCTTATACGTCCATAATTAAAATTGCTCACGTGGAGCAAGCATTATTTTTAAAGATTTTAATAATTGTTTTGACGCATCAAGTGACACATTATATTTTAAAGGTTTGCAATATAATTTAATTTGAGGAAATAATCGAATGGAGATACATAACGTTTCGTTCCCTCGCCTTCCGCCCTGCAGCAGTGATGACAATTTAGGGGGATTTTATGTAGCTGGCGGAATTTTTGGGGGCGTTAATTGAGAATATTTAGAGGTTTTTAAGTGACTAGGGGTATTGTCGGGTACAAAAATTGATAACACTGATAGCTTCTTATGTGGCTAAGGGGATTTTTAGGGTAGAAAAATGGTTAAAGATTGATAGATTTTCACGTAGCTAAGGGGATTTTCGGGGAGCAAAAATCTTACAAGGTTTTTTTGGTTTTAGATATGATACTTTTAAAGCAAAATTAAGGAAAAATACACAAGTTCATGCGTGTTACGCTAGTCGCAATACTATTTTTGAGTATTATGATCACTATTTTGGATAATATCTAAAATAATGTTTTATATTTATATCAAATATGTTCTTTGAATATCTAATTCATTTTTAATAAACAAAAAGTTCTTTTAATACTGAATTAATTTAATAAACTTTTGATTTAAAATTTATTATTTAGGCTACAATCAAATAATTTAGTATTTTTAAAATAGTTGGAGAGGTTTTTAAGGACATCCTAAATGACTTGACCGAAGGGCTTAGGTAAATTATAATTTGATCACCGATGACACTAGTAGAAAAGTGCCAAATATATGCAATTGAACAAAGGTATGGACGTGATATTTGTAAAGCTTATGCCAGTTCCGTATGAACTACAGCTATCGTTAATGGAATGTATGATAACATTTCTATGCGCGCAGGTTGGCCCTTAGGTCGCGGGAGGCACAGTGCTCGTCAATACGCAAAAACTGACCTTGGGGTTTTAGCTGGTATAAGTTCGGGCACCTCGGCTACCGTCGCACAGCCCAATGTGAATGAAATGTCACATTGGACTCTGCGAGTGAAGCGGTCCTGTAAGGCTCTTCCCCAAATAAAAAAAGCCTAAAGGTACGCGTCGGGTACTGGAAGTTGCGATTTGGCAGCTGCGATGTCAGACGTCGTATCAATCGTGCTGCCTTTGTGTGTAAATGCATCCGTGCGTACACGAATCCGAAGCGCCCCTTTAGGGTAGGTAAGGCTGCCTTGCATAAGAGAAATTACTTTGGTGAGGTTGCGCGCATCCGGCCTCGCAGCCGCCTTGGCCCGCAGCGCCGCCTTGAGCAGCTTGCCGTCCTTGCCGATGAGCTTGCACTTGAGCAGCACGCAGTAGACGTGCCGGCGCATCTCCGGCCGGTCCGCCAGCTCGCCGCGCAGCAGCGCCTGCACCAGCGGCGCCGGGGCCCGCGACTGCGCCGCGCACGCCGCCGAGTGCGCGAGGAACATCGCCCGCTCCGCTTTGCCCAGCATCTGTACAATCGTGCGGCTAAGCTGACGTTGCCCGGTAGCCATCCCTAGCTGAACCCCTTGGGTTTTTATTTTTCACCAAAAGCTATGTACCAGTTTTAATAATGCTCACTGAAATATTGACGGATTTTCACATAAACTTTCAACTCGCATTTCACCCTCTTTGAGATGGTTATAAAAACCCGCTCTTATGGGTGCCTAAGTCAATAACAAACCCCGTTATCCAAATTTCATACTTCTAGTTTCAGTTTTTTATAGTCTACAATTCACTCAGGACAAATAAGTCAGGAAACGCTACGGTACATACGAGTAGGTACACACTACAGTACACAAGTATGAAGACCGCTATAGTGACTCGCTTTAGCCTGTCGCGTTTCAGTATGAGCTTGTGTGCGTCCAATCACATACATTTGTTACCTAGAGACGTTCAGTCGTAGTATACGTGGGCCGACATGGCGCCTGCTAATGTCAATGCAATTTCGATCTCTCGTCCTGTCGTACATGGACTACACAGTACTTTCCATCAGGTGCCCTGGTAGTCACATAGTCGAGCTGGTACAAAAACAGCAGTCTCCAACTCATTTAGAAGATGTTTTAAATTCGACTACAAATTTTTTATCGAGCAGACAAGACATAAAGAGAAATAGGAGTTAAAAATGACATTTAAAAAAAGCTATTTAGCAAAGGACAATATAACTAAATATTTATATAACCAATAACCAATGTTTTTTTTTTAATAATGGCTCGATAAAGTGACTAAGTTACAACTGATGAAAAGTACTGTATAGTCCAAGAACGAAAACGACCGCGAAGTGACGTAACACCGTTGACAGTCTCCATCGTCAAGCCGGCCCACATATACCGCGACGGAAGGTCTCTAGGCATATGAGTTACTGGATATATACAAGCTGATCCTGAAACGTGACAGGCCGAGTCACTATAATGGAAATAAGGAGACGGCCAAAGTACACGGGTATTAGAAACTTACCATGCAATTCTTGCATCCTGTTGTTGCCTGAAACACAAAACAATAAAATATTATTAGAAGCCAGTTTCGTCCCACTGCTGGGCAAAGGTTTCCCTTCCCCTTTCTAATACATTTGTAGAATCCATGTGAAGGAATTTGGATATGTATGCCCAATGCGGTTTGGCGGGTGTGCGCTATGTGTAGAGATGCCGCCCGCAGCAGCAGCCTGCGCCCAATGCTGCCAGCTGCAGCAGCCCGCGCCCAATGCTGCCAGCTGCAGCAGCCCGCGCCCAATGCTGCCAGCTGCAGCAGCCTGCGCCCAATGCTGCCAGCTGCAGCAGCCCGCGCCCAATGCTGCCAGCTGTATACCTCACTCGGCTCTTACACGCTTACGATACCTCAGTATGGGGACGGAGGACCCGCTATTCTATACTGCCGGGAAATCCCACGACTAAAATAAAATATATAGAACCATTATAATCGCTCAGCAATGAACATTCCTACAATCAATAATTCTTATGAAGCGATAGCGATTTTTCAGTAATGATTTAGAAACAATTATTTGTAAATACTCTTCAAGTCTCAGTAGGGCTTGTGACTAAATTCCGATCTCAAAATTAGAGCACAATTCCTAACGAGATTTCAAGTCAGGATTTTTCCGGGATGGAATACTTTTTTAAGATAAAAGGTGGCAGGGCTTCCACCTGATCGATACGATTTCCCCGTCGATAGAAATAATTCAGCAGATTTTAGCCGGTAGGAATCCGAGGTCTCACGCAGAATTTTGCTTCTGGTAAAGAATTAGTTAACGGCTTTACCTGTCGCGCCAATGCGACGAGCGCCAGCAAGACGGCGGCGCGCAGACAGCTCATGAGGACTCGCGGTGACAGATGCAGCGGCACGAGCAGCAGCAAAGCAGCCAGCGGCAACACCCGCAGCAGCAGCGTCCACACATGCAATCGCGTGCGCTACCCTTTGCACGGTCCTTTATATGCGCCGCCCGCTACCACGGTACGTCCGCCGATAACAATACTCGTTGATTGTAATTAAATCCTAGAAAATATATGCGAATACTTTGAAAATATATTTGAAATTCTGCTATACAGGTGTCATTGCCTAAACGAACAGTACCTGTCTTCGTTCTGCCAAAACGAACAGTGTCTGTCAACAGTCTTCCTAAAAGAACAGCGACTGTCCTCAGTCTGTCTAAAGCACATATTGTAGTATAGTCAAATCGCATCCTGAGTGCAAGTACTAATACGAACGCCACATGCACACAACATAGAGCCTACCTATAGACGATAAAATATTTATTCCGCCCGGGAGTCCAACCTACAACTAGTGCAAAAAACAGTAATCACATTGTTTATTAATTACTAAGATATAGCATTGGAACAAATTATAACAGGGAGCGTTCCTGCTATTAGTTTCATCCCTTTCACACGCGGAGTTTAGTCATTATCCTGTCTCGATCTCGGGTCGTGTGATTTTTATTTATCACTGTTAAATCGCCGGCGATTTGAGCGGACTTGCCTTTAGCGCAAAAAAACAACAAAAAACAGCAAAAGCAAATACCCTGTGCTGTATGATGATACAGCACAGGGTATTTGCTTTTGCTGTTTTTTATATTCATTAACATATTCTTCTGTGTTGTATGTTATGTGTCAAATATATGATTTTTCTTTATTCCTACTCTTTAACGCTTTTTCCCATCTGTAATGTCGACTCTACAAAGCCAGACGTTTAGCATTGACAGGTAGTTGCGTGTGTCGCAAGTTAAATATTTCCTATAATTTAACATCGATGGTAATTCCATTTGAGGAAGGAAGCTGTCGTAGGCGACTTGCTCTTAAATATGCAAATGTCCATACTGCCGCGCGCTCTGGGATTTGATGCGGAGGCAAGGGCGTGCTGTTTAAGGATATTGCAGTTTTAAAATATACATTCTTACCTATAGCCGTATATCTTATGAACACCTGATATACACACATATTGACCGTTTTATCAAAAAGTTGTAACAATAAAAATTGTAATAAATTTGAACTCTATTTTATCTATCTATCTATTTTATCTTTTTTTATTTTATTTTATTTATTTATTTTTTATTTTATCTTAGGACAACTATTTCCTAAAATTTAGAAATATATAAATTGATTATTTTTATTATACACAATATTTATTGCCTTCAACTTAAAAAATATCGATCGTAGGATAAAAATGGTAAGAACTATCATAAAGTTGTCAAGAATTAAATTTATAATAAATTTTCTAACTACCATTTTTCGAAAAATTTTAAAAATAGGGGAGATATCTATAGAAACTTAACGTTTAAATTCAACTTAAAAATAAATGTTATCTTTGGTTGATAAACTTGGTCACGCATTAACAAATACATATATATTAATTAATCTCCTCCAATAATTAATCTGCTCAAATTAATCTGCTCCAATTTTGTTAATTTATTAGCTTTTTGTAAAAACTTAATTTATTTTAGTGTATCTCTAGTGTATTATCTCAAATTTTATGTTAGAGTTGTTTATTTTCCTGTAAATAAATTAATAGTGACTCGCAAAGGCCTGTCATGTTTTGGGATCAGTTTAAAAACGTCCAGTTGTTCATTCACATGTTTAGAGGCCTTCTGGCGCAGTGTGTGGCCAAGTCCCATGACGCGAGCTGTCAAACAATTACCGGACCTACCGGGGGCTCGCTGTCGTTATTGGACTATACTGCACTTTCCATTGAGCACAATTTAGACACTTTGTCGTGTCAGTATTAAAAAAAATATATCGGTTATATTTACAGGTTTTGTGGTATGTATCGTTGGAGACAGTTGCATGGTAGGAGGGCGCATTTACTAAACATAATATGACATGAGAGCGTGTTATCACAACAACAGGATTGTTCTCCAAATATTCCACGCTATTGTTGATCCTGTGTTTATAAATTACTGTCTTAAATCGAGGCTAAGAAGCAAGAATGCTATAAGCATTATTTTCAAAAGAATAAAATATGCAGATCTAGGCTGGAGTAGAGGCCTCCATGCTCGAAATTTCAACAATAATCTGTCTTGTTTGGGCCTGCACAAAATCTTGCACATGATTTGCCACGATTTGTTAAGCTCCTACTGGTTAAAACCCCAGGGAATCCCTCAACTCACTGATAGTCGGGCCCGAGGATCTGTATTCCTCTTACGATCCGGAGAGAGAATAGCCTGTCTCAGGTTATAGCTCTGGGAAGGGTGGGTGTAAAGAGCCTACGATTCAGTATCTCTCTCGGGCTGAGGGTAGGGCACATAGGCACAGCCTAATATGAGCGTACTGTCAAATGTAACAGTGAGGAACTTACCTTTTTTGTAAGTAGAGTTGCACTAAAATTTCGTCGATAATGCGTAAAAGATTTATACTTTAGATTTCGTGACAGATTTCCTGTGAATAATAATCAGTGATAATTAACTTTACAAATTATTATTTTGGTGTCTGTACAAGAGTACCTATCCTATAAATAATAATTTGCTTAGTAATAAATATAAAATCAAAGTTTTTGAAGAAAAACACCATTTCATAACAGAACCAAATGCGCTGGATTGCGCAGGCACGTGTCACTGGATTGTGGATCGGTCTTCCGGCGAGCGTGTTCCCACCGTCCTGTGCTATTGGGTTACTTAAGCGAAGCGGGAAGAGATATTTGCGTAGGTCGGCACGGTCGCGGCGACTGTCGCCAGTCGGTTGTCTGTCGACAGTCGTTCTCGGTTTTTGGATCGCTCTGTACTTTCTATTCGGTGCGGTGCACTCACTGTGCTCAGTCACAGTAAAAAAAGTACGGCTAGCATTGTTCCAGGGGCAGCGGATGAGCTATACCTTTAACATGTTTCTCTTTTTTTTCAACAATTTTATACAGAAATAAAAAAACCGATCACAGCTTACCTAAACTTGCATTTTGTGGTAGTACGGTGATTGCTCTAAGTGGGTTATGACCACAGTACACGGGCATAAAGGCCGCCATTGCGACTCGCTTTGACCTATCGCGTTTCGGGATCAGCTTGTGTACGTCCGTAACTAATATGTTATATCTAGAGACCTTCATTCGTGGTACCTGTGGGCCGGCATGACGACGAAGATTCAATAGATTTTTAACTATTGATAGTCGCTTTTTTTTGGACTACATTATACTTACCGTCAGGTGTGCAAAATAATACTTTGTCGTGCCAGTGTAGAGAAAATGTATAATTTTCGAAAATTAAATTATGAACATTATTTCTCTATAAATCAAAACAGGAAATCTTTCCCAAGGTACGACAGGTTCCCTACAAGTACCCTATAACCTGGTGTATGTTGTGGGCAACTTTGTATCCCGGAAGCAGTCTGGACTCCTGTAGGTACGCGGATGGTACTAGGCGGTGCAAGTGATCTCGAAAACCACACGACTGTTTCATTCTTCAACGTGTTTGCTGCATTCATGTTAGAGCAAAGACCCGCACAATGACTAGCTTTGGTTTGTCCTATTGGAATCAGTTTGCGCAAGTTCAGTGGATAAAATATAGTGTCATTAGATCCGTTTCGGGGTAAGCAGAGGTGCACAATTTGCGTTTATATGTCGTGAGTTAGTGTCGCAGTACAGGCGCGCCGGGCGGGTACCTGGGCAGAGGCAGGCAGGTGTCGAGCCGGTGCATGCAGACGCTGGAGGGAGGGCGCTGGTGTCGCATGCGGCACACGCGCTGCAGCACGCACGGCGCCAGCCCGCCCGCCACCATCATCGTCAGCACCAGTTGCAGCAGCATCGCTGGAACCTGTCCAACGCTACCACCACTCAACACAACATCGTTTTTTTTTTACATTTCCTACCTTAGGTGGATTATTAAGCTGTGGAATGATCTTTTAGTGAACGTATTCCATGAAATATTTTTCTTTAAATGATGCGTGAAGGAAATAAGACCCGAAGCCCGCGTAGTCATTTTTTGAGGTGATAGGGCAATTGCCCGAACTGGAGCCTGCTGCCCGGAAAAAGAGGTGCGAATGTATTCTAACAAAGAGCTCCGGAGGGGTGGGCTCTTTACAGACAACCCTCCCTGAGATGGAGCTCGAGTAAGGCTGCTCGCTCGCCGCGCCGTAGGAGAGATACGCTAGCGAGTTGAGACACCCCGGTGGTTTCCAGTCAGTAAGAACCTCATAGGGCAGGGCTACCCCCGTCACAACGCCCGCGACGGTCCATGACTATTCTCTAGTGAGTCTTCAAAGAAAGGGCCCACTAGTTACAATAACCAAAAATATAATACATCAACACGCTGTATCCCTTTCGGGGTTAGCAGAGATACATACAGTGGCTGTATTTTTTTTGCGCAAGTATGTCAAGTCCAACGCGACCAGTGGCGCGGCTGACCGCCGTTCTCACAGCACTAGTACACGTGACATTTCTATCAGACGCCGCGCGGGTTTCTCCGCAATGCTTTCCTTCCTCGGCGAGCACGCGGCGCCTCAATCTGCAATAGCTCAGAGGTACTTGTTGCGATTTGACCCTCTGAACGTTAGAGTTGCCGCGCATGGAAACCGCTCTTTGAAATATCTTAAATACGGATCTTCCTTATAAATAAAATATAACAAATCCTTGTGCACTCACTTGTATTTTGTCAGAGTCTGTAACTATTTATCTTCTTTGCAGTAAGCCGCCTGGAACTGCTTGGACTCATAATAGTTGTTCACGGTGATAGGATTCTCGAACCAAAGCATGGCGACTGATTTTTTATTAATCGATTAAAAACTGATGTGGATACATTTGCTATTGATTGACATTTCAGACGTTGACAGAGAACGGCTTGTTTTTGACTTTTTGGTCAATTTCATGGATGAAGTTCGTGCCAGTATTAAATATATATATTTATATTTTTACTTGGGGGAAATCCTCATAGGCTGCACAGGGGGGTTGAGCGATTGAGGTGTGTCGGTTTTGTATCAAGTAAAAACCCGAAGGTGGGTAGTTCTGCGCACTGGCGGGGACTGCGGGTCCTGCAATCAGTCGCCACAACCCGTCGCGAGTGCTACACTATACATTACTACCGCAATTTTGACTGAGAAAATTATGTGTTTCTTCTTTAAAAATATAATTTCCAAGCGGACGATAGACCGCGTTCGCCCAATAAATACCTTTCACTCTTTTCTTAGTCTTTCAAGTTATAAGAACGTGGAAATATGGTCATATTCCACTCCTTAGCTGATCGCATTCTAAACGTAGAAGGGAATATTTTCGGGCGGGCAAAAGGAACGTCCACCACATGCGGATGGTGTCCGGCTGATGGGATTAGAGAATACAAGCTCTTGAGAGCACTCTCCTTTGTGCAGCCGGCAATAGATTGCGAGGCAGGCGACTTTACATCGATGGCGGACGTCCAGCAGTTCAGCCTCAGCCAGAGTCATCGGCCGCACGTCTACAAGCCCTACGAGCAAATGGGAATTGCAATCGAATTGAATTCGAGATCAATTGAACTCAAGATGGGTTGCCACCGGCAGACATAACCATCTATCTATCACTTTATAGACAGTATATCAATGGCAGGATATTGATAATTAGGATAGTATTTAATCAAGTAATTCACTCTTTTCTCTTTAAGTATGGCTGCCAGTTCTTAGGAGGACTGGCTTGCGGCCTCTTATAGGGATGTATTAACATTGGCCTAAAACTAAAAAACCATATAAAATACTATTATTAGCCAGTTTCGTCCCACTTGCTTGACAATGGCCTGTCTTCCCTTTTTGCAATATATTTGTAGAATCCATGAGAAGTATGGGCATGGAACCCAGCACACAATGGCCAATGCGGTCTGGCGGGCGGGCTGCCTGCCTCGGCCGGCTCTTGCGCGCTTACGACTCCTCAGTATGGTGGAGAGGTACCTACTATTATATAATATTCTTTTATAAATAAGAAGAAACACGTTTTTATACGTGGTTTTGTACTTTTAATTTGCATAACCATTTTTTTTAAACTTATCTCGATCAAATCACTACCTCTTAGATAAGGCGCTACTTTATAAAGTCTATATTTTTTGTATTTATTATTTATAAAGGGTTAAATAAAATTCTTTGTTTCACTTTGATAATACAATATAATTTATAATATAAACACAACCCTATGTTCACATAGATGATATTTCGAGTCGAATTCGAGATGCAACAGTAAGTCAGCGCCAAATAATTCATATGATACGCGTTTGAAAACACTTCTGCGCGTCCTGATTGAGGTATCGCGTAATGATAAAACATTTATTATTTACAATATAAATAGGACAATACAGCATATTCCATATAAGGAAACAATGTCATTTTACAACACTACACAAGAAAAATAAATAGATAAAATACAATACAGTGTGTAATAAATACTGTCCGAACCGTGAAAGCGTTACTCGATATCAATATAAGATTACATTTGCTTTATTCTTTCAAGTAAAAGATAAAAACAAAACAGAATAAAATGAAATGAAATGGAGGAACTAACGCGCCAACACTAGGCGCGAGCGTAGTTCCTGAACAAAAGAAAGCAAAGGATCGCGCTAGTCTTGCGGGAGTCTACCGCCCGTGCTAGAGGGAGGTTTGGAGGAAGTGGGCTCTTCACACCCACACCTCCCAGAGATGAAGCCTAAACAGGCTCTTCGCTCCCCGGGCGTCTGGGAGAATGTGGAGCCCCAGGCCCGGGCGGAGTGATTGTAAGGACAAGTCAGTAGGAGTCGGACACACCGGGGTCGCTGCCCTCACAGCGGCCCTGATGCGCCTACGCAGGATTCCCCCCGGGTCGCCATGCAAAAAAGGTGGTGTTGTCTCCCCGAGCACCGTATATTAGATACATTATTCGATTACTGATTGCACTGATTTGTGTAAATAATCTAAACTAGAATAGCACGTTTCCATTTATATATAACAATAACTTATTAGTGTTCACATATAATATAGTTTTCTAATGTATTTTGACAATATTATCGCGAGAGCGAATGTGCTCCTCTCGAGTCGGACACTACATTTATTACACTCTGTATAACTGAATAAAGATAATAATTGCAAGACAATTCACTATTGTTTATCTTCTTACATCGACTGGCTCTCAATTACATACATATAATAATATCATAATGTATAAACAAACAATAAGGTTTAGATTTATAGTCGCTACTTCGGCTTTGCTTAGACTTTACTCAAACATGACATATTATATTATTTGATTAATGTAAAAATCTAACACATCAACTTCGTCAACTTGGACTACACTTTGCGAATACTTATGCTATACTCAAGTTCCTATTGTGTATTCAGTTTTTTGTCAAACACGAAATTAATTTCTGAACAAGTGTAAGTAAAGTCAAAATAGCGTCTATAAAATTCAAGTCTAGTTCTCAGCGAGGATGATTCGAAACACAAAAGAAATAATAACGTAACTTTTCAAATATCATTTTCACCTCCTTTTTATTTACATGTGGACTAATTTTTCCTATCTACATATTAACTAGATGTATTTCTTAATCCGAATAAACGCGGGTAGAAGAAGTAACTTACCCCCCTCGGCGCAGACCCCGCGGCGTTAAAATCTGCTCGCGATCAGGACCTGTGTCTGCACAGCGAAGTGTCAGGCCACAGTTAAAGTTTTTCTCGTATAAGACACGTTACAATTGGGAAAGATGTGTATGCGTGTGTGGCTAGAGCTTGGAGGGCGCGGCGGGCGCGAGCTGCTTTCCCTTGTGGCGCAGCCGCTGCCGGCAGTACACGCGCAGCAGCACCGCCGCGAACACCAGCACGATGCCGGCCACCCCCCCCAGGGAGACCTCGTGCCCGTACACCACGCAGGACAGCAGTATCGACACCGCCTGCCGTCGAAGGAACCTTGCTTTTATATGGCAAAGGCACTGCATTTGTTTGTCGCTTTCGCTTCGTCTGCACCCTATCTGATGGAAGCTACAGTGCAATCCAAAACCGAGGGGCTACCGCTAAACAACTGTCTGCCATAATACCGGTCCACACAAATATCTCTTCCCGTTTCGCTTAAAAAAAAAACAATATCATAGGAAGGTGGGAACACGCTCGCCGGTAGATCATTCCAAAATCCAATGACCAGATAAAGGTAAGAGTTAAGGGAAGATCAAAGTAGGACGCCCTTCGCTTCGGTAATAATAGCCGGGCAGTAGACTTAAGCGCCCGGATGAGTGGGAGGCAGTGCGCTACTAGTGAGAAAGAGGTTTTGGAGGGGTAGCCTCTCAACACACCCTCAGGAAGGTAGCCTCAACAAGGCTTTTCACTCCTCGGGCTACTGGATAAATTTTGTTTCATAGGCTCGGGTGGAGCAATAAGCGGGACGCCCCGAAGGTTTACAGTCAGTAGGACTCTGACATACCGGGGTCTAGCCTTCAGTCAGTGGCTTTGATGTTCATTCGCAAGGTTTCCCCTGGGTTAAAAAAAAGCATGTCTCTGGGTCTCGCGGGGCCTGCAGGAGGCCAGGCGTCGCTGAGTGCCGAGGATGTAGGTCTCGGCAGACGGCAGGAGGAACGTTTCGAGGGTTTTAGCCAGTAAGTTTCCGGCGCACCGGGGCACCGCCATCACGACGCCCTAACGGCCCACGAAGATGTACCCCGGCGCTTCGCCCATTACCTTTGTTTCTCAATTATATGGATTATTCAAATGACAAATTGCAAAACAGGGCAATTGTTAAAGAGTTTATGTTCCACAGCTTTTTGAGAATGTAAATATCATTTACCGCATAAGAAGCGAAATATTCACGAAAAAGCGATCTTTGACCTTGCTTAATTTACAAGATGGTAACGATATTTTATGAGACTTTTGAGTTAACTTTTAAAACGTCAAAATCAAAAGTTTTTAGGTTACAGTAATTTTTTTGTGAAGGATTACCCACTTGTTTTAGATACATTATTCAGTGGGCTACCCCTACCCCTGGAGCTGGGCGCAGCGCGGGCTCCGGCCTGCTCAAAGGCCCGATAACCGAGCAGTCAAATGGATCTCACGCCGTACTCGGACTCGTTCCCGTTGCTGGGCGGGTGTAACACGCGACTGACCTGCCTGAGCGTCATGATGATGGTGAACGCGACGGCGCCGAACCGCGCGATGGTGCGGTAGATCAGCAGCTGGCCCAGCGCCGAGCTGCCCGACAGCACGAGGCAGTCCGCCACGAACACCGGGTTCTGCCGCAACAAAAACCCATATTTAACGAAACTATATGCAAATTAAAAAAAAGGATGTTATTTGAGAAGATTGTTCCATAGATTTTTTTTTTCTGTTTTAAAAATTTTCTGATTACAGTAGTTTATATCTTTTTGTGTTACTCGTATTTTTATTTTTATTTTCTTCTGTGCATGTAGTCTACACTTATAAATATAGTTGCATTTATAATGTATCCTCTTCATGTTTTATATAGTTTTATGTGTTATTGTAGTCTATGTAAGTGTACTTATAAATAAATAATTACTTACCGACAGAAGAAAGGCACCGGATATAATGTTTTAATGAAATTATATTGTCACGCTGTGCCCCTTTTGGGCTAAGCAGAGATACATTAATCACTGTATCCACTTGACGCTTATAAGTTGCGGTCAACGTGACCAGCACCGCAGCCGATCACCGTTTCAGCTTACGTACTAACTGCACCGCATTGCCACCGGTGGAGGGATACATCGTGAGGAGGCTCGCACGACGTACGCATTGGGCACGACATATACGCGCAAAATGGATACAGCCACGAACGCCACTGCCCACCCCACAAGGGATGTAGTGCGGATTATATCATTATTATTATTATCTGTCCTTCAGCTTGATCTTAGATTTTTTTCTTCATTATTCTGCGCATTTCTTATTGTTTATACATTTCTGTATGTTATCGTAAAAATAAGGGAATTATAACATACATAATGATTTAAATATTTTTCGTGATTACTTTTATACTACTAAAAATGTTATCAATTTTTTTTTACACAAATCGTATATTTTTTGTTAATTTTGATAACAATGTTTTGCATTTTTAGAGTATTTTTTTACAGTGGCCCGACAAAGTGACTACCGTGCATCTGATGGTAAATACAGTGTAATCTAAAAATTAAAGTGATTGTCAAAGGACGAAAATCTATTGAGCCTCCGTCGTCATGTCAGCCCACATATTGTATAAGTCACTGGACGCAGACGAGCCGATCCCGAAACGCGAGGGGCCAGGCAGGCGCGGGGCGCTCACCTGCAGCAGCGCGAAGGAGCGCGCCGTGTGCGCGCGGTAGCGGTGCGGCAGCGCGGCGGCCGTGAGCGCGCACGAGAACACGTTGACGGCGGCCAGCATCTGCAGCGCGTGGCAGTGCGTGCGCGCGAACAGCGCCGTCTGCCACGACGACGTGAAGCTGTCGCACACCATGTACACGGACAGCAGCGCCAGCCCGCTCGCGCTCGTCGCGTACGCCGGCCCGCCCCCCTCGCCGGCTTCTGCCGTCGCACGTGTTAAACTTATAGAACCCTTAGAATAGCGCTGCCTGCTGCCAGCAGAGAGGCGCGTACCGTCGCCGTGAGCGCCGAACATGAAGAGCACCATTCCGAGCGAGATGAGCGCGGCGGTCGCGTACTCGTACGCGGCGTACTTGTTGCGCGACACCGCCTTGCCCATCAGCATCACCGGGATCACCTTGCACGACTTCGACAGCACCTGGGACCAGACACCGAGCAGACACTCATCGGGAGCACCGTGGGTACGCGCTCACCGGGAGGCTGTCCTCAGCTGGACGACAGCAAAAGTAAGAGTTTGAAAATTGTTACTTGTACTCTAAATGCATGTTGTAGCGTCGGTAATGACGCGTGCCAGGCAGTGCGAACGGTCGTTGGTTCAAACTCAGCACTTTAGATTAAGTACGAATTTTGCCACCGCGTGCTCACCGATGAAGAAACACATCGTAAAGAAAACCCGATTTCACATTTTTTCCCATCTCTAGTTATGAAAGGGGGAATATGGAATACGGTTGTACAACTGTTCAAAATACTAGCCGTGGTATTATTGGTGACAGAAATGAAATGTATTTATTTCGTCACAAACTAACTAAAAGTGTAAATACAGTAACACAAACAACATATATTAAAGCAGAAAATGCAAAAACATATAAACATGGCGACATGGGTTTCGGCAGCTCATTGCCAGTCTGCAGAGGAAGTCTGCGGCGATGGTTTGCGTGAAGGGACTCGAAACAGGGTGATGGTGTGGTAAAGAAAAACCTCTTGTGGGAGACGTGTCAATCGAAAGGCAATCTTAGTCTGATTCCACTTTATTGTTTTTTTTTTAATCTTCATTATTAATATATTTAATTAGCGTCCATTTTATATGAGTTGCGTTACCTGGATATAGCAGTGTATTACACTCACCAATGCATCCAACTTCAAATAACTTGAAAGGGATTTGTCTCTTACAGTGACAATAATTGTGGTGGTATTTTTTTATACTGGCTCGACAGATTGATTTGACTGCATCCGATTGAGACACTACAATACATTGCCATCCAAGAATAACAGCGACCGCCAAGAGGAAAATCCATTATAGTCGACTTTTTTATGATGGCCACATTTATACCACAGCATAAGGTATATGAACAAATGAATGTATACAATCTGGGGTCAGCAGTGAGTAGCGGTGGTGGTGGTACGCACCTGCGTGGGGAAGCTGACGTACTTGAGCGCCTCGTACTGGCACCAGGCGCTGAGCACGTTAGTGAGCGCGCAGTAGCTGAAGGGGTACAGCGGGCTCGGCAGCAGCGGCACGCCCACGCACAGCAGCCGCGACACCGCCACCGCCAGCGCCGCCAGCCGGTTCACCAGCACCAGGAACTGGGAGTCGCTAAACCGCACCGTGCTGCCGTCCGGCAACGTGTAGCTCTGCCGGCACGAGCACACACACACACGCCTCATTAACGCTGAGGCCGTTAGAAAGAAAGGTTCCGTATTACCTCACTAAATGTTTACATTTACAACTAAACTGGCTACATTTTATTTCAATATCCCATAGAAGACCACGGAATGTGGCATTCCATCATAGAGGCAGTACACTCAGTTGTTCCTCCGAGATTGCGCAGGAATCAGTGCAAAGCACCTCCTATCCTCCGGACTTTGGGGAGATAGCGCTCCATATGATACTCGAAGCCCGAGCAACCGTGTAGAGTGAGAATAAAGTGGACCTGCCACAACATCTGCTCTTATTACCTCGCATGTACTCGAATCGAAAAATGCTTATTACTCTTTTTGTGCCAGGATTTAGAAAAGAGTAGAATCAAAACGGTCAACGTAGAATATAAAGTTTCTTTTAAGCTGGCAGGCACGCTCGCGGCGACTGTCGACGTACTGCCTCCTGGTCATTCACAGTTGTAGCCTTTAGTAACTGCTCCATACTGCATGGAAAGTGCAATATAGTCTAAGAATGGTAGCAAATCAAGAGACCACTATCCATTGACCGACACTGTTGTCATCATGCCGGCTCATCTATACCACGACTGTAGGTATATGACCCGACCACTGGACCAAAACAAGGTGATCCCGTAACGCGACAGGCCGAAGCGAATCAGTGCTATAGTCTTTGCACTTGAATACTGCGGTCATGGACCTGCATACTTGCGTCATGATCTTCTCCTGCAGCAGTCCCCAGACAAGGTAGGCGCCCATGAGGCCGGTGAAGCAGAACGCGAGCTCCGCGCCGTCGCGCGCCGCGGACCGGGGCGCCTCGTCGCGCGCGCTCCGCCCCGCCTCGGGCAGCCGCTCGTGGCTGGGACCGAAGCACGCGAACAGGCATCGCGATAACCACGTCTGGTTGTCTGCATTGCGGACAAACATTATCATCTTTTATTTCACTGGCACGTCGAGAGCAATGACTACATTTAGAAAAGTTCCTGTCTCCGATTTTAATCCGTCAAAATACAGATCTAGGAAATTTCGCAATTCGGGATCAATATTAAAAAAAAAATAGCCAAATTAATTTACTTAAAAATAATTTAAAAAGTAATAAGAAAACTTTCGGGATGAGCAATTTGAATTTGGCACACTGTGATCGCTGCCCTTATGGTTCTATGTAGGATTTTCCGCCGAGTTACAAAAAAAGTGCCTGTATTGACTTTACTTACGCTTATATATCGTGCCCAACGTGACCAGTAGCGCAAATGATCGCTGTTCTCAGAACACGTACCCATGATATTTATATGAGCTACCACGCGGGATATCCTCGCGATGTTTTCCTTTAGTAATGAGCACGTGGCGCCTAAATCCGATGCCGATTCAAGCTAATCATACTAATTTTAATAATTAAGTTTTCTATGCTTGTGAAATTGTTTGTTCCGAACCCATTGACTTCCGCCTTTAGCTATGGCTTCGCAATATTTAATATGTGTTTTATTCTTTTTTTTAATTTAAAACTAATCAATTAAAAAAAATAGCAATATAGTTACTAAATGTCGCTGACATTCAGGTTTCAATTAAATTAAAACGTTCGGACCAAATGTGCAACGTTGTGATAAGATATCGTTGTGCACGTTTATATTTAAAACTAGCTGTGCTGTGCTGTGCTGTGTGGTAGTGGCGGCCTCGTGGACAATGGACCGGTTTCCGTGCGCGGCAACGCGGATGCTCATAAGTTCGAATCCCTGGACGTACTTCTGACATTTTCCAGATTGCGTACAGATTGAGGCGCCACACACTCAGCGGCGGAGGAAACCATCGTGCGGAAGCCCGCATCACACGTCTAACAGATACGACACGCGTACCGGCGCCGTGAGAACGGCCGCCAGCTGCGCTACCGCTCACGTTGAACACGACATACAAGCGCAAAGTGGATACAGCCAGTAATGTATCTCTGCTCACCCCGTAAGTGGTATAGCGTGACGATATATTAATAATATTATTAGCTGTGCCCGCGACTTTGTTCGTGTGGAAGTAGCAATTTTTTTAAGTTAATTTATTTCAGCCAAATCACCTGAACAATTATTTTATACCATTTTCTTCTTATAAATTATCGAGTTTTTTTTTAAACTGACATAAATGTTGTATTTATGAACTGATTGAAATAAAATTAGCACTAAACGTTTGAAGCAGGTTTCCACAATACATTAGTGCAACCGCTTCTAAATCGGTTAAGCCGTTTTTGAGATTAACGAACACAAACGCGTGTGCATATTAATTATCGATTCCGATATATTTTTACTAACCTACATCGCGCAAGTGAATTTTTCCTGGCCACTCACATATACAAGTATATACGAGTGTATATGTAGGCTCTTGCACATTCCAGCTCAACTGTCGCTGCTCGATGCTTTTACGCTCCGAGACGCAGTTCCAGATGCAGCCTTGAACTTCTACAGTCGTCTCTTCTCAAGGCAGTCACTTCCGTAATGTTTGTAGATCATCGTTAGGTTCGTTTCTCCGTCTGGCCGGCCATGTCGAGGTCCGTACCCGCAGGGGGGTTTTGCGTTGCCACTCAACTCATAAATCGCTGGCTGAGCAACCTAAGTGTTCGCCCTCTTTGCCCGGTGTAGTCGTGAAGGTCTTTCTCGGTCATCAGCATATCGTCCTGCCGGAAGAAAACGGTATCTGCGGAATGTTGGAGGGGATGGCTAAGGAACGAATTTATAATATGTATTGATATTTGTTAATTATTCCAGAACTATTGATACTCAGGCCCGGCGAAGGCAAAGAGTAGGCAGTGCTGGCACACCCACCCCGGTGGTTTTAGTTGATAAGAGTCCAACACACAGGGGCGGCCCTCAGCGCTGCCCTGACGGTCCATGGGGATATTTCCACCGGGTTAAGATAAAAAATAATTATTAGGTCCTTACATATGAAATTGGCGTTTTGTATGGGAGGAACAAAAAGTCGAATATTTTTTAATATAATATATTTAATTAATCAAAGTATGAACCATTATTTTCTATGCACTTTTGCCATCTCATAGGTAGTTCATTGATCCCTTTACTAAAAAAAACCAGTCGGACGGGAATCAATAAAATCTTTGAAGGCGATTTGGACTGCCCCATCGGAGTTGAATTTTTTCCCTTGCAAGAAGTTATCCAAATTTCGAAAAAAATGGTAATCTGTTGGAGCAAGGTCCGGGGAGTACGGAGGATGTCTTAGACTTTCCAATTGAAGCTCTTCTAATTTAGTAGCCGTCTGTTGCGCAGTGTGTGGTCTAGCGTTGTCGTGAAGCAGCAGTGGCGTGGAGCGATTGACCAGCCTAGGTTGTTTAGCCGCTAGCTTTTCCATCATGGTTTGCAATTGCTGACAATAGACATCAGCCATAATAGTCTGGCCAGATTTGAGAAAACTGTAATGAACAATACCAGCACTAGTCCACCAAACGCTTACAAGTAACTTTTTTGGGGTTAATTTTCGCTTGGGGCAGGATTTGGCTGGCTGGCCAGGATCCAACCATTGCGCTGAGCGCTTCCGATTATCGTAAAGAACCCATGTTTCATCACAGTTAATGATTCGGTTTAAAATACTTTCATTATTGTGCCGGTTTAGTAATGTAACGCAGCAGTCGACGCGCGTTTGCCGGTTTGCTTCAGTCAATTCGTGAGGTACCCACCTTTCAAGCTTTTTAATCTTCCCAATTTGCTTCAAGTGAATTAAAACAGTTTTATCACTAACAATGCAGCCTGCAGCTAACTCGGACGTGGTTTGCGATGGATCCGCTTCCACAATAGCCTTCAACTCTTCATTATCAACTTGAGTCTCAGGCCGTCCACGGGGCTTGTTCTGCAGGTCGAAATTTCCAGAACGAAAACGTTGGAACCAAAAACGAACTGTGTTTTCTTTTGCAACACGACCGCCATACACATCATTCACCCTTCGAGTTGTTTCCGCAGCACTAGTGCCACGGCGGAACTCGTACTCGTAAATAATGCGATATTTTAAGTTTTCCATTTTGTAAAATGAGTGACGCAAACAGAAAAAAACAGAAGAAAAAAACAAATGAATGACGATCATCGAAGCACAAATACATGAGTCTATAGCTGTACAAATGTGAATTTGGAATTCCTTACCAAAGAGGAGAAATTTGTGATTAAAATGGCCAGTACGAAAAACGCCAATTTCATATGTAAGGACCTAATATTATATATACAGTCGATTTGTTTATTATATGTAATATCTTATTTAGTGTTATTTATTTTGAAGTATGTATATTGTATTATGTTACATGTTTTTCTTTTTTTTGTATATTATATGTTATTGTTTTATTTCTATTAATTATCTTCATAAGATGTAACACGACAGGCTCTTTGCGCAATCAAGCGGCGCAAAATGTCTCTGTGATATCGAGCTGCCAGAGCCCATTTCACCATGCTTATATGTTTTTGCGTTTTTTTTTTCAGTATGTTTCTATATTTTTAATGTTTATTATGAGGAAAAATAAATGTATTTCATTGCATTAATTTCGCCTACGCCGCTAACATACTTATCATATACATATACCTCCTTGATCACAAATCCAAACATTGTCTAGATAAGAGATATCTAGATTAATCTAAGACTATATAGCAATCTTAGGATTAACCGGATTATCCGAAATAGCTGCTATTAAGGACTGATAAGACGATGGTCACTGTCACCAATCGCTACATTCTGTTTGGTGATTTTCATCCGTTTAGTAATCACGGGTGCCTATCTGGGTGAGTAGAAATAATAGATGTTACGTTCTCACTTTGTTTACCTCATTCCACTCGTTATCATTGAATGTTCTTTATTTTCTGATGGTAGTTTCGTTGCTGCCTAGTGCGGATTTTTCTTATAGAACAATATATAAACTTACTGATTTTATCGAAATAGTTGATTTTTTGCAGATACTTGTAGAGAATAAAGCCCGGCAACAGTATTGTGGAGTAACCGGCCAAGTTCAAGAGTAGACGGAAAAACCTACAAAAGTAACATTGATCTTAGAAATAAAAAAAAAAAGATAAAATTGTCGACTTCTATGAATCTTTGCATCACTAATGAGGGAAAATTACTTCAAGGATCTATAATTAAGAGAATAATATATCGACACACTGTGCCCCTTTTGGGGTGAGCATCCATTTTATAGAAGCTTTTGTATTAATTTGGAACAATAGGCATGACTAAGCATTATGAAATATGATACTAAAATAATGTTGTTCAAGCAAAATTGTTATTTGTCTGTCCAACATTGTGTAAGTTGTTTACTTTGAAATAGTAATATATTGATTATACAGAACAGAGATTAAAATTATTTGGCTTTTTTAATTTTTTAACAAGAATATACCAGGGAAACTGTTAATAATAATGCTGACAAGAAAGTAAATACGAAATACGAATTAAGAAAAACCATAGCTTTTCATTAAAATAAAAAAAACGTAGTATAACTGAGTTTTACTGAATTTAGACTTGACCAGAGAAGTATTTTATTCATATTTAAACAATAATACTAGGAAGTTTTCTAACTCTGACTGACTCTAACTGCAGCAGTCATTTCAGCTGTGAAATACTCTCCAATGAGTGTTGCCAATGTCCTATGATATTAGGTCTGTTAAACAAAGCGTAAAGACATATATGTGCAGGCCGGCATGGTCACAGCGAAAGACAAATGTTTTTTTTTTCTTATGGATAGTTGAAGTTGTTTTTTGTTTACTACACTGCTTACCATCAGGCATGATATGGTCATGTGGTCGAGTCAGGATAAAAATAAAATGTAAGCATATATATCACACTTAATCACATTTTAAAATATGGTTTGATATTAACAACAAAAACTCACCAAGAGTACTCAATATCAGTGAGAGAACCGGATCGTTCATATGCATCAAGTAATTCTTGATAAAGACATGTTATAACCCACATAAACAACACACATGACACACCCACGAACCTGAAATAAACATTATACTGTAATGATTTCAAACTTAAATGTTTCAATTTTAGTTAATGTTTGTTTTAATATTGGATACCTAACATTTTGGTATATCTCTGATATTCATTAATGCGGAGTTAACAGGAAAACATTGATTAAAAATTTAAATACTTCAATAATGGCTAAACCAGTGTTTATCACTCGTGTTCGCCTCTCATTTACTGACAAGGTTGTCTGCTCACACCCAGTTCCAGAAAACCTGCTTCAATTTTAAAACATTCTTAAATATTATTAATTTCATACAAACTTATAATTGATTATTGTTTTTTAAGGACCTATATTTTAAGCTGGGTGTCAATAATTTATTTCTGTGGACTAAAAATCTCTTAACCATCATTTTATACATATACATTAACTAATTTTAGTTCTGCCCTGTTCAGGTATCAGGTTCACACGGGCTCATTTTCCGCAACTCGACGTCTGAGTGCGCCTATTTTGCGTGAGTTCTGCCCTGTTACCAAAAAATGAAATGGGGCTTCATTGGGGATTTTTCCTCTTGTATATGGGTCCATTGAAGCTTAGATTTACAAACACTACTTTGACTTTACTTAGGTAATAAGACCTCTTCGATAAAAACTGAATAATACTTGAGTATAGAGGTACTAGGTATTCACAAAGTCAAAACCAAGTTGAGAAAACTGGTATCTTACCACATATTAATTAAATAGTATAATGAGTAGTGTTTGAACAAAGGCTAAAAAATATCAAAGTCACAGCTATATCACTCAGCCTGAGAAAAGTATGAAGACTCTTATGCAGGCCAACGTGATCACTGCAACTGACATCAACAGTCATAGCTATTTACACACACGGACTCTTCAGAGTTGCAGCTGCAGTTTTGGTTTCCAGATTGGCTTTTAGACCACTTCAGGGGTTCTGTATTTACTGTTTGTATTTTGTGTTTAGGCAAAAACTTTAAAAAATATTGTTAGATATAGACTACAAGCCTTCATTTAAAAATAATACTCTAGATATAGGCAGTAAGTGCAGACAGGCATAATATTTACTTTGCTTGTGTATGTGAAACTGCATTAAAGTATGCCAAAGCAATTATAACTCACTTGAGTTTAAGGTAATTTTATGCACACAGAACATGCACATAAAGTTTAATAATTAAATATTACACCCAATCAGTTCTTCAGTTTCTTTAAGCTATCTATACCAAAAGGAATAAACAAAAATGATTACATGTTTAAACTAAATTGCAAATAAATTTATTTAATAGCCTTATTTTATTTGTGTTTATTTGTGTTTATTTTTTTATTTTTAAATATGTCTAATATGTTCTACAGTACCAAAGATAATATGGAAATTACTGTTAACAAGGTTACACAGCTAATCATTATTTATCAACCCTTTATATGAGTTTATATTACATAAGTATCAATCTAGTAAAAACAGAAATAATAGAATATATTAAGAATTAAATAGATAATTTAATAGGTAAACAAAGGACAGAGAGTATGAGTGAATAGTATTTCAATTATTTTTTTGGTATCCCGGTGGGAAAATCCTACATAGGACCATTAGGGACGCTGTGAGGACAGTGACCCCGGTGTGTCAGACTCCTACTGACTAAAAACCCTGGGGGTGTCCCTCCGATTGCTCCACTCGGGCCTGGGAAGCCAAATTCGTCCAGACGCCCAGGGAACAAAAGGCCTTGTTGAAGCTATCCCTCTGGGGGATGGGTGGGAGTAAAAATCAACCTCTCCAAAACCTCTCTCTCAGGCGGCGCGCCGGACACCGTGCACCGCCTCCCTCTCATCCGGACAGCAGAATCCAGTTTTTCAATTTACTGTTAGGTGATATCTGGCTAATCTACATCAAATAATAAAACCCAGGTTTCCTGAACACCTATTTAATTCTGTGATGTGTATATAAATTTAGTAGACAAAACACGAGAATAATGAATGCTGTAGACTCAATTAAAAAATATTTTAATTAGCTTATGCTTTGCTTGCCTAGCATTCTAAGCTCTTACCGCCATAATTGTTAAGCACAAATAATTCTGTATTTTTATTGTGTTTTGCTGAACTGATATAAATGGCTTAGGTCAATGCCAGTTTTCAATTAGTTATACGATTTAGTTGTTATTTTTATACACAGTTATATTGACTTATTTACTTACCCAACTATAAATTTCGATCGCATTTTATAATTTTTCTAAGGTGACACAAATTCAACAAGTAACGCTACTGGAGATAGTCTCCAAATGTTAATGTATTTTTTCAGTAGTATAGTTCATTTTCAGTTTATTTTACTAATTTTATTTAGCATTTTTTAAAAGAACCGTAAGTAACTTTTCCAATCAAAACTTTGAAACGTCAACTTAAATTTGACTACTGGTAAGCTGACAGATCTTATGACTTTGACGTGTTCATTATTTCAAGTATTAAAAATTATATATTTATTAATGGCAAAGAAGTAGTTTGCTTATATACCAGCATTAAGTACTTTCAATATCAAACTTAGGCCGCATCGTGAATTTTTATCACCTGGTATTTTTTCGCTCAGCATCGCTTACAAATAATGTGTTTCCACACTGATTTTTCTTCAGTATACATGAGCCAAGTGTTACAGAATTTGTAGAAAATATATTTAGAAAACCTTCAGAATTTTTTAATCATAAAACTTTTTCGTAAGAAAAACTAAGATAATATGTCAAGTTTTTGATATAATTAATTGTTAATACATGTTTATAATTTCTTGATCATTTCTGTATATTAATAGTTAATTCCCATTTATTTAATTTTTAGCTAAATATACCAACACATGGAACCGCAGGAAAATATATATATTTTTGAAAATGTGGTGTGAGGTCGTAATGTTTCTGATAGAATTTTTTGCTGCAATATGTGCAGTGGTTGTCTGTGGACCTTGCCTTTTATCTTGTGCCAGAAGGTTGATACTCGGAGACGAGATACTTCATAGAGGCGGACCTGTGCTCCGCCAAGCCGATGTACTCGGCTGTGATGAACCAGCCTGCCCTTATTACAAGAAAAATATAAGATACTTAATGGTGCCTGCTACAAAAAGACGAAATTATAATTCTCCCACCCGACAAGGTTTCTAATGTTTTTTTAAATCAAATTACGCAATGATCACAATTGAATATATTTCTTGTTTTTATTTTATTATTAATACATTTATTACACAACAAATATTTATTTTCGCTATTACAGAAAGCACACAAATTTTCTTGTGTTTGTTACTGAGTTTCTTGAAGAGTCATTCGAAGGGGCATATTCCAATATTCTCATCGTCTATAAGTATTTCTGGGTCTCGTTTATATTTTGGTCGGTTGCAAGTTAATCCAATGTTGTTTGAAGCACGAGCACAAATCATGCACTCTTCAATGGAGTGTGATACTGATGTGGAGGAACAATCACCACATTTAGCATTCTTGTAGCATCGCTTGACCTGTAAATATCAAGTATAGCTATTTAAAATAACTCTAATACTTCTTTCACGACTGATCAACCTTGAAGACAAAATAGACAGACACAAATATTATAGCTCCTAGCCTTATTAACTGACTTACAATACAAATAATTGCAAATTAATTTCCAAAGGGGCTTAGGAGTTTTTAATTTTTATACCGGCTCGACAAAGTGACTACAACGGGTTCCCGTCCGCGGGTTGACAGCCGCTGCCATTCTTGGACTTCAGCTACACTGCACTTACCATCAGGTGTACTGTACTTCATTTCTCGTGATAGTGAAGATAAAAGACTAATCGATCTGATTATGATTGTTAAATTACTTTTTTTTATTCTGACTCGTCACGATCATGACACCACTGACTCTGTAAGCCCACGCGCGTGTTTCTGCTATGGAAAGGAGAGGGAGGAACAAGATTAAATAACTTCTCAGAACGCTCGCCGTAATGCAGAGTTTAATAAATGTCCGATTATAGATGGATATCGGGCCCAAACCGCTGTTGCAGTAGTTTAATCGTTTATTGTCAAACACAACCTTTGCCTTAGCCGAAGTTGAAGGTTTTAAATTCTTAAAAAAAATTTGTTCCAGATTAGTTAAAAGGCAATCAATATTTTCAAAACTTTAAATTCAAGATTTATGTATATTGATATATATATATATATATATAAACAACGTTTAGAGATTATTAAAATTACTGACACTATTAACTGGTTAAACATCGAAATGACGATTTCACATTGTTCGAAGCAACGAAACGATTTATTTTGGTAAAGATTTTGGTAATAATATGTGATGTTATTATTTCGATGTGTTCATATTGCTGTTGGGCGATATCCATACGTACCGGACAAGCAATCGTCATCGCATACCGCTGCCGCACAAAGAGCAGTAGCACGGTGAGCGCGACTGCAAACGCGTGTAGAATGTTCATACTCATGGCGACGGTATACTGTGGATCGGACTCGTCCCGCTGTTCCAACGAATTTAATGCTACATGATTATAGTTACATTTTATTATGTATTTTTACGTTTTGCTAACTTGAACTGACACTAATGGCGGATAGTTTTTTTTTTTTATAGAATACATAGAAAAAGGTTGGAAGAAAGAATATATACAAATAGGTTCTAATAGGTTCAAGTTTATTTAACGTTGAACTCTTTACGATATTTTTTTTTGCGCCGCTTTCTCAGGAGCTGTAGGAGCTCGCTTCAATAGCAAGCCATCGCTGTCGGGTTGCGGAAAATGCTTAACCGATAACCGTGATCCCGACTGTAGGCAGTGCGTAGTTACACCGGTGGATTTTTAGTCATTTTTAGTGGCTGTCTCTTAACCAGTTGCCAAAAATAATCCCTGACCATCTCCATAATCGGCCTGGTCAGGGCGTATGCGTAAAGCTTGTTGTTCCTTCGACAAAAAATAAATAAAAATGGAGTTTATCCTCATCAAATCACGTCAGTTTTAGTTAAACTCTCATCACGACATTGGGCGAAGCAGAATACATCGCAGAGGGGATGCATTCCGCGCTGAACTGCCCATCAACCCTCCCTGATATTGACCGGGCAGAAGATTCGAGGTAGTCTGCTGCCGAGATGAGATGGGGGTTATGTGCTAGTACGAACCATCAGAGATAGAGGTTTCGAGGGGTGGGCAATTTACACCCATCTCTCAGACAGGTGGAGCCTAGAAGCTCGCCAGATCCATGGAGGAATCCGGACTCCCAGGCCCGCGAGATGGAGACCAGCCCGGAGGTATTTAGGCAATAAAAGTCTGGTACACACTGGGCGTCGCCCTCATAAAAAAGGTTAAAGGTTGAAAGGTTAAGTTAATATTTGAAACGAACTTGTATGAGTTATTTCTAGCTATGTCTAAATAGGAGACAATTGAAACAGAGTTTGGTTAAAAGTTTACCGCTACATGGACGGGAACGTAAGATTTTAAGCCTGTGGCGTCATTACCAAACGAGCTGCCAGGCTGGCAAATTGGCTATCAGATTATCAATGAATTCGTGTTTTAGCAATCATCGTACTTACCACAAAGATATTCCTCTTTCGTGTAGATGGCTCTTTCAAATATGGAGGGATGAAGGGTCTCGAATTTTCGATCCTCTAATAATATCCTCATCCAAGTTGGTAAAGGGATATGAGGAGGGTGAGATTAAATGTAACACAGTTCGTTTGGATCTCCATAAACACTTATATTATGAGGTGTAGTAAGTTATTTTTTCAATAAAATATAATTCGTCGCATCATTACTGTTGGAAGAATGTTAAACACACCATAAACAGATTAAAAACTTATTGTAATTTACATTTATTGTCGTCTGTGGCGCTAGTGTCCACTCTGTACGCGTCTACTTGTCTCTGTACCTTTTGTATTTTTGCAATGTCCGCTAGTTCGTTATTTTCTATTTTCGATGTTTCATCAAGTTTCCCACAATTACGTCTTTTGCAAACTTTCCTCGACATATTACTGTACATGGAACAATGGAATTTTTCTATCGGTGTGCGACACGAGGCGCTGTGAGCGAGGTGTTGACTGTCGACAACACACAATTATATTAATTGCTCCGATCCAAGTTCATAGGTGTAAGTCATGGAAAGGTCGCCTCCGAAGTCGTTACACAATATTTATTGAATTACTTTAATGTACTCTGTATGTTTTGTTTCCATCAGCTGGAGGGGTGACACTGATCGCGCCTGTAACGACACTCCCTGTACGTGACGTCCGACGGAGATACACAAGCTGTAATGCACATCATGGCCGTTTTAGTTCGGCTGGACCGCTCGCACAATACAGTATAGCAAAAAGAAAATGTCAAAAGGTATCCAAATTGGGTTAGATCCACGCTTCTATAATTTAGGAGCCTTTAAGAGAACAGTAATTATTTATTAGGCAAACTGCGTTCCATAATCGGCCTCTAATTTTTATCGTCTACCAGGCGTGATTAAGTTGAAGCGTTTGCTTGTAAATAAAAAAGGACCCTGTAGATTTTTATAATACTAATAATAACTTCACACTATATGTCTTTCGGGGTGAGCAGAGATACATTAGTGGCTGTACTCGCTTTGCGCTTTTATGTCGTGTACAAGGTGAGCAGTAGCGCAGCAAATCACCGTTCTCACTGCACTAGTAGATAAGTTATTGTTATTAGATTCCACGCGGGTTTCCTCGCGATGTTTTCCTTCACCGGTGAGCGTGTGCCTGAAGCCGTTAATACTCTAAAGAAATCCTGAGATACATCCCGGAATTAGAACACACGATCATTCGTGTTGCTCGCGTGGATACCGGTACCGCCACCGCAGTCAGAACCGCGTGAATACCGTATAAACATATATATATATATTTTGATTACGTTAACTTAGAAATTTCGAGAGCTACAAGGAACTGCAAACCACAATATTTGATATTCATATCAAGTCGATAGCTCCCAATCGTTTCTGAGAAATACACTTGACATACAGACAAGACGGGTGAACGACGAAGAGATCCTGTAAGGGTTTTTTTCCTTACGAGGTACGGAGTCTTACATAAGAGAGTTCTATGTCCAGCAACGGCCTAGGGTGGACTGATGACGATGATGAGAAACCTCATATTCGATTTCCGCACAAGGACGCATCGCACCATTATGAATGTATTTGATATATGCTGTGATTATTGGATGATGATATAATGCAAATATGTAATCACCGTACAATAGGCACTGTCAGCGCTACAGGTCGAGTGAATAATGCGTCGGCCGAGGCAGGCACAGCTGACGCCAGCGCTGGCGCCAGTGCTGGCACGCGCTGGCATTGTCCCGCGAGCTAAGTGACCAATCCGCATGCCGGTCGCGCACCTCCGCCTACAACTCGAGCCCCAGGAGCTATGTAAATATCTAGTATCATTTATAACATAGATACAGACTTTATTAATAAGACCTTCAAGACTAAATTCTATAAAACGACACAAAATGGATCCGACTTTTTAAAATTAATGTTGTATCATTAGAACTTTTTTAATAATGACAAAAGGTGGCGAACTATTTGAGAAATCATCTAATGAAATGTGACTACACCAGCCTAGAAGTGAGTAAAATATTGAAAGTGTCGCTATCGATCTGACAACTTTGAAGTAAAAGAAGAACGCAAAGGATTTTGATATACATGAGTGGAGTATAACATATACCTATAGACCTTCTGTAGTGGTATATGTAGACCGGCAGGACGACGGTGACTGTCAATGGATTTTCATCCTTTGCTCTTGGCGTGTACTTTCTTTCGAGCGCGGTGTGGTCACCTTGTCCAGCTGATGCGCGTTGCAAGCCTATACTGTAGCCGAGGGACAGGCAGGCACTGGCACGCTACCACCGTATATTTTTCGTGTAGCTATGGCGACAATCACAATTTTAACACCAGGCACAAGGATATGCTTGCCACTCTTGTTAGCCGACTCCGCAGACAGTAACTTATTAAAGGGTCAATGTGCACGCTTGTATAATAAAACTCCAACAGATATTCAATATTTACCCATAAATAAATTTAAAATTGGAATTAAACAAAAACTATAGAGAAAGGGATAGTATGGTGTTTGAAACTATACTCGTAGAGCCGACAAATGAGCGGCCCATGAGATGAACCGCTTGAATTGTGCTGATACGATACTCTTTATTCTTTCTCAATGTATCAATTACAAAATTTTTCGTTTCCTTTCTTTTATGTAATTTTTTTTGCAAATTAGATTAGTTTTTTTTTCTTTTTGTTACTGTTCCTGTCCATGTGTTGCCCGTAGCCATTCCCAGTATCCATTTTTCTTTCTTTCTGTGCAAGTACAGTCAACACTTTTAAATAAAACCGTAGTGTAATGTATCATGTTCATGTCTTATATAATTATGTACGTGTTAATGTAGACCATGGAAGTGTTCTAATACATACATTAATTAAATATATATATTATGGATGTATTTATTATTATATTAGTTAGCCCAATCGCAATTACGTGTAAAACCGCATCCATTGAGCGCTATCGGTGCCGTCACTCCGCGCTCCCGACACCCTCCGCGCGCGAGTTGCGGTTTCCCATTCAGTATTTTCTTGTTTACATGCTTGAATAAATCATTATTTTACTATCCATTGCAACAAAGGTCAATGTTCGAGTTATTTGATTACGTATAACGTTTATACTTTGCGTACAATTTATATATCTTATCAAGCACTGGTTGCCTGGAAAAAATCCTCTTAGTGGCTTTTTATACTATCCCGGGATACCGACTACACTGTAGCCGATGTTGAGCACAATGCATTCAAAAAATCTACCACAACTGTCATGAATCAGGAGGATCTTCATTAATAATTACTGTAATCATGCCGGCCTGCTTACAAGTCTTTTCGTCTCACTTCTTTTAAAGGACTTTATATATATAATAGGCGGTAGGGAATACAAAGGTAATAATTGAAAGCCCTTTTTTTACACTGGCTCTACATAATGACTACATCGCACCTGATGCAAAGTGCAGTGTGATCCGAGGACGGTAACTGCCGCTAAGGGAAGAAAATCCATTGTTGGTCGCCATCGCTGTGTCGGCCCGCGTGTACTACAACTACGATGGAAGGTCTCTAAATATACATGTAAGCCGCAGGATATACACAAACTGATCCCGAAATGCAACGGGCCGAAGCGGGTCACAAGGACGGTCTTTACACCTGCGTACTGCGTTCGCGACCCAGTTCATATTGCTGGAGACCTGACGCGGTATATATGGGCCGACATAGAGATTGTTAAATCGACCTTTTTTTGGTAACCCAGGGGTGTCCCATTATGGACCTTCAGGAGGGCGGTCAGGGCCGCTCGCTCGGTGTGTCGGACTCCCACCGACTAAAACCCCGGGGTGCTTCCTGCGCTCGCATCTTGTGCCTAGCTAGGGTACCGCTACGGCGCGCTTCCCCGGCTAGGCACGCATTGTGGCCGTGTGGGCATCTCCTAAAATATGGGACTGGTGGGGAGAGTAGACCCACGACTCTTCCGTCTAGTGATGTGCGCAAGAGCACACACACTACTGGAGCTTCAAGTGCTCCTGCAGAGAAGCCTCCCAATAGCGACGGTGGGGTTGTCGCTGGGATCTTCTCATTTTCCGCCACACCGATAGTCTGCGAGCCTAGTGTTCCCGCATCCGCACGTCTTCTCCTAAACGGCCTTTTAGATACGGGACAGGCTGGGCTGCCGGCCCGGTGGCCCGTCGGTATTGAAAAAACACACTTAAAGATAAAATAAGGCATATTTACGGGCAGAGACGGGCCATTATAGCCAGTAAATAAATGAAGTACTCGTACATGTCTACGCAGCCAATGCTACGTCAACGTCACGCCATAAATACTTCAAGCTGATCCCTTAAGAATTGCCTGAAATTTATGGATCTCTGGATCTGATTAATCATTTTGTTTGTTGTTATACTCGCACAGACAAAGCGGTGTGCGGAGGAAGCAGCATGCAAATAGCGGCTCCGGCCGACAGCGAGCTGCGCGAATTCTTTGCGGGTGTACGAGAACAATGGGCCGCCGGTTTGGGCGCGTTTCCTTTACGAAGTAGGCAGCGGCCCATCTACGGGCGCAGTGGTTATGTTCCTTGTTATTGCGGTTTGTTCTACGCTATTCCGCCCAATGAATGTAGATAAAATATAGAAGTACCACTAGCGCTTGACGATGACCCAGCTGTTATTGGGATGTAATCTGCATGAACGAATAACTTGCAAATGCCGTATAATTTACATAAGGCAATGTTTCTATTATTCATTTATTATAATTATTTATTCTCTTTAGCTTATATTTTTATTATGGCTAGTGGTATAGCAGCTAAGGAATCTACGCTGCAACGAAATTGGTCGTAGGTTCGAAACGTGGCACGCCCTCTGGGTTTTTCTAGATTTAGGCGCCACGAGCTCACCGGTGAAGGAAAACATCGAGAGGGTACGCGCACGCTATCTAATAGAAATGACATGTGTATGTACTCTGAGAACAGACATCAGCTGCGCTACTGGTCACATTGGGCACGATACATAAGCACAAAGCGGATACAGCCACTAATGTATGCTCACCCCGAATGGGATATAGCTTGCCGATATATTTTTACTTTTTTTATATACGTATGCTCCGATTTTGTTAATTAGCATCTTCTGAAAGTTTAATTGTTTCAATGCTGTAATCATATAATATTATAATTATTTGTTTTCCCGGGAATAAATTCATATCATGAAGGTAGATCTTTATTTTTACTGATAACTGGACATCGGTCCATGAGCTGATCCCGAAGCACGATAGGCTAAGGAGAGTCTTTACGCGAAGCCTCTATGATTATTTTCGTTCTCAGTTCTACTCGTTTGACTCAATCGATCGATTGTTAAATTATTGCATCGTTATGGACTAGCGTGTGCCTTAAAAGTCTTAGCAATCGACTGCATTAACGCTATGGGAGCATTATAACCAAATATTAATATTGACCGACGACAAGCGCTTTAGAAAGAAAAACACAACATATACACGCGGGCCTCTCCCGAAAGCGACTGGCCGAGACGATGCGCCTACGAGTACAACGGTCATTTCGGTAGAATGACAATCCAGGATACAGGATATTATTTGTAAGGTATTAATGTAATGATCGTTTTAGATAGTCTTTATTGTAAGTGTAAGCCGGCTGGCTCGTGAACGAACGTAGATAGATAATTAGTGTGCCGCACTAGCACACTGCAAGCACGAGTGTCTCTCGCGATAAAAGTGAATTGGGCAGTATTATCAAGGTATCCGCCCGAAACATTATTTATCTTTATGTTCTAGTTGTGTACTAGGGATATAGTGCAGCCGGTTGACAGTAAGACAACTATGGAAATTAACATTGCTGTGCTTTTGAGTCTAAAATTTTTTATTTTATTTTTTGGACGGAATAATTCCCTGTGGCTCGGTAAAGACCTTTATAACTAAACCAGGGTTAGAGGGCAAGCACTTAAGGCACTCGGCCAACAATTTATGAGTTGTTTGGCAAAGCAAAGACTCCCTCGTGAGTACGGACTTCTATTTGCGCGGCCAGCCAGGGAGAGAGCCTAACGGTGAGCTATTAGCGGTTCGGAAACGACAACCTTGAGAAGAAACGCCGAATGACACTCAAGGTTACGTCGCAGTGGAAATATATTGCAGTGTTATCTTTCAAATATAGTTTAGTAAATGATGGTTATATGTGCCTAAAAAAGTCTCAGAAATAATGCATTTAGTACGTTCAAGTACTATATTGTTAGTAGAATGCAAAAGGACAAAGAATCAGGCTAGAATTCAGGGCGGAGCAATCCGGGGCCCGCGCCCCAGGCGGCAAATACCAGGCGCGGCAAGCGAGCACACCACCCAGTGTACACGCTAAATATTATATCTAAAAAAGTGAAACGGTTTCTACATGAAAAATAGGCTGAAAATTTGTACAAGTGTTTGTTTTGGCATTTTAAAAGTTAACTCAAAAGTCTCATAAGATGTCTTTATATCACATCTTAAGTTGTGCAAGATCAAATTTCGTTTTTCATGAATGTATAGCTGTTTATACGATAAAAGATTATTTGCATTTATACAAAGTTTTGTTTTAAGCCAGACCGTAGTTTAATTTGGTAACGTTATCGTGTCACTGATATGCCCTGTTCGAGTGGGAAAGGTTTCATAATGTACTGTATACAATATTTAGTTGTTAACTATCACATTCTTTTTCGGTAAAGAGACTGTCAGCCCGTTTGATAGTAAACGGTTATCAACACAAGGAGCTCAGTTATTGCGTTGCCAATCAACACCAATTTAGAACGACTGCTATCATTTTGAACTACAATAATTATCATAGAATGCGGATGATAAGATAGGAGACGCGCTGTACAGATGCCGCTGTTCGCTCAGATGAGCGAGGGAGAAGAGCGGAGAGGGAGAAGAACGCTTTCATAATTGATCAACATGTGTGTCGTGGAGTATGTCGTAAAGGTTTGCACTTTATCTATCGCTGGACAAGAAACCTGTTCTGCCTGCTCTTGTAATTTACGAACGTTTCAATTTACTACTCACTAGCAGTGCCCGCGGCTTCGCTCCAGCGGAATTACATTTCGCGTGAGAATGCATTGGACGCAGCTGATGTTCAATCAGAACGTTTGCTCTAAATATGCACAAAAAAAATTTGAAGGTACTGTGATAATTTTGTGAAAAAAAAATATCTTTGGATGTCCGAACTTAACAGTTTATTCTCATACAAATCACTCACATGGGAACATTTTGTTTTAAAACCCAACTGGAACAGTGACGCAGCGACGGCTCACTCAGCATGAATAGAACTATATTTGTTGTTATTTCTCTTCAATATATTGCAATAATTTAGTTCTGTGGATGGCAAGCGAGCCCGCGTGCCTTGCGCAGGCGGGCAACGTGTTGTCGATTTGTTCCCTCAAAAGTGATATTCTATTATTAATATTAGCATAGATATAGTGTATGGGACAAGTATAAAGAAAGTAGCTCAGAGTAAATGAATAAGAAATTTCATAATCTCACAACATAGCAATAGGTGGTTAAAGATAAACTCGTAGGCAGAGCTTCGGTCCGACATTATAAGTTGATAATATATTGCTACGAGCGCGGGACAATATAACGTCGGTGTTGAGGAACAATCGATGATCTGGTGCTGATAGCTGGGAGAAGCTGTTTTGCCAAAGCTCGGAACTGTTAAGAGCGGGAAAGAATGGAAAAGACTCAGCACTGGCTTAAGAAGAGAGATGATATATTGACGTTAAACAGCGAGAATGCTGTAAACGACATCGCTGACCCGTTTTTTTTGCATATTAGAGATCAGTAAAGAAACCACGTTGAACGGTCTCGGTCTCACGGTTCTATTCTAATGCCGAGTGCAGCTGTTCTTTTTTAACGGGCTTTTATTTTATACTGTGAATAACAAAAAACATTTCAATTTTATATTTTTAGTAAACATTGCCCAGGACATAGCTCGCAGAGAGGACGGGCCATGGGACAGGAAAGTTCTAGAGTGGATACCAAGTATTGGTAAGCGCAGCGTGGGACGTGCACCCACGACGCGGACAGACGAAATGTTATGTGTACTAGTGCTGTGGGAACGGCGATTAGCTGGGCTACTGGTCACGTTGGTCACATATAAGTGCAAAGTAAATACAGCCACTAATGTAGTTCTGCTCCCCTCGAAAAGAATATAGCGTAACGATATATTATTATTATGATAAATCGAACCCGCAGCATAGATGGCGCAAGCATCACTACTACCCAACCGGGTCATCAAATCGCCAAAAACAAATAATAATAGATATAGTTGTTTAAAAATTCATATATCCACGTTCATTAATGAAAAAAAAAATTAACAAAAATAATGTCGGCAGTTTTTGCCTCAGCTACAAGGTCTTTAATTATGAGTTTTAGCGTTTACATTTAGACTTACTAATATTGTATATGCTACGTCGATGGATTTCTATCGTTTACGCGACATAGTGTTGTATTTAAATAAAGTGTACTTTATGTGTAAGCATACAAAGTTGATTTTTGATCAGTCACATCGATAAAACTTTTACAGAGAACAAGGATAGGATGAATAATAACAGAATGTTCAGAAAAAAATATGGATTACGTGAATCATGGGTTAAACTCATGATTTAATCGTTTGCAATATTATGTAAATTTTTACCTTAGTTGAAACACATATCTATTACGCGCTCTTTTTCAGATGAAAATATAAGTGAAAAAGCGGTCTTGCAGAAAATCTGGCGACGTGACTAGGAAATTAATTCTGAATAGAAAGCGTTTAAATGTTGTTTTGTATTTCAACTAAGAGTTAAACGGGTCATTTCGATATAGCTCTGGCAATACCGTACGATTAGTCAATGACTGCACCTCCGTCCGACCGCCGCGTATGACACAACCGTAAAACTATCCTTTCTAACATTCTTTCCGTTTGATACCAAATTGTACGACCGGAAGATGTTTAAAGGCACCAGTATCCTGAGAATCCGAAGAGTGTATCGACTAGGTGAGTTATAGACGAGCCACAGGAGAAAATTGTCAAACAGGTGGAAGTTTACAGGCACTACATATTTGCCTACGTTAATGGCGTTGGTGTGGTTGGTGGTCCAGTCCTATGGGATCTTATTTACACACAGGCCCAGCTCTAGGCAGGCGGCGGGTCTAGCCAGGGCTCACGCCACGAGCGCCCAGTCCCAGGGGCGGCACACACAGTGCTCTATACAGGTGCTCTGTACGGGAGGCCATTTGATGAGATATTCCATAAAGCCAAGCCATTATTAGTCCTGTACATGTACAGATAATCCATTGTTGACTTTTGACCTGGTCTGGGCCCGTAACCTGTTGAGACATGGCCATTATTTTACACTAGTAGAACGTGTTTTTTTGGATTAAAACAGATTACATGCATTTTGACAAGAATGACTTGTCAAACTCACACATACTATTCTTGTCCGACACTTAAATTACTTGTCTTTATAGTATTAAGGAGTTTGAGTAACAATCATTTTCAACTTCCATAATCCACAGTCCATTAACAATGACAATCCAATAAAATTAGCACGATTTCTAACTTTTAGAGCCAATTGGCTTAATGGATTGTCCCATCAAATAGTCTCGTGTGATTGTGGCCTTATGGCTGACATTACACGCTCACGCAATCATCAATCTCCACCAATATAATTGAATTACAGTAGTAGCTCATGGAATGATATCAGTCACCACTTTAACAGCAATCTATCCGTCAATCAGAGATGTGGTTAAACCGACAGTAAAACTTAATCGACCTTATACCAAAACCAATTTGAATTTAAGCAAAAGTTTAAACAGCGGCGAGAGTTCCTTCTTACTATAGTGAGCTCTTATTGTGCTAACCGGTGAAGGAAACACATTGAGCAAGCCCGCGCGGCGTCCAATAGCAATGCCGTGTGTACCGGTACTGTGGGAATGAGTGTCAGCTGCACTGCTCCTCTCATTGGGCCCGACATGCAGCCACCAATGGCTCAATCTCTACTCGCATCGGCAGGTGAATAGCTTGGCGATATATTATTCAGTGACATTGCTATTAGATGCCACGCGGGTTTCCACACGACGTTGCGCTTCGCCGATGAATATGTGTTGCCTAAATTAGTACTTAATCTGGAAATCCCCAGATGTACGAGTCGGGATTCGAACCCACGACAATTTGCGTTGCCGCGCATGGAATGCGGTCCTTTGTCCACCAGGCCATCACAACTACAAATATATGAAAAATAACGTTTTTTATGTACATTGGAATTATGGTCATTTGCCGACACATAATTGAAGTTATTCGGTTCCAAAACGACAATAATGCGATGGTATTAAAAATATATAATACACCGAGACACTATAGTCGTTTTGGAAGCGAAAAACTTCAATTCTGTATCAGTGAATGGTATTTAATACCAATGATATATTGTATTAATAATTCCCTTTAGCTCAGGAACTCAAATGTTTTAGTCAACCAGTGCATTGTAATAAATGAGATTAGCCAGTGTATAAACCTCTGTTGAAGTTAAAATCAGTTTAGAATTAGTTAGCGAATAGAGCAATAGGTCTCGATGCTAGGGCGGCGCCAAGCTCCCAGTAGTCCCGTGGAGCTGGCTAGAGCCGCGTGTGCGTAGCCGCGCAGCCTGCTGCGGAGTTCGCGCGAGCTTTCGGACAAACAAAATAACTTTGATTAGTTCTTTGTGCCCCAACGGACTTTATTATTATCTTAATAGTTTGGTGAGTTGTTTAATTTTATTACTGTTTGTATGGTTATCATGCCGTAATAAAATTGTTGATAAAATCATATACTTTTGATGACAAGTTATTTGAAAATTATTTACAAATACGTACATTAAATGAAATAAGGAAATGGAAATTTTAAAATGTTTACTATGTCATAATGAATTTATATTATTTAACAGTAAATCTACCGGCCCGGTGAACAAGTTATATCTATTTACAAAATACGTATAACGTGCATTATTTTGCTTGGTTACAAATAAAATTAAATCCATAATATTTATCACTATTTTGTACTAGTAAAGGACATGATATTTTTAAAAATTAAAAGAATATTAGAAAAAAATTACAAATGTAAAGACCGGTCCTCTGATCGGTTCGGTAAATTTAGTGTTAATTTCAAAATGTCTTAGTGTGGCTAAACATTATTATTTTATTTTCTGTAATTATAACATTTTTGTTGATAATATAATATAAAATACTTTTAAAATGAAAACGTAGAAATGTATTATGCAATAGAATAATATGCAGTTAAAATATATACCATATTATATTGTTATAAACAGCTTTGTGGGTGTGATTGCCTAGTGGGTAATAGATCAGTTTCCATGCGCGGCGTCGCGAATGCTCGTAGCTTTGAATCCCGACACGCACCTCTGAGTTTTTTTGAGATTACTTGCGGATTTAGGCAGTACATGCTCACCGATGAAAAAAAACATAGTGAAGAAACCCGCATAGCATATAATAGAAATGTCACGTGTACTAGTGCTGTGGGAACGGCGATCAGCTGCGCTACTGGTCACGTTGGGTACTACATATAAGTGCAAAGCGATACAATACAACTACTAATGTATGTCTGCTCCCCCCGAAAAGTGTATATTGTTATTATCTATCAAAGTATATTTACCCTTACAAATGATCTATTGCATTCTTAGCAAATATTAATATTTCCATTGAATATCACCAGTTTCGAGTACTGTATCGAGTATCCGTTGAATTCTCTCTATTTGATCTACCTCAGTGAGTCTCGGTCTACGTCTGCTTTTGTTTCTCGCGTTCATTTGATTTTGTTAATTGATCCTATATCTAAATCACCGAAGCATGCCGCTATGTGCAATCTCTTAGAGTAGTGATTCCCAAAGTGACACAGGAGGTCTCCCAGGGGTCCCCGGTGGACTCGACGGGTGTCTGTATTTGCGGGGAAAAATAAGGATTTACAAGTTGTAAATGGGGATCAACTTGAATGTACCTAGTTTCGATAGTAAAAAAATTATGCTTGTATTTATCTATCAATGTAGGCAGATAATATACTACAGATAATGCACAAACATTCAGGCAATAAAATAAACATTTTATTTCTTTCGGTGATTTTTGACAGTCTGTATTTAAAAGAAAATTGTTGTATTGAGACTTAACAAACTTAAAAGCTTCAATTTCCTAATTTTGAGATTTTTTGGCTTAAATATTTTAGGAACTTTATACTATTTTGACGAATGTTAGGATTATCGTAAAAATGTAGCAGCAGCAGCGAAACCAGTAAAGTTTGAAAGGCGTCCACGAGTAATAAAGTTTGAGAACCTCTATTTTAGAGCAACCGTAGTTCGTATCTTAATTTCTGAATATCTACATTCCTTATATTACTCAACGGTTGGACGGGCTTGCAAGAAATTTAATCCCTTGCTGTCCAGTGCCGATGATAAAGAGTCTATTCATTGTGATTCTTTCACTTATGCCGACTTACAACGATCCTAATTAATATAAGTATTATTGTGCAGTAAAAAGTAAAATAAAACCTTTATGAATCAATAAGTTTGTGTGTTAGTTGTCGCACGACAGCTTCGTAATCAAATTTAATTAAGATGTAAACAATTTTTTTTAAATTATGTTTTGAACTAACTTTTTAAGACTGTTTTATTTCTCTCCGGAATGCGTCGCTTGCAATGCGCGACAGCCTAAGTATCTTAGATTTGGTTAATCGCCACGATCTCAACGTCATCACGTACACTTGGTATCCCTAACAGAGTGCGGCGGTTTTTCACGCCAGATCAACGGTGCCTTTTGTATAAGGCTCAGGTCAGGCCCTGCATGGAGTACTGTTCTCATCTCTGAGAGGGTTCTACTCAGTACTTATTTGTCGCCTTGGAAAGATTGAAACGCAGGGCTGTCCGCATTGTGTGTTGTGTTATCCAGACGTTACTAAATGTGTATTTTGTACCGGCTGTATCATGGCGGGTGCTTTGAAAAGTTAACGAACCATGTTCCACCCTAGCCTTTCCATAGTAGGACCATGTGCGCGTGTCTACGGCGCAGCTATACGGTAACTCGCATCCCGGCTAGGACTAAGAAGTTCTCTAACTCTTACTGCAGCCGAGCCGTTGGGCTGCGGAATGGTTTTCCTGCGAGCTTGTTCCCGCCTTTCTATGCTATGGAGTCCTTAAATGAAGCGTGAAGAGATACTTGTGCAGGCCGGCATGCTCGCTGGGACTATTGATTGTTTTTTTACTGTTGACAGTCGTTGTCGTTTTTGGAAGGCATCGTGCTTACCACCAGGCGTGGTGTGCTCACTGCGCCGAGTCAGGATACGAAAGACTCCTGGCTCATATTTATTATATTTTTTATTTTATTTTATCTTACAATATGAATTCCGAGAAGTAAATGAAACAATACAAACATTTCGACACTGCAAAAACCTAAATTTATAAGGATATTAAATCTTTCATAAGAGAAACTGATTGCATAACCGTTTCTTAATATACATCCTGCTTCCAAATACAGAAAAGCCTTTGTAACGTTTATAGCGGGCTGCGAGTAAGTTGAGATCTGCGATGTACGAGTATGTGCGCAATAGTGGAGTTTGCGCCCGTTGCGTCTGGTTTGAAGCGCGTCAAAACTGTTTCTAACTCTCTCACAGAGAGCCCAAGTTATATGCCTCGCAGTGAACACGCTCAGATAACACTTGAAGTAGTTACATACAAAAGAGATTTATTTGATTGAATCCAATTAGAATTTCCTGATCGGCCGTCGCGCTGTCTCCTCCTGGCTGGTTTACAACGCTAGAGGCGCTCGGAGATCCACACTCACCGCGTGTCACAGCACTGCGCTACTTCTGGACACGAAAGACCATTCCTGCGGCAATTAAGCCAAGCGAGCGTCCATTCGTATTGCATTCTTATAACATTCTGCATAACCTTTTGGAACAAACATACGTCACGAACGTCAGAATACTCGAGCCTTGGAAATTATTGTTACTTTTTCATCGACAAGACGTCGTGAAATTAATATTCTATGAACGATTAACAGAATGTTTTCAAAACCGTGTCTGACCCGAAAAGTGCACATGGGTAACACGATAAAATTATATTAAAAAGTTATTGTCACGTGGAATTGAAGAAATGGAATTACTTTACTTGCGATCTAAGCTGGAATTCCTTCCAAAAAGCAGTTTAAAGACTAATCAAATTATTTAATTATTATTCGGTGCTTGAAATCAACGGGGGTCGTGACCCTCTTAACGTCTTGGCCTACTAGCGTGATCCTTTTCTTTCCCTTTTCCTTTGTTAACGAGCTACGCACGCTTTCAGCGTCGCCGTGTGAGTTTTCACCATAAAATTATTTTTTATTGTAGTTGAATTTTTTTTTCGCATATTAACTAAAAATGATAATCTAAATAAAATCTAAAATCAATACCGAGTGACGCCTTCACGAATCGGCCAGAGTTTTTATAACATACTGTATAACCGATTAAATATCATAATATACAAAGTTTTTATATTATTCCTTTTACTTTTATACGATGAATAGGTTAGTTTGTCGCAAGTTATGGATGTATATCTTTATCCAGTACCCATAGTACAAACGCAAGCTTACTTTGGGACTACGATAATGCGTGTATTTGTCTACAAATATTATTATTTATTCCTGCGATATCATAAGCAATTTAAATTAAAACAAAGCTTTAAAACATTGCTAATAAGATTCAGTTTCCCTCAAACACATTTTAAATATGACTGTGGGTCATAAGATATTAGTTTTATCTCTATCGCACGCGTAGTATCAACATAGCGCCCTGTCGGTCTGCGATCGGCGTAATTTTTAACATGAAATATAAATTCTAGAAATTGGTCGAGCACGAGATTTTATTTGATATCATTCTATGCCTACCCCTTATTTTTAAATGGGTTATGGTAACACACTCCACACACACTAGAGTACTAGATTGGCGGTCCCGGATCCCAAAATTTTTCAAGGCGGGACAAAAACCACTATCTGGCGCCATCAATAGTCCAGTCAAATAACTTTTTAAATCAAAATTTTGACACTCAAGTTTGCATTTTTGATATTTTGTACTTCTAATAATACAAAAACGATCAGTAAAGGTTTTAGTGTCTGAAACCCCAGGCAAGAGTTAAAAAAAAATGATTTAAAGTTTTTTTCCACAAATACTCGAAAACGGTAATAGTTAGAGAAAAAAAATGTAAGCAAAGTATATAGAGCTTAAAATTATACATAAAAAAGGTAGTATGACTTTTTTTCCTCCGGCCTCAATTAACCAAGTTAGGGAGGTTTTTAAGTTTAAGGGTTTTTAAATTCCGCGCCGTTGCATAAAGTCACGAGGCAAAAAGAGAGGGACTATTGCTGTGTCGCTTACTCCCATTGATTCTTGACAATTGAGTATTGCGTAGGCGTTCGCTATAAAATGTCCGAGTAAGAGTGAGAAAGCATTATCGGATAATTATTTCTTGTACTCTATTTAAGTATCTGTTCATTCGAATAGATCGGGGTAATAAACGTAGATGGGCAAAAAGTAATCTGATTAATGAAAATGATTGACGATTACATTTTATGTTTTTTACCATTAATATCACTGCATTTTGCTCATTTATGTTTTAAACACTTCAAAATCACAGATCGTATACACATTTATCATTTCTTAATGTTTTAAATGGATTTAATCATGATTACAGAGCAAGAAAATTAAAATTACGACTACATTTTGTAATCTTTAATCAGATTACATTTTTTATTTATTACCATCTCTGGTAATAAATATATCGATTGTAAATTTCAAGTTTCGAAAAAATTACTTGACATTCTAAGATACTAGATATAGTACACCAATACCTCGCTTTGGGTCGTTTCGTTTGGCGTTTTTTTCGAAGTTGTGTCGCTGCTTAATTTTTACTGATTTTCACTGTGCGTCGTTAGATTTTCGAAGTTGCGTTGTTTTGGATTCGAGTCTTTAATGTTTTTTTGAATTTCTATTTCCTAAAATATGGCAACACCTTTATTTTTAATTGCACCATGCCATCAAAATTTGGGGATTCCCTTTCTAACTAAAAATCAACGCAAATTTAATACAATTTTATACTTATTTTATACAAACTTAATATCAATTGCTACAAGGAAATTTATTTTACGTTGTGAAAAAAAGCTTTTCAACAAACATTGGACCAATTTTTTGTGAAAGAAAGTCGACCTACGACAACAGCCACTATGGACTCATCAGACAGTGATTAATTTTAATTTTACGTTCATAAATTAAATGAATATGTAGTTTATTTTGTTTAATTACGTTAATACGTTTTTTGTATATTATATTTCTTTTATGTATTAATTATATAAATGGTTTTTAATTCAAGACGATTCGAAAGAAAAAATAGTATAATTGACAGAAATTTAGCATTATTCCGTATTGGAATTTTTTTTTACACTGACACGGCATAGTGACTGCACCAAACCTGATGGTAAGCATGGTGCAGTCCAAAAAAACGCCAACGACTATCGAAAGGTAAGAAAAAACCCATCGGTAGTCGCAGCGATCATGCCGGCCCGCACAAATATCTCTTCACGTTACGCTTAAAGGATCCCATATCATAGGATGGTGGGAACACGCTCGCCGGAAGACCATTCCACAGCCCAACGACACGGCAAAAGAAGGAGTTAGAGAACCTCTTAGTCCTAGCCAGGATGTGAGATACCGTATAGCTGTGACACCGCAAACCCGCGCGCGTGGTTCTATTCAGGAAAGGAGAGGGTGGAACAAGGTTAAACAACTCTTCAGAACACTCGCCATAATACAAACGGTAGAAAACACTTAATGAGGCAACATCTCTACACAATTGGAGCGATTCAAGATGTTCAGAAACGTCTGGATCGTTCACTATGCGGACAGCCCTAAGCTGCGACCTATCTAGGGCATCAAGCAAGTTCTCGGCAGAACCATCCCAGAGATGCGAACAATATTCCGTACAAAGCCTGACCTGGGCCTTATACAATAGATACAAAAGATCAGGTGTGAAAAACCGACGCACTCTATTCAGGATACCAAGTCTACGGGAAGCCGAGGAGATGACCGCCCCTATGTGATCCCTGAGATTGAGATCACAGCGAATATCCATGCCTAGTACACTAAGGCTGTCACGCACAGCAAGCGGCACATTCTTGAGAGTAGGAAGAGGAGAAAATGGGGATTTTTTGGAGGAAAAAACACACACCTGGGTTTTTTTGGCATTGAACTCAACCAAATTCCTGTCGCCCCAAGAAGAAATGAGGCTTAAGGACCGATTGAGATCAATAACCAGATCTTCTCGATTCCCAATGGTTTCCTCCCGACCATAAGTGGGCCTGCTGCAATATCCCCTGTGAACTGTGCTGTCATCTGCATAGCAATGAATACAGCCCAAAGACAGCATATCATTGATATGCAGAAGAAACAGGGTGGGAGAATGTACAGAGCCTTGTGGAACTCCGGCATTAACTGACACGAACTGCGAACTGTGACCATCAACAAGGACACGAATTCTACGTTCGTGCAGAAAGTTAGAGATCCACGCACACAGGTTGTCAGGAAGACCGTACGCTCGAAGCTTGGAGAGAAGACCACGATGCCAGACCCTATCAAAGGCTTTGGCTATATCCAGGCTAACAGCCAAAGATTCGCCATGCTTATCCATAGCCTCACCCCAGCGGTGCATGACGTACGCTAGAAGATCACCCGTGGAACGATTCGGTCGAAAACCATATTGACGATCGTTAATAAGAGAGTGATCCTCTAGGTAACGGACGGAAGGGCCCCCGTACCCCCCCGGAATAGGTCGCCGGGTCCCGAAAACCGGTCACCATCCGGCACGACGATCCTACCCAAGATTATGCGCGGCATGGTGGAGCAGCCTCTCATAGTGGTAAGCTATGATTGGGCCCCTGTACTATACCGCGGGCGGCCAGCAGTACAACCGTTTCTACGGGTCTCCCTGGCCGGCAGTTCAACGTACCCCCCCATAAGGGAGCAAGCGAAGACGTCAAGTCAGAACCCCAATACTGTGCCAAAGGTCGCCAATCATGTGCTACTGGATATACACAGGCTGTTCCCGAAACGCGATCAGCCAAAACTGGCCTTACACTCATGCACTTTGGTCGCGATCCAGACGGGCACCGACGCCCTACCACCTCGCTGCAGCTCGTTTAGCACCACCCAGGAGCCACGTGTAGGGAAACTAGGGTAAAAGCCTACGGACGCGAGCAGCTTCGACTCCCAAATATATAATTAATTTTAAGGGTGAATGTCGCAACTTTATTTCTGGTGGCGCCATCTGCCACAATGCATCTAATAGGCCAAGTCACGTGCAAATTTTATGTCCGACGTACGAGCGGACCCCATCTTTATCTTAGTTGACATGTTAGGATTAATTTTGAACTTTTTTATCATAAATATTGGGTTTGCAAATTGAAAACAACTTGTTCATATGACAAGTTATTTTTTTACACTGGTACGACATAGATTTTTTTTTTCGAATTTACGCGCGTTGATTGACTGAGAAAGGTCTTCACAACTCAACCGGGCGGGGAACTCAACTGGGCGTGTGGTACGACATAGTGAATTGTAGTACACCTGATGATAAGTACAGTGTAGTACAAAAACGAAAGTGACCATCAAAGGATGAAATTCCGTTGATAGTAATATTTTTTAGAATCTAAAAAAATATTTGAAATATAATAATTGAAGGTCTATATTTAATTTAAATTTTACAGTTAAAAATTCTATTTCTATTTAAAATCCTTAGTTTCTATGAAAAGCTATATTTTTATTATTTTATTAATTTATCAATTAAAGTAAATTAATAAATACATATACATATGTTTATTTGGAATTTGCAAAATTTCTCCACTTTTATGTGCTTGCTAAAAACATAAGCGACATTAAGGATATAGTAAAAACTTAACTTTGAGACAGAACTTCACGTTAATGTTTATTTTTTAATAACTATATGTAATATATATATAGATAAATATTAATATATTGTGGAAGGGGAAATTGTATGACCGATATTGTGGAGTTCTTCCTTCTTCGATCAAACTCTTAATATCACTTTAAATTATAAATTTAGTAAACCATTAATACATTTACATAATATTCTCGTTATTTGTTTATTCTAATTTTTCAACCTTTCATTCTTAAAGCTCAATACACAATCTCTAGAATAATCAAGTCCTTTTTCAAATTCGAATTTCGAATTCAAAACGATCTTCCTATTTTCCAATTCTTTCATACAAAATATTATATTTTTACTAAACGTAATATTTATGTCACAGACATGTTACCTCATTTTATGCACTCCTTACATACAATCACAACATTATCCTCCCTTTCCTTTTAAACATTTTTGATAATCCTATTAAATTTTTTATACAATACAAAACAACTATCCTACCTATGTGGGGAAAAAATATTTTTACAAATTTGTGAATACTCTCTGCTAGAGAGTAACTTAATCTTCAGCTCTATTAAAAAAAAAATTAAATTAAATTAAACATTTTTGCTAAACTATGTTACAAGAAGATTAAGTTTTCTTCAAAACCCACCTAAAAGCCTGAAAATATTCACATCCTAACGCAACATCGTGATCATTTAACTACACTTAAAATAATAAAGCCTATTCAATTACAAAAAAAAAAATACAAGTTGCATCAACCAACTTCTTCCAATCCTTAAATGCAAGCTATTCCAATTAAACTATTATTCATTAAAATCATCATAAATTTTCCACCAATCCACTTTTCTCGATTACTATTACCAAACTAATTCCTTTTCTATACCTAATAACATTTCCTTAATCGAACCGACTGCTATGCTAATAATACATTAACTCACACCACCTTATAGTCTAAGTGTGTTTTATATCCCTGCTCGGACATTTTATAGTGAACGCCTACGCAATACTCATTGTCAAGTATCAATGGGAGTAAGCGAGACAGCAATAGTCCCTCTCTTTTTGCCTCGTGACTTTATGCAACGGCGCGGAATTTAAAAACCCTTAAACTTAAAAACCTCCCTAACTTGGTTAATTTAGGCCGGAGGAAAAAAAGTCATACTACCTTTTTTATGTATAATTTTAAGCTCTATATATTTTGCTTACATTTTTTTTCTCTAACTATTACCGTTTTCGAGTATTTGTGGAAATAAACTTTAAATCATTTTTTTTTAACTCTTGCCGGAAGTTTCAGACACTAAAACCTTTACAGATCGTTTTTGTATTATTAGAAGTACAAAATATCAAAAATGCAAACTTGAGGTCAAAATTTTGATTTAAAAAGTTATTTGACTGGACTACAAGGAACCTTTGATTCGCAATTATATATATTGGATTACCAATGAAAAAATATTTACAGCAAAATCTTTAGCGTTTTTTTTTTTTCGTTCTACAGCTTTATACAAATCACAATGAAATATCGCTAAATATTCACAAAAAACAATCTTTGACCTTGCATAACATAAGATGGGATAACGATATCTTATGAGATTTTGAGTTAACTTTTAAAACATCAAAGCAATTGGGGTAAATCAGATATCTCGGAATATCTAGCCAGTTGCTGACACGATTTAAGCGTTGTTGCCTAAATTTCGGGTATTCATTATCATAAATTTACAGATCATACATAATAAAACGCACGTTCTTATATTTTTTGCGGCTGGAAACCGCATTGCCCCGCTTATAAAAAATAATTTGAATACAAAATTTGAAAAATAGAAGGTTGCATTTAATTCGAATATTTTGCAAGGATTGTTTTGACCGAGCTAGAGTTGTCGAATAACCGATTAGTTGGAATCAATGGCTGCAGCGACTTCTCGCAGTGGAAGTCTGGCTTCGAGCATACCCACAGCACGTAATATTTCTTCTCGGGTTAAATGGCGACGCGACAAAGCTAACAACGCCAATTTCTCCGATTTGTTTTTATGTCTTATTACTCCACTTTGTTTTTTAGTAACAAACCTTATTTTTATGGTTCATTTGGTAACAATTTTATTTTATATTATAAACGACCAATATTTCACGCCTTTAATCTTATATTATTTATTTAAAAAATTGCAATTTTCTTGTTTGTCATCATAAACGTCCCTCTGTCTTTGACTTTTTCGATGTGGTTATTTAAAATTTTGTACTATCAATCTATAATCATGCCGATCCCTATTAGGGCGTGCAGAGAAAATGAAACACGATTTCTCTCCATTCTTGCAAACCTATTTCGCTGCCTCTCAATATTCATGAATCACTTCACGAACTCTCGCTGCATCTGTGCACTATCGACACTACCCTCCATCAGTACTCCCTTTATTTGTTCTGTGTAGGCAAGTCTCGGTCGGCCTCGGCACTAACTCCCAGTCATATTTTTCGCACTATTTAAATTGGTGGCGCCAATAGAACTGCGGAATACGGGAACTGTGTATTGCGGTATTGAAAATGGAATAAAGAGGGAATACAGGGCACACACTGACCGTACGATCCTTGCGGCTCTGGTGGCATCAGCTTTATCTTTTTCCTGGTTGTGGCGCGACACCGCAGTATGCGGGTAAAACTACAATTATGAACAATGACGTGTGCGCTAGCTGCATGTGTGTGTGTGTTAGTGTGTGGGTAGCTGGTGAATAATAGGCATCCAGGACAATACGGTGTCCAGGCGGTGTGCCGGCGGCTCACGCGGCTCTTGCGGCGACCCTCACGAATGAGCTTTTACACACCACTATAAGCATGGACGTACTAAGGTCACGACCACGGGGGGCGGGGGGGGGATGGTGACAGGTTGAGGGTAGGAAAATAAGAGAAGGTAGATTTTGAAATGAATGTTTTTAGGTGCGACCATCAGGGATTCTCCTACATATGTATATACCTCTGGCAATAAGGAAAAGCCTGTCCGATGGTATAATAATAATATACAATGTTATTTATTTCCGCGTCAGTGCGCGCAGCTCAGGGCTAGCTAACCCATTGTTCAGTTCGTATGTTACAAAGTTGAAGCCTCTGCTAAATGGCTCTGCAACTCATTCATAAACAATTTACATGTAAGCCTTGATTATAAGTGTTTTAGGCTATTTAAACAGTTATTAGTAGTGATGTCCCGACTAGTCGGCGACTGGCCGGTACTGCCGACCGTTTGGCCACTTTTGTAATCGGTCACTAGCTATCGAACAGCGCCGACTGGCCCGGCTCATTGCTGTATATGTGTTTCTCAGTAAAATTTATATATAAGGAATACATTAAATCAAACCTAATAATATAATAATAATAAATATTCATTAAAAAAATTCAGTTAATATAACAGGGTGATAATTCTCATAGTTATACAAAGATACCGCTCTGAGCCTTGCTAAACCAAACATAAAGACATCGCGAAGTAAATAAAGCATGTATCAACCCGTTTGCAGGTTGTGGTTGCGCCTGGCACGCATATCAGTTGTAAATGAAATGTCGTGGAAATTTACGAATATCCCCGAGACCATAAACCGCTTAGCTGATTGATCTGCCTCTTTCAACTAACTAATCGGTAGACAAGCAATGTCATGTCGGCACATCTCTAGTTATTACAATACATTGAAATAGTAAAGAGTTGCTGTCTGTCTGACGTAGCCTTGAGTTTCTTTCAGCGTTTCTTCTCCAGGTTTTTTTCTTTTTTTTTTTCGAACTCATAAAACAACCACGCGTGCAGATTTACGCAGTCACAGCTGTACGGTAACTTATATCCTGGCTAGGACTGAGGGGCTTTCTAACTATTATTTCAGCCGAATCGTTGAGCTGCTAAATGGTCTTCCGGCGAGCGTGTTTCCGCTGTCCTGTGATATTGGGTCTTTTAAATGAAGCACGAGGAAATATCTGTGCAGGCCGAAACGATCACTGCGGCTATCGAAATTAAAAAAAGTTAACTTGAAGCCGATTGCTAAAACAACAAATAGAAAAGGAACTGATTATAAAAGTGACAAAGTTGTATTGTGATTTAGTTCGATGCCTAAAAACACTTTATTTGTTACAGATTTACCCTGTGACACAGTAGCGCCTTGCACTGAAGATAATACACGAATATGACAACAACGTAGACGACATTCCGACACGAATATCGACTTAACTAGTGTATATATAAACAATTACAATATGGAAATAAGTACTAATTCTGTGGAATTGCTAAATGCGACAAAAGAGATTATCTTAGAACGAATTGTAAACGTTACGAATGCAACACACGCGCTGGGGAGCCCCGCGGGCGCGAAAGGAGCGGTTTTCGGGATTCTCGTGAAGTTTGTGTATACCATAGGCATCTTCGGGAACGCCGCCGCGATTGTAGCGCTCAGGCGGGGCGAGAGGAGAGTCCGGAATAGAAAGCATCTGCTGCTGCTGACGTCGTTGGCTGCCAATGATCTAGTCGCACTGGTGAGTCCGTCCCATTGTTCAATAAAATACGTAGCCTCTGCTCGTACTGCCGTAGTAACGTAACGAGTATCCATTGTACTCTGGTAGCAATATCATAAGGAGTTTTTGTACTTCCGTGGTAACATAATAAGTACTACCGGTACCTCCGTAGTAACAAGCCTGTGTGCAAGTAGCCTGTGTAGTTCCAAAGTATCAGAACAAGCAGCAGCTCCACTCCTGCGGCAGCATAAAGAGTAACGCCTGTCCTCGCACTGTGCTGCAATAAGGAAGCACTGTACTCGCTCTGCACTGCGCGGCGGTCTTCTCTCTCACTTATATTAAATCCAGTGTGACGTGATCCGCGGATAAGTGAGGCCTTGATCACGTCGTTTGGTGCAGTTGTATCACCGGCATTGTGCAAGTAGCAGTCTGAGTGGTAGGCTACTGTGTGCAGGTGGGCATGATGTGCGCGATGCTGGTGTCGGAGCACGTGCCCAGCGTGCGCGGCACGCGGTGGCACTGCGCGGCGCGGGTCGTGCTGCGTACATTCGGCATCGGCAGCGTCTGCATCGCGGTGACCATGGCGCTCGAGCGGTACCTCGCGCTCACCCGGCCTTTCCTCTACCAGAAGGTAACTTCCCAGCGCAGCGATGCTATTCCGATTACTTCCAAAACCGACTCTATATTCCGAAATATTTATAGATCCAAGATTTCCAACCTTTTCTTGACTAGAGATAAATTTTATTTTTAGTTTGGTAGCAGGACCACGATGAATGTACAAGGAACCTAAACTGATATAAACCGAAAATAAGCTTTATCAGAATAAATCAGTATTCAAAGACTGCGAAACCATACCTCAGTATAAGTATGAACATGTGTCAGAATTAAACATGATGCATAACGAGCATCGTCGAGTATTTATGATTTTGTAAAAACTACAAAGTTGCATTTTGTTTTTTTTTTTATGACAGGGGAAAAATGAAAAAGCTGTGTCACAGATTGGAGCAAAGAGATAGAACAAAACAAAATGATATGAAAATTGTTAGAAATAATATTATTTAAAAAAAATGAAACGAATCATTTATATTAAATTAAATTATTAAATTTAAAAAATTAAATTAAATAAATCAATAAAGATTTTTGTATTTTTACAATACAATCTTTTTAAATTGAAGCAACTGATGTTACCTATGAACAAATATTATACAATTTTTTTATATTGTTTTGTTTTTTGTTTTTGGTCTCAAGGTTGGGAATGCCTGTTTTAAGTAATCTAGTGCGACTGCACTTCGGACCGCAAGCCACATTAACGGACTTTACTGAATTCGAGCTTTAGGAAAACGTAAAAGTGCTCACCCGTAACGTAATACAGGATGGTAATGCGAGTAGCTCTTATACATGTAGGAAATTTTCGAGAGAATATCACTCACTTTCGATTTCGCATTTACTGCGTGCGAACTTTGGACCAATATTGTCATGTAACATTGAATTAACTTTGCCCGTGACCTGCGCGCGGAATACTTGCGATAAGTACTCGCTTACTTAAAATCATTTTAAAGACTTGTAATTAATTAATTGATATATGGGAGTCTTGACCTCATTGACGTCATGATCTACTAACATGATGCCTTGCTTTCCTTTTTTCACGAACTACACATGCTCCCAATGTTGCTATATTTACTTCCCTATTTCATTAAATTTTTATTTTTTTAATTATAAAGGTTAACCTAAATAGAATCTCATATCGATACTGAGTAACACCTTCACGAGTCGGACAGGGTATTTATAACATACTGTATGTATAGAAAGAGAGATTACTTACTTTTTTATATTGATTGATTTATAACTTAATCATCCTCACGACTGCAAAAATACCAAAAAGGTTTAATAATGAAACTTAAATAATATTGCATCAGGTAAACATTTTCCTCATAAAGTCAGGCTGTGTAGGTAAATGCGACACCAGCAGCCAGTTTCCTGCGGACTGCAAGCGCAACTAACTTGATCGCGAGGCACTTACCCTGTCACATTTCATAAATAGTTGTAAGCAAATTGCTCACTATGCTATTAATTTGCTTTGTGCTGCCGAAGGCTATTTATTTAAGCTATCGAGTTCGCATTTAACTGGCACACCTGCGAAGATATTGATGAGGATAGTTGCTTCAGAATTGGCTATATATACTATAATAATAATATTGTATACATAGGACATGCTGTCCTGTGCATTTGGGCCCTTTGGACGAATGCTGAGAGAGAAAATGTTTGAATTTGATTTTATTTACAAAATTTGTAATACAGCAAGTAATATACTATATGTAATATTATTAGTGTAGGAATGTGAGTGAAATGGAACATATGATGCGTATAATATAAAATGATAAAGAACAGTGTAAGAGTGTGAAAGGGATAGAAAGTATAAGAGAGAGGGAGATAGATGGGAATGGCGGATATAATAAGTTGCTGTTAGGGTCGTGGTGAAATATTTATATTTAAAGCTGTACCTGTAATTTCAATTGTGCTGAATAAATGATTTAAAAAAAAATTAAAGTCTTTCTACAAATTTGGGGGCTCGTCCGGGATGGATTAAAACGAAAGTTAGCGAAGTGTTATGGTTGCTGTGTAACGAACGTTGAAGGTGGATTTAAAAAAAAAATGTGGTGATTATGAAGACGAACTGAGGTGATTATCTTTTCTTGTGGTGAAGACCAACTATTTGTGGTGTTAAAGCGGTAACGGCGACAATGACGAAAGGTGATATGTCGGTGACTCAAACGATGATGATGCCTTTCTTCCAAGACGGAATTATTACAAAGTTTGACGGTACAGATCACACCTATACATCGAGTAAATGGGCTCAAGACATAGAGGAGAATAGCCAAATCTTTGGATGGACGCCTTTACAAACTCTTCTTATAGCGCGACGATCACTCATTGGTGTTGCAGCGTTGTGGCTGAAGACGGAGAAAAACCATAGAACTTATGATGAAATAAAAGCAGCCGTGCTAAAAGAATTTCCCGACACATTAAATTCGAAAGAAGTACACGAACTTCTAGCAGCTAGAAAGAAGAAAAAAGATGAGTCATTTTATGAGTATATGTTACGCATGAAAGAGCTTGGCAAAAGAGGCAAAGTAGTAGACTACGTGGTCATTCAATATATTATAGAAGGGATCCAGGATTACGAGAGCAACAAAACTATTTTATATGGAGCAATGACGTACGGTGAATTTAAAGAAAAACTGAAAATCTACGAGACGATGAAAAAGAGGAGCGCACTAGATCAACCCAGAGATACGTCAGGAGGGACACAATCATCTAATATGGCACAGCTTTATCGTAATGACGAGAGACGCTGCTACAAATGTGGAGATCGCGGCCATTTATCATCATCATGCACAAAGGGGGTGAAGTGTTTTAAATGTTGTGCGTTTGGGCATATTGCGCCTGATTGCACGAAACACTTCAATGCTGATAACAATGACAGTCAATACCGAGCGACCGGAATGCAGCAGCGAACGATGTGTGTGAAGTTGAATGCGGAACAGAACGATACCTGCACAGGTGACCGAATGAACGTAGCTACGAACGATAACTCTGTGGAACGAACACACCATAGAGCACAAACTGCCGGTATTTATTTTTATTCGACTGTCAATGATGACATTAAAAAATGTAAACAATCACAAAGTCCGTTATGTTCTAATAAATCAATAAAAGAAGTTGAGATTTGTAATATTAAGTTGTTATCTTTAATAGATTCTGGTAGTGATGTAAATTTAATTACGGATGAGGTATTTTTTAAGTTAGATGAGTGTAATTATATTAAAGAAACTTTATTGTTGTCTGGTTTAAGTTCGAGCAAAGTTTATGCACTAGGAAAATGTTACATTAAGCTAAAAGTTGATGATTATTGTTCTGATACATTGTTTTATGTTGTACCTAGGAATACAATGCCATATAGTGTAATTTTAGGTCAGTCATTTATAAAGAATGTGACGTTAATACTTAACAAGGGTTCAGTAAACGTTTTAACTTATGTCAATATCCAAATATTGCAGTCTAGGGTAACAGATGCTAATACACAAACTGAATCTTATATGTCTAACGAAAGTGTTTGTGTACAAGGCTTAATTAAATATGACAACCCATTTCAATTGAAAGATGATACAACTGCAGTGCAGAGACTTCAACGGATGCCAATATTAAAGCAGGAGATAGTGAATATCCGAGTAGACAGAGGGTCGAAAAGAGTATCACATAAAAGCACTGTACAACAAGCTGAACACAAACTGAAGCTGATCACTGAAGAGATAAAAGAAAAACCTTATTCACATTGTAACCAGAAACATGATTTTTACAAAAGAGAAGATAAAAACAGAGTTGTTCCTAAGAAGATGTATAATAGAATATACAAAAGAGTACAGGAAGGTGTATACTTTGAGAAGAAAAAGAGGTTAAAAGATAGTAATATAAAAATATTATTCAAGAAATTGAGAGAAAAGAAGATTAAAACTTTTTCAGTTTTAGAAAAAGGAAGTAAAGACTTATTTATACAAAGCAAAGTTGGCTTGAGAAGAAAAACTAAGATGAAAGTGTTAAAAGTACTAAGAGAAAACAAAAGATATAAAAAAAGAAAGTACAGTATTGGCTTGAGTTTTAATGTTTAACATTTTTATTTGAGTTTAAAATATTTATCTTTATTTCCTATGTTTTTTTTTAAATTTAAATGGTGTTGTTTTCATGGCAACAATTAACACAGAACAAATTAGGAATATGAGTAGATTTAAATTTATTAAGATGAATTATGATTAAAAGTTACAGTAAATCTTTAGTAAAACTGTTTATATTTTTTTCCAATGAAACTATAATTTAAAAATCTTAAAAATAAAAACTTTGTATTTTGAAAATTGAAGTCAGTAGTGATTGTTAGTGTTTGATTCTTGCAATTGGTGTTTTTTTAAATTCTGTAATCTAAGCTGATACAGGTTGAAATTTAGTTTTTGTTAGTTAGTGTCAATCATACCATAGTTTTGATAGCAGTTAATAATTATTTATAAAATGTCAGTATCGTTGTACTTTTGTTTTGAATATTTTTATAATTAAGTTATATTGTAGTGATGCATTAGATATGTGTGTGGTTTTTTTTTGTAGTGTAACAGAGTGTTGTGTGGGTGATTTTTAGAGATGACTGGTGTGTATGTAAAGGCTGGGGACAGCCTTAATGCAGGATGGCCGAATGTAGGAATGTGAGTGAAATGGAACATATGATGCGTATAATATAAAATGATAAAGAACAGTGTAAGAGTGTGAAAGGGATAGAAAGTATAAGAGAGAGGGAGATAGATGGGAATGGCGGATATTATAAGTTGCTGTTAGGGTCGTGGTGAAATATTTATATTTAAAGCTGTACCTGTAATTTCAATTGTGCTGAATAAATGATTTAAAAAAAAATTAAAGTCTTTCTACATTAGTTAGTTTTCTTTTACTGTTCTGTGGCTCTTAGCTTGATTTTGTTTTATATATTAGTTTTTTAGTGGAGCCTTTGCAGCTTATGTATCTTTTTTGTGTATTTTATATTCTCAATGTGTTGCTCGGTTTGTCTCTGTAAAAAAGTTAGAAAAGTAAGAATTATCGTTAATAACCCATTATTATAACATATGCCTTTTTACATACTGTTATTTTAGCTATAATATTAAATATAATAATATTATATTAGATTACATAAACTACTAAGAGGGATAATGAGAGAGCTGCCGGTCATCGATAAGGCAATAAATGTATTTTAGCCTCATAATACGAGCTTGTGGATGAGCGTCATGAAGCGAATTGGTTTCCGAGGGAGCGCAGACTGCTGATTGTTTTGTAAACACGCGATGTGTGCGTTTCGACTACACTGTGCGAGTCATCATAAGTTAATTTTCTTTTCACGAGTATCGAAAGTATTTACTTATTTTCTTTACCCGGGCACGGCACAGTGACATCACCGCGCCTGATGCTAAGCACGGTGCAGTCCAAAAATAGATAGAATAGATAGGAACTCGCTCGCCGGAAGACCGATCCTTAGCCCGCCAACTCGGCTGCAGTCAGAGTTTGAGGACTTCTTAGTCCTAGCCGGGATGTGAGTTGCCGTGTAGCTCTGACTCCGTAACCCCGAGCGCGTGTTTCTACTACAGCAAGGAGAGGGTGTGTTTGCGCCGTTTATTATTAATTTACATTTATTTTATTTTTTATTCTTTATTTATAATATTTTAATATATATTCTCTTATATAATCTACTCATACACTAGCAACACTCACTCGACATTTTTATCCCCCTACCTTCCTCATCCGTTTTCCTCTCTGGGTTCGAACGCTTCGAAAAGTACAACGCGCTCGCTGTAATAAACTCCTTAAAAATATATATAAAACGCTACAACGCTGTGTAATACAATTTGTTATCAACTCGAACGCTCTGCTTACCCTAATAACGCGCGTGAAATAGTGGTGTGGACGCCTGAACCAGCGCCGTGGACCGGGACTATATACAGGTAAGTTCGTTCCCGGATTCCTTCTATTTTCCTCGCCAACTCACACGCACCAGGGTTGAACAAAGTTAAATTACTCTTCAAATCCCTCGCCATTACTCATTCGTTTACTTAATTACTTAGTGGTCGTTAAATAGGTCTCTCGTAACAAGCGCCATTTAGGTCGTTTTCCGTTCTTCTTATAAAATCCTTTCATCAATTCGAGGTAGCGTGAAGGTCGCCTTGATAACGGCTGTATATTTTGAAGATACACTTCTGAACTGTTTCAGAATATATTACTTTATTAAAATAATATAGGGGTTCTCGAAATGATACATAAAACTGTGGTAGAGCGCTGTCACGAGAATATCAAAGGTTTGGCGCGGTCAAATGCGTACTTTATATGAAAATATTCCAATACAGAAGAAAAGATTTTATTAGCCTAGAGATTTTTTATTTATGCATTTTTCAAACGTGTTGCGTCATTATACACCATGGTATCACACGTTGGCTGGGGTGCTCCAGCGGATAATGGACCGGATCCCGTGCGCGGCCACGCGAATGCTCCTAAGTTTGAATCCCGACATATGCCCCTGGGTTATTCGAGATTAATATCTAATAGAAATGCCATGCTGAAGTGCTGTGATAACGATTTTTTTCGTCACTGGTCACGTTAGCCACTCACTACACAGTTAACTTATCTCTGCTCACCTCGTAAAGGATATTGCTTGACGATATACTATAAGGTATAGTTAGTACGTCTTCAGTGATGCAAGCTGAACGATCATTATTAGTGAATATTTCGCTTCTTATGACTATTTACATTTTCATGGAGTAGTTCCGCACAAAATCCCTAACAATTGTGCTGTAAGCATTTTTTATTGAATTAATCCATATAATTGAGAAAAATAGGTAAATGGAATGAGAGTAGGGGCGGGCAGCAGGCAGTGGCTTCTATTACGCCCCGAAAAATATCAACATCCGGGGCTGATACTGACTCGACAAAATGATGCACCGCATCTGATGGAATGTTCGGTACCGTCAAAGAATAATAAGGAATATCAGAGCCGGAGGTACTCTCTTATTATTAAAAACTTCCTAATTTTATACTGCGACTGTCTACGACTGAAAGTGTTTCGTTTGGAATATTTCATAGAAAGTGTTGTTGGCGGAGTACTAATGTTTACATACTTCAAAACAAAACAATTATAATTCATTAAGGAAGTTTAACATTGCGCCGCTAAATTAGATCTAAAGTTTGTTTGTTGTAAGGTTTATCTGGCCGCGGGCGGCGAGGGCAGCTCGATCCCGCGCCGAGCTGCGACCGACAATGTATAACGTTGACGTTTAGAAACGCTACATTGACTTTGCTCAGGAAATAAGTTTAACTTTAATAGAAAACTGAATATATAATTGGAATACATTTATAAAAAAAAAATTGAGTACAGTGTAAGCATTTGCAAACGCAAGCTCAAGGTGACGAAATCAGTGTCATAGCATGTAGTTTAACATTAATTAGTATTATATTATTATTTACTAATGCTACCGGTCTCTAATCCACCAGACCAGCACAGCTCACCTGTTTTATTTTAAAATTGATGGGTTTTTCAACTTACTTCGACCCTCCTTACAGGTGGAATGTCACAAAATATTAGTGGACTCCAACGATATATAAAAAAACCCAAAATACGTACGGACTTAGGCGTAGAAGACGTTAGGCTTAGACCTAGGAAAACATCGCAAGGAAACGCGCACGGCATCTAATACAAATGTCATGTGTATTAGTGCCTTGAGAACGGCGATCAGCTGCGCTACTGGTCACTTTGGACCCGATATGAGCCCAAAGTGGATACATCCACCAATGTATCTCTGCTCACTGCGCAAGGGATATAGCGTGACGATGTATTATTATAATTTTAAGAGGCAAAAATAGCAGAACAATACATAAAACCATGCGCAAGCTACAGTGTTGCAATACTGCTGACGACGATAAAAGTATTTAAGAAATGATGGAGTTTTATCGCGAAGGAGCGGCTCGGCCGAGCCGTCGTTCAGAACCGATCAACCCATTTTACAAGATCACAGATAGAGTTTATAAAGAAACGCATCAAAATTCCAATGTTTTGAAGGTCAAGGCACCGGCTGACCGGGTTACGTCGAACCGTACATACCAGATCGATCGAACGCGTCAAAACAACATTACAACCGCGTCCTGAATGCAGCGCGAGGAAAGAAATGCTCTAGCATCACACTTGTACCGCAATAAAATGGCAAATAAAATGTTCTCCACAGATCGAGGCTAAGTAGTGCGCGGCGCCAGTCTGTAAATGTTCTAATTCACTTATCAATAGCTATCCAGAACAAACACGGTAAAGTTTGTATACATTATTTTAGTAACCCGCTGGAAATCCTCATAGACCTTCGAGGCTACGTGGAGAGCCACTGCCCTGGTGTCGCATACTCCTACTAGATAATACCCATAGAGTGCGCCTCAGCTCGCTGCCAGCCAGGCCGAGGGATCCACATTCCCCGCCTCAACCTGCCAACGGACTCCCTCATGTCTACTGTCCGGACTTTGATGTAGCTTATCGTTAGTTGCACCGAGCTCTTCCCAAATAATAATTCTGGATTCGCCACTGACCGCGGAATAGGCCTATTTAGTAGAGACTAAATCAGCATACTGCGGAAAGTATTCCAACAAGGTAGTGCGACAATTTGCTAAAAGGAGCAATAAAAATTTCAATAACAAAAAAAAAAGTAAAACTAGGCGAGCGAGGCCTGAGGCCCAAGCCACTGGTAGTTAGTAGCTCAGAGTGGGGAACCGCCTCACAATGCGTGCCGTTTCGAGAAATACTGCCTTTTGTATCCAGCTCTTGATCCAACAATCGAGCGAGAGCCTCTTAAGATGGCAGTCGAGGCTCTTTGCGATCAATTTTTTTTTTTTTGTGGAAACTCTGCTTGTTTATCTACTTTATGTACTATTTCATTGTTTTTATGTTTTTGTATGTCTCTCTAATTACATAAACTTGAAATAAAAAAAATGTCGTTACTTGTAAAACATTTTTAGGTGTTTTCGGGGTCAATTTCTTGGTCGGCAGTTGACAACACTGGCCCCAGTGTGGCACGCGTCGGTCGCGGCAGTAGTATTGTTTACAGAGCGGTGTTCCGGTGCGCAATTACCTCGGGCCGGGCCGCGGCGCTTCCTGGATATGCCGAGCACGTTCCGCGACCCGATGCCGGGGACTGACTCACCGTGTTTTTGTTGATCGCACGCTGAGGAAGTTCAGAGATTATACAATAAAACAGTGGCAACTATAAAGTACTAATATAAATATTTAATAATGACAATATTTCCTCTATGAGAGATCGATTGCCTAAATTCGCATGTAAACTGGAAAAACCCAGAGGAACGTTCCGGGATTTGCATCTACGAGTATTTGCGTTGCCACGCATGGAAACCGGTCGATCTCCCGCTAGACGAGCACAGTCACAAAAGACAATTATCACATTTCGAAACCTTCTTCCATGTACACATTATTGCATGAAAGAGTCTTTACTCTGAGATCGTCGGGGTATATTCCTTTCGAGCTAAGCATAGATCCGTCAGTGGCTGTATCCATCAATCAATAGCAGTAATTATTGTTGACATCCCTACAACTCCTACGAAGCGATTCGCCTCCTCCTTTATATTACGTACCTGCTGTGAATGAATGGGTTTTTAAGAGGGTATTAGAGACATAATCGTTTCTTTATGAGATGTGATTGAGGTCAAGTGTAAGCCTATTTGTAATTTAAAAAAACAGGCTATTTTTATATCTACTTTTTATACTGGCGTAGAGAAATGACTGCACTGGATGGGCTTGTGTACATCCAGTATATGTATACCTAGAGGAATTTTGTCCTGGTATACATGGCCAGGCGTGTTAAAGGTGACCGTTAACAGGTTCTCATCCTTTGGAGGTATCTGCAGGTGCGCCTGTTGTAACTTTGTAAGCATCTGGACTTACGCAAGCTGATCCCTAAGCGTCTGTATTAAAAAAATAATAAACAAAATGCCAGCGAAACTTTATTTGGATAAGATATTAAGCTTCAAGTATGTCAAATGATTTGTTCTTTTTTTTTTTATTACGTTACCTAAATCTAGGAATTTCAGAAATTCTTAGGGAGAATTCTTAAATAAACTAGGGAAAAACTAAAATGGCAAATGACAACATTGTCGTATAGTTGCACGTATTCTATATTATTCTATTATCTTTGATAATTACATTCCAGTTATAGTGTTTTGTAGTTTTATACAAATGAATATAAATTATAAATAAGTCATATGATTTATTAAACATTATATACTGATATCAGCGACAAATATCACATTTTGAGGGAAAAAAAAATTATATACAATTTTCGTAGATTGGCGGCAAATCCGGAGTTGTAGCAGCTCTTCTGCACTCTCGCTGAATAATTCTAATTGATTATTGATTTCTTGTTGTGGCTGTCGGCTGGGTGTTCAATTGTTGTTTGAACTTGTTTTGTGAACTTGGACAGGGATGAGATAATCGGCTGATCATGTGCCATAGGAAATCAATGGTTTGCTGGCGAGACGCTAGCGGAGTGATGCATCCCTTGGGCCACTGAGTTTTGTCCTAATCTGCATAATCTTCCTCGCTGTTTATATTGTGTGCAAACAGGTAGAAATAGAGCAATAAACAGGAAATGAAAATAGGTAAGTAATTGAAACTACGACAGATATATTGGAGTGTAGCAGGGAGATGTTATAGAAATTTAAATATGCCTTAAACAGAAAAGACCTCATACATGGCTGTATGGTGTAAAAGCCTTTGGCTTCACCACAAAGAAGAACATAAAAAAAGAACAATTTTCGAAATGTACGCCTGCGGTCGTATTATGTTTTGTTTTTTGTCGAATTTATTTGCGTCTGTTAATTAATTTCGAATTATAGTGGTTTATATCGATTAGTGTAGAAATTATGGGAAGATTCTTATGTGAAATTAGTGCTCGGAATTTGTGCTTTTCGAAATTATTTAAAAAATATCTCATTTTCACAGTTATTTTAAAATTAATAAAAACATTCTAAAGGACAGTGTACATATTTCTGAATTTGAAGTCTCACAAAACCAGGTATAGAAAAACGATTTTTTTTCTTGAAATGTTTCAGTAATTTTAATAATTCAACTAATTTATAAGTTGTCCGGTTTTAATCATACAAATCGCTCATTTTATGTTTTCTATATTTGAGTAATAGTAACTATAATATGTATATAGTCACTCTATATCCGTTTCGAGGTGAGCAGAGATACATTAGTGGCTGTATCCACTTTGCGCTTAATGTCGTGCCCAACGTGACCAGTAGCGTAGTTGAATACCGTTCTCAGGGCACTCACATATGACATGCTCTATTACATGCCATGCTGATTTCCTCACGATGTTTTTTCACGGGTGAACACATAGTGCTCAAATCCGTAGTTAATTTGGAAAACCTAGAGGACACGACACGGGATTAAAGCCTAAAACCATTCGCGTTTCTGCGCATTGATATCCGACTCTTTATCCACTAGGCCAACACAACTGCATTTTTTTTGTATGTTATTTCTAATAATAAAGACGATTAGATTGTTGCGGGATGAAACGATTTGAATAATTTTCATGAAGCCGTCAAAAAACACGACCAGTAAAAAAGTACTTTACAATTTAGTGAAACTATAAATGTTCGTGCTAATACGCACTACATTATCAGTAAATGAAGAATATCGCTTGGATGTATGTTTTGGCTGGCTTTTTAACACTACCAGCTCAGCGCACGGCGCACAGCTCCTGCATAGCACTAAGCTGGCGAGCTGTAAAACACTCGAGGTAGGTTATTTACTGATTGCTCGTCCTGTTTCCAATGTTGTCCAATGCACGCCCCTGCGTCACCGTGACTCGCTGTGACTTGTCGCGTTTCGAAATCAGCTTGTGTATATCCAATAATTCATATTATTTTATATTATATATTCATATATAGTCGTGGTATATATAAGTCAAACTGACGACGGAGACTCGTTTTTCGTTCTTCATAGTCGCGTTCTTTTCTGTACTACACTGCACTTACCGTCAGGTGCACTGTAATCACTTTGTTAAGGCAGTTTGATAAAAAAATGTCAATTATCTAAGTGTAGAAATAATGTGTAAGATTGTTATTTTCCCTGTAGCGGTGACGTGTGTCGTGCTTGATATGTTGCAATCCGTGAGTGTGCTCTAACCTAATTCCATTTATATGAAGAGGAACAGTTAGGACACATTGAGCGGGACCTGATCGAATATTCATACTGCCATTAGACTTTCCTCCGCGGCCTATACACATACAGAGAAATGGAAAATATTCAGAAGCCGCGTGCGTGCGCACGCACGTAAAGTGAAACCACATATATTTCATTTAATTTTTGTCCTGATCCAGCATAGTGACCACATCGCGCTTGATGGTCGTTGATATTAGGTTCTTTACTGTTGAGTAAAGAGAAACAATCGATAGTCATTCAGTAATATCGTTGTCGGTGGGTAAACAGGGTCGCGAGAGAGCATTTCTCAGCTGAACACCTGGACTACGTATAGTAACGGTTAGAGAACTTCATAGTCCCGGTCGGGACGTGATGAGCTACCGCGTCGCCGCCGCTGTGCCGCTGTGCCGCTGTGCCGCAGTGCCGCAGTCAGGCGACCTGCCGCGCACGATCTCATTTAGTTATTGGTTACGGTATTGTTGTATTCGTATCAAGAGCTGCGACACAATTTACAACAACACGATACAATAAAATGAGCGTAGACGTGCTCACGGGAGTTCACTCATATCCGGGAACAAATCACTCCATCGCTATAGTGTGTCGTGACGAATACCACGGAGAGGTCGATATATATGTTTTTTTTATACAATTGATTCTTAATAAAACTTGTAACAATGTAATTCATATTACATATATAATATCAAGCTATCACTTCGCTTCTATTAAACCAACCGCGATAAAAAAAAAGTATAGTTTAATTTGGAAGCTATGTATTAACACTGTTAAAGTCTCATAAAAAAAAATGTATTCAGTAGTTCCTGCGGTATGTGCGTACAAACATACAAACAAGTATAATATTTCTCAAAAACAGCAGATCCCTGTTCCGAATAATATTTTGAAATAATAAATAGAGCTTGTATATAATAATGGTTATAGAGGCAACTGAATCAAATGTGCTTTCAAATATTTTATCTTAAAAGCCAGCCTTTGGAAGAAATCACCTACATACTTTAGCTTTGCTTCAAAATATACAAGAAATATTGGCAACTATAATAAAGAGAAAAGATAAATCATTAAAATTATTTATTTTATGTACATGAAACATGAGTTTTTTGGCAGATCGCGATCTTAATATTATGTGCATACTTTATTATATTACGGAGATAGGTCTGAAATAAACATCTATAAAAGCATCAACTATATACATAATTTCTACCTGTCTATCAGCTAACAGAATTATGGCATCTAATAGAAATGTCTGAAAACGGTGATAGCGCAACTGGCTATTGGTCACGTTGGATACGGCATATAATCCCAAAGTGGATACAGCCACCGATGTATGTTTGCTATATTGTATAAAATATTAGTGCTACTTCATTTCGCTCGTGAGCGTGCCGCATTCAGTTGCAACGGCATTGACATCTTGCTTTTGGTACGACCAACGGGCCCCTCCCACGGGAGCCTCGCGGACGGGCGGCGCCGCTGTACGCTGACGGTGAAGGCAGCGGCCTCGGTGTGTCAGACCCTTGCTCACTAAAAACCACTGGATTTCCTCTACTCGGTGCAAGCCGGGATTGAAAATAAATTGCATCACTTACTTCAGCTCCTTCAAGCTTTATTTTGGCAACGATAGATAGTCTATTAAGTAGAATTGGTTCAACTGTTTTGCCGTGAAAACGGAACATATAAACATACACCCTATTTAATTTATATTAGTAAGGATTTAACGTTAAATACAGGAATTTGAATTGAATACTGATTCAAAAGTAATCTCGTGTAGTATTTAAAAGATTTCTGTTAAAATCAGAAGACATTATTATAGAAAAAGCTACACGGTGTCGAAAATTTGGAGTGTATACATAGCTCTCTCTGTCTCTCTCTTTCTACATTTCTTCTCTGGGATGTAATGAAATGAAAATGGTACTCCCAAATCTTATACTGCTGCCTCATAGTTATACTGTGTATGTGTTCCCAGCAAGTGACGTACTACGTGATCCGCACGGCGCTGCTGGTGTCGTGGTTCTGGGCGGCCGTGCTGACGTGCGCGCCGGTGCTGGGCCTCGGCCTCTACTACGACCAGCTCAACCAGCGCTGCCTGCGCTACCGGGAGGCGGAGACCACCACCGACTTCATTTACGCCGTCTTCTATGTCATTTTTGGTTAGTGTTTACACTAATACAAATGAACAAACATAGGGGAACTTACAGGAACGACACATGACCTACGATTAAAGAGAGACCATGCGGCCCCCGTCCTATGATATGAGGTCCTTTACACGAAGTGTGGAGAGATATTTGTGCAGGGCGGCATGATCACTGTGACTATCGATAGGTTTTTTTCTGTTGATAGTCTTTGTACTTTTTGGACTGCACCGTGCTTACCATCAGCTGTGGTGCGATCACTGTGCCGAGTCAAAATAAAATAAAAAAAGGATTTAACTGATTCTATTGCAAATAGTATCGTGTTTGGTGTCAATCACACCTGATGGAAAGCAATGATGAATACAATTAAGGAGCGCACTCGTTCATATAAATTGATTCTGTTGTCCCTTGAAGACACGCACATAAGCTGGAGAAACAGACGCTGGCGGCAGCAGGAGGCATAGAGCACGAGGCTACTGACAAAAGATAATACACAAAAAAGAACAGCAATATTTTCTAGTTAATCTCGAACTTCTTTTCCTATTACTTTCCAACAATACCGTTGATATAATAATCGAGCTTTTGCTAAGGATATTGTGGGTTTAATCCCCTAAAAAAATTAACATTTATATGGCCAACAGGTGGTTATACCGAAAATGGGTAATTATGCAAGGAGAATTCATATTTGTAAACCCACTGATGATATAGAAGCTAATCCTAATACGGGGCAATGTGTTTATACCTTTAAATATATGGAATATTAATGAAATCGTAGTTTAATGTACTTACTAAGTTTTAAAATGGGACAGTAGACAATTTGACATACAAAAACATAAACAAATACGAAAGAATATCTTCTGAAACTTATATTTATATAGGCGTATGATATGTAGCGTCACGAATTCCTGACGGCTCGATTGAATGTTTTGAATGAACGCGATGTGTTTTGGCAAGGTTCCCGCTGCGCCGCGGCCGCGATGCAACCGCACTCCACACTCCATATGCTGATGGCATACACTGATAACATTTTTATAGTTTATTGACACTCGTGTAAAGGAGGTCGGCCCACCAATTACAACCACTAGAATAGGTAGTTCCGATCAGAAAGTTAGCTCGGTGAGAAGCTGTCAAACGCTTGCCAAATTTGCAAAAGTTTTCGCAGATCGATATTTTAAACATTTATTTATCTGCGAACTCCCTCTCCTACCTATGTACATTAATGCCCTGCCCAACAGGGTCCATAGTTGTTACTAAACAACATATTCGTATACAAATTGGAAAGCAATAAATTGTTTGATTGATTAACTGATTGATTGAACTCAATAAAGTCCAGTTTCAAAGACGGTACTAAAAATTTAAAACTCTTTTATGCACTACTATATGCATAATTAATGATTCATTAGTTCTTAAAAGAGTTTTAAATGTTTAGTACCGTTTTTGAAACAGGGCTTTAATGAGTTCAATCAATCAGTCAAATAATTCTAAAACTGGGTGTAACTTTGTCGAGTATTATTACAATATTTATAATGGAATATTTTTGTTTTTCATTAATTTATTCTTTTATTGTTGTGTGGGAAATACAACCATTTTATTTAAAATAATCTCTAGTGAAATAGTCCTGTGATCAAGTATTGCTATTGTTTTAAAAATAATCGAACAAACAGACAAATAAAATACAGAATTTATGAAAAAACCAAATATTATATTGCAAGTGTTAGTTTTTTATAGTCCAAAGCATTGGTAAAAAATTTAGAATGGCGACAAAATGCTCCCAAGACTTAGACGCCATTTTGAATTTATTTGTCGAGATCTCCGTTTTTTGCTATATGATGTACAAAAAAGTTGTAAATATAAAATTTTAGCAAATGTATTATAATATTTACACATTTTTTTTAAGTCAATTATTTTCAAAAATTGTGAAAAAAACATTTCTAATGAGAAATGTTTTTTCACTCCACTCGGAAGCCATTGCCTTGCATTGGAGTTTTGGACTAGTTTTACTTTACTCAGAGGATGAGGATCTTGCTGCCTCTTCTCGGTAGACCCTGCTCAACGAACTGGTGTTAGATTACTTTATTGTATTTAGATAAAGTTATTTTGAGTTTGAATTTGAACTTACTCTTCACGAGCACAAGAGTTATCAGTTACACAAACTAAAGTGTCGTACGTCCGTCAGGCACGGGGCTCTGCGCGGTGCTGGTGTACTGCAACTTGGCGGTGATCAGAGCGCTGTACGCGATCACGGCGCCGCGCGCGTCTGGCGGGCAGCCCGTGGTGCGCCGAGTGTCCCGCAGCAGCTGCCGGCAGCGCCAGCAAGGGGCGAGGGCCGGGGAGGACCCGCAGCGGCTGCACCACAACGCGGCCACGGCTGAGGAGGTCGCCTTCAGCCGGCTCATGGCGACGCTCTCCGTGCTCTTCATGATATGCTGGCTACCACAAATGGTCAGTACACACATTATTTCCATTGCGATTGTTAAATCGATACTAAGATAAAGTTATTTATGTATTAGTTCGAAAGATGGCGTCAGTAGTAAATTAACACGGGATATGGTTTCGTTACACACAGCCTTATACTCTGCCGAAGAAATTAATTAATTTGGGATTCGCCGGCTGTACTCGGTTAAGCTGAATGAGCCCGTCCAGGCTACCAGTGCGTGTCATAAAAAAAATTGCGTAGCGTTTAAAGTACACTGTATACATTAAATGAAATAACAAAGTAATTAATGAATTAATTGAGGTTTGAATGCAAAATAAAAACAAAAAATTCAAGCGCCTGTTGCACGTGGACTGACGGGGCTCGCTTGATGCGAATACCCCTTTTTTTTTCACCCGGTGGAAATCCCTACGGACCGTCAGGGGAGCGGTGAGGGCCGCTCGACTGGTGTGTCGGACCTGCCCCGACTAAAACCACCGAGATGTTTCTTCTCCCGTCTGCCGGATGCTATGGGCAAAGCCGAGCCATCTTCCTCGGCATCCGGCGAATGCGAATACCCCTACGCGGCATTGATTTATTACTGTTTTGAAAACAAGACAGAATATTAACAACATACAGAGAGAAAGAGGGAGGGTGGGAAATGTTTCAGCCAAAAGTTAATCGACTGTTAGGCGGTACGATGTTCGCCGGGTCAGCTAATAAATATAAATCGCGATAATCAACCCATAAATAAATTTTACAATAGATGCCTTTGTACATCAACGTTTCTAGGAGTTTCACTTCTACCGCGTGTACAGTGCAACGCTGTTAGACGAGAAAATTTCTTTTATACCCATGTCATGAATACAGAATACATCATCATATTTCTTTTTGTTATACTGGCTCGACAAAGCGACTACATGGCACCTGATGGAAAGTTCAGTGCAGTCCAAGAATGGCGGCGACCGCCAAGGGACGACAATCCATTGACAGTCGCCGTCGCCGTGCCGGCCCACACACGAGTATACACCACGACGGGAGGTCTCAAGGTATATGAACAACTGGATATACATAAACTGATCCCGAAACATAACAGGCCTATCACGCGAGTCCCTATGACAGTCTTTATATCTACGTACTCTAGTCTCGACCCAGTTCGGGCGAACCCCCTACCACCTCAACTCATACTAGAAGTAAATAATTCATGAAGACATGTATAAAATTAAAATTTTAATTTAAAAAGAAAAGTTCCTAGAAATGTTTAGAGTTGTGGTGCAATAAAATATTAATTAGAGTTGAAGCTATTTTAAACGTTTAGGAATGTTATTCCGAGCAATAAGCTTGCCGACACGTCGCAATCGCATCGTCTTAAACGCTATCTAAAGAACTGATCCGCATGCAACCTCTTTATAATAAAAACGTGTCAACAATTAATTTCATCGTCAGTTGAAGTGCTCGTAGAGGAATGCAGATGCAATTAATAATAAATGCTAGGTCAGAATTATTTTCTAATTCTCGGTCTAATCAAGACAACATGGCCGAAGGGTTGTAAAATGACATTTTTTAAAATAAAGTTTATAACGTGGTACTTTAACAAAATAAGCACCCTGCCATGTCGCCTGCATCGCAGTCTATTGCCGGTTGCACAATGAAGTGCTCTCAGGAGCCACGTTCTTTAATTCCACCAGCTCCGTTTCATAAAACCACCAGACGCCGCGTCGGATACCAGACGTATGTATGTAGTGGACGTCCCGTACATCCGCACATATAGATTCCCTTCTACATTCATTATGCGAACAGCTAAGTAGTGAAATATGTTTCCAGCGAGCATACTTTCGAAACCTTATGACTTGGGAGGCTTTATGAGATGAGTGAAAAGCAGAACGTCAAGCGTCTGCCTGTGAATAATATATTTTTTTTTACAAACTAACTCAACAAAGTTTCTACACAGCATTCAGTTCCAGAACTAAAAATACCATATGCGAGAAATTCACATAATCAGGCAGCGGACTTAGGGTAGTCTGCCGCCTGGGTGAGAGGGAGGTGCTGCGCACTGTCCGGCGCGCCGCCTGAGAGAGAGGTTTTGGAGGGACGGACCCTTTATTCTCACTCCTCCCAGAGGAGTAGCCCTGACAAGGCTTTTTACTCCCCGGGCGTCTGGATGAATTTGGTATCCCAGGCCCGGGTGGAGCGATTAGAGAGACACCCCGGGGGTTTTTAATCAGTAGAAGTCTGACACACCGGGGTCGCTGCCCTCACAGCGGCTCTGATAATCGTATTTCCAAAAAAAGAAGATATTCATATAAAACCTCGTCCGCCGTCGTCCGTTCGTCCTACGCTATTGGGTTCTTTAAGCAATGCGTGAACAGATGTTTGTGCAGGCCGGCATGAGCGCGGCCACTGTCGGCATGCAGTTGTCTCTTAACAGCCGTACTCTGTTTTTGGATTGCACTGCACTTCCCGTCAGGTATGTTGCACTCACTGTGCCGAGTTGGAATTAGAAAAAAATAACATTATGTTGTGTTGTGTGACGTAAACAATATCTGGCAGGCGGATAGTTCGTTAAACTACAAAAATATTCATACGTTTTCTTTACCAATATTCAACGAAGCCCCAGACAATACAGTCAATGCTATTTTGCTTTCACGTTGTTGGAAAATTCTAAATCATTCCAAAAAGGAATTGCGAATAAAACTAACTTTGTTCTATATTCGATGTAAAAATTAAGTATACATTGTTATGCGTAATTGTCTGTGTGTGTTCACTGAAAACATAATTATTACGACGTCGCGTCGTAGTATATAATGGGGAGCAATAATTATTGCCCGCGGAGCGCGACTCGCGAGTGCAAAACAAGTGTTTAGAACGCAACCTGCGTCCGCAGCGCTCCGCTCGGTGCGCACTAGGGCTGCCGGCGATGTTGGGTTGCGGATATAGGCTGGGACGGATATTGAAAACATATTCACGGTTTCAGTTTTCGACATGAATAATTTTTTCTAATGATAGGATAGCTTTGGCTATGAATGTTTTTTTATTTGATTTATACATTTGCAGAAAAAATATAGCAATATTTAAACAATAAAAAATACAAAAGGAAGACACATAAACCTACCAAGTTTTCACAAAACAAGTTACAAAACTAATATCAAGCTAGGGGACACAATATAATAAGAGAAAACTAAAAAATATATGGGGAAAAACAAATACAACAAAGAAAAAAAGCTGACATTTTTTTTTCACCATTATTCTAAAGGAGCCAAATGCTAAAAAGAGAATGTGTATGAAGGGACTAATGAATGCTAAGGAAGCGAAAGAGGTTTGTATGAATAGAGAGAAGTGGCGTTCTACTCTCTCTGTCTTCACCAATAAGGATTCAGCGAGATGATAGACAGTTGCATATAATGTCGACATCGCAAAAACGTTTATTATACACATCCCAGGTACGGAAAATAAAAATATTATTAACATAATTTGACATCACAAATGACGCTTTGAAAATCGATTAGTATCTTACTTTGAAACTAATTTTAAAATATATTCATTAATATGAACTTATAGAAGCCGCTATTCAAATTGTAAGTAAACTTTTAGTATCGGCGCCGGAATACATAGTATTTGTCATTTGCTCTTTACCATTGTTTATTAAACAAATAACACGAGTTCATGAGCGATTGCTATCACACAGTATGAAATATTTTTATCAAATTTCACGAATTATGATGTTTTGTAATTATTTCTTTAGCTTTAATGTAGAGCTAGAAGTTATTTGGAGGTACACCAAATACTCGTTTTCGTCCTATCGAATATATACTAAATTCAGATTTTTTACAATATCAATGTCGAATAAAAATATCCGAAAGGCTCCCATTGATTGAAATCATATACAATTACATTTTTTTCGGATATCGGATAGATTTCGGTGAACATCTCTAGCGCGCACGTTCTCTTTATAAACAAACAGATCGCTATCGACATGACAATAGAGATGTTTTGTCGGCTCATTAATTGTAAACATTTAGTGTCGGCTGCCGGCCATTGCCAGCCGAGACACGTCCGCGTCCCTACGGCGCGGCGCGGGCGCGCGGCCAGGGCGATGGCGTTCCGAGCCCTGCTTAAGATATTTTACGTTATTTTTATATTGATTTCTGTAGAAATAGATCATAAGGTTTTAATGCCTTCATTAACTAAATCCTTGATGACTATATATTTGTCAATACAATGTCTAATGTAAGCAACAAAATGAGGTAAACGATTTTATCAACGTAGGCATAAAGTAGTTTGTTGAGTACCTGCTCCGAACTGATTCGAAGGGATAATATTGTTATTCAATAAATGTGTCTTGCGCGTTCAGTGGGAATGTAAAACAGAAGCAGCGCGTGCCGAATGACCTTCGAGTGCCTTTAGGGATAGCTAATGCTATCCATGATAGGTACTACTTACGTGGCGTGCATCCCATATAAAGCATAAAAAGCATTATCTTGTTATACTTGGACATTTAATGAATGTATTGTCTTAAAATCTGATGTTTACCTAAATAGCAGTGTGTGTGTGTTAAATGTAAAGAGTATTACGAGATAATGCTATGTATGCCTCATACGGGACGCAGGTCGCTGCTACTAGTGCATGTATGTATATGCACCGGTCCTAAACAAGTGACTCCAACTGACTCATGCGTGCCTGGTCCCGCCAGGTTAAGTTGTGAAAACCTTTCCCGGTCAACAAACACGCGTAAATTAGAAAAAAAAATGCGTGCCTGGTACAGACAGTTCGTCTGTATAACGCACTAACTGCTGTCCGCTACTTGGTCTACATTACCAATGATCAAATAAACCTTTTAGTTAAATTAAATATATTATGATAGGAATGGAAGATTAATTAGAGCGGGGGCCGGCAGAGGCTTTTTCTTTTAATTATTTATTATTTAATTAATTATTTATTTAATTATTATTATTTTTTATTTAATTATTTATTTTTTTTACTATTTTTTTTATTTTCATTGTTGACGCACCATCCACGAATAGTTTCAAAGTTAGACTGGATAGATGGCTCTCATCTCAGTCAGTCTTTTTAAGTTGAACATACCAGCTAAGACATAGGCATATCAGCTAATAGCTGCTCGCCTATTATTTGATAATAATAATAATAATTACAGATGGCTTGCGCTTCACCTCAACCTCACCTTATGCAATGTTATGATGAGGCCGATGATAGAGTGCGCTCACCCAACAAATGCCAATTCAGTCTTCATTTGAAGACTCCTATGTCATAAAATGTTGGAGAAACAGACGCAGGAAGCGGATTCGACCACTTTGCGGATCGCAGCAAAGAAGAAGAGACGAACTGGGAATTGCGAGTTGGAAGCTGCTCGCGTCCGTAGGCTTTACCCTAGTTTCCTTACACGTGACTCCTGGGTGCTGCTAAACGAGCAGCTACGAGGTGGCACGGCGTCGGTGCCTGTCTGGATCGCGACCACAGTACATGGGTGTAAAGCCCGTCATAGTGACCAGTTTCGGCTTGTCGCGTTTCGGGATCAGCTTGTGTATACCCAGTAGCTCATATACCTAGAGACCTTCAGTCGTGGTATATGTGGGCTGGCATGACGATGTGGACTATCAATGGATTTTCATCCTTTGATAGTCGCTTCCGTTTTTAGACTACACTGTACTTACCTTGAGGTACTGTGTGGTCACTATGTCGAGCCAGTGTATAAAACAATTGCCTCGTGTGAACTACTGGGACATATTGCACATATGGGTGCAAGCCCACTTGATGTCTAGTTACTTTATGGTAGGAGGGGAGGGGGAAGTAAACTTTATCTAGACAGACCAAATAAAGAAAGTAAGATACATTTAATCAGCAGCAGCTACAATGAGGATAAAGGCATAATACAAATAAATGGTACATAAAAAAGCTGAACATTTAAAAACTCTAGGCCGCTGCCGATAAGGAGTCTATCTCGCTACGGAGTATTAGGCTCTGCTCCTGCACTCCTCTGTTAAGACGATTCTCATGAAAGGTAAGGTCAGAGATACGTAGAATTGGCAAAAGTGAGGGAAGGTAATAATGAATATTTAAAAAAGGTTTAAAAGATATATAATAAAGACAAATGGGAAGAGCGTTACAAATGATAGCATTACAAAAATGCAATATAAATGTTCGGCCAGAGACGGCCTGTTAATAATTAATCATAAGATAGCCAGAGATTTTATGCCTACGTGCGGTAACCGCTACCCTTTACCTAGACATGAAATATCCGATAAGCTCTGGAGCTCCTCCGCGGTAAACAAAATCAATATATATATATATATATATATATATATCCTAAATAATTTATTCAGAATCACGTTTGAGTCAAGGACTGTTCCCACGCGGATTGTCGCGGAATTGTAATGTGAGGCGAGGCGTCACTTCGAAGCAGTGATATTCCAAATCAATTGTGAGTTGCCCAGTTTAATTATTAATATTACGTTATTTTATAAACGAAAAGAGCCGTATATGTTAATATAATATCTTAAGTAAACGGGATATTTATATAATCATAATGTTGATATACCCCGAATATCTACACAGATGCGCTAGGGGATATTTGTGTAGGCAATACTTAAATATATATATTAAGAGACGAATTAACTGTGCAAATATGATTATAGAAAGCTATGTATTTGTTTATAGAATAAAACAACCAACAACCGTGACATTTATCTTACATATATTTTTATCAATTCAATTTTGTGGCTGTGGTGGCCTAGTGGTTGAGAGACTGGTGTCTGTACGCGGCAACGTGAATGGGCGTAGGTTCGAATCCCAGCACGTACCTCTTGGTTTTTCTAAATTAAGTAGTAACCTAGGCACCAAATGCTCACCGGTGAAGCAAAACGGCGTGAAATAGCCCGAACGGCGTCTAAAAGGAATGTCACGTTTACTAATACTGTGAGAACGGCGATCAGCTGTGCTGCTGTGCTGTTGTGCTGCTGTTCACATACTCGTTTAAGCGTAAAGTGGATACGGCGTCTACTGTGCCTCTGCTTACCCGGGAAACCCCGACACAGCATGATGATATATTATTTTGTCAAACATGTACTTTTATATTCTGTATTGTTTTTTATATTTTCATAAATATCTCGTTTTATGGTACAAATGCATAGCCTCGAGTGTTACCACATGCCTTTGTAACTCTGCATAGAAATTCTTATATTGTTTTAAAAGCTTTTTACAACAAACAAACTTCTATTTACATTTTACATTTAATTTAAAGCTCATAATGATATCATTTCTGTCTAAAATTACCACATATTATTGTAATTTCCGTATCCACAGCAACATGACGTTGGAATTGCGCTTAGCCGCACCTGCGCGTGTCGCCGCGCCTCATATCAATAAAATTCGACTTTATTCGAATGCCATTAATGAAACAATGAAATGTTTCGCCAATTCGACGCGCGCGCCGCGCATACTGATGAGCTCCGGCGATATTATAATTCTCGAAGTATTTATAACGTCTTATATGAAAACCCTCCACGAAGTCATTTAATTGTTGCCGTTGATTTATCTGTTAAAGACATGCGTCATGCGCACTGCGATATAATTATATGTGGAAAGTGTTTTTAGAACATGTGATTTGCAGTTCTAGGCACGATGCTCTATATCGGCGCTGCTCATTGGTTTCAAAGTGACAGTCGTCATTAATCTCAAAATGAACGAACACATTTTATCCAAATAACAAACTCTCAAGAAAACAATAATCGTTTACTTCAATTTAAAGAAATCAATAAAACTATTGTAAATTGAATTATTATGTTTTCTTTAATTTGATTTCGTTTGTGTATGGAGTTGACCGAGATGGTTTTAAGAGTAAGGTGCTTACTGACAAGTGACACGGTGATGGCAGGCTTGCGGTACTACGCTCGAACACGCCGCGCTTTCTATCGGCCGATACTTCGATACGACTGCTTTAATTGTGCCGGCGCTAGTGATGCGCGTTACGTATATTTGTACTATTCGGTGTTTAGAGGGAGGAACGGGTACAAATAAGTAACAAGTCGTATCACAACTACATATTTACTCCTTTATAATGTTTAAAAGATCTAGAAATCTTAAAATATTGGTTGATTAATTTTAGCGTTGCCTTGTGGGTACGAGTATGTCAATTGTGATAATAGTTGTACTAAAACTATAGTTAACTAGCAAAAAAGTGTAAGGCTGATGCCACATCAAAGACATGAAAGCCTTAGCCAGACTTCTAAAGTCCAGGGTTCGAGTCCAAGTGCCGGCAAACTGTACTGTGATGTGCAGATTAGTTTGTCGATACTTATCTATTTATAAATATGTATGTCTATGCAAGTGTATGTCTGAGACACTTGCTTCAAGCTCAAACATAATTTGAGGTTAGAAGAATATTTGTGATTACCCTCAAATATTATATCCTTAGAAACAGAAGGAATGAATATTCAAAAAAGACGTCTAGAGGAATACAAACAAAACTTTACTTTGGGATGAAACAAATTCAATTTGAAACAAATCACCGAGAATCACACTTCATAACAATTAGCGTTTCAAATGATGAATGAAGCAACATAACTAACGAATAAGGAAACTGGTTCACGCGGCCGTAACATCCTGACACCAGATGCACAGAGTAACCACGAAATATTTACACTATGAGCGCCAACAAGCAAATGCGCCTGCGCTGCGATAAGCATCCGTCTTTATAAAGATCGTGTTCACTGGAGCGCTTCTCTGTTTTTCATTGGGCTAACAATATTATTATAATAGTAGGGCGGGGCGCGCGCGATAAGGGCTGTGCACGTTGCACAAGTCACATTTCTTCCATCCTCCATATGACACCAACAGCTTGATTGAATTTATTTCCAAATTATGAAAATAAACGGACCTTAGTAGTTGATGTGTTACATATCCTTAGCTGCACAGTTTAGCTCATCTCTGTTGTAAAGACAGCGTAGCGCGGGCCTTGGCATAATCGATGAGTGATCGGTCGGTATTTATAGGTTGTGATGTGGATGGACAATGGTCGCGCAGCGCCGCGGCGCATACTGATCGTCGCGGTGACGGAGTGTCAGCTACAACGAACTACAATGTGTTGGCTCAACTCACAATTCTGTGAACAAGCGTTCGCGAGCCGCACCTGTCGGGGACTAGTTTCCTGTATAATAATCCAATCAATCAATTAATCAATCACTTTTGAGGTAGTTGTGCGGCGACTGCTAGAAATTGGTTATGACCAGAGTACAAAGAGCAAAAACCAATATACGAACTCTGTTCAGCCTGCCGCGTGCAGGGATCAGATTATGTGCGTCGACTTCCACGAATATCATATCCGAGTGATATGGAGACTTGGAGACCTGTCGCGCGTATACACATGTGACGGACTGCCAATGAATTGTCAGTAAATGACGAACGCTGCCATTTTTGGACTATACTTTATATTTCATAAAGTCATTGTAGCCCGATTCTACAAAATAATCCACTCCATTTTGTCTAGTTTTAACTAAATTGGACATTGAACAATTTTATTATATGTTAGTAGCATATTGTTATGGAATAAGAATGGGTATGTAGCGACCTCTATTGTTTTGTATTGTAGTAGATAAAACACAGTTCGTAAAGCCATCTTGTGGCGAATAGCATAACTACAGTCACCAGTGTTGTGATCTATTAGAGATTAGAAAGCGATTTCCAAAAGTGTCGCTAGAGCCTAACGTGGACGCTGGAATATACGAAATTGATGGAGAATCTTCTATGCCATTGGTGGAACCTGTCGCTCCGCTGTAAATACGTGGCAAGTTCAAACGCGGAGGGTAGTTATCTAAGGAAAGCGAAAATAAGCGATAGAAGGGAAACTAAAGTAAAGTATTCAGTGCGACATTTAGTGTTGTAATTTATGAAATTATTAATGTTTCCATTTGTGTCTGAATAAGTGGCGTATAGTGATACCGGTGTGGTTTTACTAAGGACCCCGAGCTCGCAACAATATTATACATAGTACTACAAGATTTAGGTAAATACTGCCGCGAATACGAAAGAAAATATAAATATTCTTTACCCGTCCAGCAATATAAATATATAAATGTAATTCTATATAGCTTTATGTTTTTCAAGAATGTAAAATATGGTTGTGTTATCTGTGATCTGCTACGTTATATTTCATCCTAGAAGTACACTCGAATTCTATGGGAAAGCGAAAGGCGGTTCCCGTGGACCAGCAAGGCCCGAAGACTATTTGACTATTAAAACTTTGTAGTTTATTGAATCATGATATAATCAAGGTCATAATATAAAGAGTGCGTTGCGCGAAAACATTGTTAGCGGCAATTTGCATTTTTTAGACGAGAAGTTTTTTATACAACTTCTTAAGTATTAGTAGTATTTTTGTGATATATTTGTGAAATCTAGCTTACACAACTAGTGATCGATTAGTGTAATTACTGTTCACAGTGTAAAAGGAAGTAGTGATCAAATTATTTTTGATATTTTGTCGATTTCGATTAGTCCTTACTAGTGATGAAAATGCCCGGGAATTTTCCCAAACAAGTTTTGGGTACTTTGGGATAATTCCCGAACATTTTCATCACTAGTCCTTACTAACGGATGGATCGGAACGGGTAGTAAAGAGTAACAAGGCGTAACAATATATATATAGCCGTGTAACGCCGCATATCCACATCCACAGCTAGTGGCTATGTAGGCTATGTAAGATTATCCGTCTCGGAGGGAAATTAAATTGTCAATACATGTAATAGGTCAATTATTGTTATTGGCGACCCGCGGCGCGAACAACTCCCACTTAATGAAATACTCGTAGATCATATGACAAAGCGTAGGCGTCCTAATTGCGATGTTATTCGCCCTGCCCGAACTGGGGACACTATTTTTTTATGTGAAAGGAAGGCAAACAAACGAACGTTCCATATTTGAAGCCCTCGCGTTAAGTTATAAATAATTTTTTAGAACTTCACTCTCTCTCTCTCTCTCTGCACCATCATCCCAACCTAACTCCAGTCTAGGCAATTGTTAAGAATTACATATGTACTTCTTTCTTAAAAAGCCGTGTTCTTATATTCATTAATTCGATAAGCTTTTCTTATTATTGTTTTATCCTGACATGTCATAGTGTCCACACCACGCCTGATGGTAAACATGCTGCAGTCCAAAACTAGACAACACTACCAACAGTAAAGAAAAAGAATCGATAGACGCAGTGATTATGCATGCCGGCCTGCACTAATATCTCTACACGCTTCGTTTAAATAATTCAATATCATTATTGCTATTTAAGTAGATTCGTAGTGAAGCTAGAGTGTCCCTTATTACTCGTTTATATCTGTAGAGCCCCCCGCTCGCGGCAAAAGGCGGCTCGAGTAACATTAACATTGCTATGAAAAAAGAAACGATATATCATTTAATATGATTTCTTAATGACTCCTTCTGCAGCTATGACTGACCTACGCTATGACAAGCACTACCAACCTAAACAATAATCCTGTATCCATAGTTACGGCATCTACCTTCCTACGCCTGCAGAGTACGCTACGCTCGCTTGCAATCTAACAATCATGATGAGGTAGATTGCCAGCAGTTGAACTCTGAGCACAACTGCTCTACAGTCTTCATGTTTTTGGCCAACCATTAACTATGAGTTATGCATGACTGGTGTAAATATTATTTCACAGTTCTGTAAACTGTGTACTGTGGTTTGCCTATCCCTTGTTCATTTTACAAAGTCCCTTGTAACAATGCTTTGTCTGTAAATTTCCATATTTAGTATAAACTGTGAAAATAAATATTTATGGATTGAAGCACTAAAACACTATCAAAACAAACTAGAATCAAAATACAACATTATATAATTATTTCATAAACAAAACCAACCTATTTTGTTAACTGTCATAGGGGACTTCGTAAAATGAACAAAGTATAGTGATTGCGTATGTGCAGGTGACGTCAGCGCTGTACCTGTCGCTCGGGCGCGAGGCGTGGCCACGGCTGGGCCCGCTCGGCAACCTCTCGGACGTGCTCATGCTGCTCAACTACGTGCTGGATCCGGTGCTGTACGTGCTGATGCGCCAGCGCCGACACTCCACGCTCTGTCACTCCATCGCGCACTGCTTCAAGCGGGTTGGCATTCACTTTTTCATCTTTAAAGAATTTTTACGTTACCAGAACTGGCTTTCCATTTAAAGTGGTCAGCGCACGTCCCTGAGAGAGTATTCCTAGCATTAAACGCACCAAACGCATAGAAGCAGCGTCCAACTCGGAGGCCATTAACTTAGGCTATATATCAGTCGATGAAACAACAACCCACACGAGCACTTTCTAATCAACAGGATAGTCAGAGCGTGGAATGATCTCCCAGAAGACGTAATCTCAACTCTAAATGTGAACCTATTTAAAAATCGCCTGGATGATGCTAGCTCAATCAGAACAAGAAATAATTATAAAAAATGACTTGCTGCTATACAGGCAACTATCAGTTGTTTCAAATGCTTGCCTGTTAGTAAATAAATACAATTAAAATCCATTAGTATTTGTACTTTCAATATGCTAAGATTTACTAAGTGACTGTTATATTTTTTTTACTATCGTTGCTGCTGTTTATTTGAAAGTAGTGAGGAGTCAGTGCCCGACCACATCGCGGCCAAAGTACTCGGGCGTGAGCCCCCTTAGAGAGATTCACTGCGGTCAGTTCGGTCTCTTTGACTGAGACTAAAATGAAGAGCATCGACGTAAAGTCGCCCGCCTCGCAGCCTTTTACCAATTGCACAGCGGACAGTGCAGAATGTTCTCAAGAGCTATATTATCTAATTCCACCAACCTCAATTCATCATAAAACCACTAAACCCCGTGCCGGATAACATTCGTATGTGGTGGATGTTCCTTAACACGAAAAGATTCTCTTCTACATTCATCATGCGAACAGCTAAGGAGTGGAATATGCTTCCTGGGAGCATATTTCCACGATCTTATGGCTTGGGAGTCTTTAAAAGAAGAGAGAATAGGCATTTGTTGGGCGGTCGCGGTTAATCATAAGACTCATTTTCACCTTCCATCAGGTATGATTAAGGTCGACCGTCCGCCTGAAAATAATTTAAAATAATATATGATATCGGAATCTGCCTCTGTATACCCGCTGCTTTTTCTCCGAGGCCCGTAGAACGATGGCGACATTTCTGCTGGTTTATATATGACAGTAGACATTTTTCATTCAACGGATTGTCAGTTTCTATGCCATCATCAAATAAAAAAAAAATTCTTTGACTGTAGTAGCCTTTGTAAAACATCACCGTACTCTTGTGGCAGATAAAATGCTTTTAGCGTTTGTTTTTCAACATTACTATTTGTACCTTGAATACAATAAAAGAATAATAATATCATCAATCGACAGAGTCACAAGACGTCTACGGAATCGATGTCGATGAAGACGTCGTGCTGCCCGCAGGAGACGCTCATCGTCAGCGACAGCTCAGGCGCCGAGATGCGCCCGCTGCGGCCCCTCGCTGCGCACCCGCACCCCGCCGGGACCCTCATCAAGATTCACGACTGACATCAGAGCCGCTTTTAAGCCGCTGAAACCCCAAGGTTTCTGAGGTGACGGGGCCGCGCCGTTGCCTCAACTCTATCGTGATCGTAGTGCACAATTATAAAAACCCTCAGAGTGCCTCGCCTCGGCCCGTCGCGCGTCGGGACCGGCTCGTGGACTTCCACTTGCTCTTATACAATTATTTTTACCCGGGGGAACATTCTCATAGGACCACCCGCCGCTAATAAGAAAGATTGCACCCGGCGGCGTGCGGGTTTTATAAAAATCACCGCCGTGTTATACTTGGACATTTAATAAATACTTTAAATCTACTCATTATCAGAATAGAGGACAATTGCTTATCGCTTCCATTAAAGTTGATTATTCTAAGGCACCCTGTAGCTTAACTGATAATTGAAATCTAAATGAGATTCTCAATCAAACATCGCAAGGAAACCCGCATCGATCTATGTTCCGTCGCCATGACGACGGGGCTGTCAATGGATTCCCGTCCCATGATAGTCGCTGGTGTTCACGAGCTACAATGTACTTCCTGTAAAGTGCGCTGTAGTTACTCTATCGAGCCAGTGTAGTCATATCGATACTCGATACAAAAATATCGACATGTGTTAAATCAGCGCTTTCCAACCGGAGTGTATGAGTAGAGCGGCGTCATTAATTTTAAGAAGATTTTGAATAAGATTCAATTTAATTGTACATCACTACAATTTGACTATCTCGAAGCAATGTAAATATAGAGTTAAACTGCTTTACATTAACGATAATATTAGAAATTGGACTGGAAAGATTTTGCTCGCACTCCTATGCCGTAGAGCAACATATGTATTGAACGAGCTCTTACGAATCCTCATTTCTAGTTCCTAGACACACACACACACACACGCCAAAATGAATATATCATAATATGTGCCATTAATATGTTCTTAAATAGAACATTTTTCAATTACCTTAAGCGAATCGATGTGTCGTTTCCGTGTCATACTTGTGTCTAGAAACGCTACAGGCATAAAGAGAAATCACGGTGAGACAATATGAGACTAACGAAGCTTAAAACAAAAATGTTGCTTCAATTTTCACCGCTTATTTTTTATATAAATATCCTTCCACATGAACACGAGTACCAGAGCATTTCTTAAAAGTCCATGATCTAGTTATTTTTATCGATGTTTTTGATAGTTTCTCTCGTTCTACGTTCAACCAAAGACTATGTAAAGCAACAAAACAGCTCTCTCTTAATGTAATGTGTCTTGTTAATTTTATTATTAGAAAATAAAGTAATAAATATATTTATGTCAGCAGTGCACTAACTGGGAACACATTAATAATATTTATATACGGTGTACAACATTCTAGTCGCAAACAGCACCACATTATTTTACAAGGACCACTGAGGCTGAGATTAATAGATAATACTTTGGCTTGGCTTAGACCTTCCTGAAACATTACCATCTGTATTGTTTAGTTCATATATATCAGTCATAGTGACTTGCTTCCGCTTGTTGCGTTTCGGGATCAGTTTGTGTATATTGTTCATATTGTTGTGTACATCCAGTTGTTGATATGCCTGCCGTCATGGTATGCGCGGGCCGATATAGCGATGGCGACTGTCGACCTGTGTTTGTCGTCCCTGGGCCGTCGTTGCCGATCTTGGCCTGCACGTTACTTTCTGTCGGGTGCAATTAAGTTACTTTGCCAAGCCAGTTTTTTTTTTTTTGAAATATTAAATTGTATGAAAAATTACTGATTTTTCTCACGTTGGACTTGATTCTGTGGTGGCAGGTTGGCGTCTACCGCTTGTGGGAGGCTTGTTAATCAAAGGCAGTCTTCGCTTGAATCCCCTTTATTACTTACCTGGCGCTGACTCCATATGACTTCATTTAGCCTCACACAGCATAGTCACCACAACTCTGTGAATACTCTAGGCTGCTCTCATGTTCCTATTGTATATTCAGATTCATTATTAACAACCAACCTATTGCCTGCTAAAGTTTAAGCAAAGACAAATATCGTCTATAAATGCCAGCCTAAGTGTATACCGCCGTATATTATCAATATTAACGACGAATATGAAATAGTATTTCTGCACCGGTTCTTATCCTGTTTACTCCTCGTGTCCGCCTGTGTTGCTTTAAACTTACCTAATTATATATTAAAATAAATAATATTTAGTGTACATCGTACAGCCATATAGACTTACAATTGAATATTATTGCGTTAACTCCCGGAATATTTCGAGTACAAGTTTAAGAATCGGATTATTGAATATATATATAGTTATACTTAGCGATGTAAGTTAATTATTTAAGTTTAGGTAAGCACTATACATCATCAGTTCAAATTTAGATATAAAATGAATGTATCTTTGCAGACAAAATCATCTAAATTAAAAAGCACTGCACAAATTACTAGATATTTTATTTCGTTTCAATTATATATATTCTTTAATACACATAGGTACTTTAGCCTGTTTAGGACTCGATACTTTTTTTTATATAAAAACTTTTTCTGTATATTTCACTTCGGAAAAATACCAGAATATCGTAAAATAATCATGCTATAATGCACAATATAGCTATTAATCGCGCCATCTAGCGGTAAACAACCAAAACTATAAACCCAAAAATATTTAAAAACGTTTTATAACAAAACTTCTACCACTGTAAAAATATATATAATACATAGATTTTTATTATATCGGTATTTTTTACAAAAACAATCATGCAAGGATTACTTATCTGTTCTTATCTATACTAATATTATAAAGCTGAAGAGTTTGTTTGTTTGAACGCGCTAATCTCAGGAACTACTGGTTCGAATTGAAAAATTCTTTTTGTGTTGAATAAACTATTTATCGAGGAAGGCTTTAGGCTATATAACATCACGATGCAACTATTAGGAGCGAAGAAATAATGGAAAATGTGAAAAAAACGGGGAAAATTATTCATCCTTGAGTGCTTACATTGCGTGCGCTGCGAAAACGGTACAAGATACCAAAAATATATGTATGACAGAGTTATTCCTCTTAAAATGATCTAAAAAAATGTCCGCGACAGTATATGTCTATCTTTTAAGATTAACTCACTAGAACCGTTTTTATGGTAATCAAATTTGGTCGAAATTAATGCATTTTTTGTTAAGAGTTGTATCAACGTAATAATATTAATCTTTATCCAAATAAATGTGTTGTTGATTAAGAGTATTTAACTGTGAACAAAATTGTCTTTGACATCACTTAATTTCAATGAACATCTTAGAAGATATTACAATAACTTATATAGCAAAACAACGTTTGCCGGATCAGCTAGTTTAAAATATACACGTATTTATGTAGTCATGCATTTAGCACATTACTCGATAGATGGCGTTAATAGTCAATATTAAAATGAAATCACTACTTGTACTCGAAAAAGTTTTTTTTTTTTGCAATATGTCGCATACAGCATATATTAATGTAAATATTATCGTTTTCTACATTTTTACAGAAGGGTTGCAATAAAATAGCAATAACTTTTAACACATTAAATAATTTATTCAACAAACTAAACTAGGTGTAATACAATAAAATTTCCAACTAATAAAATTACCTTTACTATCCCCAATTTCATACTTACAGCATAATTACGTTCTACAATTTTGCGTTATTATTTTTTTAATATGATAGGTAAGGCTAGTGTAATGCTGTGCTTGCTTTTAGTAAATATTTTCTAAACAAGAACTTCACATAATCGTGCTTTTCATTACTTATAAGATATTTTGAAAGTAACGTAAATCATTACCAGGATGTATCCGGTAACACACAATATAGAGTCAGCTGTCAGATTCTATTAATATTTTTATTTTAATACTGTTCATTCGACGAGGGCATTCCGTCGCTGAATAAAATATATCTAAAAGAAAAATAATTATTGTCATCGCAGCACTCCACAGACATAGATTATAACTTTTTTTAAACTTTTTATTAAATAATTTCTAAGGGCACGAAGTTTCGACCTGGCTTCCATGAAAACTGTTACATAATCTTGCAATACATGGCTGCACACGCTACGGGTGGGAAGATTTTATAAGATAAACCGGTTCAATATTAATTACCCGGGTAGTGATGTTGTCCAGGGCGTTGCTGTTAATAATACTGCTCTGGATACGAGCCCTCTTGAAACCGTCGTTAGTCATTTTTAATACCCAGTAGTCTCTGATTGATATTAAAACAAACGAACCAAACGACCAGCACTCCATCCCACGCCATCAGAAAAATCATCAATTGTCTGAACTGTCCAGATCCAACAAAAACCCAAAAACCAATTCATGGCTTTTGACGTCAATTAGAGACTAAAAGGCTCAAAAGGACTTGCATCCAGAGCCGTAAAACTTCACAAACAAAATGTCCCAGTAGTGAGATGGCAGACAGCGGCCTGGGAGATTTCTGTTGTTGTGGAGCGCGGTGCGGGTAGACTGAATTGTGATCACACGTACCGCCGGCGCCGCACCTCATTGTCTGCGGCAGCGGGCGCGGCAGCGGGAGCAGCAGTGGGAGCGGGGGTCGTGGTCGTGGTGGTTGTGGTGGTCGTGGTGGGAGGGTCGAGCCCCTTTATCTTGAACTGTCCGCGGAAGAGCGGCCGGAACAGCCGCAGGAACGATTGGTACCGCACCGCCGAGTTCTGGAACACGACACACATACAATAAACGAGATGTCTAAACTACTCTATACTAAGATTATAAAGAGGCGACGTTTTTATATGTTTGAGGTAACGGATTTCCCTTGACCTCAATCACAGCTGCAACAATGCTAGAAAGCAACAATGAAGCCGATGATGGAGCGCACTCACCCAACAATCACCCGATTCGCTCGTTGCTTGAAGATCTCTCTCAATGACGTCTTTTAAGATTAATTAAAAAAAATAATCGAAAAGGGTATATAGGTAAAAGTGGCCAGGATCAGCTGTCGTGCATGAAGGGGGTGATTAGTAAGGATGCTAAAAATGCGAAAGAGATTGTAGACAAGATTTTGTATAGATGTAGGAATTTAAGTACAATGGAACATTTGATACGAATGATGTGGAACAGTGTAAGATCGTGAAATGGATAGAAAGCGTTATAGGGAGGGAGTCGGGTTTTAATGGCGGAGAGAATAAGCTGTTATCAGTGAAGTGGAGAAATATAATTATTTAAAACTTTACCTTTGTGAATAAACTCTTTAAAAAATTAACATTTGTCTACATCGATACAGGGTTTTAGAAGCCATTTTTTAAGTTTCCACTAATGGAGAATGAACGTGATGCCAGATTCATAGAAACGGATATAGAAGCGGATTAATAGACAGATAGCCAGGCAAGCGTAGAGAGACAGTCAGATAGACACATACAGACAAAGCGATGAATAGAAAAATATAGAGTATATTATGAAAATCCTGTCTGATTCATCAAGGCGTAAGACGGTGTCGATAGTTATACGGTTATACGGTTACCTTTTTAGTTATACGGTTACCTTTTTAGTTATACGGTTAAAAATATCCGAATAAAAAAATTAATGGGGAAAACTTACATGGCAATACTGGGAACGTTTAGACCGTGAGCAAAGAAAAAAAAATGAAAGCAAAATATCATTCTAGTAGGCCATGACCGCCGTTTATCAATTATATCCTTTTATTAGTCTTTAAAATTGAGTGTAATAAGTTATCTGAGCGTAGGTCGCATGTAAAGTAAATCAAATCCTTCAATTTTATATAAAAATAACTTTGTAATACATATTCACGAATAATTTTCGAATGAATTTTAGTAATGTTATCGTGTCACCAAAGTGCCTCTTTCGCATCGGACAGAGTTGTCAATATACTGTATAGAGATAGATACAGAGGGACAGTTAGACGAATAGAGACACACAGATTGATAGTTCGTCGTATTTTTTTTTATTTGGTTTACATACCAGACATCACACAAAAACATACAAAACATAAACGAATCTTATTAAAATATAATACAAAAGGTGTGTCCTTAACAAGTGAATACAACAAGCAAAGTAAATAATGCTATGATGAATAAATCAGACACATAGAATCATCAGAAAACGAAAAAACGCGCTACACCTGCACGCACTGCAAAATCTTACGTTTAGCTAAGGGGAAGGAAGAGTGAAAGATATTGAAAGATTTACAGATACCATTATAACCAGAGAACGTTCTACTGAAAGGGGAGCGCTTGCCAATATTCGTTTTATAAAATGATACAGTAAAAGGTCTACGTATAGAAAGTCTACTGCCTTGACGAGGGACTGCAAAATTTACCTTGCTTAACAGTTCAGGACAGTCAATTAGATTATGTATTAATTTGTACAAAAAGACAATATCCGCAACTTTAAACTATTATAACTATGTTATGTAGTCTAACTAACCTGGACAACATCTCCGATGATCTTAGTGGTCCTGATGAGGAGGGAGACTGACGGCCCAAACAAACTGCCCGGGAAGTCCAGGCTCACCCGGTTGCGGTCGAACACGGGGATGTTGTCCGCCTGGCGCACCGCCCGCGGCCCACTCGCCCGCCCACTCGCCGCCGGGGCCCACAACGATCTGCCCGAGCTGCGGCCCGGGGACCCCTGCCCCCGGCGCGCCCACGTAGTGCCACTCTGTGGGAACAGTACATCTCAGCACGCGCCATGGCTGCGGCAACGATTATTAATAACAATGTGCCGACCTATCCCGTCGCACTTGCATGTATTTTTAACGTCAGTTGGAATTCAATTCTCATTCACATGTATTTAAATTTTATTTATTCTACAACCTCTCTAGAGTCAGTCCACTGTCGCTATAACCTTCTGCAGAAGCCAAGTGTGGTTATGAATCCTAAGAAATTCATTTTCAAATTAGCTAGCTACACGAGAATATGCATTATTGTTTGGAGTACGGTTTTACTGCAAACGGCAAAGTAAGGATTGCCCATAAATCTGGTTTAGTTACCGTTAGTTTGGGCTTGGTTTTGGTTGTTAGAATATTCCAACCGACTGTACCAAACAGTGACTGTGACAACAGGAGCAAAAAGAGCAAATAAAATTTGTCGTAGTTTATTTTTGGCCTAGATATCAATATTTAACATAGTTTTCGTATGTAAATATGTTCACTTTTCCTGTCTGTTTCCAACTGCAACAAACAATTTCAAAAACAATTATATCGAGTGAAATTATTTAATGTTTGCTAACGCGCTGGCCGGCAGCAAACAGCTGACATAAAGTCAGTTACGCTCCCAAATTCTTCGTAAAAAACATTAATGTAATACATTATAAACATGAGTGTATTCCTTAGATAAAACGTAAAACAAGTGCCGCCCGTTCTCCTTCCTTTCTATAAAATATAATACATCTAACTATCATCACGTTAAATCCCTATTGGGGTAGGCAGAGATAATGGAACGCCACTTCTTTCTATTTTTGGGAACTTCATTAGTTTCCTTAACATTCATTAGACCCTTCCTGCACTCTCGCCGATATCGCCTACTTTCGACATTACCTTCCGTCAGAACTGTCTTTATTGGTCAGCGTAGGCAAGTCTCGGTCGGCCTCGGCTATTACTACCACCGCATGTACAATGATTTAATAAATAAAAGATTTATGTTGACTATATATAATTAAATTTTTTCAATGATTAAAATTACTCTGTGACTGATTAAATATAATGTGAATACCAATATATTGTCGACGCGCGCTGTAACCCTTTATCTTGGAGCTGAACTTCGGACTTTTTTTTTACCAGAAACCGAAGATTTTGCCGAAGATGTTTTCTGGCCAAATGTAGCTTTTGCAAAGTTTTGGTCAAATATACATTGTTTTGGTTATTTCAACAATAGTGCACATTACTTTACAAATATTACAATACGTACAACTGTTTGGAAGACTTATCCTTCCCTGTACACATCTGCACATCGCAGATCTTAACTATTCACCTACATACATATGTATATCGAACAGTTTTGTAACACATCATTACATGCACGTCATGCACGCGTACTCGCCTACACAAATTATTAATACATTATACTAAATATATTTGGATTGGTTCCAAATATATTATGTACATGTTTTTTTTCTGTTTGCTTTCCGTAAAGACATAAATTGAATACCACATTTATTTATATTTTAATTTACTGCAATATCAATTTTGTATTGCGTAAGATATCGCAATTCAGCATTTGTTTATTAATATAAATATAATACATATATTAATTTTATTTTATTTTTTTATAAAATGTTCTATTTATAATATGTTATTTTGAGTTTTACAAAATATACAGATTCCTATAGTACTCTTATATAGTATAAACCGAAATCCATTATTTTATAAACATCAGTGTCTTATTGGACGATAGAACTGTACAAGAGTCTGTCGGCAGCAATGATCTGATTCAACAAATGTTAACCAGAGGGCGCTGTACCAGTCGTCGGCCATACTCACGCTGTATCGCCTGAGCTAGGCGACCGGTACAGGAGCCGGCGCCGCATCGCCCTCGCCAGAGCGTCCGCAGGCCGCTACCATTCGATCTGTAAAAATAAATCTATGCGCGGGTACCACACCCTATTCTCAGCTCATATTGCTAACTTCCTAGATGAAACGTTACGTCTATATTAAATACGCATCTATGTCTGATTATTAAAACTAAATTTTCAATTGCAAGCCTAATGAGTAAACACCTAAAAAATATTTAAAAATTAGTGGGTGCCTATTTAAGGATATACTTTAATAATTAAGAAGCTAAAAGTCGGTCACTAACTGTTACTTTAATTAACGCCCATTGAATATCTTAGGGCGGCCTGAACATAGAATTCAAATCTAGTTGAATATCGTATAAAACACTGTGGAATTTAATTTAATTCGACCTCAATAGCAGTTGTTAAAACTGAATAATGTTTCCGTGCCCAGATATACTTTATAATTTAACGCTGAATACCGTTTTATATGGCTTTAAACAAGAATTAATTTAATGTTGCACACTGCCCTTGATATATGTTAATTCTCTTAACTGTTACATACAAATTTGAAGTTTTATTTGAGTACTCATTGTTACGCGTTTTATCGCAATATATTATAGTTATAGCTAAAATTATATTATAATAAATTTCTTGTTTATTTCTTTTTTGGTATATTACTGCACTAGTGTACTGTTATTGTATTGTGATAGGAAAGAATGCGCATATTTCTTTCTTTCTAAATTAGAACTAGTGTCCGGTGCCGCAACCGTGAATACATTGAAATGAAACGATGATATCTAAATGTAAATATTTTATTGATTACACAAGATACACATGGCAACAGTCTGGCGAAGGCGTCGCGTGCAGCAAGGCACATCATCTACATAATGTATATCACTTTACATATATAAAATACGAGATCAGATCGGGGGTGGGGCCGGGGAACAGGGTCGTTCGGTATTTTCTATGGTGCTACGACGCTACGGTGCTGCTACGATACGGCTACGAATGTAATACGTGATAAACTACGTCTACTACTCATTAAATAATAACAACATTTAGTCTTGTTATGTCTAAATGTGTTTCCTATTGTATATTTATTTATGTATATATTTGTGATGTTGTAGTTAGTTTGTGTTGTTTTGTTCTAGTTACCGGACAAACTCAAGATAAATAGTACAACTTGACATCCGTCCAATTTCTTAAGCACATTTGAAACAGCATAACCGGCCAACTTTCCTCGCTTTTTAATTATTACACTGACATTGGCGAAGTCACAAAGGACCAGTCCTTGGAATAAAGCCATAAATAAAAAAAAAAAAAACAACATTTAGTCCGGCTTTATCTCTTTCGATGTGAGCAGAGATACATTTAATGTGTTGAACTTTTTATTGGCTGTATCTACTTGGCGCTAATGTCTCGTACGCAACGTGACCAGCAGAGCAGCTGATCGCCATTCTTAGGGCACTTGCGCCGGCGGACACATGGTGTCTAAATCCTCACTGCTCAATATGGAAAAGCAACTATTTGCATCGCCACCCGCGCATACTGGTCCCTCATTCACTATGCCACCAGAGACACACACTCATTAAATATAATATATTTTATGAGGACGAATACTGTGCCCCGTGACCTGACTAAAAGCGCGACACATATGTTAGAGGGAGAAGGGAACATGTTGTTATTGATAAACTGGCACATAATATAAATTATTTCACTAGTACAGTTAATAGACTTGGAACTTCTGTTTAAATTTGCCAAGACTTTGACTAGAAAAGCGAGCGATGAACATTATAAAAACTTGAGGTTAAAAATAACAATTTCGCGCTTTTAATTTTTTTTGCAAAAATATACAATGCCGTTATAAAAGCTGAAGCAGTATGTACACTTGTACTGTTCATATGTTTAAGTCCCGACAGACGGTGAGGGAAGCTTCCATAAGTGTTTTGTAATCTTCAAGTTCATTTACAACAAGATTTTTTAAATAGAATTTGTTAAACGTATTTATGACGTAACTATAATTTAAATAGTTTTAAATATATACAAAAAGGCAAAAGGTTCCTTAAGACGAATATTTGTTCACCTTTTGATCGAATAAAAGAGACATACGACAAAGATAACCTTTGACCTTGTTCACCCCATCCTTTTTTAATAGATCCACGCGCGCGGGCTTACGGAGCCCAAGCTATACGATAACTCACATCACGGCTCGGACTAAGGTCTCTCTTACTTTTGCCGGGTTGTTGGACTGTGGAATGGTCTTCCGACGAGCGTGCACCCACCGTCCTATGATATGGAGTCCTTCAAGGGTGTCCTGACGAGATATTTGTGCGGGCTGATATAATCGCTTCGACTACCGATGGATTTTTTTTAACTGTTGGTAGTGTTTGTCGTTTCGTGCTGCACCAGGCTTACCACCAGGCGCGGTGTAGTCACAGCGCCGAGACAGGACAAAAAAGTTAGTGACATTGACATCTCGCGCTGCTCCGTGCTGAGGTCTGTGTCGTCATTGATTAAATTGTACGCGTCTTGATTCTTTGAATTAATACAAAAGCAATTGGTATTTTTTTAATACTTGTGTGTGAAAAGCTAAATAGATAAGCCTGTATGGATATAGCACGTAGACTTACATTCCATGTGTATGTTTTATAAAAAAAATACTCTGGCTCGACAAAGTGACTATATTTTACCTGATGGAAACTACAGTGTGGTCCAAGAACGGCCACAACCGTCAAAGGGCAATACCTGCTGCCAGTCGCCGTGGCTGTGTCGGCCCGCATGCGCCGGCACGGAATATCTCTAGGTATATGAGCAACTCCTGCGAGGCTGTACAGCATTGATTGGTCACAGGGCTCGCAGACCTTGTCTAAGTGCAGTAAGTAAGCACCTGAGGGCTTCTACCCGGTACAAGCCCGGCTCATCGCGGCCGCGACGCCCTGTGCGGCCAGAAAGGTCCTATGAAGACTATCTCCAAGTAAACAAAGGAACTATCAGATATAAACAAACTGATCCCGGAACGCAACAGATCGCAGCGAGTCACTCCGACGGTTTTTACAGCTATGTACTGCGATCACGACCCAGTTCGCGCTATTGCCCTGCCAGCACTATCGGTCGCGGTGGAGCGCCGCCCGGCGGCCTCGGCGTGGCCATGCTGCGACGCTCGTGCGGTTAATTCGTACCAAACGGTATTACACTAAATCGCAGTGCGTATGGCAGTTAAAGCGAAGGACAGCCGAGCGGTTACGCTCACTGGAACGGTTGCGCAGTGCGCTCACTTCCACATTAATATATATCATAATATACATAGTTTAGTAACAAAATTGTATTCAACTAAGAAAAGTATATTAAACAGCAATTCTAAAAATGCGGTAAGATTCTATCATTAATTCATTGTTTTCAATACAATCATGTTAACTTTAGGTTTGTTTGTTAATTGGGATGCGTGACATGCAGACCTTAAACATTTTATCAACTATGTTATTGTAATGTATTTAAATGATATTCCAAGGCGTCTACGCCACACATGTCGCGTCTTACGTTTTCAGTCAAAGGTACTGGACAATAAATTAATTATAATATATGTAATAGTTTAAAAATACTTTTTATATTTTTAAAATATATTAAATACGTTTGACCAAAGGAGTATGGCATTTTTGTTAGTCAACTAGTTATATTTAATTGAATATCTACACATACATAAGTACAAAAAGTGACTTGAAAGTTGACATTAGCATAATATGCTGAAAGGATCGTTGTGCAACAGTTTATGCTTCCTACTACGTAACTACGCACGATAAGTGTTGGTATATACAGTGAGATGTATTAACATTGCTTACTGGTGGAGTTGCGCTCATCTGCCGCCAGTTTTCGGCGGCAGCACTGTCCCTCATTAAAATACACGAGTATTCTCTAACACAGTGTTTTACAACTGTACAGTATAGAGCAATGTTTGCACATATAAGGAATTCACCCGTTTTCTAGGGAATGTTTAGGAAGTAATAATCAAATATAATAAATATAAACAATGAAATAAATTAATTATAAAACCCTATAACACCATTCTAAGAATAATTATAAGGTCTAAAATAATTAACTACGAAGTCTCTTAATTTATGAATATTTTATAGAAATGTTATTTCTGTATTATTGAATAAATTAATTAAATAGATTAACAGATTATACTTTATTAGACTTATTTGCCCAAACTTAAGATTCTTAACTCTTCTTAAGATTCTTTGACTTAGATTTATTAAGCATCCCGGAATTACCTTTAAATTAGGGTATAATCAATATCGTAAGAAGAAACACTGATAAATGATAAGAAGGCAAGTCATGCGCAACTACTGCTTCTGCAGGTGGTGAAGGGGGGTGCAGGGGGTGCAGGGGAGGTGCACAATAACAAACATGTTACCAAATAAACATTTAATATCACCATCGCACCTAATACTATTTACACGGTATAAATACAATTCGTCACTACTAGGGAGGATCGCGGACTGTACAGGCGATCTAAGGGGGAGCTGGTTATGGAGAAAGGGGAGAGAGATAGGGCGGGACACTGGGGCAAGGTATTGAATAGGCAAATCACACTATAAACAATTGATCATTTCAGAACTGGCGGCAATCGAGAACTTAACATAAGATTTTAAAGAAACCGAATGCTGGAAACCGACAGAGAGCTTCTAATGGCAATATATACAAATATGATATCGCCAGTTGACAATTACTACTATATTTTACCAGTTTATCTAATAAAGATGTTTACTGAAAAAATTAAAATAGCAGTCTTATAAAAATAATAATTAAGACGACGGCTGATTAGACACAGCGCGGAATTAATTATTATTTAGTATTAATTTATTAACTAATTTTAAATGGTTGTTGTGAATCGTACAATAAGAAACGTTTTCAAAGCACTTAATTTAAAATAGGCTCTAATAGCCAGCGGTAGGAACACGACTTTGAGCCCCAATAAATCGTTATATCTTTGACCGAAGTAATTGTACTACATAAAAATTACACTTAGTGCCAAAACTGTCAACTGTCGATATACAAATTCTCCAGCAGCTCGCTGGCAATGGAGCTGCTGAAGAAGGATATTGTAATTTAAATTCGGGAAATAGCGATGGAGACGTCGAGCGGCGTCGGGTTCCAGCGGACACTGCACATCGTGTTGGGGGGGGGGGGGGGGGTGGCGTCCGTGTTCACAAGCAACGCCGGGCGCACAACAACGCGCTGTATATTCACAACTTTGTTGCGTTCATTTGTAGTAGTGCCTTGCGAAGACCATCATATATTGTCGTCATTTTTTTTTGTAATAATGATAATAATTTATTTGCCAAAATATATATATAGTGCAACTAGATGACAGTAGACAAATGATTATTATCACATTTAATCATAAAATTGACTTGTATATTACGTTATTGTAACCGAGAAATTCAATTCACTAATTCTAAATTATAAGTTAAAAATTTCTATACAAATACAGCCAACACGATTGATTGTATTGTTTTTCTTTTGGATGATCGCCGCACAACATTGATTGATGATTTTAATGTCATGTTTACATTGTATACCTAAGATTTGCGACAAAAAATGTAATGACTGATATTTTACACACGAATTTTGAACGTTTGCTGTGACAAATATTGTTTGTGAACACAGGCAGGTCTATACAAAGGTATAAGAGGAGGGGTCGCGGCTAGGGAGGAGGGCGCTCACGAGTCGCTCTCCTCTGAGGAGTCGACTGTCTCGATGGTGCCACCGGCGGCGGCGGCTCCCCCGGACGAGGACCCTGAGAGTGACGTCACGAGTGACAGGATGGAGCCGAGTCCGCCCCCACCTGAGCCGCTCGAGCCACCGGACCCACTGGAGCCACTGGACAGGCCGCCGAGCAGTCCGGTCACGGCCTGGATCTTGGGTCCGATCAGTTGCAGCTTGTCTCCAATGAGCTGACCCACGATGCCGGGTATAGACCCCAGGCCGTTCGTTGGAGCTTCGATTCCGTATTGCCGATTCAGTTCGATGTTCTTCTGGTCTAAGGTCGCCACATATCGCGTCTTCGCGTCGATCAGAGAGTTGATTTTCTACAACAGAAAAAGGATTTTTGTAGCTAGATCTATAGCTGTGAGATCCGTCTACACCTATCCAAAGAAGGCCACAATATGAGACAAAAATAAATAATTCGACTGGTCGCTGCAAGTTTCACCTCAGCACTGAATGGCGCTAAAAGATCAACAATATTATAGAAGGGTGTCGGTCTGTGTTCTAGAGGGCCATGCCGATTGTTGTATTGTTGTTGACCCATGTTGTTTTCCTTCCTTTCTTTTTCAATGTCAGTACCATAACAGATTTGTCTAGAGTTGTATTTGGCAGTAGACACCTTTAGGAGAACCTAATATTACTATCCAACATTGGTCTGGCAAATCGTATGCCAATTTTTGATACAAAAAATAAACAGTATAACAAAATAATTTGATTTCTCAAATCCTTTTAAATACAACTAAATCTATATAATCAGCAGCACTGACTTCGACGGTCAAATTTGTTTTGATACCGCGAGTGATCAACTATCGTTGGCCTCCATTGGCTGGGTGTAGACACGGCTTTAGAATTGTAATTGGCTAGAGCTACTGTTAAAGGGCGATTCGAATGGTGAAATAACAACGTTTCGCCGCTCTATATGGTGTCTGATGTAGGCAGCTGTAGAGATGTTCCGATACACACAAGATATCGATACCCACTCATTTAAGTAGCACTGAAATCATTTTTCGATGTTATTCATATGAGTACCCTTAAAATGTCGATACTAACGAGTAGTTATATCGATACATTTTGAATATTTATGGGACTAACATAAATGTTAGTCCCTTTTTTAAAAGGAAAATTCTTGGGATTGACATTTTCTTTTTTTAACATGTTATGAAAATAATAACCACAAACTTTTTTAGTTACAAGTAAAGGTATGAAACGAATCATATTTTATTATAAACAAAGTTACACAAAAGCGCATCATTTAATCGACAATAGTAAAGTAACATTCTTTCAGTTTGATTCGATTCGATACCAACTTCTTTCGTTTCAATAGTAGTTAGTATCGCAAGATTTTAATCTACACTAAAAGTACTCGGTATCGAAATAAAAATATCAAGCAGGTATTCGTATTTACATGTTCCGGAACAACCCTAGGCAGCTATGCAGCGCTGCGCAGTCGCCTACATCGAGCGCCTTTCCATATAAATGCGCACAGAGCATACGTTACATTACGGCCCGTCGTCACCAATTGGCTGGTCCCAAACGGCTTATCTCAGACTGTACTCACCCCAAAGACGAATCCGAGTACTGCGTTTTTGATCCCGAACTTGGCCTGCGTGACGCCTTCCAGCTTGCGTTTGTCACGCGTCTGCTCGGCGCCGTCCACGTCCTGCACACACACACACACGTGTACGGACGCGGCACACACACACACACCCCGACACCGCACTAGCACCGCCAAGCCCCACCGACACCAAGCACCGCGCGTTCGTAATGTAAAGCGATTCACTCAAGTTTGTACAAGATCAGTCCGGACCTGCCTCATGTATTAGCATTAGCACCGTATTAGCAGTCTTTCCATGCCGGTATTTTAATTTTTTTCCTTTGTGAGTTGCTGCTCAAGTCACTCAATGGTTCCGAAATCTGCGGCAGTGAAACGAAACAATTACCGAATTCTCTCAAATCATAGAAGTCTTTGTTAATCCCTCGTTACAGATAGATGAAACAGTTATCAAAGTAGCCTTTTCAAAACAAAAAGTTTACAAGTACATAATGTTTTAGGAATAATAAACGCAGAGGTATCTTTTTTTGCTACACTTTATTTATAAATTACAAAATAAACAATGATTATAATACATTTAAAACAATGCACTTAAGTCGATCAAGTTTTCACAGATATTACACACTCACGCACACACACACACACACGCACGCACACACACACACACACACACACACACACACACACACACACACACACACACACTACAGTGTTTATATTTCTTTTATTCATAATTAATATTTTTAAGTTAAGCGGTAACCGTAACAAAATAAATATAAAAAGAAGAAAAGAAAAACAAATATACAACAAGCTATTCCGCAATCCTTTCGAATAACATCCTTGTTTTAAGTTAAGAAATGTTTTCGTTGAATGTATCGACAGTACAAGACATCGACTAGTTCTCGACATACAATTGTACATCCTTATCATTGTGCACAAGGATGCATTGTGGCCTAAATTCATTGAGTAATATCGAGTTCGGAATAGGGCAAATTTAAATGCCCTGGGCAATCTCAAAAAGAATCTCAACCTTAATCGTATTATTTTCTTTAAAAAGAAAGACAGAATGAATCTGCACGTGACGGGGAGCGGCGGGCGCGCCGCAGCCGGCAGCCGCAGGGTGTTGGGCAAGCGGACGCGGGTCGTGCGGCCGAGGCCGAGCTCTCGTAACGCGACATGTGCTCACACGCACACACACACTGTATACACACGTGAACACACGCGTAGTGCGGCGGCTGTTACACGCGCGTTTCATAATTGTTTCAAATCTATAGATCTTTCACAAAAACGGCTAAAGGCCGCGTCGCATTCCTCCGTCTTGCGAAAGCATTTGCCTATAAACGACCGCGAGAATGTGTTGTCGCCGGTGCGCCGCGCCGCTGCGGTCGCGCCCTTCGCTCTTGCTGAGCCGGTGTCATAGCCCGACTTTTCTTAGCCGTCGTAGGCCGATTCTGACGAAGTGCTCGAAAGGGTTCAGGAATGTTAAGGAGGCGAAAGATATTTGAAAGTATAAGCTAGTCTTTAAACGGGTAGTTTTCCATTTATTCTGCCTACCCTATTAGTCGATATAGTAATGAATAGATAATAGTTGTACCTTTTAGGAAACAACTAAATAAAGTCGCTAATGTATCTTTACTCACTTCTAAAGGGAGTTATATCATAATTATAAAAAAAAGGATTAAACAAATATCACGCTATCACCCCTTTCGGGGTGAGCAGAGATACACAAATGATTGTATCTACTTTGCGCTCATAGAGCGGGCTTGACGCGGCCAGTGGCGCAGCAGGCCGCACTAGTGCGCGCGACGTGTCTATTGGGTGTCGTGCGGATGCTCTCGCGGTGTTTCCTTACGCCGGCGAGCGTGTGTCGCCTGAATCCGTACATTATCTAGAAAGCCCCTGAGGTACGTGCTGAGATTCGATCCTACTGCCATGCCAGAGTCGATAAAATCTATTGACCTTGAATGGAAAGTATTGCTATATGGTGTCCAGGTACCTGCTGCTCTGCTGTATGATGGAGACAGACGTGCGTGTATGATGCAAATGATAGTCCCTAGCATTGGGGAACACGTCACAAATACGGTGGCAGACAGACGGCGCTAGAGAGTACGTGGACCCGGCGGTGAGGCCGGCATACGTGACCGAACTACTCAACGCTGCACCTGAACCTGCCAGCGAGTCCCTGCGGGCATGCGGGGGGCGCGGGGCGGGGCGGGACGGGGCGGGGGGCTGCGGCGGTGTCGAGGCCGGCCGCCTCTCGCCGCGCCACGTTAGGCCAGACATGCGAAATGTTAGCAGAGCCATTAGCCGCCGTCATTTAACATCATTCGCCGGTAAATACACCGCACGATATTGCACTTTAATACGTCTATAATAATACACCAGAGCTTTTAAGTAAGGCTAAGTTAAATCTAAGAAAAACGTCACGTGTCACGTGTCTAATAGAAATGTCGTGTAACCATTGCTGTGAGAACGGCGATCAGCTGCGCACGGCATGCAGACGCAAAGTGGAATGTCTGGAAACCATGGTGAATGTTCGCATGAGCTGCATTCTCTAACTCCACCAGCTCCATTCCATCCCAAAACCGCCAGACGCCGTGTCGGATACCATGCGTATGTGGTGGACGTTCCTTACATCAGCACGAAGACATTCTCTTTTACATTCATCATGCGAACAGCTAAGGAATGGAATATGCTTCCATCGAGCATAATTCCACGATCGTATAACCTAGGAGCATTTAAGAGAAGTGGATAAATATTTGTTGTTCAGACGCGGTCCATCATCAGACTCATCTTCACCTTCCACCAGGTGTGATTGAGGTCAAGTGTCCGCCAGTAAATAAAACATAATAGTCGGTCGATAAAAAGCGGGGTGGGCTGGAACACGGTACGGCCAGCCTGCCCATCAGCGAATCCTAGTGAGTACCTTATCCTCAAAATCAAGTCGTTCAGCGCCCTACATCAAAGGAGTCAAATTAAACAAAAAATCTGTGCTCAAGTTTCTTCCCTTTTGGTATCGCTATTTATGAGTATTTTGATGATTTAACAAACATTTGTCATTAACTTAGCAAATCGTTACAGAAATGTATTAGTACGTTGTTCATATTGCAACGAAAACTTGCCACATGTGAAATTACGGCCAAGGGTAACCTGCTGACTTAATGAATCCAAACTCACAGAAAACTGTTTATAATACAGCGGTATGATTATAAAAATGTAGCAGTTTGATGATCTATTAATGCACTTTTAGTTTACATGTGAACTCCCAGTCGCCACCATTGGACAAGGGATATGTTAACTAGTCTAAGAGATTGAATACGACCGCCTTAGTTGAGAGCAAGAGGTGCGTGCAACCATGGGAAACTATGCTGTCACACGCTGCGTTCGACGTGCCACAAAAACAATGAACCAATTAACGAGGTCGTGCCGCGCAGGAGATCACGGCGTAGCGCAAGCGGCACGGGCAGAGGCAACGCGTATCCTGCTCGACTGGCACATCGCCTAATCAAGCAACGCATCATTTAAACAAAACCTGCTCGCATCCACTTGTCGTCTTTCGAGCTCGCTTTGTGTATATCCAGTTGTTCATATACCTTGAGACCTCCCGTCGCGGTGTATACTCGTGTGTGGGCCGGCACGGCGACGGCGACTGTCAATGGATTGTCGTCCCATGGCGGTCGTCGCCATTCTTGGACTGCACTGAACTTTCCATCAAGTGCAATGTAGCCCTTTATTGAGTCTATATAAAAAATATAATCATACTATATCCTTTTCGGAGTTGAGCAGCGATACACTTTGCGCGTATATGTAGTGTCCAACGCGACCAGGAGCGCGGTCGATCACCGTTGTTAAGACATTAACACACGACATTTCTATAAGACGTCACGCGGGCTTCCCCACGATGTTTTCTTTCTCTGGCGAGTGCGTGCCGCCTGAACCCGTGCTTGATTTGTAAATACTCAGACGTAGTACCTACGTGCCGGGGTTCGAATGTACCGGCCCGGCATTACGTACGGGATGCCGGGCCCGTACAGTGTTTATACAAGAAGTCATTTGTTATCAATGAGCCGCAAACTGTTTCAACAATGAAATTTAATTGTATTCAAATGGACCTACCACCAAACACTTTTGAATGATTAAAAGAAAATAAATCTACTATTCAAAATTAGATACAGATTTTTGTCCTATGTACAGAATACAGACGTAAATATGGACGACGAAAGTAAATTCTGAATAATTAGTACTTTCGTTGGTTTATTTATCCTAATGCTAATGGCGTGGCTACAGGTCACAACTAAGTCCAGTGTGACGTGAAATAAAGGCTCGGCGTGTCGCGGTGTCGCGGTGTCGCGGGACACAGGGGTAGCTGTGTGTGTGTGTGTGCGCGAGCGTTACGAGACCAGTCGGCTCGTTATGTAACGGCGGCGCAGAATGCGCTCGCTGCACTCGCTATCGCAACCATTGTATACATATAGACGGATGATAAAATCTGTTATATATATATATATATATATAATATTTGTAAAAATGTATGCTCCATCAATTGAGGTGTTTTTAATAACGATTTTAAGGGAACTTTTCAAGCATAAAATGTTCACATGAGCCAGCCTAGCTCTGGCGATCTCACAGAACATTACAAGAATGTGTGTGTGTGTGTGTGTATCAGTGCATATTAACGAGAGTTTATGTTCAACGGAGGACTTAATAAAGTAGGTCCGCGACAAAGGTATCGAACATTGCATATCAATTACGTAACAAGCTGTACAGGCGCGTACGATACTTCCGAATAGCACAAAAAGTGATCTGATTCGAGTCGGCAGAACAATGCGAATAGTTCCAGCGACCCGCACGGGATATTGCGCGCGGCGCTTGCACACGGTTCACTCTTGCATTGTGAAACAATCGCACGCTTACCAGAAGCCCCGCGAGCAGCGCGCGCCTGCCAATGCTTTCCTGTATGAACCGGTCGCTCGCACTTCTGACTACACAATGAAAACGATTACTAATAACGCGTAACTTAACCCTTTAATACACAGCGATGTAGATCTGCGTCGTGTGTTTAGAACATCACATCATAGTGTTTTTAATTGTGTACTGCACGTGCACAAGCTGGACCCGACACGCGACAGGCCAAATCGAGTCGCTATGGTGGTTTTTAAAGACCGCCTTTGCGGTTTTTCGTCTCATTAAAAGGCGTCGATAACAATCCTACCCTGCTATAAACACTTACGATTGTTTATTTATATTTGTCTTCATTGTATGATAGTTTCTGTAACTGTAAATTATATCACAGAGCACTCAGATAACGCGCCAGCATGGAGCGGGCTTGAGGAGGCTTGGCGGTAGGGTCCAGCGGCGGCACAGCGCGCCCGCAAGCGCAGATTGCGCGCAGCCGACTTTCACATTGCGCTGAAAGCATCCTCCCATCCCTAGTTTCCATCATCTCTCCGATTTGCTTTTAGAGTAGGCAAAAAGAATAAAACGCTACTTCTCTCTATATTTGCAAGTCGTTGAATTCATGCGAAGGGGTAGTACGTCGGTGCCTGACTGGATCAACACTGACACAGTGATGGCCGCTCGCGTATCAGGATCAATCCTTGCAAGTGGCAAACGTCTGTCACTTTCTGTCACGGGACCTGCTGACCTGTTCACCATCTTTTGATATGATTATAGTCCTTAATACCTTTATCTAGTCTCGCTGGCCCCGCGTTCTCCTGACCTTACTCTGATAAATGCATTAATTAGAACATAATTCTTTAGCCGTAGAGATTACCGGCAGAATAGGATAGTGCCCCCCTCTTCATTGTACTGGGGTGTCGTAAGAGCGCAAGAGCCCACCGCAGTATACAGCACGAGTTGCGCGTAGACTACTGCCGAAGGCGCCTTCTCTGGCCTTGGTGCACACCCGCCAACCCGCATTGGACATTGTACTGGGTTACATATTCAAACCTCTTCTCATGAATTCCGCAAATATAGTGGGAAAAGGGATGGGAGGCCATTGCCCTGCGGTGAGACTGAACGGGCTAATAATAATAATAGTTCTTTGTCGTACTTTTCCTTGCAGTGAACCTCTGATTTATTGTCGAGGGCCCGGCGGAGAGTTGGTCCAGTCCCGGACCTTTTGTCGGAGCGACCGGACTCGGCCGGTGCCGCCTTGCGCAATGGACGCCAACGGTTCCGGTGAAAGTGAGCGCGTTGTCATCGCTCGCCAACATTGTTACGGCGCACACGCGCTCCCATATTTATTACATTAATCTAAATATTATAACATCATTATTTATTATAAATTCCATTCAATTAACTGCAGTTTAAGAATAATGAATAATATATGTTCACGCTATATCCCTATCGGGGCTGGCGGAGATGCATTAGTGGCTATATCCACTTTGCGCTTATATTTCATGTCCAACGGTAACATGCCATTCTCGCAGCCGTAGTGCACATGACATTTATATTAGAGGGCATGCGGGTTTCCTCGCGATGTTTTCCTTTATCGGTGAGCCACGCATGGACACCGGTCCCGTGTATTGATGTCTAAAATATGCACATGAGAGGCCTGGGTGAATGCGGGTCTCCATCTGACCTCGGTCGCACCGGGAGCCGCATGCGCAGTGCGTAGATACAAGGCGACCGAATTGACCGCATACGAATGGGCCCTAACAAGGCGCCGACACTCCTATTTATTCGAACAGACAGACAATAGACATACATTTGATTTAATTTAAACGCAATACACAGCGAGTTGGTTCGAGTTGGGGTCGGGCCAGAAGTTGAACGGGTGTAATTCCTTGTATTTACATGGACGATTACACATTGCATCACTAGCTCCGCGCCCGACCCGCGCACGCTTTTAATGTGTAATCTTTAATATAAATATAAGGCATATTAGACCCGTTGCAATCTCGCACTGACCCGCGCCCGCTCGCTGTGTGTTTGTTGCTTTACTAGATGCATGCGTTTATCAGAAATAAAATACCTTAACTCTAGTGGAAGTTTATAGTGGAGATATGTTTTTTTTAAACAATATTTCAATAATATGACTTCCATTTATTGGGCACAATGCCCAATAAGTTGCCAAGTAAGTTGACAAAGGTGAAAAACCAACCAACCAACAAATACTTCTAAATGTTTCCGTTTATTTTTATTATAATCTGTAGTTGTGTATTTTTTTCAATTTTGACTCGTTCATCGGGCAACGCGAGTCGTTCGTGTTTCTCACGGGGTCCTAATCCGCGTAAACAAGCGATATCCAGGAATATAAACAACGTAACTCGAATATTATGATTACATTGCGATGCGATGCTATCTACGGTTTATCGCAAAGAATTATTCCTCACCTCGAATGTGCTGACGAGTGTTTGGACGAGAAACATGCGACATAGTATAGTGCAATATGTTATTCTGTATAAATTAATAAAAGGTATAGATCATTATATTATTTTGTGAATATTTATAGTATTTTAATGTCGCCCATCCTATATTCACATATAAGTGCTTATTCTATGAAATTTCTTTTAAAAATCCTATTACCTTGAACAAGAAAAGCGCAAACCAGATATAGATGATGTGAAATCCAACGTATTAACACAGATCTGTAATTTCTAATACAATTGATACGCCTAAAGCTCTTTCTAGGCAGGGCCGTCCTTCCCCTCACTGGCGTGCGTTACCTAAACGTAAAACAATATGCTCATACATTCTACAGCAAGTTCCTGCGCAGGAACAGTTCCTATTTCGTTATTAATTATTTTCTAACGTATATAAAACATTTATAATTATTAACTGTTACACAATTAAATCTAATGTAATTAAAATAGACCTATTTGAAATAAAACGCTATTCTTATCGAGTTAAGTAGAAACCATCTTGACTGAAAGCGTAGTTAATCGCCGTTCTCAGGGCCCACCTATACATGTGTATAGTTCTTTGTTCAATGAAATACTCTTATGATGTGTTCCTTCATCGGTTTGCATTTGTGCTTAAGTTCATACTTTTACTAGAAAACCTAATCGAACGAAAAATATGTAAGTCCAATAACAAAATAAAGATAGCGATACGTCAAGATATATGAGGTATGTGTTTGCGACCTGATATCCCAGTTTGTAATGACCTGCCTACGATGTTGAAGACCCTGGATTCGAATCCCATTCGCAAACTATACCCATAAGCAGATTAACCTGTCGTGAGACAGGAATATGTATATCTTTGTCTAGTACCCACAGTCCAAGCGCTAGCTTAGTGTGGTGTTACGTGTGAGGTATCTAATTATCAACAAATATAAGATAATATAACTTGGTTTATTGGCTTTTACGTAACGAATAATTCGTACAGTCCAACGACGGCCGGCAAACCACTGCAGCTCAACGTGCGCGCTCGCTCCGTGCGCAGCCGTGGTCGTCGGCCTTACTTTCTACAATCCAACTTGTTTATTACGACTATTATAAACAAGTCTGTAAATTATCACAGCACGTCAGCTGCTGCGAGTGTACTTATCGTATAATTCTTACAAAACATTACGTGATTCAGACTGATTCGGAGAATCATCGAGCGATATTACTTAACACCCATACAAATAGTCTTCATATTGTCCTGAGACCGTACAAGATGTTTCTTGTATAGTTTAAATGCGTATAAACACCGAATTTGTATTTTCTTAATCGGCGACGGCGCGTGCACGGCGGCCGTGACACAGAAATTATTCCAAGTTGAGGCTGTGGGTGCGATTATGTCGTATTATGTTTTATTATTTGTACAGACATTAGGTAACTTATATAGGAGTATGAGCGGTCTTCGCTCCAAGTAAAATCAAACAGTCTTTGTGCCTTAACAAATGATTTTTCCTGTACTCCATTGCAGGAGTGCTCAACTGTTCAGTCGATCGCGGACGCTTTTTGAGGTGATTTGAATCACACCTGGTGGAAGGTAAAAATGAATCCGGCGAGAGACCGCGTTCGTCCAACAAATGCCTATTCGCTTATTTCTCAACGGCTCCCAAGTCATAAAAACGTGGAAATAAGAAGCATACCCCACTCCTTATCTGTTCGCATGACGACTGTACAATTGACCCCATATCACCTCAAAAATTATAATATACTGGTTTGTAAAAAACGTTTTATGTGAGTACAATTGAATTTGCCGCTCAAGGCACGATGCTCTATATCGGCGCTGTTCATTGGTTTCAAAGTGACAGTCGTCACTAATGTCAATGTGACAGATCTCCGATAGCCCACGTGCATAACGAACTCTCAAGAAACCAACAATAATTGTTTACTTCAATATGAAACATTACAAAAGAGAAAATAATGGCTTTAATGGGTGTTTCTTTGTTTTCTTATATTCAAAAACCTATAAAATTACATATTAGTATATAGGGAATATTATATTGTATATCGACAGGCAGCAAGATGTTAAAAACTATCATTATTAATTACAATAATTAATGTAAAACGTTAGATAGTGCGAATATACAAAGAACATATTTATTTATTTATTTCCTCAATGGTAACTACACAGCATATTATAAGATTATATACAAAAATAGGAAAAAAAAAATCTTATATGCCAATAACGTAGTACACAACATATTAAATTTAATATTATATATTAAATATTATTATTATTTATTTTTATATGAAGATATAGTAAATAGTATCGGGCGACGCGTGCGCCACTAGTTGCGCAACCCGAGTCGGCATCGCGCACGCGGCTTCACTCGCTCAAGGTCATCCGTTTTACCGATTTGTATGCGAAATGTTACTGATATGTGTGTCAACACAATATTACACTTTCTCGCTATTTTTAGGACTGCATACGAGCGTGTGCGTTCAATGACATATAGTATTGAGAATACACAAAAACATAATGTAGAGCTACCGCCGCGCTCCGGGATTGTGTAAGTAGGTGCACGGCGAGATCAGGAAGCGCGCATTGCCGAGTGGGTCGGTCGGTGACCAATATTGAAGATGCGCAAACAGATTAGTACTGCTCGTTTATCCTGACTCGGCGCAGTGACCGCACCGCCCCTGATGGTAAGCGTGGGGCAGCCCAACAAACGACAACAGTAAAGAAAAATCTATCGATAATCACAGCGATCATGCCGGCCTGCACAAATATCTGTTCACGCGTCGTTTAAAGGAGTCCATATCATAGGAAAGTGGGAACACGCTCGTACGAAGACCACTCCATAGCCCAAAGGCTCGGCAAATGTAAGTTACCTTCATAATTTCAGACAAGAATAGTGATCCAGGTATGGCCTCAATTTTAAAGACTTTTCCTCACAAAAGTCGGCTAGATCGCTTACATGTTCGTTGTAAAGAACGTTTTAGATACCATTTACGCTTCAACTGACTCTCTCTCTCTCTTTACTAGGAGAAAATCCTCAAAGGACCGTCTCTGGCACGCATGGGAGCAGTCGGCCAAGGTATGCCTCCTGACTTTTACTGGATAAAAACTCCAAGGTGACTTTTGTGCATAGACGAGGACTGTGGCGCCTGTAATCAATTTTTCATAGCCCCACCGCGCCGCGCCCACTGGGCACAATATCGGGGGAAGACACCGCCTGCCACAATACTACAGCTTTCAGCAAACCGCGTCGCGACGCTCCACCGACTTCTAGAGAGTAGTAGGCCGGTTGCTCAGAGCACACGCTCGCACAGCCACGACCCCAGGCACACTTCGACTGACCCTAATCTGTCCAGACTTTCGTCCGTCTATCCGTCGCGTCGTCAAAGGCTCCTCATCGTCTAGCTCATACTCCAACAACTATATTTAAATGGCACCGCCACAAGCACCATTAAATCGCCAATAACATTAATATATCACCGGTTCGAGGAACAGCATTTAAATCTTGCGAAGAAGCTTGGCTACTTGCTCTTATCAGGATATTGTTCCTTAAAAATCCAATATACTACAGCCAGCAACTTTATAATTTAAATAACTATTAATAAAATCATAAGCTTTCGTTATTATTGCTGTTCCATTGTTTCTTTTATTTTTTTTTATGTTTTTAATGTTTATAGGTATTTAGTTACAAAGACGAATATCGAGCTCTACAAAATAATTTTAAACTTTTTAAAGTCACGAATTGGACAAAATTTATTATATATTTATTTATAGTGGTTATAATATAATCATTGCGTCATCATTATCAATGAATCAAATTACAATTTACGCGATGCGCAGGGAATAAGAAGTCGCCTTGTCGAGTTTTTGTCGGGACTCCGCAATTCAATCAAAACATCACAATGATTTAACTTACAAAATGATTAGAATGTTCGCATGAGACAACGATAAGTCGCTACATCATGTCTACCTCGACTTGTGAAACAATTACTAATAACTTATATAATTGATGTCCGACTGCCTAAGCATTCCGACAGGCTGCGCTCGCTGCCGCAGCCGTCTGGCGATGCGGCTGCACTGGGGACAAATCATGCAAGCGCGCTACCGGCCCGCTTTTGTTTATATCGGAAGGCTCCACTGAGTGACCACAGCATACCCGACGGAGAGTACACTGTAGTAGTGCAAGGACGCCAGGGACTAGCGCGGGACTAACATTCATCAAAAGCGGCTGTCATTGTGTTAGCCCATATGTCACACTGAAAGAGGTCTCTAGGTATATACCTATAATATATACCTTTTATATCTTTATATACAAACTGGACGTGCACAAGCTGATCCAGACGCGCGAAATGACGAAACGAATTACTATGACCATCAATGCAATGCAATGCTAATCGTTCTGTACCACATTAACACTGTCGTCTGACCAACATTTATTGATGATCGCCAGCGACGTGCCGGCCTAACAAGCCACGACGGAATGCGTCTACCTGTATAAAATATTGAGTACACGCGACCTGATCCCGAATAAGAAACAGGCTGAGCGAATCACTGCGAGCACCTTTGCACGTGTGAACTTCAATCACGACCTCATCAGGTGCAGACGCAATGCAAACTCAATGTGGCTCGTTTAGCAGCGCCGGGAATCGTACGTGGGAGAAACACTTGTAGCGTTCTGCAATCCCAGTTCGTGTCGCTACAGTACACGGCACCGGCCCGGGTTGCGTATCAAACGCTCATTAATCTAGTCGTAATTAAAATAACGTTAATATTTATGGATTCATTTCAAGGTTGATTACATTTTGATTGCATTTTTTTAGAGTATATGTATATGTGGATAATTATTGAAACGATTAACGCGTGTTTCCCAACGTCAACGCCGGTACTACATCGTAACCACATTTCAATAGACATATTAAGAGGCTCACGTTTCAATGAGAAACCGCAAAACAATCATGTTGTTTACTTAATTGTAACAATGCATCGTTATTGAAGTTCCGCCTGTTCACTTCCAAACTCCACTATGAGCAGCGCCCGGGGCCCGGCACCCGGGGCGCGGCGCCCGGCGCCCGGGGCGGTGGCCGCTATCTACTGTACACTTGTAGCGTTGTCATCAAACAATGTATGTATATAATTAGTAATGTTATATCGTCCCGCTGTACCCGCTTTGCGCTTACATGTCGTGCCCAACGTGACCAGTAGCGCAGCTGATCGCTGTTCTATCGGTTCTATCGCTTGCACGCGACATGTCTATCGGATGCCATGCGGGTTGCCTCGCGATGACTTCCTTCACCGTTATCCATGTGGTGCCAAAATTCGTAAGTAATCTGGAAAATCCAGACATACGTACCGATATTTGAACCTACGACCGTGCGCGTTGGCGCGTGTGGAAACCGGTCCCTTATCCACTCGCCATCACAGCCAAACAATCTTTATTTAGACTATATTAATCAGAATGTTCGATTGTTTTCTTTAAAAATCTTTATAGATACATATATTCACTAGTAATATACTATTATATATAGCGGCCATGCTGTGACCCATCAGAGGACTGAAGGCATCGGCACAGCTCTGAGAATCAGCGGGCTGAAGCGACAGGGGGCTGGTTATATTTGCCGACGGGCTGGTTGCCGTTGGAATAGACGTGTTCACGTGTGGACGGAGCCACGAGTTGCCCAAAGCGGCAAGAAACTGCAGAATGAGACGAGCCGAAGACGTCAGTGTCCAACCGCGGGGAAGGCCTGTGTGTGTGTGTGTGGGCAACAGTGGACGGACGCAGACTGGTGATGAGCTGTACTCTCGGCGACAACTTAGTTGCAACCAGTATGCACGGTATGCCCGGTATGCACGGTTTTATAATGTTGTGGATAAAGTAATTAGCTGACATCGTAAAGAGATGTTGCATCCGTATGTTCTTGTTGTATGTTATACATTCGCATGTTAATTGTTTACGTAACGATAATGAAATAAGAAAAGTACCGTACTACAATATCTCATACTCGGACATTTTACTAAAGACAATTTACATATGTATGTATGTATCATCTTAAACGGATTGCAGTAGGTTCAGGCTCGAGCCGGTGCGACTGTGGCGCCACTTGTTGTCAGCTTCCAACGTTGCGTCAGTCCCCGTTGCACGCCGGCGCGAGAGTCAGGTGTGCTCCGCTATATGCCAGGCGGCAAGGCCGAGCTCGCGTTACTGACTGATCTATGCATATTGCTAATCGTGACTGATATTATATCTATTATAGACAATATTACCATAATATGAAATTGTGGAAACATATAGCAAATATTGTAAAAAAATAAATTTTGTGTCCGAAAAAATTAATTAACCTCTCCAGGGACAATTTTTTTAATACTATCATCGTAATGTTTCAATAAAAAAAAACCGTTATCAGTGCAGTCGCATCTAACGATTTGTTTTGTTCGTTGAGAGAGTCTATGGTGAAATATTCTTCGGTAAAATTGTACCTATTTTTTCTTGAAATAATTTAAAATAGATAAAACCAAACGAACGCATATGTGCCAATGCCCCTGAAAAACTGAAACGTCGCGTTGTCAAGCTGAAAATTCATGTGCTTCCCTGGCTGATTTCCCATCCATATGAATAGAAATAAAATGCAGTTGTTCTCCTGCTTCATTCGCGCGCCGCTAAGGGCTGCGGGAGGTTTCACTAAAAGAATATTAGTTAAGCTCACGGTCAGTAAGCTTAGTACAGATTAAAGAAGTTTAAACAAGGGTATTTATAAAAGGTTGTAGAAGTGATTTTTTTCTAAAGCAGGTTACTGCGAGTGCGGGAGAGGCGCCGCGCGGTGAGGCGCTGCGCGTGCCGACCTCAAGCTGTTATCAGTAAATATGTTATGTAGACTGCAGACCCGGCCGCTCGCTCTTGTCATTCGCTTAGAAAATGCGCTTTCCTGTTTAATTATTAGTGTAATGTACAAATCAATATCTAAATTTATAATAGTCGTAGTGATCGGCTTATAGCTTGAAGCAAGTAAAGTCAAGAAGGGCGCCGAGATTCTAAAATAATTAAAAGTTAGTTTTGATCATATTTCGGTTAAAGATCACATTATTAGCTGCAAATGTCAAATGTGAAGGAAATATTAATGAAAATAATATCAAAGTATCGGTCTTCAAAACTCAGAGCGCGTACGGGTCTGCATAGTGCTGGGATTGCACCGCGCTCGCTCTACTTTGCGCTCTAGACAGTCATGTAGAGCGAGCGCAATGGCCGAGCAGCTGGGAGACGGTACCTCTATGGGCTGCAAAGCGTCGTCGTCGGCTAGCTGGCGGCGGACGCGGGAAGGGCGGGCGGCGGCGGGGGCGGCCGACAGCGCCAGCAGGGCGGCGAGCGCGAGGAGCGCGGCGAGCGAGCGTGCAGACACCATCGTGCGGGAGTGAATACTGCCGGCAGCCGGCGGCATCGCCCGCGCCCCTCTCGGCACGCAGCGCTGGCGGTGACGCGGCGTCGCGGTGGGGACACTGCGGACTGTTCACCACGTGTGAACAACTGACCTTGAATCTTCTTAACACGAAGCATTGCAGATCCTCAGATACAGCCCCAATAATAATTTGAAGCACGTTTCAACGCCACTGACTGTAGACGCGATGTAACAGTATTTCAGAAGCCAACGCATCTTTTCGATACCGTGCTCGGAAGGGCGCAGCGCGGCGAGGCTGCGGAGCACTGATTACAAGACACTCAGTCCTCGTGGAAGTACAGGAGTTGTGACCTAGGGGATAAGTGCTGGTATAAGTGCGACACAGCACTCCCCTGCGCGACCGAGGAAGCGCTATAAGGATATTTCCCAAGTAAAAAAGAACCACGGCTCTGCAAGCCGAAATCAGATGGAATCGCGATATCATTCAAGTATTCAAAAATATATATCTTATAAAACTTAAAAATATATTGATATCAGACAATACTCCGGACCGATAGACCGGATACAATCTTTTTCGGAGCCACAATATACTCCTATTTTAGAAATGTGTAAATAATAGAAAGTATAGAATCAACAGCAAGCTCAAACATATGAGTTTATATCTAGTTTGGTAATTGTTTTTTGCGCACATACATATAACATCATAAAATTGTCAGTGCTGTATAGACTGTTACAATGCAAAGGGAACTCAGTACTTAACACTAATATATCGCTATCTCTTCCATAACTGATAAATAGGGATCTTATAAGTCGAGAGCGCGCTTCGATCTTCAACCGAAATCAATCTCCTATCGTTATTTTTCAGAGGGTTGTAACATAGCTGAGTTGGATTAAGTCACTGGGAATTGTGATGATTTAAGCTGACCCCTCACATGACGGACCTGGCCGAGGAGCCATCTGTGATTTCATTACATATGATACAATTTATTACATATATTTGAATATTCAATTAAGATTCTGTACTGAATAATAGACTAGTTGTCAAAGAGACTTTGCGAGAATAAAACTTTAAGTGTTCGAGCTTAGCCGCTTTCCTTCACCTGTTTTATTTAAATTAAACTCTTGTTGGTCTTGAAACAACTTGAAAGCAATCCTTGTTTAATTTGAAAGTACAATTTTAAGCATACGCAGTATATCAAGTGAAACCTTGTCAAAACCGATCATGGTGTGCTCGGCGCAGTACATTGCCCCCAAGGCGCACCGGAACGCCTGTGTGCACCTTCTCCTGCGAGCGAGCCTTGAGTACTAATTAGCTTGCAAAGGCAACAAGGGCAGAGCGTTGTTTATCTAGTGCTTGCAACATATTGCTAACTTCCTCGAAATTCCCAAATTAAGCCGTGCAGAAAATAATCTCTCAGTACCGCGTTGATGTCTTTTACACTAAAACTTATTTGAATAAAAATTTCATATTGAGTATTTTTCTTAAGTCTTGGGAAATCAACAACGAAATACGGTTTATTTATATTTGGACTTAAAATATATTAATTAAATATGTATAGAAATAAATTCATGAGCTAATAATTTGTAATGTGAAATGACGCCATTACTGTCAGAGACGCCTTACGGAAAATTGCGGGAACTACAGTTTTCAGCAGATGGACACTCTTAAAAAAATATTTATTACAAGACTGAAATGACTGGAGCAGCTATTTAACGGTAAATTAAAAGTAAAATTGATATAAGAGTGCATGCTATCAAGCAAACACGTTGAATATTGACATAATAGTATAGCCTGTAAGAAAATGATCTAGATTAAAAAATCTCGTTCGTATCATGCAAAATGAGCATTACCGTCCCGTGGCTGCCTCCATCTCTCTGGTGTTAGAGCATCATTGATATATTGTTAGTTTTTCCACTGATGTAATACATTTCTTCGTTCATATAGCGCGGTGAAGTCCATTTAACTTTACTCACAATCACTTGGATGGCGCCACTTGCCGCTCTTGGATTACACTGTACTTCCCATCAGGCGCGGTGTAGTCACTCTGTCGAGCGTTGTTTGAGTGTGGACAAAGTGAAGTATGTTTACTTGCAGAGAGTGGGAAGTAATCTTTGAAACTATTCTTTCGATTTGAATTTTTGTTGACCAATATTAAGAACAGACTTTTAGGTTACGTGCTGTCTGCTTTTGTTATCATGATGCCACACATACACACACACGCACACGCACACACACACGCGCGCACAGCTACAACCACACACACGCCTGATGATAAACATGGGGCAGTCCAAAAACGACACTGACTATCAACATAACGAAACCTATCGATAGACGCACGATCATGCCGGCCTGTGCAAATGTCTATTTACGTTTCGTTTAAAAGACTCCATACCATAGGACGATGGGAAGACGCTCGCCGGAAGACCACCCCAAAGCCCAAGGACTCAACAAAAATATGGGTTATTGAACTTCTTAGCTGATATATGAGTTACCTCATTTTGATGGGAAATGTGAATTCCATGCGAGCGGAGCCGCGGGGATAGCAAAATAAATTTCATCAAGGTCAGCGGGACTCAATGCATTAAGAAATAATAAAAAGTGAATTGCGATAACTTAGAGCCATCTCAAATGATTGCCATCATAAATCCATCAATACGTGAAGCTTGCGCAAGCTCGCCGCGGTAAGCCAGTTGCGGCGGCGGCCGCGGCCGGAGCCACGGCACATGAGCTATCGAAGTGACCCGCACTTAATGTCGAAACACGTCAAGAGCAAAATAAATTAGTTAATCCTATTTCACTTGATAGCAACTATATTTATTCACAATCTAACTGCACAGACCTTCAAAATTGTTTTAAATATGTTTTCTAACTTTTAGGTTGGATGTACAAGTAAGTGTCACATAGAGTCCGTCAGCAGCTGGGTTCTTTCAGCGAAGCGTCAATTGATATTCGTGCAGGCTGACGTGGTCGCGGCGACTGTCGGCAGGCGGCTGTCTGTTGATAGTTGTGCTCGATTCCCGGATAGCACTGCGCTTTCCATCAGGCACGAGGCAGTCACTGCACCCACTCAGAATAAAATAAAAATATTATTGGACACATTACGTAAACACGTCACATTGTATAAGTATATTAAGGTTATGTTCAATGTGTGACAATTATTTCCTGTTCCTGTATTTCGCCTCCTCGCTACGCACACGCACTCACTTTCTGATCATTCATTATATGACAATGAACCGTAACATTGTGTTTATTGTAAACAAATTACTTAAACTACAACTCAACCGCAACAGCCCTATGAAGTAGCTTGTCACATGCAGAAGTACATGAGGAAATTAGTAAGCCTTACGAGTTAGAGCCGTTGAAAGATATTGTACGGTCAGATGAAGCACATTCACTGCGTTATCGGGCTGCGGAGAGCTGACCACAGGCGCCACACTCTCCGCTCGTGTACAGAAGTAGTCACCTTGGGGTTTTTACCCGGTACAAGTCCGACACAGCTCGGCCGACACTCCCGTGTGTGGCCGGGCAGTCCGATGAGGCATTTCCCCGAGCAAAAAGACACACACTGCTATAACTGTTGAATAACCTGCTGTCCAAAACAGAGCTCCTAAAAACTTTTTTGTCTCGTAGGCTACTGGTCATGTTTTTCGGTTCACTAATAATATTATAAAATTAGGAAAAGGTGGACGGCCAAGCCTACAGTAGTACAAACGTATCGTCATCGCCGGTCTGCTTGCAACGTTATCGGATAAACACTCAGTAATAAAACATCTTTGGTTTCCATTTTTTCGTCATAGAAAGTTAAAATAAATTAAAGTCACGACTGAATTGAATGTGATCCACTATAGTTAACGCCAGTACTCACCACTGCTCACCCGGGTCCGCCCTGGCAGGCAGCCGTGAACCCTGGGGGGTTGGGAGCCAAAGCTCCAAAATATTAAGTGAAACGCAGTAATCGAGGGTTGCAGGAACGTGCAATGTAAGTCTTTGGGAGATGACATATATTTGTAAAGAGAGAAGTGAAGAAAAATTCTAATGACTCGCCAAGTAGGAAAGCAGCACGAACATCATTAGATCGACCGATGCGTTGAGGGCAACAGACGAACGGCCCTAGGACGGAATAACGGTGACCGGTGACCTTAATCACGCGTACCTTCACCGCTACGTTACGAAATAACTTAAACTTTACAAACAAGTGCCTAACTTAATTCAATGTTACATACGAGTACGTATGTAGATAGAGATCACTTAACGAGTTTTGTAGTTATTTAATGATTGCGCTCTTTTGGAATTATTCATATACATACGAGTATAGCTTGGTATACTTCGCAGAATGGATTATTTAATAACATCGGTACATTATCATTATATTCGTATATTTAATAATAATACTTGCTTTACAGAATAGTTATTATACTATAACATATTCTAAAATTTCGCATTTTGTTCTCATTGTCTATACTTCAACGGGTCTTATGCGCGAATTAACTTACTTTTAATTATAGCTTAACGTTTCGACCACACGTTTCGGTCACACAAGAGTTTTTGTCGGGGGCGGGAAGCTACTTCCTTTACCCCCTTTTGTTCTTGATAATTTGGAAAGTACGCCGGCAGCCACCAAGGGTCGGGAGCGGGGCCCGTCGACAAGCGCCGTCGCGGTGCCAGCCCGCGTGCGCGAGTGCAACATGTCTTTACGTATACGAATACATAGATGTGTACACGAGACAATAACCGAACGTGACAAGCCGAAGCGAGTCAGCGTGACGGTCTATGTGCCCGGCCCAGTTCAGGCAATTGCTAAAAAATTCTGTCATTTGTAAAGTGTCAAACTTTAGACAATTTTATAATCAACTAGCTGATCCGGCAAACGTTGTTTTGCTATATAAAGTTTTGTAATATCTTCTAAGATGTTCATTGAAATTAAGTGATGTCAAAGACAATTTTGTTTACAATTAAATACTCTTAATCAACAACACATTTATTTGGATAATGATTAATATTATTACGTTGATACAACTCTTAACAGATAATGCATTAATTTCGACCAAATTTATTTACCATAAAAACGGTTCTAGTGTCTTAATATTAATAGATAGACATATACTGTTCCGGACATTTTTTTAGATCATTTCAAGAGGAATAACTCTTTCTTACATATATTTTTGGTATTTAGAACCATTTTTGCAGCGCACGCAATGGAAGCCCTCAAGAATGAATAATTTTCCCCGTTTTTTTTCACATTTTCTAATATTTCTTCGCTCCTAATAATTGCATCGTGATGTTATATAGCCTAAAACCTTCCTCGATAAATGTTCTATTCAATTCAAAAATATTTTTTCAATTCGAACCAGTAGTTCCTGAGATTAGCGCGTTCAAACAAACAAACAAACTCTTCAGCTTTATAATATTAGTATACATTATGGTATTGTTTCCTGTGCAGCCATACATGACGAGACAAAAGTGAAATTTATTAAAGAAATATATTTTCCTGACTTATGTTTATAATAAGCCACGTCACTAATATTAATATAAAATAAAGGAATTTTGTGAGTGTTACGAGACGTGAGCTGTCGCCTCTAAAAACAGAGTTTTGTAGTTTAGTATGTTTTAATGCCATCACTTATTATTTTGAAACTTCCTTTTCGTTTATAAATAGTTATTTCAAAATTGATACAGGAACAAATAAGAATGTACACGCGTTAGAATTTGTACATTTCCCGTGCATACAGCCGCCCGGATGTAGGCTGTAGCGCGACATTGCGTTTCCCTTTTAATAGTGTCACGGAGCAATTATTACTTAATGGGAATTTGTAACTGTAATATAATTTTCATTAGGAGAGGCCCAACTGCCGGTCGCAGGCGCAGGTCGCACATGAACTTGCCAACAACATCCTTGTTGCATTTTCCAGAGCAGAGTTCAATGAATATAAATGTAAATTTGTCAATTTTGTCTTAATTTACTAGAAAAATTCGGTCTGGTGGAAGCATTATATCTCTGAATTACGACCCGGTCAATATGTAATTGTAACTGGCCCCAATGCTCTATATATCTATTGATCTGCTGAAGAGGACTCGAAAAGATTGGATAGTCAAAGTTCCCCAGAGCCATGATTGAAAAGGGATGGAAGAAACTTTCATTCAGCATTAGGTGGTCGCTGCTCTCACAGCATTAGACGGCCTGCGGGCTGCCTCGCGATGCTTAAAAATAAATACTGTTGTAATATTGCATATTGTTGTGTATAAACATGGTGTCGTAAATATTGATGAGAAAACATTATTTCATTACAATATTCCTATCAAATATGAATATAGTGTTTACTTATTTCAAAGAACATACAATACATTAAGTATCGTGAAGTTTAGGAACGAAGACGACCGCTCAAGGACGGCAATCCAAGAGCAGTCGTCGCTATTCTAAATTACTATCACGTCTGAAAGTTCCTAGATATATAACTGAACGTACAGGGTGTAATTAATAGCCGCCCGCAACAGGCAGAAGCCAACCAGCATGTATTGTAGTTACGATCCCGGCGTTGCCCAACTCGTGTCGCAACTCCTCGAGATTTACTCATATGATCTCGTTTACGCAAGTCATGATCGCGTCTTCATCCACTCGCATTAATTCCGTGTATTACCATAAGCATGACATTCTCGCGCTCGTTCTGTATGCTTTGGGTAATCGCTGTTTCGACATGCTCTGAGCCGCACTCGGTGCGCGGATCAGGAAGTGGATCGCTGCAATAAAAGTTAATGGGCGCGCCGGAGATGATGTTCTGGTCCGGCGCAGTGGGAATCGTGCTGAGGTAATTGTGTTCACATAGCAATCGTAAACAATGATAATACACGTGTAATGAGTTTTAGAAATACGAGCACAAAAACATCATGCATGTTAAAGTTGCGATAGTCGCCAGCGCGAATGCCGGCACGTTCTTCTGAATATGTCCGGATTAAATCGCCATCGTAAAGTCGCGAGGCAGGCCGCACGGCGGCCGATACAAATGCCATGTCTACTAGTGCTGCTGGGCTACTGCTCACTTCGGGTACGACGTACCAGCGCAAAGTGGAACCAGGCACTATTGTGCCCCTGACTACCCCGAAAGGGATACAGCGTGACAATGATAATATTAATATATTTTATCCTTTCGCATTTCATACGTATTAACATCTCAGCCTTTGTACGGCTAAGAATCGCCACATTAACATTTTCATATCACGTTAGATAAACTATTCGTGTGATACGGGTCAAGAAGTATTTGGGTATGATTATGTCGTTCGGAATTGATGTCGCATTCGATGGAAATTTGATGAAGTGTACGTGCGGACTCGTTGCTAGCCCGGAACGTACTGCCTTAACGAGTTTCTCTTTTCACAAAGTTGGGTTTATAAATCTCAGCCTAATGGCCGACTGAGACGTACAGCTAGCCGTGTCGCACGCGCATTGCTACGGCGTGCACCCGAACTGCACACGGGGCGCAGCCCGCCGGCCTGCATTGGCCACTGTATGCTGGGTTACATGGCCCGTGGATTACACAGATATAATGGAAAAGGGAACGAAAGCCTTTGCCCTGCTACTGTAGAACAAGACCGGCTAATAATAATGTGTAAATGTGCTGTTGAATGATAGCGCATAAATAAATAAGAGCTCGACTTCTTCGAGTCACACTTGGCTCCACGACAACGGAAGTCGTTGTTAACGATACTGTTGCGGAGCACGGTCCGCGCAGAGCCGCTGCCACCGACACGGATTCATCTGAAAACATAAACATATTACGCGACGCTTTGAAGTGAAAGTGTTCCCGCTCGCTCACCCACTCGCTTGCTGTATTTGAAAGCTTTTAACTGTGATTTATAAAAGCCTGTAAAATGACGCTAAAGCTCTTTACCCACTGCACAGAAATATATTGTGACCGTGCTATGAACGTATCAGGCCCGAAACGATACCGTCTACCTTTCTTATTAGTACGTAGCTACCGCAAGCCCTCCGTATGCATTCCCCTGGCGCTATCTAACCCGTGCGCGTATAGGCTCGGCAATACCGCGGGCCGCAGTTCCAATGCGCCGATGTGTGCAAACGCTACAAGCTTCACACGCTGCGGTCTTCTTAGTAACAGAAGGGTCTAATATGTAGCTACTCATACATTTCTATACAAATAATATTTTGTTTGATATATTCATAGTTAGCAATTTGCGATTAGGGCAGAGAGGTTCTCAAGTGTAGGCCACGCATTGGTATACGCAAGATGGAAGGTGCAACCACCAGACAGACAATTGAGCTGATCCAGATCGCAGGACGGCGCTGAATGCAAACTGCTTGCGAACGGCCGCTCTGGAAGAAATTAGGGGAGGCGTGTGTCCAGCAGTGGGCGTCCTATGGCTGGCGCAATGATGATCATGATAGATTTATAGTACGGTAACGGTATTGTAATGACGGAACAAGGGAAGCGCTCGAAAATTGAAAAGGTTTATTATAAACTTTGGATACAAACTTAAGTCAACCAGTCGGATTGGAATACTTGTGTAGATTGAGGATGGATCAAAAGGATGTTTCTTCGGGACGGGATGCTGAGATCAGCAATTACGGCAGGTGCGCCACCAAAGATGAGGTATGTGCTCAGTTGGGAACAGGTGTGGCGTGGGTCTAACAGTGTGATAAGGTATCGTGGGTCAGGTGCTTAATGTTCGCAGGTTTGCATCGCCATCAGACGCTGTGCAATCGTTTTTCCGAGTTTGTATGACATAACCTGAAATAAAACTTCTCTTTCACTGTGTACTCGTACATTCCGTAGTGTTAATCTTGTTACAGCATAATTATTTACAAATGTACATGCATATGCATAAATGTGCTCGTGTAATGCAACACATGTCCCAGATCTCGCAGTTTGGCGCCGATAATACTCAAGCGAGCGTTTTATTATGTTTAAGTATACACCTAGTATTTTTAGCGTGTGCTAGTTTCGTGAAATGTATATTTGAAAAGGAAGCTTAATGGATGTACATTTACATAGCCAACGTAAAATAGTATTTTCTGTCGATTATACTGGGGAGAACGCGGCGCTCAACTGCACTTGGTCCCCCCTCAGCTTCTCGTGATAACGAGACGCTGCATGAGGCTGCATCACTGCAGGTATTGTTGGTACTCCAACTGCTCGTACCAACCAATCCGCCTACTGTTACGTACTGGCAAGGGGCGGAATTCATTTTCTGCGTCTATTTTTTTGTAGCATTGTAAGAGAGTCTTCAAACATCGAGTGATTCGGTACGTGGCGGGTAGTCCGTCAGCGACCGCGTTGTCCCTTTCCATGAGTTGTGATTGAGGTCAAACGTAAACTTGTTTATAATAAATAATCTTTATATAAACTCGGAAAGGGGCATTTTATTTTGTTTTTGTGATGTGGAGAGATATTTGTGTAGGTAGGCATGATCGCTGCGACTATCTAAAGCTTTTTGAACTGCTACACGCTCACCATCGGATTTGGTATAATTACTATACCAAGTCAGTATTAAAAGAAAGCATTATTAAAAATTATAACTGAGGGCCTAGACAAATGATAACGAGTAGGTAAACGCTAATAGAAAATTGCAAAATATATGCAATTGACATAATGTGACGTCCAATATTTTGAAAGTCTGTTTCACACTAGTTTCCATGCATTATTCATTTTCTACTAGCGCTGTCGTTTAGCGAATCTTACTTTGTCTGGGAGGGCTGGTTAGATAGAAATATTCTGAGAGTTAAATGAAGGCCACATATTACTTTTCGCTGAATGCCGGGGAAGTTGGCGAGGTCGTACCCTTGGCTCCGGCAGACAGGTAGGAGGAACATTTCCGTGGTTTCGCTGCCCAAATTATTCATCTATATGTCTTTAATGCATAGATAGATAGCTATACCTCTCCCTTTCAGAGTTTTGGATGCCAAAAGAGACGTACTATAGCTACTGTGGTAACAAATGTAAGATAGGGGATAGGATAACCTACAGGTTATTAATTTCAGCCATTAGTCGGCAAGAGTCCGACACAGCGGGGCCGCTACCGTAAGGGCGGCCTTTATCATCCTCATGGCCTAGGGATTTCCACCGCGTCAACAGAGGGCACAAATGATTTTAATATATGGACTAAATGTAGAACACGCGTGAATTCCATTGTTGATATATGTAGATGGAGAAGTATAAGCGGCACTTAGTTCGGACGGACAGTATCGGCCGCGCGCCTGCGCTCTGACGCCGTGCGAAGTGTTCGTCGCCAAACTGTGAAATATTGTATTACGAGTATGAGGAACTGTCAGGCGGTTTGGAACAAATACGACGGAGATCTAGCCCGCTGCTCCGCCGCACTGCGCGCCGCAACCCAGCGCCGGCGCCGAGATCCCATTGCGGATTTTCTCGAGTTTAACTTTCCGAATTAATTTTCATTTTAAAACGTCAACATATGTATATGGAGATAATGTTTCTGAAACTATCATCTAGTGACTTTGATCAAAACATCGACCTCGATGCTAATATAAATTTACCAATCCAAAAACGACCACTTTTTCTGGTTTCCAGATTGTATTGACGAAAAAATTTCAAGCGAATTTCAATCAGCTTAAAAATGTTCTTTGCAATATTACCCTACATGCTATATTAAAGCGAAAACAAATTTCCCCCCTACTTGCATGTGTGGGAGTCTCAATCAAATATATATTTTTATTAGAATAAATATTACTAGCACCTTGCGTTGGAGACTTGCGTAGCATACCTATGCTAATTTCAAATCTTAATCTTATTTGTTTTAAAACTTATATTATATAGGTGATAGAAAACACCCTGAGGAAGCCGCCTGGCCTCCGATAGGGACGTCACGTGAGCGCTGTACCGGTGGCGCGGGACCGGGGAGCGGGCGCGCTACTCACTGGACACGTTGGGCACGCTGGGCACGCTGGGCACGACGTGCAAGCGCCAAGCAGATACAGGCATTACCGTGCCCCTGCCCCCGCCCCCGCCCCCGCCCTGTAACGGATATATGATTATTATTATTTATCAAGTGGACTTTGGGCTTGTTTGCTACCATTTGTTGTAATAAATTTACTGGAGTTATTGAGGATGTTCGCTGTTGCAACACTTCACTCTTTTTTATGATTCACAGGTACACGCTTGACGTCAATCACACCCGTTGAATGGTACAGATGAGTCGGACGATAGACCGCGTCCGCCCAACAAGTGCCAGTTCACTCTACTCTTAAATGCTCGCAAGTCATTAGATCGTAGAAATATGCTCGCTGGAACCAGCCTTAGCTGTTCGCATGAGTGTAGAAGCAAGTCTCTTCGAGCGAAAAAAGATAATTTAGTTCTGTGCGCACACTGCGCGTATTGCAATGTCAGAAATGTCACAACATTAGGACATTGCGTATTAATGACGTTAATTATTTAGTTACGTTGGCGGCACTTACAATATTAGATATTGCGAAATACTTAATATTTACTAACAATTTCGCCGCATTCATCAGCAGCGTAGGAGCGCCAATTAGTTGTTTCTAGTAATGTGATTATGCACATATATTATGTAGACATTCAACCCTTACATACACATCGATGTAGGTCTGCCTCGTAAGTTTAAAACGTTACAATATCTCTCTATGCAGTTACATTTGCACAGCGCCTGGTGTGATACTCGTATGAATGCCACGTGCAGCAGTGCTGTGCGAGAGCAGCGTCCTGCTGCGCCGCTGGTCACGTTTGGCACGGCATACAAGCGTAAAGTCGATACATACAATTGTGTACGTGTATTCACCACACACAGAATACAGCGAGACGATATATATATTTATTTTAAGCTGCAGTTACGTGTTCGTCAGTAGAGCCTCTTCCCGGGGCAATCGGTACAGTCATTTAATGACGCGTGACTCGTCACGTGTGGAGATCTTTTAAGGTCAAGGACACGCGCGGGTGCTGCCCCCGGCGCAGCGCGCTGGTCGGGCCAGTGTCCGGGCGAGCGGCCAGGCGAGTGTGACGTCACTCGCCCGTCTCTCACCTACTGACATTAAGGCGGTTGCGCCACTCGCCTCTCAATAATCACGTTACCTAATAATTTTAATTCACTAGCGCTGCGCCGGCGCTTGCGAAATTATACTGTATTTTTCCTCTGTTTTTTTTTTATGTAGCAAAATATATTACATCGCGCCGTACAATAACTGCAGTGCGGACGAAAATTGACTTCGATATTGAGAGATACATCCATTAGCGACTAAACAGTGAACTGTAATATTATATATACAGTATGTAGGTCACGTCTTTTTTTTTCTCTTCTTTTGATCCTGAATCGGCGCAGTAATCGCGCGTGATGGTAAGCGTGACGCAGTCCGGACAGCGACTATCAACAGTCAAGGAAACCCACCGGTAATCGGAGTGTCATGCCGGCCTGCATAAATATCTCTTCATGCTATGATTAAAGGACCCAATATCATAAGACGTTACAGATGTATTGTCGTTTTTAATATAATTCCTTATGTAGCACATATATAGAGCCGCGTTCAAATACTCTATAAAGTAATCAAGTGGTGCCTCTCGAGCAAGAGTGCAAATAAGGTTCAAAAGTGAAGTGGAAGGCGAGTGCGGCGGCGCGCCGCGCGGGCACCGTTGGAGAGTGACGCGACCGCAGCCGGCGACTAGTTGCGCGCACCCGCCGATGCTCAAGGCATTTGTCTCCGGCGGCTCTGATTGCGCTCTGACCCGCCGTTACGCAATGCGGCCCGCGCCGGGTCAGCAAGCCGGGGACCCCGCGCCCTGAGCCAGCACTGCTGCCCGGAAACATTGTTCGTATGTTGTAAAGGAAACAAATCTATTACATTACTCTTGGGGTCAAACATTTTTACGCCTTTGCACTTTGAGAAATTTCTCGGAGCAGTGGAAATTATACTTGTAAATGGGCACATTCAACAATCACGGCCGCATATTCCCACAATATGACTCTCGCAAGGGAATCAGAACTTATAGGGGATGAGTGTCTGCGGAGGATGATATTAGGTTGGCGGGAAGACTCCCGTTGAAATGAAAAAAATAACGAAAAATAAATTTATTTCGCCGCAAAAAAAAAGACAAAAGGACAAAATTGTCAGTCTACATTTCATTTTTTTCTTTGTTGTAATTTTTTTTATATAATTAGTTATTTATCTCTTATTCTGTGGTATCCCTTGGCTTAATTTATGTCTTGTATTTTTTACGACAACTATGTTGGCTTAATAAGTCGACGTTAGCATGGAATGTAATGGTAAAAACATTTGGTAAAAAGCATTGTCTTGTTGTACAAATAAACAAAAATCTCAACCCGCATATTTTTAACTAAGTACACCGTTGTCGCACTCGGCCCGCTTCTTCTATCATCATCATCAAGACGCTCGGTCCGCTGCTGCACACAGGCCTCTCCCGATGACAGCATTGAGCCCGGTGTCCCCTCTTCGAGTTTTACTATACAATACTATATGTATGTCAGAAGTACAGTAGAAGAAGCATGAGAGTAGAATTAATGCAGTGGAGATGTGATCTCGCCGTTCTGTATGCCGAGAAACGCTCGCGAATCGCATTAAGTTATACGTAGAATGGATGCTTTGAAAGAAATAGATTCCTTGTCTTGCTTTTGATGAAAGCATGTGTCCATGCTTCGGGCACGCGGAGTACATGAATGATGAATGGATGACGAATCAGATATACAATATGAATGTGAGTGGAACTAAGGGCCGAGGCCGACCGAGACTTAGGTACCTGCACAGACTAAATAAAGAGAATTCTGATGGAGGGTAATGTCAAAAGCACGTGGACTCGGCTGGAGGTTACATACAACTTGCTCTCCCTTCCCCAATAGGGATTCGGCGTGGTGTTACGTATATAGAACACCTCAAATAAAGCGAACCATCATAAGCTCCAAGCGGCAGGAGCGGCAGAAGCGATACATTGTATGAAGGTATAACAGGAAGTAGCGCCGCGCAGTCTGTCCGTACGTGGTCACGTACCGAGTTGCGGAGCAGCGGCCCGGGTGCGCAGCGCTGCTCCTACTGCAGCGGCCCGGGTGCGCAGCGCTGCTCCTACTGCAGCGGCCCGGGTGCGCAGCGCTGCTCCTGCTGCAGCGGCCCGGGTGCGCAGCGCTGCTCCTGCTGCAGCGGCCCGGGTGCGCAGCGCTGCTCCTGCTGCAGCGGCCCGGGTGCGCAGCGCTGCTCCTGCTGCAGCGGCCCGGGTGCGCAGCGCTGCTCCTACTGCAGCGGCCCGGGTGCGCAGCGCTGCTCCTACTGCAGCGGCCCGGGTGCGCAGCGCTGCTCCTGCTGCAGCGGCCCGGGTGCGCAGCGCTGCTCCTGCTGCAGCGGCCCGGGTGCGCAGCGCTGCTCCTGCTGCAGCGGCCCGGGTGCGCAGCGCTGCTCCTGCTGCAGCGGCCCGGGTGCGCAGCGCTGCTCCTGCTGCAGCGGCCCGGGTGCGCAGCGCTGCTCCTACTGCAGCGGCCCGGGTGCGCAGCGCTGCTCCTACTGCAGCGGCCCGGGTGTGCAGCGCTGCTCCTACTGCAGCGGCCCGGGTGCGCAGCGCTGCTCCTGCTGCAGCGCCAGTTTAACGACTCGCTCGGAGGTGAATCCTGCATGCTTTTAGTCATAACACACGGATGTATTCAGTTTCCTCAAGCGCATTAATATTGTAATCAATGACTTTTACTATTACCGGGAAAAAACTTACAAATATTCTGTTCTATTACGTAACACACTTCCTTTTGAACTTAGATTTTTTTTTCTAGATTAAATACGAACTTAGGCACCACACGGCGAATGAGAACACCGTGAGGAAGCCCGCGCGGCATCTGATAGAAATGTCATGTGTATTAGTGCCCTGAGAACGGCGATCAGCTGCGCTCTGGTCACGTTGGGCACAGCATATAAGCACAAAATGGATACAGCTTCTAATGTATTTCTGCTCGCCCCGAAAGGGGTGACGCGTCTCAAAAAATTATAATAAAAAAACGAAACATTATCGATAAAAGAGTGTCGGTCCCGTACCGGCTTAAAATAATAATATGACTACAATTATGCAGAAATTGGACCGTCGAATTTTATAACGAACAATACCAGCTAGAGAATGCTAGAAAACAATTCAAGAGGAGAAATACGGCAGAACTTCGCACGTGGAACTAGGCTAAGAGATGTTATCCCGCACTTTTTTTCACACAGTTGTCCCCTTTTGGGTAACCCGGTGGAAAACCTCATGGACCTGCAGGGCAGCGAGGAGAGCCGCTGCCTCGGTTTGACTGACTCCTAGTGACTGAAACCACCGGGATGTTCCTCCGATCGCACTGGTCGCTGGACGCGGGGACTGTCAGATGGCCCGTCCGCACCGCCGCGCGATAAGCCCTGTTAAGGGCAACGTCATATCATTCGGGAGAAGCGGGGGGGGGGGGGGGAGGAGCGGAAGTCCGGCACTCCCCGGCTACCATCCCCCATGTGTAGCCGGGACGGTCCAGTGAGGATTTTCCCCAAGTAAAATAAAAAAAGAAGACCTAGCCGCCTTACAACTGTCCTTAGTTTTTTGATGGGGCGTCGTTTCTCCGGGTCATGAATTTCTCAAGGAATTTAACACAATTTTCATTATTTTTTTTTGGCAGAAGGAAATGCTGTGGGACTAAGAGGGCCTTCACAACTTCATCGAGCGAGAGGGGCGAGGACTTGGGTGCTCAGCCTGCGAGATATGGGTTGGGTGGCAACGCAAGAGAACCCCTGTGACCGTTTCGGAAGCGACTACCTTAGGAAGAAACGCTGAAAGGAATCCAAGGTTCCGTTGGAGTGGCACTGCGCCTCGCAGCCTGAGCGCACCGGCTAGCGACTGATGGCTGAACGAGCCTGCGCCGTCGACGCGGGCGCCGCGGTGTAAAGCTAGTGCGCGCAGTGTGCCGCGCTGTTCATCTCTTTCTATACGGTAACAAAGCTGCAATTTATAGACGCAATTTAAATTTGCTTAGACTTTACTAAAACATTACAATTTATATTACTCAATGAATGTCAAAGGGCTTGGCAAGTCTCCGATTTTATCAACATGGACTTGGCTCTGCGTATACTATGGCCATACTCAAGTTACTATTATATATTCAGTTTTTTGTCAAAACGAAGTTGTTTTTGAGCACTTTGCTAAGCAAATTCGAAATAGCGCATGTAAGCCTCAGCCTAAGAGCAGACGCGAGCGGCCAACAGCCGGCGCGGAGCCCCTCGTCGCGGCGCCCGGCCCCGGCCCCGGCCCCGGCGCTCCTTAGAGACCCATCTGTATGGGTGATGCGGAGCGCTGTCAGCATATCAATCTATCAAATACTTTGCGCATGATACTGACGATTGTTAACAACTTGAACGAATTCATACTTTTTAACTAAAATATTCACATATAATCAGAGCCAGATAAAATATATCTAGGCGAAAGTAAAAAGTTGACTTTTACATAACGCATTCATAAGGAAACTAGAGATATTACACATTGCTTGTGAAATAATATACATATTATTATGATATGTCCAAAACAGAGAGCAACATTGAAGGGGCAGGGGCTTTGTCTGCAGCGCGCGCACCCCGCGGTACGGGCGCGGTTGCGCAACGCCGGCCGCACACGGGCACGCGGGCCGAGCGGTCAGCGGGCAGCGATCACAGTGCGCCAGTGTTGCCTTAGATGTCCCAACACGGGATCTAGCGGTGCTCACTTAGGGACTTTCCCCTAAATTCAGACGATTAATATAAAAAAGAGGATTTTTTTTGATTCTCAAGCTGTTTAAAAATTAATATAAGTGACAATAAGAGCAGCAAATACACAATTTGATAAAAAAAAAATTATTACCAATGCTAATCGTTAAATTGTATTAGAGGTGATTATGTTCAATAATATTATATCATGACGCTGTATCCCTTACGGGGTGAACAGTAGCGAAGCTGATCGCCGTTTTCAGGGGACCAGGAGAGCATGTAGTTTCTAAATTCGTACATAATCTGGAAAACCCAGAGGTGCTTGCTGAGATTCGAAGCTACGAGCATTCGCGTCGTCGCGCACGAACACCGGTCTGTAATCCACTGGGCCACCACAAACTCATATATAAATTTTCAAAAATCCAAAAATCTATATCTCTTTTCTTAGCAGAACACCAATACAGTGGACTTTCATTTTTATTATGTATCCATAAACATACAATTGTAGTATAATAGAAACAGCTACTACTGTATCTCTGCTCGCCCCGTAATTGATACAGCGTGACGATGATATATTATTATTAATTTATTTTCAATGACTATGAAAGCACATATAAGTTAAATTGGGTAATTTGGGCAGAAATTGGTATCACTGTTAAAACTCACTCGACTTTGAATAAACCCGTTTACATGGAATTATTGGCAGCGGCCTGCGTAGGATACAACGGCCCGCTAAATGTGTATCGAGTTTCTAAAGATACTTTGCAACATTTGACTTTTTTTTTGTTTTCATAAACAGGTTTACGGTTAGTTATAATTATATCTTATAGAAATTTAAGATCACGCTTGGCGAAGGAGTAATTACCCGAAACAATTATCGGTTGACTTCTACTTACGATGTGTTCATGCATATTTATTTATTTATTTAATATACCATCGATATATACACGAAAACATTTAAAAAACATATATACAAGTCCTAAGGCCGCGTGTTATATCATTACAGGTATATCTAAATATACAGCACAATTATAAACAGAATTAAAAAATAAACATATTAGTTTAACCCGTTACACTCAAGCGGATTCAGATGATGTTCAAGACCAAATTGTCAATAACAAAAAAGTTATGTCAATTTAATAATAGATGTCGCCACAAACGATTTGTATCGCGCTGACGAGATTACCATTGACTTGCTTAGGCCAATTGATTTTGCTTTTATAATATAAGCACCTCAGAACAAGTGATTGTTTTATTTATTACCCGTATCCGCAAAAAGTGAAAAGTGCAAGCGAAAGTGAATAGTGCAAAAGTGAGCTATCTAAGGTTAGGAGTTCAACATTTTTGGTCCAGTCGATTCGGATCTCTAGCCCAGTCTAGAGACCAGACTAGGACACTGCCTCTCGAGCCCGCAGTGGATTGCTGCAGCAAGGGCTACGAGCGTAGTCGGCGACAGATTTCGTTGTGTAAAACAACGGTGTCTGAGACGACTGCGGCGGATGGCAGTCCAGTACAGCGGATGCAGCCAAGCGGTAGCAACAGGACTTCTGAAGGGTGAGCAGAGCAGCCAAGAGGTGATAACAGGACATCTGAGGGGTGAGCAGAGCAACCAACTTGAGAGCTACAAAGCGTCGTCACAGAGAAGTTCCAGTTCAAGGTCAACCAGCACAACGGTAATATTGTGAGTGCAGTGTTATATTGTGAGTACAATTTCAAAACTTAAAGTGTATAACTTATAATTTCAAGATTTATGGGACTTCAAAAAATATTGTATATTTGATTTAGAAATTTAAATTTGTTAAAGATCCAGGCTATTTTGACGTTAATTTACAAGTTAGTTATTTTTCTGTTTTCTTTGTTTGTTACCATTTAGAATCAAATTATCTACTAGTTATTAAATTACAAAATGGAAGGTCTAATTAAAGTTCAAAAGGACATTAAAAATGTAATAGAAAAAAGTTTGATTAATTTTAAAAAGAGTCCAAAAGAAAGATTAACTTATGAATACATAGAAACTAAATTAGAAATTTTGGAAAAGCAATGGGCTTCCTTTATGAGTAATAATTCAAAGTTATATGAAACATACAGCGAGATAGAAAAATCAGATTATGTATCCAAAGATATTTATAATGAGACTGAGGAAGTTTTTGTAACTTATAAATCTCTCATGAAAACTATTATTAAAAATAAGTATCATATTTCGGAAAAAACAGAACCTCAGAATCAGTATTCCAAAAGTTTCAAGCAATCAGTTAAATTACCAAAAATTTCTATTCCGATATTTACCGGCCGATACTCAGAGTGGACAACATTTCGTGATTTGTTTAAGTCGTTAATACACAACAATGATTCATTAGATAATGTACAAAAATTGCATTATCTAAAAGGTCATCTATCAGGAGAAGCAGAACAATTATTACGCCATTCACCTATAACTGAAGCAAATTATCAGGAATGTTGGTCCCAACTAGAAAATCGATATAATAATAAAAGATATCTCAGTAATTGTATTTTTAAACGTTTCTTTGAACAAAAACGTATGAGTTCAGAATCAGCTATTGCGCTTAAGGAGCTTCTGGATACTACTTCTGACTGCCTTAAAGCATATACAAATTTAAATGCCCAAGTAAGCATCGGAGACAGTATGACACTTTATTATATTGTAAATTATAAATTAAATTCTGACTCATGTAAACAATGGGAATTAGAGGTTTTTAATGATAACTCCGACGACTTGCCAACGTTTAATAAATTCCAAACATTTTTAGAAAATAGATTTCGCGCCTTCGAATGTTTAGAGACTAAACGGGTAGTAGTGCATCATGGTAACAATTCAAGAAGTCATAATTCGAAATCATTTGTAGTTACTAGTGGTTCTTTGAAATGCGAATTTTGTTCGGAACACCATAAACTTTGTTTTTGCAAAAAATTTTCCAATCAAAATGTAGACTTTCGTCGTGAGTATGTTCGAAAACATAATATCTGCTACAATTGTTTGGGTAGCAATCACAATGTTTATAATTGTAAAAAACGCACCACATGTCGCATATGTAATAAAAAGCATCACTCATTACTACATCTTGACGTCCCGGTAGAAAGAGTACTCGACTCCTCCGGCCAAGTATCTAAGGAAGACTCTAAAACATCTGCTGGTGCTTCTCATATAGTGTCTTGTATGTCAACCGACAAAGTTAACAAACAAAAACACGTTTTACTAGCCACAGCGCTCGTAAAAGCTGAGTCTATGACTGGGAAATATCAAGTCATTCGCTCTTTACTCGATCAGGGTTCTCAAGCATGTTTCATTACAGATTCAACAGTACAATATTTAAGATTAAAAAAGGTTCCAGTCCAAGGAACAATAACAGGTTTAGGAAATAATCGCTCAGTTAGTTCGAAAGGTATGGTTAGATTATTAATACAGTCAACGGTACATCAAGATTTCAAAATTCAACTTGATGCTCATGTTCTAACTAGTATCACTTCATATATTCCCGAACGAGATGTAGGATACATTGAATGGCTTGACATGGCAAACATATCTTTAGCCGACCCACAGTTCAACCAACCTAACAAAATCGATATTTTGTTAGGAGCTGAGATTTATAGCCGCATTCTGCAGGAAGGAATGATGAAAAACCCATCAGGCACATTAATAGCACAGAATACCAGTCTTGGGTGGATCCTATCCGGAGCTGTCAGCAGTTCAGAAGAAGAAATAAATCAAATGAACAAGAAAACTAAAAGAAATATTAATGTAATGTGTGCACAGTTCAATGGAGATGAAATGCTGAAACGTTTTTGGGAGATAGAAGAAGGTACAATTATTAATAAAATACTTACAGATGAAGAACAAAAATGTGAAAATGATTACCAAAGTACAACTAAAAGAACAGCTGATGGTCGATACATTGTTAAATTACCTTTCCGAGATGCAAATCCTGAATGTAAATATGGAAGTTCAAGAGAAATTGCTATAAATAGACTTAAATCATTAGAGAAAAGATTAGGACGAAATAAAGAGTTAAAGGATACATACACAGAAGTAATACAAGAATATTTAGATTTAGGACACATGAGAATGGTAACTAAGGATGATTCGAGGAAAGATGAAGCGGTATACCTTCCACATCACGCGGTTATCAGAAATGATAAAGCCACAACTAAGGTACGTGTCGTCTTCAATGCTTCCGAAAAGAATAAAAAAGGGATTTCATTAAATGATACCCTTATGGTAGGACCTACACTGCAAGCAGATCTACGGCACTTGGTGATGAAATGGAGAATATATCCTATTGCTCTTGTAGCTGACATAATAAAAATGTACCGTCAGGTCCGTATAGCAGAAGAAGACTGCATATTTCAACGCATTGTTTGGCGTGATGATCCAGGGAAAGAAATTCAGGATTATGAATTGTTAACGGTGACTTTCGGAACTGCTTCAGCACCTTATTTGGCTGTCAAAACATTACATCAAGTAGCCCACGATGAAGGTGCAAATTATCCTCTTGCAGCTGATAAAGTTTTAAATAATTTTTACATGGATGACTATATGGTTGGTTGTTACAATGTTGAAGTTGGGATAGAATTATATAACCAAACTAGAGATTTATTAAACAAAGGAGGATTTCAGCTACAAAAATGGGATAGTAATGATCAGAATCTAATAGAAGAAATTAATCTGATTGAAGAAGAGTACAATAAAAAAGACAAAAGGTACTTAACGCAGAATAAAATAAGAAGTCAAAGAAATATGGATATATTTAATGAAAATAAACATACTGAAAACAATATAGAAACCATGGGACCAAAGGATATTATGAGAGTTAGTGGGAGATTACATAAATCTCAATTGGATGAAAACACAAAACATCCTATAGTGTTACCAAGCAAATCTCATCTCACTAAATTATTAATAACAAACGCACATGAAAAGACACTTCATGGAGGGTTTCAGTCCATGCTTAATTATCTTAGATCAGCATATTGGATTCTAGGAGTTAGAAACTTAGTCAAACACCATGTGCTCAAATGCGTTACATGTGTTAAGCAAAGAGCCAACGTCCGAACTCACCTGATGGGATCATTACCAGCAGTTAGATGTTCTCCGGCTAGGCCCTTTCTCCACAGCGTTGACTACGCTAGTCCAATTAATATTAGAACGACAAAAGGACGAGGACACCACGCAAATAAAGATTACATTTGTCTTTTTGTATGCATGGCTATTCGTGCCGTACATCTAGAAGTGGTTACTGATATGAGTACACAGAGTTTCCTAGCTGCCTTTAGAAGGTTTGTAGCCAGACGTGGTTATTGTGCTCAACTGTGGAGTGACAATGGAACCACATCTATAGGTGCCGATAGAGAATTGCAGCATTTAGTGTCAATACAAAAATCTTTATGTGAAATTTTAGAGGTCAATGGAACTGAGTGGCGTTTCATCCCACCTCGGGCCCCAAATTTTGGTGGTCTGTGGGAAGCAGGTGTGAAGCCCACTAAATTTCATCTCAAACGGGTCATTGGTGACTCGTGCCTAACCTACGAAGAGATCAGCACTTTGCTATCTCAAGTTGAAGCTTGTTTAAATTCAAGGCCAATGAGCGTTATTAATAGTACAGAGCCTAGTGAATTGTTGCCATTAACACCTCGTCATTTCTTAATAGGGGAACTATTAATTAGTGTTCCGGACCACAGTTATGAAACTTCGATTGTTAGTTCACTTTCCCGTTGGCAATTCGTGCAAAGGATGTTACAGACATTTTGGAAGCGTTGGTCAAACGAATATCTATCCATGATGCTGAATCGTTACAAATGGGCACATAAAGTGCCCGAGCCAAAAATTGGGGATATCGTTCTTGTGAAGGAAGACGACCTACCACCAAGTCGATGGTTGTTAGGTCGTGTTCTTGAAAAACATCCAGGCCATGACAATGTAACCCGCGTAGTAACTTTAAAAACTAAATCATCAACTTTAAAGAAACCAACATCATAATTATGTATTTTACCAGTTGAAAATTAATGGTCAGATAATTTGTTAAATATAGTTCAATGTTTATGTTACTCACCAAGTACTTAGATCAACTAGTTCAATTATAGTATAAGCTTTAACTATTTAGATCAACCAGTTCAACTATACTTTAACCTTTTTAGTACTTAGATCAAACAGTTCAATTATATCGTAGTTCAACCTTTTCAGTATGCAGATCAACCAGTTCAATTACAGTTCAATCTTTCAGCTATTTAGATCAAATAGTTCAATTAAAGTTCAACTTTTTTAAGTACGTAGATCAAACAGCTCAGTTATAGTTACATTTTTTTCAAGTACATTTCGGCATTAAATGTCCTTGGTGAGGGGCATGTTCAAGACCAAATTGTCAATAACAAAAAAGTTATGTCAATTTAATAATAGATGTCGCCACAAACGATTTGTATCGCGCTGACGAGATTATCATTGACTTGCTTAGGCCAATTGATTTTGCTTTTATAATATAAGCACCTCAGAACAAGTGATTGTTTTATTTATTACCCGTATCCGCAAAAAGTGAAAAGTGCAAGCGAAAGTGAATAGTGCAAAAGTGAGCTATCTAAGGTTAGGAGTTCAACAGATGAGAACAGTGCAATCAAAGCCGACCTAAATCCTGACAGGGAGCAGTGGAAGATGTCAATGTCACTAACTTTGTTATATGTCTCTTTCATTCCATCAAAAGGTGAACATATATTAGTTTTGAGCAACCTTTTGTCGAATTTTCGAATTTCGCACCACTCCATTCCACTGCCTTTCATACTTCATTCTTTCATCCATCCGCTGATAAGGTCTGAGTGGTGCCATTTATTGCATAAAAATTTACAATATAACTTAAACCTAAACTTAAGACTATATTACAAATTCTTATACAACTAGTACCTAATTAAACCTTAACTAACGTATGTACAAAAACTAACCTAAGCCTTAAATAAAATAAAAACACAACAACAGAGGAATTTATTTACATTTAAAACTTAGCCTAATTACAAAGTATGATGGGGGACTGAAGCGGGAAGCCGTGTCGAGGCGGACCTCCTGACGGCGGCGTTCTTCTCCGTCTGCAACGACAGACGGGTCACTGAGCGAAGGTGGCTCGCGCGTCCTTCTTGGTGGAAATCTACGGAGTCCATCTGGGTGTTTCTTCTGTGGGATCGGAATCATGAGGGTGAGCGATCTGTTCGCACATCCGCCTAGTACTCTCCAGCGCGCCCTCTCCGGGTCGGGCGCAGTCTAGGTAAGGACTAGATCGCGGGCTTTAGGCTTTTCCTTTTTAATGCATCTAATTCTCTGTATCTCGTAGCGTTCACCTTCGTCTGGAGGTCTTGCGTGGAGCGGCGCAATGTTCTGGAGGTGAACGTGCGCCGACGAGTCCGCTCTTTTGAACATCCTAGTAGCCAGGCTGCTCACAAAAGCTTCCAGGCTTTCGACTTTTAAATCGCGGGCTATGGTGGCGTTGCTCACGTACCACGGCGCACTCAACACCGCGCGTAGAGAGAGGTTCTGTTGGGCTTGAAGCCGCTTCTTCATGTATGTGGACAGGTATGAATACCATGCCGGGGCCGCGTACGTGAGCCGCGACCGAATGTAGGTCTTGTAAAGCCCTAACTTCGTTCGAAGTGGGAGCCTCGAGCTAAGCACTGGTTGCAGCATTCTCCTGGTTACTTTAGCCCTCGCGATCACACCCTCCGCGTGCCTCTTGAAGGTAACGTCTCGGTCGATGGTGACACCCAGGTATTTGACTCTTTCCAACCAAGGAATAGTCTGTCCCTGGAGCGTCAGTGGCGGCGGTACTCTTGTCCGCACTCTGGTGACAAGAGCTTGTGTCTTCCCCACGTTGACTGCCAACCTCCACTTCGCCAGCCATTCAGGAAGAGCATCGAGTTGTCTTTGCAGTTTTGAAGCAGCAGTTTTTGCTTTATACGCTGAAGCATAAAATGCCGTGTCGTCTGCGTACAACGCGAGCTCCGCCTGACCAACCAGCGGAATGTCATCGGTGTACAGCGCGTATAACAACGGCGAGAGACAGCTGCCCTGAGGGACTCCTGCCCGCACAGGAATGTCCCTGGAGGTGATCCCCTCCACCGCTACCACGACGCGGCGGTTTTCCAGGAAAGATCTTATTATATGGGTAATCTTCTTGGGGGCCGACGACGTCGACAGCTTGTATAGCAGCCCCTCGTGCCATACTCTGTCGAACGCCTTCTCCATATCTAGTAGCACTGCAGCGAAGTGCTGATTGTCGTCATGGGTTCGGGCAATAGTGTCGATGACTTTAGTGAGCTGGAGTACAGTTGAGTGCTCTTCCCTGAAACCAAACTGTTCTTCTCTCGGTGTGATGTGGGGTCTTAAGAACCCAAGTAGAACCTTTTCGAACAGTTTAGACATCGTGGAAAGCAACGTGATAGGCCTATAGCTCTCAGGTTTTTGCAGAGGTTTGCCCTGTTTCGGTATCATTACGGCCTTTCCAAGTTTCCAGTCTTGTGGGAAATGGCCGCTTCGCAGGATTCCATTAAATAATCGTGTCATTGCCGCAACGGTCTTAAACGGCAAATGACGAAGCATTGTATTAGTAATTTTATCTATTCCAGGGGCTTTTCGAGGCTTTAATTTTCTGATAGTCCGCAGAACCTGGTGCGGACTAACATATAGAGCGGTGCCTTCTTCACTGCTACCGGCTATAGGCTCTAAAAAGAAGCGATCCAGATGTCTTTTGACATCGATATCGTGCTGGGGATCCGATACCGGGTTCAGGGAAAACTGTCTCTCCAGACACTAGGCAAATATCTCCGCCCGATCTTTTGCCGTGAATCGTGGGTGACCGTTTTTATCCAGTAGAGGTCTGACCGGCGATGGAACCGCTGACAAGTTCCGGCACAAGCGGTGTATAGAGGGCAGGCGTTCGCTGCAATCCCCTAAATCTCTTATGAAGCTATCCCACGATTCCGCTGCGTCGTCATCGAGGGCCGCTTTAACTCGCTCTACCATCGAGTTATATCTGGATTTCGTGAAAGGGCAACGGGTTTGTTGCCATGCACGTCGCAGCGCCCTCTTCTCGTCGATTAGCATCTGGATCCGCCGGGGAAGTGGCTTAAGCCGACCCCCGACCGGAGCCGTATGGCTAGATCGACGGAGAGCGCTTTGAATGCTTCGTGTCAAGGCACCCGTCATCCACTCAACGTCTTCACGAGAGGACATCGGTCTCGTGATGTTCGTGTTTTCAAGCTCTTTCACGAATGCGGTCCAATCTACCCTGAGACGTGATGTTGGGACGTTAATTCGTGTTGGTAAAGAATCAGAAAACTCGAGAAGGACTGGTCGGTGGTCCGACGGCAGGTCCGGGAGAACCGTCTGCCTCGGTGGTGCTCGTAGGCCTCTGTAGATTACGATGTCCAGTACATCCTGCGAATTATAACCGTACCGGGTCGGCGCGTCCGGTCCGATTATCTCGTAATTATTGTCCACAGAGTGACAATAAAACGCTCTGCCCATCGGTGTATCCGTACTCGAGCCCCAGTACGTACTCTTTACGTTGAGATCGCCGGCTATCACTGTCGGAGTTGAGTCTTGCAGCAATATATCCCCAATGTCCGCACAGAAAGACTGGAAATTCTGGCGACCCGGTGGCTTATATGCCGCATAGAGCTTGAAGTGATGCCCTCTAACGTTCAGAAGTATTCCCGGGGCATAGAGTGATGGGTATTCTTTATAAGGTATCTCCTGGTGTATGACATTCCTTTTGACGAGCACCACAAGTCCGCGATATGGGGCGCCGTCGGGCCTCTTCTCGTTTTTCCTGTACGTGTAATAGTTCGACACTTTAAAAGTGTCGACATCACGCAGGTAGGATTCTGATATCAACATCACGTCGACGTTTTGCTCACGGAGGAAGTGCGCCAGCAACTTTTTCTTCCTCCGGAGAGACTGGGCATTCCAATGTACCACCCTTAAGGTTTTATTGTCCATTGCACAGGAGCTTAAACAATCCTTTCAGGGCGGCCTTTTGACCATTCTCGCCTTCCTGCACGGCATCAAGGATTTCCCTGATGACTCCTATAGTATTGGCGAGTGTGTCGAGTTTCCGCGCCGGCTGCGGTGATGCAGGTGCAGGGAGGCGCAGGTCCTCCCCCTCTGATTGTCCACTTGTTGCCGCGGCTCGGCCCCTTGCCGCGGCAGATCTTCTTTTCTTGTAGCGTTTGCCACGTGAACGCTTGTTACCTTGCCCAGTCGATCCACTGAGGCCAGTGGGATTATTAGCAGGCGCCATCAGCGACGCTGGCGCTGCCTCCTCCACGGCGTTGCTCAGTGGCAGCGCTTGCCCGGTGCGTTCTGCGCCCGCGCCCGTTCGTGCGAGCGTCCCAGCCCGTTTGTTGCGCAGCTCGCGCTTAAACACCGGGCACCTGGTGAAGTTTGCAGGGTGTGGACCCTTGCAATTCGCACAGGTAGGAGGATCCTCCTTGGGACGATCGCAGTCGCGTGCAGTGTGTTCACCACCGCATCGGACGCAAGCTAGCGGCTTGTGGCATTGGTGGGAGCTGTGCCGGAACTCCTGACACCTGTGGCACTGTGCAGGACCCAGTCGACTGCGCCAGGCCTCCACGACCACACCCCGCATATACATGAGCTCATTGAGCTCAAATATCGCAGGGGTGAGGCCTTCGTGCCGCTTAAGAATCACATAAAAGAGGCAACTGGGGTTGCCTCCTCGAGCTCTCACATTCTTGCAGAACTCGGGTTGGAAGCCTCGCTCCTGTAAGGCGGCCATGATTTCCTGTGGGTCAGTGTCCGCAGGAAGTCCACGTATGGCCACCTTGAGGCTTCGCTCGGCCGGGAGCGAGTAGGTAAACCACGCCACTCGCTCATCCTTCTCGAGTCGAGTAAGGTAGCGTTGTACGACGCGGTATTCCTCTTCGCTCTCTGGCGAGAACCGCACCCCTGTCCCGTAGGGGCGCGCATTCGGAGACCGTCCGAGCATTTGGGCAAGCTGCTTAAAGTGGCGTTGCCACTCAGGTAACTTTTCCACAATCAGAGGAGGGAATACGTCTACTTTCCTCTGTTGTTGTTTCGGTTGCTTATGTCTATGTCGCTGAGAAGCAGCGGCCGGGTCAGCGGAGGCCTGTCCCGCCGGCTGAGAGGCAGCCAGCGAAGCTGGCGGCGCAGTAGGTGCGCGTGCGGTGCCGCGGGGAGGTACGCTCAATGTGAGCGATTGCACCTGAGGCGGTGCGTATTGTGCGCCGGCGGGCGCGGCCTTATGGGCCGGAACGGTCGTTGTTTGCTCCGGCGGGACAGGTCTCTGCTTACTGGCTTTTGTTTTACTAGCATAGGTAGTTCCGGACGGCTGGTAGATTGTAATGGCTCCGGGCGGCAGGGTAGGTCTTGCGGCGGTGGCTGCAGTGGAAGTCGGCGGGCGTGCAGCCGAGTCGACAGTGGGCGCCAGCGCATCGCGGCGCACAGGCGCCGCAGCGGTTGCGGGCACGGCGCGCGGTCCTGTGACCGGGGCCGGTGCGACGCGCGATGGCGCGACGATGGTGGCACCCGCAGTGAAGGCAGCCGTGTACTCGTCGAATGGCAACTTCTTTATTCGCCTCTTTTCTCTAGGCGGCAAAGGTTTGTCCCGGGCGTACACAGTGGTGCGCACTGGCGGGATCTCGCCCGGAGTGGGTCCGTCACCAACGATGGTGGCGGGTTGCAGTGGAGGTTGTGGCGGCGAGATGGACGCACGCATATGCCAGTGGAAAGAGTCACGGCACAAGGGCGTCGGCGACACGGAGCGCGACAGGCGAGGGCGGACTAGTCGGCCCAGGCACTCGTCGCCGTCACTGCTCCTTCCCTTGCGTTTCCCCTTCCTAGGGCTGCGATGCGTCACGGCGGGCTGGATGGCTGGCAATTCGATCACGCCCTCGATTGCCAGATTGAGCGCAGAGATATCTATCGGGTCTAGCGTGCGACCCTCCATTTCCGCCTCCCTGATGCGGAGAAACAGCGCCATCCACCGGAGCATCGGCTCCGACAGGAGCCCAGTTTCAACAAACTGGGCGAGTGTGACTAGGTCACGCTCGTATATCCGTGTCGGAGTCGATGCACCGGCTGACGGCGCGTAATAGTCAACTGGGGGCGGATGCATGGCAAGCGGCGACTGGTGAGCATCGGAGGGGGAAGCGGGGGCAGGCAACATAATGTGCCGCTCCAACCGCTTCTGAAGCTCGACGAGGTTCTCTGTTGATTCGGAGCGACGAAACGAATCACCAGCTCGACGCGGCGGCTCGCTAATCCTCAGCGGCATATCCCTGGCGTTTGTGGATCTCCCCGAGCGCCGCGACGACCTGCCGGTCCGGCAGTGCAGTCCGGCGACGGGGCTCGACGACGATGATGAGGAACTGCGGCCCGGCGACACGGCGGCACGTCGATGCGGCACGCCAGTGCGGCGGATCGCACCCCCAGTGCAGCGTCGAGCATCGCCATCGGAGTGCAACTGCCCCCCAGCACAGGGCGACACGACGACGGGGCGATCCGGCTCGGCGATGGGCCCCGGCGAGTCAGCAACCAACTGCGGCGGCTCGAAGATCCTGAGCGACGAGTCCGACGAACTCGATGAAAGGGGAGGGGCGTTGGCATCTCCGGGGTCAGGCATTGGATCCGACAGCGGACGCCTACCGCCCGTGTTGGCGGTGTTGGTAGATGGTGGTGTTGTTGTTTGGCCCTTAAAAGGGCCTTTTAAATACTGTGATTTGTCCCCGGGCGGCATTACCCGGGGACTCCTCTTGGGGTGACGGTTTCTCTAGCTGGGTCTCTCTCGGCGCGGCCCTGAGGCCATAGCTCCCGCAAGCGCGTCTCCTTTTCTTGATGGTCTCAGAAGAACACGAAGCTGGTAACTTGGGCCCCGACAGCTTAATCCTCCCTTGGCGGCTCGATAGACCGTAAATCCGGTCCTGTGTCCCAGTCTTTAAATAATTATTATGATAATAATATTAAAGATGGGACGCGTGGGTAGGAGTATAAAAAGGTCCCTTGCGCAGTGGGACGCGGATACGCGTGGCCAAGCGGCGAAACTTGTTTGGTTAAGCGAGCAAGAAGGCCAGATGCGCGGCGCGTCACGTACGAGAGAGAGAGGTCGATCCGGACAGAGCGCAGACGAAACGCGTGCGCGCTCGACCGCTGCTCGAGACGAATCTTTTGTCGAATGTTCTCCTAATAGGGAAACAAGGTAATACTCTGGGAACAAGCAAATTTATATTATAGATCAGGTCCGGAACAAAAATGATACCATTTACGACTTTATATAGAAACACGAGATCGAACAACTTCCTTCTATTTTCAAGTGATGTCAGTTTATAGTGTTTTAGCCGAGCAGCGTAATCAGCACGGTAGGGGCAGTTTTTGTCTTTACGAGCAAGAAATTTTGTAAAATTACGCTGTATGCGTTCCAAACGATTTATATAGTTTTTGTAATAAGGATTCCAGATAAAAGTTCCGTACTCCAAAATGCTGCGAACTAAGGATTTGTAAAGATAAATTAACGATTTGACATCACGAAAAATCAATACACATGCGCTTCACAAACCCACACATTTTCCAGGCTTTAGTAATTATGTGGTTTAAATGCTCTTTAAATTTTAATTTGCTATCGATATAGATGGTTCCCCGGATAACAAAAACAATGAATATTATTTTAAGTTACATGTTTTTCTTTTCTATCACGTGTCTTGATAGGATGTAACACGACTGGGCCCTTCATGCCTTTTTTTGGGAGTCTCAGTAGCTCATATACCTAGAGACCTTCAGTCGTGGTATATGTGGGCCGGCATGACGATGTAGACTATCAATCGATTTTCATCCTTTGATAGTCGCTTTCGTTTTTGGACTACACTGTACTTACCATCAGGTACTCTGTAGTCACTATGTCGAGCCAGTGTAAAAAAAAAATGCAAGCCAGCGCTATATGTTTATGTCATTTATTCTTGCCTGTATATTGTTTTTTCCGAGAGCCATATACCTAGAGCCCTGCAGTCGCGCCAAGACGAACAAATATTCAAAGCAAAGTCCTAAGCTTTACTGTATTGAGTTATATTCCGCAATCTGTTGATCGGGAAAATACTAAAAGAGAAGTGTGTCCTTTAGAAGATACTCGTGTTATGCATTATCTAATATAGAGATATATATATTAAGTATGTATGTATCTTATAGTTAAATGTTACACAGTCGCAGAGAGAGTGGTATTAATTGAAGCTTTCAAATGGTCTAGGAAAACATAATGTTATATTATTAGCGAAGAGCCCGCCGCTGAGCCGTTACACAACAGCACCAGCGGCCGCGACCGGACCGGTGCGTGCGAGAGCTCAGACCGCTAACTGTTTTCCTACCCTTCAATATCGCTTACTGTGGACTACTGTGGATGTCCGACAGGTTAATTGATCTGTCTTAGCTCACCCTAAAAGGGGTGTGGTGTCACAAAATATAAAGCTGCTTTATCAACTAGAAGCAATAGCTTGACCCTCTGTACACGGGCTGGACAAAGTGATTGCGCTGCATCTGATGGTGTGTACAGTGTAGGCCAAGAATGGTACCAACCGTCAAGGGACGATAGTCCGTTGACAGCCGCCATCGTTATGTCGGCCCACATACCACCGCCACGACAGAAGGTCTCTAGGTACATGAACAACAGAGTACTGTGGTCAGGAGCCAGTTCGTCCACATGCCTTACCACCCCAACCCTTAATTCAGTAGCACTCGGAATCATGAAGGTCATGGCGTGAAAATCTGCACAAAAAAATATATAGTTGGAGACATTACGCGGAATATCCACAGGAAAAAGTTCTGTGTAGTCTAAGCTTTAGTAATTCATGTAAAACCCTGAACGGTATATCTGTGGCAACACATGTCTCATCTATCCGATAGTTGCGCTTCGTTAGGCGTGCCTTACATAACTTAGAAGGTAGCTGGCGGATACCCGCTCGGCAGGCACTTCCGTGTGATTTATTTGTTTCGAATGTTGTTTTTACGTATCATACAATCGCTAAATTCATAGCGATTGTAAATGTGTAATGGATTTGGAATGAATCCCACCTCGTACACCTTCACTGAGAGGTCAGACACATTTGTGTGTTTAGTACACAATATCACAATATTCATTAGTTATAGATAATTTAAAATTTCTTCATAATATTATTGCGGCAAAACATGAATCATAGATTTATAGGTAAAGCAATGATTTTAAAACGCGCAGATTGTCTCGACGTGCTCTTTCAAACAAACTAACTTTCAAATAAATCGTCAATGATGGCTGTACATTAAAGGATTGTCACCATGCCTACACCGTGGCCACGTGACCTAAATTTTAATTAAATGGACGTTCGTCTGTGGAATTTCCAGACATGAAGGATCGATAAGCAATTCTGGAACAGTCACGCAAATTCATAAGATGATGATGTTCGGAGAGATCTGCGTCTCTAGATATGTCTCGAAAGTGCGACCACCGATATGAGCTACATGCGGACCCTTCGGCAAGCTTTTGCGACGGAACTGCTTGGATTCTCTGCGATTAGATTGTTGACGCCTGGACTTGTGGCGGCCGAGCTGCGGCAACTGTTAGCGTTCAGACTTGTGCAGCATTCGGCGCTTGGGCGTCGGAATCACTCGAAGGCTTCGCGACAGGGCGATGTCGTGCCTGCGTGCTAATATTCGATTCGATACTCACTTCGTATGATAAATCGATTGCTTATTGATAGCGGCGGTCTTATTAGCCTACACTACTAAAAATGTTACTGAAATTTCTATTGCCCACTTTGACAAGAAATTGCTCTGCCTTGTTGGCGTACACTGTCCCATGTCCCACCTCGCCGGGTTGAGCAGTTAATAATGAATCAAGAATTATTATTTGGGAAGACCTTGGTCTAACTAACGCTAAGCAGTATCAAAGTCCGGACAGTAGACACATATACGAACTAAAATATGAATCCGTAACAGGTTTACCGGCCGTTCCATTAATTAATAACGATAAGTCGAGGCCGGTAACTGAACGAGTGCTATTATATAAATACGGTTATTCATTTATTTCGCAACTAAAACATAATTTAGTTTAGAAACAAAACAATTCGTATAATTAATCACATGAATAAAAATTATATTACAGTGAGCAAGGTTGAAACGATAAAAAACAAATTGGTATTTCAATATATATATTTTTAACGTGCCTATGGTCGTTTTATTGTGACGCGGTGCAGGTGCGAGTCGGAGCCCACCGACTGCACGGCCGCGGCGGCCTCGGGCGCCTCGCCACACGCGCACGGCGCGGCACAGCGCGGCACAGCGCGGCACAGCGCGGCACGGCGCGGCACGGCGCGGCACAGCGCGGCACGGCGCGGCACAGCGCGGCACGGCGCGGCACAGCGCGGCACAGCGCGGCACGGCGCGGCACAGCTCGGCACGGCGCGGCACAGCGCGGCACGGCGCGGCACAGCGCGGCACAGCGCGGCACAGCGCGGCACAGCGCGGCCTGGCGCGGCACAGCACGGCACGGCGCGGCACGGCGCGGCACAGCGCGGCACAGCGCGGCACGGCGCGGCCGGACAGCCGCTACTGCTTAACACTGGCTCGACAGAGTGACCACGGTGCACCGCTGAGTCGCCGGCGCATAACGCGACTGAAGGTATATGACAGATAACAGAACGTACACGAGCTGATCACGAAACGCGACATAGTGCGGCCGAAGCGAGTCACTGTGACGGTCCTTACACTTGTGTACTATTCTCTCAATCTTGTTCGGGCTATTGGGTTAAGATTTCAAACGTCTGTTGGGTCGGCGGCGCCGGCTGCTGCTGCCAAGATTAAACGCGCGCCTTTAGAGCCGCAGACTGCTTGTGAATTCATATAGTTACAATAAAATGAAGATTCTACATTTGATTACATATTGTTCGGGGACGAGAAGCGGCCAATTATGCTAACAGCGACATAGCAGCCCGCGCAAGGCCGAGCGCCCGTACTCCTCGTAAGACTAATTTTCTTCAACATTCTCTTTCACAAAACAAAAGCAGCTCGTTACAGTGTCGTGGCGGAATTAAATACGTGAATTCGCATATTTCAAAGTAGCTATTAAGTAATTGTCTCCATTGTTTGGTGACAGTTCGGACAGTTGGAGTCGCAACCAGCGGAAACACAATGGCTCGAAGTCGCGCGCGCCCTCGGTGCTGGTGCGTGCAAGCTTCCGCTGTGACGGCGAGAGCTGAGAGAGTCATTTATGAGGGGTATCTTTTGGTCTAATTATAATTATCGATACTTCTATAAATAATGATGAGGAGGGGCGCACCACCATACGACGAGAGACTCCAGGAGGATTCACGACTCTCAGCGCTGAGGACAGCGACGCCAGGAGGTTCATTCTGCCGAAATGACCGTATCGCGAAACGGCTGGATCCGCATTGGACTACATATCAAATTATAATACTGTATCGTGTGGTAATATCCCTTGCGGAGTGGGCAGAGGTACACTAGTGCCTGTACTTACTTGGCATTTATTCGTCGTGCCCAACGCGACCAGTGGCGCGGCTGATCGCCGTTCCCACAGCACTAGTACACATGACATTTCTATCAGACGCCGCGCGGGTTTTCTCATGATGTTTTCCGCCACCGGTGAGCATGTGCTGTGTAAATCCGAACAGCCCATTATTATAAATTATAATTCTGTTATGATGCTATTGCTGGGAGTGCATAATTAATAAGAAATAAGAAGCAACGTTATGGTGCCTTCAAGCGCAGCGCTGTGCCGGCGACGGGTGCCGCCGGGTGCGTGTCACACACACACACACGGCGCACAGTCGCCGCTTTTTTTTCCTGAACAAACGTCACGGAGAACGACAGAGCTGCGGTTTACTTCCCACACATGCCGTTGCCATAATCATAGTTATAACAATTCGCTTGTTTCGACAATATATTGCTCTCCGATCTTAAGTAACATTCACAAATGACCGCACAATTCTAATATTTGACGCGGAATTAAACACTTAAAAATAACACTATCCTACTGCTAGTTATATCATAAAGAAGCTTATAGAGATGTATAAAGTGGGCCGCACGCGCATGATTATTGTCAGTGATAAAACTGAACCTATGTTAAGTACTTATAACTTGAGGAAGCTGAAGGAGTTACGTAAAATTACGAACAGGCACAGCGCTAAGAGGGCGGCCGCGCAGTGGCGGCGAGGGCCGGGGAGGGGCGGCGCGACCGCAATCCATGGGCACAGGCACCGTGGTGGCGATTCGGCTCGGCCTGACTCGTCCCGAGATCGGTTCTTCAATATTATGCTTTATTTATATTCGAAATGTGAATTGTATAGAGCAGAAATGGAAAAAAGCAATAATTAAGAAAATGTGTGAAATTACTTTTCTTTTTATTATAATATGTAGGAACCACGATAATCGAGTTTGACGCATAACTAAAAAAAATCTGAGTAAAATATATTTTAAAGCATAGTTCCATGGATGATCCTAAACTGCATTCCTCACAACAAGTTTTAGTCTCTTTTCTTATTATTTTAATATTTTTGCCATTTTTTTAACAGCACATCCACACACCTTCAGATGCTTTTTTGATTGGATTCAAAGGAATGTGGGAAATAAAATACCATACTACTAGCCATGTTGAGCTTGCATCTCCTTGATTTTGTCTTGATAATGAAGATATTTCTCAAAAAAATATCATAATGTGCACTGTACTATCAGATAAGAACCAGTCACTTTTTCGTGCCAGTATAAGAAAACTCGAGCAACTAACTGTCTCTTCCTTATTCTAAACGAATGCAGCTTTCAAAACAACCCGACCATTAACATAACGTAATTATAATAATGATATAGTCCGGTGCGTCTCCGACGTCGCAGCGCAGCATGTGCGGTGAGGGAGCCACAATGCGCGCGCGAGCCGTTGCGCAGCTCGCGCCCTCTCACGCCAACAACTCGTTGGCCATGAACCAGATCACAATGCGATCACCGCTATCGCGTGTGCAATCTGGAAGCTAGTTAAAATAAAACATCAACATAATTACAAATAAATGTACAGTATGTTTTCAATACCCTGTCAACTCGAAAGAGGCTAACCGGTGACACGATAACATTACCAAATACATGAAAAAATCTATTATTCGTGATCGTTACAAAGTTGTTATCAGACAAAATTGAATTATTTTATAAAACACGCGGTCCAAACTCGGATTACTTACAAAAACCTATTTAAAGACAGGTGAAACAATTTAATTGAGAAACGGTCCTTTGGAATCATGGGTGTCATGATCCTTTTGTCGCCGTGACGTAAAAGCACGATCCTTTGCTTTCAGTTTTCCCTTTGTTCACGATCTACGCACGCTCCCAGTGTTGCTGTATAAATTTTTATTTTATTCAAATCTTTTTTGTTCTCTTACTGAAAAGAAACCAAAACCCAAATATAATTTAATATCCATACAATGTAACGCATTCAGGGATTGAACAGAATTTGTATAACATACTATATATAACTAGGCACGTAGCTTAACCTCGGTGGGACTCCCGTTTCGCGTGAAAGCGGATAATATTCTGCAGGGGTCACAGACTTGAACAGCTGGCGAACTATCTCGAAACTGTTAGACTGCATGCGAACGAGTCTACAGGCGTACCGGCGTACAGGCGTAGCTGCCCACATCTACAGAGTGCATGATTTACATAACGCCATTTGTCTTAAGAAGTTGACGAAGACAGACATGTCTAGAAATGCGTCTTTATTGATTTATACAAAACAGTGAATTAGAATGGTAAGTAAAACCCCCCTTCGCCGCTAGCAGAAGGTTCATCCGATATAAAAAAATAATAATACGGGGCTTATTCCAGTCTAACTGGAACTGAACACACACACACACACGCACGCACACACGACTCAGTCATAATAAAGATTGTGAACAACCGATGCCATTTTTTTTTTTTTGAGATTTGCTTACGGCTCCCTCGCGATCGACCGTTTTAGCCCCCTTCATATATGTCTATGTATCTCGATAGTTCGTTCTAAATATAATTGGAGAGAGATGAAATGTTTGATGTTAATTCGATATTTACGTAATAGCCTCCTACACAAATACATTTTTTTTTAATTATTATACGAGTATACATTAGTGGCTGTATTTTCATTGAAATTATATGTCGTGCCCAACGTGACCAGTGGCGCAGCTGATCGCCGTTCTCACAGCACTAGTACACATGACATTTCTATTAGCTGCCGTGCGGGTTTCCTCACAATGCTTTCCTTCCTCGGTGAGCATGTGGTGCCTAAATGCGCACATATTGAGGAAAAATCTTGAGGTATGTGCCAGGATTCGTACCTACGAGGATTCGCGTCGTGGCGCATGGGCGCCGGCCGCTAATCCACTGGGACACCGCAGCCACTGGGCGGCCTGTGGGCTAGCTCATAGGATTACGGCATGACAGTATATTATAATAATTTTTATTTATTACTACATTCCGGAAAAAATTAAATAATATGTCGCACATGGCACATAATCTTTATATCTTTCCTGGTAGACAAAGGCCTTGCTCAGTCATCGCTGACAGGTTGAAGGAGCCAGTGATAGAGCACCGTCGGTACTCGTATCTACTATCGCCAATCGATGCGTCCACGCGTCAGGCGCTGCCGCACCGGAGCGCCGACGCAGCCTTGAGCTGCTGCAGGCGTGTCATCTAGTAGCAGTCGCCTCCGAAACACTAGGACATTACCAACAATGTTGTGTTCTTGATAATCGCCCAACCCCTGGTCTGCACCTCCACAGGGATGCCCTTCACGCATAACTAAAGGCTGCAAAGTCGTTAGCTGAGCACTGCAAGCGTTCCTCAAAGCTATAAGAGCCCTCCGAGGGCAATAGCTGTCACTCAGGCCGGAATAGGAGATGTCACTTGTTGAGAAATAGTGCTCATAAATGCTGTTAAAGTCAAGACGACAATAAAAGAACAGCCAAGAGCGGCTCGGATAATCATTGACTTTTATTATTTATAATCATAAAAAAACAATGTTTCTCGCGATTCATTCGTGTTCTCGCTCGTCGATGACTCGCAGACGCGGCTATTCTATGTGTTATACGTTTTTGTTTATATATTATTATATCATTGTATAGCGGCCATTCTATGTGTTATATGTTTTTGTTTATATATTATTATATCATTGTATAACGGGCAGGTCGTGTAGAACTCAAACTGTATGCGATGAATAGTATAAAAATGTTTTTCAACGAAATACATCCTTATTGTTTTATCAAAATATTAAGTGCTGTCGTTTTATTTATTTTTTCGATTTCCCACAATTCATTACGATATCGGACGTGAAAAAAGAGCAATGAGAGCGACACACCAGCGGACAAATTACTTAAACTTTATATCAATATCATTACCCTTTCAAGGAAAATATATGTATATGTCGCAACAAGGCAATGGGACATCCATTCCGTTCAGTTTTATTTTTGGCAACAGTTGCGAAACCGATGCCGAATGCAGTTCACTTTCCATTCGACTTGCACTCTGAAAGGTAATCACTTGTTTACGCACACGTTATCACCTCGCGCGCCTTCTCTCTAAAATACAAAATAATCTTTAAATATAACGCGATCATACAACACGACGCGGACGTCCCAGTTGTTTGTATCTGAGTTGTGCCTCTTTCCGTAGAACGCAATCAATAACCTTGATTTTATAATTTTTAAAAAGTTCTATAACCCATAGAGTATATTCATGTTTACTATTGAAGACATACTTTAGTAATATATTATTGGTAGCAGTAGCGTGCGGCACACATCTAAAAAGAAACTAATATCGTCAAATAAAAATATACACTCGTGACGTCGATATTTGTGGCCTATATTTTAAAGCTAGAAAATAGATCAGACAACCATTATATTCCGACCTTCCAATTAATATTTTCTATCCCTCTACAATTAAATAAAAATAAGTCATATTTACACAAAAATTATAAACATGTACATTGATTTTAAGAATTATTACACGTTTGACTGATACTGCTTCTATTTTATACATACACTGCACGCTGTTGATTCTTAGAAAACGTGTCAAGAGATTATACAAAGTCAGCCTCCTCGGAGCCCCTGGGTCTGCGATGTGGCGCTGAACACATCTCAGGTTGTTTGACAACATAGATTCCGAGCTGGGTATATTCCATCTGGAAAGTTATCTCATCTCATGAGAAAGGTGACGATTCCTTACTTAGGGCACATTGGACAAACTCAATGTGGCCTAAGTGCGGAATCATTGACGATAATCAGCATGTCCTGATTGAGTGTGTCCAGAACGTCAATGTAAGAAACATTTTACGAATAAATAATAGGATGTAGATGTGGTTCTTAGCATTTTGGCGGTGCCCACTAAAGAAATTGCCGAATTTCTATTGAAACTGTATGAAAGGTATAGCAAGAAAGGGTTTATTTCTATATTAAGCTACGGCGGGGCTGATATGATAATTTAAGCCCGTAATAAAAAAATAAATTTCAAGAGATAATGTAACTTTCTAATACTGACCTTATATAATTACGCGGAAAATTGTTTCGTACAATGTTCGTAATGCAGACTCCTCCTCGAAGACACCATGGACGTATGTATATATATATATATATATATATATATACAATATATAGTAAGATAGATATATTTCAATATAGGAAGTATTTTCATTCGATTATTCCACACTAAAGAGGTTTTAATGTTTTATGTAAAAGATTCGTCACTTGGTCGAATTACTTAACATGTAACTCACTCGACCACAGAATATTCATTTCCGGTGTGACATTCGAAATGCAGATAAAAAATGATTTCGAATAATTAATATTGTACGCTGTGAATACGGACATCTTTGACATCCTTCGATGGCCAGATAGCGCGAAAGCCTTGGATTCTGTTTGTGGTAACGACGAATTTTTCTATGATGGATAGATTGCAATAGTTTATTGCGAGACCTATGTATATATCTATCTATATCATTGTCTGGTACCTATATTACAAGCGAAATCTTAGCTCAGCGCTAGGCCAATGCGTGTACGGGCTCTTCTCAACAAATGATAATCATTATTATCCCCACTCGATACATGATGACATACGGCTTCAATCGTTTTGTAACAGTTGCGAAAATAATAAGCCCCATAATGCACCGGGAAACACAACCGTTGCGTGCTGAGCTCGCGCCGCGGCATCTCACATCTCTAACATTTTATAATTACCTAAGGCATTACATTTACATGTTAAATATGGCCATAAACATCATTATAAATGTACGGACGTGCAATACAGCTAAAGTAGGTGAGTTGTTGCGGCGCGCGCTCTCGACGCGGTCGCGGTGACGCGGTGACGCGGTGACGCGGTGACGCGGCGATAGTGCAGCGCGGATCCGTGTCAGCGAGTGGACTCATTGCGTCACCGTTATGTCAATACGCGCCGCTGAGATCCGATCCCGATCCCGATCCCGCGGACACGTCACGAGGTGGTGAAGCGCGCCGGGGCAATCGCTAGCGCTCTATCCCACGGGAACTTAGGTGTAATCAATTAATATCTATCAAATTAAATTAGAGTCAATTATCTCGTTTGCCCAGAAAAAATGTACCCCATTTTTGTCCATACCTTCCCTTACAAGGAATCTTGGCCAGTGTTCCAGTACAACTAGGATTTGTAGGCGGCACAACACACTCCTGCAATATGATTATGTAGACCTACATATATGTTTTTAACTTTTAATTCAGAGCAGATGTCGACAGGGACTGTTTTTTTTTTCTTATAAGATATAATATATAGCATTATATTTACAGTTATATAAAAGTATTTTACAATTTTTTTTCCTTCTGTGCAAGTAGTCAACACTTTTTTATAAAGTCGCATTTGTAATGTGTCTTGTTCGTGCTTTGTATATATATCTTATAATATAAAAATGAATCGCAAAATCTATACAAATATTATAAAGCTGAAGAGTTTGTTTGTTTGTTTGTTTGTTTGAACGCACTAGTCTCAGGAACTACTGGTTCGAATTGAAAAATTCTTTTTGAGTTGAATAGACCATTTATCGAGGAAGGCTTTAGGCTATATAACATCATGATGCAATTATTAGGAGCGAAGAAATAATGGAAAATATGAAAAAAACGGGCAAAATTATTCATCCTTGAGGGCTTCCATTGCGTGCGCTGCAAAAACGGTTCAAGATACCAAAAATATATGTGAAAAAGAATTATTACTCTTAAAATGATCTAAAAAAATGTCCTGGACAGTATATGTCTATCTTTTAAGATTAAGTCACTAGAACCGTTTTTATGGTAAACAAATTTGGTCGAAATTAATGCATTATTTGTTTAGAGTTGTATCAACGTAATAATATTAACCTTTATCCAAATAAATGTGTTATTGATTAAGAGTATTTAATTGTGAACAAAATTGTCTTTGACATCACTTAATTTCAATGAACATCTTAGAAGATATTACAAAACCTTCTATAGCAAAACAACGTTTGCCGGATCAGCTAGTGTCTTGATAAGCGCGAAACTCGAGAACGGCTGAACCGATTTGGCTGATTTTTTTTGTTGTGTTTGATGAAGTCTGAGGAAGGTTATTACGGAGAGAAAAAAAATTCCCTGCAACTGTCTAAAAATAACACTTTTCTGTATTCTCATACAAAAAATTCGTTATAAGTCATTTTGAACTTTAATACCACACCATAAAGTTTAAATGTTAGTGGACGGGTTCCGGGAAGGCAAAACAATTATTGAGTGACGTATAAATATTAATGTCAATATTTGTCAATTTTTATACATATAGCATTAAGGCCAGGTTCCTTCAAACAATTTCTAAAAAATCTGACGGGGAAGCTATTAACATTAAAAAAACAATGTGACTTTGTTTTAGAGAAATAGGGCAGAACAAGGTCTACCGGGACAGCTAGTATGTTATATTTATTTTTGTGTTAATGTAGACTATGTTCTAGTAGTGTTCTAATAAATAAATAATTTACGTACCTTGATATGTTTCAATAATCCCTTTATTGTTCTGACTTGAGTAAGTAGCTACATCATACCTAATGTAAAGTATAGTGTAGTGTGTGTGTGTGTGTGCGTGTGTCAAGGGATGAGAACCCATTGACGGTCGTCGTGGTTGTGCTGGCGTACATTTACAACGACAGAAGGTACATGAACAACAGACGATACTCAAGGTACGCGACAGGCCGAAGCGAGTTACTATGACGGCCTTTGAAATTGTGCACGTGTACTCAGTATTCGCAATTTGCGTATAGTTATCAAGTGTTCACTTGGAATTTAGCAGTTGAACATGTTTTTGCCAATGTCTACAAATATGTAACGTGAACTATCGCGGAACGCCAAGGCATCCGCTCTGCCTCCTTCCAAATATAATTAAAGATAGGATGCCGCCGCAGCGAGGCCGGGCGGCGGCGGCTCACACCCTGCTCGTGCTGACATATTTATGTTTAACAATTCCAGAGTTTTATTGTAATGTACTGTTCGTTGTAGCTCTGGTGCCCTAGTGTATAGCGGATAAGTTGCCAAGCGCGGCACCGCCAATGGTCGTAGGTTCGAATGCCGGCGCGTGCCCTGGGACTATTCCAGGTTGGACACCACAGGCTCCCGGGGAAGAAATACATCGTGAGGAAATCCGCAAGGCATCTAAAAGAAATGACATGTAAAAATCCCCTGAAAACTGCGATCAACTGCGCTGCTGGTCGCGTTGGGCACGACATATCAGCGCCAAGCGGATGATAAGTCAATAATGTATCTATGCTCACCCTATGAGCGTGACGATATATTATTTTTATTATGATTTTTTACTTTTGTGTCAAACAGGTGCGCGGACCCTGCCGTGTCTGACCGTGTCTGACCGTGTCGGATACCATCCGCGTGTGGTGGCGTTCTTTATATCCGAACGATACTATTCGCTTGTACACTCACCATGTAAACAATGAAGCAGTGCGGCACGCGCGCTCCCGACGCGTATACTTTTACGTTCTTATGACTTGGGAGCCTGTAAGAGAGGACTGTATAGGCATTTGTTGGGCGGACGCAGTCTATCGTCGGACTCATCTTCACCTTCCACCAGGTCTGACCGAGGTAAAGCGTCCGCCTGTAAATCACGGAACAAGGTGCTGCCGCCGCATGTATCTCAATGGAACACTAACAATCTTGTTACTATACTAGAAGAAAAAATTGGATAAACACAGGCTCCTTCCGAAACGCGAAACGCCCCTCGCGAGCAACACCAGCACTATAACAATGTTCGCGCTTGCGTACTGCGGTCCTGACTCAGTCGGGGGCAGACTCGCCGCCGCCGCCGCCCTGCCGCCCTGCCGCCCTGCCGCTCGCACTGCCCTCACCGTTACCCTATACTAATAACACTGTAATGTAAATTACTTTGTAAGTGATTCAAACCGTAACGAGTAACTGCAATAAAAATAACTTGAACATAGCTAACACGTGTACATATTCCGCAACAAAATTATGAAAGGGTATATGAAACGGCACACTCGTAAAGAAAACTAAATTCTATAATGAGATTTTATAAGTAACGAGTTTCTTAATATGAAGCAATATTCACCTTCAGCCGGACACAGACAATAGGCAATGGGCAATGGGCAAGGCACTTGCATACCTTAGATTTCAACGCACTCGTGTGTATTTGTAAAATTTTTCACATGTTGTAAATAACGTTCATTTACATAAAAATACAGAACTCGCTAACAATAAATATATATTTACGAATAATTTAAAAGACATAAAATATAAGGTTGTTCTCTCTTGCTCAAGTGACGGTGGGCGCGGTAGTGTCAAATTCGGCATTAAAACGTATTATGTAAATCCAAGGCTTTGAGATGATTTTTTGTCGCTTGATCTTTGGCTTTTTACAAAAATAGCAATGCTTAATATTATTTTATTCGATACACCTTGACCTGCGCGCGAGCAGCCGTTCGATATTTCTTATAATCATTGTTGCTCTTAAAGCACGATTACGAATTAAGTGAGCAACACATTTGTATAATGATTCCCCGATGTAATACACGTCAATATGTCGACCACCCCCAATGGACTAGAATCTGCTAACAGCTGCTGTCGTAACTACATTTAAATATCCCGGATTGTCTCGAGCGGCGAAACGCAAAAGCAGCGATTGCACCGGGCTGTCCAGTTTCTCCAGCTCGAGATCCCATTTATATGCTTTTGTTGGTTAAATAACTAATCGTATCTAATATACAGTCTGTGAGATTAGAAAGAAAGTGAGGCGCGACGTCCGGTCAGTCGCTAAAACAAGAATCGAACCCGAGTCCAGTGTGACACAATTCTAAACACTATGAACTCATCATTAATAATATACAGTTTGGTAACACATCCGCACTCAACAATTATAGTTTTATAATTGGTTATTTGGTTCATTACCTAATCAAATTGAACCAGAAACTATAATTGAAATATAATGAATGTAATAATTCAAATGCATTGAGTTCACACGGAATAGACATCCGGAGCGCGCTCTCGGGGCGCCCGCGCTGAATGCTTAAATTCTTTTGAAATGTAATAGTACACATAAATCTTTATCCAATATTTTGAAAAGAAGAATTGGAAGACCTCATGGAAATTTTGAGGTTATTATAAAACTATAAGTTTGGATGAAATAAGGCTGTATTTAGGCAGTGGCACGCGATAACGCAGCGACGGAAACAAGTGCACGGATACCGCGCGACCGGCGCGCTCACTTGAGCGCTCAATGTGTGTTTGCTGAGTCGTCAAAATTGTTGCACAGTGCCATCGCTGCGCTCTTGTCCCTATCAACAAATAGTAACCAAATCCCAGTACCACTTCAAAACCCAATAACCGACTAATTACTATCTTTTTACTTAATAACATATTATTGTGCACGCCGTAGTGCCCTGGAATTGTGGAACCATTGACGTGTTCTATTTTGTGTACCTCGGTTCTTTATTTTCCACCTAAATGACACCCGTGTGTGTGTGTGTGGGGCGCTCGATTGTATAAAATAAAAATAAATAAAATATAACTTTTAATATGTCTCGTCTAGTTATAAAAACATCGGCAAAAATTAAAAAAAAAAAACCGTTATTTCAATATCTGCAAATGACAGCTAACGTACGAATACGAGTTTACAATGTAGGAAATATTGCCTAAGAATCATCATAGAATACTATATATTGAATAATTTATCATTTTGATGTACTTACTATGTTTTGAAATGGAACAACCGCACAGCACTCCAGTATAGTATAGTGCAGTGCAGCGTAGCGCAATGTAGCATAGCATAGCAGAGCCAACATAGCATTGGGACAAGGAGTGCAGGTATAGTTTTGACTTTTCCTGCCCGTGATCACGGGGACAGGTGGGGGTTTGTGCTTTTAAATATAATGTAATGATTGAATTGTGTATACGCCGCTCTAGGTGCGAATGTCATAACTGTTAATAATAGATTGACGCAAAAGGTCACACAGTACTTGATATTCCAAATTAATTTGCTGATCGATTTAATTCGTACGTAACCTAGTTGACTCATTTTTTAAATGACATCCAGTAACTAAGCCAAGGCGGCGGCGGGGTGGTGCAGGGCGGGGCGGGGTGGACGCGTGGACTGCGGGCAGACAAGTTAATGTGCTGAACAATTAGCGCCGAGTCGCGAAGTGTGCCGTGACGCGACTAGGGCCTTCACCCGGCGCCACCTCCGCCACTGCCGCCGGGCCAACCCGCAGGACAATAATACAGGAGCTGTATACAGTATGACAACTGACAGTAAATAATTTGTGAGGTCTATTTTTATTTTGTTTGATTTATTTGTAGGGTATCATCAACCCAAGTTGATATACCCAACACATGGGTAATACCCAAAAAAAGTTCAAATTCCATCTACAGAATGTTTCCATGACATCACTGAATTTAAAAGTTCAGTATAATATTAATAATTGTATTAGCAGATAGTATTTCCCACATTCGCTGAATAATTTTACGTAAAGGCTATAATGACTACTAAAGATTGCTACTGTGACAACAACATACGTATTGAATATCTTATGGTTTTTTGTTATCGCCATTTCGCCATCAAGAAAGAAAGGCATATACGGTGTACCTGGCAGCTGCAAAACTATATGTGTCATAAGGAACTACATAGAAAAAAAACGTATTCAACAAATAAATATATTTAAACTTTTGTTACTGGTTTTCTCTACACTGTGTCTTTCTTTTTTTTTCTTTTTCTACGTGCCTTTTGCTTGTGACCCGGGTAAAGGCCTCTAAAGCTACACCGGACTTGAGTGTGCGAACACTGAAGGTGCTCAGCCAGCGATTTATGGGTGGGGTGGCTACGCAAGGGCACCCCTGTGGGTACGAACCTCGACTTGGGCGGCCAGCCAATTTGAAATTAATACCTAAACCTAAGGTTATCTACTATAGCGTTTCGGAAACAACTACTTTGAGAAGAAACGCTGAAAGAAATTATTTATAAGTAATTGATATGTACGTGTTTAAGTATTTGTCTAAAATCACGCACAGTACAAGCGATAGCTTAGTGCGGGGTTAAGTGAATATGTACGTAAATATTCAGCATTTTTACCGATTCCGAAAATATATATTATTAGACCACCAAAAAATGTCGCTTAAGCCAAAAAGCCTTTCACCCTTCGATATGAAAATACTGATCAGCTACGCTTGTATTCTTACACGTGGGATTTATAAATAACATAAAGACGGTCGACCCAAGACGCACAGTTAAGACGAGAGCCCTGGGCGGGCGGCGGGCGGCGGGCGGCGCAGCGAATAAGAATTGTAATGAAACAGCTCGCGCAGGAAGTTCTGTTAATTTTGTCCAAGGCAAAGAAAGCTTATACCAAACAAAATAAACTGTTTCAAAAATAATTTATTGTAAGTTAAAATTAGCCAAAGGTGATGCATGAAGGGCGGCGGAACTCGACGCGCGGCGCTCGCCAGTGAAAGGGACACGTCATAACAAAATCTTTTTATTTGGGTCAAAATACATGTTTTAAAGTGAAGCTATGAAACAACTGTGACTCAGCTGACTTGGAAATATACATTCGATATATATTTATACGAATCTGTACAGGTTTGTGTATGAAACTCGCGCCCGACTCACCGTCTGAGCTGACAGTGTACCCGCCAGCTCCCTCTATCACGAAGGAGTCCAAGCGGGCTTGTTTTTAATCATTCAACTTAAAGTTTCCTTTATATTTGTAGCTTTAGTAAGACTGGTACGTGAGATGGCTTCTGTTTCAGGATTATTGAAGGTGGGCGGCTGCCCAAGCTGGGCCGTAATCAGAATACATAAATTAAATGGCCGACGTAGTGGTTCGCTTCTGAATCAGTTCAAATACTTCCAGCTGTTGATACCCCAAGACACCTTCAGACGTGGTAAATATCAATGAATTCTCGTCTCTTGGCTACTCTATCCTTTCCATGACGTGCTCTCTGTGATAACTTTTTTTTTAATATTTGTTCCGCCTGTGCTTTAGGTACCAGGCGAGAGAATACATACATAGGTACATACATGTACACAGTCATGACTCGCGACAAACTTACCTATTCATCGTAGAAATGTTTGCTTTTACCGGAACTCGAAACCAAGTTCGTCAGCGTTTCAGGCAAGGAGAGCACATTGCGCTGACAGGCCACTGTCTTGAACCAGGGGAAAGAAAATCTTAAAAAGTTGGATTAGATTTAATTGTATAACAATCTGAATCTAGCTTACTTTAGAAAAAACTTAAATTATGTTTTTTATTACTACACAATAATTATTTGTAACTGATTTCAGTATCCGTATATAGCCTACGTAATCGCATCGAGCAACGCGACGTGTGCGACGCAACGCGACGGACAGCCATTCCAGTAATCGCATTCCCCTCTGTCATTCCAGCCATTAGTTATTCAGACTGCTGCCAGGGACGCGCTTCTGTTACTTAATATACGTTAAACGTAAAAAAAACAGTTATTACATATTATATTATTTTGTTATTATATATATACGAGTATATATAATAATCCCGTGAAGCATAGCTGCGTCATCACTCCACTTAGACTAGTTGGGCACCACCCGCGCCGTGGGGTCTCGTGTTTGGTACCGAATGCTAATAAGCCCGTCGCCGGAAGGCAGCATCAGGCACGTAGCGAGCTCTATAGAGAGATCTCAGTTTTAAAATAATAAAAATCATCTATTATAAATTAACTTCTTAATAATTCTTGTGTAAAAATGTTGCTCTGTAAAACTTTTCGCTGCGGTAGAAAATCTGGACGCGCGGAGCTCCCCTTTTGGCGGACCTCGTAGTAACCAGTACACGTGCTACGCGTCTGACCCAAAGCTAATAAATCAATAAACGAAAGCAGACCCACCCGCTATACGAGCCTGCGGGGTAGAGAGCATCCTTGTTTTAGAACAACATAGTTGAGTCCTCGCATGCACGGCCTGCATCGATTTCCGCAACGCTATTATGTAGTTACGAAAGAGTCTAAAAAGAAATATCTTAAAGTATAGAATGTTGAGCGGCGCAAGTCGCCCGGCAGCCGCGCGGGATCCGCTCACATTTATTCATATTAAACTTACACAATATTTTATTCGATAAGAAAATTTAATTTATTGTTAGCATGAATATTTAAATTAAATTACAACGTTATCTCATTTATTATATTTACTGTATTTTGTATTATATATGTACTAACATGTATAATTATGTATATGTATTACGTAGAACATTCCATATAATAAGGCACAAAGAATAGAGCAGTATGTTTTATGTATCATCACGCTATGTCCTTTCCGGAGTGCGTAAAGTGGTATCAGTGGGTGTTCCCAGCGTGCCCACACACGCCGCGCTCGACGCGGCCCGGTAGCGCGGAGCCGGGTGCACTGCCGCTCGACATGTCTATTAGATGTCGCGCGGGCTTCCTCAACGTCTTGCTTTTATGATTTATAGACGAACGCTTGACTTCAATCACACCTGGTGCGAGGTGAAGATGAGTCCGATGATGGACCGCGTCCTCTTCTCTTAAAGGCTCCTGAATCATAGGATGTTTTCCTTCACCGGCGAGCAGGTGGAGCGCTTTGTGTGCTCAATGTGCAACGCCCAGAGCCCAATAATTATTTCTCTTCAATTAAAATTGTTCAGTGTTTTACCTCTAAGTGAATAATTTTTAGCCGTGTAAATACAATGTTTAATGTACAAAGGAAAACTTGACGAAACGCCAAGACTTAACGCCAAGAAATTATGTTAATTAATTTGCAAATTCTATGAACTTCTTTACGCAATAAATTGTAAAACTTTGATATGTATATCTAAATCTAACGAATTGATGTTCACGATATAAGTTAAGTTATTGTTTGTGACACATGGCATCAGCGAATACCGTCGCGTCCTGTAACGATTCTACTGTGGCGTGACTGGTATACGTCAAAAATAAAATTTCCTTTTGTATCACAATTCTTTTAATTTATATAAATAACGACTTTTTCCTTCATGAAGAAAAAGAATCGATCTTACTATCCACTAGGTATAGCTTGGCCTACTGCTTCAATTACACAAACTTCCAAGTTTATAAATATTTCGTTTGATAGCGAATCCCTCTCGTGATTGTAAAAATGAAAATCTGTTCACATATGTGTAAAACATATATGGCCGTCTGCTTGCTTAGCCACAAAATCTGCAAACAAATTGACCGTCTACTGAGCGCTTTAAAGTTTTTCTAGCGCATAAAAACATTGACGGTGGATGACGCCTTGAACTGCGACGTTGTTTTTGTCGCGCGCCTCGGAAAATGTTCAGCGAGAAAACCGTGCCGGGGTGAGCCTGAAGGGTGGCGGGGAGCGCGGTGCGGGTCGCGCGGGGCGCGGCGCAGCGAGGCGGGTAGAGCGGTCTGCGCGCGCGCTCTCTGCCATTCGATCGCGCGCGCTCCGTTCCTCAGCACGCGTCCAGCTGTATGCAGTCCGCGCCGCAGCCTCCCGTGAGTGTCGCCTCTGTGTCGCTGGCTCGACCGCACTTGCAGCCGCGGCAGGAACACACGGACCCGGCGACAGACGTGCGAGTAAGTACGTGAACTTAAAGCTCGCGTCCTGGCGGCCGCGGCGACTCGCAACAAATTCAGATCCCGGAGCCGTCCGTACCTTTACTATGCAAATATTCAGGCCGTGTCCGAACTTTTGTAATATATCGTGAAATGGAATACAATTTCCCAGTGTGAACGGCGCCACGATGTATTACATTAGTCGTTACACAAGCCGCGGCCGCCGCGCCAGTTCGCCGCGGATTCCGTAGTCTGCGGTCCCGTCCGGACGCGCCGCACGTCTGTCGCCGCTCGCGGTGGGTCCGTCGCCGCTGTAAGTGCGGTACAGTTTGTGCTTCTAATACTTTCCTTACATATTGTTATAAACTGTCAACTTGCCATTTGTGTGTATATTTGTTATATATCATCTACAACTTTCTTAGGGTGAGATTTACAATCGCTACTTAAACTTTGCTTAGATTTTTATATGGCAACGCATCCATGTTCTCAACTTAGCTTGGCTCTGTCAACACTTAGGCTATGCTGAAGTTAATAAACAAATAGCAATACATTATCACGCTATGTCCCATGCGGGCTGGGCAGAGATGCATTAAGCGCCTGTGTCCCGCGCGCAAGTGGCCGGCGCAGCTGATCGCCGCCCTGCCAGCGCGCGGGTACACGTGCCGAATCCGTCAGACGGCACGTGTGGGCTTTCAAATTATATTTTCCTTAACCGCTAATCATATGAGGATGAAATCTGGAAAACCGGGGTATGTGTAACCTGGGAAATCTCAAAGGCAACCGCCGAGATTCGAACTTAGGATCATTCGCGTCGCCGCGCATAGCAACCGGACCCGCTACCCACTAGGCCGCCACAGCCCATCCTCAAGTTCCTATTGTATATTCAGTTTTTTGTCCAGGAAGAACTTATTTTCTAAGGAAAATCTAAGCAAAGTCAAAGTGTTGTTTATAAATCTCGATCCTAGCGCCTCACCCGTGCGCTCAAGCTGTGGACCTGATCACTTATTAGTAATTTGTAGCCACTGTATTCTCCGAATGTGCGTCCGAGCTTTTTAACATTTCAGTTTCCTTGCATTTAGAAACGTGCGCCGTCAGTCCGACCGGCTGCCGTTGTGTTCTGGTGTCTGTTAACGCTGGCTGCTTGTATTGTGTGCAGTACTACACACGGCTCTACAAGTCCTAAGTGTTGCTCGTACATCGTGTCGAATACAGCCTGTACAGATTTACGTTTACAGCTAATGGATGATGCCCACTTACTACTAACTTTGTATTTATGAAATTGTTTTGAATATACTATTTGATTATTAATTCATTTAAAATAAACTCGTTTCCTACACTTGTGGGTTATATTATCTCGTGAAAGCAACTCTTCCTCGTCGTAGAGCCGACGAGTCGGTCCGCCGAGGGAGCCGGCGCCGCCGCCGCGCTTGCGCATTGCAGTACCGCGGTCTCCGCAATGTATTCACAGTGACATTCACTGGGCGCGGTGCATTTCACGAGTAATCGGTTTTGTTCCGGCGCGAGGTCGGAATCGGTTCGCTCCGGATGACGGATCACTTGCGATCTCAACTCGTTCCGGGTCAAGGTCGCAATCCCCCCACCGCCGCCCACCCTCCGCTGCAGGTCTTTTTTCATTTACCCTAACACCTCTGGCAATGGAAAGAACCTTTGTCATACGTATAGAGATTCAACTCTTTTTACAAGTTTTCCCTATTTTAATTCTATCTCTGCTCACATATTTTCTCTTATTTTTTTGTAACCCGGGGGAAAACCCTACATATGATCATCCGGGTCACTGTGAGGGCGGCGACCCCGATGTGTCAGACTCCTACAGACTGAAAGCCCCCGGGCCGTGGTTTTAATTTCTCCACCCGGACCTGGAAATTCAAATGCACCCGGACGCCCGGTTTTCCCTACCTTATCTCGTTATTACTACCAACTACACGACTTTCTTCCATTTTTTTATATTAATAAAACCACTTAAACTTTAAATCATTCAACCAACAGCGCGACAGTCTACTCTCAAACATGCAATTGTTCCATCGAACCTTATCTAATCTGCCTGTGGTGGGCTGGTGCATATGGGACCGGACACGCGGTCATGCAAATGGTTGTAGTTTCGAATCCAGTGCCTGTGCACCACACCTATACCTACATACACACACACACACGCACACACACACACACATGTATCTGCTCAGCGGTGAAGGAGAGCACAACGAGGAGGCCCGCGCGGCGTGTATAGTGATGTCACGTGTACCTGCTGGCGCTGTGCTGTGAGCACGGCGAGCACGACACGTCACAGGCTCACAGTGGGTACATCCACCAGTATATATCTGCCCACTCCGAGAGAGATATAGTGTGGCAATATTTATTTATTTATTTATTTATTCAACGGTAACTACACAGCATATTATAAGATTATATACCAAAAATAGGAAAAAAAAAATAAAAAAATCTAGAATGCCAATAACGTAGTACACATATTAAATTTTGGTAAATGCTTGGGTCGCTCCCCGCATCATATAGTGAGTGTTGTGAGTGTGTGTGTGTAATAATATAATTATTATTACTACTAAAATTCATAACTATGTACTCCTTATCATAACAGATTGTGGCATGTTCATGTTTGGCTGTCAGCTTTCTCGAATATTTTCTTCTTCAGGCAGTCTGGAAACCGCTGAGTTTCTCTAAAAGATCGGAACCAATCTTTTCGTTTATTTTGGGGAAAATGAAGGTCCTTGTTTATTTTTGGTAATCACAAATATGATTTCTTTCTTTCCTTTTCGTGTCTTTCCCTTGTATTGACTATGCGTATGTCAGAAAATATAAGTTATTCAATAACTTTTCTTAGTCTCCGTTAACGCGAAACGTTATCACTCAATTTACTTTTTCCTTTTTTACTGAAGACATTGTACTAACTCAAATGGTCTTTTCATTCATGCAATGGTACAATAAACCCAAACTCACTTGAGTACAATTATTTGATTGCCGTGAAATTAATTGTGATATCTGACGGTGGCATTGAGATAAATGGAAAGTGTTCTGTGCGATTTGGGTAAATCCAATTATTTTGGAAGTCGCAGCGGCTACGTGACCCCCCCCCCCTCCCGTCCACCAGTCACCGCAGTCAGTGAAACAAGGCCTGTTCAGAGTATAATAATCAAATTAACTGATATTGACTAGTTAAGATCTCATTCGTACACGTGATACGCCGACAGGTCCGCCCGGCCGGGAACGGATTTCATTTGGTAGCTATCGAACTAGTTTAATTTTGTTTACACTGGCCCGACAAAGTAACTGCAGCGCTCCTAACGGAAAGTCCAGTTTATTCTGACATCGGCAACGACTGCCGAGGCTTAGTAATTAATTGACAGTCACCACCGTCACGCCGCCGCGCCGGTCCTCGCACGCCACGACTGAATGTACACAAACTGACTCCAAGCGCGATAATCCGAAGCGAGTAACTATGATGCTCTTTGCACTTGTGTGTTGTGGTCTGGACTCAGTTTGGGCACTAGCCGTATTACGCCGAACATATATTACATACCTATTTCAAGGTATATCTATTAGTTCATATGAGTTAGTGCAAGCGCGGTGTCAATTCGTAAAGCGCTGTTCGCGTTGCACTAACGCAGTGGAACCCGATGTGCTCTCGATACTCAATAACGTCCTTGACGGAACATTTCATTCGCGACATTATTTTGTTTTAGAAATCGGAGTGTCGAAAACTTCTGTAAATCATATTTACAATGCAACCATTCAATTCGCTCATAATATTGTGCTATTCCATTAGTGAGACAAATGTGGTACACGAACGACAGGGTGGGGGGGGGGGTGGGGGGATCGCACATCTGTGCCCGACCGATATTGCGACCACAAGTTAAGGAAGTAAAGCTCCCTATAGTAAGGCATCCCAATCGATCGTGTTCCAGAGATGTAATGTGTGAATATATCGTTTCCAATATATTACCAATCGGTTACATTTCCCGCCATTTTATTTTAAGTTTAATAACGCTCTTTACATTTGGTGCTTGTAAACGATCTCAGCCTTCAGCCTCCCGTGCAGCCAGCCTGAGCATGCTGCCAGGTGGTTTTTCTGATAAAAAACAAGAATTTGGCATAACGCATTCGCATGTTAAGCTACCTTCTTCCGTAGGAAGCTAAAATGAGCTCTATATTTCAAGGTATTTAGATAAATGTCAATCACATGTACTCATAATTTAGCAGTGATTTTAGCCGCAACACCTTACGTAATTGTCATTATTTTGTACGTAGTGGTTTCGCAAATATTCCCGCTAGACCCTATGAGCAGAATCCGCCCTGTGTCTACGCTGACTTCATAGAAAATGTAACATTTTCCCGGTAACTCCGCGCAGTGAGTAGGTCAGGCCGGTCGCAGGGTCGCGTTGCGTAGTGTTACGTGTGTGACACACATTCCATCATTTCACTTTCAACGGCGCGCCCGACGGCTCCGAGCGCGCGTCCACTAGCCGCACACTAATGTCAAGGGTCGTGTCGGCAAGTGGACAATACTTTATAACTTACAACTTGATTTATTATCGTGCGTATCACAGCAGTCATTGAGTTACGTCATAATAACTTTCATATTGTGACCTTAGAATCTACATCAATATTGCTGAGAACTTCAAAATAGCCCTGTCCATCTGGCAACTGCTTGTGACGTGTCCCCGTGGGAAAAGAAAATGTAATATTGTATGAGTGTCATTAGTTATCGTTACCTAGTATTACCGGGGCAGGCCGGTTCCCGGTGGCGGAGTGCCGCAGCGCGACCCCCAAGCGGCCGTTGCGCAACACGCGCTATAGATAACAGTTGTATAATTATCAGAGCCCCGTAGTGAGGTCGTTGACCCCCGGCGGTGCGCGGCGAAAGTGTTGCGGCAACTGGAACTGCCGAGGAAGTGACCGCACTTGCGCAACCCACTGACACACTGCCGCGCCGCGCCGCGCCCGGCCAGCCGGCCAGCCAGCCAGCCAGCCAGCCGGCCAGCACTGGCGATCACACATGATACACATAACACTCATCAACTACATCGACACCTGTTTATAATAATTCAGACCGATCTAAATTTTCAATGTATTTTTTTATAATAATTGGAGAGGCGTGTAAATAGCCCTCCATATGAGCGGGGAACGTATCTTGGTTGGCGGTTAAGAGAAATTAAAATAAGGTCAAAAACGAGTATCGAGGAAACTTATCACTCCACAAATCGCAGCCGATATACCAGAATGTCTGTATCCACTAACCTGTAGGTCTGCAGCTCGTCCAGTATATGCTGTACAGCACGGCAAGGGTCCAGGGTTCCGATAGCGGCCACGGGCACAGAAAGTTTCCTCTCGCACTATTACACCTTATTTCTCTTCTTAATAACAACGTCGTGTGGCGGTTTTATTATATTAATAAGGCGGTTTAAATATATTTATAATAAGAGCGGAGATAGCACGACGTCGCGGCGGTTGCATACAATTGTTATACTAGTAATGTAATGAATGTGTGACGTTTGTGACGTCACACAGAGCGGGTGGGTAAGCGACTTCTATCTGTTTCACTATAGGCTAGGGATGCAGATTATCCTTATATCATTCGCAAACAACTTATGCAGTGAACGAAGAATAATTTAGGTATGAAGCGGAAATATCTTAGCCGCTTCACCAATAATCTTTTAAAGGGTGCGGGCTTCCAGGGAGGGACATTGGTTTTCTTTTATATCACATAACATTTACATTGATGTTTTCTGCGCACACTTATTTGCAATCGAAATAATTACCCGTCACACAGTCATATAAATATGTTCCCACGTGGAAGTGAGACCCGCAAGCCGTAGGGCTGGAGCCGCGCACTGCCCCGCTGCCGGCCGCGCTACCGAATCCCGTCCAGGGACGCCGGACAATATAATGTTCCTTTGTGATGATATTTTGCTAAAATTACATTTTTCATACTTTTGCATTTGGTATACTTTTAAATTCAAGTACTTTACTCATCTTTATAGAAGATTTCATATTGATTTAATATTTCTAGTTTGAGACTTTAAAAATAATTTGTAACACCAAAGCAAAATCAAAGTATGTTTTTCGCGTATAAAACACAATAAATTATAATATTTATGATATGATTTTATAAATTTTGAAAATAACAACAGTTAGGGTCTTTGTCAACAAAGGAACAACCATTAAAGCTATTATTTCCTTCATTATATTGTTTTATATTGAATTAAATAATTATTGTTGCTCGCTCGAGAGTTCCTTATTAGCATACGTTATTTAGTAAGGCGGAGTATCTTGAATAAATCTCTGCCGAGCAGAACTCGCTTTCGTTACGAGTTCGAACTCGGGCGCTGCCGCCACCGCACCGCACCGGGCCCGCCCGCACGCCGCGTGCTGGCGAGGCGCGTGTGAGCCGATGCTGGCTGCGACCTGCCCGCACCCGCGCTCGCTGTCGGCCGCTTGACACCGTTGTAGCGAGCTCTCTCACCGACCAATACACAGTATATTGCTCAAGTCCAGGCAACTACAAACCTTTTTACTAAACATTTTAGATCGCTGTAGCAAATAGTTTAGCCATAAACACATTTCACTATATTTTCAGTAAGTAAAGAATAAAGGACAGAATGAATTGCAAAATGTATATGCATGTAGCGACAGGTACTCTCGGGGGAAAGGTTTAAAAACGCGCTCGCAGTTGCACCGATCGATCTTTTTATTCCAAGCAGTTACATTAAATGATTTAGTTCCATCAAATTAATAAGAGAATCTAAATTAAACAAATATATTTTAAAAACGAATTTCTCTGTAATACATACATTCATAAATGTATTATGTATTATGCTATTATAAATAGTTATATATATGTCACGAAAAATGAAAATACGAACAACATACGGACAGGAACAAGAACAAAAAGAAAAACACTCATCCAAGTTGCAAAAATAAAAAAAGTAAACAAAAAATACACTATTCCACAATCTTCTTGAATAACATCCTTTTTTGTGTTTATAAGTAATCCATTAAATATATCGAGATCAGCGCCTGGGTCTCGGCATAGCATCGTACGGCCTCGTCACTGTGCACGGGACCTGACCACTGTTCGCATAATCTATTCATTATGCCATACCTTTAGTAACTGGGATAATAATTTTAACAAAATCAAATCTAATATTGCTTATAAACTTATATACGAGTACATAAATTAAAATTTGTTTATCAAATAGAAAGGATGAGTAAATTGATTCTCCGTCAGCGTTTCTATCAAAAATTAGTTATACTTTTAATATGTAATCATATGCTCTGGTTGTGACACATTTAAGGTATAAATGCAAGCAACAGAAAGTGTCCGAAAGAGCGCGGGGCGCGGCATGTAAGCGCTGCAAGGATATCAACTGGGTTTTATTAATTTTAATCTTTCGACACTTTGGCACGAAGGTCGCGGCGGAGACCGGCTGCGGCTGTGAAAGGCTTTTTAATAACCACGTGTGCTCGCGTGTCGGTACAAACGAGTGCGCGCCCCCCGCGCCCCCCGCGGCCCCGCGCTCTCAATACCTATATCTAGGTTTGTTGCCACACATCGACATCATCTTGTACTTAAATACTTTTTTATTAGGGACCATAACTTTATTCATCGCCACTGTAGCGCTACTTTATTAACATTATAAATCTCAGCGGTTCTATTGACGATAACGATTGCGGTGCGGGAAACATGGAATTAGCGCACTGACGAAGAATAGTTTCTTCCGAGGCAGATACCTTCGCGGCGCCACTTACAAGACGTGTTCTTATTCTATATTTTATAATTGTGTAAATATTTTTTATCGTTATAAATAATATGTATGTGTAAAAAGTTATCGATACCTTACTGATGTCAAATCGATCGCATCGGTTAACATTATTCCGCACGGTCTCCAATGACGTTCCTGTACAGACAGCGTTACTAATAATCGACTAAACAATCATTTGTGTAAATACAGAGCTAAGTGTGTAAATAAGAAGTTTTAACATATCTACTAACATTAGTTGTATATAGTTGCATATGCCCATGATTATAACCGCATTAATGATAATCTAACAAATTGAAAATCTAACAAAAACAAATAATTGACTAATAAACTCACGGGCAAAGTGTATATTTGTATATAGGAACATAATCATGAAATATTGGCAAAACAAATAAACTGTAAATATCGTCACAATCGAGAGTCGAGGCGGAGAGGTTTCCTCAGCCCTCACACCAGACACAATATTACTTGGGGATCAACTCAAAATACTTGGAACCGTAAATGACGTGTCAGGAAAGAGACAAGAGTGTTCCATTATTTTTGCTTCTTGTATATAACTCGCCGCATCATAAATGAACGTGTGGTTTTGCAATGTGTGCGTGTGTGTGTGTGTTTACATAAGTGCTTAAGTAGTTTCTTACATAAAATTACCGCTTGAATGTACTAACTTGCTCATGTCTACTTACTTTAATATAATTTCATATGAATGTGTTGGCGTACTAAAACATTAACCAAGTAAGTTTAGATATTAAGATTTTAGTTACTCTAGATCAGAGGTTCCCAAACTTTACTACTCGTGAACCGTTTTCGAGCTTTACTAGTTTCGATGAACCCCCTGCTGCTATATTTTTACCACAATCCCAAAATTCGTTAAAAAAATATATATAAAGTTGCTAAAAGATATTACCCAAAATATCTCAATTGCTTTTAAATTTTTTTTAGAGTCATAATAAGACTGTTTTTCATAGAATCAAGACTGTCAAAAATCACAGACAAAATTTGATTTTTTTTAAATTCCTAAATTTTTGTGAATTATATATTATCTGCCTACATTGATAGATAAATCCAAGCCTACATTTTTGTTCTTTACTATCGAAACTAGATACATTTTCGTAGATCCCCATTTACAACTTTAAACTCTCATTTTTTTCACGCAAATACCGACCTCCGTCGAGTCCTCCGGCCCACTTTGGGAATCACTGCTCAACTTTTATCATTAGCAAATATACGACTATTATACCTTCTTTGTACTTCAGCAAAAAACATTTCGTCAGTAATATCCCGGTTTCCGGTTCATTCCAATCCATCCGAATGCGTCTCCTTAATGTATGTTTAATGCAAACAATATTACATGCTAAGTGTTCTGTAAATACAGTGTAAATAACGCAATAACAGTTGAAATCGTTCGGAGCTCGCAATGGCTCGCAATCCAGGACACAGGTCCTCATTTAGAAAAAGTAATAGTATTAATATATCTTCACGCTATACCCCTTTTCAGGGTGAGCATTAGCGGCTGCAACCACTTTACATTTATATGTTGTGACCAACGCGACCAGTAGCACAGCTGATCGCCGTTCTCAGGGCACTTATACACGACATTCCTATTTCCTTGTATAATCGATTATTTAGTGCATAGGTGTGGACATAATCTGTAAATAATAAGTAGTTTATAAATATGTAGCGTGCGGCACGCGTACCGCGCAGGGGGCCGCGGCGGCCGAGCGACCGCTACATGCGTGCGACGGGCTGGCGTACAAATACGTTGGCGCTGCGCGTGCTCACTACCATTCTGTTTGCGTGCTACACACATACATACATACACCTACACACACGCGTGCTTGTACATATGTACATATATATATATATATATATATATATATATATATATATATATATATATATGAGTGCGTATTTAATTATAAGTAACGAACATTACTAACACACTATTTACTCGTCGCCGTCGCCGTCGCCGTACGATGTGACATCAGTTGTTTGTATGTTTGTGATTAAATGACGTAATATTCAATTGACTTTAATCATTAAGAGGAGTCGCAGCCTCAAGTGACCGTTTATTTCGATATATGTTCAGCCGCGTCTGGCCAAACGTCGTGCTTTGAGACACAGCCTTGTCAGAGCAGCGCCTGGGCGGGCGGCTCGCGGCGCTGCGGGTGCGCCCTCTCGATGCGGACACGGCCAGTGTTATCGCAATGATGTTAAAGGGCGTTTGCTCGTGAAGTATCTTAAACGAAGCTATCGGCGACGTGAATAACATTGTTTTGTTAACAACAATTCTTTTTTTTATAAATCTTAATGAGGTTGTGATGGCTCAGTGGACAAGGGACCGGTATCCATGTGCGGCAACGCTAACGGTCATTGGTTCGAATCCCGGCATGTACATCTGTGATTTTCTAGGTTAAGTGCAGATTTAGACACCACATGGTCACCGTTGAAAAATATCATCTACTATTAGCTCTGTACTATATATAGTGTACTAGCCCCGTGAGCGGCGCTAGCTGGTTACATTGGGTTAGCCACATAGCCGCAAAGTGGTTACAGCCTCTAATATAGCGCTGCTCTTCCCAAAAGGGACACAGCGTGAAGGACACGGGTCTATTTAATCAAGTTTCGAAGCCATAAACTTATCGAAGTTTCGTATATTGCATTTGTTTTATCAGCTTTATATAGCTAACTTTCTTAATGCTTCACATAGACCCTGGGTACCGGGTCAGAGTTTATTTCTATATACTAGCTTGACAGAGACAGAGACGACACTGCTCCCGGCGAACAGCTCGTTGCAGTCCAAGGACTGTCGCGACCGCCAGGGGGCGCTAAAACTGAGATATATAAACGCAACTTAAAGTTTGCTTAGACTTTACTAAAACATTACAATTTATATTACCCAATGAATGTCAAAGGATTTGTTAAGTCACTGATTTTGTCAACATAGAATCGGTTCTGCGAATACTATGGCTGTACTCAAGTCCCTATTATATATTCAGTTTTTTTGTTAAAATGTTTTTTTTATGAGAACTATGCTAAGCAAAATCATGACAGGTAGTCCTTCATCTTTGCACTCGTGTACTGTGGTCATTCCTCAGTTCGGGCAATCGCCCTACCATTACAAATAGCTGTTGCTAAGATGTTTCTAATCAACTTGCAATTCAATTAGTGTCCAATGAATTTAAATAAATAACATCTCTATTCCAAACGCAGCCTTCGAACTCACAATAACATTTTTTGCTTGTGTATAAATAACTCGGAATTCAAATATCTCCTCGGCGAGCTTAATAACAGTTTTAGGTAATTGTTTAATAAAAACAACTGAGATTTCCTAAAATCTCTGCCGGTTTTTGTGTACTTCAGCCTTGGGAACGTTCGGTTTTTAATTAAATCGTGTAGTTACAATTAATGTCGTGTTTACATACCGACACAAACAGCATTTATTGCTTACCATAATATAGAAGGGCGGGTGCACGACTGGGCCTCTCGTGTTAACAGGCTTACAAAATGCAACTACCTCTACCCCCTTCTATCACAAATAGACTGCGCGTCGTGCGCGGGCGCACCCTTATGGAGTTGATGTTCTAGCTACTCGCACGAGGCGATTCGCTTCCTGCGTCTGTTTTCCAACATCTAACAACATGAGAATCTTCAAACGGCAGATGAATCGGTATTTGTAGGCTCAGCACGCTCCATCATCGGCCTCGTCATTACTGTCCGTCGGGTGAGACAGGACAGGCGTCCAGCGAAAGCCTGTCTGTAATAAAAAAAGATAACATTATAAAGCCAGGCTCATCAGCGCAATCAGATAAATTAAAACAACAAGCGATGACGTTTTTAGATATTTTTCTTTGGTTTTTTATTTAATTGAGATTCATTTTTAATATGATAATATATGATTTGCGTAACTGTAGCAAAACCTACGTTAAATTTCTTATAATATAAAAGAAAAAATCATTTGTAACAAGTCGTATGAGCCCCGTGTCCTTGGGCCTATGTTAGATAATCACTGGCCGCAGCAACTACTGTGTCTCTAGTCACTCCGAAACGGATACAGCGTAACGATATATTATCATTTAGATAATTAATTTCCCCACAACGTAGTAAGTTTCTCGTCCGTCATATGAATAAAAGTAGGTTTCACTGTTCATGTTTGTTATGTCGTCAGCAACAATGGCCCTCCTCGGCATCGCCTCGCGAACAGTAAACACTCATAGATATCACGAGCTGGTATCTACCTTCCATGGCCTGGCGCCGGTCAAGTGTGTGCCTGTCAACAGCACATGTTGCACATCATTCTACAGATTGTCGTCAGTGATGATAGCAATTAATTTATAAATAATAATACATCCTCACCTATGTAAGCTTTCTAGATAAGCAAAGGTACCTTAGTGAAGGTACCAACTGTATATGTCGTGTCCGATGGGACCAGTAGCGCAGCTGCTCGTTACCCTGAAGGCACGTGGTATTCCTGTCAGACGCCGCGCGGGTCTCCTCCCGAAGTTTTCCTTCACCGGTGGGCATGAGGTGCCTCAATCCGTCCTCAGGCGGGAGACCCAGCGGCGCGCGCCGGGCTGCGGACGCTTCCTAAATAACTATCATAGCGTCCGCGTTGCTTTGCAGCGAGACCGATCGTTTGGTAAACGCTCCTCGATAAAGACCTATTCCCTTCTTCAAGCATATTTAATTGATCAATATCGAAGATTTCAAATATCTAAATAAATAATACCCGTTCAGAATTGGGCTTAAATCAGCTCATTCATGCCAAAGATTATATTCCACATGCAACAAACAAATTTGACTTAATTTCAATATATATTAGATAAACCCATAGCTCGGGCGTAGTGAAGGGACCTCCCCGCGCCCTCCCCGCGCCCTCCCGCGCCCTCTCCGCGATACGTTCATTTTGAAGCTCATTACACAACTTAATATGAATTTAAAGGCCGATGTAAAAATAATTAGGCAACCGGCAGCGCTCGAGTGGAGAGCGCCCGCGGCACGCGCACACGACGCGGCGCCGTGTAGTATTCAGTGAATATACTACTGTTAATGCTAATATCTCTTTAGCAATCACTCTTTGGCAAAACAACATTATTGGAAAATGTAACAGTTTCAGGGAAATTAATTGCATAATGAACGGTGAGGTGCGACTCAACCCGACGTAACATACGGACTGCCGGCCGACCAGCGTCACCGAGCCATCGCCGGTGCGATCTGTATGTTGAACAGGATGTGTCGCAGCAGGGCACACGAATCAATAACGCAGGACTAATGGCGCGCGTCACATTGGGTTAAAGAAACATTGCATTTCATCTACATGGGAAAAATTACAATGATTAAAAACGCAATACAATGCGGCAGTCTTATGGAAATTACAAACTAAAGTAAACACACCTCACAAACCTCACGAATACAGCACCGAACTGTATATAGTAAAATACAATAGAATTACAGAATCAATTGTCATGCTAAGACTGGAGCACTGTGTAATAAAATCACACATCACACAGAAGCAGAAATAGCATCAACTTGTTATGTAGCATTTGGACATTCAATGCGTATATTGACTTAAAATTTGATCCGAATTAGATTCTGAGATCCCGTTCTGATAATGATCAGGTTTTAAATCGATGTATTTGATAAATGTTCAAGTATAACAAGAGAATGCTTTTTATGCTTGTATGGGATGCGCGGCACTGCACGGGACACTTTATTGCAATCAATAAAAAACACATTTTGCATTAATGCATCGCTATTTTACATAATTTAAAATTCGGTAATCCGTGGCTAGAGTCCTGTACAGGACAGTCGGGAGGGCCGGGGGGCCGGGGGGCCGAGGGGCCGGGGGGGGGCGACAACCTCAGGTGCTAGACTCTTACTGGCTAAACCCTCGGGGTATTCCTCAGCTCGCCACCAGTGGGGCCTGGATTTCTATGTTTCTCCAATGACCAGGTATCCACCTGGCTATTCATCCGAACAGCCTGTCTCTGACTCCATCTCTACAAGGGGCGGGTGTAAAGAGTCTACCGCTGAGCACTTGTCTATTAGGCGCTGCGCAGGACACACACACACACACGCCTCCGTTTCATCCGGTCATATCCCCATCTGACACATATTGCGATAGGAACCACGGTTTGTTCCTTTTCTACATACACATCTGTAAGAGGAAGGTATAATTATCTATGTGTGATATAAAAATAGCTAATATCGGTCGGTAGTGAGAGCGTATCGAGTGGTAGCCGCGAGGCCGGGCCGGGCCGGGCCGGGCCGGGCGCCCGCGCTCCCTCGCTGCAATAATGCGATGCACGTGTCATCATCCGGGCTCCTAGCAGTTGGCCAACGGCGCCGCCGCGACCGCGACCGCGACAACCTTAGCACTCGCTGTACAGATCCGTTCGGGGTCCTGCACTGACCGGATTCAACGCGTATGTATAAGATTAATTAAAATTAATGTACAATCTGTATGCATAGCATATATATTTATACAATGAATAGTAACATATCATCACACTGTGTCCTTTTCGGGGCAGAGCAGAGATACATCAGTGGCTGCATCCCATTCGAGCTGAGATCCGGTGCCCAAGGTGACCAGTGACGCAGCTTAGCGCCGCTCTCGGGGCACTCGTACATGCGCGTGAGAAAACAAAGGTTTCCAAATGATACAGCACACTGAGTCGACTTCTAAACGAGAACATTTAAAAGCTATGATACTAATTTAAATGTTTGACGCAATTCATTAAAATAATAAAAAAATTGATAACGCGTTCCATTTCAGGCACAAGTTGACAAACTCATCGTGCGAACTCTTTGCTCTGCATTCTGTTAATCCGCTAAACAAACGCTTGCGGCGGCTAAACCCGTGTCAACACTTTACCTTTGCTTTTTCTTCTGTTTACTATATAACTCTGAAAGCTTTGTTTGCTGTGGTGGCTAAAATGTAGGCAAATATGCTAAATTTATAATATAAATACAAAATATTTTAAATTTCTAAAAAACGCATATAATCGTAGGTTTGAATCGCAACACATATCTTTGGATTTTTTAAGACTAAAATTAATGTATTATATTCTCACTGTAGCCGCGTTGGCGGAAAATGTCACGAGGAATAACGCGACGTGTAAAAAAATGTACGTGTCACAAACTGCATTGACAATAGCAATCAGCTGCGCCCCTGGCCGCGCGCAGCATCACCTGCGAGTTCGAAGGAACAGGACATTGGTGTTCCGTTAACACTCGTATAACATAGCGTACTTGTTAATTTATATACAAGCAATGTGACGTACTGTAGTATTTGTCATAACGTCGTGATATGGGCACAGGCACTGTCGAGGCCACGCCCCGGCCGGGCCAAGAGGCTCTGCACCTCGCGCTTCTGCCGAGCGTTTGAGCTACAGAATGCTCTCCGGGCGAGGGCGCTCCGAATCTGCAGTGGTACTCGTATTACATGGTGCAGGCCGGCATGACGCACGTCACTGTCGACTGTTTTTATTTATTGCTGATAATTGCAGTCGTTGTTTGATTTGCACCATGCTTACAGTCTGACGGGATCGCTCCGCTCCACTATACCGGCTCAGGATAAAGAACAGGCTCAATCCAACTAACTTTCCATTAGAACAATACGATTTAGTTAGAGTAAAAAAGTAATCAAGTGTAATACGAAAATAAATATTTGTGTGTGGGAACATATCGGCAGAGCAGGAATGCGATGCGACACGCTCGGCGCACACGGCGCACGCGGCGCACACGGTGCTGTGCCCCTACGTCCCGTGACGTTCCCGGCCTACTGGCATTAAGGCTGAGATTTATAGACGCTATTTTAACTTTGCTCAGCAAAGTTCTCAAACAATAAGTCCGTATTGACAAAATTTGAATATATAATAGGAATTCCAGTATAGCCATAGTATTCGCAGAGCCAAGTCCATGTTAACGAAATCGGTGACTTACCAATTCCTTTGACATTCATTGAGTAATATAAATTGTAATGTTTTAGTAAAATCGAAGCGAACTTAAAGTTGCGTCTATAGCTCCCGGCCCGAGTCCCGCGCTCGGCGCCGGCGCCTGCCTGTTCCTAACTGCCCTTCGTTTTATTCACTACATACTGATAATGTTTTATGTCCCATTTCCTCGGTAAATGTTAAAGAACTAGATACGTATTTTAACACTCGCCCAAAGTGTACCTACCGGCTTTCCTGCTGTTTGTATCCAGATGTGACATTACAATAAACCGTCTGTTAAAGAAATACTTTCCAAAACATAAAGCAAATGTCCCGAATACAAACACATCTAGTGGGACACGCCGGCGCGGCAGCCCGCGTGCTCTCGAGTATTGTGTAACTAGCAACTTCCTTTATTAAACACAAGTACACATTCCACGCAATCGGTTTAAAATAGATTTCTTGACGCAGCCGCTTACTTATGTAATAACACGTTGTGCACACGGCTGTCGAATGCCTGTGTGAATGATACAAATTCTGTTGTTAGGCGTTAGGGACATCGCAATGTGCTAGTGAACCCTGCAACGGTCCAACCGTATCGCGACCGGTGCGGCGGAGCGGCCAATACAACGCCATATCCGTAAAACATCATTTTATTTACACAAAAATGTAAATGTGTGTCCAATGCGGGTGCGGCGGCAACGTGAGGCCGCGGGCTCTAGCCCCGGCGCGTGCGGCCGCCCTCCGCGCCTCTCCGGGCTAAGCGCGGGTCTATGCGCCGCACGCTCACTGATGAAGGAAAACATCGCGAGGAAACCCGCGCGGCTTCTGATAGTAATGTCACGTGTACCAGTGCTGTGCGGACGGCGACCAGCCGCGCCCCTGGTCGCGCTGGGCACACGACATATATAAGCGCGAAGTGGATACAGCCGCTCGTGTATCTCTGCTCACACCTAAAGGAATAGTGTGTCGATATTATTATTATTTATTTTATTTACAATATTAATATATTTTATTTTGATTTGTTATAAATATTATCACATTGTTTGGTTTCCTTATTATTATAGTCTTGGAATGACATTGAACTGTTCACATTTCAAGGTAAATTTGTATTTTTTTCCTTTCTGACGTCACAACCCTCACCTGAAGGTCAAGGCCGTATTGTACTTCTACAGAATGTATACATTATTCAAATTATTATAAAATACAAAACTATATCATATAACAGGGGACCGGAACCGGAAAGTAATGTCGCTTCTTTACATTTAATTGAAACGAACATACTTTTAATTAATATTTATTATTTATTGATAGATCCTGGGGTTTAACCACAATTTATAATATTTATTACTAGCAAAATTAAACACAGCGTACTACGGCATTAAAATATGATAAATATGACGTCATATATACATTTCATTTATCAACAACCATTTCCCACCTAGTTTCCAAATTTTCAATTCAAATCCGATAAAAATCAATTGTTTTTTGTGTCAAACAGCTAGGGAAGGCATTCCGGACTTCTTCCAATTTTTCAAATTTTTTACCACAAAAAATATATTGTAAGGATTGGAATAAATAGAATTTCGAGTTGAATTCGCACTCCCTGCACATTATACGAGCACGCAATTATTATCGTTTCAATACCGATCGTTACACATTCTGCCAAATCAATATTAAAGAAAATATTAATACCATTCAATTTTAAAGGTTTTTTTTTATTCTTGCTCGACATAGTGCTAACAACGCAGCTTACATAGCGTGAGCGCGGCCCAACAGCTGGCTGTGACTCGCGAGATGCAAAACACTTTGACAACAGTAGCTTCCATCTCACTGGCCCAGGCCTTCACAGGGAAAGCGACAAAATGTATAATTCGCGAAATGCGCACTTGAACCACTCTGGGAGGCTGGGGGTATGAGATGGGCACCCGGGGGGGCGAGTGTAACTGATCATTAAAAAACAACGCGCGTCATAGTCAGGCATGGGACAAAATATAATATAATAGTGGATGAGTGTAACATTAGCTTGACTCCTTTCGCACGCGTAGTGTTTCTATAAGGCCATCTCGGTTTTCATTTATCACTGTTGAATCACGAGTGATTTTACGTTTTTCCCTATCTCTAATCCTAGCATACAATAATGTTGTGTTTACGCGGCGACGGCGCCCGGTGCGGCCGCGTCGCGACTGCAAACCGCATCTGCAAACAGAACAGCACCGTCGGCACGCGTGCATAGTATGTTTGCATTATCCGTGTGCGGGGCCGTGTATTGAAAACATGTCCGCGAGATGGCAGCACTCAAATCCCCTCAGGGTTCATTACTATATTTTAGCAAAAGTGATGGCATTCGTAGTACCGTCCTAAAAACGACAGCTACTATCAATCGTAAAGATAGCCTTATCGGTAGTATGCCGGCCTGCGCAAATATCTCTGGACGCTTCATTCAAAGGACCCACATCGTAGGACGGTGGGAACACGCTCGCCGGAATACCGTTCCACAGCTCCACGACTCGGCTGCAGTGAGGGCTAGAGGACTTGTCAGCCCCGGCCGGGTGCCAGTTACCGCACAGCTGAGACTCTGTAAACCCGCGCGTGTGTTTCTATAATCAAAGGGTGACGGCCGAACAAGGTTGTTTACAACTCTTCAGAACACTCTCCTTGATACAGACGGTAGAACACATTCAATGAGGCAATATCTCTGCGCAACTGAAGCGGTTCAAAATTCAATTCCAAAAAATAAACCTTTCCAAAATGTTTCATAATCTTATTGCGGACTAAGTTCGTGTAAAAGTAATTTAATTTTAATGAAAATGGCGGTTGACGTGCTTTTCCCTTACAATCATATACATATATATTGAAATAGGACGCCAATCGTACGTAGAGCTACTACTGCTGTAGTTGCTTTGTTAACATAAAAGTATTCTCGTGTAACTGTTTGTTGTGTTTTAAAAACAATATCCCTTTAGCACTGGGTTTGCGAAACCAGTCAAAATAACTGCTCTTTACATTTGTCGTTGAATATTTCTTCCTTTCAAATATTTTTTCAATCAGAAAAATAACACGTCTTTTACTAATACAAGATATTGATAGATATAATGGAATTAATGTGATCTGTAACAAAGCAAAATAAATCATGCTAACTTATTTCTAAAACAGATATAGATCGTTTGCCGGTAGGTCACGCGTGTTACTCGCACAACTGCCGGGACAAGCCGGCGCTCTGAGAGCCAGTGTCGCTGATGCGCTCTGCCGGCTGCTCGCTGCGCCACTGCACTGGCTGTGGAGCTCTGCTGGACTAGTGCCCGGCTGCCACGCCCGGCAACGCGAGTCGCCATAGGTTCGAATCCCGGCACGTGCCTCTGGGTTTTTCTAGACTAAGCATGGATCTGGGCAACACATGATCAGCGGTGGAGCAAAACATCGTAAGGAAACCCACATGACATCTAAAAAGAAAATGACATATGTAGAGATCTCATAGAATCGTCTTATTTGTTGGTTTGTTGTTTGTTGGGTTGTTTGTTGTTGGTTGTTTCAGGAATCCGCATTCCAATGCAAGAGACTTTTCCCTTTCCAAGGTGCCATTTACGAAGTCAACTCGTGTCAATAACAATACACTCGTATTCTCCGCGCCCGCGGCCACTGGACACTGGGTCAGTATCGTTGTTGTAACGTCGACGCTCTATCTTATACGTTTGACTCCTTTACAACAATGCTGAGGAAAAAAAAGTGTTTAATTTTTTTCTTAGTTGTATTTGTTTTTATTTATGTAATTAGTTAGTTTTTTCGTATTTTGTGTCACTTAGCTTGGTTTTTTTTTTTTGGGAAACTTTGCGGACCTGTGTATTGTTTTTGTGTATTTTGCATCGTTTATATATTACTGTATCTTTCCCTAAAAACATAAATATCAGTACTCTCTGATTCCCTGAACGAAGCAGCATGCTATGTGCTCGTGTGTGTGCGCTGTACATGGCTTGGTTTCATTAGCATATGTTAATTCTAATATTTAACGTAAATATATTAATTAAAATAATTAATTCGAATGTAATTTACAAGCCAAACGTCATGACGGCATTCCGCATTCGTATAGTGTAGTAATAAAGGCATGAATATTTAACACAGGGAAAAATTAGGCCAAAACAATAACAGACAATATAACGGCTCTGTAGTCAAACATGAAATACATTAACAACTTAATAATATAGATTTTTGTATAAAATTAAGTTATCACATTCGATTTTAGGAATGTAGAATACACAACCGCGATGAGAAGGAAAATAATATACAAATAATATAGCATATCGACAGAGATTGCGTAGAGCACGGAACCCGTTCACATCGGAACGCGTTACCACACTCGCGGACCCGATACAATGCTCTGTAACAGTCAAGGGTCCACGCCACTGTTTCCGATGCAGTCGCGCACGCGAGGAGAGCCCTGGCGCGGCGGCTCCGCTAACTCCAACGCGTCACGGCTCCACACTGCCAGTTCGACGCTCCACATGATGTGTACACAATTAATGGGCATTGCGGCCTCGCGCGACACCGGCCGCGACACCGGCCGCGACACCGAGCGCCGAGCCCGCCGCGTCTTGCCGCTTACGGGTGATGCCCGCTTAGGGGTGCATCCCTACATTTTGGGGGTTTAAATATGAGAAAGGGAATTTATTGGGTGTAAAATAATTGAGAGGTTTGAAGTTACATATCAATTAAGTAAATCAAGCTCAAAAGACAAAATTACAGGAAATGTACACACGGGTCAAACAATAATACTGCCAATATTGATGATAAAAGTGTTTCAAAAATAAAAAACGAAGTTTTACGTTCCGATTTAGTAGATTTTATTAATAAAACTTCAATAACCCATAAACATTCCCTCTTGTCGCACCAAAACAAACACTAATCTAATAAGTGTTTGATTTTATTGACAAAGATTTAGGAATAAAAACTCAAAACTCACACGTTTTAAGCAGATTTAAGGTCTTTACGGCTTTATGGCCTTAATTTGAAAGGGCTCCCTCCGTAGCCGTTCACACTCCGCCATAGGCACATCGCAAGCTGTATTGTATCAACAAATAACGCGACGTGCCGTCAGCGCGCTGCTAGCAGTCCCTGTGAGATGTAACGCACCAGTGTCGCTCTCTCATTCCCATTGTGTTCGTGTATATCACTTAATAAATGTTCATTTTATTAAATTAATACTACAGACCATTCCCTAAATAGTCCAATCAAAAAAATTAAATAAAAGCGTGCTGAAGCAGAAAATCTGTTGGGCATTTTATATAAAACCATTACTGCCCACAAATCAAAATTAAAATACGCTTTGCTGCACCGTCCGGTTACCTTATCCACCAGAAACAATTTCAATGTAATCGGAGCGTGTGCTGAGCCCAACATTAAATATACTTGAGATAATCGTTTTGCCAAACGGGTCTCAGTGCGCCGAGTAGGTCCTGCAGTTTCGTGCAGCGCAAACCGCGCAGTGCGGGCGGGGCGGCGGCGGGGGCGGGCGGCGCGGGGGGCGGTTTTCACACTCTAATTGTTATAAAGTGCTCATACTAATTAGACAGGACGGAGGCGAAGGCGCTCCGCAAATTTTACAGCCACAAATATGCATAATTTATTCAGCATTTTGTTTATAAAATCGTAACATTTTAATTTAACAGTCTACTTTTCCTCTGCACCCTTCATAATCTAGTAATTATTGTAATTTTTATTAAAACTGAAATTACACTGGCGCAGCCGCCATCGCAATGTGCTAATAACATCATTTATTTCATATTTATTTTATACTAGCTGTCCCGGCAGACCTTGTTCTGCCCTATTTCTCTAAAACAAAGTCACATTGTTTTTTTAATGTTAATAGCTATTGGCCTGTCGGCTGTTTTTTGAAAATTGTTTGAAGGAACCTGGCCTTAATGCTATATGTAAAAAAATTGACAAATATTGACATTAATATTTATACGTCACTCAATAATTGTTTTGCCTTCCCGGAACCCGTCCACTAACATTTAAACTTTATGCTATGGTGTTAAAGTTCAAATTGACTTATAACAAATCTTTTGTATGAGAATATAGAAAAGTGTTGTTTTTAGACTTTTTCAGATAATTTTTTAAAATCTTCTCTCTGTTATGACCTTCCCCAGACTTAACAAACTCAACAAAAAAGAAAACAGTCAAATCGGTTCAGCCGTTCTCGTGTTTCGCGGTTATCAAGACACTATAGCTGATCCGGCAAACGTTGTTTTGCTATGTAACGTTTTGTAATATCTTCTAAGATGTTCATTGAAATTAAGTGATGTCAAAGACAATTTTTTTCACAATTAAATACTCTTAATCAACAACACATTTATTTGGATAAAGATTAATGTTATTACGTTGATACAACTCTTAACAAATAATGCATTAATTTCGACCAAATTTGTTTACCATAAAAACGGTTCTAGTGACTTAATTTTAAAAGATAGACATATACTGTTGCGGACATTTTTTTAGATCATTTCAAGAGGAATAATTCTTTCATACATATATTTTTGGTATCTTGAACCGTTTTTGCAGCGCACGCAATGGAAGCCCTCAAGGATGAATAATTTTGCCCGTTTTTTTCACATTTTCCATTATTTCTTCGCTCCTAATAATTGCATCGTAATGTTATATAGCCTAAAGCCTTCCTCGATAAATGGTCTATTCCACTCAAAAAGAATTTTTCAATTCGAACCAGTAGTTCCTGAGATTAGCGCGTTCAAACAAACAAACAAACAAACAAACAAACTCTTCAGCTTTATAATATTAGTATAGATTTTAGTATAACGTTCACGATACATTTAAAAGTAATGAATGTACGCGAGAGCAGCCGCTGTGGAATGTTTCAATGCGCGCCCGATGTATTGCGAGTAATCTCGTGGCGGCTAATTGTAGTGTTACGGCAACATTGCTGTCGTACAAACACTTTTTAATTACAAGCATAATACAATAATAACATACTAAATGTAACTATTTGTGTAAATAAAGAAGCGCCTTCTAAATTTGTTTAAGTACTGTTATATTTATAATTATTCTTCTTAAATTCCGATACAATAACAGCAATCGCTCGCTCCAGGCGATTGGCTCACTCCAGCTTGAGGCCTCTTCAAACAAACACCGCTGAGCTTGACCTTCGGGTCCTCTCATGTATCATCTGCCAGCCACATTTCGCAACAGTAGCGCCACCTAGCTTGGAGCTTTCTTCTGCATTTGCCAAAACGCCAATTCCACTCAAGAAGACGTTTATTCCAACGGTTATCTGTTCTTTTGCAAATATGGCCAATTCACTGTTACTCCAGCTTGCTAATCCAGTGAATTAGCTTAAAATATCCCCGCCTCGAATATCCGTATTTTGGAAATTATCCTTCAAAGAGACCACCAACGTCTCAGCGCAGTCTGTTCCATGGCACGTAAGCAATTTCTATTCGTAATCCGGTCGCGCCATAAGGCTATGGAACGATCTTCAACTGAGTGGGTTTTCTTTCTCCTATTACATCGGCTGCATTCATTTTAAGGAAGTGTGGAAATACTTTTGACCAGGTCAGCATGAGCACCGCGACTGCGGACGAGCTGTCTCCTGCTGTGGTCGGGTTTCGAACTGCCTCGCGCTAAACATAGAGCGCGGTGTGCTCACCCTGCCGCGCTGCAACTACAACAAAACGTTTCTTACTAAAATGCAATTATGAAACAAAGTATACAAAATTAAAATTGAAACGCAGCAAGTATTATTGGTGTAATATTAAAAGGTAAAAGTAATACGTGGAGGTCACTGCCGGGACTCGAACCGGCGCGCGGCCTTGCGTTAACACGCACGCTCAGCTGCGCACTGCGCGTACCCCGCGAACAGTAGGCTGCGAGGCAAGCAGCAAGCTGCCGGCCGCTCCACTCGCTACCATTTCATTTTCAGTAAAAAATACTTATTCGTATCAATAAGTTTTTGAACATTTTAACACACTAGAGTGTGTTCTCATATGTCCTAAACGTGTACATACATATATCCTTGTCTAGTACCCATAGTAAAAGCACAATCTTAGTTTGAGGTTACATCGATTTGTTTAATTGTACGTAAATGTTATACTACGTGACATTCCTTAAATGTAAAATTAATTCTCAAGAAAAAAATTAAACGACAGCCATTATCATTGTAGCCCCGCGAGACACGCCGCCGAGCACAGATTATCTCAACAGAATCAAAACTTAATTATATTATTCGTTAGGTAATTATATTAGGTAATATTTTTTGTTCGTTTCGAAAATAAATTTGTGATAAGTTCAGAAAATATAAAAACGCAAAAACCAGATTAAATCGCTTAAAGAACTTTAATTACAAGATTATAATCGTAAAACAAAATTTATTGCGACAACAGTCGGATTTAATAAAAAGTCTACACTTTCAGACATTATTGTGCAAGTTCCGATAAAAACTTTGTACAAAACAGCGATCCTGCCAATAAGGGATCGTACAGGAGGAGGGGCTAGCCGCCAGTACTTGGCTCTCCCGCCTAGGGATGCCGCCCTTCACACAATGTATAAATAGATATTATCATATTGGAAGTTCAACGGTTTACGGTATTTAGGCCGTAGAACGATAGCTGGAACTAACCACAGTACACAAGCGCAAACACCGTCATAGTGACTTGGTTTAGCTTGTCGCTTTCTAAGATCAGTTTGTGTATATCCAGTTGTTCATATACCTTGAGACTTTCCGTCGCGGTATAATCGTGTGTGGGCCGGCACGGCGATGGCGACTGTCAATGGATCCCGGTCCCTTGGCGATGGCTGCCGTTTTTGAATTACTCTGTACTTTTATCGGGTGCTGTGCTGTCACTTTGTCGAGACAGAGTACAAACATAATCATAAAAACGGCTCTTTAGACGGGACTCAACTGAAGCAAAGGTTAAACGGCACCAAAACTCGGTTATTATAATGGATATTTTATTGCTAATATAAAAAAATAGACTCAACATTGAAAGAGTGCTAAAACTATCATATAAGGAAACAGAAAAATTTCGGTAAGAGCTGATGATGAACTAGAAGATTGTTTCCAGGCCCATGTTGAAATTAAAGCCCACATCCAATACATCCGGTTGTATGCCGCACTATATGCTAGAACCGCTGCATCATTCCGAATGCTTTGTTGGGCCGATCATCTCCATTGCAGCTTCCACCTTCAGCCGCAGTAGGTACCTTGTCTTCTGATTCACGAAGCCACCGTTTCACTGATACTCCGACCTAACTTGCATTTGAATATTTCTTAACTGTTATTTATTTCTACCGTTTCGAACTGTAAAGTATCCAGTCGTGACAAAGCTCCCTTTTGGGATATGAGATCCTCTCATTTAGGATATTGGATTCTTCAAAAGAAATATTAATATATTTGTGAAGGCTGGCGTGACCGTGAAGGCTGTGACCCCGTGAGTTAATTATGTGGTCTCTTTAGATTGCGTTACATTGTAAAATTGTTTCATAATATTACCCGACTGCCCTTGTGACTGGCATATGGTTTCGTAGTGCTTAATGAGTATTTATTTTTTCCTTTTAATCTTCAAATAACTAAGAAAAAATAACAGGTCCAGGCGCTACCGGCTGCAGCGCAATGAATTAACCGCGACACAGTTACATTATTGTGTGGTGTTCATTGTCCAGTCTCGCGTTGTTGCTGTGACTGGGAGGTGCTCTAAGGATGGGTACATATATATATATATGACTCGTGCAACTAGCGCAGGGCTTGCGGCGAGTGAACTCTGTATCAATGTGTATCAGAGAGCCGCGGCGCAGACACCGACACTCACGACACTCGCGACACTTGCGAGGCTCCATCGCCTTGCGACACCGCACCCTCGCGCTGCATCTCACTACTCCATTTAATAATAATATCGCAGGGTCGTCGTCTCAGACGGTGTTTACACGGATTATCTGCATTTATACGGATTTTCGATGTCTCTCTAATATCCCATAGGGATAACTCCGTCGAACACATTTGGTAACTATTAGCATCGACCTTTATAAAAAATAAATGAGACAAATTTAGATCCTCTCGCTGCATTGGCTTTTGAGCAACCTCATTTAGAATTTATATTTATTCGTAGATATCTGCTTGGTATAACACGCATTCATTAATTTACTCGACTTTAATACTTAATTTTATTTATTTAATGTATAAATTGCTTAATAAAATTATAAACATTAAAAATATAAACTTTCATATGAATATAAGCATAATAATTTTACTTTTTTTTTACTTTGATTTGACGTAGATATTTTTTACAAATTTAAGTCAGAAACAGGAGTCATTTTACTAATCCTGTATATGTGCTCTGCCGCCGCCCCGCATCGATTCTCTAGGAACAAAAAAAGCATTACTCATCCTGAAGAGTTGCCTTATACATATACATCGTAATAAACTCTGCACTCGCGACGGTGGCTTCGCTAACAGTTTTAATAATAAACTGGCTCTGTGGAAGTAAATACAGTCCGTACACTCACAAAAGTATAATTAGTAATGGCACGATAGCTGGGGCAGTTCATTATCAATGTATTACAGTATAACGCAATCACAGCACCTGCACCTGCACCTGCACCTGCACCTGCACCTGCATGGGGATTACAATAAAAGCAAAACACAATATTGAATTCGTAATCGCGAGCAAGTTGAATGCCTTGCGCCGCGAGTGTCGAATGCCACCGGCCGCGACACAGGGTCGTAAGGAACTTTTAATAAAGTCATGGCATTCACGGAAATTGTAAATAATTATAAAACAAAAAATAGTGATGCCAAGTTACGAGAGTTACCTTTAAATGTAAGAAATAAAATGCAAAAAAAAAGAGTTTTCAGGGAGTTGATTTTGGAAAAAGTTAAGCAAGAAATAAATATATTCATTGTATACACAAGAAGTCAATTTATAAGCTTGGTAATGGCAATACACAAGCTTTAGTGATATTGAACAACGTTTTGCAATTAGTTTCATTACATATTATGAATTATTCGATACACGTTTGAGGGTCCATTATTTCCATTCGACATCGGTACTTGTTAATTTGTTTTGTTTACCGGGCTGGCAGCTGTTACGTCTGCTAAGTGGCTGTAGCCTGCTGTACCATCATTTTTAAATTATTTCTTATTGTGATTAAGAAAATATTTGTCCATACAATTTTTAAATTATATTTTATTTCATTTCCAGAAACTGTAAAACAACTTAAGCGTACATTCGCGCAGTTGACTATCCGACTCAAATATTGAAAGCCTCATCATATATTTTACGAGGCCGGCATTAGCGTTAAGGATATACAGATAGTCATTACAATTTCAGATAATAAAATGTATTTGAAGGACTTTTTCGTTCAGGGCTGGCAACACAAACAAGAAAACATAAAAACGTACGACTCGCCGGCGCGCGGCCGGACCTCGCTCCCGATACATTTAATGCTCCAATGAAATTCAATATGACCGTTATATAAACCTAATTCGGCTACTGACACGGCGCTGTGACGCACTCGCCTCTGCCTGCTATAATGTATTAAACTATTGTTCACAATGTATTAATAATTTGCCTTGTAATTACATGACGGCGATGACGATGCCGCCGCGCGGCAGTATCTGCACTATGGCGACACACTCTAATGAGAACAGTACTACGGCTGCCCGGACACATACCATACACCAATACACTTGCAATTACATACTGTATCAACTATATTCTCCCGTGTATCAATAATAATATTTTATCGTAGGAACACTGTCTGGCACTGTTTATATCTTCATTTATTATGAGGCCAGCAGTCGCTACAACTGACAAGCGCCTGTGTGTGCTATTCCACATTTTTTTTTTCAATTATTTCTGTTAAAAGAGTGTTCTTTAACATTGAGACACAGAGTAATTGAATAACAATTAGAAATCGTTACATCACAGATCTGTTCTTACGAATTCATTAGTACATGTCTCTGCAAACTGTTACGTCTCTTTGCATCAATTACATTCTATTACACACACATTATATTTTACAATAACATTAAAAGTATATTGCTTTTTGAATAATCAAAAGTCATAATATTTCCACACATTATGTTAAATCTATAGGTATGACTATTTTTAATGTAAAAAAGAGATTTAAATGTACCATTAGCTAATGTCTTGTTCCAAATGAGCACCGACATGAGCGCCGGACAGCGGACGCTCCACAAGGCAAGGTGCGGACGCGCGAACCACTAATACTAATTGGACTTTTGTAAAAATCGTGCTCATAATACAAATTGAATACATAATCGCAATATCACTTTCACCCTTCTTGATAATGACAGTCGCACAGTGCGCCGCGCCCGCGCCACAGCGCCACAGCGCCACAGAGCAAGCCCTTAGCGGTGATTCCACTCCATCTGATACTCCATTACTATTTATATACTTACATACATTTTAACTACGTATACATATGCATAATTTAAAGCAGTTCTCATTTTGTATATGATTAGCTATAATAAAATTTTATTGAAATATTTTGATTAAGTCATGCGCTCACACGCAGATAGAATATACAGGTAGTGAGATAATAAAAAAACATCCGCTGAGCTCCCGTAATGTTCCGATAGCAGTCGGCGCACACTTGTAGGTGACGACCGCAAACACTGGCTCAAACATATTGCTGAGCTGCACATTTGCCATAACTGCGAACATTGCTTGTAAAAGTAATAATTTTTAAAGTTCAATATACGTTTTCTAATCGCCTTGGATGCAACATATAAACACGATAAACATTAAAAGCTATTAACCTTTGAGAGCCGTTGTCTAGTTTATAAATACATATCAATCCGAAATTGACCCTCCATCGGTGAACGATGCCACTGTGGGCCGACGCGCGACGCGCTACTTTCGCTCGTGGAAGGAGGTCAGCGAGAGGGACACCCCTACTGGCGCATTCTCCACACACAGACGCACACACACACTCGCGTGCGCGCAGAGGCAGAGTATGCGCTAACATTATGTCACAAAAGCCGAGCATTATCTAATCGTAGCGCCGCGGTGTGCTCTGCGCTCTGCACGAGCTCTCTTTATATTGCTCTGGAATGTGTGCTCTACGTGTGAACTACCTTCACTGACTCATGGTCTGGCTCATCGATACCCGGCCCAACGGCCTTGAATTTTTGTCACGCGCTTTAAAGTTCAGATGTAGCTGCTAGTTACGCCCCCCCCCCCCCCCGGGGTGGCTATGGCGAGGGGTTCTTCAAAAAAGCAATCAATTACGTTCTCAGTGATTCAGTTGTCAGGTGACGGCAATCGCTCGACGCCGGCGCACCGTCGCACTGTTACCGATACATTAGAGAAATCGTCTTCGATTTAGATAACTGAAACATTTTTAAAAATTATACGGTACTGAGAATAAAGTTTTTTTTTTTTCAAATTTACTGGTTTAAGATACTTGATAAAAATAAAATTTTGGTGTTTTGTTATTATAATGACGCGTATGACCACTAAACATATATTAATATTAGAGTCCGACCGAAACTGGTTTTCCAGCCGAAACCGAAACCGAAACCGAAATTTCGGCCGTGGCTTCAGTTTCGGCCGAAACCGAAACTCACGTGGTCAAGTATAAAAGTCAACGTGGTCAAGTAAAAAAATGAAACAAAAACTTACATGTAATCAGTTCCATCAAAGCATAACCTCTAAAGAATGTTTACGTCGGGTGATAACGCACTGACTAACTTGTGTTGCTATAGAGCAATGCGAATTAGATCCGTCAACTGTCGTCTAAACGACGCAGTTACACTCCGACGCAGCCTTGAGTTTCTTTCGGCGTTTCTTCTCAAGGTAGTCGCTTCCGAAACGCTAGTAGATCACCGTTAGGTTTCGTATTTTTGGCTGGCGGTCCAAGTCGAGGTTCGTACCCACAGGGGTGCCCTTGCATTGCCACCCAACCCATAAATTGCCGGCTGAGCACCCTCAATGTTCGCCCACCCGCCCGGTTAAGTTGTGAAGACCTTTCCCGGTCAACAAACACGCGTAAATTCGAAAAAAAAAAGCAATGCGAACGGCGCACGAATCCCGAACAGGGCCGCCAGCGTCCGTCAAAGCGTTGCCGCGAGAAACGAAGCTAGGCAAGCATGTACGACAAATACCGAAATCAGTTTCGGTTTCGGCAAAAGTTTCGGCCAATTTTGGCCGAAACCGAAACTGCCGCCGAAACTTGATTTTTGGCCGAAACTCGGCCGAAACCGAAAGCGAAACCGAAGTTTCGGTCGGACACTAATATATATGGTTTAAGTGTACAACTTCAAATAAAACTTACAAGAGAAATAAATTACTCTGAAAGTGGGATGGCAATCTTAACTAATGTGTTTTCCAAATACGCCGCGTGTGTGTCATTAGCGCCGATACGAGTATAGTGAGCGCAATCGCAACGAATAGCAGCGTGTTACGCGGCTGAGCATTTGTACCTATACGAGTAGGTAGCTCCGACCGCGGTGCCGGGGCGGGAGTGCTGCGCCGCGGCCAGCGGACTCTCCAGCCGGCTGCGTGAATCCTTACCACGCTCCAACGGAAACTATCCATAAGGCGCACCATCGCGTATCTGTTGCACGGCGTTCAAAAGTTTCTTAGACTATTTTAAATATAATAATAATAATAATAAGATACCGTCGCGCCGTACCAGTATTACAGTGAGGAGAGACACACGAGACGCTTAAATGCCATGTTCCACGTGAAGGACACTTCACATGACGTTTCTATTACAGGCCATGCGGGATTCTTTACGATGTTTTGCTTGACAGCTGAGCGCGGGCTACCTGTGTCCTTAATCTGAACAAAAAAAATCCAGAGATACATTCTCGGATTCGACCCTACGATACCGGCTCCTTGTGCGCTGGGCGCCGCGGCCACGCGCATCACTTGTACACGCGCGTCCACAGAGCCGGACTCCGGACTAAGCTAGCGCTTAGACTGCGCGCACAACGACGCAGACGCACGGCGCGTGGCGCGTGGCGCGTGCTAACGCCACAACACATTGTATTACGGTGTGACATTACAACATAAAAGTTGATCGTCAACCCAATCACTATGAAGTATTTATGAAATCATAGGTTTTAAATTTGTTTATTGATTAACACATTTGTTTATGTACACTGTGCGCACTGAGGCACATCGGTGGCTCGTGACGAGCTCACATTTTCAAATAGAAAGCTTTGCCGGTATTCACAAACTATTAAGCGTCATGTACGAGTTCACGTAAAGCTCAAAGGAATAATTAATTTTTGGAATTATAATTCACCCTTTTTTATTATACGTGCTCCATATTACTTTTTTTTTTACACTGGCTTGACATAGTGACTACAGAGTTCCTGATGGTAAGTACAGTGTAGCCCAAAAACGAAAGTGACTATCAAAGAATGAAAATCCATTGATAGTCTACATCGTCATGTCGGCCCACATATACCACGACTGAAGGTCTCTAGGTATATGAGCTGCTGGATATACACAAGCTGATCCCGAAACGCGACAAGCCGAAACTGGTCACTATGACGGGCTTTACACCCATGTACTGTGGTCGCGATCCAGACGGGCACCGACGCCCTACCACCTCGCTGCTGCTCGTTTAGCACCACCCAGGAGTCACGTGTAGGGAAACTAGGGTAAAGCCTACGGACGCGAGCAGCTTCGACTCCCGAATATTTATATCTTCGATAAAATGTACATTAAATTCAAAACATAACAATTTTAAGTTTAAATTTGTACATCTTCACGCTATGTCCCTTTCAGAGTGAGCTGAGATATATAAACGGGTGTATCCACGTTGATTTGTAAATGTATAAAGTGTACTTATTATAAATGTACAGTTCGATATTGCAGCGATCAGAGCGGCGTGAAGGCATTGCGCGCCGCGCCCGCCCCGCCCGCCCCGCCCCCGCGGCGTCGTTAGAGAAATCGAAGTATTTGGAACAATTTCAGGGACAAGCGCCGAGTGAACCAATCTCTGTTTTTAAATGGCGCACGTAAACAATCGAAATGGATACAACAGCGGCGCCTTCACACGTTGCGCAATCGGTTTCAATAAAACTCATTAACCAGAGCTATTACAATTGATTTTTATATGGCCGACGGACGATAGATCATAATAATTTCCTATTTCAATTTGTAAAGAGCAACACCGAGTTGCAAAAACGTTATTTAAATTCCAAAAAGGATTAAAAATGGTTAACATGCGTGAATTGTTAAACTGTCGCACATGCAAACAAATTAATGCTTCATTAGTATTTACAATAGTTTTTAAATTGAAAATAGTGTTACTGCAACTAGTTATTAGAAACAGGAACGAACAAATCCAATTACTATCGTAACTTATTTAATCTTATCAAGGACTACCTGCGTCAGCGCACGACGCGCTTGAACTATGCTGATGCACAACGTCAAGAGCACGCCCCGAGCGCATGCATATGGAGGTCGCTGCCGGCGCCGTTACTCCTTACGTTTGTTTGTTTTTTTTTTTCAATTCAAATATATAATGTTGAAACATTCCAACAAATACTGTACGGACACCGTTTTTAAGTAACTGTTTTGTGTGTGCTTGCGTGTATATATATATATACGTGCATGTGTGGGTGAAGGCCGCGACCTCGATACTCAAGTAGATGCCTCACGCGCGCGAAGCGATGCTGCTGCGCTATATCGCACAACACACGCTACAGGTCATTATGTTAAAATTGAGACACGTATCATTTTTGAGGCGGTAAGGCGATTGCGCGAATGGATCGTGACCGGATGACTCAAGTGTAAAGACCATCATAATGACTCGCTCCGGCCTGTCGCGTTTCGGGACCAACTTATCGATTCATATACATGGAGACCTCCAGTCGTGGTTTGTGTGCGCGGACATAACGACGGTGTCTGTCAATTGTTTTCGTCTTTTAATAGTTTCTGTCATTTTTGGAGTTCCCTGTACTCACTATCAGGTGGACTCTACTCACTTTGTGGAGTCAGTGTAAATAAAGTATAGGACAAGAATCAACACATTAATTACATTTGTTGTGCCGCGGTCGCCTTGCGGGCTGGGCTGCCTTGCCGGTTAGTTACAGCACACGGCGGGGGCTTTCGATCATTAATTGATTCTAATTATTTAGTGGTCGCTGTGGTCTGTTAACTAGCTCGGTACACACACAGCCAATTGAAGTGTTGTTATTTAATGCCGCCTTTTTAAAAACAAAAACGTTTTTTTTTATATTGTTTCGGTAAAAACTCTAAGCTAGACATGATATTAAAGCTAAGTCCAATAAAGACGGGGACTACAAGATCCTCCCCCCCCCTCCCCCCATCACCATCGCAGCCACTTCTCGACAAAAAAGCTATAAAGATGCAAAGTCACGTGCGAAAGCGTCCTCGCAAGCTTACCGCAGACTCACAGAGCAACCTTCGCAGTCGCGGTTTCACCATAGTATTCCAGCTTACATAAATTAACTTATATTACCACAATTATTTGATTTATTTTTATTAATTATGTATCTAAACTCTACTACATCCGATGTAAATCGGTTACGAAAGTAATTGGGCATTGAACTATTTCAAAATAATTAGGCCACACAGTAAAAAGGGCTCACATTTGAAATTAGATTAGCGAATACGTAACGGGCTCGTAGTCGTACCTCGTAGCTCGTAGCGCTACGAACTGTAGCGCGTTGATGTCTTTTGTATCCATAGCAGCTAAATTTGTTTGTTCCATTTTTTTTTTTGTCATATATTTAATCAAAATGTTTAAATAAATTATTTTAAGTCTTCTTCGTTGATCAGATTTATTTTCCGTTTCTAAAAATATGTATGTAAATATGTATAACAAATTAGCACTATTAGTTGTTGTAATCAATCTTATAATTGTTGGATAGTAACATCACATTGTGATTAGTGTTAGACGTGACGCGGACGGCTGCGGGTCGCGCGGCGCGACGCACTCGGCTCGGGCACGACGAACTGCAGGTATTTTGCAAATACGCACAAAAAACTGGCCATTGTGTTCGCAAGAGCGCGCATTGTCGCCGCTCGGCATGCCATTGTACACGGTTGCACACGGCGCGTGTGTGCCGCCGACAAAAACGAATCGCAACCTCACGATCGTGCGCAGCAGCCTGCGACACAGCACTCGCGGCGAAACTTGATATAACAAGCTAATAACAACATATACCCTCATTCGATCATATTCATTTTTTTATTTAGGTTTCAGATGTTCATAGTGCCTCAATAAATATAATCTTGAGGAGATTCTGATGTAATTATGAAAAAATAACTATTTCTACGCGGTCATGTGTGTAGGGCATAGAAATTCATTCCGTAAAGTAAATACAAGACGTTCTAAATTCAGAGCTGCGGGCACAATTTTAAATATTTTCTACATTAGAAAAGACTTAGATGAAGTAAAACTCGATCGACTGTAACACGAGTAAAAACATTAAAAATTCACGGACTTGACCTTGCTTTCGGAACGTCACCTCGCACACTGTATGCCAACTCTATACATTTTGGATTTTTCTACTAAAAAAGGAAGAGAAGAGTCAGTTTTGTTACCACTTGCGGTACGCTATTAACTATACTTCATTAACCCATTAACGCCGAGAAGATCAGAATTTTTATTAACTTTTCAACGTGTTTATTTGTTATGTTATCGGACTAAAAAATAATGCAATACCTCTAATTCCTACGCGAAATTTGATGCTTTATCAGAATTTGAGCTCAAAATATAACCTACAACCTACTTAATAATTATATTGATATGAATATTGTCTAATAGTACGGTGACACATAACACACAAAGGCTGCCCGCAGTGGCCGCAGGCAATAATGAATACGTAACTAACCATCTAGTACTTTGTTCTTTGGCCTTTTACTAAATACATAATCAGCGTCAGTATGCAAATATCTCTGTTATAACAATGGTTATAACCATTACATGTTATAACTATTGATAGTAGTAAATTGTATCATGGCTTCACAACAATTAGTTAATGCAATAAACAAACAGCAATACAGTTCTATTGGTATCAGCACGCAGCACAGAGCGCCACACTCGCCGTAAGAGCATGCGCACCTGCTTTCCAGAAGAAAAGCTTTACTTTACCGCAAAGTAAATTATAGTTTAAAAAATAAGTAGCTATTGCCGCGTGTGTCGGTACAGCTTGCACGCACTTCGTCAAGGCTGTGGCGAGCGGAGCCGATGCATTTTGTAAAAAAATTGTGTTATTTCAATCACGAAACAGCACCTTAAACGGTTCTTTAGCCAATAATGTAAAAATAATGGATTACACAGTGATTAGCTCCATTCTCACAACGAACGTGTTGGGAAATGATCAATTTTCCTTAAAGCGTCGTTCAGGTCGAGGCGCGCGCACGCGTTGCGCCACCGTCTCCGTACAGAGCGCGCAGTGTTCGCAACACTGGGCGCATCGCTCGTCAGCGCACGCGACCCGGGATAAGGGATCTGATCTGTCCACGCGCAATTGCACTCAGATACGGCGCAATCTGACGAGATCGCATCGCAATAATCTGCACCGAGTTGGGCAATGTTGTAGCTTGTTGTGAACACTTCAGATCTGTCCGGGCAGGACCAGTTACTATGTACTTATGAAATCTTGACGCTCACATTCAAGCTAAACATTTCACTTACATGCGTGGACGATTTAGATTCAAAATTATCCGTATCCTTTCTCAAATATTATATTCAAGTTAGAAAGCAAGAGTCATGAGTGTTTATTGTGTCTAACATCACGAAACTGCTGCGGCATGTCCCGGGGCACCTGGGGGACGGTGGGAACTGAAACTGGGGCCGTGCCGTTGCGTCACACTCGCAGCAGCGCGAACCCCAAGGAGAGCGGCGAGCGGCGAGCGCGCCTCCTGCATACACAAACAGGCTGCAGTGACGCAAACGGCTGACTCCACCGTCATCGCTGCGAGTGTTGGCAGCCTCAGGCGCTTGTAACGTGCAGATGGATTAAAAGAGCATTAAAGGTGAAATTGCCAATGAATAGCCAGCTGCTCGGGGCGCGCCGGTGCAGCATGCAGAGCATGGCGCCGGGGCTCAGCGCGTTCGCAGCACTAGGCTCCGACTCCACGGGGCCGAAGCGAAGCGGCGTAGCGGTGCGAAGCGAGGAACCAATACCTTTCATTTATTTTAACAATCAAATGCGTGATACAAATGAGTGGTTTTGGTTTGATTTACGTAAACATTTAGATTTTTATATATCAATCGACAATTAAATTACAACCGTTTTAGAAGTGGTCGGATATATAGCGCCAGTCCTTACAGTTCGTTTCATGACATATATTCTAATAGCGATGAGTGCGCCGCGCCGCGCCGGCCCTACTGGCACTCGGTACTTTCCGGATCTATTGTTGAACGAAAATAACGATACACAATGCGAACACGAGCCACGCGCCCGCAGCATTCATGGCAAATGTTTATGAAAATAATTAAAGGAATGATTTAAGCGAAGTAGACGCGTCCGCACTGGCGCAACTCTGCTCGCGTCCGTGCCGCCGCGCACTGCCTCAACGATGCAAGTGTGCAAGTGTAGCCACAGAGATAGAGAGAATGTCTTGGCAATAGATCTGCGCTTCTAGAAAATAAATAACTAATGAACTGTTCCGAATGCTTCCAGTCGTATGTGAGTCGTAAGGCGCGGGGGCGCGTGAGGGCGGCGCGGCGCGCCCCGAGTGCGACGCGCTGCATGATACTGAGCGCCCGCATATTCATATATCTATACAGCACGCCGGTGACGCGTGACAGATAAATCCGTTACAATAAGTAGTGACTGCATGCGTTCCTACAAGAGGTGGTGCCCGCTCCCAGCTTAGCTTCAGTGACGCGCGTACGCCTTGCTGCCGCTGTAGATGGCGCCGACACGCCGCGATCCAGCCAGGCGGAAATGAACCATTGAGCCATTTACTGATCGTATATATTTCGTGCCATAATTTTATTGTCCAAAATTCTGTTAACCTGGACATTTAAATAATTGTACATTTTGATACAATTGGAGGTCGTTGACTAATAGCGGACTGAGCGCCGCGACACGGCCGCCCGGCAGGACCCCGGGCATGACACCAACGTCATTATACGTGATAGATGGCAACCGGCTCTCGCTAGACTGGTCGCTGGTTGCTGCGAACGAACGGCTGTAGGTGCGGCTCACTCGCAGTACATTTGTGTATATTTAAAACTGATGGTAGTAACGCTAAGCGCCCCGGCGGCGCGCTGTGCCGGCGCCAGGCGTCCGCCGCTAGGACAGTTAAAGTCACATAGTACATGGCAAACAGAAACACGTCCAGTCAGGATGAGCGCTGGTCTCAACTACTTATCACAGAAAGTAAACGAAGACGAAGATTGTATCCCAGAACAGTGGGCGTCGCGCGCTGCCTCACTGGCAACTAAGCTATCATATATCTATCCATACATCATCACGGCGAATCCCTATTGGGGTAGGCGGGGAGAATGGAATTCTGTGTATTGTTGCAAAGCTCTTTCAATTCCTTAACATTAATTAGTTCCTTCGTGCACCCCCGGCGGTCCCGCGTGCTCCCCCCCCCCCGTCTATTATTAGGGTTGCAAATCAACTTCTTAGTATTTTGTTATGACATTTGTACTTTTTAGAATAGCCAATGAATCAAGGAACAAAATTATGTAATTTGTACAAAACATTCCATACATATTTTCTTGGAAATTCTTCGTTTATTTACCTAAAACAATTTTTGTTTTGCAAAATGATACTTGGTTTTTTAGCTTTTACTTAAGTAATGACGATTCCTTCTTACAAATTTTAATTTATAATGAGATTATTATTATTTAGCTATACGAATACAGCATAAACAATAACATTATTTTGTATTCGTCACTACAAGGGAACATTTTAACATAATAACTGGAGTTTTTTAAAAAAATACTTAAATCTTGAATATCTCAGAAATTAACAAGTTTCGGACATGGTGTCATATGACTTAAATGACTCCAAATTATCTGTACTACAACGTCTATCAAGGAATGTATCGCATTACCGTTCACCCTGTATAGTACTGTTTAATTTACTTTATTCATCATAATTAAAATATTATGACATTTTAAAATAAATACATATAAAAAGATAACATATAAATTTTAAAATATAAAAACATGTAGACCTACAGGGGCGAAGCCTAAGTCCCAAGCTGCCGGTAGTTAGGAGCTCAGAGTGAGGAACCTCCTAACAATGCGCGGCGTTTCGAGTAGAACTGCCTTCTGTATCCGGCCCTTGATCCAACAACCAAGCGAGAGCCTCTTAAGGTGGTAATCGAGGCTCTTTGCGATCAGCCCATTAGTCGATACGACTATCGGGACAATAATCGTAGAATCTACATCCCACATGCTGGTAATCTCGTGTGCGAGGTCTACATATTTTAAACACTTCTTTTTCTGCTTTCATGAGATTCTCATTACGTAGTGTAGTGATATCAACGAGTATTGCCCGGCGCACTGATTGGTCTACTACCACAATGTCGGTATATTAACAAAAATAGTCCTATCCGTGATAATAGATCGATCCCAGTACAGCATTATTACTGTTATTATCTTTTGGATAGCTATAGAAGTGAGTGCCCCAGCCGCAGGCCGCGCGGCGCAGCCCCCGGTAACTCCGACGCGCAAAACTTGTCTGTATTGCGCAATAGAGCGGAGTGAACTCGTGACGCGGTGCGACAGGGCGCGGCCGGCTCGCCCCACTCGCCGTACATGCCGTGCCACTGGATACAATCCGAGGCCCAGTTGTGATCCAGTTTCACTAATGCAATGATTGTCGAGGTCCACTTAACGACTGTGCAGCACACAGCTCAGCTGTGACAGCTGCGCGTGTGGGCCCGCTTCGGCAATACACGCAATATCGCTTATAAGGAGCGCTCGCCTGGACTGATACGCCGCTGCGTTGTGCGGAGAGGGCGCGGCGCAGTGCGATGGGCGAACACAGTTGACAGCGGCTTGTTCCGAGACCGCGCGTGGCCGTGTGCGCGCGGACTGTTTTGTATTCATACACTTCAGTTCGCGCGCTTCAGGCGCGCCGTCCCGCCGTGTGCTCCCTTGCCGTTGCCTGTCGAGCGTGTCGCGTGTCGCGTCATTGCTATAAATATATAATGGCATAATAGTACATCTCCGCTCTGTACACATTAATAACATTAGTTCTCCATTGTTCTCAAGAAAATACATGACAATTAGCCATAAAAATAACATATTATGTAATTTGTACGGGTACAACTAGCGCATTAACTTGTCAACTTTTCCCCTTGGCACTAGTCGATGTTTTTTGTTCTTTATGTAACTACAAGCATTGTTCTTTATCTAATATTAATTTAAGTACCTCGCAGGAAAGTGACAGCCATCAGAACATGTGGATGTAGCGACAGTGGCTGCTGTCGTGCCAGTGGAACACAACGCGCTAAGTCCCTGACATGAGTGGCTACATGAAGCGGGCGTTATTTTAGAATTAAATTTTTTATATTATTTTTTCAATTGACCCCGATCTACGAGCCCCGATAAGTTCCCCGGTTACTTAGTTAAAGCTTGCGGGCCGTAGTTTGAGCACCTATGGTCTATAATTTACATAGAATATCGTATGAGGGGGGCACTAATCTTCCAAAAAAACATTGAGGTATTAATTATTAGTTTTAGGCAATAGATCGTCCGCAATGCAAGTGATCACGAACCTCTGATAAATCACATTTCGCGAATATTGCCGGCAGAAAGAGAATAGTTCCGTTTTTACTGAAATCTAATACTCCAGTGTTATTAACCGTCTTGTATATGCTTGCAGGTGCTAATAGACAGTTCGCAACGGAGAGTAACAACATAGATCTGACACATCCACGACGCAACCCTGACACGTCCACGACGCAACCCTGACACGTCCACGACACACAGCTGACACAACCGCGACACACAGCTGACACAGCCACGACATACAGCTGGCACATCGACGGACTGAGAGCACAATGAACAAGTCCCTGTATTTCACGTGCGTGGTCGCGCTGACGACCGTCCTCGCCGCCCCCGCGCCGGAGCCCGCCCCCGCGCCTCAGCCCGCACCGCACCCGGAACCCAGCGCTGATGACAGACCAGAAATCATCGAGATCATCGCTCCCGCCGCAAGCGCGCAGGTGCAGTACGGACGCGGCTTGCGTATGCAAGCCTAGCATAGTATTCCGCAGCTAACTTCGTAAAGGTGGAGCCATTGTGGCCGGGCTCGCCTACTGCACAATGAGCCAGTCTATGGAAACTGGTCCGTTGTTCACATAGACGTGGGTCCGGCAACGTGAATAGTCACAGGTTCGAATCCCGGCGCGTGCCTCCGGCGCCGCACGCTCACCGGTTAGAGGAAACATCGTGAGGAAACCCGCGCGGCATCCAATAGAAACTTCATGTGTAAGTGCCCTGGGAACAGCGATCAGCTAGGGTAATGGTCATGTCGGTCACAATACAGAAGTGCAAACAGGATACAGCCGCTAGCGCACCTCCGCTCGCCCTGCAAGGGACATAGCGTGCCGATATATTATTATCATTAAGAATAGCATTACACAATACCGTTTAGTGGCCACGACATTTCGACTGACACTTCATACTATATTCAAACCTTTTGTTTAACATTTATTCCGGACCGTTTGGAAATAATCTGAAATTTTGTGTTCGTAAACGCGCTCACGACACTCGAGTCTAGAGGCAGAAATTAGAGGGCAATGTTTATTGAGAGTAGTTCTACTGCATTACATACGATCGCGTCTTGCAGGAGACCCTCGCCACGCTGAACCTGGGCGCGCCGGGCTCCGAGCTCAGCGAGCGCAACAAGCGCACCATCGGCATCCTGCGGCAACTGTTCCCGACGCTGACGCAGGTACTCACTCGTCCGACTGTTCAGCTCGCGCTGCACCCGCACACCCGCACACCCACACACCCGCACACAGTGCCGCCGCCGCCCAACACTCCATCTGGATATCGCATAAAGTTTACGTTATGACAACGTTGTTGTTTGATGTTATGTAAAAAAGTATGTGTTTGTGTGAGTGTGTGTATATGTATGTCCGTATGCTCGTGAATACCTATGCCTTCACGAGCATACGTACCGTGTATCTACATATATACAAGATATGCACAAGTACATGTTTGTATAAGTTTTTTTTAAATATTTTCATATCGATATTGAAGCCTTCTTTTACCAATATTAATCTCATGCCCAACGAGGTCCATAGTTGTAACTAAGAAAAACGAATTGTAATCTGTAGACATAGTGGAGTACAATAAATTTAAAATAAAATTGTTTGATAAACGTCGTTAATAACAATTAGACAAGGTAAAGTCGGACTGGCCACGAGGAATATAACATGAAAATAATATTAACACGGCGGCACATTATAAAGAGGAAACAATAATGTAAACATAAATTCAACAAAATCTAATTCTGGATGAGGTTATGGTGGTGGTGCAGATGAAAGTCTTTACTGGAGGAAGAGGTCAGTGTGAGATGTATAATGAAAGTATAAATACTCGCAGTTGCAACATTTATCCGACAGGCCACACAAACAAACACAGCTTAAACAAGAGCAATAAAAAGAAGTAGCAAACACACAAGCACTAAGAAACATAGTCAGCACTAGTAGGACAGTATACAATAACTCTGTAATAATTATAAATAAATGAATTACAATTATTACGTTTCGCGAGCGCACCGCGTCCAGCTGCAAATCATCACAATGTTTTGAACCCTACCCTCTGTCGGAGACGTATCGAGCGCGGCCCGGCCGGGGAGTGGGGCTTGTCGATAAATTATGTTAATCAATACCGACTGCCGATGGACTTTAATGTTATCATATTAATACTTAAATAAATATTGGAAATTATATATACGTACATTAAAATAATATATAAATATAATTTAATAAACAGTATAAAAGAGTATGAGTTCGAAAGCACGAGTAGCCAGTGAGGTCGTAGATTAGATTACCCTAAATGTCATCAGCCATTGCCGTAAATTGTTATGTGCATCTCCCAATAAACTAAGGAGCCTTTCTCGTAAACCTCGGTTAAGAATCCGCGGACAAATCGACCGACTTTTCAAGATGTTTGTAGGTACAGTGAGGCAGCGTCGAGCCATAGGTTTCTTCTTTGATGGGGCGGGCGGAAACTACATACATTGTAATAGAAGCATACGACTCGGTGTAACTACACATGTAACTGGACAACTCATCCATATGCACACACACGCGCACACACACACACACGCGCACACACACACACACGCATACACATGTTGCACTACAGTCCACGCTACAACTACACATTGCATTACACCTCTGTCTGTCTCTCTGTGAAAGTCAGTCGGGCGCGCCCAACATTTATACATGGAAAGGCTCTAAGCAGGAGAGTGCTCGAGTGCACAACTGATGTTTTAATCTTTTCTACCGAAATTGCTTCTAACTTTATAATGTATGTATGTCTGCATGTATGTCTCTCTCTCTCTCTCTATGTGTGTGTTTGTGTGTGTGCGTGCGTTTGTGTGCGCGTATGGATGTAGGTGTGTTCAACTTCAAAAGATATGAACTTAAAAAACTGCTGTTATTGAAATAATTTATTTTATTTCAAACTTGTTTTTAAATATAGCAGCAGCACTGTGCATGTGCTATTATAAACCTTAAATCGGTAGTTTGACAAGGTCATGGCCGATTTCCATTGTATGTTGACAGATTGACCTCGACATTGAGTTCCGCAGGCCAAGGGCGCCGCCAACTGGCAATCGTAAAGCCGGCTTATGTTCTAGATACTCGAACAGACGGTCCAACAATTAACCAGCTTCGCGCTACGAACTTTTGGCCCAATATTCCTGAGGGTATTCCTCGGCGGCAACAGGACCGGCGGCAACACGGGCGGCGGGACCATCGAGCTCGACGACGATGACGACGACGACGAGGACGTGGAGACGGTAACGACCGTCGTCAACGCCACCACCACGAGCCCGACCACCGCCGCGCCTGAGGCCGATGGTCCCAGCGGAGGCGCGCGCCGCCGCCGAGCGCTGCGCTTCCTGCCGGTATGAGGCTCGCCGCGCATCACCCAGCCTGCCTTGTGACAGCGGCAGAGCCACTCGACCCCATCGCATCTCTCTCACCCCTCGACCTCGCTCATGACCATCCATCACGCGCAGAGCCCGCCGCGCGCGCACACGCTCCGCTGACACACCCGTCGGTTGCAGGACGCGCTCGCTGAAGAGAACCAACTGCTGTCCGGCGCCGAGTCGCAGCAGGCGGAAGTGCGCGTCGCGTTCGGGGATGGACAGCAGCAGTTGGACCAGCAGGCGGCCGCCAGCGATGACCAGCAGACCGCGGCGCAGACCAACTCCGCCTCCATCGACGAGATCTCACTTGATGACACCGACAACAGCGACGAAAACAGGAATAAAAGGTATTCCCCTGCCTAGCGACAGTACTCTCGACACCTCGACAACTCTCCGACTCTACAAATGTATCTAGCTTAAATGAGTACGAATTACATCTAGAAGGCGCGCCCTGCTGAGCTCTCAGGAAGCGGCTCACTCTTCAACACTTTAATGCCCAGGGGACGGATTTTCAAGCTTCCAGTTTGAGCTGACACCATGCCGTGAATTGGAACGGGAAACATATGAAAACCATTGTATCCTATGTTTTCGGTGGTGCTCTTTCGAAAATTCATAGTTAAAAGTCGCTAAAAAGTGTAAAACTATGGAAAAATTTAAAAAAGAAAACATTTTCTTTTTTTTTAAACATTTTTGTTCCTCATGTTTCGTTCTCTATACATTTTTTTACACTTCTAAAACTGGTTTATAAGGCGTCCATTATACCTAAACTATCAATAAAAATTGTATTTTCTCCACCCTTCTTAACATTAGTTACAGTGAAATTGTAGATTCACAGTGGCCACCAAGAAACGAAGTTTCAATAAACATAATTATTCATTACTATAATCATACTATCCCAAATATTCTAGGACGGAATTTCTCTAGGTATAGACGACTAGACTTCCAGAGAACATGTTAGCATGTGTTCGAGTAAAAGAACATGAGTCAGCTGCTGTGAGGCGTGAGCAGACTATGGCGTGATGCATGTCGGCTCGGTAGATGGCGTTGTGCCAAATTGCATCGCGTTATAGTTTCGTTCACAGCAGCTGCATATAAGGCAAAGGTGCCATATTGTAGATCGTGACGAAAAGACAGAGATACCTAAGAGATATCAAGTATTGGTTTTAACGTGTTATATATGTGAAGTAATTAAACCAGTGGTGATCTGTATCTAGTGGTTTCAATTCAATCTCCCCGCTCATGACCCAGTAAAGGGAAATCTGTACAGCATGACAGACGCGATTGTACCGCAAGGACCCTCCAATCGGATTTAGACGCCGTCGCCTCATTTTTGCTCGTGTATCGTATTTCGGAGGTCACGTGGTCGTGCGTAGGATGCCCAGCCGCTTCTTTATTCGCTCCACGGCCTCCAAGGTATAGCAATAGGAATTCATAATTGGTATCTAGCGTAAGTGTAATGACTATGCACAAATAATCAGAGTTCGAAGCAAAGTATTCTAGGCAATTCTGTGTTATTAGTTGCTGCTATACTTTAAATTCATTTGTTTCGTTTGCGCGCGCTCCGGACACACGTGCGATCACATGACATGCGCGCGAGGAAGCAGTCGCGCGCAGCGCCTTAGCTTGCGGATGTGCTCAGTAATGACAGACTGACCATGAGCTTGTTATTTATCGGTCTGTAGCGTTTCGGAGTCAACCCGAGCATGAGGAGCACACCTGGAGGCTGTCTGTCGCAGTATGAGTGAGCCGGCGTCTCGACGCGAGCTGTCAATGCGTTCTCACCTCTTGCTTGTCACTACCAATATTCAGACTACAGTGTACACTCCATCGGATATGTAATGTACTCACATTTTAAAGCCTGAAAAAAATAAGGTCACCCCACACACGCGTCACTACAGGACTCAAAACCCGAACGGCGCAAGCGGATGAATGTATAAGTACACGCGCCGACTCGAGCGCCTGCGCTTGTTTCTACTCTAAAAATGTTTTAATCGATATCGGCATCATTCCAGATTCCTGAACTTCGGCGGAGCTGGCGGCGCGTCCGGCGGCGGCTCCGGGAACTTCCTCTTCGATATCGTCCGGGTAAGCTCTCGCGCCACCTAGCCCAGGACTAAACATAACATATACCATCTTCTGAATCAACAGATACAATATCTTTGTTTTCGTATCAACTTGTCGCCAGCGTGTAGTCCTGCATGGCAACACCGTTTAATGTATTTCTACGATCTTACGACTTGGACTTTTAAAGAGAAGAGTGAGTAGACATTTGTTGGGCGCACGCGGTCCTCTGTGGGACTCGCCTACACCTTCCACCAGTTGTGATTGAGGTCAAAGGTCCATATGTAAACCAAAAAAAAGTAAAAATTAGAAACAAATAAGCTAGGATTTAAAAGCGCTTCGCTTGCATGTAATGCATATTTTGTTGGTGGACCAAGAAATAGACAAATACCAGAGCCCTATTTTAAAATACCGTGTTAGAACTCGAATATACGTAATAAGAGATACATTACGAAGAAAACATACATTAGCTTGGTATATATACCAATTTTCATATTACTAGAAGAATAAAGAAACCGTTGTGCACCAGTGAGCTAAGCCACGGCATCATCAAGAGGAACCGAGGCTAAGTCAACCTGTTCTCTAATTAAATTGAATGGAACTATATGTTTACCCCAATAACATGATGCTCTATACAACGCCATGTTTGTATCCATAGCCCAGCCGTGCTGCCGCGGAGACGAACCGGCCTTCGACTACCAGGCCCTACAGTGTTGCATGTCGTGTGCAACTGGCCTAACCCTTCCGTATCATCCGCTTCATCAATACATCTCATCCGTCAAACTGACTAGTTCAATAAGCGACGAGCATGAATAATGAACCATTCCCTCGGATCGAATTCGTAGTAGTTAGGTTGGAATGATCACTGCACGCGAGGCGAGCAAGCGGCGAGTGAGTGAAGAGGTTTGCATTGCAGCGGCCGGCGGAGGCAGTGGCGCGCGCCGCGGGCTCCGCTCTCCGACTGTTCGCGGGCACGGACTCGCTAAACGTGGGCCTGACCGCGTCCCACACCGCCACCTTGGACCCCGCCGACCCACAAGTACACTACGAGCTCTACTCCGCCTAGGCTCTCGCTTCCGACGTACCTAGGCCGCCACGCGAGTAGACGCCCAGTAGCCAGCGCACGCTCTAGAACCGGAATCTCCAGACTCCGATAGTTACCCGATAGAACCCGTCCTTCCGTAGTGTCCTCCCCGGCTCCTCCGCCAGCACTCCCGCGCCGAGGAGGCGGTGCCTACCCCAGTAGCGCTTGAATCGAACCCGCCATGTACTCGCAGTGTGTCTAGCGACGCAACGCACAGTAGCCGCATATTGATTGTAGTTCGTTAATTTGTCCCGGCGTCTCTCCAGCGCCCAGCGCCCAGCGGTCCGCAGCACCAGCTCATCGGCACGACACGGCAACACTGGCAGCGTACACTCCACATGGATATCCACCTTTCTTCTCATATATTTCTGTGTGATTTGATATTATTTATTCGCTTTCCAGCCTCACATTGCTTGTATCCTGCTTCCGAATTGAAATTGAGAAAATACGTTCCAAAGTAACTGCTGAACAATTTCCTTATAACGTTATCAAAGGATTTTCAATTCGGGGAAATGCCGTGACGCGGCGGGAAATATCGGAAGCAGTGTGCAAGCATGGATATCCATGTAGAGTCCTATATGCAGATCGGCCACGCCGTGCGGACACCAGTGCCGGCGCCGCGCCGTGCGGACACCAGTGCCGGCGCCGCCTTGGCCGTGCTGCAAGTTAACACTGAGATTGATGTTGCAGTTGGTCGCGGGCTCCTCGTCCGCCGGGTCCAGCGGCGGCGACGCGACCGCGGGCGCTGCGGGCGGCGCCGCGGGTGGCGCTGCGGGTGATGACGCAGGCAACGGCGACAACCTGACAGAGGGCGTGCCCGGGCCCATCACGCGGCTCTTCATCATCGCCAACCGCGGCATCGCCAACCTCATCCAGGACCTGATCCTGCGCATCGCGCAGACCTCCGAGCGGATAGTCAACTTCAAAGCGCGACTGATCACTTCCATCATTTAAATAATCGCGTGTAGAACAATGTAGTGTAAGCGGGCGTGCTCGGCGCCACCCACGTCTCGATATATCTCGCTATTCGCTGTACACACGTCCACGACTTGCGGCCCACGCGCACGGCAGGGCTCGCCGCTCGGCCGCGACCTGGGGGACGTGGGGGGTGAGGCGAGCGTTCACCTGCCCGCGCAAGTAAACCTGTGCGGCAAACCCTAGCGTGCATGAAGCCCATAACATCCGTGTCAGTACTCAGTACATTATTGTAATGTTAATTGATCTTATATTACATAAAAAACTTCAATAATTTTCGATTTGCTCAATTATTTATGTTTACATAATGTGTCTACATTTTGCTTTTAATGAATTTAAATATATTCGATGTACGTTTAATGTCGGTACTATGTTACCGTCCTATACATACATACATATTGATTCCATATCAATATATTTCCAATATCGCTCGTCCCTGACCCTGGTGGGGCTGAGCCAGGTCGCGGGGGCACGGCGCGGCGGGCAGCCTCCCCCTGCGCCGCCGCCCCCTCGTGCCCCCGCGACACCCCTGCAGCGGTTACTGTGATCAGACGCATCCAGACCTTCCCATCGTACAAATCGAATAGCACCGAGCACGGTTGGGATTCAAATATTGTTACAGAAACATTGAACAGTGGGATGTCCTAACTTCATCCTAAATCGGAAGGTCCAGATGGCGCTGCGGTTCTAATTAAATGTTATATTAATAGAAAAACAAATGTGCATGTGTGAGTGAAATAAATGTGAGCAGAAGTACACGGGGCGCGGGGCGCGGGGCGAGGGGCGAGGGGCGCGTGTCCCGGTGTACGACAACAAATATAGTATGGCTGATGGCAGAGAGTGCGCAGTTAGGAATGTTTGAGAAGTGGTGTTCGAAGACGGTGTGGGCTTTTTTACCGTGACAATTCTCAATTCGTTTTTATGTTTGTAAATATGTATTATAGCGGAATTTGTAATGAAATAAATAGTTAAATTATTGTCATCGTTTACTTTCAATACTTGCGGAATAAATACCCTTATTTCAGCAGTTTCCCTTGACATCGTATACATTGGACTTTCCCGAGGCGGCGTCTTCGATATCGCAGCAGGGCCGCCTGTAAATAATTGAGACATGTTACATTAGTCGAGGATGTAGCTGCATTTTTTATTTTGAAAGAAAATCGTAACCTCTCTACTACATTCCAATAATTAATTTCTTCTTATTGCCGTCCTCTTTGTAAGTGTTTCTAATTATTTTTGTAAAATTGCATTTATCGCTCAGCTCTATTAAAACAGCTCTTGTTATTTTATTTGTAAAAGTTGTACTCAGCAACAAATCAATGTTGAGATTTATAGACGCTACCTTGATTTTGTTTAGAGTTTGCTAAGGAAATAAATTCGTCTTTGACAAAACATCTAATGGGTATTTGAGTATCGCCTAAGTATTCACAAAGCCAAATCCAAGTGAAAAAATGGCTAAGTTATCATACATTTTGATGTTCACTAAATAATAAATAATATAATTTGTAATATTTGAGTGAAGTCAAAGTCGCGACTACGAGTCTGAGCCTGACACACGCACACATACGGCACTGACACACGCACACATACGGCACTGACACACGCACACATACGGCACTGACACACGCACACATACGGCACAACATGACTAAATTAAAATAAAGATTGCGATTGCGATTTTTAAAATGTGGTAAAGTTAAAAATGTTAGGCAACACTAGAAATTTATTAATTCTTGAAAAAGACGGTAGGGGAAATCAGTTTGCAAATTGACATGTTCTTATATAAAATTGTGCATCAACACGTGAACAAAGTCAATAATAACTGTTCACAAAGGATTCAATCATTTTGGCGACGCTCCCTCCGCAACATCTGCGCCAGGCCGCGCGCATCGGCGGACCGGCTGCCGGCGCCCGCTTCGGCGGCGGCGTCGGCGGCGGCGTCGGCGGGCCTGGGGCAAAGAGTCCGCCGGAACGCACCGAGTACTCAACCCACTTGGCACACTCACAATATTTATGCTCGCTGAAAATACACAAAAATAAAATTGCAAGAATTGGGTATTATTTAAGATTGTACTGCCATTAATGTTTCTAGCAGTTAAAAAAAACATAAAGAGGGTGAAAGGTCCTCAAATAGGGAACTTAGGTATTGGTATAACTTATGCAATCCTACATCTAAAACTCTTAGGAAACATTGCAACTACAAATCATCAAGACTCATCATCCAAAATATAAAACTGTAATTCTACAACTTTTAATAAATATTGAATATTAATATACCGCAATGCTCTCGGCACCGCCTGGACCGTGCCAGTTATCATGGAGCCTCTGGACCGAGAAAAAATATAAAAATTGATACGAACTCTAATATAAAAATAAACAAAGAACAATGATATTATATTATTGATATACCTACTGACACATGTCAAAGCTTGATCATTATAGTAATTTGAAGCGTGACAGCTTGAAATTGAAACTGGCGGAAAGCTGGCGAACAAAACAACTGAACAACTGACCATAGCGATGCGATGTACAGTAAGTAGCCAGATGTAATGAATACGTGATAGCTTATAATAATAGTGAAATAAGAAAAGGCTTGACAAATTTAAAGTCTCAAAATTTTCTTTAAGTTTCATTGACTCGCAGCCGCACCGCACGCTCTGCGTCCGGCTTATCGTAGCCTGATCTGTACACTGCGACACTATATAAAAAACGATCAAGCGCGAGGGCTCCGTACAAACTTTTATGTATTGAAGTGAAAGTTTTTGGTCAGCGATTAGTTAATCGATAAGTCCAAAAATAAGAAATAAGTAAGAAATCCATTTCTCATTTCTAGTCTTCGAATTGGAGAGTATTAAACGGTAGAGAACAACCTATTATTGGAACTATAAACAATTAGAATGAAAATAATAATATATGGGAATTTTAACCGTGTAACTTCATTTTTCAATAAAAATATTGTAACAATATGTATTCTATTTCTATATTTTTTCAGTTCAATTCAGTTTGCTGCATAATATCCTCTAAACGATATTGTCAATTCTAAATTTCCAAGAAAGTTCTTGAAATTTTAGAATTGAAAATACTACTTAGATTAACAGTAGACAAATTGGTATATTTTGTAGAAATCGGTCGGATCAGTTAAAAGCTGTGCCTTATCAACCTAATACTAATATATTAAAATACCTGTGCCTAATACTCATTAAGTAGTTTATAGACGCCGGATCTGTTACCGTTATCTTTTTTTATAAATCAAGAAGAAATTATTCGCCATTGATACTTTGTTTTTAGCTAGATTGGTTTTTATTCGTGTTGTAATAGTTCTATACAAAACTTGAAAAGTAGGGAACATATCAGGTAAAAAGTTTTTTTGTATTTATTTTGTCTGGCTACTGATATACGACTTAATATAAGCAACTGCTAACTAATGATACCATTGTTTGTGGCTTACTGCGTAATATTCTTTAAAAAAGTTGTATAATCATATTTTCTAATTACTCGATAATCTTTTTTGCATTTGGCGGCACTCATGTGTAGGTAAAAGATATCCAAACTAATATATAAATATCAGATGCGCACTAATAAAATATTAAGTGCGACCTTTTGTTTTATAAATACCATGTGCTTATCTTTTATGTTGTCACCTCGAATGCGAGAAAGAGGTTGACCTAATATTAAATAACAATTATTTTTCTGTATAGATTCAGTAATCCAATATTTGTATAAATACCTCATTCACCCACCGCCCCCAGACGATCCATGGAGACTTCCCCTGGGTTACCAAAAAAAAAATCATTCTACTTCGTTATACGACATTCTCCCTAATTTCATCCCCCGTCCTACCAACTTTTGTTTCCTTCTCCAATTAACTGATTCCCCTTTTGTTCATGTTTTACTCCAGTACATAACCCGATTTAATATAAGGTTATAAATTTACTAACTCCTCCTTGTTACGTCTATATGTTTTTCCTATTGTTTATATATATATATATATAAACAATAGGAAAAACATATATATATATATATATGTTGCTTATATAGTTTGATATTAGATATCATATATTTAAATTATATATGATGCTTTTGCCTTCCCCCACAACGGGGAGAATATAACCAAAAAAAAGAAAGTTAAAGATCTGTTTTTGTTATTGAAACACTGACCAAATTCAGTCTCTGAATCATTTAATATTTGATTGCGACTATTTTGTCCAAAATAGACTACATTTAATTGAAGACGATATACATTTTTTAGAAAAATCTATAAGACTACAGAGAGTATCCCGCGCCCTCTGCATATGTATTGAAAAATCTGCAATGTTTTCTTGCTTTGTGCAAATTTGTTTTAACAACAAATCAAGAAATCAAGTATCCTTTATAAGACATTTTCATGGATTTGGAAAAAACTGGAATTACGTAATTTAACTGCACTCAATTTATATGGATTATATATACTTCAGACATGGCTTCGACCTTTATATAAATGAATGCTAGATGAAAATAAAAATATCTCAGACATGGCTACGGCCTTTATAATTTAAAATAATATGATGAAGAAAAGACCTCTGACATGGCTGTATTGCGAAAGCTTTTGCCTTCCCCACAGAGGGGAGAATAGAACCAAAAATAAAATCTGTATTTGTGTTTTATGTTTATTTAAACACGAAACAAAACTGAAGTTAAATTACCGTTTTGAATAATATTTATCTGTAGACATCGTGAGAAAGAAACTTAGCCCCTTGTGGCCCTTGTAACATTTTGTAACAGACCATAAAAGATCCTAAAAATTACACACAGACCTATAATCTAAGACACAGACCATACTTATTTCCTTTTAATTCATTGTATCTTAATTGTTACATACTGTACTAAGGAAATAATACACCACATCATACAATCCCCGCCCGGTTTAGTTGTATTTCCCGGTCAATCAAAACGCGACAATTTGAAAAAAAAAATCATACAAAGATGTTGTTAAAGTTGTTATTAGTCTGTAATTGAAGGTTTATTTTGACAGTTTGGTAGCTGTGACAAGCCAGTGCTTGTAAATATTTTTTAAAATAGCTAAAAAATAGTTTTTCTTGCCAAACTGATACAGTTTTTTCTTAGGCATTTGGGTAAGTACCCAAAATATGTTGATTTGAATTAGCATTTGGCCAAAGAGGGTGGTTTTGAGCCTTGGGACGGTATGATGCTATAGAAACCCAAATTACCTACTAATAAGGAGGTAATTTGAGTTTCCCAAATGCAAAGGGTTTTCCAAACTGTATGTGAGAAATGTAGTGTGGCTCTATGCTACAATAAGAAAAATAACTGGTTCAAAGAAGTCCACACTACATAGAAAAATATGATAATATCGCTCAATGTCATAAATGTGTCACACTCCCTATTTTCCGAAACAAATAAACAAATATTTTAAATAATGATTTTCTGAAAAATACGTGATTTATTATAGTTACATGTTAGTCCTTAAACAATTTTTTTTTAGAATTTATGATTATGGGTCACAAAGGGTTAGTGATGACATTATACCAAGTGATCAAGAGCTGTGTTTTTAACTTCCTATTGTTAATTCAACAGTAACAACATAACAAGTAAGGTAATACAAACAAATCTGTGATTAATACATTTATAATTAAAAAAATGAATCATCCAAATAAGCCTTATCTCATCCTTCATCAGTTGGTTATACCGTAAAACACTTACTACTTATTCTGTGTCCTGCTCAGCAGTCGTTACAGTGACATATTAATACAAAAATTCTGAAATAACCCCTTAGTTTGCGTGATGTCTAGGATTCCCAAACTCATATACTTTTGTATTTATTACAGGATCATTTTTTTGATACACATTACAAATAAATTAAAAATGGCACTTTATGAAGGCATAGCACTCATACAAGAGAAGCAAGCTGTTGTTCTGGATCTTGGCTCTGAATATACAAAGTGAGTTTATATTTTACATTAATATTATACATCATGTTTAAAACTTTTAAATGCGTAATATGATAATTGATATTATAATTTAGCTTCTCGTCTGTGGAAATCCATGACAAGACTTTCCACAGACATAGATTTGAGCACTAATTTTTGAAACCTAGGTTTAGAAAATTCTGCTATTCTCTAAATCTAATCAGAATTTTGTATAACTCCAGCTTAGTTTTATCAATTAAATATGTTTCTTTATGTAATTTCTTACACTACACTTGATTTTGAATTGCATTGTCGCTGTTCTATGAAAAATAATATGAGGTACCTAGTAAGATGAGGACTTTTAACTGTGTCCTGTAATGGGACGCTTCACTGACAAAGAACTTCCTCCATTAATAGATTTGTTCACTTTCTTTTTATACAGACAATGTTATTGATCATGAGAGTACTACTTATGTTATATTATCACGGTGCACATGCAATGTGTGCAGCTTACTGTTCATCTCATTTATACTTACTGCACTACTATTATATAATATTTAAAAAAGTTAAGAAGCTTTATGTTAATTTTAGGTTTGGGTTTACTGGAGAAGCAGCACCAAGATGTATAGTGAGATCAGAATTTTGGTGCCAAGCGGAAAGAAGGTATAAGAAAGTGTATGAATATAATACTCCAGAGGAGCTGTATGAAAACTTGGTGCATATGCTGCATCTGTTGTACTTTAGGTTTGTTCTACATGTGGCTCTGCTCACAGCTTCAAATCAAACACTGTTCGATAACTCAATTGGCACGGTGGCTAAGGGGCCTACTGCAGCACCACACGTCCAGAGCTCAGTGGCCACACAGAACATATCACGACTCCACCAAATACTGTTTCTTAGATGATTTACAGACGAATACTTGACGTTAATTAGACCTGGTGGCAGGTGAAAATGAAGCTGACTGGGACCATGTTTGCTCTAATATCAATAATAATCTTTGTAGAATGCCACTTGCAATGGTTCACTGGCACCTAAATTAGGCTTAATTGTAAATGTATATTTGTTTTTCTATTCATAAGTTAATCAAATCTCCCGAGTCATGAGGACATGATAAACATACAAGAAGGTATTTCACTCTTTGTTTACATTATGAATACACTTTTTTTTTGCAAAATAATAGCAAATATTTTAGTACAACACAGAGAATTTTCACCATTTCAGGGTGATATGTTTTCATAACTTAAAAAGCAAAGTATACAAAAGGTATTGGTGGCCTTGATTTTAAGCGGTTTCCTTAATATTTTGCTTTTTTGGTACACTATTTTTTGATTAGGGGTGCAAAATAATTTTGGTATATAAATTAAAATTTGAATAGCCCATTGTCTATTATTCCTGCATATTTGTGTTTGCAGACTATATTTGTAATCACATCCACAACAGCAGTAAATGGTTTTAAATAAAACAATAAATCTTTAGAAGAGATTTATTTAATAAAACACTTACATAGTCTACATTATGGCATACATAAGTATATAAGATACAAACTTACTTAAATTGATATGTAAGACACATTACAAATGCTATTACTATACTTAGTCTGGCCACAAATACTGTTTCAATTAAAAATAAACAAAATATTACTGTTGAGTTTGGAATCTGTCATTTACATATGTTTGTTCATTGTCTTTTCTTATTTTCACGACAATTTATTGTACAATGTTTTGTGATGTTAAAATGGATTGGGGTGATAAAAAAAACCGACTCGCTGTGGATTGCATTACATAAAGTAAGTCCACAGCTATCCAAGGAACCAAATCCAATTTTTAAAATCCTCTATCTGCTTCGTATTATTCAAATATTTGTGTACCGGGCCATTGATAAGTACAATGAAACCTCCTCTGTTAGTGACAGATAAAGATCTAGCCGTCCACGTAGTGTTCATATGAAAAAGGTGATCAAAACAGTAAGGGAAATAATTTGAAGAAATCCTGTCTGAAAGCAAAAGATTTTATTCTTAACTGACAATTTAAAAAAGAATATGGTGTTAAATCAAAACAACAAGGAAGTAGTAGCAGAGGGAGATCACAGAAAAATTTTGTTTATGGATGAGATTTTTATTACAATTGAGCAATATTTTAACAAATAAAATGACCTTATTTATGTTGAAAGCTCTAAAAGATGATTTCAAATTAGCCAACAGAGTACAACATGAGCGTTATCTGTCTTCAGTGATAATTTGTGGGGGTGTTAGCTATGCAGGAGTGACTTAGCTATATTTTTATTAAAAAGGTATAAAAAAATCGACACAAGTGAATCAAGACACCATTCGGGAGAAGGTAGTTAAGCCCCTTAACAACACCATGTTCAATAACCAAGAATGGTCCTTCCAGCTGGACTCGGCGACGGGTCATGAAGCTCGCTCCACCCAATCTTGGTTAGAAACGAACCTTCCGGACTTCAGAGCTGAAGACTGGTCGCCATCTAGTCCTGATCTTAATCCACTGGATTATGACTTGTGGTCAGTTTTAGAGAGTAAGGCTTGCTCTAAACACCATGATAATTTGGAGTCCCTATAACAATCCGTATGATTGCCAGTGAAGAATTTTCACCAAGAATTTTGCCAAGAAGAATTAGGAATAGTACATGCTGCTACTGGTCACTGGGCTCAACGTTTAGAGGATTTGTATTACAGCCAATGGAGACCACTTCGAATAACCTTTATATATTTTTAATGGTTTTATATTAATGTATTAAACTAATACACTATAATAGTAATAAATGTTACGTACAATAAAAAAAAAATGTTTTTCTTTATAACGATATTTATGTCAAGACTAAATATTTAAAAGTGTAGACTGGTTGCACAGAAGGAAATAAAAATGAAAATATGAGCAACACACAGACAGGAACAGCAACAAAACTAAAAGTGTGAGTAAGCACCTGACAGCGTGTGCGCGACAGTTGGCGCCTCCGCGCCGGGGTCTGCTGGCTCGGCTGTCTTCGTGCTGTGCACATCTATACTAATATTATAAAGCTGAAGAGTTTGTTTAAACGCGCTAATCTCAGGAACTACTGGTTCGAATTGAAAAATTATTTTTGTGTTAAATAGACCATTTATCGAGGAAGGCTTTAGGCTATACAACATTACAATGCAACTATTGGGAGCGAAGAAATAATGGAAAATGTGAAAAAAACGGGGAAAATTATTCATCCTTGAGGGCTTCCATTGCGTGCGCTGCGAAAACGGTTCAAGATACCAAAAATATATGTATGAAAGAATTATTCCTCTTGAAATGATCTAAAAATATGTCACCGACAGTATATGTCTATCTTTTAAGATTAAGTCACTAGAACCGTTTTTATGGTAATCAAATTTGGTCGAAATTAATGCATTATTTGATAAGAGTTGTATCAACGTTATAATATTAATCTTTATCCAAATAAATGTGTTGTTGATTAAGAGTATTTAATTGTGAACAAAATTGTCTTTGACATCACTTAATTTCAATGAACATCTTAGAAGACATAACAAAACCTTATATAGCAAAACAACGTTTGCCGGATCAGCTAGTATAACATATCGGGTGAACATTTATTTATTCCGCAGGCACGTGTTGGTGAACCCCAAGGAGCGGAAAGTGGTGGTGGTGGAGTCGCTGCTGACGGCCACGCTGTTCAGAGAAACGCTTGCCAAAGTATTGTTTACACATTACGAGGTCAGTTGCTTATCCTCAAGTGTTTGCCTCGCTTCACCAGACACTGGACACTGGAGCCGGGCCATTGCGCATTGCCAAAAAACAGTGCCGCCGTGTGCTTGAGCCGTAAAACTATACCATCTTCCCATAAAAATGTGTGTTGCCAACTTCCTCTTGTGTATTTATAAAATTATTTTCATTGTTCTTTTCCTGAAAAAAAAAATAAACACTTTATTCCAATTTAAATAAACGTAACAGCTTGCGAATAAAAAAAAAATTGGAATATTTCACTCCATTATACAGTTTCAATTTCCAATACAAGATTTTTGTAGGAAATATATCTATATACAATGACATACCATTTATAATTTCTTCCATTAGTAAAAATATTCCTCTATTTAAATAACTTGATATTTTATATTTCGTACTGACGAATTTATTATAAATTAAGCCTAGTTTTTACAAAAATATATGCCGCTTAAAACGCCTACGTTTATTATAAACCTGAATTGGCAAACCAAAGCAATAGTAGCAGAGGGCAAAGAGCTCTGAGGACTGGAAATGATCGCAACGAGCCGTTGAATTCGTAACACGCGCTCAGACACGCCTCGACCAAAACGCTACGCAAAGGACATTCTTTGCGTATAAATTATTATGCAAACGATGAGTGGTTATTTTTTTACCTTTTCATGCTCATTTGCATTCCGGTGGTTATAATATATTTTCTTTTAAGATATGTGTGTGAATATGTATGTGAACAGAGACAAAATGTGGCTGCCATAGTAACGAACATGAAAAGGAGAGAGACAGCATTAGTCATTAATTTCAACAGTTATTGTGTCTTGTCACCCGCCGGCTCGCCCGGCCGGCCTTGCGGACACAAAAACTTAGTTAATAGTTTTAAATTAAGCTAGCCCTATGTGTAAACCGTTACGCCTGGCCCTCCCAGAGAGGTAGCCTCAACAAGGCTTCTTGTTCCCTGGGCGTCTGGATGTATTTGGCTACCCGGGCCCGGGTGGAGCAATCAGAGGGACACGCCGGGGTCATTGCCCTCACAGCGTCCCTAATGGTCCTATGCAGGATCTTCCCCCGGGATCCAGAAACAATGTCGTAGACCGTGGAAGTTGCTCTCCATTGTTCGATCCACACTTGACACTTGTCCTCGCTCGGTCCCGCTCGGTCCCATACATACTTCCACATATTCACTGTAACACGCGATCACGGTGCGCGCGCGTGAATGCGCCACGCGAATAGCACGGATGCGTGTGCAGGTGTCGGCCGTGCTCTGGGCGGACAGTCCCCGGCTGTGCGCGCTGATGCTGGGCACGCCGGTCACGCTGGTTGTCTCCATCGGCGCCAGAGAGGCAGAAGTGGCCGCAGGTATTAGCCGCTTTTATACTGTGCAATATCCAACGTTTTTATTATAAACTTATATTAATTTATGTTATTTAAAAAATGTATGTGGTGGCAGTGGTGCACGCGAGCGTGGTGCTGCCGGCGCTGCAGGCGCAGCCGCTGGGGGCGCGCGCGCTGCAGCACGAGCTGCGCCGGCTGCTGGACCTGGACAACGGCGCCACTCTCGACCTGCCCGAACACGTCATTGAGGACATCAAGGGTAGAGGCAGCGGCAGCGGCAGCGCCCTGCGTTACATTATATAATACATTTTTTTCACGTTGGACCTATATAAACACTGGCGCGCGCGGCTCCCGCCGAGTCTTGTTGCACTCCGCGGATCGGGATCTAATAACAATATGATATGTTAACTTAATATGTCGTAACTCGCAGCTAACATTTCATAACATAACATTTGTAACGATAGTTATAATGTGTGGTGAGCCTATCAGTACGGAACGGCTGTATTGTTTAGTTCCTGTATCTGCCTGTGTACCAATAGTATAAATATACATTGTAGGACGAACATAGGTCATAGGCGACGGTTGCGGCCGTTGGATTACGTTGAGGGCCTCGACTTTATGTTTTGCGGAATTCCCCTTCTGATAATGAACTGTGATTGGTCGACTGAAATAGCGTTAGGGACTTCCCTTTCTTATTTATCGATCACGTGACCGGGATCACGTGAGGATTGCGCAGGAGCGCGGGTCGGTACGTTAGCTGCGCGTCACGTCAGTCCGCTAGAAGCTCCGCTCGAACACACCCGCGCTACAGACTGTCGCCCACTCGTGGCGCGATCTTACGTCCTGTATAAAGAGTCTCTCTGTAGGAATGTTAGTTAGCTGGATTAAAAAGTGAAAAATCACTAATCGTGACCCTAGTGAAATTTGTGGGTGTAGTGTGTTTAATTGTGCTTGTGCTATTAATCGAAATAAGGGGATCTTTCAAAATGCCCCGTATCAGAAAAAGCCGTAGTGCTGAAGACGCAGAGGAAATTAATAACTCTAGTGGGTTTATGCCTGGAGGGCAGCTCTCGTCGTTCTTGGAGGCGTTCGCGAAGGCTCAAGCGGAATCCAACCGTCTACTGGTTGAGAGCCTCGTCGCTTCGTCGGCCGTCAACGCCAGAGGGCCCCCGGCATCGCCAGTCGCGCCTTTGACAGCACCAGGGGGGAATTTTTCGGCTTGCACCGCACGATTCAGCGGAGTTCCGCGTGACGCGGAAGTGCTAGAAGCTTTCTTGGTCTCAATCGAGATATACAAAGAATGTATGAATATCACGGACGAACATGCCTTGCGAGGTCTGGCCATGCTTCTCGAGGGTGAAGTTGCTGTATGGTTCCGAGGCGTTAAATCTACCATCAAAACATGGCAAGATGCTATCATGAGGCTACGTGCCATGTATGGGAAGCCCCGTCCAGCACATAAGATTTTTCGGGATATTTTTGTCGCTGAACAGGCCGAAGCGGATCGTTCTGAAGTGTTCATTGGAAGAATACGAGCATTATTAGCAAGATTACCATACGTCTTACAAGAAGAAGTTTGCATTGACATAATTTATGGATTGCTGCATAAACGTATTCGCAAGCGTTTGTCAAGGGACAGCGTACAGACTATTGATGAGCTCGTGGAGAAAGCTCGCAATATGGAGGAAATGCTTCAAGAGTCGTCGAGCATCTTCCAGGCCGGTGAACGTCAACCAGATAGTGTGTGTGACGTCACATCGAGCGCGCGAAACGTGAACAGTGCGCGTGCTACGCCTTTGAACGTGCCGGCGGCATCAAACGTGCATGCGACGAGCGACGCGTCCAGCTTACCATCACGCGTCCAGACGCCGTTTCGTGTTTCCCCTATGTCCCGTACCATTGTCCCGCGTACGCCGGTAAGATCGACTGATTCACCGAGTTCCGGTAAGCTGTTTTGTATTTACTGTAAAAAGACTGGACACTCTCGTGATCAGTGTTTTAAACTGAAAGTGAAAAGTGAAAAACAATCGGTTTCTTGTTTCGGTTGTGGCACTTTGGGTGTTATTCGTGCCAATTGTGTAACTTGTAAAGCTAAGAACTCGAACGACACGTTCTGTTCATGTGATTTTGATTTATGTACCCATAGTAGGGGCTTAGATAACGATCTTTGTTCGCATACCAAGGGGTCGCGAACTCAAAAATGTTTCAATGTTAATTTGAATAAGAATATTTTGTGTAATTGTAATTCGTGTAATAATTGTTTTCACAGTAGTCATAATTTAAAGGACAAGATGATTTTATGTAATTCTTTTTGTAATATTGATACCGATGTTTCTTGTGTTTGTAAAAATAATTCTAAGAGTTCTGTAAGCAATTATCATTGTAAAACGGTACCTGACGCGCGGTTAACGGACAGCCCTCGCCCCGATATTACGCGTTCGGACAAGTGTACTAGAGGCCGTCCTATTTTTGAAATCGAGATTTGTGGATACCGCGGTACCGGTCTTATAGACACTGCTGCTAAACGTAGCGTTGCCGGATCTACGCTCTACACATTGCTGCTTAAGTTAGGACATCCGATGCATAGTAGTGTCATGTCTGTTAAACTTGCGGATGGTGTAATGCGAGATGTTAAGGTTCAACTCGCTGACGTCGTAGTTAAACTCAAAGGAGCGTCCATACCTATTGTTTTTGTCATTTTTCCGGATTCTATTAATAACGAAACGTTGCTCGGTATCGATTTCTTACGTAAAGCTCGTGTATGTATTGATATTAGTAATGAAAAGTGGTTTACAGCTGACCGACCTCAGGTCATTCACCCCTTGCGTTGCGAAACGTCTCGTAACTTTATCGGATGCGCCTCAACGGACATTTTGCGCCCCGATGAGGGTTCGATGCTGTCACCACAGGAGAGGATCTGTCTTGCTGAGACGCTGCAGGAGTACGAGGACATCTTCAGAGAAGGGGGAGAAGCGACTCCGCATGCAGAGCACCGCATCGACACAGGTACTCACCCGCCTATCGCTGTGCCACCGTATCGTCTCACGCCTGCCAAGAAGGACATTATGGAGGCTGAGATTGAAAAGATGTTGTCCGCTGGCATAATTGAAGAATGCGAGTCCCCGTGGGCAGCACCAGCACTACTCGTCCCTAAGAAGGACGGATCCTATAGGTTTTGTGTTGATTATCGTAAATTGAATGCCGTAACGAAGGCTGACTCTTATCCACTCCCAGTGATCGAGGATTTGCTGCAGTATACTGGTAAAAGTTGTTTCATGAGTACGATAGATCTTAAAGCAGGTTACTGGCAGGTTGGAGTTCGGGAGGAGGATCAGGATAAAACTGCGTTTGTCACTCCGTTCGGTATATTTAGGTTCAAGCGTATGCCATTTGGATTACGCAACGCTCCGGCGACCTTTCAGCGACTAATTGATAGGTTTCGCTCGGGTTCATCGTTAAAAGGAATTACGATTTTAGGATACATCGATGATTTGATAGTGATCTCGGAAAACTTTGCCCAACACATTAAGGATCTGCGGGCTGTTTTCGATCGCTTGCGTGTATTTCAACTTCACGCTAATCGAGCTAAATGCGTTTTTGCTAGGGAAAGTGTCAAGTACCTAGGTCACGTGATTTCGTCTCGAGGTATATCGCCTGACCCGGATAAGGTCAGTGCTATTGTTAATATGAACGAGCCTACGAATGTAAAGCATCTGAAGTCCTTTTTACAGACATGCTCGTGGTTTAGAAAGTTCGTTCCAGACTTTGCCCGTATCGCACAGCCGTTGACTATGCTTACAAAGAAAGATCAGTCTTGGGTGTGGGGTGAAGCTCAGGTTGTTGCATTCAACGAACTTAAGGGATTGCTTACTTCGCTATTCGATTTTAAACGGTATCATTCGCGAGAAGGTGAATGTCCTGATGTACGAAAGCTTGTCGCCTCTAAGCGCCGTCGAGGACGACCGCGTAAGTTTTTAGATAATATTGTAAGTTTGACCGAACGTCAGGGGACTTGGTCGGTCAAAAGGGGGAGGGTGTAGGACGAACATAGGTCATAGGCGACGGTTGCGGCCGTTGGATTACGTTGAGGGCCTCGACTTTATGTTTTGCGGAATTCCCCTTCTGATAATGAACTGTGATTGGTCGACTGAAATAGCGTTAGGGACTTCCCTTTCTTATTTATCGATCACGTGACCGGGATCACGTGAGGATTGCGCAGGAGCGCGGGTCGGTACGTTAGCTGCGCGTCACGTCAGTCCGCTAGAAGCTCCGCTCGAACACACCCGCGCTACAACATGTAAAATTGATGGCTGACTAGGATTGGCGACAAAACTTCAAGCCGGAGTTGTTGCATCTCTTCCGCACTCTATTGGAATAACTGTGTGGCGGTCGGCTGCGTGTTCAATTGCTGTCTGAGCACGTGTTGTAGGCCTGCCTAAGCAGCAGCGGAATGCTCGGCCGACCGTGTGCGATGAGGAATCATTTTTTTTTTAACGAGATGCTAGCGGAGTGTTGCATCCTACGGGCCGCTGAATTTTCCCGCAAATTCACAGTCTTCATCGCCGTTTATATTGAGTGCAAACGTTTAGAAATGGTTCAACAAGCAAGAAATGAAGATTGATATGAAATTAAAACTACGTCACAGATATTAAAGCGTGGCGGGAAGACGTGATAGGAAAATTAATAAGAGTTGAAAAAAAGATACTCCAGACATGGCTGTATGCCGTGAAAGCCTTCGCCTTCCCCATAAAGGGGAGAATGGAACAAAAAATAATATGGCTAACAAGAATGTAAAGTGCTTGTATAACATTTAGAAAGATAATAGAAAGGAGATTCACTATAAGTGTTTATTTTACGTGTTAGTTTAGTATTTCCGCTGTATAATTATAAACACCTTTTTTTCCGTATACCACTATATGTTTATACATATATATTATTTTTGTAGATATATATTTCTCTACAGAGACAAGGCAGTTTGTCACACCGCGAACGAGAACAGGACTGACATTGCACAATGTATATATTTCAGTGAAAACTTGCTTCGTGGGGAGCCTCGAGCGCGCCTCGCTGCGGGCGCGGGGCGAGGAGCCGCCCCCCGCGCGCGACCTGCGCTACCCGGTGGCGGGAAGGGGCGCGGGCGCGGGTGCGGGCGCGGGCGCGGGTGCGGTGCGGGTGTCGGGGCGCACGCGCGAGCTGGCCGCGGAGGTGATGTTCGCTCGCGACAACGAGCTCGCCGCGCTGCCGGACCTCGTACTGCAGTGCATCATGCGGGTGAGTGCAGCGCGTGAGTCGTGCCGCCGCGCCTTGACGCGCACGCGCGCCGCGTCGTATGACCGTGCCGTGCCGTGTCGTGCAGTGCCCTGTGGACGCGCGACGCGCCCTCGCCGAGAACATCCTGGTGACCGGCGGCGCGGCGAGCCTGCCGGGGCTGCGCTCGCGCCTGGCCGCGGAGCTACGCCACCTGGTCACGCAGGACCCGTACAAGTGAGCCCAGAATGATGTACTAATAAATTTAACCAACCACTCGCGTGCGCGTGCGTGTGCGTACTATAAGTGACCGAGAAAAGACCGGTGCTTGCATTCGTCGCCCTCGCAACGTGTTAGCGGACCCGGATGATCCACTGGCTGTGGCCATTAACAGAGCCACCGCTCGATCAAACTGTGAGGTACACACACACGCACTAATTTCATACCAGGACACCGGCGTCGCCGGCGGCTCTTACGAAGGATAGTTTAGTTTTCTCAAGGTTGTCGCTTCCGAAACGCTAGTAGGTTCTTTCCCCTGGCTGGCTGGCCAAGTCGAGGTCGTGCCCACAGAGGTGCCACCTAACCTTCCGTGCTCGCCCCCTAAGCCCGGTTAAGCCGTGCAGGCCCGCCCGGCCCCCCGGACCCGCTGTTTGCGCAGCCGTGCCGCCGCTCCGTGCCTCTCCATCCAACAACTTATACTTATTTACAGTCCTCAGAGTTCTGTGTAATCTATTATACTTTGTTTGTAGACAGTCAGGCTAAATGACGAAAAATGAGTTTTATTGTGGTTATACTTATGTTGTCCTAAAAAGTTTGTAGCTTATTTACTATGTATTCATTTATTTGTGTATATATAAGTTTCTCACATATATATATATATATATATATATAAATAAACAAACAAACATAATAGACTATTAAATTTCGTCTCATGTTCAGAATATATTCGTCTAAATCACATCTACGATTTACAAAATGTAATTTAATGGTATTTAGTAATAGGAATAGTATTGCTAACGAATAAAATGATAAGTTATGTCATTCTCTTGAAAAAACGACCCAATATTGTAACGAAACCGGCCCAACAAGGTACGAACGTCACAGGGAACTAAAGATTTCGATATCTTCTGCTACGCGATCCAGTCAGAAACAGTATGTTATCATTAAATGTCTACTTTTAGTCATTTTGTTTCACAATAGACCAGTCTGTATACACAATTGCAACAAATGCACAAGGGGTGATTAGTAATAATCATACATTTAGAGAGGTGCGGTTATAGGGCTGTTTGAAGGCCAGCCTTTTGGCCCTTGCCCTGTACACGCGCGAGAGGCCTAGCGGCGCTGAGGTCCGCGCGAACGCTGACTGAGCACTCGTTGCGGGCGTCAGGTCGAGGGTGCACGTGCGCGCGTTCAAGTTCCACCGCGCGCCCGCACACGACAACTCGTGCGCGTGGGCGGGCGGCGCGGTGTGCGGCGCGGGCGACGCGGGCGGGGCGGCGCGCGCGCTCTCGCGGGACCAGTTCGTGCGGGAGCGGCGCCTGCGCGACTGGGTCTGCTTGCTGGACAACACGCCGCCGCACCACCCGCACCGGCACCGGCACCCTGACCTCTAGCCTCGCGCTGCACTCCACTGCACTGGAATTACTATTGTTCGTTACACTAACAAGTTATTTAATGTATTGTTGCGTTTGGCTTCGTGTTGATGATGCTGATGAAGGATTAATTGTGGAGCTCCTTGTCACTTTAATTAAAACACTTCTTATATCTTTCCCAATGTATATTTTGCAAAACTATTGATGCATTTACGTATTATTTATTATTATATATTCTAGTTTTTATACTACAATTCTCTTTGCAAAATCCTTGTTCAATTTTGAATTCAAAAACGATCTTCCCTTTTTCAATTATTTCTTACAAAATATCACTTTTTACTCGACGGCCAACATTATAGTAATATCATGGACATGTAACCTACTTTTAAAGCACTCCTTGCATACAATCACTACAGTATTGTTAATATACCTACTCAACGACAACTGTGCTGTTAACTTAGATTATTATAGATAGAGTCCGCTCATACATCGGACATAAAATTTCCACGCCAAAATTAACACGTGACATGACCTACTAGATGCATTGTGGCAGGTGGCGCCACCAGAAATAGAGTTGCCACATTCACCCTAAATACCCTTAAAATTAATTATATATTCCAATACGGAATAATGCTTAATTTCTGTCATATATACAATTTTTTCACTCGGCTTGTCTTGAATTAAATCCATTTATATAATTAATATATATAAAAGAATTATAAACAGTTCTACGGTACATGATGATTTTAATAATTTTTCATAATATTGAATCAATACTTAGCATGAGGTACAAACATAGATGGGCAAAAAGTAATCAGATTAATGAAAATGATTGACGATTACATTTTACGTTTTGTACCATTAATATCACATTTTGGTCATTTATGTTTTAAACACTACAAAATCACAGATCGTATACACATTTATCATTTCTTAATGTTTTAAATGGATTTAATCATGTTTACAGAGCAAGATAATTAAAATTACGACTACATTTTGTAACCGTTGATCATTACTCAGATTACATTTTGCCCATCTCTGGGTACAACCAAGGCACCACCCAAGGACTATCTATATATCATATAGATGTCACGATGTAGGTATAGTGTTATTCCGAACAACCTTGTAACTATTTATGTATTATTTCAAGAAATACAACAATTAATTAATAATTTATTTCATAAATTGTACTTTAAGCAAAAAATAAATATAATTAACAAAGATTAAACAATGATGCTAAAAATGTTGTAAATGAAAACTATAGTATACTGTACTAATACAAACCATATTTGTGAACTTAAATAACTTTTTTGTTGATATGGGATCAATGGGAATGGCGTTCCCAACATTCGTACCAGTTTTCAACTCTAAGCGATAATCATAACCATGTATTTTGACCGGGCTAATAGCAATTAGCCCAAAATAAAAATACCAAAAAGTTTACACAAATAATAGATATATTTTTCATCAACGTAGCGATTAATAACAACTATATCATACTCGACGCCAGCTAAAGACAATAAAAATTAATATTTTCGTGTTAAAGCACAGATTAGATAAGTCCCTAAAATTGGGGTGTTTTAAAAAGTAAAAAACTATCAACATTAGCAGTTAAAAATTATTGTTATATGATTTAAAATTATATTGACGTTTTTTCAAAGAAATGCAAACATATTTCACTGTTTACCTATGAAAGGAAATTTTACTATTGCTTCCGAATTATCTCTGAAAATTTCTGCACAAATTGACAGCACACGACGCCATAATAAAAAAATATAACAGAGCACAACACTGCACCGTTTCCAAGTGACAACTGTCGTCCATGAGAAGTGTGTCCCGTAGTAATTCATGCAATTCACTTAAACTGTTTTGTGCGGTTAGTACTACTGGGTTGGCTGTTAAATACTAAAAAGAAAACGATCAGTAATTCGTCGACATCGCTGTCAAGCGCAACGCGCAACACGTTTATCGCAACATGTCCTCCATCGCAACGAATGTTGTCAGTTGTCAGTTTAAATATATATAGGCACATCACAGTTCACTGTTCTTAAACTATCAATTACAGTTTCAAGTTTATAAGTAGGTAAACCTAAAACTATTGGCTAAAACCAATTCTTATTAATAATATAAATGCGAAAGTTACTCTTTGTCTGTCTGTCGCGCTTCCACGCCAAAACTACTGAACCGATTTAAATAAAATTTGGTGCACAGATAGTCGAGAGCCTACTTTTTAATGCGAATAAAGGGTAGAAAGGGATAATAAGTTATATGGAAGTATCGACATCTTTTAGAGCTGAAAGCTTGAAATTTATTTTTTAAGCTGTTTATTAGATATAAATTACTATGACATTCAAATTTTGTAAAAGTTCTACCCTTAAAGGTGTAAAATAACAATAGGAAATAGGAGATGATAGTTTGTATATATGTAAGGTGTGTCTGTGAAAGTTTTATAAGTTTGCGACAAGAGACAAAACTTTCGAGCTATTCTGGTTTAACATGTACGGAGTCGTTACAAAGTGTGAAACTGAAGTGAACGCTAGTAAGGAACTTGCCGAGCGCCGCCCGGCGCAGCTGGGCGATGTGCCGGACCGCTTACCCGGACGCGAATACTGATTTATACGTATGCGTCTTCATTGTAAAATAATTAGCCCAAATTATTAAAAATGCTACCCAAGACGTGGACGAAGTCGCGGGCACAGCTAATAGTTTATATTAACAACATAAGAGTTACCAGCAAATAACACACGCAACTGGTATAACACTTTATAGAAATTATGAAAACATGACAGGATTATTAATTACTAGCTGATCCGGCAAACGTAGTTTTGCTATATAAGGTTTTGTAATATCTTCTTAGATATTCATTGAAGTTAAGTGATGTCAAAGACAATTTTGTTCACAATTAAATACTCTTAATCAACAACACATTTATTTGGATAAAGATTAATATTATTACGTTGATACAACTCTTAACAAATAATGCATTAATTTCGACCAAATTTGTTTACCATAAAAACGGTTCTAGTGACTTAATCTTAAAAGATAGACATATACTGTCATGGACATTTTTTTAGATCATTTCAAGAGGAATAACTCTTTCTTACATATATTTTTGGTATTTAGAACCATTTTTGCAGCGCACGCAATGGAAGCCCTCAAGAATGAATAATTTTCCCCGTTTTTTTCACATTTTCTAATATTTCTTCGCTCCTAATAATTGCATCGTGATGTTATGTAGCCTAAAGCCTTCCCCGATAAATGGTCTATTCAACTCAAAAAGAATTTTTCAATTCGAACCAGTAGTTCCTGAGATTAGCGCGTTCTAACAAACAAACAAACTCTTCAGCTTTATAATATTAGTATAGATTGAAAAACAGCTTTATTGCTATCTCTAACCGGAATTAGCGCTGGAACGCAGAGGTACCGCGACGGGTCGCGCTCAGTTACTGTTTTAAAACGTTCCTTATATTCTCATTATAAATGTAGGATGATATAACAAGGCTGAAGGCTATCGAATCCAATAACACGAGGCTGTAGGCACAGACTGTGTGGACTTGCTAAGGTAAGGGACTCCATGTTCTTCAAATGAGAACTATTGTTACTGAATTCCTGTTTTATCATCATTATTTACTATTATTTTGTTATATTAAAATAAATTCCAAAATGTGGTTGCAGAATTTTATGTATTTCCGAACCGCTATTAAATTCCCACATACTTAGTTCCATAGCAATTATTAAAATAATTAGGATTCTACGGGTTTATTTTTTTCTTGAATCATAATATTGAGTTGCAAAATAAAAAGGCATAACAGTGAAAACAGCACAGTCTAATTATAAAGCATGACATTTATACAGGAAATCCGCCGACCTTTAGTTCATGCCAAAGCGTTCTGTCGTGTACTGGTAGCTGCCGCCAAACCTCTAAAAGGTAAATTTACCTAATATCAACACTAAAACTAACAAAAACTTTATCTTAGGATGTATTCAGTTTTTAGAAGAAGTCGTAAAATAGAAGTTGTCTGTCTTGCTCTTGATATACCAAAGTACACCTTAAAAGGTTTTGCGTTAGTTACCTGTATATTAGCGCTAATGTACCGAAGACACCCTCTGATGGAGTGTCGGCAGCTGTTTCTTATAACTAATAATACAAATCCCTGGTACAAAACATTTTTGTGTTTTAGTCTATTTTATTTGTGAGCTTTTGTAAAAATTAAACCAAGTATCTAAATGAATGGACTTAACTAATAAAATTTATTATATACATCTGTAAAACTCGTTCAGAAATATATTAACATGAATCCTTATAATCAATTCCACTTTTAGTTGGCTCACTTTGATACTCTCTTTTAGACTTGTATCTCGCTTGGGAGCTAGCAGACGATTCACTGTTCAACATCGCGGAAACTATATATATAAAGGCAAAGAAATAGTGTGCCCATATTAATAGTTCGCTTTGACGTCAAGACTAGTGATGAAAATGCCCGGGAATTTTCCCAAAGTGCCCAAAACTTCCTTGGGAATATTCCTGAGAATTTACGAAATGTTCTCGGAAGTTTTGGGCAGTTTGGGAAAATTCCCGGGCATTTTCATCACTAGTCAAGACAACGATTAGTGTTGCCATATTAACAATTAGCGTAACACGTCCTTAACTATTTTAATCAGTTCAGATCTTTAATCTTAATTTTAATTATTTCAATTTTTTTGTTAATAATCGATTTAGCCATATTTGAGTTGACAAGTATATAAATATTTACTGACACAATTTTTTCACATATACAAAACGTCTGGCGTACACATTTTTTGTGTATGCGAAACAATTGTTTTGTACTAGTGTTTTTAATACGGTCAAGTACAAGAAATGTGCAGCAGTCACGCAGTTATAACAACGTTTTAATAATAAATATACCTTTTGTATTTCTATAAGTTGTTTTAATTATTCCTCCGAATAAGGGTTAACAATAGAATCAAAGAATAAATTATTTTTATTATATCTTTGTTCTTTATTGGTTGATGCGGACACTTTATTTCAGCCATGTTTTATTTCGCTCGTTATCCGATTTCTCGGATCATATCAAAATTAGATGAGATACCAACAATAAATCGAGAAATCAAAATATATATTTAAGTAGTGTTTGGAAAACATTGCTAGAGATAAGTAATTGTAAACAGAGATGGACAAAATGTAATCTGATTAATGATTACAAAATGTAGTAATTTTAATTTTGTTGCTCAGTAATCATTTTTTTTTTTATTACATACAGGCTTGCGATTGACCTCAATCTCACCTGCTGGAAAGTGATGATGAGGCCGACGATGGAGCACGCTCACCCAGCAAATACCGATTCAGTCGACGTTTGAAGATTCCCATGTCATAAGATGCCGGAAACACTGACGCAGGCAGCGAGTTCCACTCCTTCGCGGTACGCAGCAAAAAGGAGGAGGCAAATCGCTTCGTACGAGCAGCAGGAATGTCAACCACAAAAGGGTGCAAACCAGCACGGCGTCTCGTCAATTTATGGTAGAAGGGGGAGGGTGGAACTAAATCATACAACTCAGCCGCACACTCTCCAGAGTATAGTCTATAGAAAATCGAAAGGCAAGCCACTTTACGCAGGTGTTCCAAACTGAGTAGTTGACACGACGTAAGAGCCTTATCGGTAATGAGTCGTCGAGCTCGGCGATCAATTGAGTCCAAAGCAGCCAGATGGTGTTTGGCGGAACCATCCCAAAGGTGGCAGCAATACTCTACACACGACCGAACTTGCGCCTGATACAGGTTAAGAAGTTGGGTCGGCGTAAAATGCCGCCTAACCTTAAAAAGAACCCCCAGTTTCCGAGCATCTGTTTTAGCCTTAGCTTCAATCGAACGCCCAAAGTTAAGGTCCGCAGTTAGCTCCATGCCTAGAAGCTCGAGGCTATCAGCCAATGGTACGCTAACACCCTGGAAAGTAGGAGCCAAGACGAAAGTGCTCCGTTTGGCGGAGAAGAGACAGGCCTGCGTCTTCAGCGCGTTAAACCTGACCAGGTTCGCATCACCCCAATCGGATACGAAATTTAAGGCCGTATCAACACGCCGAACCATCGCTTCCCTCTCTTTACAGATTTCGAATGAAGCAGCCTGAGGCCTGGACAAGTACCTCTCAACAACAGTGCTATCATCTGCGTACCCAATGATACCGGGTTTAAACCCCTTCAAAACATTAAGGAGTCATAAATGTGTATGCAATTGAGGATTCCGTAGTGTTTAAAAAACAGATGAGCAAAATGCAGTCTTATTAATGATGAAAAACACAAAATGTAATCATAATCGTTTTTCGTTAATCTGATTACATTTTGCCCATCTAGGATTGTAAATAAGTAAAAACTAAAAACATTCATGGCGTTCGAAACGTTTTATAAGATCACTAGCATGTTTAGTATGTGTGTGCGAGGAATGAACAAAAACTTTTCAAAAAATGTCCTTTAACTATACAAATTTGTAAAGATATTTTGAAAATCACATATATAATAATGATTATCGCGAAAAGATTACAGGAATCGATAAATATTTTTTTAGAAATAACATGTCTGTATCAATTGCTAAGCCTAAAAGATTAGTGTAATTATGTATGATTGAAATCAATGGATTCAATATTTATTTCTTAGATATTTTTATACAGATTAGTTCACATACTATTCAAATTAATATTGCTTCGTGTTTAATGGCCGCGCGGCAGTTTAAAATTTTTGATAGCAACTCTATTAATCTGTCAACTCTCTGTCATTAATGTCATTCTTATCGCTAGGTGATTGTCAAGTCAGCAAGTCATCTGTATACGAAGAATAACAAAATATTGTAAAATAATTTCGTATCGAAGTCGCATTACGCTCAAATGTCGAATGAAGTGAAAACGGTAGCGGCGAGCATCGTCGCGTTCCTAAAGAAGCAGCTCGAAGGCGACGCACTGAGCGCCGACTCGCGCGAGAGCCTCGAGGTCGGCGTGCAGTGCATCGAGACCGCCTTTGAGCTGACGCCGCAGGACGCAGCCCTCGCCGCGGACCTGACACAGCTCGTGCGGAAAGCGCGCGGCCTCGACCCGGCCGCGGCGGCGCGCGCCGACCGACTCAAAAACGAAGGCAACGAGCTCATGAAGGCGGAGCGCTTCCGCGAGGCGCTCGACCGCTACTCCAGCGCGCTCGACATCGACCCAAACAACGCCGTGTATTTTTGCAACCGCGCCGCCGCACACTTCAAGCTGGCAGAGCACGAGGCCGCCGTCGCCGACTGCGCGGCCGCTCTCGCGCTGCAGCCCAACTACGGCAAGGCGCACGGTCGCCTAGGGCTCGCGCTTACAGCGCTGGAGCGCCACCGCGAGGCGCGCGCCGCCTACATGCGTGCAGCGCAGCTCGAGCCCGACAACGACTCGTACCGGCAGAACTTGCGCCTCGCAGAGGAACGCCTCGCGCAGGCCGGCGATCGACAGCCAGTCGACTTCGCCAACCTGCTGCAGAACCCAGCACTTCTCAACATGGCCTCGGGGATGCTCTCTGACCCCAACATGCAGAACTTAATCTCTAGCTTGATGAACAATGCAGCAGGCGCAGGTGCAGGCACAGGCTCCCCAGCTGGCAACCCACCCGGCATCGGCGCGCTTCTTGAAGCGGGCCAGGCACTTGCTCAGCAGATGCAGGCTGCCAACCCGGAGCTCGTGGAGCAGCTGCGGCGACAAGTGCGTCCACCCGGACCCAACCCACCGCCTGCTCAGTGAACTCCGGGTGATTCCCTGCCTGGATGTCCACATCTCAGTAGTGATATTTGTGAACTGATTGGTGAGGCAGGACACGCCACGGACAACTGGGAACTCTACTATATATCCACTAAGAGTGCTGCTGTACATGTTTTTATATTTGCTCATACTTTATATTTCTTGTTTTCAAATTCATGCGTCTACAGAGAATACAGGTAGTACAATTACAAACATAAATTCAACAATGTCTTCACACAAATAGATACCAACATTGTTCATTCAGTAACAGACCTTGTTTAATTTGATCTTTGTTATACAATTTCTTTTTTATTATAAAACTGTTATTCATTGTTTAAATGGTACTTATTACTACTTACTGCATTTATTACTTTCACAGCTATTCTTTTTAAATATAGAATAATCTATAGTTTTCTTATAATATCAGTATGTATGCAGTTCTTCTATTCTACGAAGTCAGCCTAGGCTTGTATGAAGTTGGCTCAGGCCTGTACGTAGTTGTCAGGTCTACAATTGTGAGCTACTATTATTTTTCAGTTATTTTATATTTGTCTTTAAATATATATATATGTGCATTAAGGAAATGTGAATTAGTACAATGATTACAAAGTCAATTTTAGTTGAGTCAGAAAAACATTCAAATCCATTTTTTTTTCAATTCTAATATTGTTATTTAATAATAAAATATTCAAGGCCAATATAGTATTTTAGTTATTTCTTTTATATATTTTCAAATTGATTTTATATAAAACATGTGTCACATTTTATTTGACACTGACTGTAATGGAAGCACTGCCAAATTCACAATCACTAATAAATTTACATCTACATAAGTTACAACAAATAACTGAAAACACACTTTATAAAACAGTTGTACTGTACTTGCTATATTTTATATAACATGTTAACATTTTGGATGTGTTAAGAAAAACGAAGAGGTATAAGGAGATAATACAAATATTTATCTTTAAAATGACTATCATTCTGAGATAATAATGGTATCTAATTGAACTTATTTTATATTGTCTCCTATATTAGCCAATATTGATTTTATTTTCCAGAGCCAAGACATTGTAAGCAATGCTTTTACAGATCTAACCCTAATGCTATCTTAGTATGTGCTTTTTGACTAATTCTCGAGCCTTGTTTTCTAACCAGCATTATTAGGTAAAGTTGGATTATTGGAATTGTTAATAAATATATTTAGATAATTGTTAATTGAATGATTTCCTCCCTTGTGCATCATATCACATAGCTCTGTGCTGCTGCATGGTTGATTTGTGATACAAGAACCTTTAATTAGCTTACTCTTTTACATAACGTGCCACCATAGAAGGACATTCGATATAAACGTCAATCAATATTTCCAACATTGTATAATGTGAGATTCTTCCAGCAACGAGTGATACAGTATTTTTTTGCTGCTCCGTCAGCGGTTTATTTCACTTCAAGTGAAATCGTGGCCCAGCGTAGTCTCATTTTTTATTTTAAAAAGTTCCATAAATTATATTTATCTCTATATCTCTTATTTATCTCTTTATTCTGCGTAATTGTTGCTTAGAATTAGTATAATACTACTTTACAGATAACTTTTAAGGCCTATTATTATGTCAAAAAAAAAAATTAAGAGACAGGGCCAATGGTACCTACTTTAATTTTTGGGATGGACCGAGAGCCGGCTGAAAATCGTTTGGTTAAGTTCTTTTTCGTTTTACAATTATAGTAGGGCCGTTTTAAGACAGAATCGCCGGGTCATAACTCCGGTTTGTTTCGTTCGCACTTCTCAGGCCACAGATCACATAAACACTCAGACATAAAACTTCCATAGTAAAAATCCCGCAATAGAAACGTGAAATTCACATATAGATTATGACAGATAGCTTTTTTAAAATTGTTTACACCGAGATTAAGCATGGAACTGAACCTTCTCAGCCTCCGAATACCATTTTACATACACATAACGTACGATCAGATGTTAATATACGACTCACGTTTAATTTTGTTTGAGCTGTTATAAGATTTAAACATGGTAAAAAAATGTTTATTTGTTAATATTTTTATTTATTATATTGCATCAATTAAATAATCCTAACGTTAATTCCATAAGTAATTAAAAACCACTAATGTGATCCACAATCGATAATATTTGTATTTTATTTTCTTCTTTTATTTTTATAAAATTAGAGAAATACAGTAACAATACATAAAGAAGATACACAAGCCTGCAAACTTTCCTCAAAATACTAAATAAAATAAAAATCAAGGTAAGGAACACTAATAAAAACTTACAATAACAAATTTTAACAAAAATAAACACAATGATAAAAGACTTAAATTGACAATATTTGTCTCAACAATTTTCATTTAGATCGTAAATGTTTGATGAGCTTATTTTGGATACCCTCGATAAAACCTATATTTATTTCGACAAGAAACTGGTTGTACGTCAACGTCCACCGCCGATCACGTACTACTGCGTTCGACGAACAATCTATAGAATCTAGAATTGCGTTTGAATAGAAACTGAATAGTAGCACGGTGCGGTTTCAGCGTCGCAACTTAGATCGTCGTTGTATAAGCCTGTATGCGGCCATTTTTTTTCGAATTATCACGTTTTGATTGACCAGGATAGGTCTTTACAACTAAACCTCTATGCGGCCAGATTATGGGTCTATGTATAAATATGGTCCGAGCAACCTGCTATCCTTGTCTAACATGTATGTCTCACTCGAGAGGTCAAACGATTATCGAATTAGAAAGCTGTATTTTCTATAAACCTCTCGGCAAGACACTTGTTCTTATGGCTATTTTATACATACAAACTATATTTTACAATTTAATAATAAAACTTATTCTATTTAGATTACCTATAAGACTACAACAGCTGTAGCGTGTGACTGTGTGCGGTCACAGACCTCTACATTTATGTATAAGGATTCTTACGGGGTTCTGGTATTTTTATTAAACCAACTATATTTACAAAATTAAAACTATTTTTACAATATTACTCTATTCCGAACACACAGGTATAGTATACAAATGAATGAATGCCCCGCGAGAAAGGTTACATATATTAAGATCACGCACTTTTATCATTCAAACAGTAATTGATGGAATAATATCCCATTTTAGCAATTTAGTTTTAAAACTTTTTTTTTATATTTCAATAGTGATACCACCATGCTGTCTTTATGCATTGCATAGATGAATACCGAGCCCCAAGAACCATGAATTTTTTAAAGCTGGTAATTAGGTAACAGTAATTTGTGTTTATTACTATGAACATAACTACTTGAAAAATGAGATGCCCATGAAATTGTGAGACTGTATGTTTCTTTTTATTGTTTTGTTTTAGATTACCGAGATGGGATCTTGAATTTCTGCTATATCAACCATTCTGAAGGCTGCATAATGTTAATATAAATAAATATTTACTTACCTGGAACGTTTCCTGTACAGCAGTGGCGTGCATGCCATATAAAGCATTATCTTGTTGTACTTAGATACTTAATAAATATATTGGCTAAAATCTAGTGTTTACCAAAAAAGCAGTCTGAGTCCATGTTGGATCAAATTTTAAGTATGCATATGCGTTAAATACCCAAGTATAACGAGATAATGCTTTATGTGGGATGCACGCCATTGCTGTACGAGTGGTTGGCATACGGTACGGCAATGGCCGCGATCAGTCCGTTACACAAAATGAAAACCAGGGAGATGCTTTCTTAATTATTTATTACATGCTATTTATAATTTACGATAATCGTATCCAATTTACATATCTTTATGTACACACAGTAGTAAAATGTAAAAATATATGAAACGCCGCATTCCTATAAACATTTAATAATTATTTACATAAACCGCGCGCGACGACCCCCGACACCCCAACTTGGTTTTATAAATAGACTCCATTTTCAGTTGACTGACACTCACCTTGTTTACATCTAGATGGCGGAGCACTAGATTTATGATACTCGTGTGCAGTGATGTTGATGGTACTGCTTACTCTCCTATACGCACACTCACAAGTACCACGACAGACAACTCAAACTGGATCAAGTATTGAATATCTGCAAAACAACTCGAGTCAATCGATCACTCGAGCAGCATTCGAAAAAACTCGTAAAATATCTCGAGCTGATGGATAAAGCGGTACTCGGAACGGGTCGGCAGAGGCGCGGCCGCTGGCGTCGGGGCGTCGTCACACTGACCCGACTGACGCGGCTCACTCAAGGCACCAAATAACGATACTTTACACGATAAAAAATACTATTTATTATGCAATCAATACACTATTCAATCAGACAAGCGAAAGCGAACATTATTACTTTTTTTATAATTAGTAAGATTGTAACCTGAAAACAAAGAATTAATTAAGTAAATCAGATAGCGCAGTCTTCGCCGGCAACGCGGGACTCCAGTGGGGGAGTGGGGGATGTGAAGGGATAGGGCTTTGTTCTGCTGCCACCCGAACCCCGCACCGCTGCCTACTTTTTTTTTAAATTATTTTTTAGTTCCAAATTACAAGAATACTAAATAACAATATAAAGACTGGGAAGCCATATGTCAGGTTTATGAGCAGCCAGCGAGATCGAGCAAACAAAAATATATGCAAAAAAATAAATAAATAATGCAAAGCATTTTTTTATGTTATTAACGGCGCAGACTGAACCATCTCATTTACGGACACTAGTGAACGATGAATGTATGAAGATTGCGGACAGTCGACACGAGCCGCAATGTGTACACGCATCTAGATGAGTGGCGCTGTGCTCCGGCTGCGTGACGGCAATGCCTGGTCAGTTTGAGTGTCGGCACACACGACGAGGGTTCCGTTACAGCCGCACACACCCGTGCGGAAGGACGACGCGAACCGACTGAGACAATGCGATACAATATAATAAAACTTAAAATTAATGAAACAGTTTAAACAGTCGCGCGACGGCGTTCCTGCACTTATACATTTAGCAAATACAATAATGTCGCAGCGACAAATAAATTAACTCCAAGCGCACGAGCTTCGGAAATATTAAAACAACTTTGGAAAAATATCATTAACAATTAACTTATACATATAATTCAATAAATAGTTTATCCCAACATAATTATATGTTAATAACTCTTTTAAACATATATTTAGAATGTTTCTCTCCGGCCGCAGGACAAAGAGCGGAATCTGCACGTTTGCATCTTATTTTGTTGACTCGATTGGAGCGGAAGTGTACTGGCGACACCGCACTGTGTACATCCTACACCGTGAAGCTGCTTTACATTAGAGCAGGGGTGATCAAACTGCCGCCCGTGGGCCGCACGAAACCCACTGACAGGATTTTATCAGCTTACAGAGCATGGTTAAAATGTCCATTGTATGATAAAGTGTATCGTGTCCGACTAGTCGATTTCTAATTGCTTCAACTGATTGGCACTCTGATTCGTCTCGCGCAATGTACGCTAATATTGCAGAAGTGGCCAATTAAAAAGCAAGCGGGCCCCGTTTCAGAACTGAAAATTTCCGACCGCTGCTAATTACTTTGGACAAAATTTAGCACATGTTTATTGGATTCATTCCGCGAATCGCAATGTGGCCACTGGCGGATTTCGTGCGGCCTGCGAGTCCTAGTTTGGTGAATCCTGCATTGGAGTGAGAGCGCATTACGCGGCTGCGGCCGCGGCCACACTCGCTGTTTATGATGTTGCAAAGTGCGCTTTCAGACGGTTGATAGATGTTCCGACAAAACCGTTACAATGTTGCGCGCGCAGTTAAACAATGGAACCGTTCACTTTTTCATATGTTTGCTTTTGTCTTCTTCTTATTATTACTATAATAGTTCGTTTATTGTTATTTTTATTCTGGATCCTTAGACTGTTGTTTTTCAAATTTTTAATTGTTTGAATGTATGTAGTCGATTATTACATGTCATTTACAAAAAAGATTGAAACTGTTCCTCTACCTGTATATCGGATGTACCGTAAACTGTATAAATAAAAAGTTGTCTAAAATACACTTTTCGTATAAGTTAGCGGAGTGCGGACTGTACGCGTGGGCTAGAGCGGGCAGTTCCGATTCCATCGTTTAACCGCACGCGAGGCGTGAGGCGTGAGGCGTGGGGCGTGAGGCGTGGGGCGCGAGGATGGTGTCGCGGTTCAGTTGCGCTTGTTGGGCGGCACGAGGTGCGGCGGCAGCTCCGAGGGCAGGTCGTGCCCGTCGATCTTGACCTGTATGAGGTGCATGGCGAGCGCGAACTCGTACTCGTCGAGGAAGCCGTCCTTGTCGATGTCGGAGAGCTTCCAGATCTTGCCGAGAACCGAGTTCGGCAGCTTCGACTTCACCATCTCCGTCTTCGCCGCTGTTGGACAATAGGACGCACGTCAGCGCTCGCCGTACAAACGAACCCTAATACTTTATGTAATACAACACTGTCGCTCTGCCGGACACGTTTCGTGTCGGTCGTCGCACTCATACGGGGACCGCCAGGACCGCCAGGCCAGCTCAGACGGTGATACTATGACTAGCTGTCCCGGCAGACCTTGTTCTGCCCTATTTCTCTAAAACAAAGTTACATTGTTTTTTTTATGTTAATAGCTGCCCCCGTTAGATTTCATTTTGCCGAACATTATTGGCCTGTCGCAGTCTAATAGAAATAAAATTGCATTGAAAGTCATATCTAAGGTAATGATATTTTTAATATAATGCCTTATGGGACACGTTATTTTTTGTCTGATTACTTGACGTATAAATTATAATTTTCATTAACGACATGCAACCTCTAAATCAACTTGAAGGCATACCAAAGACAATCTTAACGAACCTTTGTTTTGTTTTGATTGACATCATGTTTGACAGCTCGGGGACAGGACAGAATGTTTTGTATGGGAAAAGAAAATTGTTGTTTTTATTATTTTCCTCGTATTTTTTAGGTTTTTTCACTCCATAAAAACCTTCATCAATTCATTCATTTCATCATTCTTCTAAGACTTCATCAAACAAAACAAAAAAAATCAGCCAAATCGATTCAGTCGTTCTCGAGTTATGCGTGTAGCAACACATTTTACGATTCATTTTTATATACAGCGAGCCCATAAAGTATTCGTCTAGTCGCAAGTTTGAAAATAAAATCGTCTCTAAAGGACCGGGCGAATGAGAATGAGAATCTCGATTAATTGAACATGATGAAAAAAGGAATATTAACCATAATAATTCGAAAACAAGTACATAAACAAATTTCTAGCGATAACGAGGGTAACAAAACATAAACATTCGTTTTTCGCTAGTTCAAAAAGTATTCGTCCACCCTTAAAACAATAGGCGTTCGCGGATACAAGGTCACCGCTAATACCTAACACGCTTCTTTTGTTAGCTCTTACAGCCTATAGGACAACCTGTCATTATTTCGAGCTGATCGGAGAAGTTATATTTTTTTAAATATTATCGGTCGAAAGGGCTGTGAAACAAGCACGACTGAAAGAAAACTCATTTACACTTACATAATGAGTGTATATCTTCCTGCAAGATATCCAAGTTGGTAGGTAGACCTCTACCGACAGCACAGTCGGTGATTGATCGTTTCCGTAGAATAAAAACATTGAAAAACCATTCATGGAGTGGACGCCCTCGTGCACTGACCGAACAAGACGACAGGTTTATTGTGCGAGACATTAAAAAGATCTCAAAAGTTAGTGCACTTAAGCTTCCTGGGGAACTGTACAGTACGGGCAAAAAAGCATGCGTCAATACAATCAAGAATAAATGCGAAAAAAATGGGTACAATGGCCGGGTAGATCGCAAGAAGTTCTCAATTAACAAACTGAATCGAAAAACAACGTTTCATTTTTGCCTGAGAAGATAGATTGAAGAAAAAAGATTTCTGGAAGTATGTCATATTATCTGATAAAAGCAAACACAACATAGTTGGTCAGATGGAAAACAAATTGTGTGGGGAAAGATGAATACTAAGGAGCTGCCTCAAAATCTCGCGCCTACAGTACAACATTGTGAAACATCCCCTTATTGTGTGGGGGTATATGAGTGCAGAAGGTATGGGAAAACTGCACTCGTATTAGACATTATGGATCATAAAATGTGTATAAACATTTTAAACGAGAATTTGAACGCAAGTGCTGAGTTATTGGGTCTCCATGACAATTATATCTTTCAACAGAACAGCAATCCTGAGCACACAGCTCTGAATACTAAGCTGTGGCTGTATATAACGCCCCAAAACAACTTCATACGCCACCTTAAAGTCCGGATATGAATCCAATCGAACATCTATGGAAAGTGCTTGAAGATAATATTAGAAAAGGCACATCAGTTACAAGAATAACTTAAAATGAGCACTTCAGTAAGAATGGGATAAAATTCCATCTTCTGTGGTAAAAATTTTTGTTGATTCTATGCCCAGAAAAATCCAAGCAGTGATTGTCGCGAAGGGAAATCCAACTAAGTACTAAATCCTATTCTAAAATTATGTTCTGTAGCTCAAAACGCCATGTAATATTTTATGGACGAATACTTTTTGAACTAGCTAAAAATGAATGTTTAGTTTCTTGTTACCCTTGTTATCGCTAGAAAATTGTTTATGTACTTGTTTTTGGATAATTATAGTTAAAAAAGCTTCTTTCAACATGTTTGACTAATCGAGATTTTATTCGCTCCTTACCTTGTTCTTTAGACACGATTTTTGTTTAAACTTGCAACTTGACGAATAGTTTTTGGACTCACTGTATGTATGTACATACATATGTATATACATAGATATGTGATAGCAAACGTTAAACTGCTGAGCATCTACGGAATAGAGAAATTATAATATTCACTAACGTTTCCCCGTTACAATAGTTTTGTTATTACAAAAAATAAATCTTAAGACCGTGGCTTAATAAATTAGTAATAAAAAAAGCTAATGGTAGCTGGTAGCCTTTTAGAGATTAGATTGTGTTTTATTAAAGTACATCCAAAATGATAAAGTTCGATAGGCCCGGCGCAGAAGTGAAGACGCCACGGCTCAGTGCACGCGCCGCGCCCAGACATACTATCAGTTTGAACGTTCTTTGAGGTATCTGCTCCCGCAGTCGCTCCAGATTCGGTCAACTACACAACAAATGTAGACAAGCGGGAGAGAAGTCACTTAAAAAAGGAAGGAAGAGAAATGAAATCGATCGACATGCGTTTGCAGAAACTGGTTTGTCGTTTGTTGCTTTGAAGTAAACCTTTACACCTGTCGGGAGCGAGCAGAACGAGTTCATAGAGCAAAGGTCGCGTGTCTGCAGAGATAACCGCATATTATGTGAGGCAAAAAAACATTAGGTCTACCGGAAAGTTCTGTTCATTTTGCTTTTTCAAGTCCCGACACATGAGCACAGGCTTAGTACTTGGCGTACTTGGCGCACGCGTTTCCCTAGTTGGATCACTAAATGTACACGTTGGTCTTGCGTGAAGCGATAGTGTAACGCCGACCACTAACAAAGTTCATTTACGCCGCACTGTTTTATACGAATTTCAACAAGGAAAACGGCAGCATGATGAACTATAATGACAGCGTTCGGGGAAGCTAGAGGTTACGTTAGGGCATGCAGGAGACGGATAGGAAAATTCTAATCAGATTATTTCTGCCTTGGGGCTCGTCAAAAAATGCAAAACAAGGCTGGGAAGCTATGTCGCATCCGCTATATTACTAGGAATTAGCGCCTTCCAATTATCGCTTGTTGTTTCGTTACAATTTTTTACAAGAAGCATAAAAATTCAAAAATGAACGATGTATCAATCAAGCAGTGGTTTAATTTTTTGCATCAAAAGATAAAAATGAACGTCCAAATGAGTTACATGCCATGTAATTCCCTCACGCCCTCACGCTGACTAGAAATCATTAAAAATCATTAATAATAATGGCAATCCAATGATTCAATAAAGTTTATTTGCGGTAATAAACGGACTGCACTTTCCGGTAAACCTAGAATGTTGATTATTGTATTAATCTTTCAGAGTTGCGTTGACGCATCGGTACTCAAGCGCTGGGCTATGAATCTTAGAATGTAAACAATGTTGCGCCTACGAAACAGTTCCGCGAGGGAGTGAATGCGCACCACCTCGGCCTCAGGACCGAGCACAGCGCGCCTGGCAGCGTCCAGCCACGAGGCCGCGGCGCGCTCCACCGCCAGCTCGAGGTATGCGCGGCCAGTGAGCGCGCGCACGGCCGCCGTGAACGCGCACTCCGCCGCCGCCGCCAGCGCCAGCGCAGTTACCAACGCCAGCGCAATGTACATTACCATAGAGGACATCCAGCGTAACATATCGCACGATTCCTCCTTCATATCAATATCGAAACCGGACTGTGCGTCGGCGTCGGGGCCGGCGCCGTCGCTGGCGCTGGGGGTGGGGGCGGCGGTGACGGCAGACCCGGTACCCTCGCGGCGGTCGCGAAGGCAGACCAGCATAATGTGCGATAGAGAGCCGCGAGTCATACCGGCTCCGGTGACCTTCCCGTCGATGGGGTTGAGGCTTTGGAAAATGTTGTCGTATTTGGGCTTCTCTCTACTGCAGATCCACTCCGGGTCCCCGTGGCCGGCGTCCACGCCCTCGCCGCGCCCGTAGCCGAACGGTGATACCTGGTCTTCCACGCCCTCGAACGCGCCGCCTGTAATCGAAAACGTTTAAATCTTTAAAGACAATATTGTTGGAAAACTCATCAAAATTAAATTGTACATTTTAAACAAACGTTATGTCATTCAAACCACAATTCTATGAATCGTCATTTGTCTTGTTCCCGTTACTTGTAAAATGACTGCATCATAAACCTTAACAGAGTTTATATAATATGTATAAACATTATCACAGAAACGAGACTCGGCTCCACTTATTCTATATTATTCACATTTTGTTATCAAGTTATCAGTTTTGTTATGCATCAATCGCGGAATGAGTTCTCGGTTTTGCCAAATGGAGTTCCATTAAACGTTTAGATAGAGTTTGGCGCTACTAGCGCCCTCCGCGGGGGCCGGACGACCAGCGCGACACCAGCGCACACCGTTCACCTCGCGTTTACTCATCATGGACCGAGCACAGCTTCGCAACAGTTCTTACCTGCTCCACACGCACCTGGCAGAAATCTACAATCGGTCCCGACAATGGGACACTTAAAGCAACAATTAGCGTCCGCCTCTACGTGCATAATGTACTCATTGCAGTGTGTACATTTGTCGCACTACGCGCAGCGCAGTTCTTGTTCCACGAATTGGAAAACAAAGTGTGACTAGGCCCCCGCCCCTGCCCCCGCCCCTGCACACCTCGTCACAGAAGCGGACCGCACCCGCGACTTACTGTACATCGCAGGAAGAAAAGTATGTGCGTTCTGCTCCAGACTAAAGCGAGTGCAACAATTGCCATCGGCTAACTATATTCTGCACGGCGCTGTACTGCGCCCCGCCCTGACCGCAGAGCCGGTACTCACTCAACAGAACGAGATATTGTTATATTCCGCTGTTCATATTATGGTCAAGGATTATATAAATGTCAGCAAAAACGCAACGTCCCAGCGACACGCTTTGATTTCGGTCGGTGAAGCCGACCGTAACCACTTTTGCTTTTTGTAACAATTATTGAAGTGTAAGTCGTTTAATGAAACAACGAGGAGTGTCGCAACGCTCGTTCGATTTGTCACAGAATGCAGCAGAGTGGCCACCGCCACTGCTGAGCACGCCTCTAGCGCCGTACCCAGCAAGCGGAGACACCCGGCTACAGTTACCGCATGTATGCAATACAATATGTCTAGGGTAGACAATGTCGCACTAACTTTTTTTTTAAACTGACACGACACCGTGACCGCACCGCACCTGATGTTAAGCATGGTACAGTCCAAAAAACGCCAACAATTATCAACAGGTAAGAAAAACCCATCGGTAGTCGCAGCGATCATGCCGGACTGCACAAATATCTCTTCACGCTACGCTTAAAGGATCCCATATCATAGGAAGGTGGGCACACGCTTGCCGGAAATCTATCCCAAAGCCCAACGACACGGCAAAATAAGGAGTTAGAGAACTTCTTAGTTCTAGCCGGGATGTGAGATACCGTAAAGGTGTGACTCCGCAAACCCGCGCGCGTGGTTCTATTTAGGAAGGGTGACGGCGGAACAAGGTTAAACAATTCTTCAGAACACTCGCATGATACAAACGTTAGGAAAACGCTCAGTGAGGCAACATCTCTGCGTAACTGGAGCGGTCCAAGATGCTTAGTCACGTCAGGACCATTCACAATGCGGACAGCCCTCCGCTGCAACCTGTCCCGGGCGTCAAGTAAGTACTCAGCAGAGCCATCTCAAAGATGCGAACAATGTTCCATGCAAGGCCTGACCTGGGATTTATATAATAGGAACAGTTGATCAGGCGTGAAAAACCGTCCCACCTTGTTCAGGATATCAAGTCTACGAGAAGTCGAGGAGATGACAGACCCTATGTGATCCCTGAGATTGAGATCACAGCGAATATCCTTATACCTTATACTTGTATACTTACTACCTATCCATACAATATACTTAGGCTGTCATGGAGTAGCGTCAACTCCCAAAGTAATAAAGATTCCGAATAACTAACTAATCCAGTAGAGCAGCGAGACTGGAAGCCGTCACGACAACTCACGCCTGCAACAGAGAGACCGCGTCTCCGCTGCTCGGTGCGACACCGATGCACGATATTTATATTGAAGTGATTCATCAATTTCAGACACATTGACAGAAAAACACTGGACTTGTATACAATAAACATAAAGATTATACCTAGACCAGATCACAAACATGCAATTTGTTGAATTAAGCTAGATGCTCAGTTACCAAACAAATCCATTCGTTTGTAGAACAGATGAGGAGTGCCACCGGTTCTTATTGAAACTTATATGTTAGTGATGGTCTGCTTGTCACCATACCACTTTCATAAATAGACTTTCACGTAAACATATACATGTGATATGCATTTATTTACATCAAAATGTCGTTCGAACACCGATTTAAATTAATTTTTAAACCTAAATTTACAACGTACAGTATAATGAATCTGTTGGTGTGTCCGCGATAGCATTGCGAGACGACGTGTGACGCGCCGGTGAAGGTCGCGGCCGCTCACGGCTGCATCCGACCTGTAAAGAGGATGCGCGTCCGCGTCCGCCGCCGCCGCCGCCGCCGACACATCAACCCGCTCACGCACCGACTGCTAGCGCTGAGCTCGTAGTGTGCCGTACTACCCTACGACATAAACAACCGCAAACCTGCAAAAAATATTCGAAAAAGCCTCCCGACTGCAAAGGGGGTGGTGGAATAACTGTGCTAGCTGAGCCCCATTTTCTGTGGAGATTTCCCCGAGAGTTAGACGGTATCTCCGTACCTGACCTAACTAGCTCCGTTCTTTTAAATATCGCCAGACCATCATTACGAAATATTTTTGAAATAGCTTATAAAGAAATTAAAACGTTTTAATGTACACCCAACAATCGGCTGTCTAATCAAAGCGACCTTCATTCAAAAGGACCTTTAAAATTAAAGGACAATACCGACCCTCTAGTCCTTCAATTTTATAAAAGATACCCGGATGATATTTGTAATGAGCGCTCCTGGGATTTGCATAATAGTGATGGGTACTTTTTTTTTCTTTTTTTTTGGCGTGTCCTACTTTGGTGGCCTGGGAAAGACCTTCACAACAAAACCGGGCTTGGTGGGCGAACGCAGAGGGCGCTCAGCCAGCGAAATTTATGGGTTGGGCGGCTACGCAAGGGCACCCCTGTGGGTACGGACCTCGACTTGGGCGGCCGGCCAGTTGAAAAACGAACCTAACGGTGATCTACCAGCGTTTCGGAAGCGACTACCTTGAGAAGAAACGCCGAAAGAAACTCAAGGCTGCGTCGGAGTGAAACTGCGTTATTTAAACAACAATTGACGGACCTATCCTTAACCGTCGTCGTCGGCGCCGCCGGCGACGCCGGTGTCTCGGAATGTGACGAGTGCTTGTGTGTACCTCGTTATTGATAGGATCGGCGGTCGCAAGGGCCGCGGTAATTGGATCGACGGGATCCAATAGGACATGACGCGGGCAGCGTAGTTTGCGCGCTGTTATGCCCACGCTATGTTCTTAGAAATGCACACCTGCTCCTGAATCAGCACATTCCCTTTCTTGGGTGGGCACACCTGCACATTTGCTGATCTAGCATCTCGTTCCTGACAAACATCCTATCCATCCACCATCAGTCTACACTAATCTTCCATCCCGACCGGTCCATTCTAAAAGTATTGTACTTGAAGTTATAAATTAAATTCTTTTTCATTTTAAATATATTTTTCTTTTTTTTAAAAAGCGGACAACTCGGTCCGTTATAACATTTGGTGGCAGCGTAAAGGGATCTTTCGTGGTCCCCGGTATCTTCAAAAGTGCAAAACGTTAAAAGTGAAACAAGTGAAACCAGTGAGACCAGTGAAATCAACGCCCAAGTGTAGCACTCATCCATCCGGTCGGTGGGGCAGTCCAGGCACCAGAGAACAAAGAAGAGATCGGCGAGCCTTACAGGGGCTCCGTGGCAACGCGACCACATCTCGACGAGTGTTCCCGAGTGTAAGCAGAATAAGAACCAGATGTTCAAGCTGTAAGTGGCAATCCATATCCAAAAGTGCAAGTGAAAATATACATTCCAGAAGCTGTGTTCCTTTACAATTTGTACTTACCCATATTTGTGTTATCGTGCTCATATAACAACCTCGCAATGGCAACTACGAAGAAACCTGTAAAATCCGAAAACGAAGAATATTCCTTAGACACTTTACTAAAGTTTATCAAACCTTACGACGGCAGTCGTGATAGGCTCAATGCTTTCATAAACAACTGTAATAGTGCACATGAATTGGTAGGTGAAAACGACCAAGAATTTATTCTAAGATATATCATTAGTCAGTTAGAAGGTAGGGCGGAACAAGCATGTTCCATAAAGGAGTTTGACACGTGGGAGTCGCTAAAAGATTTCCTAAAAGCCCAATTCGGCGAGCGGAAACACTACGCGCACTTGCTGATGGACCTACAGGAGTGTAGGCAGGGCGCGAGTGAGCCAGTCAATCAGTACTCCCTACGAGTGGAAACCTGTCTATCTCAACTCCTGACGGAAATCCACATGTCTTGTCATAAAAAGACCGAGTTGCCAGGTCGCATAGCGGCTATGGAAGACCTAGCCCTACATACCTTCACTATAGGCTTACATCCAATGATATCTAATTTAGTCCGATGTAAAGACCCTAAAAACCTCAACGAAGCTATTAACCTAGCAGTCTCAGAAGAGCGAATCCAACAATTTATGAACAAACGTTCTACTAACAAAACATACAACAATAAGCCAGTTTATAATAACGCGAAAAATAAGTTAACTTTTAACAATAGCCCGAATTCGGCACCCGTTTGCCGATATTGCAAGAAAATAGGGCACCTACTAGAAAATTGCCGGTTGCGCGAATATAATAATAAAAAATATAATTCTCAAAACTTTTCTCCGTCGCAACCCTTTAATGAACCAAACAAAAAATTCTTATCAAATATAAATCCACGGATACATCACCTGGATTTAACCGAAGACCCAAGGCAAATTTACGATAACAACGAAAACATGCAAAACGATAACTCAAATTTAAACTAGCAAACGTCCCACCTTTGTGCCGTGTGGGACAGTTAAAAACCGAAACCGGCACTCCTAAAATAATTAAAAGCACAAATCCTAAAATAAATCAAAACGTAGTTCCCAAGTTAAATAAAAAACCAATTCCTAAAACCAAGGAAAATAAACATCCTGAAATCAACATAATTCATGAGATAAACATTAAGGATCGGTATCTACCATGCGTTATAGTCGAGACCTCCGTGTCAAAAAAACCTTTATCCTTCCTAATAGACACGGGTGCAGGTATCTCATTGCTTAAAGAATCATCTGCGGAAAGATTCCCAATCCTGTCCAAGAATAAAGTTTTAATCAAGGGCATAGTCCCTCAGCACCCTATTGAAAGTAGGGGCAATTTCCGATTAGCTTTATATCTTAATAAAGGTGAGCCTCTGAGCCACGAATTCCACTTAATAAACGGAATCGAAATCCCGCATGATGGTATTATAGGCAATGATCTGTTCCAAAAATATAACTGCAGAATAGATTATAGCACCGAATCTTTGGAAATAAACGGGTCAAAATTAAAAATACAATTCCGAGACCCACAATATCTTATCCCTCCACGATCGGAGACAATTATAGAGTGTTCCGTAATAAACCCCGAATTAAAAGAGGGTTTAGTCTTAAATCAAGTTTTATCAAATTCTTTATTCGTCGCGAACTGCATAGTCAGCGTAAAACCAAACAGTCGGGTCAATGTTACAGTACTAAACGTATCCGACAATCCAGTCCAAATATCATCTAATAACAAGATTAAGCTTGAACCTCTTAATTTAAACCAAATCCAACAAATATGTACATTAAACCGGAATTGCTCTGAAAGAACCGAAAATGTTCTGAAAGAACTGCGTACATCGCACATGAATGCGGAAGAACGGAATTCCCTACTCGAAGCGTGCACCGAATACGCAGATATATTCCATTTGCCTGATGAAAAGCTTACGCATACTGACGTTATCAAGCACGAAATAAAAACTAATCCTACAAACCCGATTAACGTTAAGTCGTACAGATTTCCGGAAGTACACAAAAAAGAAGTCAATGTCCAAATACAAAAAATGTTAGACCAGGAGATTATCAAACCGTCCACGTCTCCATGGTCATCGCCTATTTGGATTGTTCCCAAAAAAGAGGACGCATCCAAAATAAAAAAGTGGCGTATAGTTATAGACTATCGCAAACTAAATGATATCACAATAGGTGAATCCTACCCAATGCCCCAGATAAATGAAATATTAGACCAACTGGGAAAAAGCAAATATTTCTCGACACTAGATCTTGCTTCCGGATTCCATCAGATTGAAGTGTCAGCTGAAGATAAATTAAAAACAGCATTCAGTGTCCCACAAGGACACTACGAATTTAATAGGATGCCTTTCGGGCTCAAAAACGCCCCCTCTACGTTTCAAAGGCTCATGAATACCGTATTGTCAGGTCTACAAGGAATACATTGTTTCGTTTATCTTGACGACATTGTAATCTATTCAATGGACTTAGAGTCCCATATCGCTAAATTAACTAAAATATTCGAAAAATCCGTCAATACAACTTAAAACTACAACCTGACAAGTGCGAATTCCTACGTAAAGAAGTCGCTTATTTAGGACACCTCATAAGCGAAAAAGGCGTCCAACCGAATCCAGAAAAAATAAAGGCCGTGAGCCGATTCCCTATTCCTAAATCACCTAAAGATGTAAAATCATTCCTTGGCCTAGCATCCTACTATCGTAGATTTATTCCAGACTTTTCGAAAATCGTGAAACCTTTGACTTCCTTACTCAAAAAGGAAACTCCATTCGTCTGGACAAATTCACAACAATTAGCATTTGAACAAATAAAAGACAAACTCATCTCAGCACCAATCCTGTCTTATCCTGATTTTAATAAACCATTTTTATTGACATGTGACGCATCCAATTTTGCCATCTCGGCAATTTTATCCCAAGGAGATATAGGAAAGGACAAACCTATCGCCTATGCGTCTCGTACATTAAATAAAGCCGAGTGTAACTATAGCGTGACAGAAAAAGAATGCCTCGCTATAATATTTGGTACTAAAACATTCCGACCGTACCTATTCGGCAACAAGTTTACCATTGTGACCGACCATAAGCCATTAAGCTGGCTCTTTAATTGCAAAGATCCAGGATCCAGATTGGTCAGGTGGCGACTTAAACTTGAAGAATATGATTACAATATTCAATATAAAAAGGGAAAGCTCAACAGTAATGCAGACGCGCTTTCCAGATATCCAGTCAACAATGTATATCCTCTCAATCCAGAAGTAATCATACTTCCAGGGCAAGACCTATCACCAGACGTAAGTGATGACGAAGCAGATCCTCTGGCTCAGCCAGACTCTCAAAACATTCCAAATGCTCCAGATATCTCCGATATTCCAGACATCCTCGACCTCATAAATACTCCTACTATTCCAAATTCCAACACACAAGATTTACCAGAACTTCCTGACATCCCTAATCCTCAGGACAGTCCTAAAATTCCGCCTACGATACCCGAGGCAATAAACGAAAATGTAGATCCATTATCATGCCTAAATGACGATGATTCATACTCCAAATGCCTTAGATGCCTTAATGATAAAAACTTCGTGTCTGACGCGATCATAACCGAACACAACAGTAGTGTTCTAAATAGTAAGTGTAGCGTTATAATAATTCCGACTTCCATAGACCTAGACGAATCCAATCATTTCGTATATGAAATCCTAGACAATTTACCCGAGAAAAACGAAGTTGAAAGCAAGGAAAGGACATTACATTCCTTTATCAAATTCCAGAATAATAATAAAACATATTATTTCTTATTTACTAAGGTATATCACTTTGATAAGCTTGAATACGAAGATATTTTCAAAACTCTCAAATGCTTACGTGCCGATTTGGTTGTGTGTTACCCGGAAAAAATAAACGTCGCGTTAACAGATTTTAAAAACCCGTTCGATAGCTTTCAAATGATAAAAATAACAAATATATTGTTATATTTATTTGACAAAACGAATATAGCAATCAATATACATAAAAACCTAATTATCTATCCTAGCCTGTCGGAAATAAAGAAAATCTTGCATGAAAATCACGACATTCCCATAGCAGGACATTTAGGTTCGGCAAGAATGATAAAACGTATCCAAGAGCAATTCTACTGGAAGGGCATGCGTAGTGACATAGAAAATTATATCAAGAAATGTACTTCGTGTCAAACGAATAAGGCACTACGCAAAATAAATAGATCGCCTATGGTTATAACCAGTATGAGTACCAAACCTTTTGAAAAAATCTGTTTAGATGTAGTCGGACCCCTGCCGGAATCTAACCGTACTAAACTAAAATTTATCCTGACGTTGCAAGATGACCTCACTAAGTTCTCGATCGCCTACCCGATCACAAATGCGACGTCCGAGGAAACATGCGAATGTCTAGTACACTTTATATCCTTATTCGGTATACCCAAGACAATCCTAACCGACCAAGGAACAAACTTCACAGCAGATTTATTTAAAAAAACCTGTGAGTTCCTAAAAATAAAACCAATATGGTCGACTCCATACCATCCACAAACCCAAGGCGCACTAGAGCGTAGTCACTCTACGCTCAAAGAATACCTAAAATCCTTTATTAATAATAACCAAGACAACTGGCCGATGTATGTATACACAGCTATGTTGGCTTATAATACTAATGTACATTGTACGACAAATTATTCGCCGTACGAGTTATTATTCGGCCATAAGCCATTTATACCTAACTCCGTGTATGAAGGAGCGTCGAATGCCACGTATCCTGATTATGTCCGAATGTTACAACATCGTTTAAAACATTCTAGAGATAAGGCCGTCGAAAATATAAACAAATCCAAGCTTGCGTCCAAACAATACTACGACTTACACACTCGATCCGTAAGGTACCACGTGGGCGACTACGTATACTTAAAAACCCACCTCCGCTTGCGAAAAGCTTTGTCGCCTATATGGAAGGGTCCTTACAAAGTAATCAAAGTCCATTGTAATAATACGCTAACGCTATTAATCAATAGGAGGCATATTACACATCATTTCGACCAAGTTAAACTAGCAACTCCTAATCCTACGTGAATATTTCCTAAAACCTAGATTTAATTGTTCTTTAGAATAAAATAAATAAATGTTGTTAGTTAAGTTAGCTAGTAGTAGTATAGCACCTTATTTAGTGATTTAAAATTTTCAGAATATTCCTGCCTATCCTTCTAATGGCAATCCGAGCTCAACAGATTCAACCTGTGAGCCGAAGCTCCGGAATCTTCTTTAGACCAATGGGCACATTAAAAATCATTAACGATCATATACACTTAGTTATTCCTATAGATATAAGTTATATAAAACCTCATTTAGATAATATTAGAGATGTCCTCGGAACCGCGAAATTCATATGTCAACAAAATAAAGCAATCGATAATAACCAATATCATAATATGATAGAACCATTAGATGCGTTGTATGAAGATATATTTAGAGATTACGAAACTATATCCCATATAATATCATCTGAGTCCAGAAAAAAGAGAGCAGCTTGGTTCTCTGGCATAGGATCACTTATGAAAAACGTGTTCGGTACTATGGATCAAGATGATAACGAATACATTGAAAACGTTATTAAAAATCTACAATCCGACAACAAGAAATTAGCATCCCTAATTAAGCAAAATGTATACATAGCTAAAACCGCGATCACTAGTTTCAATGAAACTATCTATACTATAAATAAAAACGAAATTCGTCTGAACGACGCTATCGATAAATTATCCATTACCGTAAGGAACATGTCCGTAACTGTTAACGAACTGTTATTCCGCAGTAGTTTAGATGAAGTTATAAGCGTCATACAATCAAACCTACTGACATTATCGTTTAAACTAGAAGATGTCACGAACTCTATCATGTTCGTAAACAGTAACACATTACATCCGTCTATTTTAACTCCCAGGGAGTTACTTCAAGAATTAAGTTCAAATAAATTGAACCTACCTAATTATGAAACATTGCCGTATAGTTTAAAATTAAAAAACATTTACCCCATTTTAAAAATTTCAGAATTAAATTCTTACCTGACTAATGATAATATTATATTCGTGTTAAGCATTCCCTTAGTGTACCATATAGATTATGACTTATTCAAAAACATACCAATTCCTGTGCCTCATGACACTGTTACACCAGACTCCTACGTCATGATTGTACCTACCAATAAGTATATAGCTGTAAGTAAAGATAAGGCCACATATTGTACATTAGACGAACTAAACCTATGTAAATCGTTAACAACAGATACTATTGGTTGTGAAATCTTAAACATAAAGTCAGTAAATACAAACCCCATATGTGAAACTGAATTACTCACTAGAATTATCAGTAATCTACCACAAGACTGTAACACCAGGTTCTTGTATGGAAACATAAGCATATGGCATAGCCTAGGCTTCAATAAGTGGATTACTATCCAGTCGCAACCTGAAAAACTTACAATTAATTGTAATAATGTCGTCAACGAAACTGTCATAGTGGGAACAAATATATTAACCCTGTTACCCAAATGTATAGCCTTCACAAGGAACCATAAAATTCTTACTAATTCCATCACACGCGTGGAAGTTATACACATGAATTCAGATTTCAACATAATCGATAATAAATGCTGCAATATAGAAAATTTCAAAAAAATTAAAGATTATATGAACAATAAAACCGTTTTTTCCAATATTAATTTAGAAGATCTTGAAGACCTTGTTAAACTAACAGACATAATCAGTAATGGCGCCCAGGAAATTATCGAAGAGGAAGCACTGCACAAAAATATCAGTTTCCCTATAATCACAATCATATTAATGTTTTCTTTTATGCTATTTTTAATATATTATTTCCGCAATGCTTTAACGAAACATTGTAAAAGGGCAAAGGAAAATCCTGTAGAAGTTCACATAGAACTTCCACACCTAACCTCCGAACCTAGATTAAGAAGGACATAAGTCCTATGTAACCTAAACTTGTTTACTTATATGTTATAAATTGTATCCTTAGTTATAAGAACCATTGTTTAACCTTAAGTTTAATATTGTACCCCTCCTTGCCTTTCCCTAAAAACCTAAACCTTATTCGAAACTTAGCGCTCAAACCGCTAAGTTCCTTCTTCTGCGGGGGGCTGTTATGCCCACGCTATGTTCTTAGAAATGCACACCTGCTCCTGAATCAGCACATTCCCTTTCTTGGGTGGGCACACCTGCACATTTGCTGATCTAGCATCTCGTTCCTGACAAACATCCTATCCATCCACCATCAGTCTACACTAATCTTCCATCCCGACCGGTCCATTCTAAAAGTATTGTACTTGAAGTTATAAATTAAATTCTTTTTCATTTTAAATATATTTTTCTTTTTTTTAAAAAGCGGACAACTCGGTCCGTTATAACAGCGCGATGCCGCTTTTCCGTGTGTAATCGCAGGCACTGCGGACTAAAGGATTAGGGTGATGCTGCGCCTTGTCGAAATATCGACGAGATGCATTTTGCATGAAACTGGCAGTGATGGGTACTATCTAGGGTAATATGCAGAAGTCACAGTGCGATATGGCCATATTAAAAAAAAAATAAAAAATTGTCATCTCTCAAGATACTGCGAGATCTTAATGTCACTAGATAATATACCGTTTACGGACTGAATACCGTAGCTGTAAGCCATGGTGAAGACTGCCTTCAGTATGGCGTCTGGGCCGCGTCCCACCCTCGCCCCACGCGCCGACAGACAGCGCCGAGCCGGGTCGGTGGAGCCCGGCGCGCGAACCACTTTCACGTGACAACCTTCGCTTCGTTGCAACGAGACCGACACCGCATACTCCGCGCACCGCGCACCGCGCACCGCACACCGCACACCACTCTCATTCACTAAAATGTCTTTAAGCTTTATCAATAATGTTACTCTATGTCCTGGTTGAAATGTACTCATGAAATATACGACGAGTTGTGCGTAAAAACTGTCAAAATCTCAGCTTTGTTGACAAAATGATGGATATCCAAATGGGTACAAGTTTCTTTACTCGTTACCGGATTATTGACTAACTACTAACATTATATTATTTATTCAATATCAATTAAATCGCAGTCATTTTTCGGATAAAAGCTAACTATCAGGATTTATAAGATGCGTTAGCCCGCGCAGGTAATTCGTTCAGAAGTAATCCTTGGCTTGAAGGACTTTAATTTTGGATTACTATAAAGATTTGTGGCGACGGAGCTCATACATATACAAACGAATATTAGTGCTCAATACATCAAATACCGTGAAATATAATAACACAAATTAAAGAAATATCGTGAGAAAGTCTCAATATCATTTGCCAAAGCAAGTATGACTACAAGGAACCTCGAGTGGCCGCGCAACTCGGCCGGCGCGGCGGGTGTCGTGCGGAGGGCAGACGGCAGACGGCAGAGGGCAGCGCGCTGGCACTGGTGGCGAAGCGAGCTGGGAGTGCTCACGCCATATGTCAACGCAACGACTGATAACGAGCCAAACATGTACCGCAAACGCGCTCTGTGCCTGCGCACACTTCGCACTATCACGCGAACTACAACTGTTTATATACAGCGAAGGACTGGATAACCGCTTCCACACACTCTACATCTGGTATAAACAGTACACACTGGCCTTAGCCGTCAACGGAGATAATTCTTAGAACAATGTTTATATCACCGGTCGTTAGGCAGACGGCCATCGCACATCCGAAATCATTCAGCGGATGACAAGGTGACCCGGCCCGTGAAGTGCGTAAAGGCCTTCGCGGATCCATTAGTGAGTAGGTAGGCAATAGCCGCAGTAAATATTAGGTCCTTACATATGAAATTGGCGTTTTGTATGGGAGGAACAAAAAATCGAATATTTTTTAATATAATATATTTAATTAATCAAAGTATGAACCATTATTTTCTATGCACTTTTGCCATCTCATAGGTCGTTCATTGATCCCTTTCCTAAAAAAAACCAGTCGGACGGGAATCAATAAAATCTTTGAAGGCGATTTGGCCAGTACGAAAAACGCCAATTTCATATGTAAGGACCTAATACATCGCCACCGAACGCAGAACGACACGCTCGCCACGGTTAGTGTTACTCATGCCCGCATTCGGCGTCCAATTATCATTGTTATGCGGTTATTGCTTATGATGTCACCGGATACCATACAACTGCTGAATATAATATACATTGCAACTGTAAATGAAATCATTCTGAAGCATTATTAGGAGTATGCGAAAAGGCTTTCCCATCGTTAAATGTCTGATATTCTGAACGTTGATGGTCGAGACAACACGAGGGCATGACAGATAGCGGCCGCAATAACTAGCACTATACTGGACTACAGTGGTATCGAGTGAGATCGTGTGAAGTCGAGACGTGCTAAATGAATAAGTCAACATGATATTTTTCCAGGAGCGGAACGTGGCGCGGACGGTACTTTACGTATCCAGTCTGAGTACGTGTACGTGTGGCAACTGCTAATGCTGACTCAGTAACGGCACATCGCTCATCAGCTACACGAAGCCGCCGCGGTCCGACCGGCCTGCCGCCGGCACTACATGAGCCCGCTACAACCCATTACGCAATTATAAATAACTCGATACTATATTGGAAGAACTAGTCGGGCGATAAGCTTGTGCATTTTTAATGAACCATAACATCGATTCTTCTGATTTGATATTTTGTATTTCGGTTTGACACCTTTCCAATTCGTTATAAACGATACATGTTTAACACACGAACGTGTTTCTATGCAGAGTGGAATCAAATGTACGTGATACCATGGCTCCGTAGGTACTGTTGTAGATGTGAAATGTAATTAGCGCGTATCCACAAGCGGCTGTTTTATGTTGTCGTTGGCAAATAGATAAAGGAGGCGATATCAGCCGCCGGCGCCGATAACGAATCCTTGAGTGCCGCGCCTACTCACATCGCACGCACCATGCATAGGTGTGATGCGAATGGAATAACGTGGCCGAAGTGTACATTTCCAATTCTGGAATATCTACCCATTTTCCATTTTAAAAGTAGAACACCAACACTACTAAACATATTAGATTACCCATCATAGACGCATGCACCAATAAAATGATTATAACATTATAATTAATATAAACGCACTTGCTCCTTAGACTTTTACCATTACCATTTAACCGCATCTTTTGAATCACTTCGATACTGATATTTGCTTTAACTTTACACACCACACGGCGATGCGCTAACCCGCTTACTTTGTTTAGAATGATTATTATTTTTATGATTATCTCTTCTATAGGTTAGATATATCTAAATAAGGAATTTTACTAGACTCTATGTTACGGAAAATTACAGGTGTTATTATCCAGTTACACCAGTCACCGGTACACTAAACATATCCCAGACAACACGTGCATCGTGCGGCTCATTTCACTGTATTACTGTGTTGTGTGTGTGTGTGTGTGTGTGTGCGTGTGTGTGTGTGTCCGATTACACAGATCTGCAAAAGATATGGGTTGCGATTGTTGTTGACCAACTGAGGATCATTTTAGAACACATTTTTTACATAGAACCCGGCGTCAGAATTGCTCTATCAAGTCAGGTTTTTAAAATGTCTTAACCTAAAAATGCAAAAAAACGGTATTTAACAAAATTTACATATCACTAAGCTTCAATTGCCGATATCACAGAGGAAAGAAAACATTTTCCAAATAAAAAATAAGAATTTTTGAAGCGTAACAGTAGTAATATAAACTGACTCAACTCGTTTAAAAAAAAAAATCACAATGTTACATTAATGCTAATATAATAAAAACCTTACGCGATGGAGCAATTCTGACGACAGATTCGGATTCTATATAAATAATTACTTCGAAAATGCCCCTTACTTGGCCAACAACAAAACCTTGCAGATCTGTGTTATTCATGGAAACAACTATACAAGTACATGCGATATGAAAACTGAACTTGTAAAAACGACAATGGACACGGAGTTCCATTCGCCAATTTTCATTTGTACCTGTTCAATTCCTAAACACGCATAATACACCATTGCGTAATTTACATCATACAGAATTTATACTCTCTCCTATACACAATTCCGGGGTGCTGTGCGAGATTGCAACTGGTAAGTGCCGAGACTAAGCACTACGATTTAACTAACGCCATTCGATAGAAGCAGAGCTCACCCACCGATTGGCACATGAGTCTGGGCCTGCCTAAAGCAGGCTGCTTGCCGTCGACTACATTGTACAAGATAGCGCCGACATACTGCGTCTCCATAATATCAGTCTACATTAAATTGGGATTACCTTCACTAAAAGTTTGCAATAAATTAATGTTACTATTACAAATGATAATTTGAAAATACGTTTATGTATTGCATTCGTACTGATTCATTTATTGTGTCACAGACAACAGTACTACGAGATGCCCAGTACTATAACACCTATACATATACTTGGCCTCCGGGGACTCTCGCGTTGTGCTTGTGCCGTCTCAGTGCGTTGCTCACGTTTGCCTCGTAGTCGTCACAATAGATTAGAAGGCAAGTAGACACTATGCGCTGACCGATCGACACCCGAGTGTCTTTTGCGATGCACACACTGTTCCCTGTGAGCAAGTCGTTCAGGGTTTACGCAGGGATGCCCAGCATCGACCGGCATATGAACATACTCATGTCTCTTGCCTCTCACTGTAAGACGTGGGTGCTGTGGAATGTGCAGTTCGATAATGGACATGTACCATTTACAGGTGAGGTTATATTGAATAGTTATTACAACTACTCATTGCTCAGCGCTTATACACGTAACATATAGATAACGCAGTTAAATCAAAATGTTTGTATCTAGACTGAAACATTGTTGAACATCGTCTGTGTGCGTATGTACTGTTATAGGTCGGTGTGTCCGGATTAACAATAGAGTTGAGCCTGACAAAAGCATATGAATGGTTCAAGCGGGAGGGTCGTTGCGACCGTGCCGCCATCGCGCCGCGGCGGTGCCGGTGACTCACGGCACTGTCATTCGCATTATCAGCACAAATATGTGAACAATCGTGGGGCACGTGACGCCGGGCGATCCGAATACTGCTGCGAGTGGCGATTGTCGTGCTGGCGCACCGTACACACCGCCGCTGCTGAGCGGCTGGCCGGAACTGAGGCCACGAATACCAGACTACAGTTGTGATAACATTACGGGATCGCGTTTTCAATCATTATAAATTGATTATAGAAATCGGGCCCGAGAATTCCCAATGCTGCAATATTTTAATTCGATCTCAGATGTTAATCTATACTAATATTATAAAGCTGAAGAGTTTGTTTGTTTGTTTGAACGCGCTAATCTCGGGAACTACTGGTTCGAATTGAAAAATTCTTTTTATGTTAAATAGACTATTTATCGAGGAAGGCTTTAGGCTATATAACATCTCGATGCAACTATTAGGAGCGAAGAAATAATGGAAAATGTAAAAAAAACGGGGAAAATTATTCATCTTTAAAGGCTTCCATTGCGTGCGCTGCCAAAATGGTTCAAGATACCAAAAATATATGTATGAAAGAATTATTCCTCTTAAAATGATCTAAAAAAATGTCCATGTATATGTCTATCTTTTAAGATTAACTTACTAGAACCGTTTTTATGGTAAACAAATTTGGTCGAAATTAATGCATTATTTGTTAAGAGTTGTATCAACGTAATAATATTAATCTTTATCCAAATAAATGTGTTGTTAATTAAGAGTATTTAATTATGAACAAAATTGTCCTTGACATCACTTAATTTCAATGAACATCATAGAAGATATTACAATAACTTATATAGCAAAACTACGTTTGCCGGATCAGCTAGTTAATAATAATCATAAACTCAGATATGCGACTTGATTTCACAAAATAAGGCAAACCGCCGTGTCTGTCGTCACGTTCGACGATTGCTCTACATTTTTTAAAGGGTTATATCCAGTTGGAAGTTTAAAATTTTTTGATATTTTTTTTTAAATTTAAGGTTTTTATTTATGCAACCGGAATTATGTACATATATTGTGGTAAGTTTTTAGTGAACTATCATTTTTTTATTTGAAAAATACTTTGTTTGAAAGGTGCTATAGCTGATCTACGGGAGTACTTCTAAAAAAAGGCGTCTTGCGGTGTGCATTATATCTCTGGACCATAGATGGGCGTAATCATGATTACTTTTAATCAGATTAATAATCAGATTACAAGTAATCGTGATGAATGCAATCATGATTACTTGTAATCTGATTACTTTTAATCAAGATTACATGAGTAATCATTCACCTTGATTACAGTAATCATTCAATTATTCATGATTATTTTAATGATTACTTTTGAGTTCTGGCTGAGAGAGAGACCGATTTAAATACGCGTTTATTTAATTTTTCATGTTATCTTACTTGGAACTAGTTGACCCCGAATATCCATTTCTTTGAGCGAATCATAATCATTATAAGGGTCTTTGCAGTTGTGTACTGTGGTCACGAGTCACGGCACTGTTCAGCCAATAAACCTACCAACTCATAGTAACTCGCTTCGACCTGACTACGTTCAGGACCATTTTTTGTGCTTTCAGCCGTTTGAGTAGGTAGGTTAATTGCCGGAATTGGGTCATGACCATAGTAAGCTAGTGCAAAGACTGGCATACTGACTCGCTTCGACCTGACTACTTTCAGGATCAGTTCGTGCTCGGTGGACATTAAGTAAATCCAACGAAATCTAGCTAATCATAGATGCTTTTACCATTGTTCTGAGTGATTCCTGGACTATTAGAAGTGATTATCAAACTACCGTCCATATTTTACTGAAATACCGTCTCCAACCCGCCAATAAATAATCCACGCCCGCCTTCGAGATGCAGATAGAGAGATAGAGCAACATAGCGCAAAATTTTAATTGATCAGAACAAGACATCATTGTCTCAAATTTACATAAGCTTCAACAACGCAGAGCGCAACATCACCTTTCTTGGTCATCCGTCTCTCACTACTGACTCGGTTTCGTCTTTGATCCGAGAAATTTAGCTAAGATTTCGTTGGATTTACTAAATGTCCACCGAGCACGAACTGATCCTGAAAGTAGTCAGGTCGAATCGAATCACTATGCCGGTCTTTGCACTATTGTACTGCGGTCACGACCCAGTTCGGGTAATCACCCTAACACCTAACTATGTGGTGGTACTCAGTTCGCCAGTTTAGTAAGTAGTAGTCGTATACTATAAATAAAAAAAGGCGAGCGCCGCTCTGCTGTCGGCAGCACATTTTACGTATCAAACAGAAAAGTAATCATAAAAGTAATCATGATTAACACTAAACATACCATAACGGGTCAAATGACCCATTTAGAACTTTTGCATTGAAAATACAAGTATCATCTTATTGTTTCTGCACATTTGACTTCATGACTTTTTCAAACTAATTAACCTACGGTTAATTTCGTTTTTTTTTTTTGAGTAATATTGTCGTATACTGTTACCTACCACAACGGGTCATTTGACCCAGAAAGCATTCTATTGTTTTATAAGCTTATCAAGTCATATTGCTTATCGGTTTAGTTGCATATTTCTGCAGGGAAATACAGACTATAACGTAAAGTAGTTCAATCAAAATAACTGAGAACAATTTCAAGAAAATATCAAAATTTTTGTTTTGGCCGTAGATTTTTAGAGTTTGAAAAGATGGCAAAAAAATTAAAAATACAGGTCGCTCTTTACCCAGAAAAATGTTGAAGCAAACAAGACAGTACAAGTACTTAGAAGATATAAATAATATTGGCGAAGAGTTTTCGGGAATCGTTGACGAGGAATTTTCTGAAAGTGAAGATTGCATTGGTTCCAAATGAAAATGAGTTTGACTCTAGATATGCTGACGATGAAAAGAAAAATATTGTGAATATATGTTGTGGACGAGAAAGAATAAGATTACTCTCAAGTTCTGAAGTAAGTGAAGTAGAAATAAATAAACAATATGTTGTGAAGGATGAATCTGTTTGGGAAAAAATAAAAGTAAGTGGCACACCTGGAAGAACACAGCTTCATACATTTTCAGGCAAGAAGTAAACCCAACAGGATATGCAAAACGTCATATAACGAAAGGTAAAGTTTGAACTTTAGTTTAGTTAGAAGTTAGAGGTAGAAAATATAAGCGGTGCAGATGACCTCTGCAAGTTTGTTCAATGTCCTTGATTTAGCTGGAATAAATGTCTGGATTTTGTAAAAGCGAACGACAGTAGAAAATATCTGGAGAAAAGATTTTTTATTCAAACTAGCAGTAAAACTTTGCGCCGATTTTCGAGAAGCCCGTGAATAACCAAAAGAAATCAAATACGAAAGAATCGTTGCCTTAGTCTCCTACAGATGGTTATCAACGTAAGAGGAGTAGGTAAATAGGGTACTGTCAAGAAAATAAAATCAACAAAATTTGCTCTAAATGTAAAAGATATGTTTGCAGAAAATGTACAATGGACACACTTATATGTAAAAAATGCGATGAGCAATTATTAAAAATTATTATTTTTACTTTTGCAATATAAATGGTCAATATACTGTTTGTTTTTTATATGTATAGTAAATTTTATTATTATGTTTATTTCCTTCCTAACATCCATATAATACATTCAGTAGGAAACGTGAAGTCGGGTCATTTGACCCGCTATGGTAGAAATCTATACTAATATTATAAAGCTGAAGAGTTTGTTAGTTTGTTTGTTTGAACACGCTAATCTCAGGAACTACTGGTTCGACATGAAAAATTCTTTTTGAGTTAAATAGACCATTTATCGGGGAAAGCTTTAGGCTATATAACATCACGATGCAATTATTAGGAGCGAAGAAATAATAGAAAATGTGAAAAAAAACGGGGAAAATTATTCATCCATTTGCGCTGCAAAAATGGTTCAAGATACCAAAAATATATGTAAGAAAGAATTATTCCTCTTGAAATGATCTAAAAAAATGTCCGCGACAGTATATGTCTATCTTTTAAGAATAAGTCACTAGAACCGTTTTTATGGTAAACAAATTTGGTCGAAATTAATGCATTATCTGTTAAGAGTTGTATCAACGTAATAATATTATTCTTTATCCAAATAAATGTGTTGTTGATTAAGAGTATTTAATTGTGAACAAAATTGTCTTTGACATCACTTAATTTCAATGAATATCTTAGAAGATATTACAAAACCTTATATAGCAAAACTACGTTTGCCGGATCAGCTAGTAGGTATATAAAAAGAGTCAGATTAATGATTAACGATTATGATTAGATCACAAAATATAATCATAATCGTTAATCATTAATCTGATTACATATTGCCCATCTCTGCTGTGGACTAGATCATCTAAAATGAAAAAACCAAGATTATTTCGTTAATATAATATATTATCTTGTATTTGATCGACGATTACTTCGATCAAAAGGAAAAATAATGATTTGCAACAAAATGGTGACTTCGTAAAATAAAAAATCGATTTTCAACAAAAATGTAGGGCTTAAATTGCTTGGCGGCTGCCAGCACTTAACGCTCAAGTGGTGTGTGTGTGCTTCTGCACACCACTAGAAGGAGTCGTGGGTCCGCCCACCACTCCTATATTTTGGAAGACGCCCACTGGGCGAAACGCGCGCCTGGCCGAGGGTTATGCGGTATCGCAGCCAGGCGCAACGCGAGTGAAGGAAGCACCCCGGGGGTTTTAGTCGGTAGGAGTCAGGCATACCGGGGGGTGGCCCTCACCACCCCCTGACGATCCTATGAGGATTTCCCCCGGGTTAACAAAAAAAGGGCTTATAAAATCAAAAATATTTAACGGTGAGAAAAAAACCTTCGATCAATTACTAAACAATATACTTAAAAAGCTTGTGTCAAAAGTTCAGAGTGATAGGCTCAACAGTTTCTGAGAAATCTTGTTAACCGACTTTAAAATACAGTTTTGAGAAAAATGCGTCTAAAGTATGAAGCTCATGGGTTGCAGCTTGCATGTTTATGCCAGTTTGAGCTTGTAACTTGGAAAATATTTGCCAGATCAACATTAAAAAATTCTGTGTATACTTAAATATACGTAGATTATGAATATGAAATAAAAAACGTTTTTTTTTTTGAAAATTCTATCCTATATTTATATATATATATATATATATATAGGGATATAACCCTTTCAGGGCAGTTTCACCAAAAGAACAGCGCTTATTGCCCTTAAAGAACATTCATTCTTCATTTACATCCGAATTGGCGTGACTGTACCCCCAAAACTGGGTCAAAAGACTATAAATGCCTATATATGTATATACCGAAATTCCGTATTTAAATGCAGCCCGAAGGAACCTGCTCGCTCTAAACTTCAATACATTTCAAACGAGCATATGGTTGATCGATTATGCTCTATGGTTTGTAAACCGATGGTTCCGTTCGGATGCGTTAAATATTTACATAACGTAATTGTAATCATTTGGCTTCAGCTTCCTTACAATACAAACTAATATTATGTTTAATGGGACGAGCGGCCCAGTGACGCCGATCGTCGGTCGCCGTATCACGTCGTCACATGTACGGACAATGTATAATTGTATCTCAATGGAACACTTTCTTCGTCCTAGTTAACGAGACGACACGACACGACACGACACGTCGGCTGTCGGCTGACAGCAGTGCCCGCCCGCCGGGCCGAGCGGCCACACGAGCTGCGCTCTGCAGGACGAGCGCACACAGTACATACTAAGTACAAAGCGCACGCGACCAATTTAACTACATGTAGTATAACAATGCGGACGCAGTGAAGCAGTTGCGCGTGCGCTCGTTTCACAATGAGGAAGTGCCGCCCCGCCATCCCGCACCCGCACCCGCACCCGCACACTCATCCACGACTTTTACTTGGACCGCGCTAACAGTACTACAGGTCTGTTATTACCGATATCATTACGAATGCATTCGAAACCTTGTCTACCATTCGAAACCATTGCGACTCATATCGCGACATAAAAGATCAGCTCGCGTGGTCTAGTTCTAAAGATGATACAGATTTTGGCAGTCGTTGCTCGGCTCCGTTTGAATTTATATGGGTATGCCACTAATGTGAGTTGTCCAGCTCGATTACGTACTTGACACACCACCTAACAACGCTGCGCAGTCGCCTATATCGGACGCTTTTCATACAGAAATACGAATCGAACCTATAGATTCAATCATAAGACACCTCTACCATACGTTAGCATTCACCAGGTAACTAAACAATATAAACTGAAGTATATGCCGGGAATTCTCCATGTGCACACACTGACAGGCGAACAATCGCCTCATAGCTCATATCATCTTTGATAATGTAATGCATTATCCCAACAAGCGAAGAGCAAACTTGTCCGGTAGCGCTCGTCGCAGGGAAGCGTTCTCGGCGGCACCTGCAGTGCAACCACACTACACCTCACTAGTATCCCGTGGAAATCGACTGGCGAGAGCAACATTGTCACATTTACAGGACGTGGTATATTTTACAACGTTACAATATCTCACAGGCATGCTGCTCGATACAGAACTAATAATTTATCTTGCCTACGAGCAACAATACCGCTGTAAGATAATAACCGAGCACCTGGTTTGCTAGTTGCACCCCCAGGTCTCACATGCGAGGGCGAGGTCCTGCGTTCCACGTGCAGCTTCAAAAAGGTGTCGAACGAGCGCGTCGAGGGTGCGGAATCTATATGTTGCACCAATCTATGGCCACAGTCGAAAAATAGAAAGCCAATTGCATTTTGGAAAAATAATCTGTTCACGATATTATTAACGTTTATACATGGACTCTCCTTCACAATGAATTAATTAGGATGGCATGATGAATACTGTTACGACAGAACTAGGGTCAAACTTTTACCCTAGATTTCTAGGCTTCTAGGTATCGCAAAACAATGATTTCAAAATGCATAGATTGTCTTGAACTGCCGTTTCGAAAAATCTAACTTCCATGCAGATCTGCAACAGTTATTGTATGTCGGTAAAGTCAAAGGAGTGGCCTCTATTTACTACGGCCGCCCGAAATTATGACCTGTATATTAATTAAGCGGCTGTTATTTGTGAAATTCTAATTCGCGAAAAGTCGATAAACCGACTCTAGAATTTACGAGTAAAAACATAAGGTTCAAAAATCTCTATAAGGTTCTACATCTTTCTCGAAAATGTGCGTTCTGACGTATACACCCGTTCATTTCTAATTTGGACAGCGATACAGAGCGATAACTCAAGCGATCAAAAACGACATTGCGAACATACGAACACTACGACTGCATAGTGGTTCTACGTTGAAATATTCCACTTGTTATTGCTACTGGACTTCGAGAACTTTTTGCAATTAGACTTTTGACGATCGAACTTCGAGAACATTTATTGACTGATGTCTGGAATCCTCGGCGATTTGACAACGAGATCATACGACGGTTGCGCTTCGAGACATTTCTGCGACTGCGTTCTGATATTGCACACTCTCATCGATCAGTAAATCGATTGTCTGTCAAAACCGGCGTCTTATTACCCCGCGCTCGTAACAATACTTTTAACAAATATCATTAACTGCAAATAACAGCATTCTTGAACGACATTCTCAAATTCAAGTGGTTGGCCGACAATATAAAATGGAAAATTATGAACAATTCAAGATAATGTCATTGAAAAATATGTACAATTCAAAATGGCGTTATTGTAGAGATGGGCAAGTGTAAGGGTCAGTGCATGAGGTGAGGCGCGGCGAGAGCGATAGCACAGCGATAACAGTGAGTATTGAGATCAATGCCGCGACTGTATTTGGGCCGTGGCCACTCCCAGCGAATAGCACTACTGCTTCACGAGAACCTGGCATAGTGGTACTCTCCACTGACACAACACTATCCAATCATCTTATACTAAAGGCACATTCCAAACAGACTACGCCTACATGATATTGAATGAGCATTATGACCTTGAAAGTTTTGAAAAATATATAAGCTGAATGTATACACCAGTCGATCAAACAACAACCTGCACAAGCACTACTCATACAACTGGATTGTCACAACCTGAAATGATTTCCTAGAAGACATAATCTCTACTCAAAATGAGAATCAATTTGAAAATCATCTAAATATTCATTCAATCAAAAAAAGGAATAATTGAAAAATTGTGGAATAGCAGGATACACATATGAGTTGTTTCAACTGCTTGCCTGATAATAAATAAAATCACGCACCACAACGCGGCACACATCCCACCTCCCTCACACTCACGGCGAAGCCCGTAAAGGAGAAAAGCGCAGTGTTGGGCCTCGAGGGCGCATGCTGGTGGAACTCGGCTCAGCACACATGCGCGTTGAGGATCACCCCGGGGGAGTGGGCCTCACCACTCCCCTGATGGTCCACTAGGGATTTCCCCCGGGTACCAAAAAAAAAATAATACACACTCCAACTGTATGATGATATGTCATCTTATATGAAAGAATAAAATATAAGCTTTTAAGTACTCCCATATGGTTTTATTTAAGAGTTTATTTTATTTTACATTATTGGGTACTCAACATGAGTGCTGACATTGAGTAAGAAAATAAAAGTACCATCATTTTACATTTCATTGGAATCATGGTACCAAAATAAAACATATATGTAAATGCCCCCACAAGTATAGGGCACCACAGCATGCACAATAATTAATATATAATGCTAGTTTACAGTAAAGAATATTAGTAAAATTCTAAAAAAAGGAATTATACATACATACATAGACACAATACAAAAAGATAATACTGTAGACACAAAATTTGAATTTTTTTTTGTTTGTGTACTGTGTACATAAATATCAAATTTGAATAAAATTTTGTGACTGATTTTAAGAAACACACAAAAAAAAGAAATACCGTCACTTTCAACACACTGTTCTAAATTCTGAGAGAGAAAGTAAGTCCAAGTCACCATATTGTGAGATTGCATTGTACTGCCTGCAGATCCTTGGCATGGTAGAACACTGTCCAAGAATTGTTTTAAAGAATGGTATTGAAAAAAAAAACTGGAAAGCGCTGTTTTGCGGGGCAAAGGAAATGGAGCATTAATTTTTAGGTTACTGTCAAGTTCTGCACAGTCTAGATATCCATTGAATATTTTAAATAAAAATATCAGATAAGATGTATTTCTACAACTAGCTAATGTTTTCATATTATAAAAAGCCAGTCTATGAAGATAACTTGAGATTTAATGTGCTACATTATCACCATAGGAGAGATGTTAAACAAAACATTGCTGAACACTCTCCAAGTGTTTAGTGTAGACTTCACAATTGGGATTCCATACAACTGAGCCATACTCCATAACAGGACATACAAGGATCTCAAATACTATCTTAGCTTCTGGGAGCCTGAAGCTTTTGCAATTACGTGTGATGAAACCAAGTAATTTAAAACTTTTGAATACTGTTTCCAGTATGTGTAAATCAAATTTAAGTTTTGAGTTAATCACTATGCCTTAATCCTTTACTGAGTTAACAACTTTTAGTTTGTGATCTTTTATAAAGTAGTTATTTAAATGTATAACTTTGTTTCTACTAAAGTAAACATGTTAGCACTTATCTAAATTAAGCAACATATTGTTTTGTTGGCACCATGAAGAAAGTCTACATAAGTAATCTTGGAGATCAATAAAAAAATTGGAATTCCATGAGCTTCTGATTTTATCAAAAGTATTTCATACATTTTTTGTTGGTAATTGTGAAAATTCACATTCTGTTAGGAAAGTGGTCGTGTAAACGTGAGTGGCGGATCACCCCAGAAGTTTTAGCTGGTGTAAGTCCGTAACACCGGGGGAGTGGCCCTCACCACTCTCCTGATGGTCCATTAGGGAATACCTCTGCGTTAACAAAAAAAAAAAAAAATGCTCTTCAAACAAAATACAATAAAAATTTCAAACTAAACATATTACTCTGAATTATTATTGAAAAGTGCACAATTGCATTGGCTGTGCTCACATTGCATCAAACATTAGTCATTGTACATGTGCTCTGCACTATCAGACATGATACAAGACAATTTGTCTAATAACAGTTTGATTTCTTCACAATACCTACAGGACTGAATATTGAATAATATATATATGAAAGCATGGTGAGTTGCTTATATGTAATAAGCAGGTCATATTAGTATAAAGGAGCTCTTTGAATTACACTTATAAAAACAAATCTACTCTAATAATTATGTTAATAACAATAGTGGCTTGAAACACGCAATAAAAGTAGAGTTTCAATGTAAAAGCGAGCAGTGAACACTTACCTTTGATGAACGGCTCAGGCACAGTGTTAACATCCTCCTGTGGGATCATGTCCATGAGGCGTGCAATGTCAGTGGCCAGCATGTGGTCCACCACCTCCAGCAGCTTTGGCTTCAGAGGGTGGAATTTTGTGAAGTCGTGATTTGCTAGTGTCTCCTGCATTTTCTTGATATCAGGAAAATCACCTGGAGATATCTGTTGTTCCCGTTGGATGCGATCATATACCTGTCCTAAATTCTTAATCAATTCCTTCTTTTTGCCATCCTTCCCGAACATAGAGGGCATCTCTTTTCTCAATTCACTGACAATATAAGCATGCACTTTGGCCAGACGAGCCCTCTTGATGAGGTCATTAAGTTTCCGCAGAGCAGCATTCCTTGGCAAAGATTGCATGTCCCTGAAGAGGTCCTGCTCCTCATCTTCAAATAGGCGGCGGTTGACATCAAACCGTAGCGGCTGGTCCCAGAAGGAGCCGATATAGACGCGCGCAACCTCCGGCGTCTGCAGCACCTTGCCGAGTGACCACATGAGTGCGCCATAGACGCGCATAAGCTGCTGGTGGTCAATCATATCGGCCTTGTTGAGCACGATGCGAATCTTGTCGTCGTGCCCGCGGAGTGCTTCAATGCTGCGACGGAACTCGTCAGAAATGTCGAGCTTATGCGCATCGAAGAGCAGGATGATGCGGTCAACGCGCTCTGCGAACCACTCGAGCACACCAGTGAAATCGTAGCCGCGGTCAACCCGTTGCTTCTCGCCGGAGAGGATGCCGGGCGTATCCACTATGGAGATGCCACGTAGCACCGGAGACGCGACCGTCGAGCACTGGAACCGGTTCAAAAAAGCGTTGCCGAACTTGCTCAGCGGACGGAACTGCTTCTTGGGATCGACGACGAGCGCGTTGCCAGGGATCACGCCCTCTTTCTCGTCATACATCACGGCGATAAACCGATCCGTCGTCGGCTCAGGCCCTATGCGGATGCCGGGGAACTCGCGCTCAAGCAGATACTTTATGAAAGTCGTCTTCCCGGTCGAGTACTGCCCGACAAGCAGGATCATCGGCTTCGCGTCGAAGTCCGGCTCTTCCAGCTGCGGCGAATGGAAATCGTGGAACTGGTAGTGCAGCTCGAGCGGCAATAACTTGGTCTTGTATATTCTTTTGAGCCCTTCAACGACATTCTCGATACTTTCTGACTTTTCGCCTTCTTTCTTGAGCCAGCTAAACATTTTTGCGACAAGTGAACGTGTTTCGTAGCCGGGCCGGTGGGGTTACAAATTCACTCACAGCACTTTTTGAATAAAAATATTATTTATTAAAAGTTCGTGAAAACCATCACAATCATCCTCCCCTGCAAAATGATTAAGTGTCAAATGACGTGTGACGTGAGGTATGACGTGCTACTGAATGTTACAATGACAAAATATAAAAGAGATAGATAATATCTTCGATATATACAAAATTAATATTAACAATTATTTATAATATTTTTTATAACTTATCAATATGAAAGGTAGAGAATGTTTACTACATCAGTGCCCCAGTGCCATTGGAGTAAATGGAACCTAGTAGAAATAAAACCATGAAGACAAAGAGTATATAAAATTAGTACATAAAGATTATCTACAGTAAATTAATACCTAATATTATTAATACGTCTACATGTAGTTCGTTCATACGTTGACTGTAAAACTGTTTCGACAGGATTTGTAGATGTAATGGCTTATTAGATTCATTGCTCACTAGATTATGTCCACCCACTGAAATGACAATATAATCATAGCCCACTATTGTCATGTCAGTATATATCCTAAATATTGATTATACATACATATATTGAAATTCGGGATATTACTAAACTACTGTCAAATATACTATTTTTGCACTCGATAAGTTTTGAAAGGAATTGAAAATCATTTGTGTAAATAATATACGTGTAAGAACTATAAAACTTTCTGAGGTGCATGATGATTTTAATCCTTTATTCTTTTTTTAGTCCAGACAAATTCATCAATTTTCTTACAAAAAATCCCAGCAGATATTGCAACGGACTAGCCTTTACAGAATTAATTAGTAATCTAAATTCAATACGGCGACCAAATTGTATCGATTGTGCGATTGCCTAAACTGGGTCGTGACCACAATACGCGAGTGTAAAGACCATGGTAGTGACTCGCTTTGGCTTATCGCGTTTCGAGATCAGATTGTGTATGCCCAGTAACTTATAAATCTAGAGACCTTTAGTCGTGGTATATGTGGGCCGATATGACGACGGAGACTCAATAGATCTTCGTCTTATGATAGTCGCTTTCGTTTTTAGACTACAGTATACACCAACAGGTGCACTGTACTATTTTAGGCGTAATTTTAAATTTAAGTTTTTGTTGCTAACTCCCCTATTTTTTTTTATAACAGTATTAGATTACGAATAAGTGCTAATATTCTTAATAATATGTAATCAGATCTCCAATAGATTACTTCTATAATTATCATTTAATTTAACACTATTGGTTTGTTTTAAAATTTTGTTTAAAAAAAAAAACTTGGGAAATCTACATAATATAAGCATTTGTAAGTAGAACGATGAACAGTACATAAAAAGCTTCCTTAAATTTGGGAACTTTGTAAATTTAAAAAACCAATGGCACTATGATTTATAGACGCTATTTCGTCTTTGCTTAGCAAAGCTCTAAAAAAATAACTTCGTCTTTGACAAAAATCTGAATATATTATAGAAACTTGAGTATAGCCATAGTATTCGCAAAGCTAAGTTCATGTTGACAAAATCGGTGATTTAGCAAAGATTTAAAACATTACATTCATTAAGTAATTTAAATTGTAATATTTTAGTCAAGTCTGTGTAAATTTGCGTATATAAATCTCTTAACCATATCTCGTTTTTTTTTTTTATTGTTAATTCAATTGTTGTTTTAACATCATGCCTCCTAAGTAGAGATGGGCAAAATGTAATCTGATTAATGATTAACGATTACAAAATGTAGTAATTTTAATTTTGTTGCTCTGTAATCATGAACAAATCCATTTAATAAAACATTATGAAGTTATAAATGTGTATGCAATCTGGGATTTCGTAGTGTTTAAAATATAGATGAGCAAAATGCAGTCATACTAATGGTAAATAGCCCATAATGTAATCGTAATCGTTTTTATTAATCTGTTTACATTTTGCCCAGCTATGCTCCTAAGTGATAACTATCCTTTATGAGAAGCGTTGGGTGTATATATCCATCTAATTTATTGAACATCTCCTGACTAATTAATCTACATCTAGACTATTTATAATTTTAGATTACAAGATTGGCCAAAGTTGTTGCCAAAATTCAAAATTGTAATACACAACAGCTGGAAGGAATATTTTGACCAAAGATCAACAGAGAAAGGCATTTGGTATCGCACAATGCAGAGTGAGCCTCCTCGTATTCCTTGGTTTTCTAAGGTTGGGCTAGCTAGGAAATATATTGTAGTAGCTCATATAATTAGATCTGGACACGTTCCTCTCAACAAGTTTGGATATCTTATGAAAAAAGTCGGTAGCCCAAACTGTATCCGCTGTGGCACAACAGAGGATATCCAACATTTGTTAATGGAATGTGTCCAGAATAAAAAAGAAAGAGAAAGCTTAAGGAGCACCCTAAACATCAACTTTTTGGACTTAGGCATTTATCAAAGCTATTTAAGTAATCCCAGCAGTCAAGAAGCTCGCAAAATTTATAAATTTATTTACAATAGTTTAGTGGAACCTTAAGGTTTCTCTATCTTCTATAGTGTGTCCATAACATAACACTAAGTGTAATGTTTTTTCTATTTTTTGTATTTATATATATGGTGCAGCACGATAGGGCTGGCATGACTGCATGTGCAGTCAAAAGCCCTTTAAAATATTGATTTAAAAAAAAAAAGATTGGCCAAAACTATATTAGTATCATTAGGATGTAATAGGTTGACTACATGGTTTTATTCTCTTGTATTTATGATTACATTTATCTTTATGGTTACATTTTACGTACAAAATCACATTTGGCTGTGGCGTCCTAGAAAGAGAAGGAAATATCGCAACTACATCAGAAAGAAAAAGATCCATAAATGTTTTTTGAAACACGAAATATTTGCTGGCAACAAGCTTTTTTAAATTTAAGGTAATAATATATTTTTTTTGTAACCCACAAGCAAATAACTCCCTAAAAAAACTAGCCATAGCTAAAAACTCTCGTATCGAATATGACAGTGTGTTTCCCTCACCCCACTGACTTTATTCTTTCCTTACCCCTATATCACCGATTATATAGGCACTCTATATACGAACTTTGCTACAGAAATATTATTATAAATAAGACTAGGCTGTATGGCTCATTCTTTTTTCTTTTGAAAAACAACAAAAACAAACCTTGCCGCCATTACCTATATGGTCTGTGATGTAACTTGAAACCGCATTGGTAATCTGGTAGTCTAGAATTTATTTTTTATATTACCCATATTTTGTGATAAATACACTAAGAATTCTATACTATATAGGTCTTGAATGGTGTTTGTACTGTAAGCTGGTGTACGCTCATAGCTATGTATATATAGCTACTTTTTACAGCATGTTCATGTTTTGGTATCGAAATATTGATGTCACACAAGGAAAACTTTGAAAAAATATAATGACCATATTTCATGACGAAATAGAAATTGAAGATTTTGAATATGATGAAGAAGAAGACATGTATTATTATCCATGCCCGTGCGGCGACAGATTTCAGATAAGCAAGGTTCGTACTTTATGTTGTATTTAGTTAAAGAATGCTCCTTAAACTAGTATTTTTAAGGCGGTTTGCACGAGCAAGTGAAATCTAGTTTAATCTTGTTTAAAATGCTATAATTAAAGCTGTTTAAAACTGGATAATTCTTCCGTACAAGACAATTAAGCGCTATACAGCGTTTTATATTAAACTAGCATGAATTTATTAGTGCAAGTCCTTATAGATGTACTGATTATGATTGTGGCTGATCAGTTGGTTGAAGGAGGCCGGCTAAGCTGATCACCATTAGTGATGAAAATGCCCGGGAATTTTCCCAAAGTGCCCAGCACTTCCGCGAACATTTCGTAAATTCCCGGGAATATTCCCCATACAAGTTTTGGGCACTTTGGGAAAATTCCCGGGCATTTTCATCACTAATCACCATCTGAGGTATACCCGGCTATTACCACGATTTCGTTTACAATGGACTCGCATGCAAGTCACAAGTGACATCTGCAATGTTGGAATATGTTTTGTTTACTTCACATTAAGCCTTGAATTTTGGTTTTGCATGGTTCAGAATGGTGTTGTGCAAGCGACTGTGGGAATTATCACTTTGTTATAGTTTACTTTGTGAAATAAAGATTTATTATTATAACAATCAAGGTTTGATTTAATATAATTCCTCTTGTGTATATGCTACGGAGCGTCATGTAGTTAGCTCTGGCGCATGCATGGAGTTGCCGATGCTGCCCCGCGCATGCTCCCAGAGCGATCTACACGGCGCTCCATAACATATACATCAGTATAAATTGCTGAGAAACACAACAAAGTAAGAAATTGCACAGTTGGCACTCTTTGCTGACTTTAAAAGTGGCTGACTTGTTAGCTTTACTGGAACATAACTAATTATATCGCATCTCACCTAAATTGAGAGTTATTTTTAAATGTAGCTTTACAAATATTTCAATAAGTAGAAAAACACACGTTGAAATTATTGTCTGAGTGTTCTAAACCAACATTGCCTAGCAACAATATTTATGATATATTGTGCCAGTATTATTTTAGAATAAGGGGCTATCCACATTCTTTTACATTAGCCACATATTTCTATAAATCAATTTATAGTCAAGCAAGTTTAAGAACAGGCAGATGATGTTTATAAAAACACACTTAACCTCAGCCTAAAAAAAGTCAAGTAGTGGCAGACGAATGGCATTAACCCCATCTTTTAAAACTATAATCATCAAAATGCATTAAGACCATTGTAGTATTCTTTACTCAAAAATTCTGCTTTTGGCATATCCCCTAAGCCAATAAGAGAAATGATAAGAATATACTATTAAAATAGTTTTATCCAGAAATATTGTGCAAGATAGAAAATGCAAATAATATATTATTGTTATTAAAGGAGGAGCTTCTGGCAGGAGAGGAAGTGGCCACCTGTCCTAGCTGCTCGCTTGTTGTCAAAGTTATATATGACAAGGTAAGTGCTGTTGCTCAGCTGGTTCCATCACTGTTTAAACACAGCTGTAGACGATTATATACAGTTTATAGGTTTTATTATAACTATTAATTAAAGAAAATGATAAATAGAATCATACAGGATCAGAGAATTTCATTAATTAGCTAGTATTTTTGTATATTAGTCAATAAATTGTTATTATAATCCAAGTAATTAATTTGTTATCAATTTTAATGTATTTTTATCCATATTGTTGATCAACTTTTTATTTGTTAAAACCATCTTATTACATTTTCCTCACTTGTTGTATTTGTCAGGAAATGTGTAAGGGATGTAACATTGAATAGGATAAATTACCAGAAGGGCTGTGCCTCAATGGAACCTGTGTTGGAACACTGGTGTGTTCCTCTATACTGTTAATAATACTTATGCTATTTTTCTTTTTACAAATTGAAATGTATCTAGTGCAACAAACATTTCTGAGCTTTGAGAAGAGTCTTAAAGATCAGAGATTTGTCAAAAATGTTACCACCCACAGAATATATTTAGTTAATTTGGGAATCTCTAAGTGATATTTACATTTTTGTTTATTACATGTAAATTGTTGAAGTTAGATGTTTTCTTTAACAGAAGCTCTCCTGTTTTTACTATGGGTACTTGAGGTGTATAGTTTGCATTGCAGGACAAGTTCAAAGCAGAAGAAGAGGAGGTGCACAAGGAGAAATGTAGTAGAGAAGCTGTGAAGGCGTAAACAGCAAAACATTAATTCCAGACTTCTGGGGCATCAGTCCATGTTGGCCGTCAGGATACTGTACGACATAAAACCTAATTCTAAGATCTACTTATGATTATTATATTATTATCAAGAATATAAATTTCATTATTTATTCTGAAATGTTTCATTATGTGACAAAATCTTCATTATATTTATTTAAAGTAGATCAAGAATATAACCTAAAGCACCCTATCTTGTTTACACTATACATCAGTTTATTGGGTTTTGTGTATAATTTCGAAGGGTTGTACATCGAACGACAAAATAATTCATATTTCAAGATGAACCCAATAATCTTGCGTAATTTACCTTTTATCCCACTAATAATGTAAATGTTATGTTTCTTTTACCTCTAGTCAAAATTTACTGTATCAATAAATTATAATTTTAATTCTTATTAAAATAAAGATTATTTCTCTATACATATAAGTAATAATAATCAATGTAAAAAGCCATTTAATAGTAAATTATAAAGAAATTTTGGCAACTAAAAGTATAGCTTAAAGTACATAATATAGACATTAACATAAACCTTTTTGTCTGATGTAGTCAGATATTTCGACTTTACCTGCTGTTGTCATGAGAATGTCACGAGCAAGGGACACCCCTATTACATTGGGCACTGTCGGCGACAAGCGCAAGACCAGTTGGTTGGTCAGGTTGGTTCTGCGTTCCCTTGTCCGGCGCATCATCAAGGAAAGACAAGATTACTGCGGTTCGAGCGTAGATTTATCATGAAAATAATGGTAAAATAAAACAAGATAAAATTATAGATGATGTATTTTTACACTCAATAAAAATATGTTAATTTATATCTAATAATATAACCGAAGTCTAATATATTATATAGTGTACATTTATATTTGTACATCAGTTGAAAGTTTGACTAGCTCCGTCAGATTGCACCGCGGCGTTGGCACTCGCGGGACGCACAAGCCGCACAAGCTCGCGCTATCAACTAAAACATTCTTACGCAATAACCTGCATTAGGGTACAAGCGCACGCACACACATACACATGCGCAACGAAATCATTCTGCTTAATTAGCTAAATAATGTGGAAGTTCCACTCGGTGATCATTATCCAAATATGACTTATTCTTAACTGTCCCATGATGCGGATTCCCTTGCTACTGCATCGGTGTCTCTGTAATCCCTTTCCTTAAAATAAATACAGTGGTCACATCGTTCATTGCCGCTCATAATTACATATATTGTTAATATTTATTTTTAATCCGATCATCTAATTTACAAAGAGCCGTAGCACTGGGTCGGTGCTATCGGAATCTCTATTCAATTCAGCATATTCTCGAGGCAGCCGATCGACACCTACGGCTTGTGCTCTTATACACTAAATCGTTCACAAACATTCCTTATGGCCATGGGTTAATAATATCAACCGCAGGAAGCACAGTCCCCGCCGGTAGAACAGCATCCCTTGGCGCGAGCTGCGGCCGCCAACTTCGCTCCCGCTCCCGCACCCACTCACTCGGCGTCTCCAGCAGATGTTTCGTATTTCACAGAACATCGCCGGACTTTTTATCATGCAGGTCAAAATTATTTTTCTTTTCTCTCACACGCTATAGACTAATGTTTTGTTCATGTACGCAAAACTTTGTGGGGAATGAGAAAAATAATTGCAATCGTATTAGAAAAACGCCCATGTGCACCAGCGGCTAAAGCAGCCGGCATTCATTTTCCCCTTTGTGTGTACCAACATTTTCTTCCGCTTCATTACTGAAGCACAATTCAATTGAAACAGAAATATAAATTCGAACATCAACTTGCCCTCATGCAATGTGCACACTTCGGCGGAATGGACTGCGATACCGAAAGGGTTAAAGATAACTCAAATGACTAGTAAGTAGTACTAACCGCGCAGGACAGTTCAATGAATTGAACGAATAATCTAAATCAGCGCTGCAACCTTCCTCTGTGGCTTTAGGCTGATGAAGGTCCCATTTTCGACATGTTTATATGTTTTGTATTTTCTTTTGTTTGTGTGTGTTGTTTGTGTTGCTGTATTTTAAATTTCTGGTCTTTTGTTGGTTTGTGGCGAAATAAATAGTTATAATTTTTTTTTTCATTTTTAATAAATGCACTACACGCTTCTCATTAACGACAGTTGTCACTCTCAGAAAGGTCGTATATGCCAGAGCACTATTAAAAAATCGTCGCTGTGTTTATTCGTGAAGACCTTTCCCGGTCAATCAAAGCGCGTCAATACGAAAAAAAAATTACAGATAATATATTTTTTTTATCATGGCGTAGTTTATCAAATTGTGTAGAAATTTTCTCCGAAAATTCAGAAGCAATGGAAAAATGTGCTTCACACATAAGCACCGAAATATGTGCGCATTTCTTTGAAAAACACATCATTGTAACTTTCAATTATATAACAATATTTTTTAATTGCTAATGTTGCTAGTTTTTTTAGTTTAAAACTCCCCAAATTTAGGGACTTATCCCATCTGTGCTTCAACATAAAAACATTTATTTTTATTTTCTTTTACTGGCATCAAGTACGATAAAGCTTTTATCAATCATCACGTTGACGAAAAACATACCTATTATTTGCGAAAACTTTTTGGTACGTGCTAATTGCTAGTAACCTAGTCAAAATACAAAGTTATTATAATTGCATACAGTTGAAAACTGGTTATATTTCGATTTTTCTTAAAGCCCAATTTATTAAATAACCATAACTGTTTTATTTCTTGAAATAATATATAAAATAGTTACATGGTTGTTCGGAATAACACTATACCTACATTGCGACATCTATATGATATATAAACCTTGGGTGGTGCCCCGGGTTGTGGTTGTACCTCATATGGAGTATTGATTCAATGTTATGGAAAATTATTAAAATCATCATATACCACAGAATGGTTTACAAATCTTTCACGTATATTAATTACATAAATGGTTTTTAATTCAAGACACGTGCATAAATAGTATGTTTAATATTATACCGTATTTGAATATATAATCAATTTTAAGAGTATATGTAATGAATGTGCCAACTCTATTTTTGGTTAGCGGGTGTGGCGCCATCTACCACAATGTATCTAGTGGGCCATGACACGTGCTTATTTTGGCGTGGGAATTTTATGGTCGACAAATGAGCAAACTCCATCTTGTCATCTTAGTTAAAATATTAGTAAGCGTTATGAGTATACACGCACGTCAGTCGCCGCGCTGCCGGTGAGTACCCGGGATGGCCGCTCCGCGAACTCCAAGTATAAAACAAGGGCCAAGTATGAAAACTTTGCACAAAATACTCAGAACGTAGTGGAAATTAATTTGTACGGGACTCCGTGCAGCAATTTTACCTTACGTAAATAGGAAAGTTTAAATAACCAGTCCTATTTGCACGACAGCGATGCCGCACAGAGCTTGCGCTGCCGTGTGTGTGTGTGTGTGCCGGCGAGCGTAGACTGGCTTCGAGGGAGATGCGAATGCGGAGAGATTAGAAGTTTGTGAAGTTGTTTTTGCAACAGCGGACCGCGCAGCAAATTCAGTTCTGTGCGAAAAAGTGATTTAAAATCATATTATGTCGCGCATGAACAATACAATCCGGTAAAAATGGGCGCCCGATATTTTGATCCAATTAGAAAATAGCCAAGACATACATTACTGGTTGGCATTAAAGAAACAGGCCTTCACAATGGACATTATAATATCGCGAGAGCCGCGCGCCATTGCTTCCCGCCCCTCGGTTGTCCTGCTGCGCAATCACGGGACGTCACACGGCTCTTTTCAGCCGCCGCCGTCCCGTGTCCGGGTCCATTCCGTCCGCATGAACTGTGACCAGTGCGTCGTAGCGTTCAGTGGAGCAGCGCGGACGGGCGTGAAGGCGGGTGCCGCTCCTATGCGGGCGCGGGCGCGGGCGGGGGCGGCGGCGGCGGCGACGGCGGCAACGGGGCAGGTGCGGGCGGCGGCGGGGGCAGGATGCAGGGCGGCGCGGCGGCGGGCGCGGGCGCGGAGGGGGTGCGTATGTTGAAATGTTTGACGGCGGCCTCGAGCGCGGCGCCGTTGCCGCTGAAGTACGCGGAGATGGCGTTGTGGAACAGGAGCAGCTGTTTGTTCATCACCTTCACCTGCGCAGACGCAAACACGAGCACGGTGTCAGATCATCTACACCCATCCCTATCTGCAGTGAGCCTAAGTGCATAATTCAGTTTTAGTTTCCTTTTACTGCGCTTCGCACGCGTATACTTTGTTAAATAACAAGCAAGAGCCCCCAGTGCAGTAGTAGTAAGAATTTGGCGGCGGCTCAACCGGACTCGCCGGCACGCCCGCCGGACGAGCTCCCGTCTAAAGTGATACAACGCTATCCGCGCTGCGCTGTCCGGTGCGTCCGGCGCGTCCGGTGCGCTTCCCGGCCGACCGTGGCTGTTAACGATTCTACTATGTGCAATGTATGTAATTCATCATCAGGCAACAGTCACCGACACAAAATCTTATTAATAATTATTTATTTTAGAATGATTACAATTTTATTCAGTCGTTATTTCATAGTAGATTTATTGGCGTTGATACTTTGACTAAGGTGCAGAGCATCAAGCATCGACGTAAAGTTGCCTGCCCGACAGGCTTTTACCGGTTGCACGGTGGAGAGTGTTCTCAGGAACTGCATTCTTTGATTCCACCAGCCCCGTTCCACCACAAAACCACTAGACGTCGTGTCGGATACCATCCGCAAGTGGTGCATGTTTCTTATATCCGCACGAAAAGATTCGCTTCTACATTCATCATGCGAACGGTTAAGGAGAGGAATATGCTTCCAGCGGCCATATTTTCGCGGTCTTATGACCCGGGAGTCTTTAAGAGAAGAGTAGTGAATAGGCATTTGCTGGGCGGACGCAGTTCATCATCATCGGACTCATCTTCCACCAGGTGTGATCGAGGTCAAGGGTTCGCCTATAAATTAATAAAAAAAAAGAATAACTCGCCGCCCAGTCCTGCAGCCACTAGTGGTGAACAAGCATCACTTGTACTAGGAATAGGTCTGCGGCAGGAATATATTTGCATAGCGGACAGCGGTGGGACAGTGCGGCGCGGGCACCCACCCGGTTGTCGTGCAGCAGCGCCAGCTTCACGGCCGAGTCGTCCCGTAGCCGCTCGTACTGCTTGCGGTGCGTTTCGATGCTGGCGAGCAGCAGCTCCGGCGGGTTGCCGCTGCCGCTGCCGCTGCCCTCCAGCTCGCTGCGGTACGCGTCGTACTCGACCCTGCGCCGAGACCGGGCGCGGTACAGGGGCCGCAGGCGGACCGGCCGCGGCCGCCGCGCGCACTCACCTCGCCGCCTCGTACTGCCGGACGGTGAGCAGCGTGTCCTCGATGCTCTTGTTGGTGAGCGTGTTCAGCGAGTTGTTGAAGAACTGCAGCGCCGCCAGCAGCGCCTCCCCGTTGCGCACCAGCGACCGCTGCGTGTCCGCGTTGTACAGGAACCTGCACCGTCATCATCACCGCCCTACACTCCGCACTGGCCGAGTGTAAAGTCAACAAACGACATTTCAACGCAATGACGACAACAACATCAAACGAGCACGACAAAGGATGTCACCAGAGACGCTGACAGATACGAATACCCCTCCTTGATTGGGAGCCATCTACTCGGTGCAGCATCTGCTTCGTTGAGTCTGTACGGATGGCGGCGGGGGCGGCGGAGGGTCGGCGACGCGACACAGTTTCCCGCCGCGTCAAGTGGATAACGTGTGTGTGTGTGTGTGTGGTGTAGTTTGACGAGTGACTGACTGGTTCTGCAGCTCGGGCGAGCGCTGCGCGAGCTCGGCGAAGGCCTCCCCGAGTGCGCGCTGCGTGCTGTGCGCCGCGCCGAGCTGCGCCGTCAGCGCTGCGCTGAGCCGCAGCACGCCGTTGTACTTGCGCTGAGTCTCGCGCACGCTCTCTATCTGCGCCTCCAGCTCTGCAACGTCAACAGAGCAGAGCGGCATGAGGAGGCGCGGGGGAGGGGGGGGGGGTGGGGCGCGCAGCTCTCGCGCACTACAGTGCGGGCTACCCTTACCCGTGTCGACTGTGCGCGAGCTCTTGCCCAGTTTCTCGTAAAGTATCTGCTTGGTGCACTTGTACGTGGAGACGCCCCAGTTGCGGATGGACTCCAGCTTGGATGAGCCTGACCTCAGCAGAGTGCCGGAGCCGGAGCCCGCGCTGCCGTTCTGGGACACGTCGGGGGGTGCTGTCCGTCACATGTACATCTATATTATCTCATTGAACTGTTAACTTTCTCTAATCGCAACTGACTTTTTAAATTATTTATAGGCAAACGCCTGACCTCAATCATACCAGGTGGGAGCTGAAGATGAGTTCGACGATGTACCGCGCCCGCCCAACAAATGCGTATTCACTCTTCTCTTAAAGACTCCCAGGTCAACGGTGATTAGTTTAAATTTAATTCCCACTCCGAGACAAATACTGCCTGCTCATAATTGTATTGTGTACTTCACACTCCAATCATTTATCAATAATATATCGTCATGCACTATGTCTTTCGGGGTGATCAGAGATACATTAATAGCTATGCTCACTTTGTGACTATTCGTCATGCCCAATGTGACCAGTGGCGCAGCTGATCGCTTTTCTCAGAGCTCTAAGACATATCTTTTCTATTAGGTGGCACTCAGGTTTCCTTGCGACATTTTCCAGCACAAGTGAACATCAGATACCTAATCCGTACTCAATCTGCAAAAATCCAGGAGATGCGACCTGGTATAGGAACCTACGACTATTTGCATCGCCTCGTTTGGATACTGGTCCCTTATGTACTAGGCGACCGCGGCCACTAATAATTTCCTAATAGTTTAAATAAATCTCAACAGCTTTAATCTATCCATCAATAGAATACTCGGGAGGAATTAATAAATTCTTTCACAATTTCGAAGTAATTTTTACTATCCAATAGTATAAAGAAAAGTCAATTACTGTTTGCTGACGTAGTATTTTTAAACCTAAATTATTAAGTTATTGTAATCGGTTACAGTATTTTCACATGAATAGTTTAGTTGATTAAAGACACAGGGCTTGATTCAGTTTTTCTTGAACAAAAAAAAAAAAATGTTAAGGACCTTCTCGAAGCTCCTAGCATTTTACTGTCTATAGCACTTTCTGCTCCTACTATACTACCCAGAGCACCTATTTTTTTTTTTTATTATTTATTGTTTTAAAGGCTTTTGCCATTTTGGCATATCAGCCCTATTGTACCCGATACAGTAAAAACCCCTCAGTTCTGAGAGAGTCGCTGATGAGTCAGTGCTACCATGTCCACCAACAAAACCCAGAGCACCTAATTTTAACTTATTCGAAATTTCAAATTATACCAAAAATTTAGGCCACAATCCAGGATGGAAAATGACAAGGCTGTAGAATTATATAGATAATTGTAATTTATGTGTATCATGTTGTTGTGCTGTATAATTGTATATTTAATGAAAATATTTCGTAACTAAAAAATTTTTACTCCCGAAGATTGTGAAGTAGGTTATTGTTTGTTTCCTTTGTTTTTGTTGCAAGGTTGATTAGTCGTTTTCTTTTTGTTACTGTTCCTGTCGTGTGTTGCTCGTATTTTCATTTTTCTATGCAAGTACTTTGCACTTTTAAATATATATTTGCATTTCTAATGTATCTTGTTTGTGTATATTTTTTTTGCATGTTGTATTGTAGACTATGTAAGTGTTCTTATAAATAAATAAGCTACTCAATAAACTTGATAAAGTTTCCACCATTACTTGAGGGAATTCTTCAGGAAGATTTACCAGTGTAAAGCATGATTAAATCATGTATTTATTTATTACCAGGCAGGCAGTTGTGACATCTGACAAGCGGCTGTGTCCTCTTACATATCTTTTAAATTATTTCTTTTCGTGATTGAAATATTTATCCAGCATTATATGTATGTTGGGTCACATTTTGAGCTGCGATTACTTTTTTGGGAGATCATTCCACATTTGCACTGTCCTATTGCTGTTGAAATGAAGCTTAAGTTTTGGTGATCAGTTTTCAATAAATAATTCTTACCGTAAGCAGAAGTGAATGGCATGGACCTTGACATGGGGAACTTAGGTTCACTTCCTGATGTAATGGAATCACTCGACTCTCTGAGCGGAGGAGTGTCCTTTAACATTTCATGGATGCTACGTTCTGATTGCCTGTTAGTTATAAACAATTATTTCATATTTATTTATTAAGGCACACAGAGAATTAACCTGAAATACAACAGCATTAAGGTACACAACCAAAGTTCCAACACTAGTCTATTTTCCAAATACTTAGTCTGGCCACAAATACTGTTTCAATTAAAAATAAACAAAATATTACTGTTGAGTTTGGAATCTGTCATTTATATATGTTTGTTCATTGTCTTTTCTTATTTTCACGACAATATATTGTACAATGTTTTGTGATGTTAAAATGGATTGGGGTGATAAAAAGAACCGAATCGCTGTGGATTGCATTACATAAATTAAGTGCACAGCTATCCAAGGAGCCAAATCCAATTTTTAAAATCCTTCGTATTATTCAAATATTTGTGTACCGATTTGTATTTGTGATACGTACAATGAAACTTCTTCTGTTAGTGACAGATAAAGATCTAGCTGTCCACGTAGTGTTCATATGAAAAAGGTGATCAAAACAGTAAGGGAAAGAATTTGAAGAAATCCTGTCTGAAAGCAAAAGATTTTATTCTTAACTGACAATTTAAAAAAGAATATGGTGTTAAATCAAAACAACAAGGAGGTAGTAGCAGAGGGAGATCACAGAAAAATTTTGTTTATGGATGAGATTTTTATTACAATTGAGCAATATTTTAACAAATAAAATGACCTTATTTATGTTGAAAGCTCTAAAAGATGGTTTCAAATTAGCCAACAGAGTACAACATGAGCGTTATCCGTCTTCAGTGATAATTTGTGGGGGTGTTAGCTATGCAGGAGTGACTTAGCTATATTTTTATTAAAAAGGTATAAAAAAATCGACACAAGTGAATCAAGACACCATTCGGGAGAAGGTAGTTAAGCCCCTTAACAACACCATGTTCAATAACCAAGAATGGTCCTTCCAGCTGGACTCGGCGACGGGTCATGAAGCTCGCTCCACCCAATCTTGGTTAGAAACGAACCTTCCGGACTTCAGAGCTGAAGACTGGTAGCCATCTAGTCCTGATTTTACCACTGGATTATGACTTGTGGTCAGTTTTAGAGAGTAAGGCTTGCTCTAAACGCCATAATTTGGAGTCCCTATAACAATCCGTATGATTGCCAGTGAAGAATTTTGCCATAGAAAGAGTGCATGCTACTATTGGTCACTGGGCTCAACGTTTAGAGGATTTGTATTGCAGCCAATGGAGACCACTTCAAATAACCTTTATATATTTTTAATGGTTTTATATTAATGTACTAGCTGACCTGGCGAATTTTGAACCACCCTCGATGTCATATTAATGCATAGTTAAACATATACGTTTTTCCCCCTTTCCGCCCTCCCTTCCATTATCTGTTGCCGTTTTTTTAATTGTTTTTTTTTAGCATGACTATATACTTTGATATCTGAGATAGGCCTCCACAGGTTCACCGGGCTTAGGGTGTACACACTGAAGGTGCTCAGCTAGATGTACACATAATGTGGTAAAGAGGTATGTAGGAGGTTAGTCAATATAATACACAAAGGAATTAATGTCCCATGAGACACGCAAAATAGGCGCACTCAGACGTCGAGTTGCGGAAAATGAGCCCGTGTGAACCTGATACCTGATGTTCCATGAGAAAAACTTTTTTTTTGGTTTCTCGGTGGAAAATCCTGCATAGGACCATTAGGGCCGCTGTGAGGGCAGCAACCCCGGTGTGTCAGACTCCTACTGACTAAAAACCCCCGGGGTGTCCCTCTAATCGCTCCCCCCGAGCCTGGGAAACCAAATTCATCCAGACGCCTGGAGAGCGAAATGCCTTATCGAGGCTGCCCCTCTGGGAGGGGTAGGGGGTATAGAGCCCACCTTTCCAATACCTATCTCACAGGCGGCGCGCCGGACACTGCACACCGCCACCCTCTCATCCGGCCAGCAGACTCCCTCAAGTCTACTGCCCGGCTATTGTCACCGGGGGATGTCGCGCTCGCTCTGAGCGAACGCATCCCTCCGGCGACGGTGCCTTGGCTGCCGAATAGCCAGAGAAGATGTTCGCTCTCTGACCCTTTCGGCGGCCTCCTTCTGCTTCATCACAACCTCGCAGAAGGCTGTGACTCGACGCCATGCCTCTTCGCTGCCAACCATGGCTTTTACCACCGCTGGCAGCGAGAGGTCGTCCCCAATGCGACCTTCCTATCTTCAGCCCAGGCTGAGCACACCTCAAGCGTGTGCTGCGCCGTGTCCTCGGGGCTCCGACACTCGTGACATTCCGCTGTAAGCTCTCCTCCAGATACCCGCCACCGGTGATGGCCAAAACTACCGTGACCCGTGAAGATCTGGGTGAGCCGAAAGAAGAGGGCGCCGTGTTATCTGTCCAGCCACGAGTGCAAGACAGGGCGCACTACCTCAATTGTCCGAAGACCGGCACTAGGTTGCCATGAGAAAAACTGCATACAATAAGAACAAGCGCATTTATCATTTAAACAGTCATTGATGGAATAGTATATTTTTAAATTATTATTATTATTTATTATTATTTTCAAATAATAGGCGAGCAGCTATTAGCTGATATGCCTATGTCTTATTATTTTAGTTTATATATATATATATATATTTTTTTTAATGTCTATAACTCTTAGATGTCTTTAGGTATTGTACCGTATAGGCAAATATGGAGCCACATATAAACACCATGAACTTTTTGCTAATTTGTATTTATTTCTAGTATTATCACTAAGAATGTCCCTACTCGCCAAAGATTGGTGCAGGTTTTATATATGAATATATACTGCAAGTGTCAATATATTCAGATAGAACTTTTACAATTACAATTTCATTCAACATTATCTTAATTAAAAGTAGTCCAAAAATATTTATCAGTGAGTTGCCTGAATTTACTGACTGCATAAGAAGCCTTGATTAATTTCCCTCAAGACATATGTGTGCACCCCACTGTAATATTGAATCCAATGGTAAGTCCAAGAGGTCAGGACAGGGTTTTCAAAATATACTGCATAGTATGTATTTTAGTGTGTATATTATTACACTTACTGGTAATGTTACAATCCATTTATGTTACAATGTTGTGATGCAATAGCATTACAACAGCAAATACACAGATGCATACTCTCATGCTTTGGATTGCTAAGACGAGGTAGGATCGTCAAGATATCTTTACCAGTACAGGAACACACTACAGAATTTATAAACAGCTATTAATTTACTATAAATTATTATAAAATAGCTATTAACAATACATATGTAAAATTGCCACAATTAGCGAAATTGGCAAACAAAACATTTGATTAAAATCAGTAAAAAATTGGGATGATTTTGTTACTACATATTATGCTGGATGAAGTCACTTTGCTAAACCAGAACATGATAACAAAGTCCGAGAAGACTAGTCTTGCAGTTGTTTTGGAATGGTTTAGGATGGAATATTCCTTAACGATATAGCGTAATAATATAATTAATTATGAATGTAATTGTTAAAGTAAACGCCGCAAAATTACAAAGCGGCCGCTAGATTTGTTACCATACTCTAAATTACCAATAATTAAACGTTTACGTACCATTTAGACATATTGGTGAAACGATATAACGATTTAAATTATAAATAATCAATATTTAAAACTATTTATTACATTTTATTACAAATAACTAATCAACATTATAACTTGAGACCGCAGCACGAAAATCTGACCCATAGACTAGAACTGTTATAGTGGGCGATATATATCGATATATCAAAAAATATCGATACAATATATATCACTTCAATCCGATATTATCGAAACATCTAGTATCAATTGTAATATCGATATATTTCATCTGATATATCAAATATTGTGTCACATTCAATTTTTTTTTCCTTAAATCTACTTATTCCTTTAAATCTGCAACATTGTCAATTTGAGTAAAAATAAAACGTTAAACCCCGGATTATTGAAAACTAGCCTTTGCAATAACGTAACGCAGACATGAGATACTCTCCGCGAGGGCAGCACTAGTAGCGAAACTTTTATAATCCATGGCGGTGGGAGTATTGGGACTATCCAAACGCCACCTTTTCTATTTTTTCTCTCAATACAAAAAATTATCTGTGGTGTCTATGGTCACTTGATTTAGCTAGCTCAGTTCTATATGAACGACTTTTCTTACAAGTCACACAGGTTCTTACACAGCAAAGAACCAGATTGCAAACCAAAAGGGTAAATAAAATTTTGTTTTTGCAAGGTTTAGAGTAGAGATGCCACGAATATTCGGCAACTATTCGGTATTCGGCCTATTCGACCACATTTTGCTATTCGGTATTCGGCCGAATAATACGTACTATTAAGCCGAATACCGAATACCAAATCATGTAAAAAACACGTCATATTACTTAAAGTTATGTATTTATATCCAAATTACAACACTTTAGTAATTAAAATTGATCAGTGGTAAGTTGTGATGGATAAAAACAAGCTTTTCAGCATTGTTTGATAGCAAACGATTACGGTTTTCATCGTAAATGTTACCAGCCTCAGAAAATAACCTCTCACACACACTCTCTCTCTCGCTCACGCACATACTAATAAACTTATACCGTGAATATCCACATAAAAACACAAAACACCCTTGAATAACCCGAACGGTAGTGCGAGTCTCACCAGAGACAATATTTACTTAATTGGTGAGACTTATCACCCTGTGTATATGCACAAGTTTTGTGTTGAAATAAAGATTATTATTATTACTAAACACGCTACTTCCAGGAATATTCGGCGCTTCGGCCGACGGCGTTGCCGAATATTCGGTATTCGGTATTCGGCCAATTCACTATTCGTGGCATCACTAGTTTAGAGGCAAAGTACTGTGATTTATAAATCTTTCATATTGGTATGGCAGAAAAGAAAAAGCTGCAATTCATTTCGCGCAGATGCTAAACATGGTTTTTGAGTCGTATGGCCTTGGATTCATTTTCGTATGATTTATAAATAAAGTTAATTTGTTTCTTCTCTCTAAAGTGTTTTTACTCATAATTAACCTGATCCCTATTTAATATAGACTACATATTTATTCATTATAGACTAGTTAAATACAAGTAATTACTTACGATATTTTAAAAATATCGATATATTTATTGAACATGAACATCCCTACTGTTGATATTTTTCAAAATATCGAATGTTCGATACATCGATATTTTTAAATTTATCAATATTGGAGTTAAAGTTAAAATAAAATTTCGATATATCGGTTTTATTTAAAAAAAAAATTGTCAGTCAGCTTAAAATAATTACATAGTTTATAATCCAGTATATTTATTAAACAAATTAAATTATAAATGTACATAACTGTTAGGTTGGTTTTTAGTATTTTTTTTAAATTTAAATAAGTCAGTTATGTATACCAATATTATTCTGTAAGAGTTTTTAAAAATACTTTCTATTTTATATGTTCAGTTGTTTGGCTACTTCGATAATTAGCCACTTAAAGATTGACTGTAGAAGTAACTCGTTCAGATGCTACAGATATAGCAGAAGAAATTAAATATTTAAGATTTATTTGTGTTAGTACGGGAGTAAAATGCCTACTATTGATCAAAAATTTTAGCGCATTTGATGACCTGAAAATATTAGGCTGATCTAAATAACCCCTCTTTTTAACACTTGGATGCGAGCAACGTATTTTTACGTTTTTTTATTTTTTATTCTGTCACTAGAGCTCGGATCACGTAAAAATACGTATTTAGTAGATTTGTGGTTGAAACGCCCACTGCATGGGTAATTCAGCAGCGAAATATGCCCGCATTCCAAGTTTTAACTTCGCTCGATGTTAGCCACAGACTAAACTCAATAGACCCTAGAGGTAGAGATGTTAACTATGCTAAGCTGTTAACGCTGACTGTGACAACAAACAACAATTGTGAGCAAAGTAGATACTCCATATCATAGATTATAGTAATTTCTTGCCACAGAGGTACACCTATACAAAATTACATTTCGTCTTTAGAAAATAAGTAAACTAGGAATACAGAAAAAATGTAATAACGTAACGTAACGTAACGTAATATAGTGTAACTGAAATACATTATTACGAGTTATATACAAGTTTACGATGATTGTGTATATTAAATAATTACGAAAAAAAAAATATATCGACCTTCGATATCGTCATTTCAATATTGAACTGTTAAAAAAAATATAAGTAATAAATATCGATATTTTGAAATATAAATATCAATCACAATCGATGTTTTTTTTTAATTACGGAAATATACGCGCACAATTTTCATACCATCTTTGAGACTTATTTTCTGCCATGAAAAACTATGATAAAAAATTTCCAACATATCTATTTCACTCATTTTGAGGTCGGTATTTCTATTGGTGCAGTCATATTTGCTTATAAATGATTACAAGAACCATTATACCACATTAAAAAAAAAAAACATTCATCATCAATTTTTTTTTATGTAAAATTTTAAGGATAGTGTAGTGTGTTGTCAGGATAGGAACATTCCAATGAAGAACAACTAAAATGCAGCTTAGATAAAAAAAAAATGGGGTGCAAAGTTGAATTGTATTGGGTTCCAACCACACGATGCTAGTCGACAACAAATGAATCATCTCACCGACACTTGAGGTTTCACGTGCCTCCGCCGAGTTGAGGAGTGCTGGAAGCCGCGTTGCGCGTGCAGCACAGCTCCTGAAGATTGTAGACTGCCCACAGCAACTCGCGCAGCATACATCAAATCTGCCGTCAAGACAGTTTGCACATCCAACGGAGTATTGATGCAACAGGAAAGGCGACGGCTGTCACAAGCACAGTCCCGCGGTTGCAGTCATGAAATCCTAGGCACGCTGGAGCATCATCAGAGTGAAACAGCACCACCAAAAAAAAAATAGAATGTGTCTCCGGACATCATATACCGCGCCACGGCACCAGTCTCTGTTATATATTGTCTGTGTATATTGGCTTGACTCAAAGTCGTGCCATGCCGCCTAGCGCTGTGCTGTGTTGTGTTGTGTTAACCAACCAGAGATGTGCAAAATGTAATCTGATTAATGATCAACGATTACAAATTGTAGTCGTAATTTTAATTTTCTTGCCCTGTAATAGTGATTAAATCAATTTAAAACATTAAGAAATCATAAATGTGTATACAATCTGGGATTTTGTATTGTTTAAAACATCAAGTAATCAATAATATAATAGTTAATTTTCATTAATCTGATTACATTTTGCCAATCTATGTACCCAACACAAATAGCTGAACGCACACACACAGATTCTGACTAGTGTCACAGCGAAAGGGAGTCTTTATGTGTTTGCTGCACTTGTGCACTCTGATAACGACCCAGATTGCGTAATCACCACAAATTGTAACATATAATTCAAAAGTATTAAGTCTATAAATATGGACGAAAGCAAATTACCCAAATCAATTGAAACTCGGTCACTGCGAATTGCGCGGTCTGGTTTAAAGGAAACCCCCAACGGGCTGTGTTGGGTTGTGTTGGGACAAGGGAAGATTAAACATAGAAGTTATCGATAAAAGAAATATTAACTATTAAGAAATTAATACATTAAAAGATAGATACATAATAATAAAAGAAAAGTAATACTATCAATACAATGAAGAAATTAAGAGTAAAATACATAAATTAATAAAAGAAAACTAAAAGGAATTGGATACATTAAAAGAGAGGACTTCATATTAAGAAACAAAAAGAAAAATTAAATACTAGTAAAATTATAAGTAACAATAATAAAATAAGAAACAATAATAATATTAGGCAAAACAAAAAAGTAGAATTATACTAGTGATAATACAAGGTGTCTCAAAAGAAAGTTCACATTTAAATCTTTTTTAAAAGAAAAGTCTTAGCTTTATTGAAAAAATGTTTATTTTATATTGAAGTACACTGTTTGGGAATTTATTTTTTAAAAATAACATCGTCCAAATGTAAACCGTTGCGCTCTCGGCATTCATTTAGTCGGGCACTAAAATTGCCTATGACAGCTCGGCAGGTAGTCTCCGTGATGGCTGCCATTTCATGACGGATATTTTCTTTTAATTGTGCCAGGGAAGTCGGTTTATTAGTGTAAACTTTTGATTTGACATAACCCCACAGGAAAAAATCCATAGGCGTTAAATCGGGACTCCGTGGAGGCCAATTTATGTCATCTCGCCTGGAGATTAATTTGTTCGGAAAAATTTCTCGAACTCGAGGCAGAGATCTGTTGGACGTGTGTGAAGTTGCTCCATCCTGCTGGAACCATGTTCTTTGGTTGTAACCAGGAAAGTTTTGCAGTTGGGGTACGAAAAACTCGTCTAACATCTCCACATAACGCTCTGAATTCACTGTGAGTGTGCGTCCCCTTCCATCTTCAAAAAAGTAAGGGCCGATAATTCCTCGCGCCGACATCGCTGCCCATACGGTGACTTTGGGTGAATGTAGCGGTTTCTGATGTTTTTGTTTTGGGTTGGTAGCACTCCAGTAACGACAATTTTGCTTGTTTACATGCCCATTCAGGTGAAAATGGGCTTCATCGGAAAACAAGATGTTGGTGAACGTTGGAAAGCGCTCAATCATCTGATTTACAAAGGCAAGCCTCTGACCAGCATCTTGAGGCTTCAGTTCTTGCACTAACTGAATTTTGTACGGGTGCAGCTTTAAATCTTTGTGTAAAATGCGGTATAATGAAGATCTGTGCACATTTAAAGCAACAGCACGCTTCCGGATCGAGAGGTTTGGATCATCTCGAATAGACTGAGTAACACTGTCCACGTTTTCGGCTGTTCTTGATGTTCTTGGCCGCCCAGATTTTGGTTTCTCCAGAGTGGACCCAGTCTCTTTAAACTTCTCAACCCATTCTGCAATGAGTCGAGTGCTAGGTGCATCATTTAAGTGACGAATATGTCGAATACTGCAGAATTTTCTACGCGCTACAGTCGCCGAATTACCGTTTTTGTAAAACTCACGTACGCACAACGCACGGTCCGCACCAGAGAAACGCACCATAGCGACTAAATTCCCAAGAGCCAGACTACCGACTGACATACCCCCCGCGCCTTTCAGAATAGTTGCTTTCGCGTAATAAGATAAGCAAATGTGAACTTACTTTTGAGACACCTTGTATAAGAAGAGACAATAAAATCAAAGACAAAAATAAACTTAGGAGAACAAAAGAAATTAAATTATACTTAGTAAGACTATAAAGAATAACAATAAAATAGAAATAATAAGAGACAATAATAGTAATGAGAGAAAGAAGTAAAAAACCTATGTTATTATAATTTTTTTTTAATTTAAATTAAAAAGAAATAAGTAATAATTAAAGAAAAAGATAAGTTACAGGTCATCAGAGAAACAAAGTAGGGAAATAATATAATAAAAATAAAGTATATATTACTAGAAATATAATAATAATAGAGAATAGATAACATAGATAAAAGGCATAAAATATAATAAATAAGAAAATATAAATAATATAGTAAGTATAATATGAACAAGCATAAAGAAAACCAGGGTTATATATATGTATATAAATAATAATATATAATAAAATAAAATCATATGATGACAAGTAAATGAAAAACTGTCAAATTAATAGTACCAGGTATGACAGAGTCAGGGATGTATGTACTAGAGATGCCACGAATATTCGGCAACTATTCGGTATTCGGCCTATTCGGCCACTTTCTTTGCTATTCGGTATTCGGCCGAATAATACGTACTATTCGGTCGAATACCGAATACCAAATCATGTAAAAAAGACACGTTATATTACTCAAAGTTATGTATTTATTTAAATATTACAACACTTTAGTAATTAAAATTGATCAGTGGTAAGTTGTGATGGATAAAAACAAGCTTTTCAGCATTTTTGATAGCAAAGGATTACGCTTTTCATCGTAAATGTTACCAGTTTTAGAACATAACCTCTCACACATACACTCTCTCTCTCGCTCACACACATACTAATAAACTTATATCGTGAATATCCATATAAAAACACAAGACACCCTTGAATAACCCGAACGGAAGTGCGAGTCTCACCAGAGACAAGATTTACTTAATTGGTGAGACTTATCACCCTGTGTATATGCACAAGTTTTGTGTTGAAATAAAGATTATTATTATTCCTAAACACGCTACTTCCAGGAATATTCGGCGCTTCGGCCGACGGCGTTGCTGAATATTCGGTATTCGGTATTCGGCCAATTCACTATTGGTGGCATCACTAGTATGTACATACGTGAAAAATAATATATAATAAATCAGATAATAACAATGGAAGGTAAAGTATTGATAGAAATAAAAATTGATAACTGGGTATAAAGAATAACCAGGAGCATGTATATGTATGTAAATAATAATATATATAATAAAGTCAGGTGATGACAAGTAAAGAAAAACTATTGTATTAGAAAGAATAAAATTAAATATAAAAGGAAAACCAGGAGAATATATATGTATGTAAAAAAAAAATAGTATAATAGTGAACAATAATAACGGATGATGATAAGTGAACAGGTAAAGAGAAAGGAATTGGAGAAAAAAGAAAAACCAGGAGTAAGTATATGTATGTAAAATATATGATAAAATACTACATGTGGTAGGATCACGTGATGGTAAGTGGGCATTCCGTAATGATAGCAGGTATCAGAACAGAAACTCGGTATAATATAATTGGGAGTATATATATATATATATATATATATATACATATAATAAAATAACATGTGACAAGATCACGTGATGGTAAGTGGGCATTCCGTAATGGTGGTAGGTATCAGAATAGATAAATAAGTATAATATAATTGAGGGAGTATATATATATAAATAAAATAAGATAGCATGTGACAAGATCACATGATGGTAAGCGGGCATTTCGTAATGATGGCAGGTATAGATAATTAGATATAATATAATTGAGGGAATATATATATATATACATATAATAAAATAACATGTGACTAGATCACGTGATGGTAAGTGGGCATTCCGTAATGGTGGTAGGTATCAGAACAGGTAACTAGGTATAATATAGCTGGGAATACATATATATATATATATGAATATATTAAGATTACACGTGACGAGATCACATGATGGTAAGTGGGCATTCTGTTCTGATAGCAAGTATCAGAACAGGTAACTAGGTATAATATAGCTGGGAATACATATATATGCCGAGGAAGATGGCTCGGCTTTGCCCTTAGCATCCGGCAGACGAGAGAAGGAACACCCCGGTGGTTTTAGTCGGGGCAGAACGATGTGCTCCGCAGTGGTGGCTCTTCCCTCACCACTGCCACGACAAGTCTGGCTGGCCATATGGCCAAGGATCACGGACGTAGAGAGCTCCGGGTTTCCATGGATCGGATCGAGCTGGACTCGGACGATTCGATGTCCAGTCAAATGTCTTGCAATTCCGGCTCGCTAAAGCGAAAGCGGTCATACCGCTTGTTCCGCTCGGACAGCGAGCCGGAGGTAGAAGTACCCGCCAAATACGTGGCCAATATGTCGGCTTGTCAGAGGGCGTCCAGCTCGGTGTAGTTCCAGTCCGTCTATTTCAGGTGGGTCGGCCGAACCCTCCGCCGTCAACATATCCAGCTCGGACCCCGAGGTTGCCCCCGGAGAGTCCGAACAGGCAGCCTGGAGACCGGGCGCCACCGGCATCAGCTCAGAAGAGGCCGCTGTCGGAGACCTACCCGCGGTCTCCGAGGCCTCCTCCGCCCGAGGCCCCGGGTGAGCCACCACAGGCTCCGACCGGGCGCCGGGCGACACCCCCCGAGGCAGCGGCATCGCAGCCCTCGCGCCGGCGACACTTACGGCCTTCCTCAGAACTTTCTGTCTGAGGGTCCGGTCCGCCGCAGTCCTAGTAGCACTACGTAAATTAATATTTTTGGACATATTTCAGGTCCGAGAAGAAGAGGAAGAAGAAGTAGAACAACGAGCAACAGCAGCCCACCACACTGGCGAGCAAAGAGAATCCGGCTCAGCAGCAGCGGCGGCGGCAGCGGAGGGAAGCCCCAAAAACCACGGATCCACCCGAGTCAAGCGGTATCTACTTGAAAGGTATGTTGTTGACGTATATTTTATTACTGCTACCCCAGAATGTTACATGTACAATTACTATTACTATTGTTAAATTTAAAGACGCTAAATTTTGTCTGTTGCTATGCCGTTCTCCTTACAATAATACAATTCTTATATCAACTACTGGTGTTTGTCAATGTTTCACACTATTACCTTAACCTATATAAAATCAATTCAAAAATCATATAATCAAAATAATCCAAGCAATCAAAATATCAAAACAATCAAAGCAATCAAAATAATTAAAATAATCAAAATAATCGAAACAATCAAAATAATCAGAATAGTCAAACAATCAAAATAATCAGAATAGTTATACAATCAGAATAATCAAAACACATATATTTCAGACGCACACAGAAACGAACACCAGAAATTTCCTTCTCGAGAACTCAAACCGCACCTCGTGTGCCTGTAGCGCATGTAACGTGTACTGAGAGTGTCCGCTCGGAGTCCCCGAGGGTCCCCACGCGCGTTCCCCGAATAAAATTTTTCTACCAAAATCTAACTTGATATCCCTAAACCCAAATAAAGGGCGGGTGGGCGGTCTCGTTTTTTCAGTTTTTCGTGATTATCTCGAGAAGTACTTATCGGAGAGAGGAGCACGATACGTCAAAAGTCGCGTCTCGTAAGGGCGCACACGCTGGAGCCGAAAGATGAGCAGGTCTCAATATAAAAAGATGATGATGGTGATGATTATGTTTCACCGACGTAGTGTTGGGTCCTGTGGGTTCCAGTATTCTCGGATTCGGGATTGCGACCCCTCGGCTTATTCGCGACGATGAGCTCTCTCCGATAGTGCCAAAATTTATTATATAAAATCAGATATGTTCCTCAAAAACAGTACTTTAGTCCGCCCGCTAAACTGCCACTTCCGGCCCTTTCGTTTTATAAATCACGGGTTTTAGGTGTCCAGGCAGATCCCCGGGGACGCGGCCCTCGTGCTGCAGGTGAAAAAGAAGCTATAGGTCGAATAATGTAATTTTCAGAAATTTTTAAAATTTATATGAAAAATGCGCCTTGTAAAATTTTATTACTATGTTCAATTTATGTGTTAATTTGACCTAAAAAAGGGGTCCAGATCTTTAATTATGGACGTGCCAGGGCGGGATCCCTAATATAATCCTCCTCCTCCACAAAATATTTAACCGGGACAAGAAATAAGGGTCAAAAGGGATGGGAAATTTCTATAACAACTAAAAAAGAGAAAAACTATATACTATCTGACCTTATTGGCACTTGGGGCGAGCAGGGACAGCTATTAATTTGCACAGTTGTTTCTCAAAACCTTCCCTATGGATGGAAGGAAGACGTTCAACACGACACTACGCAGGCCTCCCGGCAGGAAGAACGAGCACTCTCAGTATTCGCTCTGCAATATTTATAGCGTTAACATATATAAGTACGACACACCTTATAACAATCACAAAAGCCAACAAGCAAGAGGATCTAGTTTTTTTAAAAAACTCACAATTCGTGGTCTCCTACAATTTTCTACAAGCTATATGCAAAGCAATGCTGTTCTAAGATCTCAATGATCAAGCAAATCAGGTCAAAAGCACTTCGAAAACACTGTTTTAATCTGAATACTAATTTCTAATTGCTAATAGTATGAAAAACAAAGGCAGACTGTCGGTTACAATTTTGATTTGACGGCCGTTTGTGAGTTAGGCTCAGAATTCTATACAAAAATTCCCTTCCCACAACCCTCTATGTTTCTATATAATTTATGACTGTTCAAAAAGAAAGCAGATAGAAAAAAATTAATATTTAATAAATTTAATATTTGACAAATTCAATATTTTGTTCGTTTAAACCAATATACGATTTTGCCTGCACAGATATTCTCAAAAAATGTTTAATATCATCAAAGCTTGCTTAAGTAAATGCTGAGCCCTCGAGAAGCAAAACACAAAATACAAAAAAACAAATATTGTCCGTCTCGGATATAATCCGGTGCTATTTAGCAAAAAAGCTTGCAAAAACAAATAAAATGGTATGAAAAATTGGGTTAGGTTCCGGTTGCGTATACAAATTTCGACCTTAAATTCATTAACATAGAGGTTTTTTTTTCAGTTTTTCGTGAATATCCCGAAAAGTACGTATGTCTTCGGGACTGCGACCCCTCGGCTGATTCGCGACGATGAGCTCTCTCCGATGGTGCCAAAATTTACTATATAAAAACAAATATGTTCCTTAGATTAAGTACTTTCGGTTGCCCAATAAACTGCCACATCCGGCCCTTCCGTTTTATGAATCTCGGGTTTTAAGTGCCCAGGCGGGACCCCTATTATAATCCTCCTCCTCCACAAAAGAGGGTTAGGTTAGGTTAGGTTTAGGTTAGGTTAGGTTTAGGTTAGGTTAGGTTAGGTTAGGTTAGGTTAGGTTAGGTTAGGTTAGCTCGTTTTTTCAGTTTTTCGTGATTATCTCGAGAAGTACTTATCGGAGAGAGGAGCACGATACGTCAAAAGTCGCGTCTCGTAAGGGCGCACACGCTGGAGCCGAAAGATGAGCAGGTCTCAATATAAAAAGATGATGATGGTGATGATTATGTTTCACCGACGTAGTGTTGGGTCCTGTGGGTTCCAGTATTCTCGGATTCGGGATTGCGACCCCTCGGCTTATTCGCGACGATGAGCTCTCTCCGATAGTGCCAAAATTTATTATATAAAATCAGATATGTTCCTCAAAAACAGTACTTTAGTCCGCCCGCTAAACTGCCACTTCCGGCCCTTTCGTTTTATAAATCACGGGTTTTAGGTGTCCAGGCAGATCCCCGGGGACGCGGCCCTCGTGCTGCAGGTGAAAAAGAAGCTATAGGTCGAATAATGTAATTTTCAGAAATTTTTAAAATTTATATGAAAAATGCGCCTTGTAAAATTTTATTACTATGTTCAATTTATGTGTTAATTTGACCTAAAAAAGGGGTCCAGATCTTTAATTATGGACGTGCCAGGGCGGGATCCCTAATATAATCCTCCTCCTCCACAAAATATTTAACCGGGACAAGAAATAAGGGTCAAAAGGGATGGGAAATTTCTATAACAACTAAAAAAGAGAAAAACTATATACTATCTGACCTTATTGGCACTTGGGGCGAGCAGGGACAGCTATTAATTTGCACAGTTGTTTCTCAAAACCTTCCCTATGGATGGAAGGAAGACGTTCAACACGACACTACGCAGGCCTCCCGGCAGGAAGAACGAGCACTCTCAGTATTCGCTCTGCAATATTTATAGCGTTAACATATATAAGTACGACACACCTTATAACAATCACAAAAGCCAACAAGCAAGAGGATCTAGTTTTTTTAAAAAACTCACAATTCGTGGTCTCCTACAATTTTCTACAAGCTATATGCAAAGCAATGCTGTTCTAAGATCTCAATGATCAAGCAAATCAGGTCAAAAGCACTTCGAAAACACTGTTTTAATCTGAATACTAATTTCTAATTGCTAATAGTATGAAAAACAAAGGCAGACTGTCGGTTACAATTTTGATTTGACGGCCGTTTGTGAGTTAGGCTCAGAATTCTATACAAAAATTCCCTTCCCACAACCCTCTATGTTTCTATATAATTTATGACTGTTCAAAAAGAAAGCAGATAGAAAAAAATTAATATTTAATAAATTTAATATTTGACAAATTCAATATTTTGTTCGTTTAAACCAATATACGATTTTGCCTGCACAGATATTCTCAAAAAATGTTTAATATCATCAAAGCTTGCTTAAGTAAATGCTGAGCCCTCGAGAAGCAAAACACAAAATACAAAAAAACAAATATTGTCCGTCTCGGATATAATCCGGTGCTATTTAGCAAAAAAGCTTGCAAAAACAAATAAAATGGTATGAAAAATTGGGTTAGGTTCCGGTTGCGTATACAAATTTCGACCTTAAATTCATTAACATAGAGGTTTTTTTTTCAGTTTTTCGTGAATATCCCGAAAAGTACGTATGTCTTCGGGACTGCGACCCCTCGGCTGATTCGCGACGATGAGCTCTCTCCGATGGTGCCAAAATTTACTATATAAAAACAAATATGTTCCTTAGATTAAGTACTTTCGGTTGCCCAATAAACTGCCACATCCGGCCCTTCCGTTTTATGAATCTCGGGTTTTAAGTGCCCAGGCGGGACCCCTATTATAATCCTCCTCCTCCACAAAAGAGGGTTAGGTTAGGTTAGGTTTAGGTTAGGTTAGGTTTAGGTTAGGTTAGGTTAGGTTAGGTTAGGTTAGGTTAGGTTAGGTTAGCTCGTTTTTTCAGTTTTTCGTGATTATCTCGAGAAGTACTTATCGGAGAGAGGAGCACGATACGTCAAAAGTCGCGTCTCGTAAGGGCGCACACGCTGGAGCCGAAAGATGAGCAGGTCTCAATATAAAAAGATGATGATGGTGATGATTATGTTTCACCGACGTAGTGTTGGGTCCTGTGGGTTCCAGTATTCTCGGATTCGGGATTGCGACCCCTCGGCTTATTCGCGACGATGAGCTCTCTCCGATAGTGCCAAAATTTATTATATAAAATCAGATATGTTCCTCAAAAACAGTACTTTAGTCCGCCCGCTAAACTGCCACTTCCGGCCCTTTCGTTTTATAAATCACGGGTTTTAGGTGTCCAGGCAGATCCCCGGGGACGCGGCCCTCGTGCTGCAGGTGAAAAAGAAGCTATAGGTCGAATAATGTAATTTTCAGAAATTTTTAAAATTTATATGAAAAATGCGCCTTGTAAAATTTTATTACTATGTTCAATTTATGTGTTAATTTGACCTAAAAAAGGGGTCCAGATCTTTAATTATGGACGTGCCAGGGCGGGATCCCTAATATAATCCTCCTCCTCCACAAAATATTTAACCGGGACAAGAAATAAGGGTCAAAAGGGATGGGAAATTTCTATAACAACTAAAAAAGAGAAAAACTATATACTATCTGACCTTATTGGCACTTGGGGCGAGCAGGGACAGCTATTAATTTGCACAGTTGTTTCTCAAAACCTTCCCTATGGATGGAAGGAAGACGTTCAACACGACACTACGCAGGCCTCCCGGCAGGAAGAACGAGCACTCTCAGTATTCGCTCTGCAATATTTATAGCGTTAACATATATAAGTACGACACACCTTATAACAATCACAAAAGCCAACAAGCAAGAGGATCTAGTTTTTTTAAAAAACTCACAATTCGTGGTCTCCTACAATTTTCTACAAGCTATATGCAAAGCAATGCTGTTCTAAGATCTCAATGATCAAGCAAATCAGGTCAAAAGCACTTCGAAAACACTGTTTTAATCTGAATACTAATTTCTAATTGCTAATAGTATGAAAAACAAAGGCAGACTGTCGGTTACAATTTTGATTTGACGGCCGTTTGTGAGTTAGGCTCAGAATTCTATACAAAAATTCCCTTCCCACAACCCTCTATGTTTCTATATAATTTATGACTGTTCAAAAAGAAAGCAGATAGAAAAAAATTAATATTTAATAAATTTAATATTTGACAAATTCAATATTTTGTTCGTTTAAACCAATATACGATTTTGCCTGCACAGATATTCTCAAAAAATGTTTAATATCATCAAAGCTTGCTTAAGTAAATGCTGAGCCCTCGAGAAGCAAAACACAAAATACAAAAAAACAAATATTGTCCGTCTCGGATATAATCCGGTGCTATTTAGCAAAAAAGCTTGCAAAAACAAATAAAATGGTATGAAAAATTGGGTTAGGTTCCGGTTGCGTATACAAATTTCGACCTTAAATTCATTAACATAGAGGTTTTTTTTTCAGTTTTTCGTGAATATCCCGAAAAGTACGTATGTCTTCGGGACTGCGACCCCTCGGCTGATTCGCGACGATGAGCTCTCTCCGATGGTGCCAAAATTTACTATATAAAAACAAATATGTTCCTTAGATTAAGTACTTTCGGTTGCCCAATAAACTGCCACATCCGGCCCTTCCGTTTTATGAATCTCGGGTTTTAAGTGCCCAGGCGGGACCCCTATTATAATCCTCCTCCTCCACAAAAGAGGGTTAGGTTAGGTTAGGTTTAGGTTAGGTTAGGTTTAGGTTAGGTTAGGTTAGGTTAGGTTAGGTTAGGTTAGGTTAGGTTAGCTCGTTTTTTCAGTTTTTCGTGATTATCTCGAGAAGTACTTATCGGAGAGAGGAGCACGATACGTCAAAAGTCGCGTCTCGTAAGGGCGCACACGCTGGAGCCGAAAGATGAGCAGGTCTCAATATAAAAAGATGATGATGGTGATGATTATGTTTCACCGACGTAGTGTTGGGTCCTGTGGGTTCCAGTATTCTCGGATTCGGGATTGCGACCCCTCGGCTTATTCGCGACGATGAGCTCTCTCCGATAGTGCCAAAATTTATTATATAAAATCAGATATGTTCCTCAAAAACAGTACTTTAGTCCGCCCGCTAAACTGCCACTTCCGGCCCTTTCGTTTTATAAATCACGGGTTTTAGGTGTCCAGGCAGATCCCCGGGGACGCGGCCCTCGTGCTGCAGGTGAAAAAGAAGCTATAGGTCGAATAATGTAATTTTCAGAAATTTTTAAAATTTATATGAAAAATGCGCCTTGTAAAATTTTATTACTATGTTCAATTTATGTGTTAATTTGACCTAAAAAAGGGGTCCAGATCTTTAATTATGGACGTGCCAGGGCGGGATCCCTAATATAATCCTCCTCCTCCACAAAATATTTAACCGGGACAAGAAATAAGGGTCAAAAGGGATGGGAAATTTCTATAACAACTAAAAAAGAGAAAAACTATATACTATCTGACCTTATTGGCACTTGGGGCGAGCAGGGACAGCTATTAATTTGCACAGTTGTTTCTCAAAACCTTCCCTATGGATGGAAGGAAGACGTTCAACACGACACTACGCAGGCCTCCCGGCAGGAAGAACGAGCACTCTCAGTATTCGCTCTGCAATATTTATAGCGTTAACATATATAAGTACGACACACCTTATAACAATCACAAAAGCCAACAAGCAAGAGGATCTAGTTTTTTTAAAAAACTCACAATTCGTGGTCTCCTACAATTTTCTACAAGCTATATGCAAAGCAATGCTGTTCTAAGATCTCAATGATCAAGCAAATCAGGTCAAAAGCACTTCGAAAACACTGTTTTAATCTGAATACTAATTTCTAATTGCTAATAGTATGAAAAACAAAGGCAGACTGTCGGTTACAATTTTGATTTGACGGCCGTTTGTGAGTTAGGCTCAGAATTCTATACAAAAATTCCCTTCCCACAACCCTCTATGTTTCTATATAATTTATGACTGTTCAAAAAGAAAGCAGATAGAAAAAAATTAATATTTAATAAATTTAATATTTGACAAATTCAATATTTTGTTCGTTTAAACCAATATACGATTTTGCCTGCACAGATATTCTCAAAAAATGTTTAATATCATCAAAGCTTGCTTAAGTAAATGCTGAGCCCTCGAGAAGCAAAACACAAAATACAAAAAAACAAATATTGTCCGTCTCGGATATAATCCGGTGCTATTTAGCAAAAAAGCTTGCAAAAACAAATAAAATGGTATGAAAAATTGGGTTAGGTTCCGGTTGCGTATACAAATTTCGACCTTAAATTCATTAACATAGAGGTTTTTTTTTCAGTTTTTCGTGAATATCCCGAAAAGTACGTATGTCTTCGGGACTGCGACCCCTCGGCTGATTCGCGACGATGAGCTCTCTCCGATGGTGCCAAAATTTACTATATAAAAACAAATATGTTCCTTAGATTAAGTACTTTCGGTTGCCCAATAAACTGCCACATCCGGCCCTTCCGTTTTATGAATCTCGGGTTTTAAGTGCCCAGGCGGGACCCCTATTATAATCCTCCTCCTCCACAAAAGAGGGTTAGGTTAGGTTAGGTTTAGGTTAGGTTAGGTTTAGGTTAGGTTAGGTTAGGTTAGGTTAGGTTAGGTTAGGTTAGGTTAGCTCGTTTTTTCAGTTTTTCGTGATTATCTCGAGAAGTACTTATCGGAGAGAGGAGCACGATACGTCAAAAGTCGCGTCTCGTAAGGGCGCACACGCTGGAGCCGAAAGATGAGCAGGTCTCAATATAAAAAGATGATGATGGTGATGATTATGTTTCACCGACGTAGTGTTGGGTCCTGTGGGTTCCAGTATTCTCGGATTCGGGATTGCGACCCCTCGGCTTATTCGCGACGATGAGCTCTCTCCGATAGTGCCAAAATTTATTATATAAAATCAGATATGTTCCTCAAAAACAGTACTTTAGTCCGCCCGCTAAACTGCCACTTCCGGCCCTTTCGTTTTATAAATCACGGGTTTTAGGTGTCCAGGCAGATCCCCGGGGACGCGGCCCTCGTGCTGCAGGTGAAAAAGAAGCTATAGGTCGAATAATGTAATTTTCAGAAATTTTTAAAATTTATATGAAAAATGCGCCTTGTAAAATTTTATTACTATGTTCAATTTATGTGTTAATTTGACCTAAAAAAGGGGTCCAGATCTTTAATTATGGACGTGCCAGGGCGGGATCCCTAATATAATCCTCCTCCTCCACAAAATATTTAACCGGGACAAGAAATAAGGGTCAAAAGGGATGGGAAATTTCTATAACAACTAAAAAAGAGAAAAACTATATACTATCTGACCTTATTGGCACTTGGGGCGAGCAGGGACAGCTATTAATTTGCACAGTTGTTTCTCAAAACCTTCCCTATGGATGGAAGGAAGACGTTCAACACGACACTACGCAGGCCTCCCGGCAGGAAGAACGAGCACTCTCAGTATTCGCTCTGCAATATTTATAGCGTTAACATATATAAGTACGACACACCTTATAACAATCACAAAAGCCAACAAGCAAGAGGATCTAGTTTTTTTAAAAAACTCACAATTCGTGGTCTCCTACAATTTTCTACAAGCTATATGCAAAGCAATGCTGTTCTAAGATCTCAATGATCAAGCAAATCAGGTCAAAAGCACTTCGAAAACACTGTTTTAATCTGAATACTAATTTCTAATTGCTAATAGTATGAAAAACAAAGGCAGACTGTCGGTTACAATTTTGATTTGACGGCCGTTTGTGAGTTAGGCTCAGAATTCTATACAAAAATTCCCTTCCCACAACCCTCTATGTTTCTATATAATTTATGACTGTTCAAAAAGAAAGCAGATAGAAAAAAATTAATATTTAATAAATTTAATATTTGACAAATTCAATATTTTGTTCGTTTAAACCAATATACGATTTTGCCT